>JAWHQI010000023.1:12692500-14142214 GCA_033032865.1 Dactylorhiza incarnata | reverse complement strand
TCGATACTACTTCGACGTCGCGTCGAATACTTTTCGACGCATATTTACTTAACCTTGATTTTCCTTTCATAGAATTCATATTCAACTCATTTTTAGGGGTTAAGAGAAATCATTTTCCCAACAATCTCCCCCTATTTGTCTTAACCCTATTTTAGAGGGAAATTGTACTAGCATCACAACATTTGTAGAGAAAAGAAATATGTCAATCAAGCAGAAAAGAAATTGGAAAGAGTGATCATATAACCAAATTTTCCAGAATTATATAAACAGACTTCATGTTCATACAAATTAGTATTTAACTATAGGGTAAAGTATATCAGTATTATTTTCAAACATTACTCAGGAGGGGTAGGAGGAGTCTTTCTCTTTCTCTTGAATACTACTGTTTTAGGCGAGGGGGGTTTCTCCTTCTCAGTTGCAGGAAGTTCACCTAGCCCCCCTTGAGCAGATTGCTCCCCCTGGGATAGAACTTCCTTTGATCCTTCTACTTCTTCAATTTCTTTATCATCTTTAGCTCCAGCTGTATCTGGCTCCTTAGCTCCTACTTCAGCCAACACAACATCTGGATGTCCTTTTTCATTTTCAGCTTCATTCATAACAGTATCCAGCTCCCCCTGAGTTTCAGTTTCTTTATTTTTCTTACCATCTGCCACATTTTCCTTTTCAGCTTCATTGTCTGCTCTGCTTGCCTCCCCTTGTAATAGTACTACTTGATTTGCAGCCTCTCTTGCTATATTAAGTACCTATATTATTTGTTCTTCAGAGTGTAGCTCAGGTACAACTTCATTTCCAATTGTCTTGAGAAGTGCAAGACTATTATCTTTTGAGGAAGGAGGGGACTTGTGAGAGAGAGATTTAGGATTGGAGAGCTGCTCTTCATCTAGATTCTCCCCCTTCTTGACCTTCCTGGCCAGGGAGGTTAAGAAAGACCTGGTCATTCTAGAGGAAGAGAGATAGGTCTTCAAATTTTTCACAGAGGCACTGACCCCATCTATTTGGGTGTGCATGATAAGGATGGAGCAATGGATCTGGGAGCAGTGCTCATCCAGCATTGCTTGGAATGTGTGAGCTGCTGATGCAATGCACTGAGTAAGGAGGGCTTCAGTGGATGCAGATGGTTCATGTTGTGGTTGGTGATGAGGAGAGAGTGATGGAGGTGGTGATGAGGGTGGAGAAAGGTTAGTTGATGTATGAGGTATTGGTGATAATGGAGGTGAAGAGGATGAGAAAGTATGAGGAGGAGGAGATGGAGAAACTGCTGTTTGAGGAGCAGGTGTTTGAGAAGAGGTAGGTAGAGTAGGAGTTGTGAGGGTGGTAGAGACTATTGGAGTGGATGATGGTGGTAGAGAAGGATTGTCTCTTTGAGGAGGAGGAGGAGGAGATGGATGAACAGGAGAGTTAGGAGGAGAGGGAGTCTTTTCAGGAATGGAACCAGGCTTAGGGATTTGCCTGGTCCATTTGGAGAATAGAGCTATTGACATTCTTTTCCCTGGAGGAATGGGGATTCCTTTTGACCTACAGAGGTCAGGGAAGGAGTGGAAGAGTACTTGACTCATAATCCTCATATATGCATTTTCTTTGTGTGAGTATTTGGAGCCTATCATCTTGAGCAAGCATGTGGCCCAGTCCACCTTCTTCTTCAGCACAAGGGCCCCCATGATGTTCAGTTGCTGCTTGGGTACTGCATCATGGGCTGAAATTTTGCATAGTAGTATCTTTCCTACTATATCTGCTAGCAGTCTATACTCCTCAGAAAAGTCTGTTTTCTTTAGATGGATTGGTCTATCTTTTGAAAACTTCATGGTGGTTAGCAGATGCTTGATTTCATCAGGTGTGAGGTCAATTGATTCATCACCTAATAAGGGAATGATGAAGACTTATGAGGTTACTCTTTAGAAATTGATTTCCTTTCCCTATTTTATTTGAACAAAGATAATATTAGGATATACCTGATGGAAGATCAAATGTGGTCTTAATATGTTCTGCAGAGATTGAGACTAGTGTCTCATAGATTGTTCCTGGATTTCTCCTTGTTCAGATATCTGAACATGAGTCATCAGCTCTGTGAGCTCTGTTTCCAGGAGCTTGCATCTTGTGGAGATGAGTTTGTTCAATCCAGCTTTAGTGAACAGAGCTATGATGTTCTTATAATTTTCTGCAGCGGCTTGGAAGGAGTCGAGGTCAATGTCGAAACCAGAGTTTATCTTGGGAGCCATTTTAGGTCAGTGAAAGAGAGGAGGAAATGGCTGGACTAAGAAGTAAGAAGGATGAAGAATGCAGAGTAGTGAAGGTTTCTAACTGAAGAGTCTTTTTAAGTCAGGTGAAGCGTCGAAACGGGACTCAATTCGAGGCTTATTCGGTACTTCAGTGGATGTGACCGAAAATATTTTAGCATTGCCGCTCGTTTTTATGAAGTCGACGTTACGTCGAGTGGAATTCGACGTAAGCGTCGATACAGCCCGCGTTAAGATGCTAGGGTTTCGTATCGACGTATGCGTCGATTGTGATCGACGTATGTGTCGATTTCACTTATTGAGTTGAGTCATCGACAGTGCGTCGATTAGAAGTCGACGTGACTTTTGATTTTCCTGAAGAATTTTAGGTGTTTATTTCTTTTTATCTCTTCCTAGTTCTAAGTCAGTCTTGGACTAATTTTTACAGATAGTTTGATTGGTTGTGCCAACATTGTTTGGCAAGGTGGCCAGTTTTGTTACATATATGGCACTTGATTATATTATTCTTATGATAATTTGAGTTTAGAGAAGGATAGAAGGGTTGATTAGGATAGAAAGTTTGATTAGGATGGGAATTTTGGTTACCAGGTTTATTTTGGTTAGGATAGAGGTGTTGATTAGGATGGAAATCATGGTTAGGATGAGTGGATCCTGAATGGGAATTATAGAAGGTTTTTGGAGGATAGGCATTTAAGTTGCTCTGAATTTTTGTGCGTCGATATCTATTCGACGCATGTTGATAGTTGCTTCGATTTATATTTGGCGCTTTCTCCTGATAGCGTTGATCTGATATCGACGCATGGAAAAAGTTACGTCGATTGGAAGTCGACGTACTTTTATTCAAGCGTCGAGTAGAGGTCGAGGCATCTGAGATGTTGCGTTGAGTAAAAGTCGACGCGCTATCATTCATGCGTCGATATAAAGTCGACGCAACTGTATCTTCATACATTTTCTTTTTCCCTTTTTCTGATTTTGCTCTTTTATGTATTGTTTCTTTTGGCTTAGTTGCTTCTTCAGATGAAGTTTGAGAGTCATCAACTGAATAATATAATGTTTCATCAAATTGTTTTATTTCCTTGAGGGAGTCTTCTTCCTTATTTAGTGAGTCTTTCTCTTGGTTTGATTTGATGGGTTTGGTGAATTTTACAGGGATCATCCAAGCAGGTTTGTTGGATGGAATTTGGCTGGTTGAGGGATCAGCCCCTAGACCAAGATTTTTATGTCTCCTTGTTTATTGTTCAGTGATTTCCTTGAGAGTTTGGCTTCTCATGTTTATTGATTCTTCAAAGGCTTTTGCCTGGGATACCTTATCCTTAAGGAGCTAGTTTTCTATTATAGCCCTTTCTACTTCCTTTTCTATGATTTTAGCCCTTACTTCATAATT
Organism: Dactylorhiza incarnata; assembly: GCA_033032865.1. Classification (NCBI taxonomy): domain Eukaryota; kingdom Viridiplantae; phylum Streptophyta; class Magnoliopsida; order Asparagales; family Orchidaceae; genus Dactylorhiza; species Dactylorhiza incarnata. The sequence continues at coordinate 14,138,596 of JAWHQI010000023.1, read as the reverse complement.
TTTAGAGCATTTAACCTCTCCATTTCTCTGGTTTTTAGCCATATTAATTTGATCTTTTAGATCATTAATTTCTTGTGTAGCTTTTAGTTGATCTAGACACATTCCCATAAAATCATTTCTGAAATTATCACTTTTGAAAATCTATTTCATCAAAAATGTTTAACTCATCCTCAGATTCCTCTATGAGAATGAGGCTATTTTCTCTTTCATCTTCAGAAGATATGCTTTCTTCTGATCCTGTCTCACTCCATGAGTTGGTACCATCATCTTTCTTTGAGCCTTCAAATGCCATTAAGCATAGGTCTTCTTGCTTAGGCTCTTCATTGTCACTCTTAGAAGAGGAGCTGTCCTCAGAGTCTGTATCACTCCAGGCTTCTGCTATAAAACCTCTTTCTTTCTTCTTCCCCTTTTTCTTGAGATCTTTCTTTTTCAGATCTTTCTTTGTCTCAGCATTTTCTGGACATTCTGGGGCAATATGTCCAGGTTTCCTACAAGAATAACAAATAATTTTTTAGTAGGAGTTTTGTCATACCTTGGTTTTGACTCTCTCCTTCTTGATCCATCTGTCCTGACCCATTTCTTGAATTTTCTGGCCAGAAAACTGAATAGTTCTTCTTCAGTGATAGAGTTTTCTTCTTCTGATGCTTTTAATGCAATGCTCCTGTCTTTTGAAGAAGTTGGGGTATTTTCTCTTCTCTTCTTCTCTTCTCTGGTTTTCAGCAGTTGCTCATAGGATCTGAGTTTTCCTAAGAGAGCATCTGTTGAAATTTCCCTTTGTCCTCTTGTGTCTCTTATTGCCCATATCCTTGAGTCCCATGAGCTTGGGAGACTCATTAGCAATTTGTCATTGATCTCTGTAAGAGATATTTCTCTATCTAAGTCCCTTAGTTGATTGATGATCAGACTGAATCTGTCATACATCTCAGAGATGCTTTCTTCATTCTTCTTTTGGAAGTTCTCATATTGAGAGATCAATAGAGCCTTCCTATCTTTTCTTTCATCAGCACTTCCTTCTACCATCTTTATGAGAGCCTCCCAAATTTCTTTGGCTGATTCACAATCAACAACCCTTTGAAAGATTTCATCAGAGAGGGTTGAGACCAGAATATTTACAGCTTTTGCATCACATGTTCCTGCCTTTTTCTCTTCAACTGTCCACTCAGCCTTTGGGACAAGTGTTTGAGTCACTTCACCACTTGAGTCTTTTCTATAAGGCTTGGGAGGACCTGTCAAGATAACGTTAAATAAATCTTTATCAATAGAATTCATATAAATCCTAATTCTTGTTTTCCAAACTGCAAACTTTTTAAGATTGCACATTGGTGGTCTGGTGGAAGCATAATCTTTGATTTGTGCCATGTGAAAAATAATTGTTAGAAATATATATATATATATAAATAAGAGGTAGGATCTTTTTGATCAAGGAGTTAACCTTTTTAGATCAACCTCCCTCTGATACCAATTGAAAGTGCACAGTTAACCTCACTAGAATTCTCTAGAGGGGGGGGGGGGGGGGGGGGGGTGAATAGAGTTTTAAAATATTTTTGTACAAAGTTAATATTATATATATATATGGGTGTAGTGATCACAGATTAGAGCTTCCCACACACCAACAAGAATTAAACAAGTAAATAAAATAAATGCAAGAAGAAAAATCTCAGCACAACACAAAGAAATATAGTGGTTCCCCAAACTTTGGGTAGTCCACTCTTCTACCCCCTTGGTAGGAAATTCACTATCTTGCACTGATTTTTTGATAAGGAGACTCTTAGAACCACCCTGAGTATTTTGATAAGGGGACTCTTAGAACCAACTGAGTCTTTTGAAAAGGAGACTCTTAGAACCAGTACAACTGAATTTTTTGAAGAGAGATTCTAAAAACTCTTTTACAGTATTTGAAAGTGAAATAAAGGTAAAGAAGAAAGAGAGATAATATAAAGACAAGAAGGAATCTTCTTCCTAGCAAGAAGATTGGAAGCACAAGAAGTAGTGAATGAAATCTCTCTTCTATAGTGAGAAGGAGATTGAAGGCCTTTTCTCTCTTTTGTGAAAGCTATCAGAGTATGCAGCAGAGTGGCTTCAGAAGCAGGAGAAGATGGAAGCTTGATGGTTGCTGCAGAATTATTTCTCAATTTTCTCTCTTTTTCTCTTGGGAGCTTTTCCTTTTTTTCAATATGTATATGGTGGATCACTTCTTTTTGCTCTCTGCCGACCACCTTGTTATTTATAGCTCTGTTCATTAAAATAACACTATAGGAGAGAAATTAATTAGTAGGCAGAGTATAAGAAAGAAGGAGAAATTTCCATAACAATTATATCCATAGAAGGAAAGTATTCATTCTGATTTCAAATAGTGTCCATAATGGATTTAATCAAATTAGCCAAGAATTCATTAGAGGAAAGAATAATTCAGAACGACTATAAAGAATAATTTGATTCCATATAAATCAGATCTATGAAAGAAGGAAAGAGATCTGGCGATTTTTGAATTAATCATAGAAATCGACGTGCGTCGATTACTATTCGACGTACGCGTCGAATTCGTCCTGGCTGGACGTCGAGAGGAGAATAAGGAAGGTGCGTCGACTAAGGTGCGTCGACTTCTCAAGATGCGTCGACTGGAAGTCAGAGCTACGTCGACATAGGATACATCGAATTCTTCTTAAAGGTACTTCGACTCATTCTGAAAGGAACGTCGATACTACTTCGACGTTGCGTCGAATATTTTTCGCCGCATATTTACTTAACCTTGATTTTCCTTTCATAGAATTCATATTCAACTCATTTTCAGGGGTTAAGAGAAATCATTTTCCCAACACAATGTCTTGTCAATCTTCCCCCTTGAGAACTTGTTCTCAATAAGAAAGCTTGACAAGGTTTCATACCAGGCTCTAGGAGCCCATTTCAATCCATACAATGCTTTTCTAAGAAAGTAAACATAATCAGGGTGTTCAGAATCAACAAAACCTGAGGGTTGTTCTACATACAGCTCTTCTTTGAGATCACCATTCAGAAAGGCTGACTTGACATCCATCTGGTAGACCTTGAGTCCTCTGTGGGCTGCATAGGCCAAAAATAATCTTATTGCTTCCAGTCTTGCAACAGGAGAAAAGGTCTGGTCAAAGTCTATGCCCTCCTCTTATCTATATCCCTTTGCAACTAGACTGACCTTATTCTTTATAATAACTACATTTTCATCCAATTTGTTCCTGTAGACCCATTTTGTTCCTATGATATTGTGTCATTGGGGTCTAGGAACTAGTTTCCATACTTTGCACCTCTTGAATTGGTTTAATTCTTCTTGCATGGTTGCAAATCAGAATGGATCTAAATTTGCTTTCTCAAATATCTTGGGTTCAACTTGAGAGAGAAAACTCAGATACATGGCTTCATTCAAGGCCCCGCTTCTTGTCAGAACTCCTTGACTGACATCTCTTATGATTTTCTCCTGTGGATGATGCCTGATGTGTCAAGTTGCAACTGGCAGTCTTCTGTAGTTTTCTCCTATGACTTGTTCTGCAGGCTGTTCTTCTGCTATATCCAAACCTTTTATAGCATCTTCCTCCAAGTCTACTGCCACTAAGTAATCTTTAACTTTCACTGGAGTTTCAGCTTGGTCTTCAATGGATAACTTCTCCATTCTTTCCGCTGTGCCTGCATCCACTAAAGAACTAGACCAAACTTTGTGAATAAGGCTAGTCTCATCAAATACAATATGGACAGATTCTTCTACTGCTTGGGTATTGATGTTGTACACCCAATAAGCTTTGATATAGGAGTTGTAGCCAACAAAAACACCTTCACTGCTTTTCTTAGCAAACTTGGTTAGCTTGATTTTCCCATTATTAAGGACATAACATTTGCTACCAAAGATTCTAAAGTAGGATAAGGTAGGTTTTCTACCCTTCATAAGCTCATATGGAGTTTTCTTGTGGTCTTTGGTGTTGGTGGTCCAATTGATCACATGAGAGGATGTATTGACTGCCTCTGCCCAAAAGGATTTTGGTAGAGAGGAGTCACTCAGCATTGTCCTGCTGACATCTATTAAGGTTCTATTTTCCTCTCTACCACTCTATTTTGTTGAGGAGTTCTAGGTGAGGAGAATTCTCGAGAGATACCCAACTCTTCGAAGAATTCTGTCATGGCTCCTGACTGAAATTATGTACCATGGTCACTTCTGAATTTGACCACAACACAACCCATTTTATTCTGAATTTGCCTGACAAAATTCTTCAAGTTATCCAAGGTATCCGACTTCTTTTTAAGAAAGAACACCCAAGTGAACCTTGAATAGTCATCAACTACTATAAGAGTATAAACTTTCCCTTCTAAGCTATGAATTGACATATGACCAAATAGATCTATGTGCAACATGTAGAGACACCTAGTAGAATCTTTATTAGTAAAACCCTTAAAGCTAGTCCTAGTTTGCTTGCCAAGTTGGCATGCATGACATTGACTTTCTTTAATGCACTTAATATTGGGTCCATTTCTAACTAGGTATTGAGAGAAAAGCTTGCCTATGGTTTTATAGTTAATGTGAGCAAGTCTCTTATGCCATTGAACACAAAGAGCCTCTTTATCATTAGCTACAAAACACATTGGCATAGAAGAATTTTAATGAATGAAATTGAGACAATAAATGTTTCCACTCCTAGTGCCAGTTAAGGTAGCTTCAGAATTCAAGGACTTCTTAACTAAGCACTTAACCTTGTAGAAAACAATAATAAAACCTAGATCACAAAGTTGACTTATGCTTATGAGATTTTGATTCAATCCCTTCACATAAGTTACCTTTGTGATGGTGACTAAACCATTGGAAATGTTACCATATCCTCTGGTCACCCCTTTTTCTGAACCTCCAAATATCACTGACGGGCCATTCTCTACTAGGGTGTAGTCCCTCAAGTAGCTCATTACTCCAGTCATATGTCTGGAGCAACCACTGTCCAAATACCAAATGGGAGATTGGTTGGCCTTTGGACATACCTGCAAGAGAAATTACTTTACCTTAGGTACCCAATTGGATTTGGGTCCTTGGTTCTTGCTAGGAAGATAAGTTGGAAAGTCAAACTTCTGAGTGGTCTGCACTTTTCTTGCCCTAGGCACTGTTGGCTTGAACCAAAAGTCCAAGGCAAAATGTCCAATTTTACCACAACACCAACACTCATACTTATTGTATCTTCTCTTATGGCTCACCATCTGGGTGGAATGGCAATGCTGGTGAGCAGAAGTGAAGACAGCTGGCCTAATAGGTCTTTGGTGAACCTCACAAGTGCGAGTGTGTTGTGGAGCGGGTCTCACCACTTTGTGATTCACCTTCTTAAGGGTTGGCTTGGCCGGAACTGCCTTTCCCTTTCCTTTGGGCGCTGTTGCTGCAGGTCCCTAGACAAAAGGACCTGGATTCTTCATTTGGATTTCTTCATTGGGTGCTTTAAAAGCACTCAGCCCAAAGCCTACTCTTCTGTTTGTGGTAGAGGGCTTGCAACCACTGGTAGAGCAGGCATTGGTCAGATGACCATATCCAGAATCCTGATCAAAAGGATTAGATGCTAGCATCACCTTCTTAAAAGAGGGTTGGACTTCAGAAGTCTTGCCCTTGACTATCTCTTTACTAAATCCTACCTTACCTCTGTATGGGGCAGAGAAGCTTTCAATGATTGGAAGGACCGTCTTGGGCTTGGAAAAGCTGGCAACTATTCTCTTTTCTGTCAACAACATTTCCTCAAGGTCCTTAATGACTTTGTTCTTCTGTCCTAATTCAGCCTTTTTGAGCTTTGTGTCTTCCTTGAATTTATCCACTTCGTTGCTCATAGCAGCCAACTTTTCAACTGGCTCCTAGAGCTCAGAATGGATATTTCTCAAGGAATCTAACTCCCTAGATTGAACTCCAAGGATCTTCTTGTTTTTTTTGAAAGCTTCCCACAAAGCTTCTTATTGCTGCATTAGCTCAGAATTCATCCTCATATTGGGGATCTTGAGGATGTGCTATTGTGAGCAGACTCACATTCATCAAAAAACATAGAATCTTCCACTGATTGAGAATCAGAGGTAGACAAAGGGGCTCTGATAGGTACCTTCCCAGGACAGGTGTTCTCATATTGGATGTCTTCATTTATGGCCATGAGGCCAATGAGGGCTTCCTCCTCAGATTCTGAGGAACTTGAATCAGAATCATTTAAGGTTCTGATCTTCTTTGCAATGAATCCTTTTTCTATTTTCTTTTAGTCCTTTGGATTTCTTTTATTTTCATATTTCTTTGATTGCCTCTTTTTTGAGGGGCAGTCAACCATCATGTGACCTATTTTTATGCAGCAATAAAACACTGTATTAGTTAAATCAAATTTATTGGGTTTAGATTTATACCTGTCATCCCTTGAAGATTTAGATCTGTCATGATGACTAGATCTCCTGGAGCTAGATGAGTAGGATCTATGGATGTCTCTTCTCCTTCTTGACATCAGCTTTTTAAACTGCTTGGAGAAGAGGGCCAGTTCATTATCAGTGTTGTCTGATTCTGATGTGTTGGCATTAGAATCCTCACTGCTCTCAGATGCATCCTAAAATACAGGAGTCTTGTTCTTGGTTTTCCTCAAGCTTTCAGCCTTAAGGGCTATAGACCTCTCTATATTGCTCCCCCTTGAGCTTTCCTCTTCAGCTTTTCTTGTGTTAAGCTGAAGCTCATGGGACAACAACTTTCCATACAGATTCTTGGGCTCCATGATGCCCAGATGTCCCATCTCCTTGATGACACATATCTTGATATCCCATTCCTTAGTGAGGGATCTAAGGAATTTGTCATTGAGATCAGAGTTTGTGAACTCTCTTCCATAGTTTCTCAGGCCATTCACAATCTTAAAAAACCTCTCATAACAACTAGAGATGGTTTCATTTTTGCCTTGCTTGAAGGCCTCATACTCCTGGTTCAGGAGGGACTTTCTGTCATCCCTTACCTTTTCCATCCCCTCCATATAAACAATCAAGAAGTCCCACATCTCCTTGGCTGATTTGTAGTGAATAATATTTTGGAGGGTGGAGTCATCAGTAGCACTTACTATGATGTTTTGTGCCCTTTTATCAAGGGACACCAAGGCAAGTTCATCCTTACTCATGTCCAAGTACTTCTTTGGTACTTGCTTGGCAGGATCTATGGTTGAGGCTGTCATGGGTATTTGAGGTCCCTCTTGAACAACAACAAATACCTCTCCATGAACAATCTGACTCTTTCTTTTCAGATGGGGAAATTTTCTTTGGAGCACACTAGAAGTTTCAAGGACCTCATCTCCTTGTGTTGATCACCTCCATCCATTAGGAATAGTTCTACAGATCTAGATCTGACTGTTAAATCACTCTTTGATCAACCTTGCTCTGATACCACTTGTTGTTTATGGAACTATCACATAGAGGGGGGGGGGGGGGGGGGAAATAAGTGATGTAACTGATTTAAAATTTAAACCTGAGAGCACAGAGAGAAAATCACAACACAGAAAACAATCACAAAGCACAACACACAGAGACACAAGATTTATTGTGGTTTCCCAAGACAATGTGTCTTGAGTACTCCATTATCTATCTGAGCCTATCTAACAGTGTGCTAGAATCATCAAACTCCACCAAAACTCAGATCTCCTTTGTAGATCCTACACCTCAGGCACTACAACTCAGATCCTCTCAGGATCCTACCTCAGGTTCCAGGAACCCTACAACTCAGGCACAACATGCATTACAACTCAGATCTACATTAGATCCTACCTTAGGTTTAATCAAAACCCTACAACTCAGACTTAGAAAAGTCCTACAAAGAGTATATATTGTTTATAAGATTGAAGAACACTCCACACATCAAGAGGTATTATGGGGAGTTCTTCTGAAGCATGATGCATATGGCCTCTGAACCTGAAGAGAAAGCTTTAAGGAACTTTAACTGATGCACAATAGCTTCTATTCTATCCTCTTCTTTGATCTAGAACATAGCTTATCAGTCGATGGTGCTTGACTGGGACTTGGAGAACTGAGAGCACGAGTGTATTGTTCTCAAGAATTTGATCCTTCTTCTCACAACCGTTCTATTGTTTAGATTCTATTCTCCGTGTCTTATTAGGGAAGACACTTTATATTTATATATGATAAGTGCCTTCTAATGGCCTATTCAGAGGACTCTTTAATGTCAAAAGCCCATTCCTTAACGACATCCGCTGATTGGTCCCTCAAACGACGACATTAAATACAGATAGCGTATTTCGAAAAATCTCAATCTGTCTCGATGATATGAGCAACGTCTCGACAACAGGGCTTGATGTCTCAGCGATCCATCTGGGACTTGGATAATTCTTCAAGTCTTTTGAAATCTTCATCTGAGATAGATATCCCGACGATATGGAATATCTCAGCTGTATTTGCAGTCATGACGACATGAAGTCTTCTTGTCGATATCCTCAAGATCATCCTGACTACTAGGAACACTTCAGCTGCAAACTGTCTCCATGATCTCTGACTTAATCTTCAAGATGATATAGCTCCTTTACAACGATATGTCGTCTTGGCATGATACTTTACTTATGAATTCTAAAGAACTTCAACATTACTGTCTTTTCAACGATAGCCTTACTTTCTCAGCGATAAGCCTAGACCCTTTCAATGATAGGTCTAATCATTATTCACGATGAGTTTTATACTGATTCAACGATATGCATATACTATTTCAACGATATGTCCAATCCTTCTCAACGATTTTGGACTTATAGGGATTTGAGAAGTACTGAACATACTATCTATACTCTGCAGTCATAAGTAAGACATACCATCAAATACATAGTGCTTTTATCATTTACATGTGCACTTCTTCAAATCAAGAACATTGCTGGGCACTGTTCCCAACAATAGTAACTTATTTTTTACCGTGTTATCAAAACTCATTGAAGTATTAAAAACTCCATTAGAAAAAAACAAATGTTCAGATCAAATTAGATAGTAAAAGTGAATCTAAAATTGGTTGGAGTTAGATGGGAGAACTAACTACTCAGGACGGGTGCAAAAGCACATATAGATTTCATACATAACTAAGGGAATATAATGAAATGTAAGGGTATTTTGTTGGATCTTTAGGCCCCCTTAGAGGGGAGTGGGTTGGTGGGTGGGGGGGGGGGGGGGGGTGAATAAGGGTTTTATGGAATTCAAATCTTATTTAAAAATATCAGAGTTTGTGACTGAAGTTTCAGAATATTTTATAAGAAAATATATTTTATTATCTTAGATAGGATTATATTGAAGATTACTTTTGAAAGAGATCTGATTTCAATATTTCTTTGCTATCGCCAGCGGTAGTGCTAACGCCCGACATTAGCTATAGAGATTGAATTCTAAGAGTGGATTCGAAAAAGTAATTTGCAATATATTTTACTTCAAAGATTTTGACAGAAAATATAATTTAAAACATTGCTAAAAAGAAAATAAAATCAATTGAATGAAACAATAAAAGACATGATTTTATTTCATAAGAAATTGATTACACAAATGTTTAATTTCTATAACGCTAGAAATCAAGGCGAATATAAAAATTCTTTTTTGTTATTTCACCGGTCCTTCTCCCAAGGACCGGTTGGTTATAGCCTATCTAACCCCAGATAAGGCCTCTAGCCACCCACTAGATCTAACATCGACTTAGTCTCCACGTACAAGGCGACGAATTCCCCCTAATCCTCGCAAGGCCTAGTCGCCAATAATTGCGGCAAATTTCCCACGGAATCCTTCCCAGAATCCGACGCTCCCCAAATGATTTCTTCACACTCGTTACAAAAGGAATAAAAGAATACAAGATAAAAATAAAGTAAGAGAAACTCCCCAAGAGATTCTGAAGGTGAATACAAAGGCGATGTAGATGTTGCATTCTTGAAGCGTTCGTCCTTCGTGTTGAATATGTATTGTAGACCTTCTCCTTCAAAATCTTCTTTAGATCTTCATGTTAGCCCAAGGGAGATTTCTCAATTGTTGTAGATGAGCCTCTCTCAAAAGAATCAGAATTCTGGCTTAGAGACAATAGAAATTCACATGTAGAATGAGAGGGGCTGCTCTTTAAATAGGCACAGGAGCTAACGTTTGGCGTTAAGAGTTAACACCAGCGTTAGTGATCATGTACCGTCGTGGATAAAATTGTGCAACCATCGACAATGTGGCAGATCATGGACTCAACGCGAGCATTAGCTCTAACGCGGGGCGTTGTCACTTGGTACTTGCCAATACTTCTTCTTGACGTCATTCTCTTCTCGATGACATCCCTTATCGACGATAAGTTAACGCGGGGCGTTAACTCTAATGCTTTTCTTTCCAGAGAATCGCCTCCATTCAGCATAGTATTCATAGGGATGTGTAGCTATTGTTCTTGTACAACCTGCACACTATAAACACACAAAATATAAGATCAAATACAACATGGTATTTTTTATTCTCTAACCAAGAGATGCGGAACATAGGCTCCAACAATCTCCCCCTTTGATAATAACAAAAACCTGTATGAGAAATTAGTGAGATTAAGATAATTTGTGTTTATAGGTAAGTGTGGTAATAAGATATGCATGATTAGCATGTTAAGAGCGTGATAGATTTAAAAGCGATAATGCATACTCTTTCTATATGAAGTCCTCCCCCTACATAAGTGTTCTCTTATAATTTACTTTCCCTAAATATCTATTTTAGTAGTATTCTCAATTTATTCTCCTTTGTTATTAGCAAAAGTGGGCAGGGATGAGTGTTTGTCTACTAAGATTGATTATGAACCACTTATTGAAGGATTTTTATGATCGAGCATATGATAGTGTATGCACCTCCTATATGATTACTCCCCCTACAAAGAGACTTTTTTTAGTTTGATATTATTATAATGCACTCCCCCTAAATATTAGATTTATGCAATTTATTATCCCCTTTTGGTAGTATCAAAAGAGGGTTTAGGTGAGAGTATGCAATAAGGATTAATATGATCTATATAGAGAAGAAAAATAGGATGCAATCAAAAGCTTGTTAAATACTACTTGTTGAAAAAAATATAAGCATGATGGAACATAAAGTAGTAAGCAACATAGCTTAAATGATAAAGTAAGCATTCTTATTTTAAGATATCTCATGTTGAAAAAATAACAGTCATGAAAGAGCATAAGTAGTAAACTCAGCGGAAGAATATAATAAGCACTCTTAAACATAAACATCATTTTAGAAGGTAAAATCATATAAAGGATAATGAGTTTTAAATTTGAAAAGTTGATGTTTGATTTATAGATTGAAGGGATGCTCTTCCATTAAGATAAAATTGCAAGCATGATTTTATAATATCAAGAAAAGATACAAAAACTACAATGTAATAAAATTTGCATTTCAAGTAAACATAAACACTATAGCGGTCATACATTGTTATCTAGTGCATTTACTTAAGTTTGTAGAGAATAGTGTAGATGAGCATTATGATCCAATTCTCATGAGTAGAAGTTGCATGAAAGATAATGATGTTTACAAAATAGTGTTTTGATAAAGTATACAAGTGAATCAATCAAAAACACATGACATATATAATGAAATAACAGAACATTAACATACACAAATAATATTACTTCCATAATATTTCAATGCACATAAATAAAGTGTACAACTACCAAGGTGCTCTGCACACACAATGCTTATTAAGACTTATCAGGGTGCAAAGTAGTGCTTGGGGATCACTTTTATACTTCTTAGCATTATTTTCATTTCTTTTTTGTGCTCCGGTGTACTAAGACAAGTGGTGTATAAATTGTTTGCTACAAGACACTTTACAATTCTTAGCAAAGGTGCCCAACCTCACAATGCTCATTAAAACTTATCAGGAGGGTGAGTAGTGCTTGGTGGAGTTTTCCTTGTCATTTTTTATTTGCTTTTTAGTTTAGTAACTAAGGACTCCGAATTCACTTATTTTGCAAACATAGCATTTTAAACCACATTTCTCTAAAGAATAAGTGCATGAAAGACAAAGAATTAGAATTACCAATTCAATGTTGTGTAGGTAATCTATTTATGCATTTTATTTATTTATGTTATTATACTACACAATCATGCAAGTATAAGATTATAAACACATGTAGATTAAAAAAATAAGTGAGTGAATAAATCATTATCAAACATAATACATTACTCATGCTTAGAGTCATGTTAAGCGTTTCTATACATGTTTATCTACAATCAATTTCATTGCACATAACAAGATAATTTTTAAGGCATGACAAATACAAAACAAGGTTTTTTAAGAAACTTGATAGTTAAATTAAACATTGTATTTAATCTTTAATTGATATATTTAATCATCCTTGACAATGACAATGAATAACAATTATTTTTTTTTAATTTTGAATTTTTATATAAGTACAAAACCATAAACACACATAAAGAGAAAACAAATTTTTGTTCTTTGAAATTGTTTTGTAATTTTGTTTTTATTTTTAAATATTCAAATTCAAATACTTTCTGGAAAACATAGAAGTCTTTAAAAGGCCTATCAGTAAATGATATTCTATGCCAGAGAAATAAACCCAAAATAATGCATGAGAAAATACAGGAGATTTTTGAAAAATAAAATTTTTTGGAGCAAAGGGGCTAACGCCGGGCGTTAACTTCTTAACGCTAAAACAGAACTACAAATTTTGATTTTTTGAAAAATGTTTTTCTTAATTCAATTGTATTATAAAGAGGTATTCTCACTGTTGAAATTTCAGACTTTTTAGAGATGATTTGAAGGCTCTTTTAAGCTTGTTTTTGATGATTTTTCAAATACTTGTGTTTTATAAAATTATTAAAGCTCAAAATAATAAAATATGCAAATACAAGATGCAAAGATAGAACAAAAATAATATGCATGATTTTAGAATAAATAGTGAGATGATGTTCATGCAATGAATATAATTTAAGTATATCTAAGATCAAGATACCTTAACTACATGACTACACTCCAGCCCCGTACTAAGTGACAGATGGGTATGAGGAGCTGCACACATGCCGTAGGATGGGGGTGTTAATCCCGTATGCATACAAAAGACGATGCTCAACCTAGCACTCTTTCCCCCCAGTGCCTCGCAAGGCTCTACTGGAACCCTCCCCGGTTAAGGACAAGACATAACTTAGAGGTTAGGTCTCTAATGCATACAATCCTACGCCCTCTCTATTGTGAGACACATGTCATAGGTTTAATGATTTTGGACATACTAAGCGTGTAGGCCTTAAATATATGAACTATGGTATAATTGCATGATTAGTGTTGGATTTACAATTATATCAAAGATTGTTAATTTTAAATCCATTTATAAATTTTTATTCATGTAAATAACTACAAAGGAAATTATGATTTTAGCATTGTAAGATATAACTAGCATGGACTTTGATTTCTACCTATGGTAAGTGATGATGCTAGTATGATGAGTTAGGACAACATGGTGCAAATCTATGTAAAGATAGACAAATATATAATTGAGTTGCATGTATTCAAACATAGAATTTTGAATTTTCATAGACCTAGAATGAGGTGAAAATTCTATTTGATATCATCTTGTTGATATCAAGTTTATTCTTAGGTCTAAATATAATGAGATACATGCAAACAATAGAGATGCACATCACACACACACACAAAACAAGAAATGAAACTACAATACCAATAGCCATCATATATTTCATAATTCCCAAGGTTGATAAAAATAGTTGATTTAAGATAATTGCGAATTTTAGCATAGGATATCAATAGATCATGGCGGAGTGTGTGAAATCATATTCATCATTTTTTTAAATTTTCAATTCTGATTTTTCTAGATCATGATTTTCCATTATAGGGGCTATCATATGCAGCAAATAAAATAGACAAATATGCAATAAGTTGTGCATTTAATATTTTAGTTTAAGACCCCTAAAAGCCCATTTAAATCCATTTTTAAAAGTAATTTCATTAGTCTTGCTAGTATCACATAAAAAATTAATCATTTAATTTATAATGATAAAATAAGACATTTATAGGCAATGGATTTAAAAAGGATAAAACTTTAGAAAAAGAAAAGATAGATGACTTGAAAACATTATGTCTTTATGGTCAATTTAATTTAATTTGATTTGTTAAACATTAGGCTTAAAATGTGTAAGTCATATCCCATGAAATATAAAGTGACCATAAACATGTTTGATCAAAAATTTAAAACAAACAAAAAAAGAAATGAAGCACATCATGAAGTAGAGTATTGTGTATTTTATTTTGATTTATTTCTACTTCATGCAATTCAATGAATACTAATAAATAATAGATTTAGGTATCCAAAGAGGACCAAGTGTGATGGTTCCTTTGGGTACCCAAATATAGCGTGATGATTTATTGGGAGACAAGGATGAATGAGCCATTTCAAGTGTTTCATTTTTAAGAATGGGTCTCCATTCATACTTTGGTTGATTATCTTTCAAATTCATATTATGATTATATGACATCTTTTTGTGGTGATAGTTGGTTGAAAAATAATTCGTTTGGGAATTATGTTTATTGATATTATTTTTCAAAATAGATTGATGTTGATAGTCATAAAGAGTTTTAGAATAATCATTCTTAGAGAGTTTATAAAAGTGCTAGTCTTTCTTAGAATTGAATGTTGAAAGAGTGAGTGATTAGATAAAATGTTCTTTTTTACTTATTGATTTTCATTTTCACTCTTTCTTATAGACCTACTCTTATAATATGAAATTAAGCTTTTGGACTTTTGATGATTTGATAAACTAGAAATAAGAGATTTATTATTACATGAATTTTTTTTAATAAACACTTTTAATGATTCTAGTTTATCTATTAAAACATCATTTTCTTTAATCAATTTTTCATTATGCTCTTTTGAAGTTAAAAGACCTTTTTCCAAAACCTTGAGTTTGTTGATGCCGAATTTGCACCTCCACGATCGACGCTAGGGCAGCGAGTAGAAAAGAGGAGGCCGCAGCAGCTGGTTACTTGAATCGCGAGTGAAGAGGGGAGAAGAAGAGGTCTGGTCGCGCGACTTATTTGGTGAGGCCGCCCGGCCTGTCTGATGAGTCCGCCAGGCTTGTTTGGTGAGGCCACCCGGCTTGCTTGGTGAGGCCGCCCGGCCTGGCAGTTAAGAGGTTGTCGGACAGCCTGCTACTAGGTGCGGTCTGATTGGTCTAGCCGCAGGATTTGGACCTCTCGACCGATGTGTTTTCTGAAGAGGCATGGGGGCCTATTTATAGGCCCAGGGTGGAGTCTTTTAGAAGTTGTTGAAGTCAGCGCCAGGAAAACAGAAGAATAGGTCGCCCAGACTGCGACCTCATAGGGAGAGGTCGCCCGGTGCGCGACCTCACAGGGAGAGGTCGCCCGGCTAGCGACCTCGCAGGGAGAGGTCGCCTGGCTAGCGACCTCACAGGGAGAGGTCGCCCGGTTAGCGACTTTGCAGGGAGAGGCCGCCCGGTTAGCGACCTCACAGGGAGTGGTCGCCCGGCTAGAGACCTTGCAGGGAGAGGTCGCCCAGCTAGCGACCTCACAAGGAGAGGTTGCCCGACTAGCGACCTCACAGGGAGAGGTCGCCCGACTAGCGACCTTACATGGAGAGGTCGCCTGGCTAGCGACCTCACAGGGAGAGGTCGCCCGGCTAGAGACCTCACAGGGAGAGGTTGCCCGGCTAGAGATCTCACAGGGAGAGGTCGCCCGGTTAGCGATCTCATAGGGAGAGGTCGCCCGGCTAGCGACCTCACAGGGAGAGGTCGCCCGACTAGCGACCTCACAGGGAGAGGTCACCCGGCTAGCGACCTCACAGGGAGAGGTCGCCCGACTAGGGACCTCACAGGGAGAGATCGCCCAGCTAGCGACCTCACAGGGAGAGGTGGCCCGACTAGCGACCTCACAGGGAGAGGCCGCCCGGCTAGCGACCTTACAGGGAGAGGTCGCCTGGAAGGCGACCTCACAGAGAGACCGTCCGGACGGTAGAGGCCGCCCGGGAGGGGGGAGCTCGCCCGACAGGGGCAAGACCGTCCGAAAAGAGGGAGCCTGCCTGGGAAGGGCATGGTCTCCTGGGAGCTCCGAAAATGCCCGGTACCTGAAAAAGGGCGGCTCAGAGGGGATCGCTGATTTCTGGGTAAACATAATCCCCGCACTTTTTTAAGTTCCCTAGGAACTTCGAAAAAGTAGAACTTACCCACGATAATCGTGAATTGCCTCCCATAAATTGCCAGAAAAGACATGGGAAGGAGAGAGCTAGTACCTGCTACTTTTTCAAAAAAGAACTTGTGAATACTTATTCTATCATCCGCGAGGGAGAAGAGTTAAAACAAGTATATAAAAAAAGGAGAAGAGTCTTACAAGTACCTGAACATGACTTGCCAATAATCTATGTAAGGAAAAAGTTAGAGCAGGCAAAAAGAGATAAGAACACGTGGGTACCTTGTAGCGAACTCGCTAATTTTTACAAAAGAGATGTTAAGATAGTTTAAAAGAGAAAACATAAATAGCGATTACCTGAGAAGAACTCGCGAACACCTGCTAACCTCTGCAAAAGAAAACTCGAAAGCAGGTAAATGAGATATAATGAGCGAGTACCTGAGAAGAACTCGCGAACACTTGCTATCCTCTCTGCGGAAGAGAACTTGAAAACAGGTAAAAGAGTTATAATGAGCGAGTACCTGTGAAGAACTCGCGAATACCTGTTATCCTCTCTACGAAAGAGAACTTGAAAATAGGTAAAAGAGAATCTATAACGCGAGTACCTGAAGAGAACTTGCGAACACCTGCTTAAAGCAGGTACAAATGAATTAATAACGCGAGTTCCTGAAGAGAACTCGTGAACACCTGCTAATCTCTACAAAAACAGAACTTAAAAGCAGGTATAAAACAAACTATAATGCGAGTACCTGAAGAAAACTCGCGAGCACCTGCTAACCTCTGCAAAAGAGAACTTAAAGCAGGTACAAAAGAAACTATAACGCGAGTACCTGAAGAAAACTCATGAACACCTGCTAATCTCTGCAAAAGAGAACTTAAAGCAGGTATAAATGAATTAATAACGCAAGTACCTGAAGAGAACTCGTGAACACCTGCTAATCTCTGCAAAAGAGAACTTAAAGCAGGTATAAATGAATTAATAACGTGAGTACCCGAAGAGAACTCGCGAACACCTGCTAATCTCTGAAAAATAGAACTTAAAGCAGGTATAAATGAATTAATAACGCGAGCACCTGAAGAGAACTCGCGAACACCTGCTAATCTCTGCAAAAACAAAACTTAAAGCAGGTATAAAACAATCTACAACGCGAGTACCTGAAGAAAACTCGCGAGCAGCTGCTAACCTCTAGAAAAGGGAACTTAAAGCAGGTACAAAAGAAACTATAAGGCGAGTACCTGAAGAAAACTCGCGAGCACCTGCTAACCTCTGCAAAAGAGAACTTAAAGTAGGTACAAAAGAAACTATAACGCGAGTACCTGAAGAAAACTCGCGAACACCTGCTAACCTCTGCAAAAGAGAACTTAAAGCTGGTACAAAAGAAACTATAACGCGAGTACCTGAACAAAACTCGCGAACACCTGCTAATATCTGCAAAAGAGAACTTAAAGGAGGTATAAATGAATTAATAACGCGAGTACCTAAAGAGAACTCGCGAACACCTGCTAATCTCTGCAAAAACAGAACTTAAAGCAGGTATAAACAATCTATAACGCGAGTACCTGAAGAAAACTCGCGAGCACCTGTTAACCTCTGCAAAAGAGAACTTAAAGAAGGTACAAAAGAAACTATAAGGCGAGTACCTGAAGAAAACTCGCGAGCACCTGCTAACCTTTGCAAAAGAGAACTTAAAGCAGGTACAAAAGAAACTATAACACGAGTACCTGAAGAAAACTCGCGAACACCTGCTAACCTCTGCAAAAGAGAACTTAAAGCAGGTACAAAAGAAACTATAACGCGAGTACCTGAACAAAACTCACGAACACCTGCTAATCTCTGCAAAAGAGAACTTAAAGCAGGTATAAATGAATTAATAACGCGAGTACCTGAAGAGAACTCGCGAACACCTGCTAATATCTGCAAAAATAGAACTTAAAGCATGTATAAAATAATCTATAATGCGAGTACCTGAAGAAAACTCGCGAACACCTGCTAACCTCTGCAAAAGAGAACTTAAAGCAGGTACAAAAGAAACTATAAGGTGAGTACCTAAAGAAAACTCGCGAGCACCTGCTAACCTCTGCAAAAGAGAACTTAAAGCAGGTACAAAAGAAACTATAACGTGAGTACCTGAAGAAAACTCGCGAACACCTGCTAACCTCTGCAAAAGAGAACTTAAAGCAGGTACAAAAGAAACTATAACGTGAGTACCTGAACAAAACTCGCGAACACCTACTAATCTCTGCAAAAGAGAACTTAAAGCAGGTATAAATGAATTAATAACGCGAGTACCTGAAGAGAACTCGCGAACACCTGCTAATCTCTGCAAAAACAGAACTTAAAGCAGGTATAAAACAATCTATAACGCGAGTACCTGAAGAAAACTAGCGAGCACATGCTAACCTCTGCAAAAGAGAACTTAAAGCAGGTATAAATGAATTAATAACGCGAGTACCCGAAGAGAACTCGCGAACACCTGCTAATTTCTGCAAAAGAGAACTTAAAGCAGGTATAAATGAATTCATAACTGTTTGTCTTTGCTATTTTACTTACTTGTGGATATTCATATGCGATCTTCTGTTTTTAGCGTTATTCCTTATAAAACTTCAAATCCTTTCTGAAAACCTCCAGGGAAGAGATATCTCCACAAGTGTAGATAATAAATATTAGACCATGTGGTCAACTTTCAATCCTAGCTGCTGGAAGCTCGAGCTCTGATTATGCAAGAATTCCAAGAGAATAATTGCCTAGTTATCATGAAATGTTGCCCTGACGGTTTATCATTTTAGTTCTAAAGTAGATCCTGACTGACTCAGTGAAGATGAATCACGGCCTGAAACTGCCAGAGATTATATCTTCATAAGCTCTTATTGTAAGCAATGAGTCGTGCAGTTAGAATGCATTCCAGACGACTAATAAGTCCATTTCCTGACTGTTAGAGTGAAAGCCTTGACTCGATTATCTCGATTCGGAAATATTGCCTTGAGCTTCCTGTAATAACCTGCTTTCCAGCTTTAAAGCCAGATACATTTTATCCACTTGGCTAGCATATTATGCAGCCATTTTTTCATAACCTGTAGTACTCTTTCAAATCGACCGGCTTGATAGATAAAACCGCCCGGTCTAAAAGTTTTTTCAACTTTTAAATGACCAAGTGGGCCAATATTTGTACCTGTTAGATACTACTTTCTCCAAATGATCGAGGATTATAAGAGAGATAATTTTCCTGTAAAGAAAAAGGAAGTACAGACTTTGATGACCAAGTGGGCAGGTGCGCCTAGGCGACAAGCATTGCTTTCCTCAAGTAGTCATCAAAACTTTAAGCGACTCAACTGCTCTCCTGCCTAGGGTTACAAGCCGAGTTGATCAATTGGGCAGGTGGGCCTAGGCGGCGACCATTTCTTTCCTCAGAGAGATCAACTCAATTGTGGGTCCCTTTTAGGCACCGCTTGAGAGTACCTAGGAGTGTTCGCTAGTTACAGACTAAGATGATCAGTTGGGTGGGTGGGCGTAGGCGGCGACCATTGCTTTCCTCAGAAAGATCATCAAAACTGTAACCATATCCCTTTCGGGACACAGTAGAGCTAACAGTCACCTGGACCTCCCTTGATGCAGAGGTGTGTTAGATGCTGCCCAGGATCCAAAGTTCTGAAGACCACCCCATGGGAATTGGCAAGCTTCCACTGTACGTGTGCAAAATCTCCCCGCTACACGTGGTCATCGTGGTATTACGCTAATGACTACAATCCGAGGGGGTGCAAGCAGAACTTGGCGATGTCTCTGTGGTTCAGTGAGTTTGATAATAAGTAAAAAGAAATAGACAGGTCACAAGGAAGAGTGTCAGTATTGTAGATATCAAAATGCAAACAAATGAGAGCATTATCATTAAGGACATAACCGTTTTGAGATCGTCGCCGCTCCAAGTATGAGAGATGTCTTCACCATCACTTGTTTGGAGGCGATGAGTTCCATTTCTTAACACCTTGATGATAAATGGACCTGCCCAGTTAGGATTTAATTTCCCAACGGGACCTGATCTGGCTGATAGTTGCTTCATCCTGAAGTGAAGTTCTTAGTGAAGTAGCCGCCTCAAAGGCTTGTTGATGAAAAACGGGATCACTTATCCCAGAATAGACTAGTAGGCGAGGTTCAACTCGAAACTACCTCCCAAAAATTTTTGTTTGATAATGGGGAGGCTCTTGATATTATCCTGCAAGAAAGGTTAGCCCATCAACTTGATATGGAGAATTACTTATACCCACCTTATAGAACTCATGGTGAGGAATATAGAGCTCTTCTGCTTCAAGTTGCGGCAAATGTTCTATATGATTGTTGGAAATCTTGTCATTAGTAGTTGTAGTATGAAGTTGAGAATCCACTTGTCTTTTGAGTGGGATGTTCTCTTCTAATAGGTGATGGATGTCATTGTTTTGCACACGCATTTCTGGATGATCGGAGGGATGCCCGAGGCCCTTTGACGGATGATCGATGAAAACAAGAATTGCCGAAAGTGAAAAACTGAAATAACTTTCAAACGGAGCTGAATTTTTGAAATCTGAGAGCTCAAGCCGGTCGCGACATGCTTTGAATTTCTGAATTCCGTCAGCCGGATCAAAAGTTATGGCCATTTTAAAATTGCTAAAACTCAATATTCCATATTTGATATTGAATTTTGGGTCATCATTCAATCCCTTTGTCACTGGTGATACTAATAGATTTAGCATGAGTTCATACTAATCATAATGCACTTAGGTATATGAACTCGCCAAAAAAAAGTAGGCACGCTAAGTGCGCTACTCTTCTTTAGGAATTTACAATTCATCTAAAACACAAACCTTGTGTTTCCAATAGGTTTGCAGATGCATTTAGCCATACTGAATATGTCATAGTCACCCTATAACCTCATACCCTCAATTTATATTCCCTGAAGGAACTCTATACTATCGACCCCTACTTCAATGAGATTTTGACTGCATGTCAGTTTAGTGGGACTGATTTCTTCACCCAATATGAGTGAAGTGTTTTTATTTAAGATAATCTGTATTTGTATTTGTAAAGGCCTTATTCGGGATACCTTACTTAGTGAACTCCACTCCTTAGGTTTAGGGGGTCATGTAGGATAGTCCAAATTTTTAGACCTTGCTAGCACCCAATTTTATTTGTCCAAAATAAAAGAGGATGTCGCCAATCTATCTCAAAAATGCCCCACTTTTCATTTGTGTAAGGGTCACACTCAGAATACCGGGTTGTACACTCCCTTGTCCATTATATAAAAATTGTGGGATGAAGAATCTATGAATTTTGTTGTCACATTGACACGTATAAAGAGGAGGGTAGATTTAATTTTTATAGTCGTTGATCGATTCTAAAAAAATGGCACATTTTTTACCATGCAAAAAAACTTCAGATGCTACTAACGTTCCTGATCTTTTATTTCGTGGGGGTAGTACGCTTACATAGGATCATAAATTTCAAATGTGCATGTACACATATTAGCACTATCTCACATCGTTGAATGTCAGGAGTATCTTTGTTAGTTCATGGATCAATACTTCTGAGCTTCACCAATATCGACATGATCTTTCTATTGCAGTTCTTTGTGATTCCTCACTATGGTTGAGTCCTTTCAACCCCGGAGAATTGATGCATCCTTCGACGCATCATGTTGACTCCATTTTACTTTATTGTTCATTTTATTTTATGTACTATTCTATGTGAAAGTGCAATTGAGTATCAGTTGAAGGTGATTAATACAATCAGCCTGGCTTTGATACCAATTGAAGGAGAGTTAGATCTTAATATTACTCTAGAGGGGGGGGGGGGGGGGGGGGGGTGAATAGAGTATTAAAACTTTTTCCCTTAATTTTATGGCGGAATTAAATTAGTGATATATATATATGTGTATATTGAGTGATTTATAAAAACCAAATAAAGAAATCAGCACAGCACAAGCAACACAGAAAATCACAAGCACCAAGACACAAGGATTTCATTGTAGTTCCCCAATAAATCTGGGTACGTCTACTCTTCTACCACACTTGGTAAGATCCACTAGGTTTTTGATCAGGTGCCCTAGCACCAAGGGATTTTTGATCAGGTGTCCACACACCAAGGAGCTTTTGATCAGGTGCTCTAACCAAACCACAGGTTTTTGTTCAGGTGCCCTGTCACCAAGAGGTTTACTTTTGAAGGGAGTAAGAACCATGTACAAAATGGAATAAGAGGTTAAGAAGTTCTTCTCTGTCAACAGTCTGAGAGAAGACTCTAGTGGATGATAGTGTACTAAAGCTCCCCCTGTCTGATTGAAAATCTTGACAGCTTGAGGATGGAGCTTTCTCTTAAATCAAAATATCTTCCTTGATAAGCTGATGAATCTGAGAGACAGATGTTCCTCAGATTATTGTTGCTATATAGAAGATTTGAAAACTTACAGCAGAAAGACTGAGAGAGTGATCTTGAGGATGTTCTCAGAGAATGAGATGCTGGTTGAGGAAGATGAACTTTTCTTTTTTCCTTCTTGAATAATATTTCTCAACAGATGCTCTGAAAATTTTCTATCTCTGTGTGTCTTTCTGTTTTCTTCCTGAGATGTTATTTTTTGTTAGAGAGAAGACGACTGATTTGAATTTCAAAATCTCTCTGAATAGGAATAGAATAATCTGCAATAAATCTTTCCTTGGAACTTCCACTGATTCAGCCAATCTTAATTCCTTTCCTCTTCCATAATAAATGATATCCTTTTCCAATAAGCCAAACAACTATTTTATCTCGAGAGAAGGATTTGGAAAGAGAATAAAATAAAGGAGGAATAATACTTGACTTATCTGGAAGAATAACTCCAAATGAAGAATAGAACTGAATCAGATAGATGAACTGAGTTCAGAGAAATAGAATAGCTGATCTGAACAGACTGAGAGAAATTTCTTCGAGCTGAGATAAGATTTCATCGACCTGAAGGAAGAGTTCGTCGAACTGAACATCCGCTAAAGATTCGTCGAACCCAGACTGGAGTTCGTCGACCTCAATATAGAGTTCATCGAACTGAAGAATTCATCGACCGCTGAGCTGCTGAGCCGCTGAGAACTGAAGACCGTCGACCACTGAGACTGGAGCAAGCCGTTCGTCGAACGCAGAGAGATGGCCGTTCGTCGAACGCAGAGAGCAGTTCGTTGAACCCAGTATTGAGTTCGTCGAACGCAGAAACTTAGAGAAATTCTAAGTTCTAGCTATCTTATCAGCCTAAAACTATGACCCTTAGACTATACAATGGGGGTCAACTTGATCCTAATCAGCACATAGTAATCCTACCCCAAATTAGTAATAGGGTTGTTCCAACAATCTCCCCCTATTTGGGTTAGGATACTATTTGACAAATTTCAAATAATAAACACCAGAAAAACAGCAGAGCATAAAATATATCTGACATAATCTAAAACCATTTCAGCAGATAAAATAAGAGTGCTCTGAGTTTAACAACATTACAATTAAACAGAAATAACAACAAAACCAAATAGTTAAAACCTTTTACTTCTTTGCAGATGGAGGCTTGAAAATGATTTGTCTGTTTGGGTTTTCAGATTCTTTCTTACTCATATACAGATCCTGAGCTCCCAGAATGGTTTGAGATTTGGTATGAGGAACCACTGCTTCTGGGTACTTTTCTAAGTATTCTTCAGCATTGAATACAATTTTGGATTTGTACTTTTCAAATTCTTTCTTTCTGAATTCTGACATGGTTGAAAATTTTGAGTAATCTTTACCTTCTGCTTTAGCTTTGTTGATCTGGGCAACTGCAATGGATTCTTGGAATCTTGCCATTTGAGCTGTCCTTTCTTCTTCAGGATTGGGAAAAGAAGGGCTATACTCAGAAATATTGTCTTGAGCAAAAGAAAGATCTTGAGGATTTTTATTTCTGTGAGTTGAGCCATCAGAGATAAAGTTTATATTCTGAAGATATCAATCTTGTGGAGCCCGAGGGAGGTCTTGAAGACCTATAACTCTGAGAACCACTAGAACTAGCTGGTCTCTTGGATTGCTGGGAAGAGTATCTTGGAGAGGAAGAAGAGAATTTAGCCGAGCCAGCTGCACCTGCTGTTGGAGGAGGAGGAGGAGGATGGTTATACTTGACAGGTTTGCCAGAGTAATAACCAGTCTTCTTCATTTTCTTTCTTCTGTTTGCTTCATTCCTTGAGATCTTCATCCAAGCTGGAGAGTCCTTGGTGAGAGTAATGTTATGCAGAATATAGTATGGAATGTCATTGTTGGGATTGGGAGGCTTAGGAGCAGCCTTTGACTTGAGCTTAGCTTTTCTTTTCTTTGATGATTTATCATCAGAATTATCAGAATCACTATCATCATTATCACTGTCATCAAATGATGGAGGATTATCATAGAGAGCATCAATCAATTTTAGGGTTTTAGAAATGTCTTTCTCAGCATTAACTGGAGCTGGAGGAGTTGGACTTTCAACAACTAGAACAGGAAGAGCTGGACTATCTTCAATCACTGGAACTTGAACTGTAACTTTCAAAACTTTTGATAATTTCTTTCAATATGGCCTTATCAATAGTGGCAGTATAAGGAATAATTGCCTTTGAATAACCTTGATATTCTGGCAAATCTCTGAAAGCTGTATTGAATTGGGAAAGTGATGCGCGTTCGGCAAGTGCACCGGTCGCTGTCAAGTAATAAATTTGGGAATAGCTTCCCCGAATGTCGATATCTTAAGGAATGCAGGTTCTGGTGAACGAAATGTGTGGTGAGTCGATTGTTACACGAGCGAATAAAATAAAACAGGGGCGTTATGATTGGTGTCCTAAGCTATTGCGGGAATGAGAGAAATGCAGGTTGAAAAGCACCACTTCGCAAGGTGTGGGTGAGTGCAGCGGCCGCGATGCCGCGCTTTCGGTAATTGGGTGGAATGGCCACAGAGCGAGATTTTGTGAGGGTCGTATTCACCTCTTCGCCAATATCACCACTAGCTATTGCTAGATGGCTTCACACACAAACAACTTAGAACATCATAACAACAAGGAAAGCTATTCTCACCACCAAAGCATCATTGCACATGAACAACAAGCAAGGATCTATAACATTACTCTAACGAGCGTTCATTACAACAACACAAAGAGAAAGCACAAGCATCAAAGTTTAGAAAGGACCAAATAGAGGATGTCACCACGTCTTGGGTTCTCGGCTGGAATGAGAGGTTGTCGGGCTCTCTCCGGGCTCGGCCCTCAGATGGTGTGCAGACTCGAAGGAGGCTGTCAATGCTCCAACGATCTACAACATTTCTATGGCCTCCAATGGCGAAGAATGCTTGAACTAGTGGCGGAGAATACTTGCAAATGCTCCCGGATGGAAGAATGGTGAAGGAGATCGCCGGAAATGGTCTCCTCTCGTCTCCTCCGGTGGAAGGGGCGAAAATTGCGGGATTCCTGGCTTTTCCCGCGAGGGGAATCAGGCTCTAAATAAGCGCTGGCAAAATAGTGTGCACGGTCAATGGCGCACGACCAGTGGTCGTGCGCACTAGAAGTTTGGCGCTCGTGCACACTATCCCAGCAGGACCTGCGACATAAATTTATAAAAAAAGCGCACGACCAGACGCACGATCGTGCGTAAAAACGCACGATCAAATTTAGAATGCTACATTAGGCAGCAAATGAATGTGCACGGTCGGCGACGCACGATCAGTGGTCGTGCGCAATAGAGCCAGTGATCGTGCGCAGTGTTCCTGTACAGATTTGTACCGGGAACACCTGCACGACCCCTGTTCCAGCATAAACACTAATCAAAACTACAGAAAGTGGCACTTAACCAAGCAATAAAGACAGTAAGAATGATAAACATGAAAATACACAAAAACGGGCTTAGAAGTGCACTTAGCATGGAATAAGGAATATGAATAAAAACATGCCTAAAGTGTAGTGCATAGACTAGATAATCGGCCCAGATGAGCCCATAAATGTGTATATAATTGGAACTCATCACACCCCCAGACTTACCTGTTTGCGCTTCCCGAGCAAACTACTCTCGGCGGACGGGAAAAATAAGGGTTAGAAGGGTGATTGAGGCTAGGAGTGATATGCGAAATCAAATACTTATGTGCATAAAACTCTCGTAGAAGAAATTTCTACTATGCAAAGTAATTTACAACTATCTAAAATAGTAAATAAGAGATTAGTTTACTCAAAAGTTGAACCAAGTGTGATCTTCCAGTCACGTGTAGGGAGAATGTAGAGACGCGCTCCGATGAGTATTTTGAAAAATACGGGATACGGAACTAACTCCACCTGAAATCCATCGGTGTCGGGATCCATAAGCTCGCACTTTCGCACTCTCTCTACAACATTGGGTAAAACTACAAACAAGTCAATAGGGCTTTCGGGTAAATATGTGGCTTAGGTTGCGGTAGGATATACAATGATAAACTCGGAGGCTAACGCACCTAACACATTTGAGCAATACAATTTGTAAACCCCGGCAACAAATAAAGCTGATGTGTTCATCGCCAACACCCAATTATAAGGTAATTCCTATCAAACAACTCAGAATTTCTGAATTATAATATAAAGCTCAAATTTTTTTTTTCTTTTGAAGCGCTAATCTTTTCAATTTTTCAGCTTGCTAATACTTTTTTATTTTCCCCTTTTTTTTTCTTCAACTTAAGCAATCCAAATGTGTATCCATAAATAACAACACAACACAATAATCAGCTATACTATAAAGCTCGAAACATGTGCGCATACAGGTTTGGTACTCTTGGCTTAAGCGAGTGCGGTGGAGATAAATAGAAAAGGTGGGATATGCTCAAAATTGGTTAGCAAGGGTGAATTTCTGGTTTTGGCTCAAGGCTCAAACGGTCCAAAGGATGTCCTAAATCATGCTAATGCATTAGAGCTACCCAGTGCCTATGTTTTGAGAGTCGCTAGCGACGAGTTCTTAGCCACCGAGAAAGATAGCTCTTTCTCCCGACTCGAGAAATACGAATCTAGCGTTCGATACCAACTCACCTACACTACCGGTAGATCGGCACAGGTTCATGATTTGAGTGAAATAAAACTCTAATTACTAGATTAGATAAGAATAAGATACAAAACATGAAAATAGAAATAACTTATGCACAGAACTCTATGCGCAACATGAGTATTCGATTAGAACACTACTGGAGTCAACATCGTACTCCAAACCACAATTCCTAGCTAACACAATTGACTTCCCGACTCCATTCCAAAAGGAAATTTGTCACGGTAGCACTCGCAAGTAAGTGCGTGCAATGTGGGTGCAGTGTGTGCGTGCCACATAAAAAATTGATAAACTGAAATAAACTGAAAGCTGAAATAATAATACTACCAGAATGCGCGCGTGCGTGCACGTGCATGGTTCTCACTCTCCCCCAGACTTACGTGAAAGCATAATCTAAAAGATGATTCTTTAAACATTAAACTATGGAGAAAAGGGAGAGTATACCCCACGCTCAGAAGTGAGCATACCGGAAGATTGGCGTTAATCTTGAATTCAGCTTCAATGGGTCCGCCATAGATGTCGCCATACCTGCAAAACGACATCTCCACACACGCAAAAACAAAAGTAATACAACAAAATTGGGTCGTCTCCCATAAGCCCTTTTGTTTACCGTCCTTAAAGTGGACCAAATACCTGTATTAAGCAGTTTATAAAGTCTAGGAATAAGCAAAAGTCAATAAATCCTAATTATTATTACAAGCTCAAAACAAATCAGCTATAAGGTGATTTGAAGTAGTAACAACTGATGAAAGAAAAAGGTCCGGGGACCTGGTAGTAGGGGTGGAAATTAAGTAGGATGCTCAGCCTCCAACCCCAAATCTCCTCCTTTTTCGCTCTCTTCTTCTCCTCCAGTATTATGTCTTCAAAGAAAAACCGCTTGCCCCCTTGTAACCAATCCTCAAAGGGAAGCACCAACGATGATGAGGAAACAAGATTTTCCTTCACTCTACCTTCCTTATCTCGCCAGGCTTTCGGCCCTTCCATGCATAATGTCTGATCAATCGGAGGAGGGGCATCCTGCATCCTTGTACATAAAGAAAGGGGGTCAGGAAATAAATTGGAAGAAACACTAAAAGAAATCTCATCTGAGGGGATAATCCCGGCTTCATCCCCCATAGGGTGCGGCAAAGACAAACTGATGATATCATCAAAGATTTCACTAGACTCAACAGTGCACGCAATGGCCTCCTATATAACTTGGACTTCCTCGCACTGGACCGAAACGGTTGCTTCAGCACAATCGAGACTGTCCTCCTCCATGAGAGTGGGCACGACACTGCGCAGGTCTGCAACATCCTGCAAATTGACCTCAATGATAACATCATAAATAGATGTAGTTTCGTGTGTAGTGGGAGAAGACGCGCTTCATAAGAGTTTGGGCTCACTCTCCACACAAGGACACAAATCCACGCAAAGTGGTACATGAACCGAAGAGGTATGGGGGGTCGCATCAGAAACAGAGTCATGAAGGCCACTGATACACGTTTCGATTCCAGAGACTTCAAGAAGTGAAGGTGGAAGGGATACATAACCAGAGGAAGGAGCTTGTGCTCGCAGAATTCGAGGATGGGACGATCCAGATATCCGGCTCATCGTCATCTGCCAATTGGCGAAGATAATCCGCACAGTCCTTCAAGGCGTGCTCTCTACTTTTGCAAAATAAATACTGCTTTACCGGCTTTGCCGGCACCCAAGGTGCGGTAGCCGCGAAATAGTGCGACAATGGAGGCGCAGTAGAGGATCCAAAAGATTTATGGGACCCGTACGGTTTCTGAATAACACCATACTCTTTGGGACACCTATCACTAGCGTGGGATGTGTCCCCACACCAACGACATCGGATATTCAAATGTGCCCACATGATACAGAAGAAGAAAATAGCATGAAAAAGAGTAAGTTGAAGAGAATAAAAGACTCAATCGAAAATAATCGATTCACAACCAAAATCTCATCACGCCTGCATTCCCCGGCAACGACGCAAAAAACTTGATGCGCGTTTGGCAAGTGCACCGGTCGCTCTCAAGTAATAAATTTGGGAATAGCTTCCCCGAATGTCGATCTCTTGAGGAATGCAGGTTCTGGTGAACGAAATGTGTGGTGAGTCGATTGTTACACGAGCGAATAAAATAAAACAGGGGCGTTATGATTGGTGTCCTAAGCTATTGCGGGAATGAGAGAAATGCAGGTTGAAAAGCACTGCTTCGCAAGGTGTGGGTGAGTGCAGCGGCCGCGATGCCGCGCTTCGGTAAGTGGGTGGAATGGCCACAGAGCGAGGTTTTGTGAGGGTCGCATTCACCTCTTCGCCAATATCACCACTAGCTATTGCTAGATGGCTTCACACACAAACAACTTAGAACATCATAACAACAAGGAAAGCTATTCTCACCACCAAAGCATCATTGCACATGAACAACAAGCAAGGATCTATAACATTACTCTAACGAGCGTTCATTACAACAACACAAAGAGAAAGCACAAGCATCAAAGTTTAGAAAGGACCAAATAGAGGATGTCACCGCGTCTTGGGTTCTCGGCCAGAATGAGAGGTTGTCGGGCTCTCTCCGGGCTCGGCCCTCAGATGGTGTGTGGACTCGAAGGAGGCTGTCACCGCTCTAACGATCTATAACATTTCTATGGCCTCCAATGGCGAATAATGCTTGAACTAGTGGCGGAGAATACTTGCAAATGCTCCCGGATGGAAGAATGGTGAAGGAGATCGCCGGAAATGGTCTCCTCTCGTCTCCTCCGGTGGAAGGGGCAAAAATGGCGGGATTCCTGGCTTTTCCCGCGAGGGGAATCGGGCCCTAAATAAGCACTGACAAAATAGTGCGCACGGTGAATGGCGCACGACCAGTGGTCGTGCGCACTAGAATTTTGGCGATCGTGCAC
Source organism: Dactylorhiza incarnata (assembly GCA_033032865.1). NCBI lineage: Eukaryota > Viridiplantae > Streptophyta > Magnoliopsida > Asparagales > Orchidaceae > Dactylorhiza > Dactylorhiza incarnata. Next base: position 14,108,537 of record JAWHQI010000023.1, on the reverse strand, counting down.
ACTATCCCAGCAGGACCTGCGACATAAAATTTATAAAAAATAAAGCGCACGACCAGACGCACGATCGTGCGTAAAAATGCACGATCAAATTCAGAATGCTACATTGGGAAGCAAATGAATGCGTACCGTCGGCGATGCACAATCAGTGGTCGTGCACAATAGAGCTAGTGATCGTGCGCAGTGTTCCTGTATAGATTTGTACTAGGAACACCTGCACGACCCCTATTCCAGCATAAACACTAATCAAAACTACAGAAAGTGGCACTTAACCAAGCAATAAAGACAGTAAGAATGATAAACATGAAAATACACAAAAAACGGGCCTAGAAGTGCACTTAGCATGGAATAACGAATATGAATAAAAACATGCCTAAAGTGTAGTGCATAGACTAGATAATCGGCCCAGATGAGCCCATAAATGTGTATATAATTGTGACTCATCACAAAGCAAATAAATAATATCTATAGAGGGATTAATAGAAATATTGTTTATTTCTTCTAATGCTGGAAGAACTGCATCTGTCATTTCTGTATCTGCCTGAATTGCAATATCTTCAAACAAAACTGCTTCTGCACTAAAAGCTGTGAGCTCTGGAGCTTCTTCATCAGACATCTCCACCTGCCTAGTTTCAGGAATTCCTGAATCTAGGCCCCTAGAAGAAGGGACAGATAAGGAGGGTGAAGAGAATGGAAGCTATTTGGGCAGAGAGATCAGCAATAGCTTGAAGAACTGGAGCAAATTTTGCATCCAGGAGGTCATTCAGCTTTGGAGCAATGTGATGATAAATCTGATCAACAATAGATTTAAAATCAACATTGACAAGATCTTGGTTAGAGTTAGAGGATGATGGAAGTGAGTATGGGAAAGAGATGTTGGTAGCATGAGCTATGGGTGGATGAGAGTGGATAGGGCAATGAGGGTTGATGGGTGATTGAGGTTGAAAATATGATTGTGGATGAATAGGCGAGTGAGGGTTGTTAGGTGAGTGAGGTGGAGAGATATCTTGAGGGATAATGAGTGTAGGAGATTGAGGAAGAGAGATATCTTGGGGGATAATGGGTGATTGGGGAAGGGTTGGTGAATGAGAATCAATGTGGATTGGAGAGTGAATGTCATTGAAAGATGAAGGTTCTTCAGATGGGTGAGTCTGAAGAACAGGAGAAGATGGCAATGAGGATGAAGGTATAATGTGAGAGTTGGGAGGAGGAATTTCTTCAGAGTAAATGGTAGGTGGAGAAGGGAGAGGAGGAGGAGAAACAACAGGAGAAGCTTCTTGATGGGTTGGGGGAGTGACTTGCACAGTCCTGGTGCCTTCTGAAGCTATAACTGATGGTTCTGCTCTTGGAGTCCTTTTAGGGATGACCCTTTTCCATCTTCCAAATAAAGCTGAGGTCAGCCTTTTACTGGCATTGATAAAAACCTTTGGAGAGGCCAAGAGGTCTGGATGCCTTTCCTCAAGATAGATTCCCAGAATTCTACCATAACCAACATTTGCCTTACTTAGCTTCTTCCTGATTGATTCAAAAAGAATCGTTCCCCAATTGATTTTCTTTTTCTCAACCAAGGCCACCATCACCAAAAATTGGTGCCTTGTAATGTAGTCATGGGCAGAAGTTTTCCCTAGCAAAACCTTGCCTACTACATCAGCCAAAAATTTATATTCCACAGATAAATTTTTCTTTAAAAGGTGGTTAGGATTTCCACTGGAATAACCCATCTTAACCAATGCAGCATTAAATTCATCAGATGTGATTTCCAAATCATCATCACCATTTACTAAGCCAAAAATTTCAGATAATATTACTGGGGTTAGAATAACCTGATTTCCTGATATTGTTCCTGATAGAGTATTATCCTCTAGCTTGACTGTATAAGCCCATTCCATAGTTTCAGCCACTGGTAGTTTGATTCTAGTTGTCATCATCTTCTTTAGCTGTTGTTCTTCAAACAAGTGAAGAATATCCTGGAAGTCTTGGTCAGAATGATCAAACGATTTGAAATCAATGTCGAAACCCACGTCAAATTTCATTGAGGAAAGCACTACTTGCGAAATCGCCATTTGTACCTGCAAAAGAGAACGATCAAGTGCAAAGGGGAACTGGAGGGAAATAGCAAGTTCTGTAGGCGCAAAGATGAAATATGATAAAAGCTTTGATTATATAGAGAGATCGGAGAAGGGCGCACACTTTCATAGAACAGGGTTCGACTAAACATAATAGAATCAGAAGTCGAAAAGACTTAGAGCTTTGTCTGACTGCGTTCGACGAAAAAAATAATTTTCGTCGATCTCCGTTCGACGACCGCGCTTCTCTTTGTCAATTCTGACTTATTAAGTATCGTCGATCTCTGTTCGACGAATGATAGCATTTCGTCGTTCTCCGTTCGACGAAATGAGGGGATAAATAGAAAATTTAATTTTTATCATATTGAATCTCTATCTATCATTCCTAGCTGGTTTATAAAGAAGATATGTTTCTTTTCATCCAAGGGTTTGGTGAAAATATCAGCTCTTTGCAAATTAGTAGAGATGAATTGTAGGCAAATTTTATTTTTATCCACATTATCTCTGATAAAGTGGTGCCTAATTTCTATGTGTTTAGACCTACTATGGAGAACTGGATTTTGTGCTATAGATATTGCACTAGTATTGTCACAAAATATAATTGAATTATTTAAGTTGACACCATAGTCTAGGAGATGATTTTGTATCCATAATATCTGTGAGCAGCAACTGCCTGCAACTATATATTCAGCTTCAGCTGTTGATGTGGACACAAATGCTTGTTTCTTACAAAACCAAGACACAAGCCTATCACCAAGAAACTGGCAAGTTCCTGATGTGCTTTTCCTGTCTACTCTGCATCCAGCATAATCTTAATCTGAGAATCCAGTTAATTCAAATTCAGATGCTGTTGGATACCAAAGTCCTAGATTATGGCAACCCTTTATATATCTCAAAATTCTTTTTAATAAAATTAGATGAGATTCTTTGGGGTTAACTTGAAACCTAATCACAAATACAAGTAGCAAACATTATATCAGGCCTACTTGCTGTTAAATAAAGTAGTGAGCCAACAATTGCTCTATATACTTTCTGATCAACAGGTTTCCCTGATTCATCAGCATCAACAACATCATTAGAGGGCATGGGTGTTTTCATGGTGGAAGCATTAGACATACCAAACCTTTTCACTAATTCCTTAGCATACTTAGATTGTGATATGAATATGCCATTGGGAGTTTGCTTCACTTGAAGACCAAGGAAGTATGATAGTTCACCCATACTACTCATTTCAAATTTAGATTGCATTAGATTAGAAAATCTTTTGCATAAGTTTGAATCAGTAGAGCCAAAAATAATATCATCTACAAATATTTGAACTAGTAGAGTTTGATTTTTATGTATCCTAAAAAATAGGGTTTTATCAACTATGCCTCTACAGAAATTGTTTTCCAAAAGAAAATTAGCTAAGGTCTCATACCATGCTCTGGGATCTTGTTTGAGACCATAGAGAGCTTTATTAAGCTTAAATACATAGGAGGAGTGAGTTGGAGAGATGAAACCTGGTGGTTGTTCCACATAGACTTCATTCTTTAATATCTCCATTGAGAAATGCACTTTTCACATTCATTTGATAAACTTTGAACTTCTTGAATGCAACAAAGGCCAAAAAAATCTTTATAGCTTCAAGTCTTGCAACAGGAGCAAAGGTATGATCATAATCTATGCCTTCTTCCTGTGAATATCCTTGAGCTACCAATCTTGCTTTGTTTCTGACTATGTTGCCTTGATCATCAAGCTTGTTCCTGAAGACCCACTTGGTGCCAATAACTGGATGGCCTTTTGGTCTTGGAACCAAATCCCAAACCTTGTTCCTTTCAAATTGGTTGAGCTCCTCTTGCATTGCAAGAATCCATTTTGGATCTTGTTCTGCATCTTTTATGGATTGAGGTTCAACTTGTGATAGGAAACATATGTGCATCCTGATTTTGGTGTAGTTGATGCCTTGTTTGAACACCTGCTGAAATATCACCAATCATTTGTGATATTGGATGATATCTAACTGTGATGTGGTCAACAGTTGGAGTTGGTTCAAGCAATGATATCTACTTGGGGAGTTTGATCTGCTGTCATTTGATTTGAGCTGTCAGCAAGATCTCGATGATCATCTTCTTCACTATCTTCAAGATTTTGTGTTGATGGAAGTAAAGAATCTTCTTTCTGTAGATCTAATCCATTTAGCTCTTCACATAGAGCTGGTACCTGCAAAATATTATTGGTAGAGGTGGTGTTCCTCTCCTCAATTAACATGTTAGTCTCATCAAAGGATACATGCATGGACTCTTCTATCTTAATAGTAGATTTGTTGTAAACTCTATATGCCTTACTAGAAAGAGAATATCCAAGGAAAATGCTTTCAACAGCTTTTGCTTCAAACTTCCTGAGATACTTCTTGTCATTGTTATGCACATAATATTTACATCCAAATATCTTAAAATAATTAACCTTAGGCCTTTTATTCTTAAGTAATTCATAGGGAGTCTTGCCCTTAAGCTTATGTATAAGGCTTCTGTTCAACACATAATTAGCTGTGCTCACTCCCTCTGCCCAAAAAGAGAGTGGCAAGTTTGCATCAGCAAGTAATGTAGTTGCTGATTCAATAATCTATTTTTCCTTTCTGCTACCCCATTTTGTTGAGGAGTTCTAGGAGCAGAGAAACATTGCCTGATCCCTTCTTTTCCACAGAATTCTCTCATCAGAGGAGACTCAAACTCAGTGCCATGATCACTTCTGATCAATGCAACTACAGTAGAGTACTCAATCTTAATGGACCTGAGAAAGTCTGTCAGAACATTGAAGGTGTCAGACTTGTTCCTAAGAAAGAACACACAAGTGAATCTTGAGAAGTCATCTACAATCACTAAAGAGTAATGCTTCCCTCCTAAGCTTTGTATTGCAGTAGGTCCAAAAAGGTCCAAGTGCAGTAAATACAAAATCCTAGGTGAATCACTCTTGGATAAAGACTTAAAACTACTTCTAGTTTGCTTACCTAATTGACAAGCCCTGCAAAGTCCTTCCTTCTTGTATGAACCTGATGGGAGTCCTCTAACAAGATTATCTTTAGAAAGCTTATATATAGTTCTAAGGTTAATATGTCCAAGCCTTTTATGCCATAATTCATTAGTTTTACTTATAGAATTTAATAAGCAAATATCAGAATGGGCAGAGTCAAAATTGACTAAATAAATATATCCATGTCTAATACCAGGTAACACAGTAATGTTTTTATTATTGGTAATGCGACATAAGGAATGATTGAAAGTTACCTGATAACCTTCATCACATAACTGACTTATGCTGATGAGGTTGTGCTTCAGACCCTTGACACAGGCTACTTCTTTGAATGTGACGCTCCAACTTTGATTTGACCATAGCCATTGGTTTGTCCATAGTTGGAGTCTCCAAAGATCACCTTGGGTACAAGCTTTGCCTTGTAGTTGTTCAGGTTGGCCTTGTTTCCTATCATATTCTTTGAACATCCACTATCCAAATACCATTGTTCATTCTTGTTTGGATAGCTGTGTACCTGTAAAAAAAAATAAACTAGGTGTTTTTGACCCAGACTACCTTGGGTCCTTTTATATTACCACAAAACTCTGAAATAAAAGACATTTCAGGCTGATCCTTATAACCTTTTGGATGATATCTCCTTGGAGGAATTATCCATTAATGAAAGGATTGTAGGTATGTGAAGAAAAAGAATTCTTCAAATTTTCTGTATATCTTCTGTTCGACGAACTGGGTTGAGTTCGTCGATCGCCGTTCGATGAAGGGATGTGCTTTCGTCGAGCGCCATTCGAATAATGACTACATAGAAAATCTGTCTTCAGAGTTCGTCGATCTCCGTTCGACGAATTCGCCTGATTTCGTCGAGCTCCGTCCTACGAATTTTGCTGAATTCCCTTATTCTTGACAGCCGTGCTTGAAATATTTTTATTTTCATATACAACCACTTTGCTTTTAGCAGAAATGAATTTTATAGGTGTAGAGAGTATGTTCTTCTTAATTAGAGGTGGCTCACTTGATGATGCACCCAAGCCTAGTTTGCCACTCAATCTGGCATTAACTGTGCTTGTAATGTCCATCAGTTTGATGCTTCTCCCATTTATGGATTCTTCAAATTTCTTGGCCTCAGAAAGTTTATTCTCAATGAAGATAATTTGTTCTCTAGAGGCAACCAAATCTTTCTTAAGATTAGCATTTTCTTCACTTATTTTATTCATTTCAGCTAGCTTATTTCTGAGTGAGATTATTTCTTTCTCAGATTTTATTAAGTCTAAGCAAAGAACTTTGAATTCATCTTTGAATTCAACTGAATTAAAATTAGATATTACCTGATCAGTATCATTGTCTGCTTCTGATTCTTCTTCATCTGAATTGTAAGCTAAGGCATTGATAGCCATCATGCAGAAGTTCTTTTCTTCTTCATCATCTTCATCATCAGAAGAGCTGGATGAAGATGCAAGATCTGACTCATTGCTTGAGTCATAAATGGCCATCAAGCACTGATCTTTTTCTTTTGTTTCTTCATCATCATCAGAAGAACTTGATGAAGATTCTGATTCAGTTTCACTCTAAGTTTCTGCTACTAAATCCTCTTCCCTTGTGTTTGTGCTTGTGGGAGGAAGACTTGCTGGAGTGCTTCTTGTCTTATTTGTCCTTTCTCTTTTCTTTCTTCTGGTTCTCTGGACATTCTGGCAGAATATGTCCAGGTTTACTACAACCAAAACAGATAATCTCTTTAGGATTTGATTTATCATACCTTGGCTTTTCTCTGGATCTGGAGTCCTTCTTTCTGAAGTCCTTTCTAGCCATCTTGTAGAACCTTTTAGCTAGAAGGCTCATGAACTCCTCATCTCTTGGAGCCTTTTCTTCTTCTTCAGTAGCTTTGAATGATATATTCTTTTCCTTCTTTGTTGCTGGAGATGAAGTGGACTGTTCAGCTTCTCTAGATTTGACAAGCTGCTCATAGGATTTGAGCTTGCCTAACAATGTCTCAGTTGAGATCTCATTAAGGCTTCTGGCTTCCTTGATTGGCCAGATCCTAGAGTCCCATGTGCTGGGGAAGCACATAAGGATCTTGTCATTGACTTCAGTGATAGATCTCTCTTTGTCTAAGGTCTTCAGCTCATTAATTATGAGGCTGAGCCTATTATACATATCAGAAACTGTTTCAGATTCTCCCTTTTTGAAATTCTCATATTGAGAAATGAGGTGGGATCTTCTGTCCTTTCTTTCATCAGCTGATCCTTCAACCATATTGTTGAGTGAGATCCATGTTTCACTTGCAGAAGTGCATTCTACCACTTTTTGAACAATGTCATCAGACATTGTTTGTGCTAGAATGTTCATTGCTCTTGCATCTGCACTTCTTTGCTTTTTCTGTGCTTCTGTCCACTTAGGTGGTGGAACAACATTGTTGTTTGCTGGTGCTTCAGCACTTGTTGTTGTTGTTGGAGCTAGAGGTCCTGTCAAAATCACATTGAAGATTTCCTCATCAATAGAATTCATGTACAACCTAATCCTTGCCTTCCATAGTGCAAACTTACTGAGATTGCACATAGGAGGTCTTGTGCTAGAATATTCTTTGTTTTGTGCCATGAGTTTTTAAGAAAATAAAACTCTAAAAATAAATTAAGATCTAAGTGATCTTTATGATTCAGGTGCTAGCCTATAAAAATCAACTACCCTCTGATACCAATTGAAAGTGCAATTGAGTATCAGTTGAAGGTGATTAATACAACCAGCCTTGCTTTGATACCAATTGAAGGAGAGTTTAGATCTTAATATTACTCTAGAGGGGGGGGGGGGGGTGAATAGAGTATTAAAACTTTTTCCCTTAATTTTATAGCGGAATTTAATTAGTGATATATATGTGTATATTGAGTGATTTATAAAAACCAAATAAAGAAATCAGCACAGCACAAGCAACACAGAAAATCACAAGCACAAATACACAAGGATTTAATAGTAGTTCCCCAATAAATCTGGGTACGTCTACTCTTCTACCACACTTGGTAGGATCCACTAGGTTTTTGATCAGGTGCCCTAGCACCAAGGGATTTTTGATCAGGTGTCCACACACTAAGGAGATTTGATCAGGTGCTCTAACCAAACCACAAGTTTTTGTTCAGGTGCCCTGTCACCAAGAGATTTACTTTTGAAGGGAGTAAGAACCATGTACAAAATGAAATAAGAGGTTAAGAAGTTCTTCTCTGTCAACAGTCTGAGAGAAGACTCTAGTGGATGATGGTGTAAAGCTCCCCCTGTCTGATTGAAAATCTTGACAGCTTGAGGATGGAGCATTCTCTTGAATCAAAATATCTTCCTTGATAAGCTGATGAATCTGCAAGACAGATGTTCCTCAGATTATTGTTGCTCTATATAAGATTTGAAAACTTGCAGCAGAAAGACTGAGAGAATGATCTTGAGGATGTTCTCAGAGAATGAGATGCTGCTTGAGGAAGATGAACTTTTCTTTTTCCTTCTTGAATAATATTTCTTAACAGATGCTCTGAAAATTTTCTATCTCTGTGTTAGAGAGAAGACACGTCTTTCTGTTTTCTTCCTGAGATGTTATTTTTTGTTAGAGAGAAGACGACTATTTTGCACAATAGCATTTTTATTTTGAATCGTATTATCTTCACACTATGTGGGCACATCTTAATTTCCGTTGCCGTTGGTGTGGAGCTACCTCCCACTCCAGTGATGAATGCCCTACGGAGAATAGTAGGCATAATTCTTATAGCCCAGCATATGGAGCACCAACTTCGTCTGGTACTCCATATGGTGCGCGTAAGTCTTATGGCTACTCTACTGAGCCTTACCGTCTTACTTCTTTTCGGCTTTAGCACCCGCTGTGCCAAAGAAGCCCGCTAGGCAGTGCCAGTTTTGTCAGAGCACTGATCATGTCTTGAAGGACTATGCCGAGTATCTTCGCCAATTGGACGAGGATGACGAGCCAGATATCCGGATCGTCCCAACTCCTAACTCTGGCGGCACACCTTCAACATCCGGTTATGTGTCTTTGTCACCTTCACATCTTGAAGGGAATAGCATAGATACGGTCACCGGATGTGCGGCTGATCTATGCACCGACATTGCTGAGCCTATTCTCCCAGTGCATCCAACACCCCTAGTGGATTCGATTCTTTGTGAGGAATCGGTGCTCGACTTTTATCCGAGCACTACTCCTCCCCCTATTGTGCATACTATACTCGTCTCCGACGACATTGTTGATGATGTGTCGCAGGATGAGGTGGGTGATCTGAGTGTTGTGCCTATTCCTATGAAGGAGGACAACCTTCTAGGTGAAGAGGAGTTGTCCTCAACACCGGTGGAGGAAGTCCAAATCTTGGGCATGGCCACTGTCGATCCCGCTGAACCTTGCGGCATTGATGACAATGCCAACATTATTTTACTTCTCCAACCTGATGGGAGTGAGACCAGGATCACTCCCCTGATTGATGTTTATTTATGTTCTTCGTCTTCTTTATTTCTTGATCCCCTTCCTTCACCCGAGCCTGTGCAGGTTGAATCTTCACAGGTACTTCAGGAGGACTTGGAGCTTTGTGCTCAAGTCAATGATGAGTGTGTCCTTTTATGCGAGGAGGTTGATCCCTCCTCCATTAAGGAAGCCTCATTCGCTGCCTTCTCCTCCTGCGGACCCGCTGTGGACGATACCTTGCTGGGCAAGGATAGTTTTGGTGAGATGAGTGAGGACCAGGCCTCCTCCTCTTCTTACTTTCTTTTCCCTCTACCTGTGATGGGCAGGTTTTATTTATATTCGGGTAGAGGCGTGACTGTTCTTTCTCCGTATAGGTACCCGCTACCGACACGGATATTGGGCCAGTTACCTGTCCACTTCTCCTTCCATACTCCCATTAGCTAGATATTATAAAGTTTTGAATAAGTCGTGCTGGGATGACAATAACCCCAGTAGTTATCTTAATTTTTCCTGCATTTTCATTTCTTTTCTAATTTTATTTAGTTAATTGCACTTTATTTCAGTTTTCTTTTTTCTTTTGTTTTTGCGGAGCTGACCCCTGCAGGTATCCTTCTTCTGGATGGCGGATGCCGCGGTTCATTTTAGCTTACACGCCAATCTTCTGGTATGCTCATTTCTGAGCATTGGGTACTCTCTTTCCCTAGCCCTATTTTGATTTTCATGTCATATATTATGTGGGTTGTTTAGTTTAAGTCTGGGGGAGAGTAGTTCTGTGTGCCCACGCACGTACACTATTGCATTGCACGCTAGAAGTATTTCTATTTCATTTATTTAGTATTGTTCATCTTCATTGCACACCACAGCACCCACTTGAGCGCGTACTCATCTGTTTGCCTGCTCTGTTGTGAATTTAATTCTCCTGCTTATTTGGGAAAGTCTAGGTAATGGCTTAGGACTATGTAGCAGAGTAAAATGTTGACTCCAGTAGTGCTCCTAGTCGAGTGCTCAGTTGCATAGAAATTAGTGTAGATTAGATTTCTCTTTATACTTATGGTTTTATATTTTTCTCTATTAGTGTAAATGTTGTTTACTCTACTCAAATGGTGAATCCGGTGGAATCAAACGGTAGCATAAGGATGTGTGTAAACGATCGCTAGACTCGTATTGCTTGAGTCGGGAGAAAGGAGAAACTTTCTCGGTGGCTAGAACTTGCCCCAAGCGATTCTTGAAGCATTGGCATAGGATAGTTCTAGTGCGTGAGAATGACGTAGGCCATTATTTTGGCCCGGTTGAACTTTTTATTTCATGCCTATCATCTACCTTTGCTAGCCCCTTCGTGCCTACCCTTTTTCTTGATTCAGCTCCACATTTATCTCACCAAAGCCTAAAAGCCTAACCTAGTCGCACACCCAAATCTGAGCTTTAGTTGTAGTTTTATTTACATTGTGGGGGGCGTTGATTGTGGTGTTTATTATGTGAATCTGTGGATATGCTCATTTGAAAATTTTGCTGAAAAAAAAGACAAGAAAAAGAAGATAGAAAGAAAAAAAAATGAAAAGGAAAAGAGAAAAAGAAAAGAAAAATGAGTTTTATTGAAAAATCATGTAGAAAAATTATGTATTGGGAGTAGGCGGTGCACACACCTATGCTGCAAAAGTCCAAGTCTGGGGATGTGGTGCACTTGCATTCGATTTTGGTGCGCGGGTAGTTATATTAAAGCTCATTTGGGTTGCGTGTTATAAGCCCTCTTGTTTATCATTGTTTACCTCACCGTAACCCAAGCCTCAATTCAAACCTAAAAGTCCTACCGACTCATGCTATGGACCAATCTAGTGTCGTGGAGAGAATGTGACCGGGTGAGCCTATGGTCGCCGACACCGATGGATTTCGGTGGAGTTTGTCCGGCACCCCAATCTTGAGCAATGCTCATCTCAGCGCTTAGTTTACTTTCTCCGTATGCATGACCGGATGATTCACCGTAGTTCACCATTTTGAGTGGTTGTAATATGCTTTTACTCTTTTAGAAATATATAAACTGTTTGTGTATAATGAGAAATCTTCTCTACTATTTTTCTTATGCACGTGAGCATGCGACTTCGCATGGTACTCTGTATTGTAATTTTAAGCCATTTACTTTTCTTTCCTCGTTCGCGTAGAATTTGTTTGCTCGGGACGCGCAAACAGGTAAGTCTGGGGGTGTGATGAGTCCCAATTATATACACATATATGGACTCATCTGGGCTGATTTTCTAGTCTTTGCACTGCACTTTAGCCCTATTTTAGCTCATATTTGTTATTCCATGCTATGTGCACTTCTAGGCCTATTTTGGTGTTATTTCTTGTTTATCTTCATTATTAGTTTTCATGCATTGTTAAGTGCCACCTTCAGTGGCTAGTTTGGTGTTGTATGCTGGAACAGGAGTCGTGCAGGTGTTCCCGATACAATTCTGTACAGGAACACTGCGCACGATCACTGGCTCTATCGCGCACGACCACTGGTCGTGCGCCACTGATCGTGCGCACTTAACGCCCATTTTATGAGTTCTGTCTTCCTTATCGCACGACCACTTACGATAGCGCGCACGACCACTGGTCGTGCGAACATTGTATTTTATAATCTTTTCCACTTGCAGGCTCCGTCCAGGCAGGCGCACGATCACAGGATGATAGTGCGCACGACCACTGGTCGTGCGCCAACGATCGTGCACACTGTTTATTCCAGCGCCTATAAATTGCCCTGCTCGCGATTTAGGTCGGGATCCTCGCCGTTTTTCCGCCCAGCTCCGCCGTTTTCGCCCCTTCCGCAGGTTTTTCGCCCCATCCATCGCCGCCCACCATATGGAGGTGCTCCGGGCTTGTTCTTCACGCCAACCTTGAGCCGGAGCTTCCTCTCGGCCTCCTCCTTCATCCTAGCGCTCCAAGGGAAGATCTAGCCGCCATCTCTATCAAGCAAGAGGAAGTTTGCAACCTCTACCGAATCGTGACACGAAGAAGACGGGCTCATTGGAGAGTGGTGACAGCTTTCTCTACCCCGGACGTAGTTGCGGACCGAGCTTGGACGCGGATTGACAACCCGATGATTCCAACCGTGAATCTACAACGAGACTTCGGATTCGGTCGATTTCTTGCCTTATTCTTCTCTTATTGATGTATATGTAGTTAGAGCCATTATTATGATGAAGTTGCACTCAAACTTGTTTGTATTTTTATATATTTCATGTCTATGTGAAATGCTTGTTGTTTGAGTTGCTTGAGGTGCGCCCAATTCCATCCTCCATCCCGTTGTCACGTTCGTCGCCGCACTAGCAATTGCTAGTGGCGTGCTTGTTGAAGAGTTGCTTACGACCCTCACTCCGTTTGCCTACTCGTCCATCCGCCTAGCGAAGCGTGGCATAGCGGCCCGTGTAATCCACTCGCCCTATGAAGCAGCGCGCTCAAGACCTGCATAGTTCGATTCCGCTTGCCTACTCGTCCATCTGCCCTTGCGACGCAGCGCGCTCAAGGCCTGCCTAGTCTCCATCCCGCCAAGCGAAGCACTGCATAGCGGCATTGCATAGGAGTAGTCATAGCATTTTCTCTTTATTTTCCACAATCCAAAACCCCCGTTTCCGCAATCCATTCGACCTAAAGGACTTCGATCTCAAGTCCTTCCTCGAACGTTAACTCCGCCTTACTGTGTTCCTTGAGAGATTCGATACTTGGGGATTTACTTCCTCATATTATTACTTGAACGATCGGTACACTGCCGTTTCGTGTCGCAGTCGAGCTACCGCCTATAGCGGTGCACTCAATATACATGCTATCAATGACTACAAATGGATGATAACAAATTGAAATTGAGATAGAATTTACTCTAATTTCAACATCCCCAATTGGAACTTGAAGAAGTTAAACTTCGCTTCATTTAAGGGCTTTGCGAATATATCATCCACTTGTTTTTTTGTGGGGACAAACTCAAGAATGATATCCTCATTCTCCACATGCTCTCTAATGAAGTGATACCTGATCTCAATGTGTTTAGTCCCGCCGTGTAAGACAGAGTTCTGACCAGTTGAGATAACACTAGAAGAGTCATAAAATAATGGTGTTTTGGTCATCTTCAGATTGTAGTCTTGGAGTTGATGCTGGATCCACAGTAACTAAGCACAACAACTCCCAACAGATATGTATTCTGATTGTGCTGTGGAGATTGCCACACTAGTTTCCTTTTTGCTGCTCCAGGAAATAAGTCTTCCTCCAAGGAATTGGCAATCCCCTGAAGTGCTCCTTCTATCTTCCTTGCATCTTGCATAGTCTGCATATGAATAACCAGTTAGCACACAATCATTGTTCCTAGGGTACCAAAGACCAAGATTGGGTGTACCCTTCAGTTATCTTATGATCCTCTTGACAGAGGAGTGATGAGATTCCTTGGGGTTCACCTGGTATCTAGCACAAACACATGTGGCAAATATTATGTCAGGCCTACTGGAAGTTAGGTAAAGCAAATATCCAATCATGCATCTGTACTTGGTTTCATAAAAGGGTATTCCTGTTTCATCCTTGTATAGATACACGTTATATCCCATGGGAGTCTTCATGGAAGAAGCACTATCTAATCCAAATTTCTTGACTAGCTCTCTAGTGAATTTAGTCTGTGAGATGAATATACCATCTTCAGATTGTTTCACTTAAAGACCTAAGAAGTATTTGATCTCTCTCATACTGCTCATTTCAAAATTTCCCTGCCCTAAGTTAGCAAACTTTTTTGTAGAGATGATCATCTGTAGAGCCAAATATATTGTCATCCACATAGATCTGCACTAACAAGATCTTGCCCTTTACTTCCCTTAGGAACAATGTGAAAGTGCACAGTTAACCTCAATAGAATTCTCTAGAGGGGGGGGGGGGGTGAATAGAGTTTTAAAATATTTTTGTGCAAAGTTAATATTATATATATATATATATGGGTGTAATGATCACAGATTAGAGCTTCCCACACACCAACAAGAATTAAACAAGTAAAGAAAATAAATGCAAGAAGAAAAATCTCAGCACAACACAAAGAAATATAGTGGTTCCCCAAACTTTGGGTAGTCCACTCTTCTACCCTCTGGGTAGGAAATTCACTATCTTGCACTGAGTCTTTTGATAAGGAGACTCTTAGAACCACCCTGAGCCTTTTGACAAGGAGACTCTTAGAACCAACTGAGTCTTTTGAAAAGGAGACTCTTAGAACCAGTACAACTGAATTTTTTTAAGAGAGATTCTAAAAACTCTTTTACAGTATTTGAAAGTGAAATAAAGGTAAAGAAGAAAGAGAGATAATATAAAGACAAGAAGGAATCTTCTTCCTAGCAAGAAGATTGGAAGCACAAGAAGTAGTGAATGAAATCTCTCTTCTATAGTGAGAAGGAGATTGAAGGCCTTTTCTCTCTTTTGTGAGAGCTATCAGAGTATGCAGCAGAGTGGCTTCAGAAGCAGGAGAAGATGGAAGCTTGATGGTTGCTGCAGAATTATTTCTCAATTTTCTCTCTTTTTCTCTTGGGAGCTTTTCCTCCTTTTAAATATGTATATGGTGGATCACTTCTTTTTGCTCTCTGCCGACCACCTTGTTATTTATAGCTATGTTCATTAAAATAACACTATAGGAGAGAAATCAATTAGTTGGCAGAGTATAAGAAAGAAGGAGAAATTTCCATAACAATTATATCCATAGAAGGAAAGTATTCATTCTGATTTCAAATAGTGTCCATAATGGATTTAATCAAATTAGCCAAGAATTCATTAGAGGAAAGAATAATTCAGAACGGCTATAAAGAATAATTTGATTCCATATAAATCAGATCTATGAAAGAAGGAAAGAGATCTGGCGATTTTTGAATTAATCATAGAAATCGACGTGCGTCGATTACTATTCAACGTACGCGTCGAATTCGTCCTGGCTGGACGTCGAGAGGAGAATAAGGAAGGTGCGTCGACTTCTCAAGATGCGTCGACTAGAAGTCAGAGCTACGTCGACATAGGATACGTCGAATTCTTCTTAAAGGTACTTCGACTCATTCTGAAAGGAACGTCGATACTACTTCGACGTCGCGTCGAATACTTTTCGACGCATATTTACTTAACCTTGATTTTCCTTTCATAGAATTCATATTCAACTCATTTTTAGGGGTTAAGAGAAATCATTTTCCCAACAATCTCCCCCTATTTGTCTTAACCCTATTTTAGAGGGAAATTGTACTAGCATCACAACATTTGTAGAGAAAAGAAATATGTCAATCAAGCAGAAAAGAAATTGGAAAGAGTGATCATATAACCAAATTTTCCAGAATTATATAAACAGACTTCATGTTCATACAAATTAGTATTTAACTATAGGGTAAAGTATATCAGTATTATTTTCAAACATTACTCAGGAGGGGTAGGAGGAGTCTTTCTCTTTCTCTTGAATACTACTGTTTTAGGCGAGGGGGGTTTCTCCTTCTCAGTTGCAGGAAGTTCACCTAGCCCCCCCTGAGCAGATTGCTCCCCCTGGGATAGAACTTCCTTTGATCCTTCTACTTCTTCAATTTCTTTATCATCTTTAGCTCCAGCTGTATCTGGCTCCTTAGCTCCTACTTCAGCCAACACAACATCTGGATGTCCTTTTTCATTTTCAGCTTCATTCATAACAGTATCCAGCTCCCCCTGAGTTTCAGTTTCTTTATTTTTCTTACCATCTGCCACATTTTCCTTTTCAGCTTCATTGTCTGCTCTGCTTGCCTCCCCTTGTAATAGTACTACTTGATTTGCAGCCTCTCTTGCTATATTAAGTACCTATATTATTTGTTCTTCAGAGTGTAGCTCAGGTACAACTTCATTTCCAATTGTCTTGAGAAGTGCAAGACTATTATCTTTTGAGGAAGGAGGGGACTTGTGAGAGAGAGATTTAGGATTGGAGAGCTGCTCTTCATCTAGATTCTCCCCCTTCTTGACCTTCCTGGCCAGGGAGGTTAAGAAAGACCTGGTCATTCTAGAGGAAGAGAGATAGGTCTTCAAATTTTTCACAGAGGCACTGACCCCATCTATTTGGGTGTGCATGATAAGGATGGAGGAATGGATCTGGGAGCAGTGCTCATCCAGCATTGCTTGGAATGTGTGAGCTGCTGATGCAATGCACTGAGTAAGGAGGGCTTCAGTGGATGCAGATGGTTCATGTTGTGGTTGGTGATGAGGAGAGAGTGATGGAGGTGGTGATGAGGGTGGAGAAAGGTTAGTTGATGTATGAGGTATTGGTGATAATGGAGGTGAAGAGGATGAGAAAGTATGAGGAGGAGGAGATGGAGAAACTGCTGTTTGAGGAGCAGGTGTTTGAGAAGAGGTAGGTAGAGTAGGAGTTGTGAGGGTGGTAGAGACTATTGGAGTGGATGATGGTGGTAGAGAAGGATTGTCTCTTTGAGGAGGAGGAGGAGGAGGAGATGGATGAACAGGAGAGTTAGGAGGAGAGGGAGTCTTTTCAGGAATGGAACCAGGCTTAGGGATTTGCCTGGTCCATTTGGAGAATAGAGCTATTGACATTGTTTTCCCTGGAGGAATGGGGATTCCTTTTGACCTACAGAGGTCAGGGAAGGAGTGGAAGAGTACTTGACTCATAATCCTCATATATGCATTTTCTTTGTGTGAGTATTTGGAGCCTATCATCTTGAGCAAGCATGTGGCCCAGTCCACCTTCTTCTTCAGCACAAGGGCCCCCATGATGTTCAGTTGCTGCTTGGGTACTGCATCATGGGCTGAAATTTTGCATAGTAGTATCTTTCCTACTATATCTGCTAGCAGTCTATACTCCTCAGAAAAGTCTGTTTTCTTTAGATGGATTGGTCTATCTTTTGAAAACTTCATGGTGGTTAGCAGATGCTTGATTTCATCAGGTGTGAGGTCAATTGATTCATCACCTAATAAGGGAATGATGAAGACTTATGAGGTTACTCTTTAGAAATTGATTTCCTTTCCCTATTTTATTTGAACAAAGATAATATTAGGATATACCTGATGGATGATCAAAGGTGGTCTTAATATGTTCTGCAGAGATTGAGACTGGTGTCTCATAGATTGTTCCTGGATTTCTCCTTGTTCAGATATCTGAACATGAGTCATCAGCTCTGTGAGCTCTGTTTCCAGGAGCTTGCATCTTGTGGAGATGAGTTTGTTCAATCCAGCTTTAGTGAAGAGAGCTATGATGTTCTTATAATTTTCTGCAGCGGCTTGGAAGGAGTCGAGGTCAATGTCGAAACCAGAGTTTATCTTGGGAGCCATTTTAGGTCAGTGAAAGAGAGGAGGAAATGGCTGGACTAAGAAGCAAGAAGGATGAAGAATGCAGAGTAGTGAAGGTTTCTAACTGAAGAGTCTTTTTAAGTCAGGTGAAGCGTCGAAACGGGACTCAATTCGAGGCTTATTCGGTACTTCAGTGGATGTGACCGAAAATATTTTAGCATTGCCGCTCGTTTTTATGAAGTCGACGTTACGTCGAGTGGAATTCGACGTAAGCGTCGATACAGCCCGCGTTAAGATGCTAGGGTTTCGTATCGACGTATGCGTCGATTGTGATCGACGTATGTGTCAATTTCACTTATTTAGTTGAGTCATCGACGGTGCGTCGATTAGAAGTCGACGTGACTTTTGATTTTCCTGAAGAATTTTAGGTGTTTATTTCTTTTTATCTCTTCCTAGTTCTAAGTCAGTCTTGGACTAATTTTTACAGATAGTTTGATTGGTTGTGCCAACATTGTTTGGCAAGGTGGCCAGTTTTGTTACATATATGGCACTTGATTATCTTATTCTTATGATAATTTGAGTTTAGAGAAGGATAGAAGGGTTGATTAGGATAGAAAGTTTGATTAGGATGGGAATTTTGGTTACCAGGTTTATTTTGGTTAGGATAGAGGTGTTGATTAGGATGGAAATCATGGTTAGGATGAGTGGATCCTGAATGGGAATTATAGAAGGTTTTTGGAGGATAGGCATTTAAGTTGCTCTGAATTTTTGTGCGTCGATATCTATTCGACGCATGTTGATAGTTGCTTCGATTTATATTTGGCGCTTTCTCCTGATAGCGTTGATCTGATATCGACGCATTGAAAAAGTTACGTCGATTGGAAGTCGACGTACTTTTATTCAAGCGTCGAGTAGAGGTCGAGGCATCTGAGATGTTGCGTTGAGTAAAAGTCGACGCGCTATCATTCATGCGTCGATATAAAGTCGACGCAACTGTATCTTCATACATTTTCTTTTTCCCTTTTTCTGATTTTGCTCTTTTATGTATTGTTTCTTTTGGCTTAGTTGCTTCTTCAGATGAAGTTTGAGAGTCATCAGCTGAATAATATAATGTTTCATCAAATTGTTTTATTTCCTTGAGGGAGTCTTCTTCCTTATTTAGTGAGTCTTTCTCTTGGTTTGATTTGATGGGTTTGGTGAATTTTACAGGGATCATCCGAGCAGGTTTGTTGGATGTTATTTGGCTGGTTGAGGGATCAGCCCCTAGACCAAGATTTTTATGTCTCCTTGTTTATTGTTCAGTGATTTCCTTGAGAGTTTGGCTTCTCATGTTTATTGATTCTTCAAAGGCTTTTGCCTGGGATACCTTATCCTTAAGGAGCTGGTTTTCTATTATAGCCCTTTCTACTTCCTTTTCTATGATTTTAGCCCTTACTTCATAATTTTTAGAGCATTTAACCTCTCTATTTCTCTGGTTTTTAGCCATATTAATTTGATCTTTTAGATCATTAATTTCTTGTGTAGCTTTTAGTTGATCTAGACACATTCCCATAAAATCATTTCTGAAATTATCACTTTGAAAATCTATTTCATCAAAAATGTTTACCTCATCCTCAGATTCCTCTATGAGAATGAGGCTATTTTCTCTTTCATCTTCAGAAGATATGCTTTCTTCTGATCCTGTCTCACTCCATGAGTTGGTACCATCATCTTTCTTTGAGCCTTCAAATGCCATTAAGCATAGGTCTTCTTGCTTAGGCTCTTCATTGTCACTCTTAGAAGAGGAGCTGTCCTCAGAGTCTGTATCACTCCAGGCTTCTGCTATAAAACCTCTTTCTTTCTTCTTCCCCTTTTTCTTGAGATCTTTCTTTTTCAGATCTTTCTTTGTCTCAGCATTTTCTGGACATTCTGGGGCAATATGTCCAGGTTTCCTACAAGAATAACAAATAATTTTTTAGTAGGAGTTTTGTCATACCTTGGTTTTGACTCTCTCCTTCTTGATCCATCTGTCCTGACCCATTTCTTGAATTTTCTGGCCAGAAAACTGAATAGTTCTTCTTCAGTGATAGAGTTTTCTTCTTCTGTTGCTTTTAATGCAATGTTCCTGTCTTTTGAAGAAGTTGGGGTATTTTCTCTTCTTTTCTTCTCTTCTCTGGTTTTCAGCAGTTGCTCATAGGATCTGAGTTTTCCTAAGAGAGCATCTGTTGAAATTTCCCTTTGTCCTCTTGTGTCTCTTATTGCCCATATCCTTGAGTCCCATGAGCTTGGGAGACTCATTAGCAATTTGTCATTGATCTCTGTAAGAGATATTTCTCTATCTAAGTCCCTTAGTTGATTGATGATCAGACTGAATCTGTCATACATCTCAGAGATGCTTTCTTCATTCTTCTTTTGGAAGTTCTCATATTGAGAGATCAATAGAGCCTTCCTATCTTTTCTTTCATCAGCACTTCCTTCTACCATCTTTATGAGAGCCTCCCAAATTTCTTTGGCTGATTCACAATCAACAACCCTTTGAAAGATTTCATCAGAGAGGGTTGAGACCAGAATATTTACAGCTTTTGCATCACATGTTCCTGCCTTTTTCTCTTCAACTGTCCACTCAGCCTTTGGGACAAGTGTTTGAGTCACTTCACCACTTGAGTCTTTTCTATAAGGCTTGGGAGGACCTGTCAAGATAACGTTAAATAAATCTTTATCAATAGAATTCATATAAATCCTAATTCTTATTTTCCAAACTGCAAACTTTTTAGGATTGCACATTGGTGGTCTGGTGGAAGCATAATCTTTGATTTGTGCCATGTGAAAAATAATTGTTAGAAATATATATATATATATATAAATAAGAGGTAGGATCTTTTTGATCAAGGAGTTAACCTTTTTAGATCAACCTCCCTCTGATACCAATTGAAAGTGCACAGTTAACCTCACTAGAATTCTCTAGAGGGGGGGGGGGGGGGTGAATAGAGTTTTAAAATATTTTTGTACAAAGTTAATATTATATATATATATGGGTGTAGTGATCACAGATTAGAGCTTCCCACACACCAACAAGAATTAAACAAGTAAATAAAATAAATGCAAGAAGAAAAATCTCAGCACAACACAAAGAAATATAGTGGTTCCCCAAACTTTGGGTAGTCCACTCTTCTACCCCCTTGGTAGGAAATTCACTATCTTGCACTGATTTTTTGATAAGGAGACTCTTAGAACCACCCTGAGTATTTTGATAAGGGGACTCTTAGAACCAACTGAGTCTTTTGAAAAGGAGACTCTTAGAACCAGTACAACTGAATTTTTTGAAGAGAGATTCTAAAAACTCTTTTACAGTATTTGAAAGTGAAATAAAGGTAAAGAAGAAAGAGAGATAATATAAAGACAAGAAGGAATCTTCTTCCTAGCAAGAAGATTGGAAGCACAAGAAGTAGTGAATGAAATCTCTCTTCTATAGTGAGAAGGAGATTGAAGGCCTTTTCTCTCTTTTGTGAAAGCTATCAGAGTATGCAGCAGAGTGGCTTCAGAAGCAGGAGAAGATGGAAGCTTGATGGTTGCTGCAGAATTATTTCTCAATTTTCTCTCTTTTTCTCTTGGGAGCTTTTCCTTTTTTCAATATGTATATGGTGGATCACTTCTTTTTGCTCTCTGCCGACCACCTTGTTATTTATAGCTCTGTTCATTAAAATAACACTATAGGAGAGAAATTAATTAGTAGGCAGAGTATAAGAAAGAAGGAGAAATTTCCATAACAATTATATCCATAGAAGGAAAGTATTCATTCTGATTTCAAATAGTGTCCATAATGGATTTAATCAAATTAGCCAAGAATTCATTAGAGGAAAGAATAATTCAGAACGACTATAAAGAATAATTTGATTCCATATAAATCAGATCTATGAAAGAAGGAAAGAGATCTGGCGATTTTTGAATTAATCATAGAAATCGACGTGCGTCGATTACTATTCGACGTACGCGTCGAATTCGTCCTGGCTGGACGTCGAGAGGAGAATAAGGAAGGTGCGTCGACTAAGGTGCGTCGACTGGAAGTCAGAGCTACGTCGACATAGGATACGTCGAATTCTTCTTAAAGGTACTTCGACTCATTCTGAAAGGAACGTCGATACTACTTCGACGTTGCGTCGAATATTTTTCGCCGCATATTTACTTAACCTTGATTTTCCTTTCATAGAATTCATATTCAACTCATTTTCAGGGGTTAAGAGAAATCATTTTCCCAACACAATGTCTTGTCAATCTTCCCCCTTGAGAACTTGTTCTCAATAAGAAAGCTTGACAAGGTTTCATACCAGGCTCTAGGAGCCCATTTCAATCCATACAATGCTTTTCTAAGAAAGTAAACATAATCAGGGTGTTCAGAATCAACAAAACCTGAGGGTTGTTCTACATACAGCTCTTCTTTGAGATCACCATTCAGAAAGGCTGACTTGACATCCATCTGGTAGACCTTGAGTCCTCTGTGGGCTGCATAGGCCAAAAATAATCTTATTGCTTCCAGTCTTGCAACAGGAGAAAAGGTCTGGTCAAAGTCTATGCCCTCCTCTTATCTATATCCCTTTGCAACTAGACTGACCTTATTCTTTATAATAACTACATTTTCATCCAATTTGTTCCTGTAGACCCATTTTGTTCCTATGATATTGTGTCATTGGGGTCTAGGAACTAGTTTCCATACTTTGCACCTCTTGAATTGGTTTAATTCTTCTTGCATGGTTGCAAATCAGAATGGATCTAAATTTGCTTTCTCAAATATCTTGGGTTCAACTTGAGAGAGAAAACTCAGATACATGGCTTCATTCAAGGCCCCGCTTCTTGTCAGAACTCCTTGACTGACATCTCTTATGATTTTCTCCTGTGGATGATGCCTGATTTGTCAAGTTGCAACTGGCAGTCTTCTGTAGTTTTCTCCTATGACTTGTTCTGCAGGCTGTTCTTCTGCTATATCCAAACCTTTTATAGCATCTTCCTCCAAGTCTACTGCCACTAAGTAATCTTTAACTTTCACTGGAGTTTCAGCTTGGTCTTCAATGGATAACTTCTCCATTCTTTCTGCTGTGCCTGCATCCACTAAAGAACTAGACCAAACTTTGTGAATAAGGCTAGTCTCATCAAATACAATATGGACAGATTCTTCTACTGCTTGGGTATTGATGTTGTACACCCAATAAGCTTTGATATAGGAGTTGTAGCCAACAAAAACACCTTCACTGCTTTTCTTAGCAAACTTGGTTAGCTTGATTTTCCCATTATTAAGGACATAACATTTGCTACCAAAGATTCTAAAGTAGGATAAGGTAGGTTTTCTACCCTTCATAAGCTCATATGGAGTTTTCTTGTGGTCTTTGGTGTTGGTGGTCCAATTGATCACATGAGAGGATGTATTGACTGCCTCTGCCCAAAAGGATTTTGGTAGAGAGGAGTCACTCAGCATTGTCCTGCTGACATCTATTAAGGTTCTATTTTCCTCTCTACCACTCTATTTTGTTGAGGAGTTCTAGGTGAGGAGAATTCTCGAGAGATACCCAACTCTTCGAAGAATTCTGTCATGGCTCCTGACTGAAATTATGTACCATGGTCACTTCTGAATTTGACCACAACACAACCCATTTTATTCTGAATTTGCCTGACAAAATTCTTCAAGTTATCCAAGGTATCCGACTTCTTTTTAAGAAAGAACACCCAAGTGAACCTTGAATAGTCATCAACTACTATAAGAGTATAAACTTTCCCTTCTAAGCTATGAATTGACATATGACCAAATAGATCTATGTGCAACATGTAGAGACACCTAGTAGAATCTTTATTAGTAAAACCCTTAAAGCTAGTCCTAGTTTGCTTGCCAAGTTGGCATGCATGACATTGACTTTCTTTAATGCACTTAATATTGGGTCCATTTCTAACTAGGTATTGAGAGAAAAGCTTGCCTATGGTTTTATAGTTAATGTGAGCAAGTCTCTTATGCCATTGAACACAAAGAGCCTCTTTATCATTAGCTACAAAACACATTGGCATAGAAGAATTTTAATGAATGAAATTGAGACAATAAATGTTTCCACTCCTAGTGCCAGTTAAGGTAGCTTCAGAATTCAAGGACTTCTTAACTAAGCACTTAACCTTGTAGAAAACAATAATAAAACCTAGATCACAAAGTTGACTTATGCTTATGAGATTTTGATTCAATCCCTTCACATAAGTTACCTTTGTGATGGTGACTAAACCATTGGAAATGTTACCATATCCTCTGGTCACCCCTTTTTCTGAACCTCCAAATATCACTGACGGGCCATTCTCTACTAGGGTGTAGTCCCTCAAGTAGCTCATTACTCCAGCCATATGTCTGGAGCAACCACTGTCCAAATACCAAATGGGAGATTGGTTGGCCTTTGGACATACCTGCAAGAGAAATTACTTTACCTTAGGTACCCAATTGGATTTGGGTCCTTGGTTCCTGCTAGGAAGATAAGTTGGAAAGTCAAACTTCTGAGTGGTCTGCACTTTTCTTGCCCTAGGCACTGTTGGCTTGAACCAAAAGTCCAAGGCAAAATGTCCAATTTTACCACAACACCAACACTCATACTTATTGTATCTTCTCTTCTGGCTCACCATCTGGGTGGAATGACAATGCTGGTGAGCAGAAGTGAAGACAGCTGGCCTAATAGGTCTTTGGTGAACCTCACAAGTGGGAGTGTGTTGTGGAGCGGGTCTCACCACTTTGTGATTCACCTTCTTAAGGGTTGGCTTGGCCGGAACTGCCTTTCCCTTTCCTTTGGGCGCTGTTGCTGCAGGTCCCTAGACAAAAGGACCTGGATTCTTCATTTGGATTTCTTCATTGGGTGCTTTAAAAGCACTCAGCCCAAAGCCTACTCTTCTGTTTGTGGTAGAGGGCTTGCAACCACTGGTAGAGCAGGCATTGGTCAGATGACCATATCCAGAATCCTGATCAAAAGGATTAGATGCTAGCATCACCTTCTTAAAAGAGGGTTGGACTTCAGAAGTCTTGCCCTTGACTATCTCTTTACTAAATCCTACCTTACCTCTGTATGGGGCAGAGAAGCTTTCAATGATTGGAAGGACCGTCTTGGGCTTGGAAAAGCTGGCAACTATTCTCTTTTCTGTCAACAACATTTCCTCAAGGTCCTTAATGACTTTGTTCTTCTGTCCTAATTCAGCCTTTTTGAGCTTTGTGTCTTCCTTGAATTTATCCACTTCGTTGCTCATAGCAGCCAACTTTTCAACTGGCTCCTAGAGCTCAGAATGGATATTTCTCAAGGAATCTAACTCCCTAGATTGAACTCCAAGGATCTTCTTGTTTTTTTTGAAAGCTTCCCACAAAGCTTCTTATTGCTGCATTAGCTGAGAATTCATCCTCATGTGGGGATCTTGAGGATGTGCTATTGTGAGCAGACTCACATTCATCAAAAAACATAGAATCTTCCACTGATTGAGAATCAGAGGTAGACAAAGGGGCTCTGATAGGTACCTTCCCAGGACAGGTGTTCTCATACTAGATGTCTTCATTTATGGCCATGAGGCCAATGAGGGCTTCCTCCTCAGATTCTGAGGAACTTGAATCAGAATCATTTAAGGTTCTGATCTTCTTTGCAATGAATCCTTTTTCTATTTTCTTTTAGTCCTTTGGATTTCTTTTATTTTCATATTTCTTTGATTGCCTCTTTTTTGAGGGGCAGTCAACCATCATGTGACCTATTTTCTTGCAGCAATAACACACTGTATTAGTTAAATCAAATTTATTGGGTTTAGATTTATACCTGTCATCCCTTGAAGATTTAGATCTGTCATGATGACTAGATCTCCTGGAGCTAGATGAGTAGGATCTATGGATGTCTCTTCTCCTTCTTGACATCAGCTTTTTAAACTGCTTGGAGAAGAGGGCCAGTTCATTATCAGTGTTGTCTGATTCTGATGTGTTGGCATTAGAATCCTCACTGCTCTCAGATGCATCCTAAAATACAGGAGTCTTGTTCTTGGTTTTCCTCAAGCTTTCATCCTTAAGGGCTATAGACCTCTCTATATTGCTCCCCCTTGAGCTTTCCTCTTCAGTTTTTCTTGTGTTAAGCTGAAGCTCATGGGACAACAACTTTCCATACAGATTCTTGGGCTCCATGATGCCCAGATGTCCCATCTCCTTGATGACACATATCTTGATATCCCATTCCTTAGTGAGGGATCTAAGGAATTTGTCATTGAGATCAGAGTTTGTGAACTCTCTTCCATAGTTTCTCAGGCCATTCACAATCTTAAAAAACCTCTCATAACAACTAGAAATGGTTTCATTTTTGCCTTGCTTGAAGGCCTCATACTCCTGGTTCAGGAGGGACTTTCTGTCATCCCTTACCTCTTCCATCCCCTCCATATAAACAATCAATAAGTCCCACATCTCCTTGGCTGATTTGTAGTGAATAATATTTTGGAGGGTGGAGTCATCAGTAGCACTTACTATGATGTTTTGTGCCCTTTTATCAAGGGACACCAAGGCAAGTTCATCCTTACTCATGTCCAAGTACTTCTTTGGTACTTGCTTGGCAGGATCTATGGTTGAGGCTGTCATGGGTATTTGAGGTCCCTCTTGAACAACAACAAATACCTCTCCATGAACAATCTGACTCTTTCTTTTTCAGATGGGGAAATTTTCTTTGGAGCACACTAGAAGTTTCAAGGACCTCATCTCCTTGTGTTGATCACCTCCATCCATTAGGAATAGTTCTACAGATCTAGATCTGACTGTTAAATCACTCTTTGATCAACCTTGCTCTGATACCACTTGTTGTTTATGGAACTATCACATAGAGCGGGGGGGGGGGGGGCAAATAAGTGATGTAACTGATTTAAAATTTAAACCTGAGAGCACAGAGAGAAAATCACAACACAGAAAACAATCACAAAGCACAACACACAGAGACATAAGATTTATTGTGGTTTCCCAAGACAATGTGTCTTGAGTACTCCATTATCTATCTGAGCCTATCTAACAGTGTGCTAGAATCATCAAACTCCACCAAAACTCAGATCTCCTTTGTAGATCCTACACCTCAGGCACTACAACTCAGATCCTCTCAGGATCCTACCTCAGGTTCCAGGAACCCTACAACTCAGGCACAACATGCATTACAACTCAGATCTACATTAGATCCTACCTTAGGTTTAATCAAAACCCTACAACTCAGACTTAGAAAAGTCCTACAAAGAGTATATATTGTTTATAAGATTGAAGAACACTCCACACATCAAGAGGTATTATGGGGAGTTCTTCTGAAGCATGATGCATATGGCCTCTGAACCTGAAGAGAAAGCTTTAAGGAACTTTAACTGATGCACAATAGCTTCTATTTTATCCTCTTCTTTGATCTAGAACATAGCTTATCAGTCGATGGTGCTTGACTGGGACTTGGAGAACTGAGAGCACGAGTGTATTGTTCTCAAGAATTTGATCCTTCTTCTCACAACCGTTCTATTGTTTAGATTCTATTCTCCGTGTCTTATTAGGGAAGACACTTTATATTTATATATGATAAGTGCCTTCTAATGGCCTATTCAGAGGACTCTTTAATGTCAAAAGCCCATTCCTTAACGACATCCGCTGATTGGTCCCTCAAACGACGACATTAAATACAGATAGCGTATTTCGAAAAATCTCAATCTGTCTCGATGATATGAGCAACGTCTCGACAACAGGGCTTGATGTCTCAGCGATCCATCTGGGACTTGGATAATTCTTCAAGTCTTTTGAAATCTTCACCTGAGATAGATATCCCGACGATATGGAATATCTCAGCTGTATTTGCAGTCATGACGACATGAAGTCTTCTTGTCGATATCCTCGAGATCATCCTGACTACTAGGAACACTTCAGCTGCAAACTGTCTCCATGATCTCTGACTTAATCTTCAAGATGATATAGCTCCTTTACAACGATATGTCGTCTTGGCATGATACTTTACTTATGAATTCTAAAGAACTTCAACATTACTGTCTTTTCAACGATAGCCATACTTTCTCAGCGATAAGCCTAGACCCTTTCAATGATAGGTCTAATCATTATTCACGATGAGTTTTATACTGATTCAACGATATGCATATACTATTTCAACGATATGTCCAATCCTTCTCAACGATTTTGGACTTATAGGGATTTGAGAAGTACTGAACATACTATCTATACTCTGCAGTCATAAGTAAGACATACCATCAAATACATAGTGCTTTTATCATTTATATGTGCACTTCTTCAAATCAAGAACATTGCTGGGCACTGTTCCCAACAATAGTAACTTATTTTTTACCGTGTTATCAAAACTCATTGAAGTATTAAAAACTCCATTAGAAAAAAACAAATGTTCAGATCAAATTAGATAGTAAAAGTGAATCTAAAATTGGTTGGAGTTAGATGGGAGAACTAACTACTCAGGACGGGTGCAAAAGCACATATAGATTTCATACATAACTAAGGGAATATAATGAAATGTAAGGGTATTTTGTTGGATCTTTAGGCGCCCTTAGAGGGGAGTGGGTTGGTGGGTGGGGGGGGGGGGGGGGGGGTGAATAAGGGTTTTATGGAATTCAAATCTTATTTAAAAATATCAGAGTTTGTGACTGAAGTTTCAGAATATTTTATAAGAAAATATATTTTATTATCTTAGATAGGATTATATTGAAGATTACTTTTGAAAGAGATCTGATTTCAATATTTCTTTGCTATCGCCAGCGGTAGTGCTAACGCCCGACATTAGCTATAGAGATTGAATTCTAAGAGTGGATTCGAAAAAGTAATTTGCAATATATTTTACTTCAAAGATTTTGACAGAAAATATAATTTAAAACATTGCTAAAAAGAAAATAAAATCAATTGAATGAAACAATAAAAGACATGATTTTATTTCATAAGAAATTGATTACACAAATGTTTAATTTCTATAATGCTAGAAATCAAGGCGAATATAAAAATTCTTTTTTGTTATTTCACCGGTCCTTCTCCCAAGGACCGGTTGGTTATAGCCTATCTAACCCCAGATAAGGCCTCTAGCCACCCACTAGATCTAACATCGACTTAGTCTCCACGTACAAGGCGACGAATTCCCCCTAAAGCTCGCAAGGCCTAGTCGCCAATAATTGCGGCAAATTTCCCACGGAATCCTTCCCAGAATCCGACGCTCCCCGAATGATTTCTTCACACTCGTTACAAAAGGAATAAAAGAATACAAGATAAAAATAAAGTAAGAGAAACTCCCCAAGAGATTCTGAAGGTGAATACAAAGGCGATGTAGATGTTGGCATTCTTGAAGCGTTCGTCCTTCGTGTTGAATATGTATTGTAGACCTTCTCCTTCAAAATCTTCTTTAGATCTTCATGTTAGCCCAAGGGAGATTTCTCAATTGTTGTAGATGAGTCTCTCTCAAAAGAATCAGAATTCTGGCTTAGAGACAATAGAAATTCACATGTAGAATGAGAGGGGCTGCTCTTTAAATAGGCACAGGAGCTAACGTTTGGCGTTAAGAGTTAACACCAGCGTTGGTGATCATGTACCGTCGTGGCTAAAATTGTGCAACCATCGACAATGTGGCAGATCATGGACTCAACGCGAGCATTAGCTCTAACGCGGGGCGTTGTCACTTGGTACTTGCCAATACTTCTTCTTGACGTCATTCTCTTCTCGATGACATCCCTTATCGACGATAAGTTAACGCGGGGCGTTAACTCTAATGCCTTTCTTTCCAGAGAATTGCCTCCATTCAGCATAGTATTCATAGGGATGTGTAGCTATAGTTCTTGTACAACCTGCACACTATAAACACACAAAATATAAGATCAAATACAACATGGTATTTTTTATTCTCTAACCAAGAGATGCGGAACATAGGCTCCAACAATCTCCCCCTTTGATAATAACAAAAACCTGTATGAGAAATTAGTGAGATTAAGATAATTTGTGTTTATAGGTAAGTGTGGTAATAAGATATGCATGATTAGCATGTTAAGAGCGTGATAGATTTAAAAGCGATAATGCATACTCTTTCTATATGAAGTCCTCCCCCTACATAAGTGTTCTCTTATAATTTACTTTCCCTAAATATCTATTTTAGTAGTATTCTCAATTTATTCTCCTTTGTTATTAGCAAAAGTGGGCAGGGATGAGTGTTTGTCTACTAAGATTGATTATGAACCACTTATTGAAGGATTTTTATGATCGAGCATATGATAGTGTATGCACCTTCTATATGATTACTCCCCCTACAAAGAGACTTTTTTTAGTTTGATATTATTATAATGCACTCCCCCTAAATATTAGATTTATGCAATTTATTATCCCCTTTTGGTAGTATCAAAAGAGGGTTTAGGTGAGAGTATGCAATAAGGATTAATATGATCTATGTAGAGAAGAAAAATAGGATGCAATCAAAAGCTTGTTAAATACTACTTGTTGAAAAAAATATAAGCATGATGGAACATAAAGTAGTAAGCAACATAGCTTAAATGATAAAGTAAGCATTCTTATTTTAAGATATCTCATGTTGAAAAAATAACAGTCATGAAAGAGCATAAGTAGTAAACTCAGCGGAAGAATATAATAAGCACTCTTAAACATAAACATCATTTTAGAAGGTAAAATCATATAAAGGATAATGAGTTTTAAATTTGAAAAGTTGATGTTTGATTTATAGATTGAAGGGATGCTATTCCATTAAGATAAAATTGCAAGCATGATTTTATAATATCAAGAAAAGATACAAAAACTACAATGTAATAAAATTTGCATTTCAAGTAAACATAAACACTATAGCGGTCATACATTGTTATCTAGTGCATTTACTTAAGTTTATAGAGAATAGTGTAGATGAGCATTATGATCCAATTCTCATGAGTAGAAGTTGCATGAAAGATAATGATGTTTACAAAATAGTGTTTTGATAAAGTATACAAGTGAATCAATCAAAAACACATGACATATATAATGAAATAACAGAACATTAACATACACAAATAATATTACTTCCATAATATTTCAATGCACATAAATAAAGTGTACAACTACCAAGGTGCTCTGCACACACAATGCTTATTAAGACTTATCAGGGTGCAAAGTAGTGCTTGGGGATCACTTTTATACTTCTTAGCATTATTTTCATTTCTTTTTTGTGCTCCGGTGTACTAAGACAAGTGGTGTATAAATTGTTTGCTACAAGACACTTTACAATTCTTAGCAAAGGTGCCCAACCTCACAATGCTCATTAAAACTTATCAGGAGGGTGAGTAGTGCTTGGTGGAGTTTTCCTTGTCATTTTTTATTTGCTTTTTAGTTTAGTAACTAAGGACTCCGAATTCACTTATTTTGCAAACATAGCATTTTAAACCACATTTCTCTAAAGAATAAGTGCATGAAAGACAAAGAATTAGAATTACCAATTCAATGTTGTGTAGGTAATCTATTTATGCATTTTATTTATTTATGTTATTATACTACACAATCATGCAAGTATAAGATTATAAACACATGTAGATTAAAAAAATAAGTGAGTGAATAAATCATTATCAAACATAATACATTACTCATGCTTAGAGTCATGTTAAGCGTTTCTATACATGTTTATCTACAATCAATTTCATTGCACATAACAAGATAAATTTTAAGGCATGACAAATACAAAACAATGTTTTTTTAAGAAACTTGATAGTTAAATTAAACATTGTATTTAATCTTTAATTGATATATTTAATCATCCTTGACAATGACAATGAATAACAATTAATTTTTTTTTAATTTTGAATTTTTATATAAGTACAAAACCATAAACACACATAAAGAGAAAACAAATTTTTGTTCTTTGAAATTGTTTTGTAATTTTGTTTTTATTTTTAAATATTCAAATTCAAATACTTTCTGGAAAACATAGAAGTCTTTAAAAGGCCTATCAGTAAATGATATTCTATGCCAGAGAAATAAACCCAAAATAATGCATGAGAAAATACAGGAGATTTTTGAAAAATAAAATTTTTTGGAGCAAAGGGGCTAACGCCGGGCGTTAAATTCTTAACGCTAAAACAGAACTACAAATTTTGATTTTTTGAAAAATGTTTTTCTTAATTCAGTTGTATTATAAAGAGGTATTCTCACTGTTGAAATTTCAGACTTTTTAGAGATGATTTGAAGGCTCTTTTAAGCATGTTTTTGATGATTTTTCAAATACTTGTGTTTTATAAAATTATTAAAGCTCAAAATAATAAAATATGCAAATACAAGATGCAAAGATAGAACAAAAATAATATGCATGATTTTAGAATAAATAGTGAGATGATGTTCATGCAATGAATATAATTTAAGTATATCTAAGATCAAGATACCTTAACTACATGACTACACTCCAGCCCCGTACTAAGTGACAGATGGGTATGAGGAGCTGCACACATGCCGTAGGATGGGGTGTTAATCCCGTATGCATACAAAAGACAATGCTCAACCTAGCACTCTTTCCCCCCAGTGCCTCGCAAGGCTCTACTGGAACCCTCCCCGGTTAAGGACAAGACATAACTTAGAAGTTAGGTCTCTAATGCATACAATCCTACGCCCTCTCTATTGTGAGACACATGTCATAGGTTTAATGATTTTGGACATACTAAGCGTGTAGGCCTTAAATATATGTACTATGGTATAATTGCATGATTAGTGTTGGATTTACAATTATATCAAAGATTGTTAATTTTAAATCCATTTATAAATTTTTATTCATGCAAATAACTACAAAGGAAATTATGATTTTAGCATTGCAAGATATAACTAGCATGGCCTTTGATTTCTACCTATGGTAAGTGATGATGCTAGTATGATGAGTTAGGACAACATGGTGCAAATCTATGTAAAGATAGACAAATATATAATTGAGTTGCATGTATTCAAACATAGAATTTTGAATTTTCATAGACCTAGAATGAGGTGAAAATTCTATTTGATATCATCTTGTTGATATCAAGTTTATTCTTAGGTCTAAATATAATGAGATACATGCAAACAATAGAGATGCACATCACACACACACACAAAACAAGAAATGAAACTACAATACCAATAGCCATCATATATTTCATAATTCCCAAGGTTGATAAAAATAGTTGATTTAAGATAATTGCGAATTTTAGCATAGGATATCAATAGATCATGGTGGAGTGTGTGAAATCATATTCATCATTTTTTTAAATTTTCAATTCTGATTTTTCTAGATCATGATTTTCCATTATAGGGGCTATCATATGCAGCAAATAAAATAGACAAATATGCAATAAGTTGTGCATTTAATATTTTAGTTTAAGACCCCTAAAAGCCCATTTAAATCCATTTTTAAAAGTAATTTCATTAGTCTTGCTAGTATCACATAAAAAATTAATCATTTAATTTATAATGATAAAATAAGACATTTATAGGCAATGGATTTAAAAAGGATAAAACTTTAGAAAAGAAAAGATAGATGACTTGAAAACATTATGTCTTTATGGTCAATTTAATTTAATTTGATTTGTTAAACATTAGGCTTAAAATGTGTAAGTCATATCCCATGAAATATAAAGTGACCATAAACATGTTTGATCAAAAATTTAAAACAAACAAAAAAAGAAATGAAGCACATCATGAAGTAGAGTATTGTGTATTTTATTTTGATTTATTTCTACTTCATGCAATTCAATGAATACTAATAAATAATAGATTTAGGTATCCAAAGAGGACCAAGTGTGATGGTTCCTTTGGGTACCCAAATATAGCGTGATGATTTATTGGGAGACAAGGATGAATGAGCCATTTCAAGTGTTTCATTTTTAAGAATGGGTCTCCATTCATACTTTGGTTGATTATCTTTCAAATTCATATTATGATTATATGACATCTTTTTGTGGTGATAGTTGGTTGAAAAATAATTCGTTTGGGAATTATGTTTATTGATATTATTTTTCAAAATAGATTGATGTTGATAGTCATAAAGAGTTTTAGAATAATCATTCTTAGAGAGTTTATAAAAGTGCTAGTCTTTCTTAGAATTGAATGTTGAAAGAGTGAGTGATTAGATAAAATGTTCTTTTTTACTTATTGATTTTCATTTTCACTCTTTCTTATAGACCTACTCTTATAATATGAAATTAAGCTTTTGGACTTTTGATGATTTGATAAACTAGAAATAAGAGATTTATTATTACATGAATTTTTTTTAATAAACACTTTTAATGATTCTAGTTTATCTATTAAAACATCATTTTCTTTAATCAATTTTTCATTATGCTCTTTTGAAGTTAAAAGACCTTTTTCCAAAACCTTGAGTTTGTTGATGCCGAATTTGCACCTCCACGATCGACGCTAGGGCAGCGAGTAGAAAAGAGGAGGCTGCAGCAGCTGGTTACTTGAGTCGCGAGTGAAGAGGGGAGAAGAAGAGGTCTGGTCGCGCGACTTATTTGGTGAGGCCGCTCGGCCTGTCTGATGAGTCCGCCAGGCTTGTTTGGTGAGGCCACCCGGCTTGCTTGGTGAGGCCACCCGGCCTGGCAGTTAAGAGGTTGTCGGACAGCCTGCTACTAGGTGCGGTCTGATTGGTCTAGCCGCAGGATTTGGACCTCTCGACCGATGTGTTTTCTGAAGAGGCATGGGGGCCTATTTATAGGCCCAGGGTGGAGTCTTTTAGAAGTTGTTGAAGTCAGCGCCAGGAGAACAGAAGAATAGGTCGCCCAGACTGCGACCTCATAGGGAGAGGTTGCCCGGTGCGCGACCTCACAGGGAGAGGTCGCCCGGCTAGCGACCTCGCAGGGAGAGGTCGCCTGGCTAGCGACCTCACAGGGAGAGGTCGCCCAGTTAGCGACTTCGCAGGGAGAGGCCGCCCGGCTAGCGACCTCACAGGGAGTGGTCGCCCGGCTAGAGACCTTGCAGGGAGAGGTCGCCCAGCTAGCGACCTCACAGGGAGAGGTTGCCCGACTAGCGACCTCACAGGGAGAGGTCGCCCGACTAGCGACCTTACATGGAGAGGTCGCCTGGCTAGCGACCTCACAGGGAGAGGTCGCCCGGCTAGAGACCTCACAGGGAGAGGTTGCCCGGCTAGAGATCTCACAGGGAGAGGTCGCCCGGTTAGCGATCTCATAGGGATAGGTCGCCCGGCTAGCGATCTCACAGGGAGAGGTCGCCCGACTAGCGACCTCACAGGGAGAGGTCACCCGGCTAGCGACCTCACAGGGAGAGGTCGCCCGACTAGGGACCTCACAGGGAGAGATCGCCCAGCTAGCGACCTCACAGGGAGAGGTGGCCCGACTAGCGACCTCACAGGGAGAGGTCGCCCGGCTAGCGACCTTACAGGGAGAGGTCGCCTGGAAGGCGACCTCACAGAGAGACCGTCCGGACGGTAGAGGCCGCCCGGGAGGGGGGAGCTCGCCCGATAGGGGCAAGACCGTCCGAAAAGAGGGAGCCTGCCTGGGAAGGGCATGGTCTCCTGGGAGCTCCGAAAATGCCCGGTACCTGAAAAAGGGCGGCTCAGAGGGGATCGCTGATTTCTGGGTAAACATAATCCCCGCACTTTTTTAAGTTCCCTAGGAACTTCGAAAAAGTAGAACTTACCCACGATAATCGTGAATTGCCTCCCACAAATTGCCAGAAAAGACATGGGAAGGAGAGAGCTAGTACCTGCTACTTTTTCAAAAAAGAACTTGTGAATACTTATTCTATCATCCGCGAGGGAGAAGAGTTAAAACAAGTATATAAAAAAAGGAGAAGAGTCTTACAAGTACCTGAACATGACTTGCCAATAATCTATGTAAGGAAAAAGTTAGAGCAGGCAAAAAGAGATAAGAACACGTGGGTACCTTGTAGCGAACTCGCTAATTTTTACAAAAGAGATGTTAAGATAGTTTAAAAGAGAAAACATAAATAGCGATTACCTGAGAAGAACTCGCGAACACCTGCTAACCTCTGCAAAAGAAAACTCGAAAGCAGGTAAATGAGATATAATGAGCGAGTACCTGAGATGAACTCGCGAACACTTGCTATCCTCTCTGCGGAAGAGAACTTGAAAACAGGTAAAAGAGTTATAATGAGCGAGTACCTGTGAAGAACTCGCGAATACCTGTTATCCTCTCTACGAAAGAGAACTTGAAAATAGGTAAAAGAGAATCTATAACGCGAGTACCTGAAGAGAACTTGCGAACACCTGCTTAAAGCAGGTACAAATGAATTAATAACGCGAGTTCCTGAAGAGAACTCGTGAACACCTGTTAATCTCTGCAAAAACAGAACTTAAAAGCAGGTATAAAACAAACTATAATGCGAGTACCTGAAGAAAACTCGCGAGCACCTGCTAACCTCTGCAAAAGAGAACTTAAAGCAGGTACAAAAGAAACTATAACGCGAGTACCTGAAGAAAACTCGTGAACACCTGCTAATCTCTGCAAAAGAGAACTTAAAGCAGGTATAAATGAATTAATAACGCAAGTACCTGAAGAGAACTCGTGAACACCTGCTAATCTCTGCAAAAGAGAACTTAAAGCAGGTATAAATGAATTAATAACGTGAGTACCGAAGAGAACTCGCGAACACCTGCTAATCTCTGAAAAATAGAACTTAAAGCAGGTATAAATGAATTAATAACGCGAGCACCTGAAGGGAACTCGCGAACACCTGCTAATCTCTGCAAAAACAAAACTTAAAGCAGGTATAAAACAATCTACAATGCGAGTACCTGAAGAAAACTCGCGAGCACCTGCTAACCTCTAGAAAAGGGAACTTAAAGCAGGTACAAAAGAAACTATAAGGCGAGTACCTGAAGAAAACTCGCGAGCACCTGCTAACCTCTGCAAAAGAGAACTTAAAGTAGGTACAAAAGAAACTATAACGCGAGTACCTGAAGAAAACTCGCGAACACCTGCTAACCTCTGCAAAAGAGAACTTAAAGCCGGTACAAAAGAAACTATAACGCGAGTACCTGAACAAAACTCGCGAACACCTGCTAATATCTGCAAAAGAGAACTTAAAGGAGGTATAAATGAATTAATAACGCGAGTACCTAAAGAGAACTCGCGAACACCTGCTAATCTCTGCAAAAACAGAACTTAAAGCAGGTATAAACAATCTATAACGCGAGTACCTGAAGAAAACTCGCGAGCACCTGCTAACCTCTGCAAAAGAGAACTTAAAGCAGGTACAAAAGAAACTATAAGGCGAGTACCTGAAGAAAACTCGCGAGCACCTGCTAACCTTTGCAAAAGAGAACTTAAAGCAGGTACAAAAGAAACTATAACACGAGTACCTGAAGAAAACTCGCGAACACCTGCTAACCTCTGCAAAAGAGAACTTAAAGCAGGTACAAAAGAAACTATAACGCGAGTACCTGAACAAAACTCACGAACACCTGCTAATCTCTGCAAAAGAGAACTTAAAGCAGGTATAAA
This sequence comes from Dactylorhiza incarnata, assembly GCA_033032865.1. Classification (NCBI taxonomy): domain Eukaryota; kingdom Viridiplantae; phylum Streptophyta; class Magnoliopsida; order Asparagales; family Orchidaceae; genus Dactylorhiza; species Dactylorhiza incarnata. The sequence goes on along the minus strand of JAWHQI010000023.1, from coordinate 14,071,364 downwards.
TGAATTAATAACGCGAGTACCTGAAGAGAACTCGCGAACACCTGCTAATATCTGCAAAAATAGAACTTAAAGCATGTATAAAACAATCTATAATGCGAGTACCTGAAGAAAACTCGCGAACACCTGCTAACCTCTGCAAAAGAGAACTTAAAGCAGGTACAAAAGAAACTATAAGGTGAGTACCTGAAGAAAACTCGCGAGCACCTGCTAACCTCTGCAAAAGAGAACTTAAAGCAGGTACAAAAGAAACTATAACGTGAGTACCTGAAGAAAACTCGCGAACACCTGCTAACCTCTGCAAAAGAGAACTTAAAGCAGGTACAAAAGAAACTATAATGTGAGTACCTGAACAAAACTCGCGAACACCTACTAATCTCTGCAAAAGAGAACTTAAAGCAGGTATAAATGAATTAATAACGCGAGTACCTGAAGAGAACTCGCGAACACCTGCTAATCTCTGCAAAAACAGAACTTAAAGCAGGTATAAAACAATCTATAACGCGAGTACCTGAAGAAAACTAGCGAGCACATGCTAACCTCTGCAAAAGAGAACTTAAAGCAGGTATAAATGAATTAATAACGCGAGTACCCGAAGAGAACTCGCGAACACCTGCTAATTTCTGCAAAAGAGAACTTAAAGCAGGTATAAATGAATTCATAACTGTTTGTCTTTGCTATTTTACTTACTTGTGGATATTCATATGCGATCTTCTGTTTTTAGCGTTATTCCTTATAAAACTTCAAATCCTTTCTGAAAACCTCCAGGGAAGAGATATCTCCACAAGTGTAGATAATAAATATTAGACCATGTGGTCGACTTTCAATCCTAGCTGCTGGAAGCTCGAGCTCTGATTATGCAAGAATTCCAAGAGAATAATTGCCTAGTTATCATGAAATGTTGCCCTGACGGTTTACCATTTTAGTTCTAAAGTAGATCCTGACTGACTCAGTGAAGATGAATCACGGCCTGAAACTGCCAGAGATTATATCTTCATAAGCTCTTATTGTAAGCAATGAGTCGTGCAGTTAGAATGCATTCCAGACGACTAATAAGTCCATTTCCTGACTGTTAGAGTGAAAGCCTTGACTCGATTATCTCGATTCGGAAATATTGCCTTGAGCTTCCTGTAATAACCTGCTTTCCAGCTTTAAAGCCAGATACATTTTATCCACTTGGCTAGCATATTATGCAGCCATTTTTCATAACCTGTAGTACTCTTTCAAATCGACCGGCTTGATAGATAAAACCGCCCGGTCTAAAAGTTTTTTCAACTTTTAAATGACCAAGTGGGCCAATATTTGTACCTGTTAGATACTACTTTCTCCAGATGATCGAGGATTATAAGAGAGATAATTTTCCTGTAAAGAAAAAGGAAGTACAGACTTTGATGACCAAGTGGGCAGGTGCGCCTAGGCGACAAGCATTGCTTTCCTCAAGTAGTCATCAAAACTTTAAGCGACTCAACTGCTCTCCTGCCTAGGGTTACAAGCCGAGTTGATCAATTGGGCAGGTGGGCCTAGGCGGCGACCATTGCTTTCCTCAGAGAGATCAACTCAATTGTGGGTCCCTTTTAGGCACCGCTTGAGAGTACCTAGGAGTGTTCGCTAGTTACAGACTAAGATGATCAGTTGGGCGGGTGGGCGTAGGCGGCGACCATTGCTTTCCTCAGAAAGATCATCAAAACTGTAACCATATCCCTTTCGGGACACAGTAGAGCTAACAGTCACCTGGACCTCCCTTGATGCAGAGGTGTGTTAGATGCTGCCCAGGATCCAAAGTTCTGAAGACCACCCCATGGGAATTGGCAAGCTTCCACTGTACGTGTGCAAAATCTCCCCGCTACACGTGGTCATCGTGGTATTACGCTAATGACTACAATCCGAGGGGGTGCAAGCAGAACTTGGCGATGTCTCTGTGGTTCAGTGAGTTTGATAATAAGTAAAAAGAAATAGACAGGTCACAAGGAAGAGTGTCAGTATTGTAGATATCAAAATGCAAACAAATGAGAGCATTATCATTAAGGACATAACCATTTTGAGATCGTCGCCGCTCCAAGTATGAGAGATGTCTTCACCATCACTTGTTTGGAGGCGATGAGTTCCATTTCTTAACACCTTGATGATAAATGGACCTGCCCAGTTAGGATTTAATTTCCCAACGGGACCTGATCTGGCTGATAGTTGCTTCATCCTAAAGTGAAGTTCTTAGTGAAGTAGCCGCCTCAAAGGCTTGTAGATGAAAAACGGGATCACTTATCCCAGAATAGACTAGTAGGCGAGGTTCAACTCGAAACTACCTCCCAAAAATTTTTGTTTGATAATGGGGAGGCTCTTGCTATTATCCTGCAAGAAAGGTTAGCCCATCAACTTGATATGGAGAATTACTTATACCCACCTTATAGAACTCATGGTGAGGAATATAGAGCTCTTCTGCTTCAAGTTGCGGCAAATGTTCTATATGATTGTTGGAAATCTTGTCATTAGTAGTTGTAGTATGAAGTTGAGAATCCACTTGTCTTTTGAGTGGAATGTTCTCTTCTAATAGGTGATGGATGTCATTGTTTTGCACACGCATTTCTGGATGATCGGAGGGATGCCCGAGGCCCTTTGACGGATGATCGATGAAAACAAGAATTGCCGAAAGTGAAAAACTGAAATAACTTTCAAACGGAGCTGAATTTTTGAAATCTGAGAGCTCAAGCCGGTCGCGACATGCTTTGAATTTCTGAATTCCGTCAGCCGGATCAAAAGTTATGGCCATTTTAAAATTGCTAAAACTCAATATTCCATATTTGATATTGAATTTTGGGTCATCATTCAATCCCTTTGTCACTAGTGATACTAATAGATTTAGCATGAGTTCATACTAATCATAATGCACTTAGGTATATGAACTCGCCAAAAAAAAAGTAGGCACGCTAAGTGCGCTACTCTTCTTTAGGAATTTACAATTCATCTAAAACACAAACCTTGTGTTTCCAATAGGTTTGCAGATGCATTTAGCCATACTGAATATGTCATAGTCACCCTATAACCTCATACCCTCAATTTATATTCCCTGAAGGAACTCTATACTATCGACCCCTACTTCAATGAGATTTTGACTGCATGTCAGTTTAGTGGGACTGATTTCACCACCCAATATGAGTGAAGTGTTTTTATTTAAGATAATCTGTATTTGTATTTGTAAAGGCCTTATTCGGGATACCTTACTTAGTGAACTCCACTCCTTAGGTTTAGGGGGTCATGTAGGATAGTCCAAATTTTTAGACCTTGCTAGCACCCAATTTTATTTGTCCAAAATAAAAGAGGATGTCGCCAATCTATCTCAAAAATGCCCCACTTTTCATTTGTGTAAGGGTCACACTCAGAATACCGGGTTGTACACTCCCTTGTCCATTATATAAAAATTGTGGGATGAAGAATCTATGAATTTTGTTGTCACATTGACACGTATAAAGAGGAGGGTAGATTTAATTTTTATAGTCGTTGATCGATTCTAAAAAAATGGCACATTTTTTACCATGCAAAAAAACTTCAGATGCTACTAACGTTCCTGATCTTTTATTTCGTGGGGGTAGTATGCTTACATAGGATCATAAATTTCAAATGTGCATGGACACATATTAGCACTATCTCACATCGTTGAATGTCAGGAGTATCTTTGTTAGTTCATGGATCAATACTTCTGAGCTTCACCAATATCGACATGATCTTTCTATTGCAGTTCTTTGTGATTCCTCACTATGGTTGAGTCCTTTCAACCCCGGAGAATTGATGCATCCTTCGACGCATCATGTTGACTCCATTTTACTTTATTGTTCATTTTATTTTATGTACTATTCTATGTGAAAGTGCAATTGAGTATCAGTTGAAGGTGATTAATACAATCAGCCTGGCTTTGATACCAATTGAAGGAGAGTTAGATCTTAATATTACTCTAGAGGGGGGGGGGGGGGGTGAATAGAGTATTAAAACTTTTTCCCTTAATTTTATGGCGGAATTAAATTAGTGATATATATATGTGTATATTGAGTGATTTATAAAAACCAAATAAAGAAATCAGCACAGCACAAGCAACACAGAAAATCACAAGCGCAAAGACACAAGGATTTCATTGTAGTTCCCCAATAAATCTGGGTATGTCTACTCTTCTACCACACTTGGTAAGATCCACTAGGTTTTTGATCAGGTGCCCTAGCACCAAGGGATTTTTGATCAGGTGTCCACACACCAAGGAGCTTTTGATCAGGTGCTCTAACCAAACCACAGGTTTTTGTTCAGGTGCCCTGTCACCAAGAGGTTTACTTTTGAAGGGAGTAAGAACCATGTACAAAATGGAATAAGAGGTTAAGAAGTTCTTCTCTGTCAACAGTCTGAGAGAAGACTCTAGTGGATGATAGTGTACTAAAGCTCCCCCTGTCTGATTGAAAATCTTGACAGCTTGAGGATGGAGCTTTCTCTTAAATCAAAATATCTTCCTTGATAAGCTGATGAATCTGAGAGACAGATGTTCCTCAGATTATTGTTGCTCTATAGAAGATTTGAAAACTTACAGCAGAAAGACTGAGAGAGTGATCTTGAGGATGTTCTCAGAGAATGAGATGCTGGTTGAGGAAGATGAACTTTTCTTTTTTCCTTCTTGAATAATATTTCTCAACAGATGCTCTGAAAATTTTCTATCTCTGTGTGTCTTTCTGTTTTCTTCCTGAGATGTTATTTTTTGTTAGAGAGAAGACGACTGATTTGAATTTCAAAATCTCTCTGAATAGGAATAGAATAATCTGCAATAAATCTTTCCTTGGAACTTCCACTGATTCAGCCAATCTTAATTCCTTTCCTCTTCCATAATAAATGATATCCTTTTCCAATAAGCCAAACAGCTATTTTATCTCGAGAGAAGGATTTGGAAAGAGAATAAAATAAAGGAGGAATAATACTTGACTTATCTGGAAGAATAACTCCAAATGAAGAATAGAACTGAATCAGATAGATGAACTGAGTTCAGAGAAATAGAATAGCTGATCTGAACAGACTGAGAGAAATTTCTTCGAGCTGAGATAAGATTTCATCGACCTGAAGGAAGAGTTCGTCGAACTGAACATCCGCTAAAGATTCGTCGAACCCAGACTGGAGTTCGTCGACCTCAATATAGAGTTCGTCGAACTGAAGAATTCATCGACCGCTGAGCTGCTGAGCCGCTGAGAACTGAAGACCGTCGACCACTGAGACTGGAGCAAGCCGTTCGTCGAACGCAGAGAGATGGCCGTTCGTCGAACGCAGAGAGCAGTTTGTTGAACCCAGTATTGAGTTCGTCGAACGCAGAAACTTAGAGAAATTCTAAGTTCTAGCTATCTTATCAGCCTAAAACAATGACCCTTAGACTATACAATGGGGGTCAACTTGATCCTAATCAGCACATAGTAATCCTACCCCAAATTAGTAATAGGGTTGTTCCAACAATCTCCCCCTATTTGGGTTAGGATACTATTTGACAAATTTCAAATAATAAACACCAGAAAAACAGCAGAGCATAAAATATATCTGACATAATCTAAAACCATTTCAGCAGATAAAATAAGAGTGCTCTGAGTTTAACAACATTACAATAAAACAGAAATAACAACAAAACCAAATAGTTAAAACCTTTTACTTCTTTGCAGATGGAGGCTTGAAAATGATTTGTCTGTTTGGGTTTTCAGATTCTTTCTTACTCATATACAGATCCTGAGCTCCCAGATTGGTTTGAGATTTGGTATGAGGAACCACTGCTTCTGGGTACTTTTCTAAGTATTCTTCAGCATAGAATACATTTTTGGATTTGTACTTTTCAAATTCTTTCTTTCTGAATTCTGACATGGTTGAAAATTTTGAGTAATCTTTACCTTCTGCTTTAGCTTTGTTGATCTGGGCAACTGCAATGGATTCTTGGAATCTTGCCATTTGAGCTGTCCTTTCTTCTTCAGGATTGGGAAAAGAAGGGCTATACTCAGAAATATTGTCTTGAGCAAAAGAAAGATCTTGAGGATTTTTATTTCTGTGAGTTGAGCCATCAGAGATATGAAGTTTATATTCTGAAGATATCAATCTTGTGGAGCCCGAGGGAGGTCTTGAAGACCTATAACTCTGAGAACCACTAGAACTAGCTGGTCTCTTGGATTGCTGCGAAGAGTATCTTGGAGAGGAAGAAGAGAATTTAGCCGAGCCAGCTGCACCTGCTGTTGGAGGAGGAGGAGGAGGATGGTTATACTTGACAGGTTTGCCAGAGTAATAACCAGTCTTCTTCATTTTCTTTCTTCTGTTTGCTTCATTCCTTGAGATCTTCATCCAAGCTGGAGAGTCCTTGGTGAGAGTAATGTTATGCAGAATATAGTATGGAATGTCATTGTTGGGATTGGGAGGCTTAGGAGCAGCCTTTGACTTGAGCTTAGCTTTTCTTTTCTTTGATGATTTATCATCAGAATTATCAGAATCACTATCATCATTATCACTGTCATCAAATGATGGAGGATTATCATAGAGAGCATCAATCAATTTTAGGGTTTTAGAAATGTCTTTCTCAGCATTAACTGGAGCTGGAGGAGTTGGACTTTCAACAACTAGAACAGGAAGAGCTGGACTATCTTTAATCACTGGAACTTGAACTGTAACTTTCAAAACTTTTGATAATTTCTTTCAATATGGCCTTATCAATAGTGGCAGTATAAGGAATAATTGCCTTTGAATAACCTTGATATTCTGGCAAATCTCTGAAAGCTGTATTGAATTGGGAAAGTGATGCGCGTTCGGCAAGTGCACCGGTCGCTGTCAAGTAATAAATTTGGGAATAGCTTCCCCGAATGTCGATCTCTTGAGGAATGCAGGTTCTGGTGAACGAAATGTGTGGTGAGTCGATTGTTACACGAGCGAATAAAATAAAACAGGGGCGTTATGATTGGTGTCCTAAGCTATTGCGGGAATGAGAGAAATGCAGGTTGAAAAGCACCGCTTCGCAAGGTGTGGGTGAGTGCAGCGGCCGCGATGCCGCGTTTCGATAAGTGGGTGGAATGGCCACAGAGCGAGGTTTTGTGAGGGTCGTATTCACCTCTTCGCCAATATCACCACTAGCTATTGCTAGATGGCTTCACACACAAACAACTTAGAACATCATAACAACAAGGAAAGCTATTCTCACCACCAAAGCATCATTGCACATGAACAACAAGCAAGGATCTATAACATTACTCTAACGAGCGTTCATTACAACAACACAAAGAGAAAGCACAAGCATCAAAGTTTAGAAAGGACCAAATAGAGGATGTCACCACGTCTTGGGTTCTCGGCTGGAATGAGAGGTTGTCGGGCTCTCTCCGGGCTCGGCCCTCAGATGGTGTGCAGACTCGAAGGAGGCTGTCAACGCTCCAACGATCTACAACATTTCTATGGCCTCCAATGGCGAAGAATGCTTGAACTAGTGGCGGAGAATACTTGCAAATGCTCCCGGATGGAAGAATGGTGAAGGAGATCGCCGGAAATGGTCTCCTCTCGTCTCCTCCGGTGGAAGGGGCGAAAATGGTGGGATTCCTGGCTTTTCCCGCGAGGGGAATCAGGCTCTAAATAAGCGCTGGCAAAATAGTGTGCACGGTCAATGGCGCACGACCAGTGGTCGTGCGCACTAGAAGTTTGGCGCTCGTGCACACTATCCCAGCAGGACCTGCGACATAAATTTATAAAAAAAAGCGCACGACCAGACGCACGATCGTGCGTAAAAACGCACGATCAAATTCAGAATGCTACATTAGGCAGCAAATGAATGTGCACGGTCGGCGACGCACGATCAGTGGTCGTGCGCAATAGAGCCAGTGATCGTGCGCAGTGTTCCTGTACAGATTTGTACCGGGAACACCTGCACGACCCCTGTTCCAGCATAAACACTAATCAAAACTACAGAAAGTGGCACTTAACCAAGCAATAAAGACAGTAAGAATGATAAACATGAAAATACACAAAAACGGGCTTAGAAGTGCACTTAGCATGGAATAAGGAATATGAATAAAAACATGCCTAAAGTGTAGTGCATAGACTAGATAATCGGCCCAGATGAGCCCATAAATGTGTATATAATTGGAACTCATCACACCCCCAGACTTACCTGTTTGCGCTTCCCGAGCAAACTACTCTCGGCGGACGGGAAAAATAAGGGTTAGAAGGGTGATTGAGGCTAGGAGTGATATGCGAAATCAAATACTTATGTGCATAAAACTCTCGTAGAAGAAATTTCTACTATGCAAAGTAATTTACAACTATCTAAAATAGTAAATAAGAGATTAGTTTACTCAAAAGTTGAACCAAGTGTGATCTTCCAGTCACGTGTAGGGAGAATGTAGAGACGCGCTCAGATGAGTATTTTGAAAAATACGGGATACGGAACTAACTCCACCGAAATCCATCGGTGTCGGGATCCATAAGCTCGCACTTTCGCACTCTCTCTACAACATTGGGTAAAACTACACACAAGTCAATAGGGCTTTCGGGTAAATATGTGGCTTAGGTTGCGGTAGGATATACAATGATAAACTTGGAGGCTAACGCACCTAACACATTTGAGCAATACAATTTGTAAACCCCGGCAACAAATAAAGCTGATGTGTTCATCGCCAACACCCATTATAAGGTAATTCCTATCAAACAACTCAGAATTTCTGAATTATAATATAAAGCCCAAATTTTTTTTTCTTTTGAAGCGCTAATCTTTTCAATTTTTTAGCTTGCTAATACTTTTTTATTTTCCCCTTTTTTTTTCTTCAACTTAAGCAATCCAAATGTGTATCCATAAATAACAACACAACACAATAATCAGCTATACTATAAAGCTCGAAACATGTGCGCATACAGGTTTGGTACTCTTGGCTTAAGCGAGTGCGGTGGAGATAAATAGAAAAGGTGGGATATGCTCAAAATTGGTTAGCAAGGGTGAATTTCTGGTTTTGGCTCAAGGCTCAAACGGTCCAAAGGATGTCCTAAATCATGCTAATGCATTAGAGCTACCCAGTGCCTATGTTTTGAGAGTCGCTAGCGACGAGTTCTTAGCCACCGAGAAAGATAGCTCTTTCTCCCGACTCGAGAAATACGAATCTAGCGTTCGATACCAACTCACCTACACTACCGGTAGATCGGCACAGGTTCATGATTTGAGTGAAATAAAACTCTAATTACTAGATTAGATAAGAATAAAGATACAAAACATGAAAATAGAAATAACTTCTGCACAGAACTCTATGCGCAACATGAGTATTCGATTAGAACACTACTGGAGTCAACATCGTACTCCAAACCAAAATTCCTAGCTAACACAATTGACTTCCCGACTCCATTCCAAAAGGAAATTTGTCACGGTAGCACTCGCAAGTAAGTGCGTGCAATGTGGGTGCAGTGTGTGCGTGCCACATAAAAAATTGATAAACTGAAATAAACTGAAAGCTGAAATAATAATACTACCAGAATGCGCGCGTGCGTGCACGTGCATGGTTCTCACTCTCCCCCAGACTTACGTGAAAGCATAATCTAAAAGATGATTCTTTAAACATTAAACTATGGAGAAAAGGGAGAGTATACCCCACGCTCAGAAGTGAGCATACCGGAAGATTGGCGTTAATCTTGAATTCAGCTTCAATGGGTCCGCCATAGATGTCGCCATACCTGCAAAACGACATCTCCACACACGCAAAAACAAAAGTAATACAACAAAATTGGGTCGTCTCCCATAAGCCCTTTTGTTTACCGTCCTTAAAGTGGACCAAATACCTGTATTAAGCAGTTTATAAAGTCTAGGAATAAGCAAAAGTCAATAAATCCTAATTATTATTACAAGCTCAAAACAAATCAGCTATAAGGTGATTTGAAGTAGTAACAACTGATGAAAGAAAAAGGTCCGGGGACCTGGTAGTAGGGGTGGAAATTAAGTAGGATGCTCAGCCTCCAACCCCAAATCTCCTCCTTTTTCGCTCTCTTCTTCTCCTCCAGTATTATGTCTTCAAAGAAAAACCGCTTGCCCCCTTGTAACCAATCCTCAAAGGGAAGCACCAACGATGATGAGGAAACAAGATTTTCCTTCACTCTACCTTCCTTATCCCGCCAGGCTTTCGGCCCTTCCATGCATAATGTCTGATCAATCGGAGGAGGGGCATCCTGCATCCTTGTACATAAAGAAAGGGGGTCAGGAAATAAATTGGAAGAAAAACTAAAAGAAATCTCATCTGAGGGGATAATCCCGGCTTCATCCCCCATAGGGTGCGGCAAAGACAAACTGATGATATCATCAAAGATTTCACTAAACTCAACAGTGCACGCAATGGCCTCCTATATAACTTGGACTTCCTCGCACTGGACCGAAACGGTTGCTTCAGCACAATCGAGACTGTCCTCCTCCATGAGAGTGGGCACGACACTGCGCAGGTCTGCAACATCCTGCAAATTGACCTCAATGATAACATCATAAATAGATGTAGTTTCGTGTGTAGTGGGAGAAGACGCGCTTCATAAGAGTTTGGGCTCACTCTCCACACAAGGACACAAATCCACGCAAAGTGGTACATGAACCGAAGAGGTATGGGGGGTCGCATCAGAAACAGAGTCATGAAAGCCACTGATACACGTGTCGATTCCAGAGACTTCAAGAAGTGAAGGTGGAAGGGATACATAACCAGAGGAAGGAGCTGTGCTCGCAGAATTCGAGGATGGGACGATCCAGATATCCGGCTCATCGTCATCTGCCAATTGGCGAAGATAATCCGCACAGTCCTTCAAGGCGTGCTCTCTACTTTTGCAAAATAAATACTGCTTTACGGGCTTTGCCGGCACCCAAGGTGCGGTAGCCGCGAAATAGTGCGACAATGGAGGCGCAGTAGAGGATCCAAAAGATTTATGGGACCCGTACGGTTTCTGAATAACACCATACTCTTTGGGACACCTATCACTAGCGTGGGATGTGTCCCCACACCAACGACATCGGATATTCAAATGTGCCCACATGATACAGAAGAAGAAAATAGCATGAAAAAGAGTAAGTTGAAGAGAATAAAAGACTCAATCGAAAATAATCGATTCACAACCAAAATCTCATCACGCCTGCATTCCCCGGCAACGACGCAAAAAACTTGATGCGCGTTTGGCAAGTGCACCGGTCGCTCTCAAGTAATAAATTTGGGAATAGCTTCCCCGAATGTCGATCTCTTGAGGAATGCAGGTTCTGGTGAACGAAATGTGTGGTGAGTCGATTGTTACACGAGCGAATAAAATAAAACAGGGGCGTTATGATTGGTGTCCTAAGCTATTGCGGGAATGAGAGAAATGCAGGTTGAAAAGCACTGCTTCGCAAGGTGTGGGTGAGTGCAGCGGCCGCGATGCCGCGCTTCGGTAAGTGGGTGGAATGGCCACAGAGCGAGGTTTTGTGAGGGTCGCATTCACCTCTTCGCCAATATCACCACTAGCTATTGCTAGATGGCTTCACACACAAACAACTTAGAACATCATAACAACAAGGAAAGCTATTCTCACCACCAAAGCATCATTGCACATGAACAACAAGCAAGGATCTATAACATTACTCTAACGAGCGTTCATTACAACAACACAAAGAGAAAACACAAGCATCAAAGTTTAGAAAGGACCAAATAGAGGATGTCACCGCGTCTTGGGTTCTCGGCCAGAATGAGAGGTTGTCGGGCTCTCTCCGGGCTCGGCCCTCAGATGGTGTGTGGACTCGAAGGAGGCTGTCACCGCTCTAACGATCTATAACATTTCTATGGCCTCCAATGGCGAATAATGCTTGAACTAGTGGCGGAGAATACTTGCAAATGCTCCCGGATGGAAGAATGGTGAAGGAGATCGCCGGAAATGGTCTCCTCTCGTCTCCTCCGGTGGAAGGGGCAAAAATGGCGGGATTCCTGGCTTTTCCCGCGAGGGGAATCGGGCCCTAAATAAGCACTGACAAAATAGTGCGCACGGTGAATGGCGCACGACCAGTGGTCGTGCGCACTAGAATTTTGGCGATCGTGCACACTATCCCAGCAGGACCTGCGACATAAAATTTATAAAAAATAAAGCGCACGACCAGACGCACGATCGTGCGTAAAAATGCACGATCAAATTCAGAATGCTACATTGGGAAGCAAATGAATGCGTACCGTCGGCGATGCACAATCAGTGGTCGTGCACAATAGAGCTAGTGATCGTGGCGCAGTGTTCCTGTATAGATTTTGTACTAGGAACACCTGCACGACCCCTATTCCAGCATAAACACTAATCAAAACTACAGAAAGTGGCACTTAACCAAGCAATAAAGACAGTAAGAATGATAAACATGAAAATACACAAAAAACGGGCCTAGAAGTGCACTTAGCATGGAATAACGAATATGAATAAAAACATGCCTAAAGTGTAGTGCATAGACTAGATAATCGGCCCAGATGAGCCCATAAATGTGTATATAATTGTGACTCATCACAAAGCAAATAAATAATATCTATAGAGGGATTAATAGAAATATTGTTTATTTCTTCTAATGCTGGAAGAACTGCATCTGTCATTTCTGTATCTGCCTGAATTGCAATATCTTCAAACAAAACTGCTTCTGCACTAAAAGCTGTGAGCTCTGGAGCTTCTTCATCAGACATCTCCACCTGCCTAGTTTCAGGAATTCCTGAATCTAGGCCCCTAGAAGAAGGGACAGATAAGGAGGGTGAAGAGAAGGAAGCTATTTGGGCAGAGAGATCAGCAATAGCTTGAAGAACTGGAGCAAATTTTGCATCCAGGAGGTCATTCAGCTTTGGAGCAATGTGATGATAAATCTGATCAACAATAGATTTAAAATCAACATTGACAAGATCTTGGTTAGAGTTAGAGGATGATGGAAGTGAGTATGGGAAAGAGATGTTGGTAGCATGAGCTATGGGTGGATGAGAGTGGATAGGGCAATGAGGGTTGATGGGTGATTGAGGTTGAAAATATGATTGTGGATGAATAGGCGAGTGAGGGTTGTTAGGTGAGTGAGGTGGAGAGATATCTTGAGGGATAATGAGTGTAGGAGATTGAGGAAGAGAGATATCTTGGGGGATAATGGGTGATTGGGAAGGGTTGGTGAATGAGAATCAATGTGGATTGGAGAGTGAATGTCATTGAAAGATGAAGGTTCTTCAGATGGGTGAGTCTGAAGAACAGGAGAAGATGGCAATGAGGATGAAGGTATAATGTGAGAGTTGGGAGGAGGAATTCTTCAGAGTAAATGGTAGGTGGAGAAGGGAGAGGAGGAGGAGAAACAACAGGAGAAGCTTCTTGATGGGTTGGGGGAGTGACTTGCACAGTCCTGGTGCCTTCTGAAGCTATAACTGATGGTTCTGCTCTTGGAGTCCTTTTAGGGATGACCCTTTTCCATCTTCCAAATAAAGCTGAGGTCAGCCTTTTACTGGCATTGATAAAAACCTTTGGAGAGGCCAAGAGGTCTGGATGCCTTTCCTCAAGATAGATTCCCAGAATTCTACCATAACCAACATTTGCCTTACTTAGCTTCTTCCTGATTGATTCAAAAAGAATCGTTCCCCAATTGATTTTCTTTTTCTCAACCAAGGCCACCATCACCAAAAATTGGTGCCTTGTAATGTAGTCATGGGCAGAAGTTTTCCCTAGCAAAACCTTGCCTACTACATCAGCCAAAAATTTATATTCCACAGATAAATTTTTCTTTAAAAGGTGGTTAGGATTTCCACTGGAATAACCCATCTTAACCAATGCAGCATTAAATTCATCAGATGTGATTTCCAAATCATCATCACCATTTACTAAGCCAAAAATTTCAGATAATATTACTGGGGTTAGAATAACCTGATTTCCTGATATTGTTCCTGATAGAGTATTATCCTCTAGCTTGACTGTATAAGCCCATTCCATAGTTTCAGCCACTGGTAGTTTGATTCTAGTTGTCATCATCTTCTTTAGCTGTTGTTCTTCAAACAAGTGAAGAATATCCTGGAAGTCTTGGTCAGAATGATCAAACGATTTGAAATCAATGTCGAAACCCACGTCAAATTTCATTGAGGAAAGCACTACTTGCGAAATCGCCATTTGTACCTGCAAAAGAGAACGATCAAGTGCAAAGGGGAACTGGAGGGAAATAGCAAGTTCTGTAGGCGCAAAGATGAAATATGATAAAAGCTTTGATTATATAGAGAGATCGGAGAAGGGCGCACACTTTCATAGAACAGGGTTCGACTAAACATAATAGAATCAGAAGTCGAAAGACTTAGAGCTTTGTCTGACTGCGTTCGACGAAAAAAATAATTTTCGTCGATCTCCGTTCGACGACCGCGCTTCTCTTTGTCAATTCTGACTTATTAAGTATCGTCGATCTCTGTTCGACGAATGATAGCATTTCGTCGTTCTCCGTTCGACGAAATGAGGGGATAAATAGAAAATTTAATTTTTATCATATTGAATCTCTATCTATCATTCCTAGCTGGTTTATAAAGAAGATATGTTTCTTTTCATCCAAGGGTTTGGTGAAAATATCAGCTCTTTGCAAATTAGTAGAGATGAATTGTAGGCAAATTTTATTTTTATCCAACATTATCTCTGATAAAGTGGTGCCTAATTTCTATGTGTTTAGACCTACTATGGAGAACTGGATTTTGTGCTATAGATATTGCACTAGTATTGTCACAAAATATAATTGAATTATTTAAGTTGACACCATAGTCTAGGAGATGATTTTGTATCCATAATATCTGTGAGCAGCAACTGCCTGCAACTATATATTCAGCTTCAGCTGTTGATGTGGACACAAATGCTTGTTTCTTACAAAACCAAGACACAAGCCTATCACCAAGAAACTGGCAAGTTCCTGATGTGCTTTTCCTGTCTACTCTGCATCCAGCATAATCTTAATCTGAGAATCCAGTTAATTCAAATTCAGATGCTGTTGGATACCAAAGTCCTAGATTATGGCAACCCTTTTATATATCTCAAAATTCTTTTTAATAAAATTAGATGAGATTCTTTGGGGTTAACTTGAAACCAATCACAAATACAAGTAGCAAACATTATATCAGGCCTACTTGCTGTTAAATAAAGTAGTGAGCCAACAATTGCTCTATATACTTTCTGATCAACAGGTTTCCCTGATTCATCAGCATCAACAACATCATTAGAGGGCATGGGTGTTTTCATGGTGGAAGCATTAGACATACCAAACCTTTTCACTAATTCCTTAGCATACTTAGATTGTGATATGAATATGCCATTGGGAGTTTGCTTCACTTGAAGACCAAGGAAGTATGATAGTTCACCCATACTACTCATTTCAAATTTAGATTGCATTAGATTAGAAAATCTTTTGCATAAGTTTGAATCAGTAGAGCCAAAAATAATATCATCTACAAATATTTGAACTAGTAGAGTTTGATTTTTATGTATCCTAAAAAATAGGGTTTTATCAACTATGCCTCTACAGAAATTGTTTTCCAAAAGAAAATTAGCTAAGGTCTCATACCATGCTCTGGGATCTTGTTTGAGACCATAGAGAGCTTTATTAAGCTTAAATACATAGGAGGAGTGAGTTGGAGAGATGAAACCTGGTGGTTGTTCCACATAGACTTCTTCTTTAATATCTCCATTGAGAAATGCACTTTTCACATTCATTTGATAAACTTTGAACTTCTTGAATGCAACAAAGGCCAAAAAATCTTTATAGCTTCAAGTCTTGCAACAGGAGCAAAGGTCTGATCATAATCTATGCCTTCTTCCTGTGAATATCCTTGAGCTACCAATCTTGCTTTGTTTCTGACTATGTTGCCTTGATCATCAAGCTTGTTCCTGAAGACCCACTTGGTGCCAATAACTGGATGGCCTTTTGGTCTTGGAACCAAATCCCAAACCTTGTTCCTTTCAAATTGGTTGAGCTCCTCTTGCATTGCAAGAATCCATTTTGGATCTTGTTCTGCATCTTTTATGGATTGAGGTTCAACTTGTGATAGGAAACAGATGTGCATCCGATTTGTTTTGGTATGTATGATGCCTGTTTGAACACCTGCTGAAATATCACCAATCATTTGTGATATTGGATGATATCTAACTGTGATGTGGTCAACAGTTGGAGTTGGTTCAGCAATGATATCTACTTGGGGAGTTTGATCTGCTGTCATTTGATTTGAGCTGTCAGCAAGATCTCGATGATCATCTTCTTCACTATCTTCAAGATTTTGTGATGGAAGTAAAGAATCTTCTTTCTGTAGATCTAATCCATTTAGCTCTTCACATAGAGCTGGTACCTGCAAAATATTATTGGTAGAGGTTCTGAAGTCCTTTCTAGCCATCTTGTAGAACCTTTTGGCTAGAAGGCTCATGAACTCCTCATCTCTTGGAGCCTTTTCTTCTTCTTCAGTAGCTTTGAATGATATATTCTTTTCCTTCTTTGTTGCTGGAGATGAAGTGGACTGTTCAGCTTCTCTGGATTTGACAAGCTGCTCATAGGATTTGAGCTTGCCTAACAATGTCTCAGTTGAGATCTCATTAAGGCTTCTGGCTTCCTTGATTGGCCAGATCCTAGAGTCCCATGTGCTGGGGAAGCACATAAGGATCTTGTCATTGACTTCAGTGATAGATCTCTCTTTGTCTAAGGTCTTCAGCTCATTAATTATGAGGCTGAGCCTATTATACATATCAGAAACTGTTTCAGATTCTCCCTTTTTGAAATTCTCATATTGAGAAATGAGGTGGGATCTTCTGTCATTTCTTTCATCAGCTGATCCTTCAACCATATTGTTGAGTGAGATCCATATTTCTCTTGCAGAAGTGCATTCTACCACTTTTTGAACAATGTCATCAGACATTGTTTGTGCTAGAATGTTCATTGCTCTTGCATCTGCACTTCTTTGCTTTTTTGTGCTTCTGTCCACTCAGGTGGTGGAACAACATTGTTGTTTGCTGGTGCTTCAGCACTTGTTGTTGTTGTTGGAGCTAGAGGTCCTGTCAAAATCACATCGAAGATTTCCTCATCAATAGAATTCATGTACAACCTAATCCTTGCCTTCCATAGTGCAAACTTACTGAGATTGCACATAGGAGGTCTTGTGCTAGAATATTCTTTGTTTTGTGCCATGAGTTTTTAAGAAAATAAAACTCTAAAAATAAATTAAGATCTAAGTGATCTTTATGATTCAGGTGCTAGCCTATAAAAATCAACTACCCTCTGATACCAATTGAAAGTGCAATTGAGTATCAGTTGAAGGTGATTAATACAACCAGCCTTGCTTTGATACCAATTGAAGGAGAGTTTAGATCTTAATATTACTCTAGAGGGGGGGGGGGGGGGTGAATAGAGTATTAAAACTTTTTCCCTTAATTTTATAGCGGAATTTAATTAGTGATATATATGTGTATATTGAGTGATTTATAAAAACCAAATAAAGAAATCAGCACAGCACAAGCAACACAGAAAATCACAAGCACAAATACACAAGGATTTAATAGTAGTTCCCCAATAAATCTGGGTACGTCTACTCTTCTACCACACTTGGTAGGATCCACTAGGTTTTTGATCAGGTGCCCTAGCACCAAGGGATTTTTGATCAGGTGTCCACACACTAAGGAGATTTGATCAGGTGCTCTAACCAAACCACAAGTTTTTGTTCAGGTGCCCTGTCACCAAGAGATTTACTTTTGAAGGGAGTAAGAACCATGTACAAAATGAAATAAGAGGTTAAGAAGTTCTTCTCTGTCAACAGTCTGAGAGAAGACTCTAGTGGATGATGGTGTAAAGCTCCCCCTGTCTGATTGAAAATCTTGACAGCTTGAGGATGGAGCATTCTCTTGAATCAAAATATCTTCCTTGATAAGCTGATGAATCTGCAAGACAAATGTTCCTCAGATTATTGTTGCTCTATATAAGATTTGAAAACTTGCAGCAGAAAGACTGAGAGAATGATCTTGAGGATGTTCTCAGAGAATGAGATGCTGCTTGAGGAAGATGAACTTTTCTTTTTCCTTCTTGAATAATATTTCTTAACAGATGCTCTGAAAATTTTCTATCTCTGTGTTAGAGAGAAGACACGTCTTTCTGTTTTCTTCCTGAGATGTTGTTTTTTGTTAGAGAGAAGACGACTATTTTGCACAATAGCATTTTTATTTTGAATCGTATTATCTTCACACTATGTGGGCACATCTTAATTTCCGTTGCCGTTGGTGTGGAGCTACCTCCCACTCTAGTGATGAATGCCCTACGGAGAATAGTAGGCATAATTCTTATAGCCCAGCATATGGAGCACCAACTTCGTCTGGTACTCCATATGGTGCGCGTAAGTCTTATGGCTACTCTGCTGAGCCTTTACCGTCTTACTTCTTTTCGGCTTCAGCACCCGCTGTGCCAAAGAAGCCCGCTAGGCAGTGCCGGTTTTGTCGGAGCACTGATCATGTCTTGAAGGACTGTGCCGAGTATCTTCGCCAATTGGACGAGGATGACGAGCCAGATATCCGGATCGTCCCAACTCCTAACTCTGGCGGCACACCTTCAACATCCGGTTATGTGTCTTTGTCACCTTCACATCTTGAAGGGAATAGCATAGATACGGTCACCGGATGTGCGGCTGATCTATGCACCGACATTGCTGAGCCTATTCTCCCAGTGCATCCAACACCCCTAGTGGATTCGATTCTTTGTGAGGAATCGGTGCTCGACTTTTATCCGAGCACTACTCCTCCCCCTATTGTGCATACTATACTCGTCTCCGACGACATTGTTGATGATGTGTCGCAGGATGAGGTGGGTGATCTGAGTGTTGTGCCTATTCCTATGAAGGAGGACAACCTTCTAGGTGAAGAGGAGTTGTCCTCAACACCGGTGGAGGAAGTCCAAATCTTGGGCATGGCCACTGTCGATCCCGCTGAACCTTGCGGCATTGATGACAATGCCAACATTATTTTACTTCTCCAACCTGATGGGAGTGAGACCAGGATCACTCCCCTGATTGATGTTTATTTATGTTCTTCGTCTTCTTTATTTCTTGATCCCCTTCCTTCACCCGAGCCTGTGCAGGTTGAATCTTCACAGGTACTTCAGGAGGACTTGGAGCTTTGTGCTCAAGTCAATGATGAGTGTGTCCTTTTATGCGAGGAGGTTGATCCCTCCTCCATTAAGGAAGCCTCATTCGCTGCCTTCTCCTCCTGCGGACCCGCTGTGGACGATACCTTGCTGGGCAAGGATAGTTTTGGTGAGATGAGTGAGGACCAGGCCTCCTCCTCTTCTTACTTTCTTTTCCCTCTACCTGTGATGGGCAGGTTTTATTTATATTCGGGTAGAGGCGTGACTGTTCTTTCTCCGTATAGGTACCCGCTACCGACACGGATATTGGGCCAGTTACCTGTCCACTTCTCCTTCCATACTCCCATTAGCTAGATATTATAAAGTTTTGAATAAGTCGTGCTGGGATGACAATAACCCCAGTAGTTATCTTAATTTTTCCTGCATTTTCATTTCTTTTCTAATTTTATTTAGTTAATTGCACTTTATTTCAGTTTTCTTTTTTCTTTTGTTTTTGCGGAGCTGACCCCTGCAGGTATCCTTCTTCTGGATGGCGGATGCCGCGGTTCATTTTAGCTTACACGCCAATCTTCTGGTATGCTCATTTCTGAGCATTGGGTACTCTCTTTCCCTAGCCCTATTTTGATTTTCATGTCATATATTATGTGGGTTGTTTAGTTTAAGTCTGGGGGAGAGTAGTTCTGTGTGCCCACGCACGTACACTATTGCATTGCACGCTAGAAGTATTTCTATTTCATTTATTTAGTATTGTTCATCTTCATTGCACACCACAACACCCACTTGAGCGCGTACTCATCTGTTTGCCTGCTCTGTTGTGAATTTAATTCTCCTGCTTATTTGGGAAAGTCTAGGTGATGGCTTAGGACTATGTAGCAGAGTAAAATGTTGACTCCAGTAGTGCTCCTAGTCGAGTGCTCAGTTGCATAGAAATTTGTGTAGATTAGATTTCTCTTTATACTTATGGTTTTATATTTTTCTCTATTAGTGTAAATGTTGTTTACTCTACTCAAATGGTGAATCCGGTGGAATCAAACGGTAGCATAAGGATGTGTGTAAATGATCGCTAGACTCGTATTGCTTGAGTCGGGAGAAAGGAGAAACTTTCTCGGTGGCTAGAACTTGCCCCAAGCGATTCTTGAAGCATTGGCATAGGATAGTTCTAGTGCGTGAGAATGACGTAGGCCATTATTTTGGCCCGGTTGAACTTTTTATTTCATGCCTATCGTCTACCTTTGCTAGCCCCTTCGTGCCTACCCTTTTTCTTGATTCAGCTCCACATTTATCTCACCAAAGCCTAAAAGCCTAACCTAGTCGCACACCCAAATCTGAGCTTTAGTTGTAGTTTTATTTACATTGTGGGGGGCGTTGATTGTGGTGTTTATTATGTGAATCTGTGGATATGCTCATTTGAAAATTTTGCTGAAAAAAAAAGACAAGAAAAAGAAGATAGAAAGAAAAAAAATGAAAAGGAAAAGAGAAAAAAGAAAAGAAAAATGAGTTTTATTGAAAAATCATGTAGAAAAATTATGTATTGGGAGTAGGCGGTGCACACACCTATGCTGCAAAAGTCCAAGTCTGGGGATGTGGTGCACTTGATTCGATTTTGGTGAGCGGGTAGTTATATTAAAGCTCATTTGGGTTGCGTGTTATAAGCCCTCTTGTTTATCATTGTTTACCTCACCGTAACCCAAGCCTCAATTAAAACCTAAAAGTCCTACCGACTCACGCTATGGACCAATCTAGTGTCGTGGAGAGAATGTGACCGGGTGAGCCTATGGTCGCCGACACCGATGGATTTCGGTGGAGTTTGTCCGGCACCCCAATCTTGAGCAATGCTCATCTCAGCGCTTAGTTTACTTTCTCCGTATGCATGACCGGATGATTCACCGTAGTTCACCATTTTGAGTGGTTGTAATATGCTTTTACTCTTTTAGAAATATATAAACTGTTTGTGTATAATGAGAAATCTTCTCTACTATTTTTCTTATGCACGTGAGCATGCGACTTCGCATGGTACTCTGTATTGTAATTTTAAGCCATTTACTTTTCTTTCCTCGTTCGCGTAGAATTTGTTTGCTCGGGACGCGCAAACAGGTAAGTCTGGGGGTGTGATGAGTCCCAATTATATACACATATATGGACTCATTTGGGCTGATTTTCTAGTCTTTGCACTGCACTTTAGCCCTATTTTAGCTCATATTTGTTATTCCATGCTATGTGCACTTCTAGGCCTGTTTTGGTGTTATTTCTTGTTTATCTTCATTATTAGTTTTCATGCATTGTTAAGTGCCACCTTCAGTGGCTAGTTTGGTGTTGTATGCTGGAACAGGAGTCGTGCAGGTGTTCCCGATACAATTCTGTACAGGAACACTACGCACGATCACTGGCTCTATCGCGCACGACCACTGGTCGTGCACCACTGATCGTGCGCACTTAACGCCCATTTTATGAGTTCTGTCTTCCTTATCGCACGACCACTTACGATAGCACGCACGACCACTGGTCGTGCGCCACTGGTCGTGCGAACATTGTATTTTATAATCTTTTCCCCTTGCAGGCTCCGTCCAGGCAGGCGCACGATCACAGGATGATAGTGCGCACGACCACTGGTCGTGCGCCAACGATCGTGCGCACTGTTTATTCCAGCGCCTATAAATTGCCCTGCTCGCGATTTAGGTCGGGATCCTCGCCGTTTTTTCCGCCCAGCTCCGCCGTTTTCGCCCCTTCCGCAGGTTTTTTCGCCCCATCCATCGCCGCCCACCATATGGAGGTGCTCCGGGCTTGTTCTTCACGCCAACCTTGAGCCGGAGCTTCCTCTCGGCCTCCTCCTTCATCCTAGCGCTCCAAGGGAAGATCTAGCCGCCATCTCTATCAAGCAAGAGGAAGTTTGCAACATCTATCGAATCGTGACACGAAGAAGACGGGCTCATTGGAGAGTGGTGACAGCTTTCTCTACCCCGGACGTAGTTGCGGACCGAGCTTGGACGCGGATTGACAACCCGATGATTCCAACCGTGAATCTACAACGAGACTTCAGATTTGGTCGATTTCTTGCCTTATTCTTCTCTTATTGATGTATATGTAGTTAGAGCCATTATTATGATGAAGTTGCACTCAAACTTGTTTGTATTTTTATATATTTCATGTCTATGTGAAATGCTTGTTGTTTGAGTTGCTTGAGGTGCGCCCAATTCCATCCTCCATCCCGTTGTCACGTTCGTCGCCGCACTAGCAATTGCTAGTGGCGTGCTTGTTGAAGAGGTGCTTACGACCCTCACTCCGTTTGCCTACTCGTCCATCCGCCTAGCGAAGCGTGGCATAGCGGCCCGTGTAATCCACTCGCCCTATGAAGCAGCGCGCTCAAGACCTGCATAGTTCGATTCCGCTTGCCTACTCGTCCATCTGCCCTTGCGACGCATGGAAAAAGTTATTGACATTCTTTTCCCTACAGAGGTCAGGGAAGGAGTGGAAGAGTACTTGACTCATAATCCTCATATATGCATTTTCTTTGTGTGAGTATTTGGAGCCTATCATCTTGAGCAAGCATGTGGCCCAGTCCACCTTCTTCTTCAGCACAAGGCCCCCATGATGTTCAGTTGCTGCTTGGGTACTGCATCATGGGCTGATATTTTGCATAGTAGTATCTTTCCTACTATATCTGCTAGCAGTCTATACTCCTCAGAAAAGTCTGTTTTCTTTAGATGGATTGGTCTATCTTTTGAAAACTTCATGGTGGTTAGCAGATGCTTGATTTCATCAGGTGTGAGGTCAATTGATTCATCACCTAATAAGGGAATGATGAAGACTTATGAGGTTACTCTTTAGAAATTGATTTCCTTTCCCTATTTTATTTGAACAAAGATAATATTAGGATATACCTGATGGAAGATCAAAGGTGGTCTTAATATGTTCTGCAGAGATTGAGACTGGTGTCTCATAGATTGTTCCTGGATTTCTCCTTGTTCAGATATCTGAACATGAGTCATCAGCTCTGTGAGCTCTATTTCCAGGAGCTTGCATCTTGTGGAGATGAGTTTGTTCAATCCAGCTTTAGTGAAGAGAGCTATGATGTTCTTATAATTTTCTGCAGCGGCTTGGAAGGAGTCGAGGTCAATGTCGAAACCAGAGTTTATCTTGGGAGCCATTTAGGTCAGTGAAAGAGAGGAGGAAATGGCTGGACTAAGAAGCAAGAAGGATGAAGAATGCAGAGTAGTGAAGGTTTCTAACTGAAGAGTCTTTTTAAGTCAGGTGAAGCGTCGAAACGGGACTCAATTCGAGGCTTATTCGGTACTTCAGTGGATGTGACCGAAAATATTTTAGCATTGCAGCTCGTTTTTATGAAGTCGACGTTACGTCGAGTGGAATTCGACGTAAGCGTCGATACAGCCCGCGTTAAGATGCTAGGGTTTCGTATCGACGTATGCGTCGATTGTGATCGACGTATGTGTCGATTTCACTTATTGAGTTGAGTCATCGACGGTGCGTCGATTAGAAGTCGACGTGACTTTTGATTTTCCTGAAGAATTTTAGGTGTTTATTTCTTTTTATCTCTCCCTAGTTCTAAGTCAGTCTTGGACTAATTTTTACAGATAGTTTGATTGGTTGTGCCAACATTGTTTGGCAAGGTGGCCAGTTTTGTTACATATATGGCACTTGATTATCTTATTCTTATGATAATTTGAGTTTAGAGAAGGATAGAAGTGTTGATTAGGATAGAAAGTTTGATTAGGATGGGAATTTTGGTTACCAGGTTTATTTTGGTTAGGATAGAGGTGTTGATTAGGATGGAAATCATGGTTAGGATGAGTGGATCCTGAATGGGAATTATAGAAGGTTTTTGGAGGATAGGCATTTAAGTTGCTCTGAATTTTTGTGCGTCGATATCTATTCGACGCATGTTGATAGTTGCTTCGATTTATATTTGGCGCTTTCTCCTGATAGCGTTGATCTGATATCGACGCATGGAAAAAGTTACGTCGATTGGAAGTCGACGTACTTTTATTCAAGCGTCGAGTAGAGGTCGAGGCATCTGAGATGTTGCGTTGAGTAAAAGTCGACGCGCTATCATTCATGCGTCGATATAAAGTCGAAGCAACTGTATCTTCATACATTTTCTTTTTCCCTTTTTCTGATTTTGCTCTTTTATGTATTGTTTCTTTTGGCTCAGTTGCTTCTTCAGATGAAGTTTGAGAGTCATCAACTGAATAATATAATGTTTCATCAAATTGTTTTATTTCCTTGAGGGAGTCTTCTTCCTTATTTAGTGAGTCTTTCTCTTGGTTTGATTTGATGGGTTTGGTGAATTTTACAGGGATCATCCAAGCAGGTTTGTTGGATGGAATTTGGCTGGTTGAGGGATCAGCCCCTAGACCAAGATTTTTATGTCTCCTTGTTTATTGTTCAGTGATTTCCTTGAGAGTTTGGCTTCTCATGTTTATTGATTCTTCAAAGGCTTTTGCCTGGGATACCTTATCCTTAAGGAGCTGGTTTTCTATTATAGCCCTTTCTACTTCCTTTTCTATGATTTTAGCCCTTACTTCATAATTTTTAGAGCATTTAACCTCTCTATTTCTCTGGTTTTTAGCCATATTAATTTGATCTTTTAGATCATTAATTTCTTGTGTAGCTTTTAGTTGATCTAGACACATTCCCATAAAATCATTTCTGAAATTATCACTTTGAAAATCTATTTCATCAAAAATGTTTACCTCATCCTCAGATTCCTCTATGAGAATGAGGCTATTTTCTCTTTCATCTTCAGAAGATATGCTTTCTTCTGATCCTGTCTCACTCCATGAGTTGGTACCATCATCTTTCTTTGAGCCTTCAAATGCCATTAAGCATAGGTCTTCTTGCTTAGGCTCTTCATTGTCACTCTTAGAAGAGGAGCTGTCCTCAGAGTCTGTATCACTCCAGGCTTCTGCTATAAAACCTCTTTCTTTCTTCTTCCCCTTTTTCTTGAGATCTTTCTTTTTCAGATCTTTCTTTGTCTCAGCATTTTCTGGACATTCTGGGGCAATATGTCCAGGTTTCCTACAAGAATAACAAATAATTTTTTAGTAGGAGTTTTGTCATACCTTGGTTTTGACTCTCTCCTTCTTGATCCATCTGTCCTGACCCATTTCTTGAATTTTCTGGCCAGAAAACTGAATAGTTCTTCTTCAGTGATAGAGTTTTGTTCTTCTGATGCTTTTAATGCAATGTTCCTGTCGTTTGAAGAAGTTGGGGTATTTTCTCTTCTCTTCTTCTCTTCTCTGGTTTTCAGCAGTTGCTCATAGGATCTGAGTTTTCCTAAGAGAGCATCTGTTGAAATTTCCCTTTGTCCTCTTGTGTCTCTTATTGCCCATATCCTTGAGTCCCATGAGCTTGGGAGACTCATTAGCAATTTGTCATTGATCTATGTAAGAGATATTTCTCTATCTAAGTCCCTTAGTTGATTGATGATCAGACTGAATCTGTCATACATCTCAGAGATGCTTTCTTCATTCTTCTTTTGGAAGTTCTCATATTGAGAGATCAATAGAGCCTTCCTATCTTTTCTTTCATCAGCACTTCCTTCTACCATCTTTATGAGAGCCTCCCAAATTTCTTTGGCTGATTCACAATCAACAACCCTTTGAAAGATTTCATCAGAGAGGGTTGAGACCAGAATATTTACAGCTTTTGCATCACATGTTCCTGCCTTTTTCTCTTCAACTGTCCACTCAGCCTTTGGGACAAGTGTTTGAGTCACTTCACCACTTGAGTCTTTTCTATAAGGCTTGGGAGGACCTGTCAAGATAACGTTAAATAAATCTTTATCAATAGAATTCATATAAATCCTAATTCTTGTTTTCCAAACTGCAAACTTTTTAAGATTGCACATTGGTGGTCTGGTGGAAGCATAATCTTTGATTTGTGCCATGTGAAAAATAATTGTTAGAAATATATATATATATATATATATATATATATAAATAAGAGGTAGGATCTTTTTGATCAAGGAGTTAACCTTTTTAGATCAACCTCCCTCTGATACCAATTGAAAGTGCACAGTTAACCTCACTAGAATTCTCTAGAGGGGGGGGGGGGGGGGGTGAATAGAGTTTTAAAATATTTTTGTACAAAGTTAATATTATATATATATGGGTGTAGTGATCACAGATTAGAGCTTCCCACACACCAACAAGAATTAAACAAGTAAATAAAATAAATGCAAGAAGAAAAATCTCAGCACAACAAAAAGAAATATAGTGGTTCCCCAAACTTTGGGTAGTCCACTCTTCTACCCCCTTGGTAGGAAATTCACTATCTTGCACTGATTTTTTGATAAGGAGACTCTTAGAACCACCCTGAGTATTTTGATAAGGGGACTCTTAGAACCAACTGAGTCTTTTGAAAAGGAGACTCTTAGAACCAGTACAACTGAATTTTTTGAAGAGAGATTCTAAAAACTCTTTTACAGTATTTGAAAGTGAAATAAAGGTAAAGAAGAAAGAGAGATAATATAAAGACAAGAAGGAATCTTCTTCCTAGCAAGAAGATTGGAAGCACAAGAAGTAGTGAATGAAATCTCTCTTCTATAGTGAGAAGGAGATTGAAGGCCTTTTCTCTCTTTTGTGAAAGCTATCAGAGTATGCAGCAGAGTGGCTTCAGAAGCAGGAGAAGATGGAAGCTTGATGGTTGCTGCAGAATTATTTCTCAATTTTCTCTCTTTTTGTCTTGGGAGCTTTTCCTTTTTTTCAATATGTATATGGTGGATCACTTCTTTTTGCTCTCTGCCGACCACCTTGTTATTTATAGCTCTGTTCATTAAAATAACACTATAGGAGAGAAATCAATTAGTAGGCAGAGTATAAGAAAGAAGGAGAAATTTCCATAACAATTATATCCATAGAAGGAAAGTATTCATTCTGATTTCAAATAGTGTCCATAATGGATTTAATCAAATTAGCCAATAATTCATTAGAGGAAAGAATAATTCAGAACGACTATAAAGAATAATTTGATTCCATATAAATCAGATCTATGAAAGAAGGAAAGAGATCTGGCGATTTTTGAATTAATCATAGAAATCGACGTGCGTCGATTACTATTCGACATACGCGTCGAATTCGTCCTGGCTGGACGTCGAGAGGAGAATAAGGAAGGTGCGTCGACTAAGGTGCGTCGACTTCTCAAGATGCGTCGACTGGAAGTCAGAGCTACGTCGACATAGGATACGTCGAATTCTTCTTAAAGGTACTTCGACTAATTCTGAAAGGAACGTCGATACTACTTCGACGTTGCGTTGAATATTTTTCGCCGCATATTTACTTAACCTTGATTTTCCTTTCATAGAATTCATATTCAACTCATTTTCAGGGGTTAAGAGAAACCATTTTCCCAACACAATGTCTTGTCAATCTTCCCCCTTGAGAACTTGTTCTCAATAAGAAAGCTTGACAAGGTTTCATACCAGGCTCTAGGAGCCCATTTCAATCCATACAATGCTTTTCTAAGAAAGTAAACATAATCAGGGTGTTCAGAATCAACAAAACCTGAGGGTTGTTCTACATACAGCTCTTCTTTGAGATCACCATTCAGAAAGGCTGACTTGACATCCATCTGGTAGACCTTGAGTCCTCTGTGGGCTGCATAGGCCAAAAATAATCTTATTGCTTCCAGTCTTGCAACAGGAGCAAAGGTCTGGTCAAAGTCTATGCCCTCCTCTTATCTATATCCCTTTGCAACTAGACTGACCTTATTCTTTATAATAACTACATTTTCATCCAATTTGTTCCTGTAGACCCATTTTGTTCCTATGATATTGTGTCATTGGGGTCTAGGAACTAGTTTCCATACTTTGCACCTCTTGAATTGGTTTAATTCTTCTTGTATGGTTGCAAATCAGAATGGATCTAAATTTGCTTTCTCAAATATCTTGGGTTCAACTTGAGAGAGAAAACTCAGATACATGGCTTCATTCAAGGCCCCGCTTCTTGTCAGAACTCCTTGACTGACATCTCTTATGATTTTCTCCTATGGATGATGCCTGATTTGTCAAGTTGCAACTGGCAGTCTTCTGTAGTTTTCTCCTATGACTTGTTCTGCAGGCTGTTCTTCTGCTATATCCAAACCTTTTATAGCATCTTCCTCCAAGTCTACTGCCACTAAGTAATCTTTAACTTTCACTGGAGTTTCAGCTTGGTCTTCAATGGATAACTTCTCCATTCTTTCTGCTGTGCCTGCATCCACTAAAGAACTAGACCAAACTTTGTGAATAAGGCTAGTCTCATCAAATACAATATGGACAGATTCTTCTACTGCTTGGGTATTGATGTTGTACACCCAATAAGCTTTGATATAGGAGTTGTAGCCAACAAAAACACCTTCACTGCTTTTCTTAGCAAACTTGGTTAGCTTGATTTTCCCATTATTAAGGACATAACATTTGCTACCAAAGATTCTAAAGTAGGATAAGGTAGGTTTTCTACCCTTCATAAGCTCATATGGAGTTTTCTTGTGGTCTTTGGTGTTGGTGGTCCAATTGATCACATGAGAGGATGTATTGACTGCCTCTGCCCAAAAGGATTTTGGTAGAGAGGAGTCACTCAGCATTGTCCTGCTGACATCTATTAAGGTTCTATTTTCCTCTCTACCACTCTATTTTGTTGAGGAGTTCTAGGTGAGGAGAATTCTCGAGAGATACCCAACTCTTCGAAGAATTCTGTCATGGCTCCTGACTGAAATTATGTACCATGGTCACTTCTGAATTTGACCACAACACAACCCATTTTATTCTGAATTTGCCTGACAAAATTCTTCAAGTTATCCAAGGTATCCGACTTCTTTTTAAGAAAGAACACCCAAGTGAACCTTGAATAGTCATCAACTACTATAAGAGTATAACCTTTCCCTTCTATGAATTGACATATGACCAAATAGATCTATGTGCAACATGTAGAGACACCTAGTAGAATCTTTATTAGTAAAACCCTTAAAGCTAGTCCTAGTTTGCTTGCCAAGTTGGCATGCATGACATTGACTTTCTTTAATGCACTTAATATTGGGTCCATTTCTAACTAGGTATTGAGAGAAAAGCTTGCCTATGGTTTTATAGTTAATGTGAGCAAGTCTCTTATGCCATTGAACACAAAGAGCCTCTTTATCATTAGCTACAAAACACATTGGCATAGAAGAATTTTAATGAATGAAATTGAGACAATAAATGTTTCCACTCCTAGTGCCAGTTAAGGTAGCTTCAGAATTCAAGGACTTCTTAACTAAGCACTTAACCTTGTAGAAAACAATAATAAAACCTAGATCACAAAGTTGACTTATGCTTATGAGATTTTGATTCAATCCCTTCACATAAGTTACCTTTGTGATGGTGACTAAACCATTGGAAATGTTACCATATCCTCTGGTCACCCCTTTTTCTGAACCTCCAAATATCACTGACGGGCCATTCTCTACTAGGGTGTAGTCCCTCAAGTAGCTCATTACTCCAGTCATATGTCTGGAGCAACCACTGTCCAAATACCAAATGGGAGATTAGTTGGCCTTTGGACATACCTGCAAGAGAAATTACTTTACCTTAGGTACCCAATTGGATTTGGGTCCTTGGCTCCTGCTAGGAAGATAAGTTGGAAAGTCAAACTTCTGAGTGGTCTGCACTTTTCTTGCCCTAGGCACTGTTGGCTTGAACCAAAAGTCCAAGGCAAAATGTCCAATTTTACCACAACACCAACACTCATACTTATTGTATCTTCTCTTCTGGCTCACCATCTGGGTGGAATGACAATGCTGGTGAGCAGAAGTGAAGACAGCTGGCCTAATAGGTCTTTGGTGAACCTCACAAGTGCGAGTGTGTTGTGGAGCGGGTCTCACCACTTTGTGATTCACCTTCTTAAGGGTTGGCTTGGCCGGAACTGCCTTTCCCTTTCCTTTGGGCGCTGTTGCTGCAGGTCCCTAGACAAAAGGACCTGGATTCTTCATTTGGATTTCTTCATTGGGTGCTTTAAAAGCACTCAGCCCAAAGCCTACTCTTCTGTTTGTGGTAGAGGGCTTGCAACCACTGGTAGAGCAGGCATTGGTCAGATGACCATATCCAGAATCCTGATCAAAAGGATTAGATGCTAGCATCACCTTCTTAAAAGAGGGTTGGACTTCAGAAGTCTTGCCCTTGACTATCTCATTACTAAATCCTACCTTACCTCTGTATGGGGCAGAGAAGCTTTCAATGATTGGAAGGACCGTCTTGGGCTTGGAAAAGCTGGCAACTATTCTCTTTTCTGTCAACAACATTTCCTCAAGGTCCTTAATGACTTTGTTCTTCTGTCCTAATTCAGCCTTTTTGAGCTTTGTGTCTTCCTTGAATTTATCCACTTCGTTGCTCATAGCAGCCAACTTTTCAACTGGCTCCTAGAGCTCAGAATGGATATTTCTCAAGGAATCTAACTCCCTAGATTGAACTCCAAGGATCTTCTTGTTTTTTTTGAAAGCTTCCCACAAAGCTTCTTATTGCTGCATTAGCTGAGAATTCATCCTCATGTGGGGATCTTGAGGATGTGCTATTGTGAGCAGACTCACATTCATCAAAAAACATAGAATCTTCCACTGATTGAGAATCAGAGGTAGACAAAGGGGATCTGATAGGTACCTTCCCAGGACAGGTGTTCTCATACTAGATGTCTTCATTTATGGCCATGAGGCCAATGAGGGCTTCCTCATCAGATTCTGAGGAACTTGAATCAGAATCATTTAAGGTTCTGATCTTCTTTGCAATGAATCCTTTTTCTATTTTCTTTTAGTCCTTTGGATTTCTTTTATTTTCATATTTCTTTGATTGCCTCTTTTTTGAGGGGCAGTCAACCATCATGTGACCTATTTTCTTGCAGCAATAACACACTGTATTAGTTAAATCAAATTTATTGGGTTTAGATTTATACCTGTCATCCCTTGAAGATTTAGATCTGTCATGATGACTAGATCTCCTGGAGCTAGATGAGTAGGATCTATGGATGTCTCTTCTCCTTCTTGACATCAGCTTTTTAAACTGCTTGGAGAAGAGGGCCAGTTCATTATCAGTGTTGTCTGATTCTGATGTGTTGGCATTAGAATCCTCACTGCTCTCAGATGCATCCTAAAATACAGGAGTCTTGTTCTTGGTTTTCCTCAAGCTTTCAGCCTTAAGGGCTATAGACCTCTCTATATTGCTCCCCCTTGAGCTTTCCTCTTCAGCTTTTCTTGTGTTAAGCTGAAGCTCATGGGACAACAACTTTCCATACAGATTCTTGGGCTCCATGATGCCCAGATGTCCCATCTCCTTGATGACACATATCTTGATATCCCATTCCTTAGTGAGGGATCTAAGGAATTTGTCATTGAGATCAGAGTTTGTGAACTCTCTTCCATAGTTTCTCAGGCCATTCACAATCTTAAAAAACCTCTCATAACAACTAGAGATGGTTTCATATTTGCCTTGCTTGAAGGCCTCATACTCCTGGTTCAGGAGGGACTTTCTGTCATCCCTTACCTCTTCCATCCCCTCCATATAAACAATCAAGAAGTCCCACATCTCCTTGGCTGATTTGTAGTGAATAATATTTTGGAGGGTGGAGTCATCAGTATCACTTACTATGATGTTTTGTGCCCTTTTATCAAGGGACACCAAGGCAAGTTCATCCTTACTCATGTCCAAGTACTTCTTTGGTACTTGCTTGGCAGGATCTATGGTTGAGGCTGTCATGGGTATTTGAGGTCCCTCTTGAACAACAACAAATACCTCTCCATGAACAATCTGACTCTTTCTTTTCAGATGGGGAAATTTTCTTTGGAGCACACTAGAAGTTTCAAGGACCTCATCTCCTTGTGTTGATCACCTCCATCCATTAGGAATAGTTCTACAGATCTAGATCTGACTGTTAAATCACTCTTTGATCAACCTTGCTCTGATACCACTTGTTGTTTATGGAACTATCACATAGAGCGGGGGGGGGGGGGGGGGGGGGGGGCAAATAAGTGATGTATCTGATTTAAAATTTAAACCTGAGAGCACAGAGAGAAAATCACAACACAGAAAACAATCACAAAGCACAACACACAGAGACATAAGATTTATTGTGGTTTCCCAAGACAATGTGTCTTGAGTACTCCATTATCTATCTGAGCCTATCTAACAGTGTGCTAGAATCATCAAACTCCACCAAAACTCAGATCTCCTTTGTAGATCCTACACCTCAGGCACTACAACTCAGATCCTCTCAGGATCCTACCTCAGGTTCCAGGAACCCTACAACTCAGGCACAACATGCATTACAACTCAGATCTACATTAGATCCTACCTTAGGTTTAATCAAAACCCTACAACTCAGACTTAGAAAAGTCCTACAAAGAGTATATATTGTTTATAAGATTGAAGAACACTCCACACATCAAGAGGTATTATGGGGAGTTCTTCTGAAGCATGATGCATATGGCCTCTGAATCTGAAGAGAAAGCTTTAAGGAACTTTAACTGATGCACAATAGCTTCTATTCTATCCTCTTCTTTGATCTAGAACATAGCTTATCAGTCGATGGTGCTTGACTGGGACTTGGAGAACTGAGAGCACGAGTGTATTGTTCTCAAGAATTTGATCCTTCTTCTCACAACCGTTCTATTGTTTAGATTCTATTCTCCGTGTCTTATTAGGGAAGACACTTTATATTTATATATGATAAGTGCCTTCTAATGGCCTATTCAGAGGACTCTTTAATGTCAAAAGCCCATTCCTTAACGACATCCGCTGATTGGTCCCTCAAACGACGACATTAAATACAGATAGCGTATTTCGAAAAATCTCAATCTGTCTCGATGATATGAGCAACGTCTCAACAACAGGGCTTGATGTCTCAGCGATCCATCTGGGACTTGGATAATACTTCAAGTCTTTTGAAATCTTCACCTGAGATAGATATCCCGACGATATGGAATATCTCAGCTATATTTGTAGTCATGACGACATGAAGTCTTCTTGTCGATATCCTCGAGATCATCCTGACTACTAGGAACACTTCAGCTGCAAACTGTCTCCATGATCTCTGACTTAATCTTCAAGACGATATAGCTCCTTTACAACGATATGTCGTCTTGGCATGATACTTTACTTATGAATTCTAAAGAACTTCAACATTACAGTCTTTTCAACGATAGCCTTACTTTCTCAGCGATAAGCCTAGACCCTTTCAATGATAGGTCTAATCATTATTCACGATGAGTTTTATACTGATTCAACGATATGCATATACTATTTCAACGATATGTCCAATCCTTCTCAACGATTTTGGACTTATAGGGATTTGAGAAGTACTGAACATACTATCTATACTCTGCAGTCATAAGTAAGACATACCATCAAATACATAGTGCTTTTATCATTTACATGTGCACTTCTTCAAATCAAGAACATTGCTGGGCACTGTTCCCAACAATAGTAACTTATTTTTTACCGTGTTATCAAAACTCATTGAAGTATTAAAAACTCCATTAGAAAAAAACAAATGTTCAGATCAAATTAGATAGTAAAAGTGAATCTAAAATTGGTTGGAGTTTAGATGGGAGAACTAACTACTCAGGACGGGTGCAAAAGCACATATAGATTTCATACATAACTAAGGGAATATAATGAAATGTAAGGGTATTTTGTTGGATCTTTAGGCGCCCTTAGAGGGGAGTGGGTTGGTGGGTGCGGGGGGGGGGGGGGGGGGGGGGGGTGAATAAGGGTTTTATGGAATTCAAATCTTATTTAAAAATATCAGAGTTTGTGACTGAAGTTTCAGAATATTTTATAAGAAAATATATTTTATTATCTTAGATAGGATTATATTGAAGATTACTTTTGAAAGAGATCTGATTTCAATATTTCTTTGCTATCGCCAGCGGTAGTGCTAACGCCCGACATTAGCTATAGAGATTGAATTCTAAGAGTGGATTCGAAAAAGTAATTTGCAATATATTTTACTTCAAAGATTTTGACAGAAAATATAATTTAAAACATTGCTAAAAAGAAAATAAAATCAATTGAATGAAACAATAAAAGACATGATTTTATTTCATAAGAAATTGATTACACAAATGTTTAATTTCTATAATGCTAGAAATCAAGGCGAATATAAAAATTCTTTTTTGTTATTTCACCGGTCCTTCTCCCAAGGACCGGTTGGTTATAGCCTATCTAACCCCAGATAAGGCCTCTAGCCACCCACTAGATCTAACATCGACTTAGTCTCCACGTGCAAGGCGACGAATTCCCCCTAAAGCTCGCAAGGCCTAGTCGCCAATAATTGCGGCAAATTTCCCACGGAATCCTTCCCAGAATCCGACGCTCCCCGAATGATTTCTTCACACTCGTTACAAAAGGAATAAAAGAATACAAGATAAAAATAAAGTAAGAGAAACTCCCCAAGAGATTCTGAAGGTGAATACAAAGGCGATGTAGATGTTGGCATTCTTGAAGCGTTCGTCCTTCGTGTTGAATATGTATTGTAGACCTTCTCCTTCAAAATCTTCTTTAGATCTTCATGTTAGCCCAAGGGAGATTTCTCAATTGTTGTAGATGAGCCTCTCTCAAAAGAATCAGAATTCTGGCTTAGAGACAATAGAAATTCACATGTAGAATGAGAGGGGTTGCTCTTTAAATAGGCACAGGAGCTAACGTTTGGCGTTAAGAGTTAACACCAGCGTTGGTGATCATGTACCGTCGTGGCTAAAATTGTGCAACCATCGACAATGTGGCAGATCATGGACTCAACGCGAGCATTAGCTCTAACGCGGGGCGTTGTCACTTGGTACTTGCCAATACTTCTTCTTGACGTCATTCTCTTCTCGATGACATCCCTTATCGACGATAAGTTAACGCGGGGCGTTAACTCTAATGCCTTTCTTTCCAGAGAATCGCCTCCATTCAGCATAGTATTCATAGGGATGTGTAGCTATAGTTCTTGTACAACCTGCACACTATAAACACACAAAATATAAGATCAAATACAACATGGTATTTTTTATTCTCTAACCAAGAGATGCGGAACATAGGCTCCAACAATCTCCCCCTTTGATAATAACAAAAACCTGTATGAGAAATTAGTGAGATTAAGATAATTTGTGTTTATAGGTAAGTGTGGTAATAAGATATGCATGATTAGCATGTTAAGAGCGTGATAGATTTAAAAGCGATAATGCATACTCTTTCTATATGAAGTCCTCCCCATACATAAGTGTTCTCTTATAATTTACTTTCCCTAAATATCTATTTTAGTAGTATTCTCAATTTATTCTCCTTTGTTATTAGCAAAAGTGGGCAGGGATGAGTGTTTGTCTACTAAGATTGATTATGAACCACTTATTGAAGGATTTTTATGATCGAGCATATGATAGTGTATGCACCTCCTATATGATTACTCCCCCTACAAAGAGACTTTTTTTAGTTTGATATTATTATAATGCACTCCCCCTAAATATTAGATTTATGCAATTTATTATCCCCTTTTGGTAGTATCAATAGGGTTTAGGTGAGAGTATGCAATAAGGATTAATATGATCTATGTAGAGAAGAAAAATAGGATGCAATCAAAAGCTTGTTAAATACTACTTATTGAAAAAAATATAAGCATGATGGAACATAAAGTAGTAAGCAACATAGCTTAAATGATAAAGTAAGCATTCTTATTTTAAGATATCTCATGTTGAAAAAATAACAGTCATGAAAGAGCATAAGTAGTAAACTCAGCGGAAGAATATAATAAGCACTCTTAAACATAAACATCATTTTAGAAGGTAAAATCATATAAAGGATAATGAGTTTTAAATTTGAAAAGTTGATGTTTGATTTATAGATTGAAGGGATGCTATTCCATTAAGATAAAATTGCAAGCATGATTTTATAATATCAAGAAAAGATACAAAAACTACAATGTAATAAAATTTGCATTTCAAGTAAACATAAACACTATAGCGGTCATACATTGTTATCTAGTGCATTTACTTAAGTTTGTAGAGAATAGTGTAGATGAGCATTATGATCCAATTCTCATGAGTAGAAGTTGCATGAAAGATAATGATGTTTACAAAATAGTGTTTTGATAAAGTATACAAGTGAATCAATCAAAAACACATGACATATATAATGAAATAACAGAACGTTAACATACACAAATAATATTACTTCCATAATATTTCAATGCACATAAATAAAGTGTACAACTACCAAGGTGCTCTGCACACACAATGCTTATTAAGACTTATCAGGGTGCAAAGTAGTGCTTGGGGATCACTTTTATACTTCTTAGCATTATTTTCATTTCTTTTTTGTGCTCCGGTGTACTAAGACAAGTGGTGTATAAATTGTTTGCTACAAGACACTTTACAATTCTTAGCAAAGGTGCTCAACCTCACAATGCTCATTAAAACTTATCAGGAGGGTGAGTAGTGCTTGGTGGAGTTTTCCTTGTCATTTTTTATTTGCTTTTTAGTTTAGTAACTAAGGACTCCGAATTCACTTGTTTTGCAAACATAGCATTTTAAACCACATTTCTCTAAAGAATAAGTGCATGAAAGACAAAGAATTAGAATTACCAATTCAATGTTGTGTAGGTAAT
Organism: Dactylorhiza incarnata; assembly: GCA_033032865.1. Classification (NCBI taxonomy): domain Eukaryota; kingdom Viridiplantae; phylum Streptophyta; class Magnoliopsida; order Asparagales; family Orchidaceae; genus Dactylorhiza; species Dactylorhiza incarnata. Next base: position 14,034,701 of record JAWHQI010000023.1, on the reverse strand, counting down.
CTATTTATGCATTTTATTTATTTATGTTATTATACTACACAATCATGCAAGTATAAGATTATAAACACATGTAGATTAAAAAAATAAGTGAGTGAATAAATCATTATCAAACATAATACATTACTCATGCTTAGAGTCAAGTTAAGCGTTTCTATACATGTTTATCTACAATCAATTTCATTGCACATAACAAGATAATTTTTAAGGCATGACAAATACAAAACAATGTTTTTTAAGAAACTTGATAGTTAAATTAAACATTGTATTTAATCTTTAATTGATATATTTAATCATCCTTGACAATGACAATGAATAACAATTAATTTTTTTTTAATTTTGAATTTTTATATAAGTACAAAACCATAAACACACATAAAGAGAAAACAAATTTTTGTTCTTTGAAATTGTTTTGTAATTTTGTTTTTATTTTTAAATATTCAAATTCAAATACTTTCTAGAAAACATAGAAGTCTTTAAAAGGCCTATCAGTAAATGATATTCTATGCCAGAGAAATAAACCCAAAATAATGCATGAGAAAATACAGGAGATTTTTGAAAAATAAAATTTTTTGGAGCAAAGGGGCTAACGCCGGGCGTTAACTTCTTAACGCTAAAACAGAACTACAAATTTTGATTTTTTGAAAAATGTTTTTCTTAATTCAGTTGTATTATAAAGAGGTATTCTCACTGTTGAAATTTCAGACTTTTTAGAGATGATTTGAAGGCTCTTTTAAGCTTGTTTTTGATGATTTTTCAAATACTTGTGTTTTATAAAATTATTAAAGCTCAAAATAATAAAATATGCAAATACAAGATGCAAAGATAGAACAAAAATAATATGCATGATTTTAGAATAAATAGTGAGATGATGTTCATGCAATGAATATAATTTAAGTATATCTAAGATCAAGATACCTTAACTACATGACTACACTCCAGCCCCGTACTAAGTGACAGATGGGTATGAGGAGCTGCACACATGCCGTAGGATGGGGTGTTAATCCCGTATGCATACAAAAGACGATGCTCAACCTAGCACTCTTTCCCCCCAGTGCCTCGCAAGGCTCTACTGGAACCCTCCCCGGTTAAGGACAAGACATAACTTAGAGGTTAGGTCTCTAATGCATACAATCCTACGCCCTCTATATTGTGAGACACATGTCATAGGTTTAATGATTTTGGACATACTAAGCGTGTAGGCCTTAAATATATGAACTATGGTATAATTGCATGATTAGTGTTGGATTTACAATTATATCAAAGATTGTTAATTTTAAATCCATTTATAAATTTTAATTCATGCAAATAACTACAAAGGAAATTATGATTTTAGCATTGCAAGATATAACTAGCATGGCCTTTGATTTCTACCTATGGTAAGTGATGATGCTAGTATGATGAGTTAGGACAACATGGTGCAAATCTATGTAAAGATAGACAAATATATAATTGAGTTGCATGTATTCAAACATAGAATTTTGAATTTTCATAGACCTAGAATGAGGTGAAAATTCTATTTGATATCATCTTGTTGATATCAAGTTTATTCTTAGGTCTAAATATAATGAGATACATGCAAACAATAGAGATGCACATCACACACACACACAAAACAAGAAATGAAACTACAATACCAATAGCCATCATATATTTCATAATTCCTAAGGTTGATAAAAATAGTTGATTTAAGATAATTGCGAATTTTAGCATAGGATATCAATAGATCATGGCGGAGTGTGTGAAATCATATTCATCATTTTTTTAAATTTTCAATTCTGATTTTTCTAGATCATGATTTTCCATTATAGGGGCTATCATATGCAGCAAATAAAATAAACAAATATGCAATAAGTTGTGCATTTAATATTTTAGTTTAAGACCCCTAAAAGCCCATTTAAATCCATTTTTAAAAGTAATTTCATTAGTCTTGCTAGTATCACATAAAAAATTAATCATTTAATTTATAATGATAAAATAAGACATTTATAGGCAATGGATTTAAAAAGGATAAAACTTTAGAAAAAGAAAAGATAGATGACTTGAAAACATTATGTCTTTATGGTCAATTTAATTTAATTTGATTTGTTAAACATTAGGCTTAAAATGTGTAAGTCATATCCCATGAAATATAAAGTGACCATAAACATGTTTGATCAAAAATTTAAAACAAACAAAAAAAGAAATGAAGCACATCATGAAGTAGAGTATTGTGTATTTTATTTTGATTTATTTCTACTTCATGCAATTCAATGAATACTAATAAATAATAGATTTAGGTATCCAAAGAGGACCAAGTGTGATGGTTCCTTTGGGTACCCAAATATAGCGTGATGATTTATTGGGAGACAAGGATGAATGAGCCATTTCAAGTGTTTCATTTTTAAGAATGGGTCTTCATTCATACTTTGGTTGATTATCTTTCAAATTCATATTATGATTATATGACATCTTTTTGTGGTGATAGTTGGTTGAAAAATAATTCGTTTGGGAATTATGTTTATTGATATTATTTTTCAAAATAGATTGATGTTGATAGTCATAAAGAGTTTTAGAATAATCATTCTTAGAGAGTTTATAAAAGTGCTAGTCTTTCTTAGAATTGAATGTTGAAAGAGTGAGTGATTAGATAAAATGTTCTTTTTTACTTATTGATTTTCATTTTCACTCTTTCTTATAGACCTACTCTTATAATATGAAATTAAGCTTTTGGACTTTTGATGATTTGATAAACTAGAAATAAGAGATTTATTATTACATGAATTTTTTGTAATAAACACTTTTAATGATTCTAGTTTATCTATTAAAACATCATTTTCTTTAATCAATTTTTCATTATGCTCTTTTGAAGTTAAAAGACCTTTTTCCAAAACCTTGAGTTTGTTGATGCCGAATTTGCACCTCCACGATCGACGCTAGGGCAGCGAGTAGAAAAGAGGAGGCCGCAGCAGCTGGTTACTTGAGTCGCGAGTGAAGAGGGGAGAAGAAGAGGTCTGGTCGCGTGACTTATTTGGTGAGGCCGCCCGGCCTGTCTGATGAGTCCGCCAGGCTTGTTTGGTGAGGCCACCCGGCTTGCTTGGTGAGGCCGCCCGGCCTGGCAGTTAAGAGGTTGTCGGACAGCATGCTACTAGGTGCGGTCTGATTGGTCTAGCCGCAGGATTTGGACCTCTCGACCGATGTGTTTTCTGAAGAGGCATGGGGGCCTATTTATAGGCCCAGGGTGGAGTCTTTTAGAAGTTGTTGAAGTCAGCGCCAGGAGAACAGAAGAATAGGTCACCCAGACTGCGACCTCATAGGGAGAGGTAGCCCGGTGCGCGACCTCACAGGGAGAGGTCGCCCGGCTAGCGACCTCGCAGGGAGAGGTCGCCTGGCTAGCGACCTCACAGGGAGAGGTCGCCCGGTTAGTGACTTCGCAGGGAGAGGCCGCCCGGCTAGCGACCTCACAGGGAGTGGTCGCCCGGCTAGAGACCTTGCAGGGAGAGGTCGCCCAGCTAGCGACCTCACAGGGAGAGGTTGCCCGACTAGCGACCTCACATGGAGAGGTCGCCCGACTAGCGACCTTACATGGAGAGGTCGCCTGGCTAGCGACCTCACAGGGAGAGGTCGCCCGGCTAGAGACCTCACAGGGAGAGGTTGCCCGGCTAGAGATCTCACAGGGAGAGGTCGCCCGGCTAGCGATCTCATAGGGAGAGGTCGCCCGGCTAGCGACCTCACAGGGAGAGGTCGCCCGACTAGCGACCTCACAGGGAGAGGTCACCCGGCTAGCGACCTCACAGGGAGAGGTCGCCCGACTAGGGACCTCACAGGGAGAGGTCGCCCAGCTAGCGACCTCACAGGGAGAGGTGGCCCGACTAGCGACCTCACAGGGAGAGGTCGCCCGGCTAGCGACCTTACAGGGAGAGGTCGCCTGGAAGGCGACCTCACTGAGAGACCGTCCGGACGGTAGAGGCCGCCCAGGAGGGGGGAGCTCGCCCGACAGGGGCAAGACCATCCGAAAAGAGGGAGCCTGCCTGGGAAGGGCATGGTCTCCTGGGAGCTCCGAAAATGCCCGGTACCTGAAAAAGGGCGGCTCTGAGGGGATCGCTGATTTCTGGGTAAACATAATCCCCGCACTTTTTTAAGTTCCCTAGGAACTTCGAAAAAGTAGAACTTACCCACGATAATCGTGAATTGCCTCCCACAAATTGCCAGAAAAGACATGGGAAGGAGAGAGCTAGTACCTGCTACTTTTTCAAAAAGAACTTGTGAATACTTATTCTATCATCCGCGAGGGAGAAGAGTTAAAACAAGTATATAAAAAAAGGAGAAGAGTCTTACAAGTACCTGAACATGACTTGCCAATAATCTATGTAAGGAAAAAGTTAGAGCAGGCAAAAAGAGATAAGAACACGTGGGTACCTTGTAGCGAACTCGCTAATTTTTACAAAAGAGATGTTAAGATAGTTTAAAAGAGAAAACATAAATAGCGATTACCTGAGAAGAACTCGCGAACACCTGCTAACCTCTGCAAAAGAAAACTCGAAAGCAGGTATATGAGATATAATGAGCGAGTACCTGAGAAGAACTCGCGAACACTTGCTATCCTCTCTGCGGAAGAGAACTTGAAAACAGGTAAAAGAGTTATAATGAGCGAGTACCTGTGAAGAACTCGCGAATACCTGTTATCCTCTCTACGAAAGAGAACTTGAAAATAGGTAAAAGAGAATCTATAACGCGAGTACCTGAAGAGAACTTGCGAACACCTGCTTAAAGCAGGTACAAATGAATTAATAACGCGAGTTCCTGAAGAGAACTCGTGAACACCTGCTAATCTCTGCAAAAACAGAACTTAAAAGCAGGTATAAAACAAACTATAATGCGAGTACCTGAAGAAAACTCGCGAGCACCTGCTAACCTCTGCAAAAGAGAACTTAAAACAGGTACAAAAGAAACTATAACGCGAGTACCTGAAGAAAACTCGTGAACACCTGCTAATCTCTGCAAAAGAGAACTTAAAGCAGGTATAAATGAATTAATAACGCAAGTACCTGAAGAGAACTCGTGAACACCTGCTAATCTCTGCAAAAGAGAACTTAAAGCAGGTATAAATGAATTAATAACGTGAGTACCCGAAGAGAACTCGCGAACACCTGCTAATCTCTGAAAAATAGAACTTAAAGCAGGTATAAATGAATTAATAACGCGAGCACCTGAAGAGAACTCGCGAACACCTGCTAATCTCTGCAAAAACAAAACTTAAAGCAGGTATAAAACAATCTACAACGCGAGTACCTGAAGAAAACTCGCGAGCACCTGCTAACCTCTAGAAAAGGGAACTTAAAGCAGGTACAAAAGAAACTATAAGGCGAGTACCTGAAGAAAACTCGCGAGCACCTGCTAACCTCTGCAAAAGAGAACTTAAAGTAGGTACAAAAGAAACTATAACGCGAGTACCTGAAGAAAACTCGCGAACACCTGCTAACCTCTGCAAAAGAGAACTTAAAGCCGGTACAAAAGAAACTATAACGCGAGTACCTGAACAAAACTCGCGAACACCTGCTAATATCTGCAAAAGAGAACTTAAAGGAGGTATAAATGAATTAATAACGCGAGTACCTAAAGATAACTCGCGAACACCTGCTAATCTCTGCAAAAACAGAACTTAAAGCAGGTATAAACAATCTATAACGCGAGTACCTGAAGAAAACTCGCGAGCACCTGCTAACCTCTGCAAAAGAGAACTTAAAGCAGGTACAAAAGAAACTATAAGGCGAGTACCTGAAGAAAACTCGCGAGCACCTGCTAACCTTTGCAAAAGAGAACTTAAAGCAGGTACAAAATAAACTATAACACGAGTACCTGAAGAAAACTCGCGAACACCTGCTAACCTCTGCAAAAGAGAACTTAAAGCAGGTACAAAAGAAACTATAACGCGAGTACCTGAACAAAACTCGCGAACACCTGCTAATCTCTGCAAAAGAGAACTTAAGGCAGGTATAAATGAATTAATAACGCGAGTACCTGAAGAGAACTCGCGAACACCTGCTAATATCTGCAAAAATAGAACTTAAAGCATGTATAAAACAATCTATAATGCGAGTACCTGAAGAAAACTCGCGAACACCTGCTAACCTCTGCAAAAGAGAACTTAAAGCAGGTACAAAAGAAACTATAAGGTGAGTACCTGAAGAAAACTCGCGAGCACCTGCTAACCTCTGCAAAAGAGAACTTAAAGCAGGTACAAAAGAAACTATAACGTGAGTACCTGAAGAAAACTCGCGAACACCTGCTAACCTCTGCAAAAGAGAACTTAAAGCAGGTACAAAAGAAACTATAACGTGAGTACCTGAACAAAACTCGTGAACACCTACTAATCTCTGCAAAAGAGAACTTAAAGCAGGTATAAATGAATTAATAACGCGAGTACCTGAAGAGAACTCGCGAACACCTGCTAATCTCTGCAAAAACAGAACTTAAAGCAGGTATAAAACAATCTATAACGCGAGTACCTGAAGAAAACTCGCGAGCACCTGCTAACCTCTGCAAAAGAGAACTTAAAACAGGTACAAAAGAAACTATAACGCGAGTACCTGAAGAAAACTCGTGAACACCTGCTAATCTCTGCAAAAGAGAACTTAAAGCAGGTATAAATGAATTAATAACGCAAGTACCTGAAGAGAACTCGTGAACACCTGCTAATCTCTGCAAAAGAGAACTTAAAGCAGGTATAAATGAATTAATAACGTGAGTACCCGAAGAGAACTCGCGAACACCTGCTAATCTCTGAAAAATAGAACTTAAAGCAGGTATAAATGAATTAATAACGCGAGCACCTGAAGAGAACTCGCGAACACCTGCTAATCTCTGCAAAAACAAAACTTAAAGCAGGTATAAAACAATCTACAATGCGAGTACCTGAAGAAAACTCGCGAGCACCTGCTAACCTCTAGAAAAGGGAACATAAAGCAGGTACAAAAGAAACTATAAGGCGAGTACCTGAAGAAAACTCGCGAGCACCTGCTAACCTCTGCAAAAGAGAACTTAAAGTAGGTACAAAAGAAACTATAACGCGAGTACCTGAAGAAAACTCGCGAACACCTGCTAACCTCTGCAAAAGAGAACTTAAAGCCGGTACAAAAGAAACTATAACGCGAGTACCTGAACAAAACTCGCGAACACCTGCTAATATCTGCAAAAGAGAACTTAAAGGAGGTATAAATGAATTAATAACGCGAGTACCTAAAGAGAACTCGCGAACACCTGCTAATCACTGCAAAAACAGAACTTAAAGCAGGTATAAACAATCTATAACGCGAGTACCTGAAGAAAACTCGCGAGCACCTGCTAACCTCTGCAAAAGAGAACTTAAAGCAGGTACAAAAGAAACTATGAGGCGAGTACCTGAAGAAAACTCGCGAGCACCTGCTAACCTTTGCAAAAGAGAACTTAAAACAGGTACAAAATAAACTAGAACACGAGTACCTGAAGAAAACTCGCGAACACCTGCTAACCTCTGCAAAAGAGAACTTAAAGCAGGTACAAAAGAAACTATAACGCGAGTACCTGAACAAAACTCGCGAACACCTGCTAATCTCTGCAAAAGAGAACTTAAAGCAGGTATAAATGAATTAATAACGCGAGTACCTGAAGAGAACTCGCGAACACCTGCTAATATCTGCAAAAATAGAACTTAAAGCATGTATAAAACAATCTATAATGCGAGTACCTGAAGAAAACTCGCGAACACCTGCTAACCTCTGCAAAAGAGAACTTAAAGCAGGTACAAAAGAAACTATAAGGTGAGTACCTGAAGAAAACTCGCGAGCACCTGCTAACCTCTGCAAAAGAGAACTTAAAGCAGGTACAAAAGAAACTATAACGTGAGTACCTGAAGAAAACTCGCGAACACCTGCTAACCTCTGCAAAAGAGAACTTAAAGCAGGTACAAAAGAAACTATAACGTGAGTACTTGAACAAAACTCGCGAACACCTACTAATCTCTGCAAAAGAGAACTTAAAGCAGGTATAAATGAATTAATAACGCGAGTACCTGAAGAGAACTCGCGAACACCTGCTAATCTCTGCAAAAACAGAACTTAAAGCAGGTATAAAACAATCTATAACGCGAGTACCTGAAGAAAACTAGCGAGCACATGCTAACCTCTGCAAAAGAGAACTTAAAGCAGGTATAAATGAATTAATAACGCGAGTACCCGAAGAGAACTCGCGAACACCTGCTAATTTCTGCAAAAGAGAACTTAAAGAAGGTATAAATGAATTCATAACTGTTTGTCTTTGCTATTTTACTTACTTGTGGATATTCATATGTGATCTTCTGTTTTTAGCGTTATTCCTTATAAAACTTCAAATCCTTTCTGAAAACCTCCAGGGAAGAGATATCTCCACAAGTGTAGATAATAAATATTAGACCATGTGGTCGACTTTCAATCCTAGCTGCTGGAAGCTCGAGCTCTGATTATGCAAGAATTCCAAGAGAATAATTGCCTAGTTATCATGAAATGTTGCCCTGACGGTTTATCATTTTAGTTCTAAAGTAGATCCTGACTGACTCAGTGAAGATGAATCACGGCCTGAAACTGCCAGAGATTATATCTTCATAAGCTCTTATTGTAAGCAATGAGTCGTGCAGTTAGAATGCATTCCAGACGACTAATAAGTCCATTTCCTGAATGTTAGAGTGAAAGCCTTGACTCGATTATCTCGATTCGGAAATATTGCCTTGAGCTTCCTGTAATAACCTGCTTTCCAGCTTTAAAGCCAGATACATTTTATCCACTTGGCTAGCATATTATGCAGCCATTTTTCATAACCTGTAGTACTCTTTCAAATCGACCGGCTTGATAGATAAAACCGCCCGGTCTAAAAGTTTTTTCAACTTTTAAATGACCAAGTGGGCCAATATTTGTACCTGTTAGATACTACTTTCTCCAAATGATCGAGGATTATAAGAGAGATAATTTTCCTGTAAAGAAAAAGGAAGTACAGACTTTGATGACCAAGTGGGCAGGTGCGCCTAGGCGACAAGCATTGCTTTCTTCAAGTAGTCATCAAAACTTTAAGCGACTCAACTGCTCTCCTGCCTAAGGTTACAAGCCGAGTTGATCAATTGGGCAGGTGGGCCTAGGCGGCGACCATTGCTTTCCTCAGAGAGATCAACTCAATTGTGGGTCCCTTTTAGGCACCGCTTGAGAGTACCTAGGAGTGTTCGCTAGTTACAGACTAAGATGATCAGTTGGGCGGGTGGGCGTAGGCGGCGACCATTGCTTTCCTCAGAAAGATCATCAAAACTGTAACCATATCCCTTTCGGGACACAGTAGAGCTAACAGTCACCTGGACCTCCCTTGATGCAGAGGTGTGTTAGATGCTGCCCAGGATCCAAAGTTCTGAAGACCACCCCATGGGAATTGGCAAGCTTCCACTGTACGTGTGCAAAATCTCCCCGCTACACGTGGTCATCGTGGTATTACGCTAATGACTACAATCCGAGGGGGTGCAAGCAGAACTTGGCGATGTCTCTGTGGTTCAGTGAGTTTGATAATAAGTAAAAAGAAATAGACAGGTCACAAGGAAGAGTGTCAGTATTGTAGATATCAAAATGCAAACAAATGAGAGCATTATCATTAAGGACATAACCGTTTTGAGATCGTCGCCGCTCCAAGTATGAGAGATGTCTTCACCATCACTTGTTTGGAGGCGATGAGTTCCATTTCTTAACACCTTGATGATAAATGGACCTGCCCAGTTAGGATTTAATTTCCCAACGGGACCTGATCTGGCTGATAGTTGCTTCATCCTGAATTGAAGTTCTTAGTGAAGTAGCCGCCTCAAAGGCTTGTAGATGAAAAACGGGATCACTTATCCCAGAATAGACTAGTAGGCGAGGTTCAACTCGAAACTACCTCCCAAAAATTTTTGTTTGATAATGGGAAGGCTCTTGCTATTATCCTGCAAGAAAGGTTAGCCCATCAACTTGATATGGAGAATTACTTATACCCACCTTATAGAACTCATGGTGAGGAATATAGAGCTCTTCTGCTTCAAGTTGCGGCAAATGTTCTATATGATTGTTGGAAATCTTGTCATTAGTAGTTGTAGTATGAAGTTGAGAATCCACTTGTCTTTTGAGTGGAATGTTCTCTTCTAATAGGTGATGGATGTCATTGTTTTGCACACGCATTTCTGGATGATCGGAGGGATGCCCGAGGCCCTTTGACGGATGATCGATGAAAACAAGAATTTCCGAAAGTGAAAAACTGAAATAACTTTCAAACGGAGCTGAATTTTTGAAATCTGAGAGCTCAAGCCGGTCGCGACATGCTTTGAATTTCTGAATTCCGTCAGCCGGATCAAAAGTTATGGCCATTTTAAAATTGCTAAAACTCAATATTCCATATTTGATATTGAATTTTGGGTCATCATTCAATCCCTTTGTCACTGGTGATACTAATAGATTTAGCATGAGTTCATACTAATCATAATGCACTTAGGTATATGAACTCGCCAAAAAAAAAGTAGGCACGCTAAGTGCGCTACTCTTCTTTAGGAATTTACAATTCATCTAAAACACAAACCTTGTGTTTCCAATAGGTTTGCAGATGCATTTAGCCATACTGAATATGTCATAGTCACCCTATAACCTCATACCCTCAATTTATATTCCCTGAAGGAATTCTATACTATCGACCCCTACTTCAATGAGATTTTGACTGCATGTCAGTTTAGTGGGACTGATTTCACCACCCAATATGAGTGAAGTGTTTTTATTTAAGATAATCTGTATTTGTATTTGTAAAGGCCTTATTCGGGATACCTTACTTAGTGAACTCCACTCCTTAGGTTTAGGGGGTCATGTAGGATAGTCCAAATTTTTAGACCTTGCTAGCACCCAATTTTATTTGTCCGAAATAAAAGAGGATGTCGCCAATCTATCTCAAAAATGCCCCACTTTTCATTTGTGTAAGGGTCACACTCAGAATACTGGGTTGTACACTCCCTTGTCCATTATATAAAAATTGTGGGATGAAGAATCTATGAATTTTGTTGTCACATTGACACGTATAAAGAGGAGGGTAGATTTAATTTTTATAGTCGTTGATCGATTCTAAAAAAATGGCACATTTTTTACCATGCAAAAAAACTTCAGATGCTACTAACGTTCCTGATCTTTTATTTCGTGGGGGTAGTACGCTTACATAGGATCATAAATTTCAAATGTGCATGGACACATATTAGCACTATCTCACATCGTTGAATGTCAGGAGTATCTTTGTTAGTTCATGGATCAATACTTCTGAGCTTCACCAATATCGACATGATCTTTCTATTGCAGTTCTTTGTGATTCCTCACTATGGTTGAGTCCTTTCAACCCCGGAGAATTGATGCATCCTTCGACGCATCATGTTGACTCCATTTTACTTTATTGTTCATTTTATTTTATGTACTATTCTATGTGAAAGTGCAATTGAGTATCAGTTGAAGGTGATTAATACAATCAGCCTGGCTTTGATACCAATTGAAGGAGAGTTAGATCTTAATATTACTCTAGAGGGGGGGGGGGGGGGGGGGGGTGAATAGAGTATTAAAACTTTTTCCCTTAATTTTATGGCGGAATTAAATTAGTGATATATATATGTGTATATTGAGTGATTTATAAAAACCAAATAAAGAAATCAGCACAGCACAAGCAACACAGAAAATCACAAGCACAAAGACACAAGGATTTCATTGTAGTTCCCCAATAAATCTGGGTACGTCTACTCTTCTACCACACTTGGTAAGATCCACTAGGTTTTTGATCAGGTGCCCTAGCACCAAGGGATTTTTGATCAGGTGTCCACACACCAAGGAGCTTTTGATCAGGTGCTCTAACCAAACCACAGGTTTTTGTTCAGGTGCCCTGTCACCAAGAGGTTTACTTTTGAAGGGAGTAAGAACCATGTACAAAATGGAATAAGAGGTTAAGAAGTTCTTCTCTGTCAACAGTCTGAGAGAAGAATCTAGTGGATGATAGTGTACTAAAGCTCCCCCTGTCTGATTGAAAATCTTGACAGCTTGAGGATGGAGCTTTCTCTTAAATCAAAATATCTTCCTTGATAAGCTGATGAATCTGAGAGACAGATGTTCCTCAGATTATTGTTGCTCTATAGAAGATTTGAAAACTTACAGCAGAAAGACTGAGAGAGTGATCTTGAGGATGTTCTCAGAGAATGAGATGCTGGTTGAGGAAGATGAACTTTTCTTTTTTCCTTCTTGAATAATATTTCTCAACAGATGCTCTGAAAATTTTCTATCTCTGTGTGTCTTTCTGTTTTCTTCCTGAGATGTTATTTTTTGTTAGAGAGAAGACGACTGATTTGAATTTCAAAATCTCTCTGAATAGGAATAGAATAATCTGCAATAAATCTTTCCTTGGAACTTCCACTGATTCAACCAATCTTAATTCCTTTCCTCTTCCATAATAAATGATATCCTTTTCCAATAAGCCAAACAACTATTTTATCTCGAGAGAAGGATTTGGAAAGAGAATAAAATAAAGGAGGAATAAAACTTGACTTATCTGGAAGAATAACTCCAAATGAAGAATAGAACTGAATCAGATAGATGAACTGAGTTCAGAGAAATAGAATAGCTGATCTGAACAGACTGAGAGAAATTTCTTCGAGCTGAGATAAGATTTCATCGACCTGAAGGAAGAGTTCGTCGAACTGAACATCCGCTAAAGATTCGTCGAACCCAGACTGGAGTTCGTCGACCTCAATATAGAGTTCGTCGAACTGAAGAATTCATCGACCGCTGAGCTGCTGAGCCGCTGAGAACTGAAGACCGTCGACCACTGAGACTGGAGCAAGCCGTTCGTCGAACGCAGAGAGATGGCTGTTCGTCGAACGCAGAGAGCAGTTCGTTGAACCCAGTATTGAGTTCGTCGAACGCAGAAACTTAGAGAAATTCTAAGTTCTAGCTATCTTATCAGCCTAAAACTATGACCCTTAGACTATACAATGGGGGTCAACTTGATCCTAATCAGCACATAGTAATCCTACCCCAAATTAGTAATAGGGTTGTTCCAACAATCTCCCCCTATTTGGGTTAGGATACTATTTGACAAATTTCAAATAATAAACACCAGAAAAACAGCAGAGCATAAAATATATCTGACATAATCTAAAACCATTTCAGCAGATAAAATAAGAGTGCTCTGAGTTTAACAACATTACAATAAAACAGAAATAACAACAAAACCAAATAGTTAAAACCTTTTACTTCTTTGTAGATGGAGGCTTGAAAATGATTTGTCTGTTTGGGTTTTCAGATTCTTTCTTACTCATATACAGATCCTGAGCTCCCAGAATGGTTTGAGATTTGGTATGAGGAACCACTGCTTCTGGGTACTTTTCTAAGTATTCTTCAGCATTGAATACATTTTTGGATTTGTACTTTTCAAATTCTTTCTTTCTGAATTCTGACATGGTTGAAAATTTTGAGTAATCTTTACCTTCTGCTTTAGCTTTGTTGATCTGGGCAACTGCAATGGATTCTTGGAATCTTGCCATTTGAGCTGTCCTTTCTTCTTCAGGATTGGGAAAAGAAGGGCTATACTCAGAAATATTGTCTTGAGCAAAAGAAAGATCTTGAGGATTTTTATTTCTGTGAGTTGAGCCATCAGAGATATGAAGTTTATATTCTGAAGATATCAATCTTGTGGAGCCCGAGGGAGGTCTTGAAGACCTATAACTCTGAGAACCACTAGAACTAGCTGGTCTCTTGGATTGCTGGGAAGAGTATCTTGGAGAGGAAGAAGAGAATTTAGCCGAGCCAGCTGCACCTGCTGTTGGAGGAGGAGGAGGAGGATGGTTATACTTGACAGGTTTGCCAGAGTAATAACCAGTCTTCTTCATTTTCTTTCTTCTGTTTGCTTCATTCCTTGAGATCTTCATCCAAGCTGGAGAGTCCTTGGTGAGAGTAATGTTATGCAGAATATAGTATGGAATGTCATTGTTGGGATTGGGAGGCTTAGGAGCAGCCTTTGACTTGAGCTTAGCTTTTCTTTTCTTTGATGATTTATCATCAGAATTATCAGAATCACTATCATCATTATCACTGTCATCAAATGATGGAGGATTATCATAGAGAGCATCAATCAATTTTAGGGTTTTAGAAATGTCTTTCTCAGCATTAACTGGAGCTGGAGGAGTTGGACTTTCAACAACTGGAACAGGAAGAGCTGGACTATCTTCAATCACTGGAACTTGAACTGTAACTTTCAAAACTTTTGATAATTTCTTTCAATATGGCCTTATCAATAGTGGCAGTATAAGGAATAATTGCCTTTGAATAACCTTGATATTCTGGCAAATCTCTGAAAGCTGTATTGAATTGGGAAAGTGATGCGCGTTCGGCAAGTGCACCGGTCGCTGTCAAGTAATAAATTTGGGAATAGCTTCCCCGAATGTCGATCTCTTGAGGAATGCAGGTTCTGGTGAACGAAATGTGTGGTGAGTCGATTGTTACACGAGCGAATAAAATAAAACAGGGGCGTTATGATTGGTGTCCTAAGCTATTGTGGGAATGAGAGAAATGCAGGCTGAAAAGCACCGCTTCGCAAGGTGTGGGTGAGTGCAGCGGCCGCGATGCCGCGCTTCGGTAAGTGGGTGGAATGGCCACAGAGCGAGGTTTTGTGAGGGTCGTATTCACCTCTTCGCCAATATCACCACTAGCTATTGCTAGATGGCTTCACACACAAACAACTTAGAACATCATAACAACAAGGAAAGCTATTCTCACCACCAAAGCATCATTGCACATGAACAACAAGTAAGGATCTATAACATTACTCTAACGAGCATTCATTACAACAACACAAAGAGAAAGCACAAGCATCAAAGTTTAGAAAGGACCAAATAGAGGATGTCACCACGTCTTGGGTTCTCGGCTGGAATGAGAGGTTGTCGGGCTCTCTCCGGGCTCGGCCCTCAGATGGTGTGCAGACTCGAAGGAGGCTGTCAACGCTCCAATGATCTACAACATTTCTATGGCCTCCAATGGCGAAGAATGCTTGAACTAGTGGCGGAGAATACTTGCAAATGCTCCCGGATGGAAGAATGGTGAAGGAGATCGCCGGAAATGGTCTCCTCTCGTCTCCTCCGGTGGAAGGGGCGAAAATGGCGGGATTCCTGGCTTTTCCCGCGAGGGGAATCAGGCTCTAAATAAGCGCTGGCAAAATAGTGTGCACGGTCAATGGCGCACGACCAGTGGTCGTGCGCACTAGAAGTTTGGCGCTCGTGCACACTATCCCAGCAGGACCTGCAACATAAATTTATAAAAAAAAGCGCACGACCAGACGCACGATCGTGCGTAAAAACGCACGATCAAATTCAGAATGCTACATTAGGCAGCAAATGAATGTGCACGGTCGGCGACGCACGATCAGTGGTCGTGCGCAATAGAGCCAGTGATCGTGCGCAGTGTTCCTGTACAGATTTGTACCGGGAACACTTGCACGACCCCTGTTCCAGCATAAACACTAATCAAAACTACAGAAAGTGGCACTTAACCAAGCAATAAAGACAGTAAGAATGATAAACATGAAAATACACAAAAACGGGCCTAGAAGTGCACTTAGCATGGAATAAGGAATATGAATAAAAACATGCCTAAAGTGTAGTGTATAGACTAGATAATCGGCCCAGATGAGCCCATAAATGTGTATATAATTGGAACTCATCACACCCCCAGACTTACCTGTTTGCGCTTCCCGAGCAAACTACTCTCGGCGGACGGGAAAAATAAGGGTTAGAAGGGTGATTGAGGCTAGGAGTGATATGCGAAATCAAATACTTATGTGCATAAATCTCTCGTAGAAGAAATTTCTACTATGCAAAGTAATTTACAACTATCTAAAATAGTAAATAAGAGATTAGTTTACTCAAAAGTTGAACCAAGTGTGATCTTCCAGTCACGTGTAGGGAGAATGTAGAGACGCGCTCAGATGAGTATTTTGAAAAATACGAGATACGGAACTAACTCCACCAAAATCCATCGGTGTCGGGATCCATAAGCTCGCACTTTCGCACTCTCTCTACAGCATTGGGTAAAACTACACACAAGTCAATAGGGCTTTCGGGTAAATATGTGGCTTAGGTTGCGGTAGGATATACAATGATAAACTCGGAGGCTAACGCACCTAACACATTTGAGCAATACAATTTGTAAACCCCGGCAACAAATAAAGCTGATGTGTTCATCGCCAACACCCAATATAAGGTAATTCCTATCAAACAACTCAGAATTTCTGAATTATAATATAAAGCTCAAATTTTTTTTTTCTTTTGAAGCGCTAATCTTTTCAATTTTTCAGCTTGCTAATACTTTTTTATTTTCCCCTTTTTTTTTCTTCAACTTAAGAAATCCAAATGTGTATCCATAAATAACAACACAACACAATAATCAGCTATACTATAAAGCTCGAAACATGTGCGCATACAGGTTTGGTACTCTTGGCTTAAGCGAGTGCGGTGGAGATAAATAGAAAAGGTGGGATATGCTCAAAATTGGTTAGCAAGGGTGAATTTCTGGTTTTGGCTCAAGGCTCAAACGGTCCAAAGGATGTCCTAAATCATGCTAATGCGTTAGAGCTACCCAGTGCCTATGTTTTGAGAGTCGCTAGCGGCGAGTTCTTAGCCACCGAGAAAGATAGCTCTTTCTCCCGACTCGAGAAATACGAATCTAGCGTTCGATACCAACTCACCTACACTACTGGTAGATCGGCACAGGTTCATGATTTGAGTGAAATAAAACTCTAATTACTAGATTAGATAAGAATAAAGATACAAAACATGAAAATAGAAATAACTTCTGCACAGAACTCTATGCGCAACATGAGTATTCGATTAGAACACTACTGGAGTCAACATCGTACTCCAAACCACAATTCCTAGCTAACACAATTGACTTCCCGACTCCATTCCAAAAGGAAATTTGTCACGGTAGCACTCGCAAGTAAGTGCGTGCAATGTGGGTGCAGTGTGTGCGTGCCACATAAAAAATTGATAAACTGAAATAAACTGAAAGCTGAAATAATAATACTACCAGAATGCGCGCGTGCGTGCACGTGCATGGTTCTCACTCTCCCCCAGACTTACGTGAAAGCATAATCTAAAAGATGATTCTTTAAACATTAAACTATGGAGAAAAGGGAGAGTATACCCCACGCTCAGAAGTGAGCATACCGGAAGATTGGCGTTAATCTTGAATTCAGCTTCAATGGGTCCGCCATAGATGTCGCCATACCTGCAAAATGACATCTCCACACACGCAAAAACAAAAGTAATACAACAAAATTGGGTCGTCTCCCATAAGCCCTTTTGTTTACCGTCCTTAAAGTGGACCAAATACCTGTATTAAGCAGTTTATAAAGTCTAGGAATAAGCAAAAGTCAATAAATCCTAATTATTATTACAAGCTCAAAACAAATCAGCTATAAGGTAATTTGAAGTAGTAACAACTGATGAAAGAAAAAGGTCCGGGGACCTGGTAGTAGGGGTGGAAATTAAGTAGGATGCTCAGCCTCCAACCCCAAATCTCCTCCTTTTTCGCTCTCTTCTTCTCCTCCAGTATTATGTCTTCAAAGAAAAACCGCTTGCCCCCTTGTAACCAATCCTCAAAGGGAAGCACCAACGATGATGAGGAAACAAGATTTTCCTTCACTCTACCTTCCTTATCCCGCCAGGCTTTCGGCCCTTCCATGCATAATGTCTGATCAATCGGAGGAGGGGCATCCTGCATCCTTGTACATAAAGAAAGGGGGTCAGGAAATAAATTGGAAGAAAAACTAAAAGAAATCTCATCTGAGGGGATAATCCCGGCTTCATCCCCCATAGGGTGCGGCAAAGACAAACTGATGATATCATCAAAGATTTCACTAAACTCAACAGTGCACGCAATGGCCTCCTATATAACTTGGACTTCCTCGCACTGGACCGAAACGGTTGCTTCAGCACAATCGAGACTGTCCTCCTCCATGAGAGTGGGCACGACACTGCGCAGGTCTGCAACATCCTGCAAATTGACCTCAATGATAACATCATAAATAGATGTAGTTTCGTGTGTAGTGGGAGAAGACGCGCTTCATAAGAGTTTGGGCTCACTCTCCACACAAGGACACAAATCCACGCAAAGTGGTACATGAACCGAAGAGGTATGGGGGGTCGCATCAGAAACAGAGTCATGAAAGCCACTGATACACGTGTCGATTCCAGAGACTTCAAGAAGTGAAGGTGGAAGGGATACATAACCAGAGGAAGGAGCTGTGCTCGCAGAATTTGAGGATGGGACGATCCGGATATCCGGCTCATCGTCATCCGCCAATTGGCGAAGATAATCCGCACAGTCCTTCAAGGCGTGCTCTCTACTTTTGCAAACTAAATACTGCTTTACCGGCTTTGCCGGCACCCAAGGTGCGGTAGCCGCGAAATAGTGCGACAATGGAGGCGCAGTAGAGGATCCAAAAGATTTATGGGACCCGTACGGTTTCTGAATAACACCATACTCTTTGGGACACCTATCACTAGCGTGGGATGTGTCCCCACACCAACGACATCGGATATTTAAATGTGCCCACATGATACAGAAGAAGAAAATAGCATGAAAAAGAGTAAGTTGAAGAGAATAAAAGACTCAATCGAAAATAATCGATTCACAACCAAAATCTCATCACACCTGCATTCCCCGGCAACGACGCAAAAAACTTGATGCGCGTTTGGCAAGTGCACCGGTCGCTCTCAAGTAATAAATTTGGGAATAGCTTCCCCGAATGTCGATCTCTTGAGGAATGCAGGTTCTGGTGAACGAAATGTGTGGTGAGTCGATTGTTACACGAGCGAATAAAATAAAACAGGGGCGTTATGATTGGTGTCCTAAGCTATTGCGGGAATGAGAGAAATGCAGGTCGAAAAGCACCGCTTCGCAAGGTGTGGGTGAGTGCAGCGGCCGCGATGCCGCGCTTCGGTAAGTGGGTGGAATGGCCACAAAGCGAGGTTTTGTGAGGGTCGCATTCACCTCTTCGCCAATATCACCACTAGCTATTGCTAGATGGCTTCACACACAAACAACTTAGAACATCATAACAACAAGGAAAGCTATTCTCACCACCAAAGCATCATTGCACATGAACAACAAGCAGGGATCTATAACATTACTCTAACGAGCGTTCATTACAACAACACAAAGAGAAAGCACAAGCATCAAAGTTTAGAAAGGACCAAATAGAGGATGTCACCGCGTCTTGGGTTCTCGGCCAGAATGAGAGGTTGTCGGGCTCTCTCCGGGCTCGGCCCTCAGATGGTGTGTGGACTCGAAGGAGGCTGTCACCGCTCTAACGATCTATAACATTTCTATGGCCTCCAATGGCGAATAATGCTTGAACTAGTGGCGGAGAATACTTGCAAATGCTCCCGGATGGAAGAATGGTGAAGGAGATCGCCGGAAATGGTCTTCTCTCGTCTCCTCCGGTGGAAGGGGCAAAAATGGCGGGATTCCTGGCTTTTCCCGCGAGGGGAATCGGGCCCTAAATAAGCACTGACAAAATAGTGCGCACGGTGAATGGCGCACGACCAGTGGTCGTGCGCACTAGAATTTTGGCGATCGTGCACACTATCCCTGCAGGACCTGCGACATAAAATTTATAAAAAATAAAGCGCACGACCAGACGCACGATCGTGCGTAAAAATGCACGATCAAATTCAGAATGCTACATTGGGAAGCAAATGAATGCGTACGGTCGGCGATGCACAATCAGTGGTCGTGCGCAATAGAGCTAGTGATCGTGCGCAGTGTTCCTGTATAGATTTGTACTAGGAACACCTGCACGACCCCTATTCCAGCATAAACACTAATCAAAACTACAGAAAGTGGCACTTAACCAAGCAATAAAGACAGTAAGAATGATAAACATGAAAATACACAAAAAACGGGCCTAGAAGTGCACTTAGCATGGAATAACGAATATGAATAAAAACATGCCTAAAGTGTAGTGCATAGACTAGATAATCGGCCCAGATGAGCCCATAAATGTGTATATAATTGTGACTCATCACAAAGCAAATAAATAATATCTATAGAGGGATTAATAGAAATATTGTTTATTTCTTCTAATGCTGGAAGAACTGCATCTGTCATTTCTGTATCTGCCTGAATTGCAATATCTTCAAACAAAACTGCTTCTGCACTAAAAGCTGTGAGCTCTGGAGCTTCTTCATCAGACATCTCCACCTGCCTAGTTTCAGGAATTCCTGAATCTAGGCCCCTAGAAGAAGGGACAGATAAGGAGGGTGAAGAGAAGGAAGCTATTTGGGCAGAGAGATCAGCAATAGCTTGAAGAACTGGAGCAAATTTTGCATCCAGGAGATCATTCAGCTTTGGAGCAATGTGATGATAAATCTGATCAACAATAGATTTAAAATCAACATTGACAAGATCTTGGTTAGAGTTAGAGGATGATGGAAGTGAGTATGGGAAAGAGATATTGGTAGCATGAGCTATGGGTGGATGAGAGTGGATAGGGCAATGAGGGTTGATGGGTGATTGAGGTTGAAAATATGATTGTGGATGAATAGGCTAGTGAGGGTTGTTAGGTGAGTGAGGTGGAGTGATATCTTGAGGGATAATGAGTGTAGGAGATTGAGGAAGAGAGATATCTTGGGGGATAATGGGTGATTGGGGAAGGGTTGGTGAATGAGAATCAATGTGGATTGGAGAGTGAATGTCATTGAAAGATGAAGGTTCTTCAGATGGGTGAGTCTGAAGAACAGGAGAAGATGGCAATGAGGATGAAGGTATAATGTGAGAGTTGGGAGGAGGAATTTCTTCAGAGTAAATGGTAGGTGGAGAAGGGAGAGGAGGAGGAGAAACAACAGGAGAAGCTTCTTGAAGGGTTGGGGGAGTGACTTGCACAGTCCTGGTGCCTTCTGAAGCTGTAACTGATGGTTCTGCTCTTGGAGTCCTTTTAGGGATGACCCTTTTCCATCTTCCAAATAAAGCTGAGGTCAGCCTTTTACTGGCATTGATAAAAACCTTTGGAGAGGCCAGGAGGTCTGGATGCCTTTCCTCAAGATAGATTCCCAGAATTCTACCATAACCAACATTTGCCTTACTTAGCTTCTTCCTGATTGATTCAAAAAGAATCATTCCCCAATTGATTTTCTTTTTCTCAACCAAGGCCACCATCACCAAAAATTGGTGCCTTGTAATGTAGTCATGGGCAGAAGTTTTCCCTAGCAAAACCTTGCCTACTACATCAGCCAAAAATTTATTTTCCACATATAAATTTTTCTTTAAAAGGTGGTTAGAATTTCCACTGGAATAACCCATCTTAACCAATGCAGCATTAAATTCATCAGATGTGATTTCCAAATCATCATCACCATTTACTAAGCCAAAAATTTCAGATAATATTACTGGGGTTAGAATAACCTGATTTCCTGATATTGTTCCTGATAGAGTATTATCCTCTAGCTTGACTGTATAAGCCCATTCCATAGTTTCAGCCACTGGTAGTTTGATTCTAGTTGTCATCATCTTCTTTAGCTGTTGTTCTTCAAACAAGTGAAGAATATCCTGGAAGACTTGGTCAGAATGATCAAACGATTTAAAATCAATGTCGAAACCCACGTCAAATTTCATTGAGGAAAGCACTACTTGCGAAATCGCCATTTGTACCTGCAAAAGAGAACGATCAAGTGCAAAGGGGAACTGGAGGGAAATAGCAAGTTCTGTAGGCGCAAAGATGAAATATGATAAAAGCTTTGATTATATAGAGAGATCGGAGAAGGGCGCACACTTTCATAGAACAGGGTTCGACTAAACATAATAGAATCAGAAGTCGAAAAGACTTAGGGCTTTGTCTGACTGCGTTCGACGAAAAAAATAATTTTCGTCGATCTCCGTTCGACGACCGCGCTTCTCTTTGTCAATTCTGACTTATTAAGTATCGTCGATCTCTGTTCGACGAATGATAGCATTTCGTCGTTCTCCGTTCGACGAAATGAGGGGATAAATAGAAAATTTAATTTTTATCATATTGAATCTCTATCTATCATTCCTAGCTGGTTTATAAAGAAGATATGTTTCTTTTCATCCAAGGGTTTGGTGAAAATATCAGCTCTTTGCAAATTAGTAGAGATGAATTGTAGGCAAATTTTATTTTTATCCACATTATCTCTGATAAAGTGGTGCCTAATTTCTATGTGTTTAGACCTACTATGGAGAACTGGATTTTGTGCTATAGATATTGCACTAGTATTGTCACAAAATATAATTGAATTATTTAAGTTGACACCATAGTCTAGGAGATGATTTTGTATCCATAATATCTGTGAGCAGCAACTGCCTGCAACTATATATTCAGCTTCAGCTGTTGATGTGGACACAAATGCTTGTTTCTTACAAAACCAAGACACAAGCCTATCACCAAGAAACTGGCAAGTTCCTGATGTGCTTTTCCTGTCTACTCTGCATCCAGCATAATCTTAATCTGAGAATCCAGTTAATTCAAATTCAGATGCTGTTGGATACCAAAGTCCTAGATTATGGCAACCCTTTATATATCTCAAAATTCTTTTTAATAAAATTAGATGAGATTCTTTGGGGTTAACTTGAAACATATCACAAATACAAGTAGCAAACATTATATCAGGCCTACTTGCTGTTAAATAAAGTAGTGAGCCAACAATTGCTCTATATACTTTCTGATCAACAGGTTTCCCTGATTCATCAGCATCAACAACATCATTAGAGGGCATGGGTGTTTTCATGGTGGAAGCATTAGACATACCAAACCTTTTCACTAATTCCTTAGCATACTTAGATTGTGATATGAATATGCCATTGGGAGTTTGCTTCACTTGAAGACCAAGGAAGTATGATAGTTCACCCATACTACTCATTTCAAATTTAGATTGCATTAGATTAGAAAATCTTTTGCATAAGTTTGAATCAGTAGAGCCAAAAATAATATCATCTACAAATATTTGAACTAGTAGAGTTTGATTTTTATGTATCCTAAAAAATAAGGTTTTATCAACTATGCCTCTACAGAAATTGTTTTCCAAAAGAAAATTAGCTAAGGTCTCATACCATGCTCTGGGATCTTGTTTGAGACCATAGAGAGCTTTATTAAGCTTAAATACATAGGAGGAGTGAGTTGGAGAGATGAAACCTGGTGGTTGTTCCACATAGACTTCTTCTTTAATATCTCCATTGAGAAATGCACTTTTCACATTCATTTGATAAACTTTGAACTTCTTGAATGCAACAAAGGCCAAAAAAATCTTTATAGCTTCAAGTCTTGCAACAGGAGCAAAGGTCTGATCATAATCTATGCCTTCTTCCTGTGAATATCCTTGAGCTACCAATCTTGCTTTGTTTCTGACTATGTTGCCTTGATCATCAAGCTTGTTCCTGAAGACCCACTTGGTGCCAATAACTGGATGGCCTTTTGGTCTTGGAACCAAATCCCAAACCTTGTTCCTTTCAAATTGGTTGAGCTCCTCTTGCATTGCAAGAATCCATTTTGGATCTTGTTCTGCATCTTTTATGGATTGAGGTTCAACTTGTGATAGGAAACAGATGTGCATCTGATTTTGGTGTAGTTGATGCCTTGTTTGAACACCTGCTGAAATATCACCAATCATTTGTGATATTGGATGATATCTAACTGTGATGTGGTCAATAGTTGGAGTTGGTTCAGCAATGATATCTACTTGGGGAGTTTGATCTACTGTCATTTGATTTGAGCTGTCAGCAAGATCTCGATGATCATCTTCTTCACTATCTTCAAGATTTTGTGTTGATGGAAGTAAAGAATCTTCTTTCTGTAGATCTAATCCATTTAGCTCTTCACATAGAGCTGGTACCTGCAAAATATTATTGGTAGAGGTGGTGTTCCTCTCCTCAATTAACATGTTAGTCTCATCAAAGGATACATGCATGGACTCTTCTACCTTAATAGTAGATTTGTTGTAAACTCTATATGCCTTACTAGAAAGAGAATATCCAAGGAAAATGCTTTCAACAGCTTTTGCTTCAAACTTCCTGAGATACTTCTTGTCATTGTTATGCACATAATATTTACATCCAAATATCTTAAAATAATTAACCTTAGGCCTTTTATTCTTAAGTAATTCATAGGGAGTCTTGCCCTTAAGCTTATGTATAAGGCTTCTATTCAACACATAATTAGCTGTGCTTACTCCCTCTGCCCAAAAAGAGAGTGGCAAGTTTGCATCAGCAAGTAATG
Organism: Dactylorhiza incarnata; assembly: GCA_033032865.1. Taxonomy (NCBI): domain Eukaryota; kingdom Viridiplantae; phylum Streptophyta; class Magnoliopsida; order Asparagales; family Orchidaceae; genus Dactylorhiza; species Dactylorhiza incarnata. The sequence continues at coordinate 14,010,413 of JAWHQI010000023.1, read as the reverse complement.
TAGTTGCTGATTCAATAATCTATTTTTCCTTTCTGCTACCCCATTTTGTTGAGGAGTTCTAGGAGCAGAGAAACATTTCCTGATCCCTTCTTTTCCACAGAATTCTCTCATCAGAGGAGACTCAAACTCAGTGCCATGATCACTTCTGATCAATGCAACTACAGTAGAGTTCTCAATCTTAATGGACCTGAGAAAGTCTGTCAGAACATTGAAGGTGTCAGACTTGTTCCTAAGAAAGAACACACAAGTGAATCTTGAGAAGTCATCTACAATCACTAAAGAGTAATGCTTCCCTCCTAAGCTTTGTATTGCAGTAGGTCCAAAAAGGTCCAAGTGCAGTAAATACAAAATCCTAGGTGAATCACTCTTGGATAAAGACTTAAAACTACTTCTAGTTTGCTTACCTAATTGACAAGCCCTGCAGAGTCCTTCCTTCTTGTATGAACCAGATGGGAGTCCTCTAACAAGATTATCTTTAGAAAGCTTAGATATAGTTCTAAGGTTAATATGTCCAAGCCTTTTATGCCATAATTCATTAGTTTTACTTATAGAATTTAATAAGCAAATATCAGAATGGGCAGAGTCAAAATTGACTAAATAAATATATCCATGTCTAATACCAGGTAACACAGTAATGTTTTTATTATTGGTAATGCGACATAAGGAATGATTGAAAGTTACCTGATAACCTTCATCACATAACTGACTTATGCTGATGAGGTTGTGCTTCAGACCCTTGACACAGGCTACTTCTTTGAATGTGACGCTCCAACTTTGATTTGACCATAGCCATTGGTTTGTCCATAGTTGGAGTCTCCAAAGATCACCTTGGGTACAAGCTTTGCCTTGTAGTTGTTCAGGTTGGCCTTGTTTCCTATCATATGCTTTGAACATCCACTATCCAAATACCATTGTTCATTCTTGTTTGGATAGCTGTGTACCTGTAAAAAAAAAATAAACTAGGTGTTTTTGACCCAGACTACCTTTGGTCCTTTTATATTACCACAAAACTCTGAAATAAAAGACATTTCAGGCTGATCCTTATAACCTTTTGTTTGATATCTCCTTGGAGGAATTATCCATTAATGAAAGGATTATAGGTATGTGAAGAAAAAGAATTCTTCAAATTTTCTGTATATCTTCTGTTCGACGAACTGGGTTGAGTTCGTCGATCGCCGTTCGATGAAGGGATGCGCTTTCGTCGAGCGCCATTCGAATAATGACTACATAGAAAACCTGTCTTCAGAGTTCGTCGATCTCCGTTCGACGAATTCGCCTGATTTCGTCGAGCTCCGTCCGACGAATTTTGCTGAATTCCCTTATTCTTGACAGCCGTGCTTGAAATATTTTTATTTTCATATACAACCACTTTGCTTTTAGCAGAAATGAATTTTATAGGTGTAGAGAGTATGTTCTTCTTAATTAGAGGTGGCTCACTTGATGATGCACCCAAGCCTAGTTTGCCACTCAATCTGGCATTAACTGTGCTTGTAATGTCCATCAGTTTGATGCTTCTCCCATTTATGGATTCTTCAAATTTCTTGGCCTCAGAAAGTTTATTCTCAATGAAAATAATTTGTTCTCTAGAGGCAACCAAATCTTTCTTAAGATTAGCATTTTCTTCACTTATTTTATTCATTTCAGCTAGCTTATTTCTGAGTGAGATTATTTCTTTCTCAGGTTTTATTAAGTCTAAGCAAAGAACTTTGAATTCATCTTTGAATTCAACTGAATTAAAATTAGATATTACCTGATCAGTATCATTGTCTGCTTCTGATTCTTCTTCATCTGAATTGTAAGCTAAGGCATTGATAGCCATCATGCAGAAGTTCTTTTCTTCTTCATCATCTTCATCATCAGAAGAGCTGGATGAAGATGCAAGATCTGACTCATTGCTTGAGTCATAAATGGCCATCAAGCACTGATCTTTTTCTTTTGTTTCTTCATCATCATCAGAAGAACTTGATGAAGATTCTGATTCAGTTTCACTCTAAGTTTCTGCTACAAATCCTCTTCCCTTGTGTTTGTGCTTGTGGGAGGAAGACTTGCTGGAGTGCTTCTTGTCTTCTTTGTCCTTTCTCTTTTCTTTCTTCTGGTTCTCTGGACATTCTGGCAGAATATGTCCAGGTTTACTGCAACCAAAACAGATAATCTCTTTAGGATTTGATTTATCATACCTTGGCTTTTCTCTGGATCTGGAGTCCTTCTTTCTGAAGTCCTTTCTAGCCATCTTGTAGAACCTTTTGGCTAGAAGGCTCATGAACTCCTCATCTCTTGGAGCCTTTTCTTCTTCTTCAGTAGCTTTGAATGATATATTCTTTTCCTTCTTTGTTGCTGGAGATGAAGTGGACTGTTCAGCTTCTCTGGATTTGACAAGCTGCTCATAGGATTTGAGCTTGCCTAACAATGTCTCAGTTGAGATCTCATTAAGGCTTCTGGCTTCCTTGATTGGCCAGATCCTAGAGTCCCATGTGCTGGGGAAGCACATAAGGATCTTGTCATTGACTTCAGTGATAGATCTCTCTTTGTCTAAGGTCTTCAGCTCATTAATTATGAGGCTGAGCCTATTATACATATCAGAAACTGTTTCAGATTCTCCCTTTTTGAAATTCTCATATTGAGAAATGAGGTGGGATCTTCTGTCCTTTCTTTCATCAGCTGATCCTTCAACCATATTGTTGAGTGAGATCCATATTTCTCTTGCAGAAGTGCATTCTACCACTTTTTGAACAATGTCATCAGACATTGTTTGTGCTAGAATGTTCATTGCTCTTGCATCTGCACTTCTTTGCTTTTTCTGTGCTTCTGTCCACTCAGGTGGTGGAACAACATTGTTGTTTGCTGGTGCTTCAACACTTGTTGTTGTTGTTGGAGCTAGAGGTCCTGTCAAAATCACATTGAAGATTTCCTCATCAATAGAATTCATGTACAACCTAATCCTTGCCTTCCATAGTGCAAACTTACTGAGATTGCACATAGGAGGTCTTGTGCTAGAATATTCTTTGTTTTGTGCCATGAGTTTTTAAGAAAATAAAACTCTAAAAATAAATTAAGATCTAAGTGATCTTTATGATTCAGGTGCTAGCCTATAAAAATCAACTACCCTCTGATACCAATTGAAAGTGCAATTGAGTATCAGTTGAAGGTGATTAATACAACCAGCCTTGCTTTGATACCAATTGAAGGAGAGTTTAGATCTTAATATTACTCTAGAGGGGGGGGGGGGGGGGTGAATAGAGTATTAAAACTTTTTCCCTTAATTTTATAGCGGAATTTAATTAGTGATATATATGTGTATATTGAGTGATTTATAAAAACCAAATAAAGAAATCAGCACAGCACAAGCAACACAGAAAATCACAAGCACAAATACACAAGGATTTAATAGTAGTTCCCCAATAAATCTGGGTACGTCTACTCTTCTACCACACTTGGTAGGATCCACTAGGTTTTTGATCAGGTGCCCTAGCACCAAGGGATTTTTGATCAGGTGTCCACACACTAAGGAGATTTGATCAGGTGCTCTAACCAAACCACAAGTTTTTGTTCAGGTGCCCTGTCACCAAGAGGTTTACTTTTGAAGGGAGTAAGAACCCTGTACAAAATGAAATAAGAGGTTAAGAAGTTCTTCTCTGTCAACAGTCTGAGAGAAGACTCTAGTGGATGATGGTGTAAAGCTCCCCCTGTCTGATTGAAAATCTTGACAGCTTGAGGATGGAGCATTCTCTTGAATCAAAATATCTTCCTTGATAAGCTGATGAATCTGCAAGACAGATGTTCCTCAGATTATTGTTGCTCTATATAAGATTTGAAAACTTGCAGCAGAAAGACTGAGAGAATGATCTTGAGGATGTTCTCAGAGAATGAGATGCTGCTTGAGGAAGATGAACTTTTCTTTTTCCTTCTTGAATAATATTTCTTAACAGATGCTCTGAAAATTTTCTATCTCTGTGTTAGAGAGAAGACACGTCTTTCTGTTTTCTTCCTGAGATGTTATTTTTTGTTAGAGAGAAGACGACTGATTTGAATTTCAAAATCTCTCTGAATAGGCATAGAATAATCTGCAATAAATCTTTCCTTGGAACTTCCACTGATTCAGCCAATCTTAATTCCTTTCCTCTTCCATAATAAACGATATCCTTTTCCAATAAGCCAAACTACTATTTTATCTCGAGAGAAGGATTTGGAAAGAGAATAAAATAAAGGAGGAATAAAACTTGACTTATCTGGAATAATAACTCCAAATGAAGAATAAAACTGAATCTGATAGATGAACTGAGTTCAGAGAAATAGAATAGCTGATATGAACATACTAAGAGATATTTTGTCGAGCTGAGATAAGATTTCGTCGACCTTAAGGAAGAGTTCGTCGAACTGAACATCTGATAAAGATTCGTCGAACCCAGACTGGAGTTCGTCGACCTCAATATAGAGTTCGTCGAACTAAAGAATTCGCTGACCGCTGAGCCGCTGAGAACTGAAGATCGTCGACCGCTGAGACTGGAGCAAGCCGTTCGTCGAACGCAGAGAGATGGCCGTTCATCGAACGCAGAGAGCAGTTCGTCGAACCAAGTATTGAGTTCATCGAACGCAGAAACTTAGAGAAATTCTAAGTTCTAGCTATCTTATCAGCCTAAAACTATGACCCATAGACTATACAATGAGGGTCAACTTGATCCTAGTCAACACATAGTAATCCTAGCCCAAATTAGTAATAGGGTTGTTCCAACAGTATGCTTGTTATGTCTATGTCACATTTCGGTTGTTGGCTCGACTGCCCAATAAGACTTTAAGTAAATAGTTCTGGTAGCGCAGAAGTGTATGGTATTAGTAGTAACCAAATTTTAATTGCATGCATTTTAAAAATTAGAGGCTGAATTAATTTTGGAATAATCAAAATTTCTTATTAATTTTTTAATTATGCCATTTGAGGGAGCTCAAAAACCAATGCCTCTTTGATTTCCAATGACACTTATTGGGCTTCTTAAACCTCTTAAAATTGTGCATGTTTAAACCCCATAATCTCCCTCAGTTGACAACCTAAAAAGAAACTGAATGAGATCATATTTGTCTTCACTTGGTTCCTCTCCAACACGCCCCATAGTTTTCCTCTTTCGAAATTGTCAAGCCCAACCCCAGCTTCAATTGCCGATTAGGGATCGCCATTCGTTGAATGTTGAATCTCTATTCATCGATCGCCCAAACCCTTAGTTTCCGGCAACATCATACAGTCTCCGAGCATCGAAGCTCCACTTATGACCATTCAACGATCCTCTAGTCGTCGGGCGTCAAAGCTCCATTTATCGTTCTCTTAGCCGATACTCACCAACCGCAACCTACCATTCGCAGATCGTTGAATCATACTCGATGGAACTGTGTTATTGCGTTCATGCCACAAACCCAATCGACTCTCAACCCCCTCCCTTTTGAAATCCTTAAATCATCTAGTGGAATATTCTACTATCATACCCAACCTCTAAATCCCATCACAACTTCTTACCATTCTTTACCCAAGTCATCCTCCTTTTTGTTTGTTTTCCGAGTCAATATTTTGGGAAAAAATAGAGTATATTTAATGACACAAAGCTAGTTGATGATGTAGAAACTTTTTAAAAGGTTAGGTGAGGATGTTTTTTTTAACTTCTCTAAGAATTTGTCATTAAATGAAGCAAAGTTAAGGAAAAGAACTCCTAAAGAAAGCACTACAAACAATGTTCGGTGGCTGCCATTCATTGACTGGTGACCGAAGCGCTCAATGTTCGCTTATCTCAAGGAATGATCAATGATCAATGATCTTTGATTACCGACCAATGGACTGGGGGAAGCTCATAGATTGAAGACTGGCGAAGCTTGCTCAGTGATCCATGGTTGCTGACCGTTGTTTATTGACCGGTGACTAAGACACTCAGCAAATTAAAGACTTGAATAAATAGCATAACGATCAATGATCGTTGACCGATGTCTGCTAAAGTCTCTTCATTAATGCTGTGTAACAGCTATATTCTGTGGTGAATATATCATTTATTATTCCATGATTAGAGCACAAGACAGGCGGCGTGCACATTCTCTGTATTTCAATTTCCGTGAAAATTGGCGCATTAAATGCAGTTCAGCATCTTTCAATATGCTAAATTTCCTTCAAGCCGATATCGTCTTGATCGTATCGACAATAAGTAATCTATACGACAATATCGCCGACATAATTCTTTCTTCAAGACTCTACTTGATATCTCAACAATACTGCTTCTTCTATATGATATCGTCGAGATGTTTCCTTCTACACGATATGTCTTCAATCTTCAAGACGATATGTCTTTTTCAAGATGATATCGTCTAGACAACTAAACTTAGCTTTCTCAATGATATGTCTGCTAAGGCTCAAGCCAATATTTGACTTAGGGATTTTTCACTTCTTGTGTAGTTTTGATACTGAAAATATAGTCTTGATACTTAATATATATTCTTGACATACCTGTCGCATCATGAACTAAAACACACATCAAAAACTACTTGGCTTATCTATACTTGTGTTCCATCTTCAAAATTTGGAACATTGAGGGCACAATACCCAACAATCTCCCCTTATTTGAAGAAACCAGAATCTACAATTATAGATAAGCTTGACTAACAGATATAATCAATAACCATCAAATATATAGAGCTTTTATCATTGACCTGAGCACCTCTTCAAATTAGGAACATTGCTGGACACTATTCCCAGCAATCTCCCCCCTTTTGAAGAAGTCATAACCCACCTCAATGATAAATGCCACTTATAAACATAATCATAATTAAAGATACTTAGACAACACGAAATGATTCAACTACCAATCATTATATAAATAGAAATGATGTTCTTAAAACAAAATTTTACAATCATTTGCCCATGTCATTTTCAAAACAAACATCAGTGATTCTTAGGTCCTGCTGCTGCTTCCTTTGCCTTTCTTTCTTTGTCTTTCATAGAAGCTGATTGGCTTGGATATCTTCTTTGGAGAAGGAGGAGGACCATGAGGGAATGCTAGCTTATAATTTCTCCTTTTCTCCATTTGAGTAAGATGAAGATTCCAGTTAGCATAATAGTAGACCCTTTCTTACCCATCTTGAGGGTATCCAAAATCCATCCAAGCTTCTGAGATGAGGGTCCTAGAGTTAGGAATCCACTTTCTTGACCGTGGATCCTGCTCAATTTCCCTTAACCTTTTTTGCCTGTACTTTTTTCTTTGAACTCTTTTCCTTTTCCTTGAATTTACAGATTCTCCAATTTCAACACCATATTCTTCTGAAGTAGTGCTTACATATGGTTCTGCTAACACATAAACATAGGGAGGATTCTGTAAGGCTTGCTTGACCTGATTGACAGTCAATATGTCCTGATTTGAGCCTGCATTTATTATTGTCTTCTCCCCCTTTAGGACTTATCCAGTAATGTGATCATCTAAGGTTGTTTGAAACAAAGTGACTCTTTCAACCAAATGCTGGTCAAACTCATCCAGATTCTTTCTTACTTCCAGCAGATGATCATCTAGGGTCTAAGTATTCACATCCATTCTGTTCAGAATTTGATCTCTGTCTGAATTCATACAGCTTGCTATCTGTTGAAAATCACACTCAGTATTACCTGACATAGTGCCTTGGTTGAATGATTTGGTGAGTTTGATGCCCAACCTTGTTGATCTCCTCACCAAGATGTTCCATGGATGGAGCTGTTATGTGAAGGAAAAGAGTGTGCTGAGTGTTGAGATGATGTATGTCAGTCTTCACACTTTGCAGCTCAGCCTTCATCTCCTGCCTTAGGCCATTTACTGTCTACAGAATGAATCTTTCCGTCTTTTCCTTGTGAGTATTCAGCAAAGCAAAGATCATATGGAATAGGGAGCCTGATTGTGCAGAAGATGGTCCAGTAATATTCACTTCTGGAGCAACATTCTCCTATGGATCACATTCAGGAGTACTGTCTTGACCCAGAAGATCAGGAGAGTCTACCTGCATCTGCTCTACTTCCACCACCACTTGCTTTCCTTTAAACAGAACTAGGTTAAGACCAGCCAGTGGTTCAGCACTTTCAACTTGTTCTGGCACATTGCTGATGCGATTACGGCAAGTGCACCGGTCGTTCAAGTATTAAAATTGGGAGAGACTCCCCGAATATCATTCTCAGAGGACTGCAAGTTGGGTTGTATGAATTCTTATTAGGGAATTAATTATATAGATTCTTATGTAATTAATAAAAAGGGGGGTTTTGATTTTTGGTTTTCCTAGATTAGCAACGGTGAAAGAAAATGCGGGCCTAGAGCTCCGCTTCGCTTGTCGGGATGGAATGCAGGCTGCAATGCCGTGCTTCGGTGAGAGGGTGGACGAGAAGGCTAGCGGATGGTTGTTTTGTAACCAGCGGAATGAGGGTCGTAGGCACCTCGTCGCAGAACACGCAACTAGCAATTGCTAGTGCGGCGCACTACAGAGCGGTGGAGTGGATGGCTGACTAGGGCGCTCCTCAAATATCATAAACCACAACACATTTCACCAAAATGAAATCACAATAACTTAAACACAGTTATGAACATCATCCGTAGGAAAGTACATTATACCATGAAGAAATCCTATACTATACACAAAAGGGAAAGAGGTCACCGAAGCTCGAAGATTATGCTGAAGATTCGCGGCCGGAATAGCAGGGTTGTCAAGCCTCGTCCGTGCTCGGTCTTCAGTTGCGTCCGGGGTACAGAGGAGCTGTCACCTTCCTCTACTTTACCCGTCTTCTTTGTGGTCTAGCTTCAACTACTCTTGTTGGAGATCCCTTGAATGTAACAGAAATCTTTCGTCGATGGTGTCCTTGAACTCGTAGATGATGGAGGAGGCCAAGGAGGGAGCTTTGGCAGAAGATTTGCAGGACAAAGGTTGTCGGAGCTCCTCCTAGGTCAGGCGGTGGTGGATAGGAGAAATGGGCGGAAATGGCGGGCTTGCAGAAATTTTCCCCACGGGTCTCTCTTTCAGCAGCAGATTTCCTGCTTTAAATACTAAAACAATAGAAATTTAGTCACGCACGGTCGAACGCACGACCGTGCGTTTCCCGTGCATTATTTAATGAAAAGAAATGCCTTGAGGAAGAAGCAGCAGCGCCCGTGCGTTTTACTCACGCACGGTCGAAGCCCCCATGCGTAAAAATGCACGACCAAATCCAGATTGGCTAAAAACTAGGCGAAACAGGCGATCGTGCGTTTCCTTCGCGCACAGGCAACTGCCCGTGCGTAAAAATGCACGAACAAAGTCAGATCACCATTTTTCTACCCAGAAGAAGGTGCACGACCGCAGCCGTCCGTGCGTCAAGGAAATCGCACGACCATGCGATATAAACAATCATGATTTCTGGGCAAAATGGGATGATCTAACCACCTGCAAGAATAGCAATCTAGCTGGGTATACACTTCCAACACCAATCAATCATAGAAAAAGGATTGGGGAGCACCATGTGCTTACCCCCAACAATATGGAGCGCAAGCGCACACCAAAACGGGCCTAAATAGAGGGCAAAGCACGTAAGTGCGCGCAAGTGTGCATAAGAGAAATATAAGCAATAATAGCACGAAAAAGACGTGCACAAGAGTGAAAACTAGCCCGGATGAGTCCATAAAAGCGTATATAAATGGGACTCATCACACCCTCAGACTTAACCATTTGCTCATCCCGAGAAAATCATTCCTTATTGAAAGTGCACAGTTAACCTCACTAGAATTCTCTAGAGGGGGGGGGGGGGGGGGGTGAATGGAGATTTAAAATATTTTTGTGCAAAATTAATAATTATATATATATGGGGGTAGTGATCACAGATTAGAGCTTCTCACACACCAACAAGAATTAAACAAGTAAAGAAAATAAATGCAAAAAAAAATCACAGCACTACACAAAGAAATATGGTGGTTCCCCAAACTTTGGGTAGTCCACTCTTCTACCCCCTTGGTAGGAAAATCACTATCTTGCACTGAGTCTTTTGATAAGGAGACTCTTAAAACCACCCTGAGTCTTTTGATAAGGAGACTCTTAGAACCAACTGAGTCTTTTGAAAAGAAGACTCTTAGAACCAGTACAACTGAATTTTTTGAAGAGAGATTCTAAAAACTCTCTTACAGTATGTGAAAGTGAAAATAAGAAAAAGGAGAGGAAGTATTTAGGACAAGAAAGAATCTTCTTCCTAGCAAGAAGATTGGAAGCACAAGAAGTAGTGAATAAAATCTCTCTTCTATAGTGAGAAGGAGATTGTAGGCCTTTTCTCTCTTTTGTGAGAGCTATCAGAGTTTGCAGTAGTATGGCTTCAGAGTGAGAAGGAGAAGGAAGCATGATCTTTGCTGCAGCACAATCTCTCAATTTTCTCTTTTCACTTGGGAGCTCTTCCTCTTTTTCAAATGTAAAAATGGTGGATCACTTCTCTGTTGCACTCTCCGACCACCTTGTTATTTATAGCTCTGTTCATTAAAATAACACTATAGGAGAGTAATCAATTAGCAGGCAGAGTATTAGACAGAAGGAGAAATTTCCATAACAATTATATCCATAGAAGGAAAATATTCATTCTGATTTCAAATAGTGTCCATAATGGATTTAATCAAATTAGCCAAGAATTCATTAGAGAAAATAATAGTTCAGAACGGCTATAAAGAATAATTTGATTCCATATAAATCAGATCTATGAAAGAAGGAAAGAGATCTGGCGATTTTTGAATTAATCATAGAAATCGACGTGCGTCGATTACTATTCGACGTAAGCGCCGAATTCGTCCTGGCTGGACATCGAGAGGAGAATAAGGAAGGTGCGTCGACTTCTCAAGATGCGTCGACTAGAAGTCAGAGCTACGTCGACATGTGATACGTCGAATTCTTCTTAAAGGTACTTCGACTCATTCTGAAAGGAACGTCGATACTACTTCGACGTTGCGTCGAATACTATTCGACGCATATTTACTTAACCTTGATTTTCCTTTCTTAGAATTCATATTCAACTCATTTTCAGGGTTTAAGAGAAATCATTTTCCCAACAATCTCCCCTATTTGTCTTAACCCTATTTAGAGGGAAATCACAGCATTTGTAGAGAAAAGAAATATGTCAATCAAGCAGAAAAGAAATTGGAAAGAGAGATCATATAACCAAATTTTCCAGAATTATATAAACAGACTTCATGTTCATACCAATTAGTATTTAACTATAGGGTAAAGTATATCAGTATTATTTTCAAACATTACTCAGGAGGGGTAGGAGGAGTCTTTCTCTTTCTCTTGAATACTACTGTTTTAGGAGAGGGGGGTTTCTCCTTCTCAGTTGCAGGAAGTTCACCTAGCTCCCCCTGAGCAGATTGCTCCCCCTGGGATGGAACTTCCTTTGATCCCTCTACTTCTTCAATTTATTTATCATCTTCAGCTCCAGCTGTATCTGGCTCCTTAGCTCCTACTTCAGCCAACACAACATCTTGTTGTCCTTTTTCATTTTCAGCTTCATTCATAACAGTATCCAGCTCCCCCTGAGTTTCAGTTTCTTTATTTTTCTTACCATCTGCCACATTTTCCTTTTCAGCTTCATTGTCTGCTCTGCTTGCCTCCCCTTGTAATAGTACCACTTGATTTGCAGCCTCTCTTGCTATATTAAGTACCTTTATTGTTTGTTCTTCAGAGTGTAGCTCAGGTACAGCTTCATTTCCAATTGTTTTGAGAAGTGCAATACTATCATCTTTTGATGGAGGAGGGGACTTGTGAGAGAGACATTTAGGATTTGAGAGCTGCTCTTCATCTAGATTCTCCACCTTCTTGACCTTCCTGGCCAGGGAGGTTAAGAAAGACCTGGTTACTCTAGAGGAAGAGAGAGAGGTCTTCAGATTTTGCACAGAGGCACTGACCCCATCTATTTGGGTGTGCATGTGAAGGATGGAGGAATGAATCTAGGAGCAGTGCTCATCCAGCATTGCTTGGAATGTTTGAGCTGCTGATGCAATGCACTGAGTAAGGAGGGCTTCAGTGGATGCAGATGGTTCATGTTGTGGTTGGTGATGAGGAGAGAGTGGTGGAGGTGGTGATGAGTGTGGAGAAAGGTTAATTGATGTATGAGGTATTGGTGATAATGGAGGTGAAGAGGATGAGAAAGTATGAGGAGGAGGAGATGGAGAAACAGCTGTTTGAGAAGCAGGTGTTTTAGAAGAGGTAGTTAGAGTAGGAGTTGTGAGGGTGGTAGAGACTATTGGAGTGGATGATGGTGGTAGAGAGGGATTGTCTCTTTGAGGAGGAGGAGGAGGTGATGGATGAACAGGAGAGTTAGGAGGAGAGGGAGTCCTTTCAGGAATGGAACCAGGCTTAGGGATTTTCCTGGTCCACTTGGAGAATAGAGCTATTGACATTCTTTTCCCTGGAGGAATGGGGATTCCTTTTGACCTACAGAGGTCAGGGAAGGAGTGGAAGAGTACTTGACTCATAATCCACATATATGCATTTTCTTTGTGTGAGTATTTGGAGACTATCATCTTGAGCAAGCATGTGGCCCAGTCCACCTTCTTCTTCAACACAAGGGCCCCCATGATGTTCAGTTGCTGCTTGGGTACTGCATCATGGGCTGAAATTTTGCATAGTAGTATCTTTCCTACTACATCTGCTAGCAGTCTGTACTCCTCAGAAAAGTCTATTTTCTTTAGATGGATTGGTTTGTCCTTTGAAAACTTCATGGTGGTTAGCAGATGCTTGATTTCATCAGGTGTGAGGTCTATAGATTCATCACATAATAAGGGAATGATGAAGACTTATGAGGTTACTCTTTAGAAATTGATTTCCTTTCCCTATTTTATTTGAACAAAGATAATATTAGGATATACCTGATGGAAGATCAAAGGTGGTCCTAATATGTTCTGCAGAGATTGAGACTGGTGTCTCATAGATTGTTCCCTGGATTTCTCCTTGTTCAGATATCTGAACATGAGTCATCAGCTCTGTGAGCTCTGTTTCCAGAAGCTTGCATCTTGTGGAGATGAGTTTGTCCAATCCAGCTTCAGTGAAGAGAGCTATGATGTTCTTATAATTTTCTGCAGCGGCTTGGAAGGAGTCGAGGTCAATGTCAAAACCAGAGTTTATCTTGGGAGCCATTTTAGGTCAGTGAAAGAGAGGAGGAAATGGCTGGACTAAGAAGCAAGAAGGATGAAGGATGCAGAGTAGTGAAGGTTTCTAACTGAAGAGTCTTTGTAAGTTAGGTGAAGCGTCGAAACGGGACTCAATTCGAGGCTTATTCGGTACTTCAGTGGATGTGACCGAAAATATTTTAGTAATGCCGCTTGTTTTTATGAAGTCGATGTTATGATGAGTGGAATTCGACGTGAGCATCGATATAGCCTGATTTGGGATGGTAGGGTTTCCTATCGACGTATATGTCGATTTCACTTATTGAGTTGAGTCATCGACGGTGCGTCGATTAGAAGTCAACGTGACTTTTGATTTTCCTGAAGAATTTTAGGTGCATTTTTCTTTTTATCTCTTCCTAGTTCTAAGTCAGTCTTGGACTAATTTTTACAGATAGTTTGATTGGTTGTGCCAACATTGTTTGGCAAGGTGGCCAGTTTTGTTACTTATATGGCACTTGATTATCTTATTCTTATGATAATTTGAGTTTAGAGAAGGATAGAAGGGTTGATTAGGATAGAAAGCTTGATTAGGATGGGAATTTTGGTTACCAGGTTTAGGGTAGAAATTTTTGTTAGGATAGAGGTGTTGATTAGGATGAAATCATGGTTAGGATGAATAGATCCTGAATGAGAATTATAGAAGGTTTTTGGAGGATAGGCATTTAAGTTGCTCTGAATTTTTGTGCGTCGATATCTATTCGACGCATGTTGATAGTTGCTTCGATTTATATTCGGCGCTTTCTCCGGATAGCGTTGATCTGATATCGACGCATGGAAAAAGTTGCGTCGATTGGAAGTCGATGTACTTTTATTCAAGCGTCGAGTAGATGTTGAGGCATCTGAGAGGTTGCGTTGAGTAAAAGTCGACGCACTATCATGCATGCGTCGATATAAAGTCGACGCAAATGTATCTTCATACATTTTCTTTTTCCCTTTTTCTGATTTGTTCTTTTATGTATTGTTTCTTTTGGCTTAGTTGCTTCTTCAGATGAAGTTTGAGAATCATCAGCTGAATAATATAATGTTTCATCAAATTGTTTTATTTCCTTGAGGGATTCTTCTTCCTTATTTAGTGAGTCTTTCTCTTAGTTTGATTTGATGGGTTTGGTGAATTTTACAGGGATCATCCAAGCAGGTTTGTTGGATGGAATTTGGCTGGTTGAGGGATCAGCCCCTAGACCAAGATTTTTATGTCTCCTTGTTTGTTGTTCAGTGATTTCCTTGAGTGTTTGGCTTCTCATGTTTATTGATTCTTCAAAGGCTTTTACCTGGGATACCTTATCCTTAAGGAGCTGGTTTTCTATTCTAGCCCTTTCTACTTCCTTTTCTATGATGTTAGCCCTTACTTCATAATTTTTAGAGCATTTAACCTCTCTATTTCTCTGGTTTTTAGCCATATTAATTTGTTCTTTTAGATCATTAATTTCTTGTGTAGCTTTTAGTTGATCTAGACACATTCCCATAAAATCATTTCTGAAATTATCACTTTGAAAATCTATTTCATCAAAAATGCTTACCTCATCCTTATCCTCAGATTCCTCTATGAGAATAAGGCTATCTTCTTTTTCATCTTCAGAAGATATGATTTCTTCTAATCCTGTCTCACTCCATGATTTAGCATCATCATCATTCTTTGAGCCTTCAAGGGCCATCAAGCATAGATCTTCTTCCTTAGGCTCTTCATTGTCACTCTTAGAAGAGGAGCTGTCCTCAGAGTCTGTATCACTCCAGGCTTCTGCTATAAAGCCTCTTTCTTTCTTCTTCCCCTTTTTCTTGAGATCTTTCTTTTTCAGATCTTTCTTTGTCTCAGCATTTTCTGGACATTCTGGGGCAATATGTCCAGGTTTCCTGCAGGAGTAACAAATAATTTCTTTAGTAGGAGTTTTGTCATACCTTGGTTTTGACTCTCTCCTTCTTGATCCATCTGTCCTGACCCATTTCTTGAATTTTCTGGCCAAGAAACTGAATAGTTCTTCTTCAGTGACAGAGCTTCTTTCTTCCGTTGCTTTTAATGCAATGTTCCTGTCTTTTGAAGAAGTTGGGGTGTTTTCTCTTCTCTTCTTCTCTTCTCTGGTTTTCAGCAGTTGCTCATAGGATCTGAGTTTTCCCAAGAGAGCATCTGTTGAAATTTCCCTTTGTCCTCTTGTGTCTCTTATTGCCCATATCCTTGAGTCCCATGAACTTGGGAGACTCATCAGCAATTTGTCATTGATCTCTGTGAGAGAGATTTCTCTATCCAAGTCCCTTAGTTGATTGATGATCAGGCTGAATCTGTCATACATCTCAGAAATGCTTTCTTCATTCTTCTTTTGGAAGTTCTCATATTGAGAGATCAATAGAGCATTCCTATCTTTTCTTTCATCAGCACTTCCTTCTACCATCTTTATGAGAGCCTCCCAAATTTCTTTGGCTGATTCACAATCAACAACCCTTTGAAAGATTTCATCAGAGAGGGTTGAGACCAGAATATTTACAGCTTTTACATCACATGTTCCTGCCTTTTTCTCTTCAACTGTCCACAGCCTTTGGGACAAGTGTTTGAGTCACTTCACCACTTGAGTCTTTTCTATAAGGCTTGGGAGGACCTGTCAAGATAACATTAAATAAATCTTCATTAATAGAATTCATATAAATCCTAATTCTTGTTTTCCAAACTGCAAACTTTTCAAGATTGTACATTGGTGGTCTGGTGGAAGCATAATCTTTGATTTGTGCCATGTGAAAAATAATTGTTAGAAAAATATATATATATAAATAAGAGGTAGGATCTTTTTGATCAAGGAGTTAACCTTTTTAGATCAACCTGGCTCTGATACCAATTGAAAGTGTACAGTTAACCTCACTAGGATTCTCTAGAGGGGGGTGAATAGAGATTTAAAATATTTTTGTGCAAAATTAATAATTATATATATATGGGTGTAGTGATCACAGATTAGAGCTTCTCACACACCAACAAGAATTAAACAAGTAAAGAAAATAAATGAAAAAAAAATCACAGCACTACACAAAGAAATATAGTGGTTCCCCAAACTTTGGGTAGTCCACTCTTCTACCCCCTTGGTAGGAAATTCACTATCTTGCACTGAGTCTTTTGATAAGGAGACTCTTAGAACCACCCTGAGTCTTTTGATAAGGAGACTCTTAGAACCAACTGAGTCTTTTGAAAAGGAGACTCTTCGAACCAGTACAACTGAATTTTTTGAAGAGAGACTCTAAAAACTCTTTTACAGTATGTGAAAGTGAAAATAAGAAAAAGGAGAGGAAGTATTTAGGACAAGAAAGAATCTTCTTCCTAGCAAGAAGATTGGAAGCACAAGAAGTAGTGACTAAAATCTCTCTTCTATAGTGAGAAGGAGATTGTAGGCCTTTTCTCTCTTTTGTGAGAGCTATCAGAGTTTGCAGCAGTATGGCTTCAGAGTGAGAAGGAGAAGGAAGCTTGATCTTTGCTGCAGCACTATCTCTCAATTTTCTCTTTTCACTTGGGAGCTCTTCCTCTTTTTCAAATGTAAAAATGGTGGATCACTTCTCTGTTGCTCTCTGCCGACCACCTTGTTATTTATAGCTCTGTTCATTAAAATAACACTATATGAGAGTAATCAATTAACAGACAGAGTATTAGACAGAAGGAGAAATTTCCATAACAATTATATCCATAGAAGGAAAGTATTCATTCTGATTTCAAATAGTGTCCATAATGGATTTAATCAAATTATCCAAGAATTCATTAGAGGAAATAATAGTTCAGAACGGCTATTGATGAGTCCCATTTATATATATATATATATATATATATATATATATATATATATATATATATATATATTTTGGACTCATTTGAGCTGATATTCTGGTGTTTGCACCACATTTTAGTCACGTTTTCATTTACATATACGATTCCATGCTAGGTGCACCATTAAGCCCATTTCGGTGTGCAATTGCATTCCTCGTTGTTGGGGGTAAGCACATTGTGCTCCCCTTCCCTTCTTTTATGTATCCCTGTGCTGGACGTGTATTCCCAGCTAGTATATCTTGTTTGCAGGTGACCTGATCGTCCCGTTTTCCCCCAAATGTAATTTCTGTGCATATCGCACGGTCGTGCGTTTCCTTGATGCACGGTCTGCGCGGTCGTGTGTTTGTGTCTGGGAAGAAAATGGAGCGTCGGGGTTTACTCGTGCGTTTTAACGCACGGGCGAATTCGCCCGTGCATGAGTAAAACGCACGGTCGACCTGTATCATTATGATCTCAAAGCGTCGGATTTTACCCGTGCGTTTGAACGCACGGGCGGCGTTGGTCGTGCGTGAACAAATCGCACGGGCGGCGTTGGTCGTGCGTGAACAAATCGCACGGGCGGCGCAGCGTATTCTGCAAGTCATATTTCATCTGTTAATATCGCACGGTCTGCGCACGATCGTGCGTTCGACCGTGTGTGATCAATTTTCAGCCTGTTTCCTATAAAAAGCAGGAATCGAGGCAATCAGAGAGAGGACGACCAGGGCACGAGCGGGAGCAATTCTGAGGGCGGGAAAACTCTTCCTTCCCGCTGCTCTTGAGGGGTGAAGGCTTCTACTTCATTTCCTCCACCATCAAGGCCATTTCCGGTGACTTTCCACCTCCATCCTTCCATCGAGGAGCACTAGGAAGCTTCATCCACCATTAGGTCAAGCATTCCTCGCCAAGGAGACCAAGGAAGCGCTGAAGATCGTAGGAGCGGTGACAGCCTCCTTCGAGCCAAGCTCACCATCTGAGGGCCGAATCCGGAGAGAGCCCGACAACCTGTCATTCCGGCCGTGAACCCAAGACGTGATTTCTTCATTGTGGTCCTCTCTAACCTTTGTTGCTTGAACTCGTTTGCAGTTGCTTTATGAATGCGTGTTAAGTAGATCTTATGGATTACTGCTTGTTTTCATATGCAATGTTATTGTGGTGGCATGAATAGCCCCTTTGTTTCTTGCTATTTTCTGTGTTACATTGTGGTTGAAGCCGCTAGCAAAAGCTAGCGGTGATGTTTTGAGAAGAGGTGTGTGCGACCCTCAACCGTCATTGTGATTTTCCGCCCACGCGCCTTCCGAAGCACGGCATCGCGACCGTTGCACCCATCTCACCGTGTGAAGCAGAGTTTAGACCCGCATCTTTCTTCATTCTGCAATAGCATAGGAAACCCAATCAAAACCCCCGTCGTTACTATTTTATCCTTTGAACTGATTTCCTGCGAGAGCAAATCATACTACCTAACTTGCGGTCCTTGAGAGATCGATATTCGGGGAGTTCCTCCCTATTTTATTACTTGACAATGACCGGTGCACTGCCGTCATATCGCATTTCGTGCCTGCTAATTAGCAGTGCCGAAATAGCGCATCAAGTTTTTGGCGCCGTTGCCGGGGACTGCAAGCGTGTACGATTTGTTTTTCCTCTGGAGATCCGTTTTAAGGTCTTTTTGTTTTTTTTTGATTACTTTTTTTTTCTGTTTTGTGTTGAATAGCGGTGTATGTATAGAAGAGATCATGGTGAGTGCGCAGCATTTGACCCTTAAATAGAGCGTACCCTGCGGGCGCGTCTCCGTGCTGCTGCCACCATGGATGTTAATGGAAATCATGCTAATCCTGGAGTGGGAAATGCACTGGTCGTGGGTCAGGTGGCTGACAAAAATGAAGTGGTCAGGCCGAGACCTAGGACCATGAGAGACTACACCACTCCTACATTTGAGAGTGTGTATCCTGGTTTTGGGCCTAACATCATGAACAATCAGTTCGAAATCAAGCCCGCCATCCTGAACATCATCTGTAACAACGCGCAGATCTCTGGGATGCCCAGTGAAGACCCACATCTTCACTTGGCTGAGTTCTCTGATATTTGCGGTACCTTTCGGTATACTGGAATCACTGACAAAACAGTCAAGTTGAGACTGTTTCCATTCTCATTGCGTGACAAAGCCAAGGTGTGGCTTCATTCTATCCCTCCAGGAACTGCTGCAACGTGGGATGTGCTCGCATCCAAGTTTCTCGCTAAATTCCACCCGGTGGACAAGATTGTGAGCCTTCAGCGTGAAATCGCCACCTTCCGGCAAGCTGAGAAGGAGACCCTCGCAGAAGCTTGGGAGCATCTTTCTGACCTCCTGCGCAAATGCCCAAATCACGAGCTCCAGCCGTGGAACATTGTGGAGACCTTCTACTTCGCCATCGAGCCCAACCATCGGGCGATGATTGACGCTGCTGCAGGAGGAACCTTGATGAACCACACATCTGAGGAAGCTCTTAGAATTCTTCAGGACACCGCGTCCCACAGCACTTTCTGGACAGCGTGGAGAAATGCGCCTAGAAGCGCTCGGGGATTATTCGTGGTGGATTCACTACCTCCCGCTGCTGCGCCTGCGTCGAACATTACATGTGCAGGATGTGGAGGCGGTGGTCACCACTCATATGAGTGTCCAGGTAGCGAGCCATCAGGTGAGTTCTCTCAGCTTTGTTTAAATGAATCTGTGAATTTCGTTGGAAATCAAGCTAGGGGCACCCTACGGAAATGCTTATAATCCGGGTGTGAGAAATCACCCCAATTTTTCATGGAACCAAAATGCTGCAGGCCAACGATGGCAACCGGGCCAACATCAAAATGATGCTCAAGCATCCGGAAGTCAACCAAGGCCGCCTCAGTCGGGTTATAATCAAGGTGCTCCGGTCCCTAAGAAAAGTAATTTGGAAGAGATGATGGAGAGGTTTATGGAAGTCGCCAACGCTAATATGGTGAACCAAATCGCGTCCATGCGTAACTTGGAGACGCAAGTGGGCCAACTGTCTCAAGTGCTAACCGAGCGTGCGCAGGGGACCCTTCCCAGTAATACAGAAAAAAATCCAATCAACCAAGGGAAGAGTCTCTCCGACGCGGGAGTTGGTGAACTAAGTGAGTTGGTAGTTGCTTGCTCCATTAAAAATATTGAAACGGCAGCCCTATGTGATTCCGGTTCATCTCGCAACATCCTCGCCTTGCAGGATGTTGCTAAACTGCAACTTAATATGGATACGGATGAACGGAAGTCACTTGTGCTTGCTAATGGTACCGTAGTTAAGGCTGAGGGAGAAGTCAGGAATGTGGAAGTTACAATTGAAGGGACGGTAGTAGATGCCGACTTCCAAGTCTTGGGACCATGTCTGAATCAATCCATTCCGATCTTGGGAGCACCGTTCTTAAAAGAGAGCAGTGCCACCTTAGATTTTTCTAAGGGGTGTGTTGTCTTACCCTGTAAGGTGACGCCCTCCACTTGTCCCAAGATTGTATCAGAAGCAGTAATCCACTCCCCCCTTGTTTTTACTGATAAACCATCTAGTGATGCAGAAGCCGAGAAAAGAACAGAATCACCAGAAGAAAAGAATGAAGAAGTTGCAAGTTGTGACGGAAGAGGGAAAGGAGGCAAGAGGCAGCACTGAAACCAGAATGTTGAATGACGAGGGAGATGGTGGAACAAAGCGTCTTATAGATTTTTTTCAAAGTAATAAATGTGAACATTTTAAGAAGGTCCATTGGGCTGATCCGGTTGCCACGGCGGCAACGAAAGTGAATCCACCCACCACTAAGGCGGGAAATTATGCCAGTTATCAACGTTGGCGCTCTCCAATGGTGGAGAAGCTGAGGAAAGAAAAATTGCTGCATGAATCATGCTCTGCTGCCCTCCGGCGCGGGAAGGAAGAGGCTAGGGGCAAGGTGGAGACATCCCCTTGGGCCCTAAAGCCTTCACTTCTTTCCCATCTCGCGCAGCGGAGGAGAACCACCACAAGTCAGCATACAGCTGATGCGTGGTGGGGTCTCGGGGTTGTGATTGTGCTGTTTCTTCCATCTGATTTTTGTGCTCTATTTTGTTACTTCGCTGTGTTGGTCATTTTTATTTAGTTTGGAACAATATCTTTCTGCTGTTTGAACAATGCTTAATACAGGTATTTGGTCCACCTTAAAGGACGTTAAACAAAAGGGCTTCTTGGGAGACAACCCATGGGGAACCACCCGGTTCCGTCTATCTTTTTAATCCTTTTTGCGTATTGTTATTTCAGTTTTGCTAACATTGTAGGTGAAGCTTTGCTCTCGCGTGGAAGGAGATTTATTTTTAGAGAAATTGGGATTACCGCACTTCTGGCATGCTCCTTTATGAGCATAGGTCAACTCTTCCCCTCTCTTATGTTTGAATTGCTTATTTTATAAGTTCTCAATCGAGTCTGGGGGAGAGAGCGAGCGGTGCACGTGCACCCACGTTGCATGACATGCTAGAATGTGCTGAGTTAGGATTTATATTTTGTTGCATACACTTGCACCTAGTTAACGCGCACTTGATCACACGTGCTTATTGGGTATCACTGCGAGGTTTTCCCGCTCATTAGAATTGAATTGTTAGTATTTGAGTGAGGAGTAGAGAAAAATGTTGACTCGAGTAGTGCTCTAGTCATGTGCTCCCGTCACACCTAGAAATTCAATTAGGGTAGAATAAAATTCAGAGTTGTAATGTAATTATTTCTGTTATAGTCGATGAAATTTATTTTTACTTTAGTGGTGAATCCGGTGAATCCAACGGTAGCAATAGGTCGAGTGTAGCAGGCTAGTAGTAGCTTATTACTAGGGTCGAAAGGAAGGACAACCTTTCTCGGTGGCTAGAACTTGCACTAGGCGACTCTCGACACGATTATGTTGATGTACTCGTCATGAAATGTGATATAGGCCACCTCTTGATCCGTTTGTGCTATTGAAATCCTTACCTACGTAATCACCATTGCAAGCCCATTTGAGCCTACTCTTCCTCCTTGTTTAGCTCCACTAATAATGTAACCAAAGCCATACAGCCGAACCTATGTTCGTACCAACCGTTGAGCTGAAAGAAATTTCTTTCTCGATCGTATTTGGTGTCATCTATGTATGTATGGCTGCTTTAATGTAGCTAAACGAGCTGTTTTATTATGTGTAAAAATGTACTTTTGCCGAAAAGAGAGAAGAAAAGAAAAGAAAGAAAAGAAAAGAAAAATAAAAGAGTTGTGCAATAATTCTCTCTCGGCAAAAATTTTATTTATTTCTGGCTCAACACGCACCTTGTGTTCAGTTGAAGTCCGGGGGTGTCGTGTAAGTACTGAAAATGTTATTTTGGTGATTGTCATTCTCTTGAGTGCGACGGTTGTGTTGTGTGCGATTCCCATCGTCCTTCTACTTACCTAGCCTATACTCAACCTAAGCCTAACAATTACCTATAAGCCCTATTGATTTTAGATACGAGTTGTCTCATGCAGTAGAGAGGGTGTGAACGTGCAAGCCTATGGACACCGACTTTGATGGATTTCTTAGGAGATTGTCCCTAGCTTCGATTTGAGTAATACTTTACTCATTAGTCACACTATTTTCCCTTTTTGCGCGACCGAAAGATTCACAAGGATTCACCATCCAAGTAAAATAAATTCCAAACTACTGTTTTAGAAATAATTAGATATAACCTTGAGTTTAATTATGTTCTAATGTATTTCTACGTACGAGAGCATGCGACTTCGCATAATTCTCTACCGCTCAAACTTATGCTAACATTCAATTGTTTTGACAGGAGAGCTAAGTAGTTTGCCCGAGACGTGCAAATGGTTAAGTCTGGGGGTGTGATGAGTCCCATATATATATATTTGGACTCATTTGGGCTGATATTCTAGTGTTTGCACCACATTTTAGTCACGTTTTCATTTACATATACTATTCCATGCTAGGTGCACCATTAAGCCCATTTCGGTGTGCAATTGCATTCCTCGTTGTTGGGGGTAAGCACATTGTGCTCCCCTTCCCTTCTTTTATGTATCTCTGTGCTGGACGTGTATTCCCAGCTAGTATATTTTGTTTGCAGGTGACCTGATCGTCCCGTTTTCCCCCAAATGTAATTTCTGTGCATATCGCACGGTCGTGCGTTTCCTTGACGCACGGTCTGCATGGTCGTGTGTTTGTGTCTGGGAAGAAAATGGAGCGTCGGGGTTTACTCGTGCGTTTTAACGCACGGGCGAATTCGCCCGTGCGTGAGTAAAACGCACGGTCGACCTGTATCATTATGATCTCAAAGCGTCGGATTTTACCCGTGCGTTTGAACGCACGGGCGGCGTTGGTCGTGCGTGAACAAATCGCATGGGCGGCGCAGCGTATTCTGCAAGTCATATTTCATCCGTTAATATCGCACGGTCTGCGCACGATCGTGCGTTCGACCGTGCGTGATCAATTTTCAGCCTGTTTCCTATAAAAAGCAGGAATCGAGGCAATTAGAGAGAGGACAACCAAGGCACGAGCGGGAGCGATTCTGAGGGAGGGAAAACTCTTCCTTCCCGCTGCTCTTGAGGGGTGAAGGCTTCTCCTTCATTTCCTCCACCATCAAGGCCATTTCCGGTGACTTTCCACCTCCATCCTTCCATCGAGGAGCACTAGGAAGCTTCATCCACCATTAGGTCAAGCATTCCTCGCCAAGGAGACCAAGGAAGCGCTGAAGATCGTAGGAGCGGTGACAGCCTCCTTCGAGCCAAGCTCACCATCTGAGGTCCGAGTCCGGAGAGAGCCCGACAACCTCTCATTCCGGCCGTGAACCCAAGACGTGATTTCTTCGTTGTGGTCCTCTCTAACCTTTGTTGCTTGAACTCGTTTGCAGTTGCTTTATGAATGCGTGTTAAGTAGATCTTATGGATTACTGCTTGTTTTCATATGCAATGTTATTGTGGTGGCATGAATAGCCCCTTTGTTTCTTGCTATTTTTTGTGTTACGTTGTGGTTGAAGCCGCTAGCAAAAGCTAGCGGTGATGTTTTGAGAAGAGGTGTGTGCGACCCTCAACCGCATAGTGATTTTCCGCCCACGCGCCTTCCGAAGCATGGCATCGCGGCCGTTGCACCCATCTCGCCGTGCGAAGCGGAGTTTAGACCCGCATCTTTCTTCATTCTGCAATAGCATAGGAAACCCAATCAAAACCCCCGTCGTTACTATTTTATCCTTTGAACTGATTTCCTGCGAGAGCAAATCGTACTACCTAACTTGCGGTCCTTGAGAGATCGATATTCGTGGAGTTCCTCCCTATTTTATTACTTGACAACGACCAGTGCACTGCCGTCGTATCGCATTTCGTGCCTGCTAATTAGCAGTGCCGAAATAGTGCATCAGCTATAAAGAATAATTTGATTCCATATAAATCAGATCTATGAAAGAAGGAAAGAGATCTGGCGATTTTTGAATTAATCATAGAAATCGACGTGCGTCGATTACTATTCGACGTAAGCATCGAATTTGTCCTGGCTGGACGTCGAGAGGAAAATAAGGAAGGTGCGTCGACTAAGGTGCGTCGAATTCTCAAGATGCATCGACTAGAAGTCAGAGCTACGTCGACATGGGATACGTCGAATTCTTCTTAAAGGTACTTCGACTCATTCTGAAAGGAACGTCGATACTACTTCGACGTTGCGTCGAATACTATTCGACGCATA
The DNA here is from genome assembly GCA_033032865.1 of Dactylorhiza incarnata. Lineage (NCBI taxonomy): Eukaryota > Viridiplantae > Streptophyta > Magnoliopsida > Asparagales > Orchidaceae > Dactylorhiza > Dactylorhiza incarnata. The sequence continues at coordinate 13,985,813 of JAWHQI010000023.1, read as the reverse complement.
TTTACTTAACCTTGATTTTCCTTTCTTAGAATTCATATTCAACTCATTTTCAGGGGTTAAGAGAAATCATTTTCCCAACACTTATGCCGGCGGAAAAATTGATTAGCTGGCTTAACAATTGTAGAAGCGGAGTACCATGCGAAGTCGCATACTTGCGCGCATAGAAATGTAGTAGAAGAAGTTTTTAGTTATACAAACACTTTGTAATAATCTAAGAGCGTACATATATATTATCTCTACTCAAAAGTTGAATCACGGTGAATCGCCAGGTCTCGCGTAGGAAGAAAGTAAGCAGACCGCTGAGGCTACTATTACTCAAGATCGGAGCTCGGAGCAACCTCCATTGAAATCCATCAACGCCGGTGACCATAAGCTCACCCGGTCACACTCTCTCCACGATACTAGTTCAATTCACTGCGTGAGTCAATAGGACTTTAGGATAAATACGGGGCTTGGGATTCAGTAGGGTTTACAATGATAAACATGAAGGTTTCCGCACTTAACCCAAAAGAGCATGCGCTAAAGAAAACATCCAAGCACCACAAAATAAAAACACAGGTGCACCACACCCCCAGACTTAAACCTGAAAATATGGGTGTGTGCACCGCCTACTCCCAAAACAAATTTTTTTAAAAGATTTTCAATTTAGCTCTTTTCTTAACCCAGCAATTTTTTCTTTTCTTTTCTTGTTCTAATTTCTTTTTTTTCTTTCTTTTCTCATAACATTTTTTTTCAGCAAATAATCCGAGGAAGCGCAAACCACAGTTTCTCAAAATTTTTCACTACATCAACACCCTCAATTAAAATTGATACAACACTCAAGCTCAGATTGGGAGTGCGACTAGGATTAGCTTGCAGGCCTTGGTGAAATATAAGTGGAGCTGAATCAAGAGACAGGGTAGGCACAAAGGGTCTAGCAAGGATAATGATAGAGTTGGTATACAAAGCTCAACCTGGCCAAAGCGAATACCTACATCATGCTCACACATTGAACTAACATATACCAATGCTTCGAGAGTCGCTTGGGGCAAGTTCTTAGCCACCGAGAAAGATAATTCTTCCTCCCGACTCGAGCAATACAAACCTAACAACCGTCTACACACATTCCTATGCTACCGTCAGATTCACACTGGATTCACCACTTTTGAGTAGAATAAACAATTATTACGCAAATAGAAAAATTACAAAACTATAAGCATAAAGAAAAATTTATTCTACACACAAATCTATGCAAGACACGAGTACTCGACTAGAGCACTACGAGAGTCAACATTTTACTCCGTCTTACAACCCTGAGCCAACACAACAATTTTCCCAATCCTACAAAAGAAACGAGCTAGACTCGTTACGCACCTATGATTAAGTGCGCTCTCTAGTGGGTGTTGTGGTGTGCTATGAGATTGAAAAATAACAATAATATTGTAACTTCTAGTATGCTGTGCTTATGTGCACGTGCAAGTGGGTAACGACAACTACTCTCCCCCAGACTTAAATCTAATCATCACAGATTATAATGCTAGATTCATAAAAAGAATTGGGAGGAGAGGTTACCCCATGCTCAGAAATGAGCATACCGGAATATTGGCGTTAATCTTGAATTCAGCTTCAATGTGTCCGCCATCGATGTCGCCATACCTGCAAAATGACATCTCCACACACGCAGAAACAAAAGCAAAAACATCAAAATTGGGTCTCTCCCATAAGCCCTTTTGTTCACCATCCTTAAGGTGGACTAAATACCTGTATTAACATTGTAGCAATAGAGTTCAAACATAAATCTTAGCAATTGTCCAGAATACCATAGAAATAAAATACACAAACAAAGACAAAAAGATAAAATTAAGCATAAAAGAAGCCGCCGAAACATAAACCCCTGAGACTTCATCACGATTCAGCCGTAGGATGATTTGTGATGATTCTCCCCAGCCACACAAGATGGGAAGGAGGTGAAGGATTTAGGGATCAAGGGAGATTTATCTACCCTGCCCCTAACCTCTTCCTTCTCGTGCCGGAGGGCTGGAAGGTGCGCTGCATGTAATAATCCGACCTACTTTAATCTCTCTACAGTGGGAGAGCGACATCGAGCAATAGGAGCTCGATCAAATTCATTGTTCTGCAGCTTTGGAGTAGCCAAGGGCGTCATTTCCCCACCCCCTATGGGTGATAGATCTGCCCAACTAACCTGTTTTAAATGTTTACATTTATCTTTAGTTTTCATATAGTTAATCAAAATGATTTTAGCCATACCGACTATGGTGACTTCAGACTTCGCGGCCTCGCCGCTCTTGTTCTCAGTTTCTTCTTCACTCCTCAGCTCCTTCTTCACCATCTTCTGTTCCTCCTCCTTTTCCTCAGCATTCACTTCTTCACCTTGCTTTTCCACATCTAAACTCAACTCATTAGCAGATTTATTAGTAATAACAGGTAATAATATGATATCGTTGGTTGTCATAGATGGGTGAGTGTGGTGTGTCACCATGGGTGACAAGGTTACACACCCACTAAGGATGTGAATGTTGGCACCACTCTCCTTCAAGAATGCGGCACCCAGAATAGGAATGGAGTTATTTTCCATGGGGCCCAAGACTTGGAAGTTCGTGATAACCGAAGTTCCATCTATGATTACCTCGACGTCTCTAACTTCTCCTTCCGTCTCCACCACCATTCCATTAGCTAGGGTAAGTGACTTTTGATCATCGTTATTGATTTTTAAATTCAGATTTTCAACATCTTGCAATGTAATCATGTTGCGCGATGATCCAGTGTCGTACAGAGCAGTGGTTTCAATGCTGTTAATTTGACATTTCACAATTAACTCGCCCTCATGCCCTTCATCCGTCTCGGTTATGCTCTTTCCTTGCTCACGGGGATTCTTCTCCGTTGTGCTAGGAAGAGCACCTTGAGTATGCTCGGAAAGCACTTGAGCCAATTGGCCCACTTGCATTTCCAAGTTTCTCATCGAGGCCGATTGGTTGGCCATATTTGTTTGCGCCATATCTACAAACCTTTCCATCATCTCTTCTAATGTACTCTTCCTTTGCATCACAACACCTTGGTTATAACCCGGATGAGGGGGCATCGATTGGCTTCCAGACGCTTGAGCATCGTATTGATGTTGGCCCGGTTGCCATCGTTGGCCTGCAGTGTTTTGATTCCAAGAAAAATTGGGGTGATTTCTCACACCCGGATTATACGTGTTAGAGAAAGGTGCAGTGCGGTTTTGATTTTGGACAAAATTAACACTCTCTTTGAAATTGAGATTAGAGAGTTCAGAAGAGATTTCACCTGAGGGACATTCATATGCATGATGTCCGGGGTTCCCACACCCGAGACAAGAAATGGCCATCACTGGAGCGGATGAAGAAGCAGGCTTCTTCAGCAATGTGATGCTCTCAGCTGGTGCTCCAGATGTGCATACTTCAAACCGTCCTCTCGCATTCCTTGAGGTGTTTCGTCCTGTAGTCCAGAATGAGCTGTGAGTCGCAGTGTCTTGTAAAATTCGCAGTGCTTCTTTGGGTGTGTGATTCATAAGGGTTCCACCAGCAACAACATCAATCATAGCCCTGTAGTTGGGCTCGATTGCGAAATAGAAGTTCTCCACCAAATTCCATGGTTGAAGTTCATGATGGGGGCATTTCCGCAGAAGGTCCATGAATCTTTCCCAAGCTTCTGCTAGGGTCTCCTGATCATTCTGCCGGAAGGTTGCGATTTCCCTTCTCATGCTCACAATTTTATCAACCGGGTGGAACTTGGAGAGAAATTTTCCTTGCAGCACATCCAAGGTGGTAGCTGTGCCCGGCGGAATTGTATGGAGCCACGCCTTTGCCCTGTCACGAAGGGAGAACGTGAATAATCTTAATTTCACCGTGTCATCCGCAATACCGACGTACCGGAACGTTCCGCAGATCTCTGAAAATTCTGCCAAGTGAAGATGGGGTCTTCACTTTCCATCCCAGAGAACTGGGCATTGTTGCGGATAATGTTAAGGATCGCCGACTTGATCTTGAAATGATTGTTCATGATGGCTGGAACAAAGCCATGGTACACACTCCCCACAGTGGGAGTGGTATAATCCCGCATCATTCTAGGCCTCGCCCGGGCCACCTCGTTCTCATCAGCCGCATGACCCACAACGGGTGCATTCTCACCCCCGGGTTTAATCTCATTCCTGTTGATGTTGAGATCCATGGCCGCAGCAGCACGACGATGCACGTGCAGCATCCTCGCAATCTCAGGGTCGTATTCCACGAACTCTTCAGGGCCTTGCCCCTGCATAAACTAACTCACACACAACAAAGAAAAACAGAAAAATCATAAAACGCTCATAGTCCCCGGCAACGGCGCCAAAAACTTGATGCGATTACGGCAAGTGCATCGGTCGTTCAATTAGGAAAATTGGGAGAGACTCCCCGAATATCGTTCTCAGAGGACTGCAAGTTGGGTTGTATAAATTTTTGTTAGGGAATTACTTATATAGATTCTTATGTAATTAATAAAAAAGGGGGGGGGGGGGGTTTGATTTTTGGTTTTCCTAGATTTGCAACGATGAAAGAAAATGCGGGCCTAGAGCTCCGCTTCGCTTGTCGGGATGGAATGCAGGCCGCGATGCCGTGCTTCGGTGAGCGGGTGGACGAGAAGGCTAGCGGATGGATGTTTTGTAACCAGTGGAATGAGGGTCGTAGGCACCTCGTCGCGGAACACGCAACTAGCAATTGCTAGTGCGGCGCACTACAGAGCGATGGAGTGGATGGCGGACTAGGGCGCTCCTCAAATCTCATAAACCACAACACATTTCGCCGAAATGAAATCACAATAACTTAAACACAGTTATGAACATCATCAGTAGGAAAGTACATTATTCCATGAAGAAATCCTACACTATACACAAAAGGGAAAGAGGTCACCGAAGCTCGAAGACTATGCTGAAGATTCACGGCTGGAATCGCAGGGTTATCAAGCCTCATCCGTGCTCGGTCTTCAGTTGCGTCCGGGGTACAGAGGAGCTGTCACCTTCCTCTACTTTACCCATCTTCTTCGTGGTCTAGCTTCAGCTACTCTTGTTGGAGATCCCTTGAATGTAGCAGAAATCTTCCGTCGATAGCATTCTTGAACTCGTAGATGATGGAGGAGGCCAAGGAGGGAGCGTCGGCAGAAGATTTGCAGGACAAAGGTTGCCAAAGCTCCTCCTAGGTCAGGCGGTGGTGGAGAGGCGAAATGGGCAGAAATGGCGGGCTTGCAGAGTTTTTCCCCGCGGGTCTCTCTTTCAGCATCAGATTTCCTGCTTTAAATACTAAAACGACAGAAATTTAGTCATGCATGGTCGAACGCACGACCGTGCATTTCCCGTGTGTTATTTAACGAAAAGAAATGCCTTGAGGAAGAAGCAGCAGCGCCTGTGCATTTTACTCACGCACGGTCGAAGCCGCCCGTGCGTAAAAACGCATGACCAAATCCAGATTGGCTAAAAACCAGGCGAAACAGGCGATCATGCATTTCCTTCGTGCACGGGCAACTACCCGTGCGTAAAAATGCACGAACAATGTCATATCACCATTTTGCTACCCAGAAGAAGGCGCACGACCGCAGCCATCCGTGCGCCAAGGAAAACGCACGACCGTTCGATATAAACAATCATGATTTCTGGGCAAAATGGGATGATCCAACTACCTGCAAGAATAGCAATCCAGCTGGGAATACACTTCCAGTACCAATCAATCATAGAAAAAGGATTGCGGAGCACCATGTGCTTACCCCCAACAACATGGAGTGCAAACGCACACCAAAATGGGCCTAAATAGAGCACAAAGCACGTAAGTGCGCGCAAGTGTGCATAAGAGAAATATAAGCAATAATAGCTCGAAAAAGACATGCACAAGAGTGAAAACTAGCCCAGATGAGTCCATGAAAGCATATATAAATGGGACTCATCAATTGCCTGCAGCTTCCTTCTCTGGCACATCCTTCTCCTGGACTACCTTTTCTGCAGGAGTCCCAACCTTCTCAGCATCAAGTTCTTCACCTTGACCCTCCTGGGTTGAGCACCCCGGATGGGGCTCCCCCTCAACCCTCTCAGTATCTTGGGTTGATCTCCCATGTAGGGACTCCCCCTTAAATCTCTCAGTGTCTTGGGTTGAGCTCCCATGTAGGGACTCCCCCTCAACTAGATCACTACCCCGAATAGGGCTCCTTCTCTCCTCAACTTCTTTGGATAGATTTGGGTCTAGATTGATGAGGCTTCTTCTTCTAAACTGTTTGATGACCCTGCCTCCTCTGAGTCATCAACTACTACTGCTTTCATTTTCTTCTCTTTTAGAGCTGCTTGGGCATCCTTAGGAGATTTGGAGATAACATTATCCCTTCCGTCCAACATTTTTGAGTCCAACCTCTTAGATTAATGTAGAGGTACTCCCATATTTCCTTTCAACACTTCCCCAAGGGAATTCAGTAGAAAGAGAGATAAGATTTTTCCAAAACTGAGGGACTTCAAGGTGTTCTTTATCCTTTGAAACAGAAACTCTCTTCAGTCAGTCTTCTTTGAAGCAATGATTCTGCACATAACCTCAAAAATTTCTTTAGAAATCCTGTCATGGGAACCATGCTTACACAGTAACACCTTCCCAACAATGTCAGCAAGAAGTTTTCCCTTCTGGTTGAATTCTGCTCTTTTTATGGACCCATAGGGCTTGCCACTATGCCCAAACCAGGCATATCCTGCAGAGAGATCTTCAGCAGTTAGGCCTTCCTCTTCAACCTCTTCCTCCAGCCTTGACATTCTCAATGCTTTTCCTAAGCTCTTTACAGACATCATAATCTTCTTTCCGACCACAACTGACTTTAAGATGGTCTCTAAATGATTGATTCTTTCTCCTTCAAAGAATTCAAGGAGCTCCTTGTTCATGAGAATACAGGGTTCACAGAGCAGATACTCCAGCCCTGCCGACTCCAGCAGTCCAATCACTGACCTAATCTCTTCAGAGCAGGAGTTGAATCCTCCTCTCTGAAGCTCACAACCAATCACTGAGGATTCTTCCTTCTTTGGATCCATTAAAGTAGAACGTCGAGGACGAACGATTGTCGGAGATGGGATGAAGGTTTGTTGCGGAAATGACTTAGGGCAAATGAAAGTGTAATTTTTGTCCTAAGAATTCATTTTATTTATAGTAGAGGTAGATGAAGGGGCGCGTACCTTTTGTTCTGATTAATAGATTAAAAGACCATCAGACAGCTCTGATTATAAGATCCAATATTGCATTGAGTATCTGGGTTGTATTTCGACGATATGCATTTTTGTTGTCGATAGTGTCATCGAGATTACTTCAACCTTGTCGTCGGAATCACTTCTGCTTTATCATCGAGACTCCAACAATATCGTCGAGACTCAAATTTTGTCGTTAAGACATTTCATTATGTATCGCTGAGAAGCCATCTATGTTGTTGAGACACCCATCCGATATTTGTCTGACTTGAGAAGATTATCAACACTTCTTGAGAGATTACTGGAGGCCGTGCCACATAGACTTCCTCCTTCAAGTCTCTTATTTAGATATACTGATTTGACATTTACTAGATAGGCTTGAAATCCTCTATGGGATACATAGAATAATAATATTCTATTTAATTCCAATCTCTTAATAGGAAAAAGGGGTCTGGCCAAACTCAATGCCTTTCTCCTATCTATACCCCCTTTTCAGCTTTTGATTTGATTTAGTTCCGCCTGCATTGCTTGATTGACAACTCCTTATAATTTGCTCTTGAGGATTATATCTGACTTGTCTTAGAGCAGCTTGCAGTCTTCTGGGAATGACTTTTGTCTTTCATTTATGATTCAGCCTTGTCTTCAATGAATAACTTTTTCCAATTTCTACCCTCTTTACTCTACGCATGTGCTTGGAGCAACCACTGTCCACATACCAAATGGGAGATTGGTTGACATTTGGGCATACCTGTTAGAAGGATTACTTACCCGCAAGAGCCCATACTTTCTGGGGTCCTATGTGCTTGTTAGAGAATGATTTAAAGGGAAAATTTGCAGCCTGCTTTCTGATTCTTATGTGGGGATTGTTCTGCACAGTTGGATTAAGCCAACACTCTCAGGCAAAATGCCCTACATTACCACAACACCAACATTCAAATATATTATATCTAGATTTTCTTGTTTTGCTTGGTCTGACTGAGTTAGGATGTTGCTTGAGAGCTAACCCTACTTTCTTAGAGGATGAAGAGCTTTCCCCAGCATGAGGATTTTTGAAGGCATTCACAAGAAAATTCTTTTGGGGTGCAGATAGAGCACTCTTCCCAAGGAAAGTCTGCCTTTTACCTACCCAAGTAGAAGGGAGCTTAAGAATACCCTCTGTCCTCTTTCTCTCTTTGCATCCATAGATGCTACAATGATCATAAGAGTTAGTAGGTATGATCACTTTTCTAAAGACTGTCTTTCCTTGAGAGGATTTCCCACAGTCTTCACCTTGACCATAACCCAAACCTTTCTTATTTGATTGTGAAAAGCCATCAATTAAGGGAAGAACAGTTTGTGGCTTGGAATAACTTGCCACAATTTTCTTTTCCTCTAAGAGCTTATCCTCCAGTTCTTTGATTCTAATATTCTTATGCTTAACAACTTCTGTTAAAGTGCTAGTGCTCAGTGTGGGAATTGATAAATTGATCTTATCTTGAGCTAGCTCAGTTACTTTCTCAAGCAGTTCATCTCTCTTATCACTCAAGGAGATGATATCAGCTGCTTGTGACTTACAAAGAGCTTTTGCTTTCTTAAGAGCTTCTAAAGGGCACCAAATTTCTCAATATATTCAGTGTCATCTTCTCTTATTATTGAATAGAAGCTGGCATCTGAATCTTTGTAAGATATAGTTGGAGAGGCTTTAGGAATTACCTGGTTGTGATGGGATTCATCACAACATTCTTCATCTGAAAAGGCCATTGCTGCTAAGTGGCTGTCAGATTCTGATGATGATGACTCACTGTCACTGTCACAGAGTGTTCTCACTTTCTTAGCTACAAGGCTCTTCTCCATCTTTCTGCTCTTTGAGTGTTTCCTTTCTTCACTCTTTTCCTTTCTCTTGAGTGGGCACTCAGCTATGATGTGTCTAGGATTCTTGCAGTTGTAACAAATTATATCAGTAGAAATATATTTGTTAGGTTTAGAATCATTCCTTTCTGATTTATGTCTGTTCCCAAATTTATCTTATCTCTTGATATAGAGGGAGAAGCTTCCTGTCTTCTATTTCCTCTTCTTCTGTTTCTCAGCAATTTCTTGAATTGCTTGCTGAATAGGGAGAGTTCTCCATCTAAAAGATCATAGTTGGAATTGCTGATGATCTCATCTTTTGAGATACAAGCAGGCTCCATAACCTTGTGCTTTTTTGAAGTTTCAGCTTTGAAAGCCACTGCCCTTTCTCTGCTGGAAACCTTGGAGTTCTCCTCTTCAGATCTTTTGGAGTTCAACTGCAGCACATAAGATAAGAGTTTGCCAAGCAACTGTTAAGGCTCAATGTTTCCCAGATTGCCAACTTCTCTGATGGAACAAAGCTTCATATCCCATTCCTTGTTTAGTGATCTCAAGAACTTATCATTGTGCTCATAATTTGGGAACTCCCTTTCATAAGTTCTGAGCCCATTAACAATTCTGAAGAACTTTTCAAAGTAGGTCGCTATGTTGTCCTTCTTATCTTGTCTAAAAGATTCATACTCCTGATTCAGAAGAGATTTTGTTTCATCCCTAACTTCCTTTATTCCCTCCATGTAGATAACTAAGGAATCCCATATTTCTTTTGCTATTTTGCAATAGATCAGATTCTGAAATGTGGAATCATTTATTGCATTAACAATTATATTCTTTGCTCTCTTGTCCATAGTGACCAAGGCTACTTCATCCTTGGTGAAATGAGATAAGGTCTTAGGAATAAGGGATACTGTAGGGTCCACAGGAATGGTCATGGGAACATAGGGTCCCACCTTTACAACCAAGTAGATTCTAGGGCCTGAAGCTTCCATGTACAACTTCATTCTCTACTTCCAGATAGCAAAATTCTCTTTGGTACAGATGGGCAACTTCATTGAGCTCATTTCCTTATGATTCTCACCAGCCATTGATTGTGATCACAACCCAATAAACATGTAGATCTTGTTCTAAGCTGTTAAGCCTTTGAACTCAACTTAGCTTCGATACCAATTGAAAGATTTGGGTTGTCTATAATACACCTAGAGGGGTTGATTAGATGTTTTCAATGTTAATTGCTACTTTAAATTCTAGCTAGCACAACACAGAAACAACATAGAAAACACACAGGATTTACAGTGGTTCCCTTCAAGACAATGTGTCAAGAGGTACTCCACTGTCCCTCTCACCTATATAGCAATGTGCTAGACTAGGTAACTTCTCCAACTCAGATCTCTTCTCAATAAGTAGATATTACAACTCAGGCTTACAAAGAACCCTACCAACAACTCAAACTTTTCAAGTCTTACAACAACTCAGATCTTCACCAAGATCCTACCAAACTCAGGCTCACAAAGAACCCTACTAAACTCAGGCTCACACATAACCCTACCAACACTAAGATTTGTTACAAGATCTTACAATCTCAGGCTCACAAAGAACCCTACAAAATAAGAAAAGTATTTTTCTGTTGCAGAAGAGAAGGCTTCAAGATATGAGTTTTTAATAACATGTCTTCTTCTTCTTGCAAATATAAGCCCAGAGATCTTTTGAATCTCTGAAATATACTTGAAAATCTTCTTGAAAGAAATATCAGATGGACTTTGTAACCAGGAAAGAAGATTCTTTCTTTCATTTTCTTTGATCTTCACAGCACAACAATGAAGTCTTCTTGTTGAGCACTTTTCTCTCTTTTCTACTTGTATGCTTGTACGTATCAGAATAATAGTGAGTGAAAATAACTGTGTCAAGTATATTATGAAATCGATAATTTCTCTCTTTTGTATTCTTCTGTAACTTTGCATAAAGGCCCTTATTGAATTATTCCATAATTAATTGGCCAGATAGGAATGTTAATAGAAATGACAGAATATATTATCATAAATGCTTTGCCATTCTTAGAACTTGCAGAATATGGTTGTGAATAATTTTCTTCATTAATGCTGTGTAACGACTATATTCTGTATCATTTAATATTTCTTGATTAGCGCACAAGACAAGCGACATGCACATTCCCTGTATTTCAATTTCCGAGAAAATTGGCGCTTTAAATGTCGTTCAGCATCTGTCAAGACGATAAATTTCCTTCAAGCCGATATCATCTTGATCGTCTCGACGATATGTAATCTATATGACGATATCGCCGACAAACTTCTTTCTTCAAGACTCTACTTGATATCTCAACGATACTTCTTCTTCTAGACAATATCGTCGAGATGTTTCCTTCTACACGATATGTCTTCAATCTTCAAGATGATATCATCTAGACATCTGAACTTAGCTTTCTCAACGATAAAGCTTCTTTAAGATGATATTGTTGAAACTATTTCGACGATATATTTCCTTTCTCAATGATATGTCTGCTAAGGCTGAAGCCAATATTTAACTTAGTGATTTTTCACTTCTTGTGTAGTTTTGATACTGAAAATATAGTCTTGATACTAAATATATAGTCTTGACATACCTGTCACATCATAAACTAAAACACACATAAAAAACAACTTGACTTATCTATACTTGTGTTCCTTCTTCAAATCTAAGAACATTGAGGGCACAATACCCAACAACCTTTTGGTAAATCTATATAAAATTCCTTTGTGTCTTTTGAATGCATTTCAATTTCTATTTCATATTTTGACGTTTCTATGTTTTACCGTGTGATTGTATCTCTGTTTTAATTCTCATATGATATATTGCAAGCAACCTAACTCCCAAAACATATGTGAAAGCATTATAAGTGAAAAGAAATCAAATTTGGGTTAATTTGGGCGTCTTCTCTATTCACCCCCTCTCCAAAGAAGTATTCAGAGAGTCTATTTTGCACTTTTGATTGGTATCAGAGCTAGGCTCACCTTTAAGGGTTAAAAACTTGGTGAATCAAGATTTTGAACTCTGAATACTCTTCCAGCATTTATAATATCTTATAATGTTTACACAGAAAGATTATGCCTCAACATCCATACCACCATGTGAAATCTTAATAGATTTACCATATTGAAGTCATAAATCATACTGTACATGGATTCTATTGATGAAGAAATCTATGAATCCATTCTTGCAACTCCATTCATTCACAAGAAGGTGAATATGATTAATGGAGATAAAATATTAAAGCCAAGGGTACAATGTTCTGAAGAGGACAAGAAGATGAGGTCCTATAACAAGAAGTATATGAACATCTTAGTTAACACTCTCTCTAATGATCTATGCCAAACCATCATTAACTTCACTTCAGCCAAAGAAATCTGGGATGCTCTTACTTTGATGGCTGAAGGGAGTGAAGATGTTAGAAAGGATAAAAAAGCTAATCTCATAAGCTTATATTAGAATTTCAAGATGAAGGGAGATGAATCTATGGTGGAGTAGTACAAGAGGTAAACCACCATCAATAATTTCTTGAAGACCAATGGAAGGGAGATTATTGATAAGGAGTGGAATGACAAGCTTATGAAGAGCCTCACCAAGCAGTACCTTCCATACTCTTGGGCAATTAAGGAGACAATGAGGCTCATAGAAATTACCCATGATGCCATGTATGAAAGGCTCTTGTCCTTTGAGTTGACTACCTCTCAGACATAAAGGAAGAGTAGGAACCAACTACACTATTCAAGCCAACACATGAGAAGACAGTGACATTGTAAGCCACTTAATTAAGAAGAACTCCTCCCTCTTTATCTGAGGAGGAGCTGAGCTTCCTACCCATGAAGATCCATGCATGGAAGAAGGAAAATACACCTTCTAAATACAAAGATAGGAGCACTGACAAAAGCTCTAATAGCATCAAGTATGAATCTAAGAAACCTGATGAAGTAATAAGTTTTTATTGCAGGAAAGGTGGACACATCTCCATAGAATGCAGAAAAAAATGAAGGATAAACTAGGTTCCAAAGGAAAAGTTGAGGAGAAGACGAAGAAGCACGACGAAAAGGATACAAAGATGAATGCTCAAAGATGGAGTGTGTACAACCCGGATATTCTCCTAGAGGTGAACAGAGACTAAGGAGTAACCAACAAGCAAGGATAATGTGGAAGGCGAGCCAGAGTCTCAATGGCCGCTCGCAGGAAGGCGTGCGAGCCAGGCACTCGCCAACTGTGCATAAGGAAGCAGGCGAGCTAGCGCTCGCCGACCGACCGTAAGGAAGGTGTGCGAGCCAGATCCTCGCGGTCTGCTCCTGAGTTCGATGAAAGCTGTTATGAGTTCGACGAATTTCGTTCTCCGTTCGACGAAACCCGTTCGACGAACTCATCCCTCCGTTCGACGAAACCCGTTTGACGAATTCTTCTCTCTCGCGAGTGGTGATCTCATAGACCATTCGTCCATAAACTAAAGAGGTGGAGTTACTCTTCCGCCCCTGGTGGTCTGTCGGTAGCCCCTCCAAACAGCGGAGTTTGGCTGTTAGCAGGCCAAATTGGGGTGCGTTTAGTAAAACCAAAAGGCGAAATACCGCTATTGACAGACAAGAAACAAAAAACTATAAATAGACCTTAAAAGGCACCTTGGGAGAGGATTCCAATCTCAGTTCTCTGAGCTTCTTCTTCTTACTTGGTTACTTTGGTTCAGCTCTCTAGCTCTCCAAGGTGCCCAAGGCTCAGTTTTGGCTTGGGAGGGAAAGCGCTTAACGATCTTTCGGGTTTGTGGTGGGACTTCCTCACTGCAACTAAGATCTTAGTCCATTTCCAAGTCTTCGGTTTGCTCCTTTCAAGGGACTAGTAAGGGCTAGCTGCCCCTCAACTTGTTGAGGGCCCGAGCTTCACAAGAGACCGAGAAATCGGTTTCAACATTTTGGTGCGGTGAGCATGGAGCGCGGCTGGTCCAGGAAGATTCCGAGAAAGGAAAATGGCGGAAGATGAAGATCAAGGCAAGGAGCTCTACGGGTCACCTCCGGTGGCAGTGCAGAAGATGTTCTCGGACTTCAGGCGAGAGGTCCTCGACACCCTAGGGTTTGCGGTCGCAGCGCTTCGAAGCGAGTTCGCGACCCCAGTGGGTCAAGCATCCCAACCTCCGACAGCGGATGGCGAGGGAGCCCTAGGAGGAAGGGCTGGAAAATAAGTGGCTGGCAGGTCAGTGCAAGATCTGGAGGGACGAGTGCTGTTTGCCAGTCCCTCGAGCTCGGTTCCGGCGAGCTTAGTCCCGGCGAGCGCGGGATAGGAGAGCCCAAGACTGGTAGGCGTGGGGGAGGCGAGCACGGCGCCGGGGAATGCGATTTCGGTGGGCGCGGCACCCGCGGGGGCCAGCCCGACAACGGTGGCTCTCGCGAGCTAGTCCCTGACGAGCTCCAGTTGGGCGAGAGAGCTCGGGGGGCGAGCTGAGCAGGAAAGGGAAGTAGGGGGAGGAAGCCCCTTTTGTGAGTTGGTGCTCTCTGCACCTGTCCCGGAAGGGTTCCGAGAGTGGGACAGGGTCTATTACCATGGTCGGGACGACCCGGTCTAGCACCTGCAGTCGTTCGAGGACTCGGTCTCTATCAGGCTGATGTCGGACGCCTTCAAGTGTCGACTCTTTGCCGTCACCCTGAAGGAGAAAGCTCGGGAGTGGCTCCACCAACTCCCCGTCGGATCGATCTACGTTTTCGAGGATCTGCGTAGAAGTTTCTTGCTGCGGTTTTCAACTTCGAAGAAGAGGAAGAAGGACACCGAGTCCCTCTTCAAAGTGAAGCAAGAGCCTAAGGAGTCGTTGGCTCATTATGCAGATCTGTTTCAGGAGGAAGTTCTGCTCACCCAGGAAATGCCCGGGTTTGCTCTTCAGCTCGCCTTCATGTTGGGGCTGTAAGAGAGTTTCTTCAAGATGGACCTGAAAAGGAAAGCCCCCATCTCCTACGAGGAGTTGATGGAGAGAGTGGTGGAGGAGGTCGAGAGTGAGGAAGACAAACCGGAGCTCACCAAGAGGCTAGCAAAGCTCACTGAGCCGGAGGTCAGACAGCAGGAAGTAAGAAGAAGGGAAGAGCCCCGGGCCCCGGAGGGGGGATGGAGGCAGCATGGCGGAGGGATGCAAGGTCAGGGAAGAGGCTACGCCCCAGGAGGGGGTAACTTCTATGGGGGGGGGGGCAAGGAAGACCTCAACAGTTAGGGTGGAGGCAGGGTGCGAGGCAGATGCCTCCCCCACCTCAGCAGGCTATGGAGATCAGACGAGGAAGAGGAGGAGGAGGAGGGAGAGGAAGGAGAGAAGTAGTGGAAGCAGGAGCGGGGAGGAGAAGAGGAAACAGGGCGGCAGAGGCCGAGAGGGGAGAGGCGGCGTTGCCGTACTGTGACTTCCATGACGAGGAAGGTCACGCAACGGCCACCTGCCCCGAATTCTTGGATACAAAAAGAGCTAGAGTGCCGGTGCCGTGGCAGCAACATCAGGTGAGGATCGAGGAAGTCCTGCCTCGAGAGGACGAGGAGGAGAGGTGTGGACTGGGTCGATTTGGAGACCCGAGGAGGGATCGGGGTGATCCACGAGGGAGTGGGGGTAGAGGCAACCCGCAAGGCAAGCCTTCATACCATATACCGTCGGAGCGTGGCTTCAACATCCACGGCTCCACCCCCCGCCAAAAAAATCACTTTCTCCCAAAGGGATATGCCGGGTCATGAGGACCCTTTTTGCGACGCATTGGTTATCCAAACTGCCATCGAGAACTTCACAGTGTCTCAAATTCTCGTGGACAACGGGAGCTCGGTCAACGTCATCTTAAAGAGGGCGTTCGATGAAATGAAGGTGGAGGCCAGAAGGGTGTTGGCCTCAGATGACCCTCTGTTTGGGTTTTCGGGAGAGAGGAAAGAAGTGGAAGGCGAAGTGGGACTCCATGTGACCTTTGGGGGGGGGGCAGTCTTGGAACTGCCGCTTCGTGATAGTGGATGCCCCCGGCAGCTACAACGCCATCTTCGGAAGGCCTCTCATCATCGCATTCCGATGCGTCCCATCCACCTTCCACCAGTGTCTCAAGTTTAGCACCAGAGGAATCCAGATTCAGGTCCGGGGAGACCCCAAGGTGGCGAGGCAGTGCTATGTGACTGCCGTCAACACCATCTCTTGGATGGAAGAAGCGGAGGAGTGGGACAAGGTGATGGAAGAGGTGGCCGAGGCCGAAGAGGAGGAGAGGTTGGAGGGGAAGGAGGGAGAGAAAGAAGAAGAGGCCTCGGGAGGAGGGGCAGAAGAGCTGATGATGGTGGAAGAGGAAGAGATGGAGGAAGGAGCCAGGGGATCCCTTGTGGCGGCGAGGAGAACAATACCTGGGGGGAGCAATCCAGTTTGGAGGCAGTGGATGAAATAGTGGAGGTGGAGGTGGCCACCAAGGCCGGATCAATTGAGAAGATCAAGATCGGCGGGGAGCTCAGCCCCGAGGACCGGAGGAAGATCTCGGCGTGTGTCCAAGACAACGTGGACGTCTTCGCATTGAGTGCTGCGGAGATGCCGGGGATCGACGCGGAGGTGGCGTGTCACCGCCTCAACCTCGACCCCGACACTCGCCCCATTCGCCAAAAGAAGAGGTCCACTGCTGACAAGCTGGGGGCACCCATTCGGGAGGAGGTGAACAAGCTCGTTAAGGCCGGTCTTGTATCAGAGATTCAGTACCCTGGTTGGGTCTCCAACGTAGTGATGGTGAAAAAGGGGACGGTAAGTGGAGGATGTGCGTTGATTTTTCCTTGCTTAATAAATCATGCCCTAAGGATTGTTACCCCTTGCCTAGAATCGACGCGCTGGTTGACTCAGCCATCGGTTTCTCTGTGATGTCTTTTTTAGATGCTTTTTCAGGTTATCATCAAATCCGCATGCACCCTCCCGACATCAAAGATGTCTCCTTCATCACAGGGGATGGATGCTATTGTTACAAAATGATGCCCTTTGGGCCAAAAATGTAGGGGCTACATACCAACGGATGATGGACCGGGTCTTCCGCAAGCAGAAGGGGAGAAACCTGGAGGTGTATGTTGAGACCTCATGGTAAAGAGCCGAAACCTCGAGTCTCACCTCCAAGACCTTGAAGAGACTTTTGGGACCTTGCGGAAGCACAAGATGAAACTCAACCCCCTGAAGTGTGTCTTCGGGGATAGCAAGGGAAAATTCCTAGGCCACTTGCTCACCCCTGCAGGGGTGGAGCCTAACCCCGATAAGGTTAAAGCAATCTTGGAGTTGGGGTCGCCAAGAAACGCGAAGGAGGTTCAACGCCTCATGGGAAAGTTGGCCAGGCTCAGCAGGTTCCTCTCCAAGGCGGGTGAGAAGTGTGCCCCCTTCTTCAAGGTGCTACGGGGAAACAAGAAGTTCGAATGGACCTTCGAATGTGTGGAAGCTTTCCAAGCTTTGAAAGGGCAACTCACCCAGACCCCACTACTCCAGCGGCCAAGGCAAGGGGAGGACCTATCTCTATACTTGGGGGTAGGATCGGAGGCGGTAAGCTCGGTGTTGGTCCGGGAAGAAGGGAGAAGACAATTCCCCATCTATTACGTCAGCCGAGTGCTAAGGAAGGCGGAGCTCCGATACCAGATTTTGGAGAAGTTGGCGTTCGCCTTGGTGGTATCGGCCCGGAAGCTTAGACCATACTTCCAAGCACACTCGATCAAAGTGGTGAGCGACCACCCGCTTCGAAAAGTTATGGAGGGGGTGGAGCATTCAGGGAGACTAGCCAAATGGTCCATGGAGCTAAGTGAGTTCGACATCGCGTTTGTGACTAGGACGTCAATCAAGGCACAAGTGGTGGCAGACTTCATGGTGGACTACACAACCAAAGTAGGGGAGCACGAATCACCTTCCCCGGTCTCCTGGAAGATGATAGTGGATGGTGCGTCAGGGAAGCATTCCTATGGAGGAGGTGTCGTCCTGATAAGCCCCTAAGGAACGAAGATCGAGCAGGCCCTGAGCATCCATTTCCTTATTACCAACAACCAAGCCGAGTACGAGGCAGTGATATCGGGCATGCAGCTGGCTAGGGAGCTAGGAGTCCAGGACGTGGAGGTGTCAACGGACTCCATGGTGGTGGCATGCCAAATCTGGGGAGAATTTGAAGCAAGGGAGCCGACCCTCCAACACTACCTAGAGAAGGTCAAGGGGGTCATCAGCCAATTTCACACTTTTTCCATCACACATGTGCCAAGGAAGGAGAGCACCCCGGCGGACCTACTGGCCAAGTTCGGTCCCCGGGCAGGGGGAACAGTGTCAGAACTCTTCCGACCTTCCATTGAAGAGGGGGAGCTAATGGAGGTGGATCAGCGAACATCGTGGATGGATCCCTTTGTCACCTTCCTGACATCGGTAAAGTTCCCCGAGGGAAATGTTGACAAACGGCGGTTCAGGTACAAATCTGCGTATTATTCCTTACATGCAGGGTTGCTATACCAAAAAACACTCTCGGGGCTCCTGGCTCGTTGCGTGTCTGAGGAGGAGGTCCCGAGGGTCCTCGAAGAAATCCACTCGGGAGAGTGTGGCAGTCACTCCGGGAGCCGGACTTTGGAGGGGAGAGTGCTAAGGCAAGGCTACTTCTGGCCTACCCTCAGCAAGGATGCAGCAGAATTCGCAAGGAAGTATTCGAACTGCCAGCTCTATGCTCCCCTCCAACTCCTTCCAGCCCGAAGGCTCCGGACCATCACAGCTCCGTGGCCCTTCGCTATAGAGGAATTGGATTTGGTGGGACCTGATGAGTCATGATTATATACACCTTCATGGACTCATCCGGGCCATTATTTAGTCAATATCACGCACTTTAGCCTTATTATAGTTTATAATTGATAACCCATGCTAGGTGCACATTTTGGCCCACTTTGGTGTGTTTTCGTGTTTATTTCCTTTCATAGTACTCATATGTTGTTAAGTGCCACTTTCGGTGGCTAGATCTGTGTTTGTGCTGGAATAGGAGGCGTGCAAGTGTTTCCGGTGCAATTCTGCACAGGAACACTGCGCACGATCACTTGTTCTAGTGCGCACGACCACTGGTCGTGCGCCACTGATCGTGCGCACTTAGCCCCTTTTTACGAGTTCTGTCTAGTGCAGTGCGCACGCCCATCAACTCCAGTGCGCACGACCACCGGTCGTGCGCCACTGTCCGTGCGCACTTAATAGTAATTTTATGAGTTCTGTCTCACCTATTGCGCACGACCACCGACGCTAGTGCGCACGATCAACGGTCGTGCGCCATTGGTCGTGCGAGCATTTTATTTTATAATTTCATCTCTTGCAGGTTCTGTCCAGGCAGTGCGCACGATCGCAGGATTCCAGTGCGCACGACCACTGGTCGTGCGCCAATGATCGTGCGCAGTGTTTAATCCAGCGCCTATTTAAGCGCCTGTTGCGATTTTAGGGCGGATTATTCATTCCGGGAGCGGGATTTCTGTTCCGTACGCCGCCGACCGCCCCCTTGGATCGCCCCTAATTCATCTCCTACGCAAGGGGAAGCTTCCTCGGTCCATTCCTAGACATCCTCCATCGTCCGTGAGTGTTCTCCATCATCCGCAAGCCTCCAAGCAATCATTTTCGCTTTCCGCCCGGTGAGAAGAAGAAGAGACCTTGAGTCGAAGACGACGGAGCACGTAGGGAGATTGTGACAGCCCTCTACGCCGGAAGCATCGTCCGCCCGAGTCCGGAGGTAGCCCGACAACCTACCATTCCGGCCGTGAACGGCCGCTAGTCTTCACCGCCG
Organism: Dactylorhiza incarnata; assembly: GCA_033032865.1. Lineage (NCBI taxonomy): Eukaryota > Viridiplantae > Streptophyta > Magnoliopsida > Asparagales > Orchidaceae > Dactylorhiza > Dactylorhiza incarnata. The sequence goes on along the minus strand of JAWHQI010000023.1, from coordinate 13,966,037 downwards.
GTTATCTCCTTCCTCTTTCCTTGATTGTACCCCTTTGAATCTTTTACTAAATGAATATTGTGATATTTACTTGATGAGAATGAATGTTTCTGTGTTCTTATTCATGGGTTGGTTGTGATTCACCACGTTCAAGCGCACTCACTCACACACGCACGCAAGGTGTTTGCTCCGTGTTGGCAAGAGCTAATGACGGTTGTGAAGAGGTGTTTGCGACCCTCACTCTCTCGCGCCTGAGTCCACTTCATTCGCCTCACGAAGCACGGCATCGCGGCCGTTGCATCCACCTCACGTTGCGAAGCGGTGTTCTCGACCCGCATCTCTTTTATTGTTGTTAAAATTAGGAAAACCAACCAAAAACCCCTTGTTGTGTTTGTGAAACGCTTGTGTAACAATATTCACTGCACGATTCGATCACCCATCCTGCATTCCTCAAGAGACCGACATCTGGGGAATTTATTCTCCACAATTATTACTTGACAGCGACCGGTGCACTTGCCGACGCGCATCAAGTTTTTGGCGCCGTTGCCGGGGAACGCAGGCGTGTATCGTCTTGTGTCGTGACTCTCGTTACACGAGCAGTTGTTTTTGATCTTTTCGTTTCTTCTTGTTGTTGACAGTGCATGCAGAGGCAGATTGCAGGTGAACTTGCACCTTTTGACCCAGAAATCGAACGAACCGCTCGCGCGCGAAGGCGTGCTGCGGCTTTGCAAGCAGCCATGGGTGATCATGTGAACCCGAATGATGCTGATGCGCGAGTTCACGATGAGGGGCAAAATCCGGCCACTGATGAACAGGAGGCGGAGAGACCTCGGCCTCGTACTATGAGAGATTATACCACCCCCACCGCTGGAAGCGTGTATCCGGGCTTTGGGCCCAATATCATGAACAATCAGTTTGAGATAAAGCCGGCGATCTTAAACATTATCCGAAACCATGCTCAGTTTTCGGGGATGGCTAGCGAAGACCCGCATCTGCATCTGGCAGAATTCTCTGATATTTGCGGAACTTTCCGCTATGCGGGCATTGCTGATGACACAGTCAAACTGAGACTGTTCCCCTTCTCCCTCCGTGATAAAGCAAAAGTATGGCTTCATTCCATCCCGCCCGGGACTGCTGCAACATGGGATGCCCTTGCATCCAAATTCCTGGCTAAATTCCACCCGGTGGATAAGATTGTAAGCTTGCGGCGTGAAATCGCCACATTTCGGCAGTTGGATCAAGAGACTCTTGCGGAAGCTTGGGAGCGCCTCAATGAACTCCTTCGCCGTTGCCCTGGCCACGAGCTCCAGCCATGGAACGTGGTTGAATTGTTCTACTTCGCGATCGAGCCCAATTATAGGGCAATGATCGATGCTGCGGCCGGTGGTACCTTGATGAACCACACCCCTGAAGATGCCCTGCGGATTTTGCGTGACACTGCCTCCCACAGTACCTTCTGGACTGCAGGGAGAAACGCTCCAAGAAGAAGCCGAGGACTCTTCATGGTTGATTCTCTTCCTTCTCCGTCTCCATCTGCTGCCATCATTACTTGTGAAGGATGTGGAGGTGGAGGCCACCATGCTTACGAATGCTCGGGGAACCAAGTGGTAGGTGATTTCGTGCACTTATCTTTAAATGAATCTGTGAATTATGTTGGAAATCAGTCCAAGGGGGCGCCGTATAATAACACTTATAATCCGGGAGCGAGAAGTCATCTGAACTTCTCGTGGAATCCCAACACGCCCGGCCAACGATGGTCACCGGGGCAGCATCAAAATGATGCTTACGCCTCCGGGAGCCAACCGAGGCCGCCGCACCCGGATTACAACCAAGCACCCCCTACTCAAAAGAAGAGTAATTTAGAAGAAATGATGGAAAAATTCATGCTTGTAGCTAACTCGAATATGGCAAACCAAACTGCATCTATGCGAAACTTGGATACGCATTTGGGCCAATTGGCCCAAGCGCTAACTGAGCGTTCGCAGGGGTCCCTTCCCAGTAATACGGAAAAGAATCCCATTGATCAAGGGAAAAGTCTGGGGGATGTGGTGGATGCCAATCCGAGTGAGCTGACAATCTCGTGTTCCATCAATCAGGTTGAAACAAAGGCTCTATGCGATTCCGGTTCCTCTCGCAATGTTATTGCGCTGCAAGATGTTGCGAAACTTCAATTGGAGATTAACACAGAGGAAAAGAAATCGCTGATTCTCGCTAACGGCACCATTATTCAATCCGAGGGAGAGGTGAGAAACGTGGAAGTAATAGTTGAGGGGACAACTGTGGTCGCGGACTTTCAGGTGTTGGGCCCCCGGGAAAATCAATCCATCCCTATCTTGGGGGTGCCGTTCTTGAAAGAGAGCGGCGCCACCCTTGACTTTGCCACGGGGTGTGTCATCTTACCTAACACGGCGCTGCAGCCCATTCATCTCGAAGCTAGAGCCGACACATCCACTCCTCCCCCTCTTGTTATTTCTGATGAACTTCTGAGTTGTGCAGGGAAGACGCATTTCCAAGAAACAGGTGAAGGGGAAATGGAGGAGCTCAAATCTGATGAGGAGGAAGTGATTGACTTTCGGAAAGAATTCGACGCCGAGAAGGAGGATGACGGCTGTCCGGGAAATGATGATGTGGATTTAGTCAAGAATGCTGATTATTTTTCTTCTTGTGATGAATCGTGTAATAAACTGTTTAAGCGTTCCGTCTCTTGGGCCGATCCGGTGGTCACAGTGACACCGGAAGTGACGCCACCTGATTCTAAGGAGGAAAAATCTGAGAGTTCACAACGGTGGCAATCTCCAACCGTCACCAAACTGAAAAAAGAAAAACTTCTGCGTGACGCTCGTGCTGCCGCTCTTCGTAGCAAGAGGGCGGAGGTTAGGGGAGCATTGGGTAATACCAGTGCTGGCCCTAAAGCCTTCACCTCCCGCCTACATGCTACAGGAGATGCGCACCACAAGAGCGCTTTTAGTTGATGCGTGTTTTTAATTGCTGTAATGAACTATTTTTGAGTATGTCTTCTTAATTCCTGCACTCTTTATAAACAATGCTAATACAGGTATTTGGTCCAGCTTAAGGACGTTAAATGAAAGCGCTACTGGGAGACAACCCAGATTTCCGGTTTTTTTTTTATATTTCCTTTTATCTAACCTTTCCTAGTTCAGTTTTTGTTTTTGCTTTTGTTGTTTTGAGTTTTGCTTGCAGGTTTTGTGTTCGATGGTGGATGCTGCGGATTGTCTTGATTTTAAACGCCATTCTTCTGGTATGCTCACGTGCTGAGCATTGGGTAACTTCTTCCCTAGCTTTCAATTTTGATTTTCACTGTCATATCATTATGTTGTATGGTTTTGATTAAGTCTGGGGGAGAGCCGTTTCTTTGTCACCCACTGCACATGCTCATCTCATTTGCATACTAGAAGTATTTTAATTTCAGTTATTTAGTATCGTTCATCTTCACACACCACTTCACCCACTTGAGTGCGTGCTTTCTTTTGTGTTGTTCCGTTTAAACTAGTTTGGTTGGAATGTGAAATAGGCTATTAACACAGGAATTATTATTTGGAGCGCGGTGTCGACTCATGTAGTGTTCTAGTCGCTTCGCATGCTATAGTAGAACCTGAGTAGAATTAGATTTTCTTTATGCATTTAATTTATGTGTAGTATCTCTGCGTAAATTTAGATTTAATGTACTCAAGTGGTGAATTCGAATGAAATTGATGATAACCCGGTGTTGTGTGTGTGCGGTCGCTAAACGTGTGTTGCTCGAGTCGGGAGGAAGGTTTATCTTTCTCGTGGGCTAAGAACTTGCCCCAAGCGACTCTTGAAGCATGGGTGAGAGCTACTTGTTGAGTCAAGCACGATGTAGGCCACCATTTGGCTAGTTTGAGCTTTGCTATTCCATGCCCCTTTCATTCACCTTTGCAAGCCAAATTTGTGCCTACCATTTTTATGTTCAGCTCCTCCTCATCCACCAAAGCCTGAAGCCTATCCTACGCCCGCAACCAAAAAAATGTTTTAACTGTGCTCATAATTTCCAACTTGTGTGGTGTGTGGTGTCATTGTGTTTTGAAGAGAAAATAATGTCTATCCGCTGATTTTGAACCAACTGGAGGTTGCTTGAAAGAAGAAAAATATTTAAAAAAAAAAAAGAAGAGTATCCTGAAAATAATCCTCCCAAGCTAAAGAGAAAAATCTGTTGGTATTTGTAAAGTAGGCTGTGTGCACACCTGGTTTTCATGATAGGTCTGGGGGTGTGTCACACGAGCATAGTTGTTTGGTTTTGTAAGGTGCAGTGTGCCGTTGGCTCATTTGGGTTGCGTAGCCGTCATGTTTATCTTTGCATATCATTCCGTAACCTAAGCCCCGTTTTAATCCTATAAGTCCTACTGATTTGATTTGCGAGTTTGCTAGCGCCGTGGAGAGAGTGTGACCGGGCAAGCGTATGGTTCACGACGTTGATGGATTTCAGCGGAGTTATTCCTAAGCCCCGATCTTTTGCAACACCCGCCTCAGCGTCTCGTCACTTCCATACCGGGCATGATCGTCAAATTCTTCATAATTCACCCACTGAGTACAATTAAATCTTTGATTACGCTTTAGTACTTACGTAAATTAGTTAGCATAGCTAGAATCTTCTTCTACTAGAATTCCTACTCGCATGCGTATGTTACTTCGCACTGTACTCCCCTGCGTAATTCGCTATTTTAATTATCTCTTTCAACTTCCGCCGGATTCGTTTGCTCGGGACGCGCAAACAGTTAAGTCTGGGGGTGTGATGAGTCCTGATTATATACACCTTCATGGACTCATCCGGGCCATTATTTAGTCAATATCACGCACTTTAGCCTTATTATAGTTTATAATTGATAACCCATGCTAGGTGCACATTTTGGCCCACTTTGGTGTGTTTTCGTGTTTATTTCCTTTCATAGTACTCATATGTTGTTAAGTGCCACTTTCGGTGGCTAGATCTGTGTTTGTGCTGGAATAGGAGGCGTGCAAGTGTTTCCGGTGCAATTCTGCACAGGAACACTGCGCACGATCACTTGTTCTAGTGCGCACGACCACTGGTCGTGCGCCACTGATCGTGCGCACTTAGCCCCTTTTTACGAGTTCTGTCTGGTGCAGTGCGCACGCCCATCAACTCCAGTGCGCACGACCACCGGTCGTGCGCCACTGTCCGTGCGCACTTAATAGTAATTTTATGAGTTCTGTCTCACCTATTGCGCACGACCACCGACGCTAGTGCGCACGATCAACGGTCGTGCGCCATTGGTCGTGCGAGCATTTTATTTTATAATTTCATCTCTTGCAGGTTCTGTCCAGGCAGTGCGCACGATCGCAGGATTCCAGTGCGCACGACCACTGGTCGTGCGCCAATGATCGTGCGCAGTGTTTAATCCAGCGCCTATTTAAGCGCCTGTTGCGATTTTAGGGCGGATTATTCATTCCGGGAGCGGGATTTCTGTTCCGTACGCCGCCGACCGCCCCCTTGGATCGCCCCTACTTCATCTCCTACGCAAGGGGAAGCTTCCTCGGTCCATTCCTAGACATCCTCCATCGTCCGTGAGTGTTCTCCATCATCCGCAAGCCTCCAAGCAATCATTTTCGCTTTCCGCCCAGTGAGAAGAAGAAGAGACCTTGAGTCGAAGACGACGGAGCACGTAGGGAGATTGTGACAGCCCTCTACGCCGGAAGCATCGTCCGCCCGAGTCCGGAGGTAGCCCGACAACCTACCATTCCGGCCGTGAACGGCCGCTAGTCTTCACCGCCGGTTATCTCCTTCCTCTTTCCTTGATTGTACCCCTTTGAATCTTTTACTAAATGAATATTGTGATATTTACTTGATGAGAATGAATGTTTCTGTGTTCTTATTCATGGGTTGGTTGTGATTCACCACGTTCAAGCGCACTCACTCACACACGCACGCAAGGTGTTTGCTCCGTGTTGGCAAGAGCTAATGACGGTTGTGAAGAGGTGTTTGCGACCCTCACTCTCTCGCGCCTGAGTCCACTTCATTCGCCTCACGAAGCACGGCATCGCGGCCGTTGCATCCACCTCACGTTGCGAAGCGGTGTTCTCGACCCGCATCTCTTTTATTGTTGTTAAAATTAGGAAAACCAACCAAAAACCCCTTGTTGTGTTTGTGAAACGCTTGTGTAACAATATTCACTGCACGATTCGATCACCCATCCTGCATTCCTCAAGAGACCGACATCCGAGGAATTTATTCTCCACAATTATTACTTGACAGCGACCGGTGCACTTGCCGACGCGCATCAGGACCCTTCCCTCAGGCAAGCGGCCAAAGGAAGTTCCTACTGGTGATGATAGATTACTTTTCCAAATGGGTCGAGGTGAAGGCGCTGGCCAAGGTAACATCCCAGGTGGTGAGAAATTTCGTTTGGTGTGAAATCATTTGCAGGCATGGGCTCCCCCTAGCCATCATGACGGATAACAGACCTCAATTCGCCAGCGAGGAATTTGTTAGTTTTTGCACCCAACTCGGCATAGACCTCAGTTTCGTGTCGGTCCACCACCCCAGAAGCAACAGCCAGGTGGAGGCGGCAAACAAGATAATCGTCAATCTACTAAAGAAGAAGGTAGAGAATCTCAGAGGCAATTGGGTGGAGCAACTACCTTCGGTCCTATGGGCTTTGAGAACTACTCCAAGCACGACCACAGGGGAGACCCCCTTCAAACTATCCCACGGGTCCGAGGCCGTTCTCCTGATAGAGTTCGAAGTCAAAACACCCAAGGTGATCACTACGGGCAAAGGAGATGGAGAATGGTTAATAGAGAATGATTCAGAGCAAAGGTTGTCCCTGGATCAGGTAGAGGAGCTCCGAGACCTCGCTACTGTCCGACAGGAAGAAGTCAAGAGGCGGATGGCCAGATACTTCGACCAGCACATCAGAATAAAACACTTTGAAAAGGGAGATCTAGTACTAAAGAAGGTTGACGCGGCAGGAAGGGGAGCCGCGGTTGGCAAGCTAGAGCCCAATTGGGAAGGGCCTTACATTGTAAGTGAAGTGCTCAAGTCAGGAGGGCACCACCTCCAGGATGTGGAAGGGGTGTCTCTCGGCCGAGCCAGGAGTGGGGATGATTTGAAGAGTTTTTATCCTTAGCAATTTTTTGTAACTAACTTTTGAATATTTCCTACTCAATACATGTATTTTGGAGTAATTCTTTGGCAGGTTTCGAAGGGTTTTGGTGATGGAATGCCCCAGATCAATTCCGCTGCCGGGCTCTCATAGACGGTGGGTCAGGTTGATCTCTGGAGAGGCTGGCAATGTTTCAAGTGGTTTGGTGCTGGAATGCCCCAGATCGATTCCGCTGCCGAGCTCTCATAGACGGTGGGTCAGGTTGATCTCTGGAGATGCTGGCAATGTTTCAAGTGGTTTGGTGCTGGAATGCACCAGATCGATTCCGCTGCCGGGCTCTCATAGACGGTGGGTCAGGTTGATCTCTGGAGAGGCTGGCAATGTTTCAAGTGGTTTGGTGCTGGAATGCCCCAGATCGATTCCGCTGCCGGGCTCTCATAGACGGTGGGTCAGGTTGATCTCTGGAGAGGCTGGCAATGTTTCAAGTGGTTTGGTGCTGGAATGCCCCAGATCGATTCCGCTATCGGGCTCTCAAAGACGGTGGGACGGGTTGATCTCTGGAGAGGCTGGCAATGTTTCAAGTGGTTTGGCGCTGGAATGCCCCAGATCGATTCCGCTGCCGGGCTCTCATAGACGGTGGGACAGGTTGATCTCTGGAGAGGTTGGCAATGTTTCAAGTGGTTTGGTGCTGGAATGCCCCAGATCGATTCCGCTGTCGGGGTCTCATAGACAGTGGGTCAGGTTGATCTCTGGAGAGGCTGACAATACTTCAAGTGGTTTGGTGTTGGAATGCCCCAGATCGATTCCGCTATCGGGCTCTCATAGACGGTGGGTCAGGTTGATCTCTGGAGAGGCTGACAAGGTTTCAAGTGGCTTGGTGCTGGAATGCCCCAGATCGATTCCGCTGCCGGGCTATCATAGACAGTGGGTCAGGTTGATCTCTGGGGAGGCAGGCAAATAGGTTGCTCATAGTAAAAACTTGGCTCGCAAGCGACTCCAAGGCCCGGGCGAGGCGAGACCAGGGACCCGTTCGCATAAGAGAATAGATCGAGGCAGAGCGACTGAGCCAGCTGTTCGCAAAGTTACTTGTGAATCTCGGGGGAGTGAGTAAAGACGTCGAACCAGAAAGGGCCCGCCGTCGCAGTGGTCCAAGGATAACGATGAGAGCTCAAGGAGAGTGCGATTCTGCGCACTTTGTCCCAAGAGTCGCAGCTTTTCGTAATTATATTCAGCGCCAGATTTAAAATTTCCGTTTTTAAACTCGCCATCAGGTTGTTGCAACCTTTTATTTCTGGGAGTTGCAACAACCCACCTGCGCTGCTTTACTTTGCTGAACAGAAGTTGTGACGTTGCAACTATTTAATTTCGGACGTTGCAACCTCTTTGCCTGCTCGTAAGGTTCCCCAACAGGGTACATCCCAAGCAAGGATAATGTTCTACAACCTGAGTCTTATCGTCGCCGCAGAAGAGAAGGAGGCGAGAGCGACCTAGGTACAACACGGCGACGGGAGAATTGTCAATTAAGGAGACGCGGGCGCGAGCATCAAACGAAAGTTTTAAGGGCACGAGCGTAAGAAAATCAGGATCGCGCGAGCACGAATGAAAGAGCGCATGCGAATAAGAAATAAGGCAATAACATTGAAAAGATAGACAAAAAGTTTCTTTTCATTCCTCACAAAAGATTACAATCCAACAGCGAGCTCGCCGGAAAAAAGAAAAGTTTTTACATTATAAACAACAAAAATTGAGGCGGCTCGCCGGGTTGCTCTTTAATCACTCTCGCGATCCTCTACCTCGGAGATTGGCGCGAACAAGTTGGGGATGACTTCTTCCGCAGTGAACTCTATGGCGCCGGGAACGATCATCTCCGCCCCCTTAAGAGTGTCGAGGACGAGCTCCGCGATCTCCATTGACCTTTTGCGAATGGCTTCCTTTTCCTCTCGCGACTGACCGCGAGTTCCAGCTCGCGGAGGGGGGGGGGGGGGGGGGGGGGAGCACCGCCAGGGTCAGATCGCGAACCTGGGCCTTGAGGCAAGTGTTCTCCGTTTCCAGGTGGGCGATCCTCGCGTGAAGCTGGCTGACGGACTCGGCATCCTGCGAAAATCCGGTTAGCAAAAGAAAAGTGAAGCGAGACAGGAAAAGGCTTTTGCAAAGCATTGCTTACCAGTCCACCTTGAATACTGGCGGGGAGGCCCTCAGGCAAGGCCTCCTTCCCTTTAAGTTCCGCGATCTCATCCGCGGACTTCTGGAGCTCAACGTTGAGCTCCCTGATCTCCCTGTCCGCGGTGAAGTACCGGCAGCCCACCATGTGGGTAAGCTCCGTTGCTCGGAACTGGGCTCGCATGGCTTCATATACGAGCCCCTTCTGCGTAAAGGCCCGAAAGAGGGAGGCATCCTCGCGACCGTAGAGGCCGAAGGCAAGGGCGAATGCCTCACCTCCAGCCTTGTCGTCCTCCACCCAGGAAGGGAGTAGAGAGGAGCAGATGACCTTGTTCTGCTCGGGGTACCACGCGAGCACCGACTCGCCAACTGCGTCCGCAATCTTCATACCGAGCCCGAAGTTCGCGTGGCTCGTCAGCTTGGGCTTGGCATCTACCTCCTCTGGCTCGCCACCCTCTTTGGCAGGCTCCTGATTCGCTCTAGGAGAATAGGGGAGGTCGGGTTCGGAGAGGTCCACGACCTCCTTTGCCTTGAGGGCGGAGATGGCTTTCTTGGTCTTCTTCGCCGCCCCCTGCGAGGCGGGCCGGCGTGGAGGAAGGGATCGCTTCTTCCCCGACGAAGAGCTCGGGATGTCGCGAAAGGCCTCGGCGGCCACGCTCACGAGCGGGCCAGAGATGAGGGAAGAAGGAGGCGCGTGCGGGGGGTTGAGTGGAAGTTTGCGCTCTCCTGCAGAGATAACTAAGAGCACTAGCTAATCGAAGGAAAGGGGAGTGGGGAGGTTTTCGAGCGCGAGTCAGACCTTCTCCTTGGGAGACAGGCGGCAGCAGGTCCACCCGCTCTCGGAGGAAGGCGACCTCAAAGTTCTTTCCTTTGAGGTACTTGTACAAGCTGGCGTCATAACCCCCTAGCGAAGCCGGAGGGCGATAAGCGGCCTTGTCTCGCTGGGTGGGGGTGTAAGAGATATTGCCAAAAGGGCCCTTCACCAGGACGAACTTCTGCTTCCAGTAGTGGGACTTGTTCACCATCTCGCAGATGGTGACATGCTGGCTCGCGAAATGAGCAGTCCCGTCCTTGTACGCGCGAAACGAGAACACCTTGCGGAAGACGAGCAGGCTGAACTCGATCCTATCCGCCCGAAGGTAACTGGCGAATGCGACCACCACGGCGATCGCGTTCGGCGTCAGCTGGCTCGGCAGAACGCCGAAGTATTTGAGTACCTGGAAAATCGATAGGGGTTAGAACGTCATTCGTAAAGCGAGCCAGGAATACAAGGGTTAAAGAACAAACATACTTGGTGCACTTCCAGCTAAAGGGGGAGTCGCAGCCCACTCTCGAAGTGAGCGATGGGGATAGCGAGCTCGTTGGGATGCGAGTCGCTGATGGTGTCTCGCTCAGTAGGGCAGCGAGCCACGAACCCGGAGTGGATGTACTGGTTGACGGTGGCAAGGTATTCCTCCGTCGTGAGGTTGGCGCAGAAGAAAAGGCTCTCAAGAAAGGCTCCAGAGCACTTGGCCCACCCATCCGCCTCCGCATCGCCGACCATGGTGTTTTGAGGCTGCGAATCACAAAAGTGGCGAGAGCGAGCTAGGTTTGCGAGAGAGTCAGAAAGAGGAGGAGCGCGAAGGAAGAATAGTAAATGCGGTAATTGAAAGGAAAAAAGACAGACTATTTATAGAAATAAAAAAGGTGGGAAGAAGTCAAAGTGCCGGTGTCTGCGGGTAGCGGATTCGCGCGGTATTTTTCCGCCTCCAGGGGTCCTATTCACCCCCCGCCGAGTCAACACCTTGCCGAACTTCCTCCCGTTAATCATCGGAGAGCTAGCGCTGCACAATGAAATATAGCAAAACGCGAGGGTAGGACGCGAGTGCGAGTAATAGAAGCATAAAAGTAACCAACGAATGAGTGAGCCAGGCATAGCGAGAGAAAAGATAATAAACATGGAAAATCAGGGCTCGCAAGCGAGTCAAAATACCATTATTACAGACTTGTAAAATTGTTCGTGACCCCTCCCTACGACGGGGAGGGGGAAGAAAAATAAGAAAATGCAAAGCGAAAGTTCTTAATATCGCAAGCACTTCCAGCGACCACGACCCCATACTCCAGAGCGAGGGGGGACTCGCAGGTAGTGATACTCGTGAAGCGACTGGTTCGCCTGGTTCGTCAGCCGCATGTAATCGTCAATCCGAGCAATGTACACCCCGGGGGAGGTCGCGTCGCCATGATCGATCGGCCGCACCTCGACGAGGATGCGCGCGTTCGCGTCCTCCATCGCGACAAATCTTTCATCATTCGCGAGCCGGTCCAACCTATTCTGTTCGTGTAGATCCCGTAGCAGGGAGGTATGCTTCTGGAATATCTCGGCGACCCGCCTCTTCATTCGCGCCGGATCACTGGGGTCCCCTAGAAAATCTGCGACCTGACTTGGCGAGGGGGGTGGAGACATCTTCAACGCTTCGGACTCCGACTCGGTGGGCGGGGTCATGGAATCACCTGCGAAGTAGAAATCAGCAAGAAGGTGGAAAGTAACACCCTATAGTAACGGTCTAACCTAGCGGGGGAATTTGAGTACTGGGCCGCTGGCGAGAGGTGCCGGGTTGGCCTCGGAATGCTTCAACGAAGGCAGGGGTAAAGGCCTTACCCAGACCAGGAGCGAGCGCGGGTCTAGGAGCGAGCCCGGGCTCGGCAATCAACATCCCTCCAGGGCTCCTTTGTCCCAGGATGCCAAATCCGGGAGTGATGATGGTCTGGTTCAGCGGGGTAAGCGGGTCCATAGGAGGAGGAACTTGTTCTTCCAGGGCCGCGAGAGGGGACACTGCATAAGGAGTAGGCGTGATTTGGCAAGTCAAGAGATATGAAGGAAGGCAAGGTAAGTCACTCACCTCGTTGCGAAGGCGAGTCCTGCAGGTCGAGGGCCCTCGCATCCACGAGTGGAGTATCAGCCCTGCTGGTGGATGGGACGTGGGTCTCTGTGATTGTTTTCCCCAGGGTATTCTCACCCGGAGAAGCGTTCTGCGAGTGGAGAAGTAATGTCGGAAGAAAAAAAGACTTTAAACCAGCGAGCTTGACGATAGTACCTGCGAGGCGAGCACGCCATGGGGGAGTGCAGCAAAAGAGAGGACCCACCCTCATCGGTCGGGCGCCGAACGGCCTTTGCCGTTTTGGTGGAGGGTGGAAGCGGAGAGCGCTGCAGAGAAGCCCAGGATACGATGGCGGCGGCTTTCCCCTTCTGGGCCGCTTGCGAGCCCTTCAAGAGAGCCAACATTTCTTCTTTTTAGACATCGCGTTGGGGCTCGCGGCGAGTAAGAAAAGGGAGAGAAGAATAAAAAAGTTTGAATGCCGGCCGGGAATGGTGGTATTTATTGTCGCGGGCATGGGGCCCACCGAAAGATTCTCGCCACATCACCAAGGGGCCGACGAATACCAGGGGTTGGACGGTTCTTTGCGAGCCTAAAGAGCCTCATGAAGAGCGGGATTGTGTACAACCCCGATATTAGCCTAGAGGTGAACGAAGACTAAGGAGTAACCAACAAGCAAGGATAATGTGGAAGGCAAGCTAGAGTCTCAATGGCCGCTCGCAGGAAGGCGTGCGAGCCAGGCACTCGCCAACTGTGCATAAGGAAGCAGGCGAGCTAGCGCTCGCTGACCGACCGTAAGAAAGGTGTGCGAGCCAGATCCTCGCGTTCTGCTCCTGAGTTCAACGAAAGCCGTTCTGAGTTCAACGAATTCCGTTCTCCGTTCGATGAAAGCCGTTCCGAGTTCGATGAATTTGCTTCTCAGTTCGACGAACGTCGCGCTTCAACCCCGACGAATGTCACTCAGCGGCCCTCGGCCCTGCCTCAGCATGAGAACTCGCAGGAGGAAGCACGAGACCCGGCATCGATGGATATCGCCCATAGGAGTGCGAGAGGGATTTTCATAGGCCGCTCGCCCAAAGGGGGTTTTAGATCCAACAGGTGGAAGAGGTAGCAAAGAGGGCGAGCCAGAGCTTCAAGGGTCACTCACAGGAAAGCACGCGAGTCATATCCCTGCGAGCCTAAGCCTCAAGGTCAGCTCGCAAGAGGGCGAGTGAGCCGGGCACTCGCCGACTGCTCGTAAGAAGGCAGGCGAGTCAGATTTCTTCAAAGTCTTCGGGTTCGACGAAATCCGCCCTGCGTTCGACGAACGCCGAGCATTTGTTGAGATTGACGAATGCCGTTCAACGCTCGATGAATTCCGTTCGACGAACTCACCCCTCCGTTCGACGAAACCCGTTCGATGAACTCACCCCTCCGTTCGACGAAACCCGTTCGACGAATTCATCTCTCTCGCGAGTGGTGCTCTCATAGACCATTCGTCCATAAACTAAAGAGGTGGTGTTACTCTTCTACCCCTGGTGGTCTGCAGGTAGCCCCTCCAAACAGCGGAGTTTGGCTGTTAGCAGGCCAAATTGGGGTGCGTGTAGTAAAACCAAAAGGCGGAATACCGCTATTGACAGACCAGAAACAAAAAACTATAAATAGACCTTAAAGGGCACCTTGGGAGAGGATTCCAATCTCAGTTCTCTGAGCTTCTTCTTCTTCCTTGGTTACTTTGGTTCAGCTCTCTAGCTCTCCAAGGTGCCCAAGTCTCAGTTTTGGCTTGGGAGGGGAAGCGCTTAACGATCTTCCGGGTTTGTGGTGGGACTTCCTCGCTGCGACTAAGGTCTTAGTCCGTTTCCAAGTCTCCGGTTTGCTCCTTTCGAGGGACTAGTAAGGGCTAGCTGCCCCTCAACTTGTTGAGGGCCCGAGCTTCACAAGAGACCGAGAAATCGGTTTCAACAGAGTGAATCATCATCTTCTTCATCTAAGGATAGCTCATATTCAGATGAAGAGAAAGAAGGATCTGAATTAAGGTGCCAAATGACACATGAAGAGGAAGATATCTCAAATTCTAACGAGGTACTAAATATAATTTTTGTGGATTTAACTTCTTCTGATTCCAAAAAAGCTTTTGAAAACTTGTGTAATGAAAATACAATTTTTTGAAAGAAAAATTAAATCTCTTATTGTAGAGAATGAAGAACTCACTCTGTGTAAACTAGCATTACATAAGAAGCGCAAGTCTCAAGCTTCAATATAAGTCATTGATTGCTACTCTTTTTCTGTGGAGAAGAAAGCTCTTGAATAAGAGCTAATAAAATTTTCTAAAGAGAATAAGGGACTATTCTTTGATTTAATTAAATCTCAAAGTGAACTTAGCAATCAAAACTGCATAAGTAATAAAATCCAAGATATCACTAAGAAACTTCACATAAGGTTCAACAAGTGGATTATTGGAGTTAATCATGCAACTGTTGCTAAGTAAGGATCTGCTTCTGCAAGCAAGACACCTCCTGTGTTTGTCTTTGGAGGTTTGGAAAACCAAAGGTATGAGGCATGTGGACAAAAAATCTCACAAATAAGAAAGAATACTTTTAGACCTATTAGGAAGTTTAAGCCACATAACCAACCTATGAAGACAAAACCTCAAAGTGTCTACAAATTCAATCCCCCTATACTTCTAAATCTAAAGTAAAAAAATTCTTCTCATCAAAACAAAGGGAAAGAAAAAGTAGCAGAAATTTGCTTGCCAAATTATGGGGTCAATGATTCTAGATCGATCAATCGGCAAATATTGACTGCTCCAGTCATTGATCATTGACCAATCAATTAACGATCAACAAAAGTGGATGACCCTGCCAATGCAGGTCAATTCCCAATCACTGATTTCCAAGTGTAACTACATCCAATGATCATTGATCACCAACCGCAACATCAATCAATGATCATTGATCGTAGACCTCTGCCTCAATCTATGATCATTGATCGTAGAACTCAACATTGCACAATGATCGCTGACTATTGTTCTCACCATTGCTTAACGATGATTGATTAAAGGTAGACTTTTAAGTCTCATTGTGCATAGTCTGTGCCAATTTTTTCCACCTTATCTTCCTTCCTTATGCCTCTAAAGAGGATAAGAAAGTGTTAAAAATTTTGAGAGGTGTTGGAACCTTAGTTTTGATTTGAGTTAGGATCCATCTTTATAGTCTAAGTTTCTATCATAACACATATTGTATAAACTAGATCAAATCTCATTAAGATAGAAGACTCAGAAAAGAATATAATATAAGTTAACTGCGATCGACGAAAAGCTAGCAGCGCTCGACGAAATAGTGATGACGCTGCGTTCGACAAAAAGCCAGTAGCGCTCGACGAAATATCAAGGAAGCTGCGTTCGACGAAATCGAAGCAGCGCTCGACGAAAGGTCTCTGAAGCTGCGTTTGACGAAAAGCTAGCAGCGCTCGATGAAAGTTCTCAGCAGTTAATCAATGATCAGATCGACAAACGTCGAGCTCAGCCCGACGTACTTCAAGCTGAGATCGATGAAACATTATTAGCTTTATAAATTCTAATTTCTCAGCTCGACTAAAATTCTATATCTGATAAAGCAATATTTTGTATAGTTTCTATTTATATATTTTTATGAATTATCACTGCCTCACATTAATGATATAGCCGTTGCAGAACAACAATTAATATAGCCGTTGCAGAACATTAATGATATAGCCGTTGCAAAACAACTTAAATTAATTTAAAGATGGCAGTTTATCTTCTCGAGGAGTCCAGCTAATAAAAAGAGACTCTATCTCTTGCCTTTTCAAGAGAGGATTAAGAAGAGACAGACGAGAGAGACAGAAGAAAGAAGAAGAATTGAACATAATAGAGAGAAGCTCTCCATATTACATACAGACAGAGAAAGCAAAAATAAGAGACAGAGAACAACATATTATTATCTATCTTGTTTGCTAACTCTTCTCTGCAGATCATCTTCATCCTGAGAAACCTAATCCAGATCATTTGCTCAGGATCTCAACTGCAGAAGAAGAAAGAAAGGAGTACTACATTCTAGAGAAGAAGCTTCCTCACCTGATCGTCAAACACTAATCAAATCAGGGGGAGCTCTTCAACATCATCAAGGATCAACTAGAGTCTTCTCAGAAAGAGAAGAACAATATATTTTATGTTTTCCTTTAACTGTATAAAGGGTTATAACTCCCTTCAAAAGTTACAGCCATTGGTGGTAGGGCACCTGATCAAAAACCTGTAGTTTGGTTAGAGCACCTGATCAATAACTCACTTGGTGTGTGGACACCTGATCAAAACTCCCTTGGTGGCAGGGCACCTGATCAACAACCTGTAGTGGAATCCTACCAAGTGTGGTAGAAGAGTAGACGTACACAGGTTTAGTGGGGAACTACTATAAAATTCTTGTGTCGTCTGTGTTATGCTTATTTTGTTGTGCTGTGTGCTGTGCTTCCTTATTTTATTTTATTACTCACTCTGCAATACACATATAAGCAACATTATTTTAATTCCGCTATAAAATTAAGTGAAAAACTTTTTAAAACTCTATTCACCCCCCTCTAGAGTAAATCAAAGATCTAACCTCACCTTCAATTGGTATCAAAGCTGATATCAATTGCACTTTCAATTGGTATCAAAGCGTGGTTGATTATATCAATTCACTTTCAACTGATATCAATTGCACTTTCAATTGGTATCAGAGGTTGGTTGATTATATACAGGCTAACACCTGAATCAAAAGATCAATTAGATCTTAAATTTATTTTAGAAGTTTTTCTTTTTCATGGCACAAGAAGAATTTTCAAGTATCAGACCACATATCTGTAATTTGAATAACTTCTCTTTATGACAAGCTAGAATTAGATTATATATGAATGCAATAGATGAAGAAATTTATAATTCTATCCTGACAGGACCTTCAACTTCATCAACATCAATAGATGCTCAAAAGAAGCTGAAAAGTGTTGATGCCAAGGCTATGGACATATTAACACAAGCAATGTCAAATGACATTTTTCAAACAGTTGCTGACTGCACTTCAACAAGAGACATCTGGAACTCCCTCACAAGAAAGGTAGCTGAATCTTCTTCCACCTCAAGTGATTCAGATACTGAATCAACATCTAGTTCACGTGAAGAAGAAGAAGAACAAAAAGCTATAGAATTCTGCATGATGGCCATAAATGGGTCAAACCATAACTCAGATGCAAAATCTGATTCTGAGAAAGATGAGATAATTTCAAGTTTTGATTTTACTCCTAAACAATGCAAATCAGATTTTAAATTGCTATGTACAGATTTAATAAAATCTGAGAAAGAAATCACATCTCTCAGAAAAGAGTTAACAGAAATAAACAATGTAACTTCTGAAAATATTAAACCTAAAGAAGATTTGAAAACACCAGAAGAGCAAATTATTTCTTTGAAAAATAAGTCAATTAAAACTGAAATTTTTTGTGTTCAACAAAATTCGTCGAACAGAGATCGATGAAATCAAATGACTTCGTCGAACGTAGATCGACGAAAGCCGAACACAGAAATCAAGCATAATTTTCTTGTAATCAGAGCTCAACGAATCAGAGTTCAACAAACTCTGAACACAGAGAATAAATATAACTATTCCTTAATCAGAGATCAACGAAATCACTGCACTTTGTCAACCCGAGATCGACGAAATCAGAATAGTTTATCAAACATATATTTTAATGATTATAAAAGAAACTTTCAATTGGTAATACACTTAACAGATACAAAAGCCAATATAACAAACTATAAGGCAATGTTAAAAATCTGTTAACTCCAATTGTAATCAAACAAAAAGTTATAAGATTCACTTAAATTTTCTTATCTTAAAAACAAAGTCAGATAACTTCATGTTCTTACAAACTTTCTCAGGTCCATCAAGATTTGAGTACTCTACTCTAGTTGCATTGATCAGAAATGATCATGGCACTGAGTTTGAATCTCTTCTGATGAGAGAATTCTGTAAGAAGGAAGGTATCAGGTGTACAACCCCGTATTCACCGAGTGGGCCCCCGGACCCGAAAGGAGGGACCAAGGGTCAAGGGACGAACCCCGCGGACCATTCGCCCAAGTCAAGGGAAGGGGCGGACCACAGGGCGAATGTGGTCCCTCCCTCAGAGCACCCGCGCGGCAGTAAGGGATGATGGCGAGTGAAGAGTAGCAATAGGCGAGAAGATTCACGAGTGACACCTTCGCGGACCACCCGCTCAGAGCTCAGGAGCGTCCGACGAGTGTGACCAGGTTGAGCATCTCGCGAGCGGGCATTCGCCCGGCCAAACGGGGCGAGAGAGGAGTCTAGCGAGTGGTACTCTCACAGACCACTCGCCCCCAAAGGATTTTAGGTGGGAATTACCCAGATGTCCCCGGTGGGCTGCCAATAGCCCTTCAGAACAGCGGAGTTAGGCTGTTAGCAGACCACTCTGGGGTGCGATTAATAAAACCAAAAGGCGGATTCATGTTATTTGCAGACCAGTTTAGAGAATCTATAAATAGACCCTTAGGGGCACCTTGGAGGGAACTGATTTTTGAGAGAATCCTCTCCTCCAGGCAGGTTTTGGTTGGCTACTAGTGTCCTCCAAGGTGCCCGGCAGAGCTTTGGTTTGGGAGGGGAAGCTCTCTAAGATCTTCCGGGTGTGTGGCGGGACCTCCTCGCTACAGCCTTGGGTCTGTTCTAGTTTTCTCGTCCACCGTCGGGAGAGTTTTGTTCGAGAGAAGTAAGCGCCGGCTACACCCCCCAGTGGGTCCAAACTCAAGGAGACCGATTGTCAGTTTCAACATTTTTGGTGCGGTGAGCGTGGGGACCACACCCCCGCATGTTGGCGAGAATGCCCCGGGGCAGCAACACGAGAAGGAGGTGCCCGCGGAGGCGAGTGCGCGAGATCTCCCCGGGCGGCAGCTGTTCAACTGTCCGGCGAGTGCGGAGGTGTGCGAGTTGGCCCCGCGCGAGGGGACCACTCGCCGAGCAAGAGAAGGGAGCCCCTTCTGCGAGTTGATTCTATCGGCCCCAGTGCCAGAGGGGTTCCGAGGGCCGGAGATGTCCTATTACACCGGCAAGGATGACCCGGTCGTGCATCTGCAATGGTTTGAGGACATGGTCTCAATTCTTCCCATGTCGGACGCCTTTCAATGTCGACTCTTTGCAACTACTCTAAAGGAGAAAGCTAGGGACTGGTTCCACCAGCTCCCCATGGGTTCCATCTATGCCTTCGACGATCTGCGCCGGAGCTTCCGACTGCGCTTCTCGACGTCAAAGAAGAGAAAGAAAGACGCGGAGGCCCTCTTCAAGATCAAGCAAGGTCAAGGAAAATCACTGGCCCATTACATGGACAAGTTCCAGGAGGAGGTCCACCTCGTGCAGGAGGTGCCGGGGTTCACCCTCCAAATGGCATTCATCGTAGGGTTGCGAGAGGGGTTCTTCAAAATGGACCTGAAGAGAAGGCCTCCTCTCTCCTTTGAGGAGTTGATGGAGCGTGCGGTAGAGGAGATAGAAGGGGAGGCAGCCAATCCAGAGTTTTACAGGAGGTTGGCGAAGATGAGCGAGCCCGAGATGAGGCAGCATGAAGGAAGAAGAAGGGAGGAACCCAGGGTCCAGGGGTATGAAAGGCAGCAGCGGGATTGGAGACGTCAGGAATCCAATAACCGACTGACCTGGAGGCGTCAGGAGGGACCGGCGAGAGGTCAAGAAGGGGGATACCGAGGAAGGGAGCAGGAGGGGGTCAACCAAGAGTGGAGGCAAGGCCCCAGGCCCCCTCACCCTCCCCGAGAGCAAGCTATGGCGGTAGGACGAGGAAGAGGAGGAAGAAGGGGGAGAGGTGGAAGAGGGGGCAGGGTGGCATTGCCTTACTGTGACTTCCATCAGGAGGAAGGTCATGCAACGGCCACCTGCCCAGAGTTCTTGGAGATGAGAGGGAGAGGTCAGCCACGACGACAGCAGGCCAGGATCGAGGAAGTTCTCCCAGAGGCGGAGGAAGACAGGTGCGAGGACAGGGCAGACGTAGGAGCCAGGGGAGGGATCGGGGTGATCCATGGAGGGGTCAGAATCGAGGCAACTCGCAAGAGGAGCTTCCATGCGATGTACAGGAGAGACGTCGCATCGGCTTCCCAGACCCCACCCCCCTCGGAGAAGCTCACCTTCTCTCCAGAAGACATGCCCGACTACGAGGACCCGTTCTGTGACGCCTTGGTGATCCAGACGGCAATAGAAAACTTCACGGTCTCCCGGATCTTGGTGGACAATGAGAGCTCCGTGAATGTCATCTTCAAGAAATCTTTCGACGCATTGGGGGTGGAAAAGAAAAGGGTGCAGGCCTCCGATGGGCCGTTGTTCGGCTTTTCGGGGGAGAGGAAAGAGGTTGAGGGAGGAGTTGGCCTCTGATGAGTCCCAAATATATACACATTTATGGACTCATCTGGGCCGATTTTCTAGTCTATGCACTACACTTTAGGCATGTTTTCGCTCATATTTGTTATTCCATGCTATGTGCACTTCTAGGCCCGTTTTGGTGTTATTTCTTGTTTATCTTCATTTTTAGTTTTCATGCATGGTTAAGTGTCACTTTCAGTGGTTTGATTAGTGTTGTATGCTGGAGCAGGTGTCGTGCAGGTGTTTCCGGTACAATTCTGTACAGGAACACAGCGCACGATCACTGGCTCTGTTGCGCACGACCACTGGTCGTGCGCCACTGATCGTGTGCACTTAACCCCTGAAAACTGAGTTCTGTTTTCCTTATCGCACGACCACTTACGATAGCGCGCACGATCACAGGTCGTGCGCCACTGGTCGTGCAAACATTGTATTTTATAATCTTTTCCCCTTGCAGGCTCCGTCCAGGCAGGCGCACGATCACATGATGCTAGTGCGCACGACCACTGGTCGTGCGCCAATGACCGTGCGCGCTGTTCAATCCAGCGCCTATATATAATCCTGCTCGCAAATTAGGTCGGGATCCTCGCCGTTTTTCCGCCCAGCTCCGCCGTTTTCGCCCCTTCCGCAGGTTTTTCGCCCCATCCATCGCCGCCCACCATATGGAGGTGCTCCGGGCTTGTTCTTCACGCCAACCTTAAGCCGGAGCTTCCTCTCGGCCTCCTCCTTCATCCTAGCGCTCCAAGGGAAGATCTAGCCGCCATCACCATCAAGCAAGAGGAAGTTTGCAATCTCTACCGGATCGTGACACGAATAAGACGGGCTCATTGGAGAGTAGTGACAACTCTCTCTACCCCAGACGTAGTTGCGGACCGAGCTAGGACGCGGATTGACAACCCGGTGCTTCCTACCGTGAATCCACAACGAGCCTTTGGATTCGGTCGATTTCTTGCCTTATTCTTCTCTTATTGATGTGTATGTAGTTAGATCTGTGTATTAAGATGAAGTTGCACTTAAACTAGTTTGTATTTCTATATATTTCATGTTTATGTGAAATGTTTGTTGTTTGAGTTGCTTGAGGTGCGCCCCATTCCATCCTCCATCCCGCCGTCACGTTCGTGTGCCGCACTAGCAATTGCTAGTGGAGTGCTTGTCGAAGAGGTGCCGAAGACCCTTATTCCGTTAGCCTTGTCGCCCATCCGCCTACCGAAGCGTGGCATCGCGGCCCGTGTATTCCATCCCGCCTAATGAAGCAGCGCGCTCAAGGCCTACATAGTTCGATCTGTTTGCCTACTCGTCCATCCGCCCTTGCGACGCAGCGCGCTCAAGGCCTGCCTAGTCTCCATCCCGCCAAGCGAAGCATTGCATAGCGGCATTGCATAGGAGTAGTCATAACATTTTCTCTTTGTTTTCCACAATCCAAAATCCCCGTTTCCGCATCCATCCGCTCGAAAGGACTTCGATCTCAAGTCCCTCCTCAATAGTCAACTCCACCCTACTGTGTTCCTTGAGAGATTCGATACTTGGGGATTACTCCTCGTTTTATATTACTTGAACGATCGGTACACTGCCGTTTCGTGTCGCAGTCGAGCTACCGCCTATAGCAGTGTGTGAGATTCGCGCCATCAAGTTTTTGGCGCCGTTGCCGGGGAACACAGACGTGTGAGTTTTCTGGAGAGGGAGAACCTGAGAGAGAAGACCTTCCATTTGTAAATTGCATTTCTTTGTCTTATTTCTTTTTATTCCATTTTCCTGTTTTAATTAGGTTGCTTTAGTAATTTTTGTTAGGTGTAGTATTTTGCACAATAGCATTTTTATTTTGAATCGTATTATCTTCACACTATGTGGGCACATCTTAATTTCCGTTGGCGTTGGTGTGGAGCTACCTCCCACTCTAGTGATGAATGCCCTACGGAGAATAGTAGGCATAATTCTTATAGCCCAGCATATGGAGCACCGACTTCGTCAGGTACTCCATATGGTGCGCGTAAGTCTTATGGCTACTCTGCTGAGCCTTTACCATCTTACTTCTTTTCGGCTTCAGCACCCGCTGTGCCAAAGAAGCCCGCTAGGCAGTGCCGGTTTTGTCGGAGCACTGATCATGTCTTGAAGGACTGTGCTGAGTATTTTTGCCAATTGGACGAGGATGACGAGCCGGATATCCGGATCATCCCAACTCCTAACTCTGGCGGCACACCTTCAACATCCGGTTATGTGTCTTTGTCACCTTCACATCTTGAAGGAAATGGCATGGATACGGTCACTGGATGTGCGTCTGATCTATGCACCGACATTGCTGAGCCTATTCTCCATGTGCATCCACCACCTCTAGTGGATTCGATTCGTTGTGAGGAATCGGTGCTCGACTTTTATCCGAGCACTATTCTTCCCCCTGTTGTGCATACTGCATTCGTCACTGACGACATTGTCGATGATGCGTCACAGGAGGAGGCGGTTGATCTGAGTATTGTGCCTACTCCTACGGAGGAGGACAACCTTCTAGGTGAAGAGGAGTTTTCCTCAGCACTAGTGGAGGAAGTCCAAATCCTAAGCCTGGCCACCGTTGATCCCACCAATTCTTGTAGCATTTATGACAATGCAAACATTATTTTACTTCCCCAACCTGATGGGAGTGAGACCGGGATCACTCCCCCGATTGATGTTTATTTATGTTCTTCGTCTTCTTTATTTCTAGATCCCCTTCCTTCATATGAGTCTGTGCAGGTTGAATCTTCACAGGTACTTCAGGAGGACTTGGAGCTTTTTGCTCAAGTCAATGATGAGAGCATCCTCTCATGTGAGGAGGTTTATTCCCCCTCCGTAGAGGAAGCTCCACTCATTGCCTTCGCCTCCTGCTGCCTCCCTGTTGACGACTCCTTGCTAGGCAAGGATATTTTTGGTGAGTTGAGTGAGGATATCCCCTCCTCTTCTTACTTTCTTTTCCCTCTACCTGTGAGGAGCAGGTATTTTTATTATTTAGGTAGAGGGGTGACTGCCTTATCTCCGTATCGGTACCAGCTACCGAAGCGCATATTGGAGCAGTTACCTGTGCATTTTCTTTTTCATAGGCCCATTAGCTAGATATTATAAAGTTTTGAATAAGTCGTGCTGGGATGACAATAACCCCAGTATTTATCTTACTTTCCATGCATTTTATTTTATTCAATCTAGTTTAGTTAGTTGTAGTTTATTGTAGTTTATCTTTTTCTTTTTCTTTTGTTTTGCGGAGCTGACCCCTGCAGGTATCCTTCTTCTGGATGGCGGATGTTGTAGCTTCATTTTAGCTTACACGCCAATCTTCTGGTATGCTCATTTCTGAGCATTGGGTACTCTCTTTCCCTAGCCCTATTTTGATTTTCATGTAACATATTATGTGGGTTGTTTAGTTTAAGTCTGGGGGAGAGTAGTTCTGTGTGCCCACGCACGTGCACTATTGCATTGCATGCTAGAAGTATTTCTATTTCATTTATTTAGTATTTTCATCTTCATTGCACACCACAGCACCCACTTGAGCGCGTACTCATCTGTTTGCCTGCTCTGTTGTGAATTTAATTCTTCTGCTTATTTGGGAAAGTCTAGGTGATGGCTTAGGATTATGAGGCAGAGTAAAATGTTGACTCCAGTAGTGCTCCTAGTCGAGTACTCGGTTGCATAGAAATTTGTGTAGATTAGATTTCTCTTTATACTTATGGTTTTATATTTTTCTCTATTAGTGTAAATGTTGTTTACTCTACTCAAATGGTGAATCCGGTGGAATCAAACGGTAGCGTAGGGATGTGTGTAAACGATCGCTAGACTCGTATTGCTTGAGTCGGGAGAAAGGAGAATCTTTCTCGGTGGCTAGAACTTGCCTTAAGCGATTCTTGAAGCATTGGCATAGGATAGTTCTAGTGCGTGAGAATGACGTAGGCCATTATTTTGGCCCGGTTGAGCTTTTTATTTCATGCCTATCATCCAGCCTTGCTAGCCCGTTTGTGCCTACCCCTTTCTCTTGATTCAGCCCCACTTTTATCGCACCAAAAGCTTAAAAGCCTAACCTAGTCGCACACCCAAATCTGAGCTTTAAATTATAGTTATGTTTACACTTTGGGGGGTGTTGATGTGGTAATTTTTATAGTGGAAATTGTGGGTGTATTCTTTGATATTTTTGCTGAAAAAAGAAAAGAAAGAAAAAGAAGAATGAAGTAGAGAAAGAAAAGAAAAAAAAGGGGATTGTTATGAAAAAAAAAGTTGAATTGAAAATTTTGAAATTTTGGTTTTGGGAGCGGGCGGTGCACACACCTATGTTGCAAAAGTCCAAGTCTGGGGGTGTGGTGCATTTGTTTATTATCGTCGTGCGGGTAGCTCTATCTTATGCTCATGTTGGGTTAGGTGTGCTTAGCCTCCATGTTTATCTTTGTTTACCTCACCGTAACCCAAGCCCCATCTCTAGCCTAAAGTCCTACCGACTCACGCTATGAACCAATCTAGTGTCGTGGAGAGAATGTGACCGGGCGAGCCTATGGTCACCGCCACTGATGGATTTAAGTGGAGTTTGTCCCGCATCCCGATCTTGAGCAATGCTCATCTCAGCGCTTAGTTTACTTTCTCCATATGCATGACCGGACGATTCACCGTAGTTCACCATTTTGAGTAGTTGTAATATGCTTTTACTCTTTTAGAAATATATAAACTGTTTATATAATCAGAAATCTTCTCTACTATTTTTCTTATGCACGTGAGCATGCGACTTCGCATGGTACTCTGTATTGTAATTTTAAGCCATCTACTTTTCTTTCCCCGTTCGCTTAGAATTTGTTTGCTCGGGACGCGCAAACAGGTAAGTCTGGGGGTGTGATGAGTCCCAAATATATACACATTTATGGACTCATCTGGGCCGATTTTCTTGTCTATGCACTACACTTTAGGCATGTTTTCGCTCATATTTGTTATTCCATGCTATGTGCACTTCTAGGCCCGTTTTGGTGTTATTTCTTGTTTATCTTCATTTTTAGTTTTCATGCATGGTTAAGTGTCACTTTCAGTGGTTTGATTAGTGTTGTATGCTGGAGCAGGTGTCGTGCAGGTGTTTCCGGTACAATTCTGTACAGGAACACAGCGCACGATCACTGGCTCTGTTGCGCACGACCACTGGTCGTGCGCCACTGATCGTGTGCACTTAACCCCTGAAAACTGAGTTCTGTTTTCCTTATCGCACGACCAGTTACGATAGCGCGCACGATCACTGGTCGTGCGCCACTGGTCGTGCGAACATTGTATTTTATAATCTTTTCCCCTTGCAGGCTCCGTCCAGGCAGGCGCATAATCACAGGATGCTAGTGCGCACGACCACTGGTCGTGCGCCAATGATCGTGCGCGCTGTTCAATCCAGCGCCTATATATAATCCTGCTCGCGAATTAGGTCGGGATCCTCACCGTTTTTCCGCCCAGCTCCGCCGTTTTCGCCCCTTCCGCAGGTTTTTCGCCCCATCCATCGCCGCCCACCATATGGAGGTGCTCCGGGCTTGTTCTTCACACCAACCTTAAGCCGGAGCTTCCTCTCGGCCTCCTCCTTCATCCTAGCGCTCCAAGGGAAGATCTAGCCGCCATCACCATCAAGCAAGAGGAAGTTTGCAATCTCTACCGGATCGTGACACGAAGAAGACGGGCTCATTGGAGAGTAGTGACAGCTCTCTCTACCCCGGACGTAGTTGCGGACCGAGCTAGGACGCGGATTGACAACCCGGTGCTTCCTACCGTGAATCCACAAAGAGCCTTCGGATTCGGTCGATTTCTTGCCTTATTCTTCTCTTATTGATGTGTATGTAGTTAGATCTGTGTATTAAGATGAAGTTGCACTTAAACTAGTTTGTATTTCTATATATTTCATGTTTATGTGAAATGTTTGTTGTTTGAGTTGCTTGAGGTGCGCCCCATTCCATCCTCCATCCCACCGTCACGTTCGTGTGCCGCACTAGCAATTGCTAGTGGCGTGCTTGTCGAAGAGGTGCCGACGACCCTCATTCCGTTTGCCTTCTCGCCCATCCGCCTACCGAAGCGTGGCATCGCGGCCCGTGTATTCCATCCCGCCTAACGAAGCAGCGCGCTCAAGGCCTGCATAGTTCGATCCGTTTTCCTACTCGTCCATCCGCCCTTGCGACGCAGCGCGCTCAAGGCCTGCCTAGTCTCCATCCCGCCAAGCGAAGCATTGCATCGCGACATTGCATAGGAGTAGTCATAGCATTTTCTCTTTGTTTTCCACAATCCAAAATCCCCGTTTCCGCATCCATCCGCTCGAAAGGACTTCGATCTCAAGTCCCTCCTCAATAGTCAACTCCACCCTACTGTGTTCCTTGAGAGATTCGATACTCGGGGATTACTCCTCGTTTTATATTACTTGAACGATCGGTACACTGCCGTTTCGTGTCGCAGTCGAGCTACCGCCTATAGCGGTGTGTGAGATTCGCGCCATCAGCCTCCAGGTGTCGTTGGGAGGGGTCCCGAGAAATTGTTGATTCGTCATAGTGGACGCCCCGAGCAGCTGCAATGCAATATTCGGACGCCCACTCATTAGCACGTTCCAATGCGTGCCCTCATCTTATCACCAGTGCTTAAAATTCCATGACGGAGGGGTCCAGGTCCGGATCCGGGGGGATGCGAAGGTGGCAAGGCAGTGTTATGTTACTGCCGTCAACACCATCTCCTGGATGGAGGAAGCTGAGAAGATGGATGAGGAGATGAAGGGGAAGGAGGGGCCGGAAGAAGAGAGGATGGAGGGTGGAGTTGAGGAAGAAAGCAGGACCCAAGGAGAAGGGATGGAGATGTCTCAGGAGGAGCGAGTCGATCCCATGGAGGAGGAAGCTAGAGCGGGAGAAGAGATCCCGGTTGAAGGGAGAAGTGCCGGGGGCAAGTGGGAAGAGCCGGCCCGGCTTGAGGCGGAGGAAGAAGTGGTCGAAATGGAGGTCACCACCCAAAGGGGAAGGGTGGAGAAGGTGCGGATCAGCGGGGGCCTCGACCCAGAAGACCAAAGAAGGATGCTGGAGTGTATCCAAGGAAGCGTGGACATCTTCGCATGGATCACAGCGTACATGCCAGGCATCGATGCAGACATGGCTTGCCACCGGCTCAACCTCGAGCCGGGAACCCGTCCCATCCGACAGAAGAGGAGGACCACAGCCGACAAGCTCGAAGGACCAATCCACGAGGAGGTGGAAAAACTCCTCGAAGCAGGTTTTGTAACGGAGATCCAGTACCCAGGCTGGGTCTCCAATGTCGTTATGGTAAAGAAGGGCGATGGCCGCTGGCGTATGTGTATTGACTTTTCTTTGTTAAACAAAGCCTGCCCTAAGGATTGTTATCCCCTGCCTCGAATTGACGCGCTGGTTGACTCAGCCGTCGGTTTTTCTGTGATGAGTTTTTGGATGCTTTTTCAGGTTATCACCAAATCAGGATGCACCCCCCAAACATTAAAGATGCCTTGTTCATCACCCGGGAGGGGTGCGACCGTTACAAAATGATGCCCTTCGGGCTGAAGAATGCTGGAGCAACCTACCAAAGGATGATGGACCGGGTCTTTCGGGAGCAAAGAGGAAGAAACTTGGAAGTTTACGTAGACGACCTCATGGTAAAAAGCAAAAGCGTAAGTTCCCACCTCCAGGACCTGGAGGAGACGTTCGCTACATTGCGCAAGTACAAGATGCGGCTAAACCCCCTGAAGTGCGCATTCGGGGCCAGCAAGGGAAAGTTCCTGGGTCACCTTATCACCCCCTCGGGGGTAGAACCAAACCCGGACAAGGTAAAGGCCATAATGGAGCTAGGATCGCCGCGAAATGCCAAGGAGGTCCAACGGCTGACCGGGAAGCTTGCAGGGCTGAGTAGGTTTCTTTCTCGGGCGGGGGAGAAATGCTCCCCATTCTTCAAAGTGTTGCGAGGCAATTGGAAGTTCGAATGGACGGAGGAATGCGAGGGGTCCTTCCAGGACTTGAAAAGCCAGCTCACCAAGGCTCCGCTGCTCCAAGGCCCTAAGGAGGGGGGGGGGGACCTGGCCTTATACCTCGGAGTTGGGGCTGAAGCTGTAAGTTCCGTCCTGGTCAGGGAAGAGGGTAAGAAGCAGTTCCCAATCTACTACGTAAGCAGGGTTCTGAAGAAGGCAGAGCTCCGATACCCGATCCTGGAAAAACTAGCCTTCGCCTTGGTCATCTCGACAAGAAAGCTCAGGCCCTACTTCTAGGCTCACTCGGTTCAAGTAATAACCGATCACCCCCTATGAAAAATCTTCGAGGGGGTAGAGCATTCGGGGAGGCTCGCAAAGTGGTCAATAGAGTTGAGCGAATTCGACATCACCTTCCTCCCACGATCGTTAATAAAGGCCCAAGCAGTAGCGGATTTTATGGCGGACTTCGTGGTCGAGACGGAAGAGGGGCAAGTCCTGCACCATGCCCCCTGGAAGCTGCTGGTCGACGGAGCCTCAGGCAAGAACTCCCTAGGAGGAGGGGCAGTGTTGGAAAGCCCTCATGGGGTGAAAATCGAGCAAGCTCTGGTGATACATTTTCCCGTGACCAACAACCAGGCGGAGTATGAAGCGGTGATCGCCGGCCTGCGTCTGGCCCAGGAGCAAGGGGTTCATGATGTGGAAGTTCTAACAGATTCAATGGTGATAGCTTTGCAGGTCAAGGGTGAATTTGAGGCAAGAGAGCCCACGCTTGTCCGGTATCTCGCCAAAGTAAGGGGTCTCATCGGAGCATTCACAACTTTCTCCATCCGGCACGTCCCAAGGGAGGAGTGTGCCTCGGACGATCGACTGGCCAAGTCTGGTCCTCGGGTTGGGGGAACTTTGACAGATTTGTTCCGCCCTTAGATAGAGGAGGAGGAGCTCATGGATATCGAGCAGCGGCCCTCATGGAAAGACCCTTTCGTGACCTTCCTGTTGACAGGAAAATTTCCAGAAGAAATTCCGGATCAAAGGTGCTTTCGATACAAGTCCGCCTACTACGCACTCCATGAAGGGGACATGTATCAGAAGAACCTCTCGGGATTCCTGGCGTGATGCGTCTCAGAAGAAGAAGTTCCGAGGATCCTGGAGGAGGTCCACTCCGGCGAATGCTGCAGCCATTCAGGGAGCAGGACGTTGGAAGCAAGAATAATGAGGCAAGGCTATTTCTGGTCGACACTGAGCAAGGATGCGGCAGAGTTCGCCAGGAAATGCCGGAAGTGCCAACTGTTTGCCCCACTTCAACTCTTGCCCGCTCAAAGGCTAAGGAGCATCACGGCACCTTGGCCCTTCGCCATATGGGGGATGGACCTGGTAGGACCCTTCCCTCAAGCCAGCGGACAGAGAAAGTTTCTCCTGGTTATGATCGACTATTTCACGAAATGGTTGGAGGTCAAGGCACTTGCCAAGGTCACCTCCCAGGTGATCCGCAACTTTGTATGGGGGGAGATCATCTGCCGACATGGACTCCCGCAAGCCATAGTGACCGATAATGGACCACAGTTCGCCAGCGAGGAGTTCATCTGCTTCTGAAGCCAGTTGGGGATAGACCTCAGGTTTGCATGCGTCCATCACCCCAGGAGCAACGGGCAGGTGGAGGCTGCTAACAAAATTATAGTAAACCTACTAAAAAAGAAGGTAGAAAATTTGAAGGGGAATTGGGTGGAGCAACTCCCCTCGGTTCTTTGGGCTCTAAGGACTACCCCAACACCGCCACAGGGGAGACCCCATTCAAACTCTCTCACGGTTCTGAGGTCGTCATCCCAGTAGAGCTTGAAGTCGAGACGCCAAGGGTGAAGGCCGCCTCGATCAGTGGTGAAGGGTGGAGAGCTGGGAACGAGGAGGAGCTAAGGCTCTCCTTGGACCTGGTCGAAGAGGTCCGAGATCTCGCCACCATTCGACAAGAAGAAATTAAGCGGCGGATGGCCAAATACTTCGACAAGCACGTCCGGATCAAGCAGTTCGAAAAGGGTGACCTCGTGTTAAAAAAGGTCGACGCGGCCGGGAGGTCAGCCGCGGTAGGAAAACTTAATCCCAACTGGGAAGGTCCTTATATTGTAGAAGAAGCTTTAAAATCATGGGGGTATCGCCTCCGGAATGTGGAGGGTGAGCCCATTGGTCATACGTGGAGCGGCGATGATTTAAAGCATTTCTATCCCTAAGTTCATGTAATAATAATTATGCCTTGCTTTAAGCTTGATTCTTCTTAGTTTGCGTGATGATCCCAAAAACTTCAAAGGTTGGCCCCGAGAAGACCCGCTGACCAGGCTCTCATTTAGCTGGCAGGGCCGAAGGCTCACTAGGTGGCAGGTTCCAAAGGCAGTTGGCCCCGAGCAGACATGCTGACCAGGCTCTCATCTAGCTGGCAGGGCCGAAGGCTCACTCGGTGGCAGGTTCCAAAGGCAGTTGGCCCCGAGCAGACCCGCTAACCAGGCTCTCATCTAGCTGGCAGGGCCAAAGGCTCACTCGGTGGCAGGTTCCAAAGGCAGTTGGCCCCAAGCAGACCCACTGATCAGGCTCTCATCTAGCTGGCAGGGCCGAAGGCTCACTCGGTGGCAGGTTCCAAAGGCAGTTGGGCCCGAGCAGACCCGCTGACCAGGCTCTCATCTAGCTGGCAGGGCCGAAGGCTCAATCGGTGGCAGGTTCCAAAGGCAGTTAGCCCCGAGTAGACCCGCTGAACAGGCTCTCATCTAGCTGGCAGGGCCGAAGGCTCACTCGGTAGCAAGTTCCAAAGGCAGTTGGCCCCGAGCAGACCCGCTGACCAGGCTCTCATCTAGCTGGCAGGGCCGAAGGCTCACTCGGTGGCAGGTTCTAAAGGCAGTTGGCCCCGAGCAGACCCGCTGACCAGGCTCTCATCTAGCTGGCAGGGCCGAAGGCTCAATCAGTGGCAGGTTCCAAAGGCAGTTGGCCCCGAGGAGACCCGCTTACCAGGCTCTCATTTAGCTGGCAGGGCCGAAGGCTCACTCGGTGGCAGGTTCCAAGGGCAGTTGGCCCCGAGCAGACCCGCTGACCAGGCTCTCATCTAGCTGGCAGGGCCGAAGGCTCACTCGGTGGCAGGTTCCAAAGGCAGTTGGCCCCGAGCAGACCCGCTGGCCAGGCTCTAATCTAGCTGGCAGGGCCGAAGGCTCACTCGGTGGCAGGTTCCAAAGGCTGTTGGCCCCGAGCAGACCCGCTGACCAGGCTCTTATCTAGCTGGCAGGGCCGAAGGTTCACTCGGTGGCAGGTTCCAAAAACAATTGGCCCCGAGCAGACCCGCTGACCAGGCTCTCATCTAGCTGGCAGGGCCGAAGGCTCACTCAGTGGCAGGTTCCAAAAAGCAGTTGGCCCCGAGCAGACCCGCTGACCAGGCTCTCATCTGGCTGGCAGGGCCGGAGGCTCACTCGGTGGCAGGTTCCAAAAAGCAGTCGGCCCCGACTAGACCCGCTGACCAGGCTCTCACCTGGCTGGTGAAGTAGGGAGGGAAAGGGCTTAAAATGAGGAATTGAAATAAGGCAAAGACAAAACCCGGGAGGACAAATGATTCAAAGCAAGGATAGCATTCGACCGGCGGTTGCGCAGCAAGCACGTTGTCGTTCAAAGGGTCATGAGGGACTATTCGAGCTCGGCGAACACACGAACGCGGTATCAACTCCGACAAGAGTCGGTGGAAACACCTAAGTCTCAACAGGGGAGGAGGGAGCGGGAGCTGACTGCGACCACGACGTTCCCCGCGCGAAAATTCTCCTAACGAGAGCGCGGAGGCCGGAGCCGTGAAACCCAAGAGCAAACGATAACGCACAAAACGAGAAGTCCTGTCTCTTCACCTAGTACCGTTTCATACGAAAACCACCAATCTAAGCGAATGGGCGGCAGGGGAGAGATAGCCTATACCTCCTTCAGCACTTGGCGAGTGCCCGATGCGGCCGCACAACGTTACGCCGTCCTAGCAAGCCTAGTGGGAAAGAGAAGAAAAACGATTGCGAAATGATCAACAAAAACTATCACATAGACAAAATGGCGAAAATGACCCCGAATATATCCACCGGGAGTGCAAACAAAAGCCCTCGCAAAAAATTATCACAAGATTAATTGTTGTCATCAAAACGGTTAACCAGCTCTCGCCCTCATTTGCGAGAAGGACTGCCGCTCTCATCTGAGCCCAGGGAGATGACCTCGTCATTCGGAGGAAAGTCTTCGTCGTCCGGGAAAGGTACTGGGAGGAAAATGTCCGGCACGACCTGGTGCGCCAACAGCGTCTCGGCCCCCTCCTTCAGGTAACCGCCGTCGAGGAGGGCCTGCAGCGTATGCTCCGCAGCAGCCTGGGCACTCTCCTTCATCAGCTCCTCGAACTCGAAGTTCGAGTAGGAGTGCCTTTTTCTTCCTTCGCCAAGGGCCTGAGCGGAATCCGCCTGCAGGCGCCGGATGTCCTCCTTCAGCCCCCGATTCTCCTCGTCCAAGCCAGCCACTCGAATGCGCAGCATCTCGGCACTGGTGGTGTCCTGCGGGGAGAAGAGTAGTCAGAAAGGTGGGGGAGTGCAGTGGTTAGCAAGTCCAAGGAAGAGATCATACCTCCCGGATGGGGCGACTAGCGAGTAGGGCCTCGGCGGCATCCAGCTTCTCCCTCAACGCTCGGGCCTCCGCTGAGGCACTCGCCCGATTCGCATCCGCCTCGCTGAGGCTTCGCACGAGGTTGATGCTCCGACGAGAGGACATGTGTGCGAGTTCAAGCGCTCGAAGGAGAGCCCGCGCTGTCTCGCGGGCTAGCACCTGGGTGTTCTCGGCGTCGAACACCTCGGCGTCGTCATGGCCATATAGGGCGTAGGCGAAAGCGAAGGCCTCGCCGCTGGCGACATCGGTCTCGATCCACGATGGATGAAGGGTCGAGAGGGATACCCGGTTGTTGTTCTGGTCCCACTTAATAAGGGGAGCTCCCACCGGGTCCACGAGTTTTTCGCCGTTGGCAAAATTGCGGTGATCTCTCGGCAGGGGCCCCGAAAAGGTTCCCGCGGGCGGAACAGAGGTCCTCGTCGAAACGTTCGCCCCCGGAATCTCTCCAGGTGCTTCCTTACCTTTCGAGGCCGGGGAGGCCTTGTCCTTTGACGACGGGGGGACCTTCCCCTTCTTCGAGGAGGAGGGGAGCGCGGCCGAGTCCGACTTTCGCTTATGGCCACTGGCCTTGGAGGAAGCCAAGTCCTCTCGACAGGCATCGGCGGCAGCACGCGCGGAGGACACCGAATGCCCCAGAGCCGCTCCGGCAGGGCGCGGAGGGTTTAGCGGGAAGTCACGAGCACCTGTAATCAGAGAAGAGCGCTCGGTAATTAAGGCGAGAAGGAGGGAGAGGAAAGTCGTGCGAAGACTGCCCCAGCCTACCTTCGCCCGGCGGAATGGGCGGGAGCGAATCCACATTCCTCCGGAGGTGGATGACGTCCATGCCCTGCTCTAGGATAAACTGGTGGAGCTTAGACTCATGACCGCCCAGCGATGGGGGCCGAAAGGTCGACTCCTCCTCCTGCACCGGCGCGAAGAGGACATTCCCGAAGTTCCCGCTAACGAACACGAACCGGCGAAGCCAGTCATTGTTCTTGTTGGCGAGACCGGCCACCTTCAGAGGATTTTGGCCCGAGAAGAAGGAAGTACCGTGCTTCGCGCGAAAGGTGAAGAGTTTGCGGAAGACGGGGATGCTGAACTCGATCCCCTCTTCCCAGAGATAGCAAGCGAACCCCACCAGCATGGCAATGGAGTTCGGGTTGAGCTGGGCGGGAACAACTTCGAAGTACCGGAGCGTCTGGCAGACTTCCGGCCAAATAGGGAGGCAAAACCCCACCTCGAAGTGCTCTAGCGGGATGGCGAGGGTCCCTGAAGAGAAGGAATTGATGCGATCACCAGGTCCCGGATGGGTCGCGGTGAACTCCCCCGGGATGTAGTTTGCGATAGTGGTCAAGAGAGCCTCCTCGGTGAGGTCGCAGGGGTCGAAATCATGGTCCGCGAAAGCATTGGCGCATATGCCCCTTCCATCCGGTTCACCGCCCATCTCGCAAAGGTTGAGTAAAGGAGCTCGCGCGAGGGTGAGAGGTGCGAAAGCAGTCGGCGGATGAGGAAGATGGAGGTGGGTTGAGGCGTAATAAATAAAGTAGATGAGAGCCTATTTATAGAAAAGCATAAAAAAGTAATCATTTCCTCGGGCGGCGGGTGAGCCGATGGTGACGGCACTGCCCCGACGCCTCGGAATTCGAGCCGGCCTATTTTCGCCCAAGCATTTTCAAGGGTTCGGCGAATGATCTTTCCTCAGAATACCGCACGGTTGGAAGTTAGCTTGGATAGGCGGAAAGCAAGGCAAAGTGTTAACCCACAGCGGAAACGAAAGAAGTATGAGAAAGTAAAAGGCGAAATCAGGAATAAAGTTATCATCTGCAGAACTCAGAAAATTATTACAGAGCCAAAGTCTTGCAGAGTTTCCCGAAGGAGTCAAGAGGAAAAACAGGAATGGGAGGGGGTCGGTAGGCTAATGCTCTAGCCAATGCCATCGACCCCGACCTCGAGTATCAACGATCGGGGGCTCCCTCGGGTTGTAGTACGTAGTCATCGCGGTAATCTCCTGGTTCGCTAGGTGCAGCTGGTCCCTCGCCCGCGCAGCATGCCTCCCGGGAGAAAGCTCCCCGCCCTCAGCACCCAAGCGTTCCACCTCAGTGAGAAGGCGAGCGTAATCCCGTCGGAGGACTTTGAGCTCGCGAGCGGTCTCCATCCGCTGACCGTCCAGCTGACCAGCGAATTCCCGCTGCATGAAGATGAGCTTTCCCAGCACTTCCTTCATTCGCTCCTTCATGGTGTGAA
Organism: Dactylorhiza incarnata; assembly: GCA_033032865.1. NCBI lineage: Eukaryota > Viridiplantae > Streptophyta > Magnoliopsida > Asparagales > Orchidaceae > Dactylorhiza > Dactylorhiza incarnata. Next base: position 13,930,768 of record JAWHQI010000023.1, on the reverse strand, counting down.
CTTCGTTGGGGTCGCCCAGGAAATCCTCGAGCTCTCCGGGTGAAGGGGGTGGCGAGACCATTCCTTCTCCGCCATCGTAGAACCCCATGGGGGAGGCCTTCCGGTGATATGCGAGAACAAAGATCTTTCGCTTCAAAATCGAGGATAAAATCGGGGCAAGGCCAAGAAAGCTACCTACCTGGTACGGGCTCGTACTGCCTAGGGGGGCGAGAAGTCGAGGGATTCACCTCGAAGATGATGGCCGTGGGATGAAGAGACTTACCTTTCCCTGGTCGCAAGGGTTCCGGATTGATGGCGGGAACGGCGGCCTGATCCGAGGCAGGCGGAGCGCGACCGTGGTCCATCGCCGGTGAACCCCCACGCCCGTTCGCAGAAGTAGGGGTTCCCGGGCGAAAGGGAGAGCGGAGAGGAGTAAGGGTCAATCCCGCTGTGCCTGGGACGAGGGCTGTTTGAGGTCGGGTCCCGCCAGGAGGGATTGAAGAAGAGAGATTGAGGGCCGACAAGGTTCTCGTATCGGCGGGCGGAGGTGGAACAGTTTTCGGCATGGCGGCACCACGGCTCTCCTCGGTATCCAGCACCTCCTGCGAGTGTTCTCAAACCATCGGGAAATGACTTCTCGGGGAATAGCGAAGTGGCAACGTGAAACGAAAGTACCTGCATTCGAAGGTCGGGGGGAGAGGGGACGGCCGGATGGGGAGACTTCGAAGCAGAATCTCCCTCCTCCCGACCCCGACGAACGGCCAGGGCCCTCCTGGAGAAAAAGGGAGCGTTGGGGTCCCTTCTCGAGGAAAGCCAGGGGCGAACCGGGCAGCCTTGGGAGGATCCTTTCCTACCTTCGACGACGAGACCGGTTTAGACGATGGTTCCATGGGAACCCTTCGAAATAGCAAAAAGTTGGAGCTCGGGAGGAAACACCGTAGCAGGAAAGAAGGCTTTTGGAGAAATGGCTCGGGCCCAAAATATATATAGGGTAGAGGTGGGACCCACAGGAAGATTCTGTCCAGGTCAGCAGACACTCTTCGAATACTGGGTTGGACTGTTCTTTCCGAGCGGATGACCCGCTCGCAAAGAGCGGGGATTGTGTATAACCCCGTATTCACCGAGTGGGCCCCCGGACCCGAAAGGAGGGACCAAGGGTCAAGGGACGAACCCAGCGGACCATTCGCCCAAGTCAGGGGAAGGGGCGGACCACAGGGAGAATGTGGTCCCTCCCTCAAAGCACCCGCGCAACGGTAAGGAATGATTGCTAGTGAAGAGTAGCAATAGGCGAGAAGATTCGCGAGTGACACCTTCGCGGACCACCCGCCCAGAGCTCAGGAGCGTCCGACGAGTGTGAGCAGGTTGAGCATCTCGCGAGCGGGCATTCGCCCGACCAAACGGGCCGAGAGAGGACTCTGGCGAGTGGTACTCACACAGACCACTCGCCCCCAAAGGCTTTTAGGTGGAAATTACCTAGATGCCCCCGGTGGGCTGCCAATAGCCATTCAGAACAGCGGAGTTAGGCTGTTAGCAGACCACTCTGGGGTGCGATTAATAAAACCAAAAGGCGGATTCATGTTATTTGCAGACCAGTTTAGAGAATCTATAAATAGACCCTTAGGGGCACCTTGGAGGAGAACTGCTTTTTGAGAGAATCCTCTCCTCCAGGCAGGTTTTGGTTGGCTGCTAGTGCCCTCCAAGGTGCCCGACAGAGCTTTGGTTTGGGAGGGGAAGCTCTCTAAGATCTTCCGGGTGTGTGGCGGGACCTCCTCGCTACAGCCTTGGGTCTGTTCTAGTTTTCTCGTCCACCGTCGGGAGAGTTTTGTTCGAGAGAAGTAAGCGCCGGCTACACCCCCTAGTGGGTCCGAACTCAAGGAGACCGGTTGTCGGTTTCAACATCAGGCAATGTTTTTCTGAGAAGATAAAAATTCCTTAGAATCCATTAACAGTTGTAGGAATTCAAATCTAACAAAATTTTCTATCCTAAGATAAAAATTCCTTAGAATCCATTAATAGTTGTAGCAATTCATCATATTAATAGAATCCTATTGAAACAAAATCTAGGAATAAGAAATGCTTATATTCTTATTTACCCTTCTTCTAGGGGTCTTGATCCAGATTTTCTGAATCAAGACAGGGGGAGAAAATTAAAAGAAGAAGAGAAATTTCAAAGAAGAAGAGAAATTTGAAAGAAGAATAGAAAATTAAAAGAAGAAGAAATGTAGTAATGTTTCCAAAAGAACAATTAATTTTACTATCTGTTCATTCTGTATATCTCCTTAAAGCTTTATAATATCTTTTGAAATACTTTATGCTTTGCGTTTTTCTATTTTCTCTTGCTTTGCATCCTAACCCAAATAGGGGGAGATTGTTGGATCACCAGCATTGATTTGGATTAGGATCCCTGTATATTTTAATTAGGATCCCTGTTTGTCTTAAATTTCAAATATGTATCCCAACTCAAATAGGGGGAGATTGTTGGGACCTTAGTTTTGATTTGAGTTAGGATCCATCTTTATGGTCTAAGTTTCTATCATAACACATATTGTATAAACTAGATCAAATCTCATTAAGACAGAAGACTCAGAAAAGAATATAATATAAGTTAACTGCGATCGACGAAAAGCTAGCAGTGCTCGACGAAATAGAGATGAAGCTACATTCGACAAAAAGCCAGCAACGCTCGATGAAATATCAAGGAAGCTGCGTTCGACGAAATCCAAGCAGCGCTCGACGAAATGTCTCTGAAGCTGCGTTCGACGAAAAGCTAGCAGCGCTCGGCGAAAAGCTAGCAGCGCTCGACGAAAGTTCTCAGCAGTTAATCAATGATCAGATCGACAAACATTGAGCTCAGCCCGAAGTACTGCAAGCTGAGATCGACGAAACATTATTAGCTTTATAAATTCTCATTTCTCAGCTCGACTAAAATTCTATATCTGATAAAGCAATATTTTGTATAGTTTCTATTTATATATTTGTATGAATTATCACTGCCTCACATTAATGATATAGCCGTTGCAGAACAACAATTAATATAGCCGTTGCAGAACATTAATGATATAGCTGTTGCATAACAGCTTAAATTAATGATTGCAGTTTATCTTCTCGAGGAGTCCAGTTAATAAAAAGAGACTCTATCTCTTGCCTTTTCAATAGAGGATTAAGAAGAGACGGACGAGAGAGACAGAAGAAAGAAGAAGAATTGAACATAAGAGAGAGAAGCTCTCCAGATTATATACAGACAGAGAAAGCAAAAAGAAGAGACAGAGAACAACATATTATTATCTATCTTGTTTGCTAACTCTTCTCTGCAGATCATCTTCATCCTGAGACACCTAATCCAGATCATTTGCTTAGGATCTCAACTGCAGAAGAAGAAAGAAAGGAGTACTGCATTCTAGAGAAGAAGCTTCCTCACCTGATCATCAAACACTAATCAAATCAGGGGGAGCTCTTCAACATCATCAAGGATCAACTAGAGTCTTCTTAGAAAGAGAAGAACAATATATTTTCTGTTTTTCTTTAACTGTATAAAGGGTTATAACTCCCTTCAAAAGTTACAGCCATTGGTGGCAGGGCACCTGATCAAAAACATGTAGTTTGGTTAGAGCACCTGATCAACATCTCACTTGGTGTGTGGACACATGATCAAAACTCCCTTGGTGGCAGGGCACCTGATTAACAACCTGTAGTGGAATCCTACCAAGTGTGGTAGAAGAGTAGAGGTACCCAGGTTTAGTGGGGAACTACTATAAAATTCTTGTGTTGTCTGTGTTATGCTTATTTTGTTGTGCTGTGCTTCCTTATTTTATTTTATTACTCACTCTGCAATACACATATAAGTAACACAATTTTAATTCCGCTATAAAATTAAGTGAAAAACCTTTTAAAACTCTATTCACCCCCCTCTAGAGTAAATCTAAGATCTAACCTCACCTTCAATTGGTATCAAAGCTAATATCAATTGCACTTTCAATTGGTATCAAAGCGTGGTTGATTATATCAATTCACTTTCAACTGATATCAATTGCACTTTCAAGAGGGTTGGAGGTGAAGTAAATTAAGCGGAAGGTCAATCCTCATCAGCTAGTAAATTAAGCTGCCAATCCGTTCAAAAGCCAAAGGTCAATCCTCATCAGCTCCAACAGAATCCATTCCAGTATCTGAAGAGCACAGTCCCAGTGGCCATCAGGCAGGGTCTGGTGCTGATTTTGTTTTTAACATAGATGATGATGATGTCATGTCAGTTCATGATTTGTCACCTCCCCTAGTACATGTTGAGGGGGAGTCAGAGTTTGACACAACCAAGAATGCTCCAGATGAGCTAGGTTGTGCAGAAGATTCTCTTCTAGGAAAGATTGAAGCACTGCTCAAGAAGCAGAGTGCACAGTTTGAAAATTCTTTGACAACTGTTCACAGGAAGATTGCCTCAGTTGAAAGTGAACTAGGCAGAGAGTTAGCTAAGATAAAATCCAATTATGAAAATCTCTCTGATTTGATGAGCCTAGGGAGCAAGCAAATTGATCATGCAACTGAAGGTGTAGGCACAGTGTTGACTCAGACTGTTATACTGACAAAGCTTCAAGAATCAGTGTCTGACAAGGCTGAAGCCAATACATTCAGAATTGTTGATGAAGTCAGAAAGTTCAAAGATGATACTCTCCAAACCCTCTCTGTAGAAGTCAGAAAGGGGGAGGAAAATATAGTAGCTAAAATGACAGATTTGATTGAAAGCTCCGTTTCTGCTCTTCAAAGCTCATGGAATTCTCAGTTTGAGCAGTTCTCTTCCAGGATGTTGAAGCAAGTTGCTGATATTAATGCTTATTCATTCAATACAGCAACGTGGCTTCATAATCAGATTTTTCCTGAGTTGGCAATTGATCCAGATATTCCTGTTCCTAAGTTTTCTCCCAGGCCAGAAGAACTACTTGGGAAGGCTCCTATTGTTGAAGAACAATCAGATAGGGCTGGGACCAAAAGAAAAAGAAAATTTGGTGAAGGTTCTTCTGCCAGTCGATCAGTTCCTATTTCTAGCTCTACAGGTCAGTGCAAAGCTAAGGCTGAGAAAAGTTATCCAGCAATCTGGAGCCCAGTCTCAAAAGACATTATTCTTGAAACCTACAAGTTAGTTCATGAAGGTAAAATGAACAGATCTGAATGCTACAGCTCTCAAGAATGGGAAAAACATGAGACAGCTCAAAGGAAGCGAAGGATTCATTTCAGAGCTTTTGGTAAAAATAATGCTGATGCTCCGGAACCCCCTCTGTTTTACCATCCCAAGCCTCATGCTTATTTCTCCAGACAAGAAGAAAAGAGGAAAAGGTGGTCTTGAAGGATGATGATGATGATGCTGACAAGACATATTTTGTTTTCATTCTGATTTAGTGAACATCAAGTCTTCTGAACAATTCAATTTAGATATATATATATATATATGTTTGATGTTTTGATGTTCTTTACTTTTTCATTTCTATATCTTTGTGTAGTGTAGCATATTTATTCTTTAACTGCTGTAATTCAACTTAGTGTACAGGGTTCTGACTTCTACAAATAGGGGGAGATTGTTGGAAATTGCATTCACAATTACCTTGATTTGTGAGAAGTCACCCTTAAACTAAGATTGAATTGCTTTTGTATTTGATATGCTTTTCTAGTATTGTCTTGCAGATTATCATGGCTAAGTGTAAGCCAATGTCAGGTCACAATGGGTCAGCAAACACAGTTTCATAAAATGTAATCCCTCATTATATGAAACATGGTGATGACTCATGTGTGATCTCACTATTAGGGTACACTTCTTTTTCAAGACTATTGAAGACTTTGGAGTGCGGCTGCAGCATGTGTTCAAGAGAAGAAAAGAAATTTTTGTGAAACAAATTTTTCCTAAGGATATGTCTCGAGAGATCAGACATGTCTCGAGAGATCGTGTTTGTCTCGAGAGATCTTAAGTCTGAAATCTTTGCAATGTCTCGAGAGATCATCGAGTTCTCGAGACATCCCTTTCCTGCTCTCTCCGTTTCATGTCTCGAGAGATCCCTTATGTCTCGAGAGATCCCTTATGTCTCGAGACTTCTGTCCGTAAATTTTCTGTTTCGTTTTCTCTGTTCTGACGGATCGTGATCGCCCCTTTTCGTTTCTAACGGCTATATGGAGCGCTTTTAAGGCTAATTAATCCTTTAATTGCTCCTCTCTCTATATATAGGATTGTTTAAAAGAAGTTCAAGAATCGTTCTAACGCTAATCTCTCTCCCGATCAAAAAGAACGTGAAAAACGCCGCTCGCCGTCGTCTACGATTGGAGATCGTTCTTCTCTTTGGAGTTGCCGATTTCTATCAAGAAGGATTCGATTGATCCATGCTCAGGTTCTGCCATCTCTATTGGATCGTTTCGGATTGCCAAAGACAGATTTGAAGGATCGTTGTTCTTCCTCATCGTTCTCAAAAGCCATTCAAGAAGAAGGAAGAAAACGCTTTTGTTATTCAGATCTGGTTTAGTATTGTTCAAACCCTTTTCAATCTATTGTAGGAGTTGTTATCTCCGAGTTGTAGGAGAGGTTGTTCTCCGAGTTGTAGGAGAAGTTTTCTCCGAGTTGTAAGAGAGGTTCTCTCTGAGTTTGTAGGAGTTTGACTCCGAGACTGTAGGATCGTTCTTGATCCGAGATTTAGTGAGTAGTCAAGTCTAGCTGTGTTGCTAGATTGGCGAGGCCGGCAGTGGAGTACCCAAGTACGGGGAACCACTATAAATTCCTGGTGTTATCTGTGGCTGTGTTTAATTTTGTGTGCTGTGCTTTACGTTTAATTTTTAATTCCGCAAAAGACGTAGAGATCACCTATTCACCCCCCTCTAGGTGATTTAGGTAGGCAACTAGATACTTCAATACTCAATCAAAAGCTCCAAGAAAAGTCTTCTAGGATTCGGAATCCTATTCCAAGTCCTTGCTTTGCGCTTCCTTCGTCTCCCGTCAATGTCGAACTGCTCGTCGGAGGAGTTAGTGTAGAATTGTGTCCACACCTCTACAGAAGTCCACACGAGAAAGGAGAACCATTAGCCTCTTGTCCAACAAGAGCTAGGTCCGAGAAGGAATGCCCTCCACGTCTCCACAGATTATTAGATCTGTTAAAGGAGAGGAGGCGACTTCAACGGTTGTGGCTAGAACCCAATGGGAACACTTCCCGTCGATATCAAGGTGCGGCACGATCTTTCGGGAACGATTCCCTTCAATCTCCATAAGCAACGAATAGATTCCAAAGGAACGATTCCTCTTGATCTACCGGTCGGCGAGAGATTTCACGCACGGGTAAGGGTACGCCGTCGGAAATCGCAAGTGGCCGATCTTCGTCCGCTTCCGTTCTTCTCTCGGGTTCACTTCAAAAAATTTCAAACCACTTAAAACCCTAAAAGGTTTAGCCTTTTATACCCCCGAGAAAAGAAGGACCACGACGTTGGCTATCCACAAACCAAGTTAAAACAGAAGCTACAGGTCTTTCGTCGAAAACAGAATTGGTCAATACCTATTCGACGGATTCGTCGAAACAATTCCGACGAATTCGTCGAGTCAGTATTGACGACTCCAGTCAGCCCGCGAGACGGTTTCAGCGGCTCGACCAGCCTTTCCGTTGAATCAATATTCGACGAATTCATCGATACAATATCGACGGATTCGTTGACAACCTTTTGACGAATTCGTCGAAACAATTTCGACGAAATCTCCAAGGCTCAATTCGACAAGTTCTTGTTAATTCATGTAATAGAGACAATCTCGACGACATTGTTTACGAGTCGATATTCACAATATTATCTCGAAAACTTCAAGAAATGCTCCATACAATATTCACAATATCTAGGAGCAGTCTTCCCGTACTAACTGTATTCCTTATAGCCATAGGTTTGGTTCTCCACCCATATCCAATATGAGTAAGACCAACACAAACCAATCTCCAACTTCTCCAATACTCTTATGTGCGACCCTATAGGCTCATATCGCATTGGCAGTAAGACTAATTGCTGATTCCTTCCGGATCACCAAAGAAGCTCCAACAGTCTCCCACTTGATCTAGAAGGTATCAACAGAAGTCTCACAAACAATGAGCGGCACCTAGTAATGCATCATTGCTACCCAAGAAATAAGAGTTCATAACTCAATAAGCCTGTCTTGACCAATGTATCAGTGTTATCAAGTCCCTTTGTCCAATACATCCGGATAGAACTAGAGGCATGGATCGTGTCACCCTCATGATCATTCAATGCTTGTTTCCTGATCTAGAATAGACTGTCTGAAATTGGTGAGCTCAATATCATATATTTACTCAACCAAGCATGGCCATGCATTTCTCAATCTCATTCCATCAAGGGGCCCATGGATGTAACTCCTGTCATAAAGGAGGACAAATTCCATATCTGTCCACACAAAAACACCCAAATGATTCGTAACATACCCAATAACCACCCTTATCATCAACCTTTCTCAAGGAAGACTTAGATAGCATCAAAGCATGCTCTTCCTCAGTTGATGAATGATTTGACTTCAGGTCAAAGGACCACAAACACCATTTACAGTTGAGATCTACTTGTGACACGTTCATATTACAATCCACAAAGTAGTCTCACGGGGGGGTCTGTCCAGTGCAACTTATTCTTAACAAGTACCCATGTGATGACTTGATTTCACAATATCATGACCTGTGAGAACCGATCATCAGTCAATGCACATGCTAGTCTTATGGTCTCATCCTAGCCAGAATTTCTAGGATGATACCTCGACCGGGGACCATTTAAGAATGAAGCTTCTTTTAAACATAGGCGAGGACATTCAAGTCACGTACTTGAATTCCTATGGAAGCAAACATTCTAAGGGCATTCATTTTGTTAATTAGTCTATCATATAGAAGCAGTTGACATAATAAAAGAACTTGCCATAAATGTAAAATGAAACATATAGTACATAACACAATTCATCAAATGAAAAACAACCGACAAACATGCAATCCACAAGGCTCCCACTAAAGATGATTATTCAGGTATCTAATACCCATTGATCTAACATGAGCATCATGCTTCCTTTGCGCAAGAGGCTTTGTCAGTGGATCCTCTATGTTATCTTCAGTCGGTACTCTGCAATTGCTCACATCTCCTCGATCGGCAATCTCTCGAATAAGATGGAACTGCCGAAGTATGTGCTTGGAGCGCTGATGAGATATAGGTTCCTTAACTTGGGCAATTGCACCGTTTTTGTCACAATAGAGAACTACGAGATCAACAATGCTAGGAACTACATCTAGCTCGCCGATGAATTTCCTAATCCACACAGCCTCCTTTGCCGCATTTGCAGCAGCAGTATACTCGGCTTCTGTTGTAGAGTCGGCAACTGTCTCTTGCTTGGAACTATTCCAGCTTACAACTCCTCCATTAAGCCAGAATACAAAACCTGACCGGGACTTTGAATCATCCTTATCAGTTTGGAAGCTAGCATCTGTGTAACCACTTACAACGAGCTCTTCCTCTCCACCAAACACCAAGAACGTATCCTTAGTCCTTCTCAAGTACTTTAGGACATTCTTGACTGCTATCCAATAACCGTCACCAGGATCATACTGATACCTGCTCGTCATGCTCAAAGCATATGAGACATCAGGTCGAGTACACAACATTGCATACATGATTGATCCAATTACCGAGGCATATGGAACCAACTTCATGTGGTCCCTATCTTCCAAAGATTTAGGACACTGGTCCTTAGAGAGACTCACACCATGTGACATTGGTAAGAATCCTTTCTTGGACTCAAGCATGTTGAACCATTTCAACACCTTGTCAATGTATGTACTCAGGGTCAAACCCAACAACTTCTTTGATCTATCTCTATAGATCTTAATACCATGTATGTAAGTCGCTTCACCCAAGTCTTTCATAGAAAAGTAGTTCCCTAGGTTGTTCTTAACAACTTGCAGGGTCGGAATGTCATTCCCGATCAGCAGTATGTCATCCACATACATTATCAAGAAAATGACAATGCTCCCACTAATCCTTTTGTAAACACAAGGCTCATCTTCTTTCTGGATGAAACCAAACTCTTTGATCTTCTCATCAAAATGCAGATTCCAACTTTGAGAAGCTTGTTTCAATCCATAAATGGATCGATTCAACTTGCATATTTTAGTGGCTTCACTTGAAGATACAAAACCCTCGGGTTGTGTCATATACACTTCCTCAAGGAGGTTTCCATTAAGGAAATCCATTTTGACATCCATTTGCCAGATCTCGTAGTCATAATACGCAGCAATAGCAAGTAGAATTCTGATGGACTTGACCATAGCTACAGGGGAAATGGTTTCATCATAGTCAACACAATGAATTTGCCTGAAACCTTTAGCCACCAGCCGACCTTTGAATGTATGTACATTCCCATCCATGTCGGTCTTCTTCTTGAAGACCCACTTGTACCCTATGGTAATACCCCTTCAGGTGGTTCCGCTAAGGTCCAAACTTGGTTTGTATACATGGAGTCCATTTCAGATTTCATGGCCTCAAGCCACCTCTCAGAGTTTGGTCCATTCATAGCCTCTTGGTAGGTTGCTGGTTCATCATCATGATCCATAAGCAACACATTACCTATTTGAGTCATGAGAAATCCATATCTCTCAGGCTCAACTCTAGGTCTCCAGCTACAACAGATTGTAGTCCTTGCTCAGGTTCCAATTCGCGTTCATTCATTGTTTGTGGTTCTTGAACTTCTTCAAGTTCTACCTTGGTATTTTCTCTAGATAGAAAGTCTTTCTCTAGAAAAACACCACTCATAGCGACAAACATTTTGCCCTCGGAACGATGGTAGAAGTAATACCCTTTAGTTTCCTAAGGATATCCCACAAGATAACACTTATCTGATTTGGGTTCCAGCTTGACAGAAACTTGACGTCGTACGTATGCCTCATAACCCCAAATCTTAATGAAAGACATACTAGGATGCTTCCCAGTCCATATCTCATATGGTGTCTTTTGAGCCGTTTTCGTCGAAACTCGATTTAGTGAAAAAGCAGCACTCTCTAGAGCAAAACCCCAAAACGGGCAGACCTGCATGACTCATCATCGACCGCACCATGTCTAACAAGGTATGATTCCTCCTCTCAGAAACACCATTATGGTGCAGTGTTCTGGGTGGGGTGAGCTGTGATACAATACCACACTCTTTCAGATGATCACGGAACTCCTGACTCAAATATTCGCCACCTCGATCAGATCAGAGTGCTTTTATTCTTTTTCCCAGTTGGTTCTCCACTTCATTCTTAAACTCTTTGAACTTTTCAAAGGTCTCGGATTTGTTCTTCATAAGAAACACGTATCCGTATCTACTGAAATCATCAGTAAATGTAATGAAGTAGTGGAACCCACCTCTATCCATAGAACTCATGGGTCCGCATACATCACTATGTATGACACCCAAGAGATCATCTGCCCTCTCAGTATGACTAGTGAAAGGGGCTTTAGTCATTTTGCTTAATAAGCAAGATTCACAACTCTCAAATGATTCATAATCAAATGAGTCTAGTAGTCCATCTCTATGGAGCTTGGATATGCGTTTCTCGTTTATATGGCCTAAACGACAATGCCAAAGGTATGTAGGATTCTAGTCATTTGTTCTTAGTCTTTTATTATTTTCTACATTATAGATCGGTTGGTCTAAGTTCAAAACATATAAACCATTAAACAATTGGGCTACACCATAACAAACATCATTCATAAAAATCGAACAACAATTGTTCTTAATTATAAACGAAAAACCTTTCATGTCAAGACATGAAATGGATATTATGTTTCTAGTTATGGATGGAATGAAATAACAATTATCTAATTCTATTACAAGCCCAGTGGGCAAAGAAAGACAATAGACACCAAAGGCGACGACAGCAGCTCTTGCTCCATTTTCGACGCGCAGGTCTACCTCCCCTTTACCCAGCATTCTTCTCCTTCTCAGTTCCTGCACATTTGTACAAATGTGAGAACCACATCCGGTATCCAATACCCAAGATGAAGGAGCAGAAAGGTTTATCTCTATAACGTAGATACCTGAAGTGGAAGTCATACCTCCCTTCTTCTTCTGCAGATCGTCAATATAGAGGGGACAGTTCCTCCTCCAATGACCTGCCTTACCGCAGCGGTGGCACTTTCCTTCTTTCGCCAGACCTTTCCTTTTCATTGTCGAAGACTTAGGATCAAGATGAGACTTAGATCCAATCTTCGTCTTCTTATATCCCCTGGTCTTGCCCTTGCCCTTATGCACCATCAGTATGGGGCTGGCATGCTTGACCTTCTTCATGTTGTTCTCGGCAGTTCTTAACATGCCAAGGAGGTCGGGTAGTGTCTTTTCTATTTCATTCAAGTTATAGTTCAAGACGAACTGCTCATAACTGTCTGGCAACGATTGCAGGATCAGATCTGTGGCCAACTCTTGGCCCAAGGGAAAACCTAGTTTTTCAAGGTTCTCTATATACCCAATCATCTTGAGTACGTGAGTCCCTACTGAGTCTCGAGCTCCCATTTTGCACTGAAATAATGCCTTGGATATGTCAAACCTCTCTTGCCGAGCTTGCCCCTCGAGCATTTTCTTGAGGTGCCCGATTATCTCATAACCACACATGCTCTCGTGTTGCTTCTAAAGCTCAGAGGACATGGTAGCAAGCATGAGGCATTCCACATCCAAGGTATCATCCTGATACTTCTTGTAAGCATCTATGTCTGCTCGCAGAGCATTTCCGGTTGGCTCTGTGGGGGCTTCCCCTTCCAAGACATAGAGCTTGCGCTCTTGCCTGAGAACAATTCTCAGGTTCCTATACCAGTCGAGGAATTTCGTCCCATTGAGCTTGTCCTTCTCAAGGATGGCTCTTAGGGACAACGTGGAGTGTGATGTATTTGCCGTGAAATTTCTACAATAAGTTTGCAAAAGATTTTCAGTACTATGTTTCAAAATACACTTTACTTTATTAAGGACTTCTATTAAAAAAAGAAGAACTCCCACTATTTTAATCAAATCGATGATCCTTAATATCGATTCGGAGAGTTTATGCGAGCTACTCTCTTAGTGGACAAGATCCGTATTTCACCAACACAATGAGTCCTCTTTGGCGTTTCTCTCACGATGCAGTTATTTAGGTAGACAACACTTGCCAATTGCATCACTATGCAACTCTTGTATGGTTGGTGAATAACTCTTTATTCGCATCCATCATATGGTGCATGCCAACCCTATGCCTCTAAGCACTCAACCTTTAAGGTCACTTAGTTAAGTTGGACCCGATGTCGACAGTGGGATATCACAATTATCTGCTCGCACCCTTACCAAGATAGATTAATGCACCTTGCTTTAGCAAGCCCACAATTCATCGATCGAGGCAGGAAGAGTGTCATCCACCAGAAGGCATCCGAATACTTAATATTAGATTAAGGGATTTTAAGATACAGTCGATGAATATTTCATCGTGATTAACATTTAATCATGATTAACATTTAATCAATGTGCACACAATGCACAAACAGACCAAGCATAAACCGGATACATTCCAGATGCACAAAACCATCAACACTTGATGATATGGATTAAATCTGAGTGTTTAGAACATTTCTAAACCTTCGGATTTACATGTACCGGATGCTAGCAAAAGCAAACACCCTTATTGCAGTAGACAAGCTCGTCTCTCTAGTCTTTAGTTTCACAAACTATCATAGAGACAGACAGTTACTGCGAAGGGAACAATTTCTGAAACATGGAATTAGCAGAAACCTAGCTCTGATACCATTGTTGAGTTTTTCTTAAAGGTATACACATCAGATGTGCGCAGCGGAGTATATCAAGAACAACCCAAAGAGACATGTGAATCGTGCTAAAACCATGAATCAAGAAATTGCGGCAACAATAAAAATTACCTTATAGAGATTGAGTCGATACTCAATCAAAAGCTCCAAGAAAAGTCTTCTAGGATTCGGAATCCTATTCCAAGTCCTTACTTTGCGCTTCCTTCGTCTCCCGTCAACGTTGAACTGCTCGTCGGAGGAGTTAGTGTAGAATTGTGTCCACACCTCTGCAGAAGTTCACACGAGAAAGGAGAACCCTTAGCCTCTTGTCCAACAAGAGCTAGGTCGGAGAAGGAATGCCCTCTACGTCTCCACAGATTACTAGATATGTTAAAGGAGAGGAGGCGACTTCAACGGTTGCGGCTAGATCCCAATGGGAACACTTCCCGTCGATATCAAGGCGCGACACGATCTTTCGGGAACGATTCCCTTCAATCTCTAGAAGCAATGAATAGATTCCAAAGGAACGATTCCTCTTGATTTACCGGTCGGCGAGAGATTTCACGCACGGGTAAGGGCACGCCGTCGGAAATCGCAAGTCGCCGATCGTCGTCCGATTCCGTTCTTCTCTCGGGTTCACTTCAAAAAATTTCAAACCACTTAAAACCCTAAAAGGTTTAGCCTTCTATACCACCGAGAAAAGAAGGACCACGGCGTTGGCTATCCGCAAACCAAGTTAAAACAGAAGCTACAGGTCTTTTGTCGAAAATAGAATTTGTCAATACCTATTCGACGAATTTGTCGAAACAATTCTGACGAATTCGTCGAGTCAGTATCGACGACTCCAGTCATCCCGCGAGACGGTCTCAGCGGCTCGACCAGACTTTCCGTCGAATCAATATTCGACGAATTCGTCGATAAAATATCGACGGATTCGTTGACAACCTTCTGATGAATTCGTCGAAACAATTTCAACGAAATCTCCAAGGCTCAATTCGACAAGTTCCTGTTGATTCATGTAATCGAGATAATCTCGACGACATTGTTTACAAGTCGATATTCACAATATTATCTCGAAAACTTCAAGACATGCTCCATACAATATTCACAATATCTAGGAGCAGTCTTCCCGTACTAACTGTATTCCTTATAGCCATAGGTTTGGTTCTCCACCCATATCCAATATGTGTAAGACCAACACAAACTAATCTCCAACTTCTCCAATACTCTTATGTGCGACCCTATAGGCTCATATCGCGTTGGCAGTAAGACTAATTGCTGATTCCTTCCGGATCACTAAAGAAGCTCCAACAAAACCGCCAGAGACCGCAAATCCACCAGACCGCACGGCTAACACTTGAGACCACGCGAACAAAAGCATGCATGATGACCTGCGAGCTGCCAGACCAAAATTCCAGACCACACAGACTGCTGCTTTATTTACTACTGAAGATAGAACCTGTCTGCACTTCAGACCGCCAGACCAAGAGGTCACTTGATTTCTGAAGCTACCCGCGAACAGGACCAGAAGAAACTGCTCTAGCTGTCGCTTACCCGCAAGTTGAGATCGCCTGACCGCCGAGGTACCCTGATCGCCAAGCTTGCTGCGAACATCACAAGAACTAAACAATCCAGATCGCAAACGGAGACCGCTGACGAACTGATTATTCAAGCCGCTGGAAAGTCACCAAGGAAACAGACCGCTCGCTGCTGGCCGCAGACCCGCGAACACAACAAAAGGTCAAACCGCTTCCAAGACCGCACAACCTCAAATTGAGACCGACACAAACAATCCAGTCTCTAGTTCTTACAGTGCTCGGATAGAAATGATGGGCCCTGCACCCCTATTTATAGGCACGAGGATGGATGTCATCACTGCCAAAAGAGGGAAGCAATAACTGCCCATCAACCCGCACACGGTCTTGCAACAAACCGCCCGGTCTCATAAGCACTTATACAACAACCGTCTAAGGCATACCCGGCCAGAAGCAAACCCGCAGACAGAGCAGACTCCGCGATCACCTTTCCTCAGATCGCCCAGCGCAACAATATGGAGACCGAAAATACTTGAGCATTCTGACCGATCAGAACAGATAGCCAGAACAACCCGCGCAGACTGCGCGGTCTCTACAGTTATCAAACTGCAGACTGCCCGACTTCCCTCTTCCACTTCAAAAATTCAACACTCCCTCTTGAAGTGGGAAGTGGAAGTCAGACCAAGTAAATTCCTCAACCGTGTAAACGGTCCCTTCAACAACGGCTTAGTAAAGATGTCCGCGATGTTTTCCTTGCTCGGCACATGCTCCAAAATAAGAGATCCCTCCAACACCTTCTCACGAATGAAATGGTAATGAATCTCAATATGCTTGGTCGGAGCGTGACAAACAGGATTGTTCACCAACTTGAGATCACTCTCATTGTCACCCTGAAGCAGAGTAGGACCTCGCACCTCTTCATGAATGTCCTCTACAAGCCTCCTAAGCCAGATGGCTTCCTGAGCTGCCAAAGCCGATGCTTTATACTCCGCTTTTATAGTAAAGACAGACACAAAATCCTGCTTCTTATTGCACCACGAGATCGCTGAAGGCCCAACAATAAAGATGTATCAAGAAGTTAACTTTTGATCATCTGAATCTCCCCCATAATCAGCATCCATGTACCCGTGCAAACAGAAGCCTGAGTTCTTCCCATAGAAGATACCCAGATCAGAGGTAGACATCTCTTAATTCAAAATGCTCCTTACCGCCAACATATGAGGTTTCCGCGGCCCTGCCATATACCGACTCACCCGGCCCACCGCAAAAGCAATATCCGGCCTCGTGATCGTCAAGTATATCAGACTCCCGACCAATGCCCGGAAAACTAAGGGATCAGGTAAAACCTTCCCCTCATCTCATCGAAGATGTATCCCAACTTCCAGTGGAGTAGAGCAGATCTTCCCTCCTTCCATGCCAAATTGCTTCACGATTCTCTCAGCATAACCCTTCTGGGAAACGAGCACACCGCTCTCTTTCTTCTCCACCTCAAGTCCAAGGAAATGGTGGAGCTCACCCAGATCCTTCATCTCAAATCTGATAGCTAGCTCAGCACGAAGCCTAGCTACCTCCACTTCAGAATTCCCCATGACGATCATATCATCAACGTACAACAACACCAAGACTTGAAGCTCCCCCAACTTCTTTACAAACACGCTCGAATCAGAATCAGAAGCAAAATATCCACAGAACTGGAGGTATTCCGCGATCTTCCCACACCACGCCAGAGGCGCCTGCTTCTAGCCGTAAAGAGCCTTCTTGAGCTTACACACATGTCTTGGATGCTCTTCAGAAACATAACCAGGTGGCTGATCCATAAAGATATCCTTATCAATCTCGCCATATAAGAATGCATTTTTCACGTCGAGTTGCCAAATCTTCCACCCTTGGCAAGCTTTCAATGCGATCACCACCCAGACCGAAGTCATCTTGGCAACAGGGCAAAATGTTTTTACATAATCCTCCCCATACTTCTGAGAGAAACCTCGAGCTACAAGGTGAGCCTTGTTCCGCTCAATACTTCCATCAGCCTTTTTCTTTAGTTTGAAAACCCACTTGCAAGTCACCAGAGTAACACCCTCAACTTTAGGCACCATGTCCCAAGTTTCATTCTTCCTGAGGGCCGCCATCTCTTCATCCATGGCTCCTTCCCACTCCTTGACTCCAACGACATTTTCATAACAAGATGTCTCTCTCTCATCCAGGGGACGTGCGAAGAAACATGAGACAAAGCTCACCAAGTTTCCGCCCGTATACCGATCTGGTGGAATAATGGTCCTCTTGGACCTCCTCAGAGCTTTACTCTGGTCCACCTCTCCAGCTACCTATTCTGAACTAGCTCTCTTTTCAGTCACACTTGGAGCATCACTCCCCCTGCTTCCGGAACCAGAAGCACCTGACCTAGAGCTAGAAGAATTTGGAGCACCTGGAGAAACAGGTAACTCCACCAGAACTTCCCCTGTAGCTTCTCTTTGGCCATCATCCAACCTTCTCTCCTGTATCTCCACAGAAGAACTACCCTAGTATGACGTTAGCTTGTTGAATACCACATCCCTTGAGACCACATCTCTTCGTGTCTCTAGATCCATGCATCTCCACCCTTTCTTCCGGTCATCATAATCGATGAACATAAGCTTCCTTGCTTTCGCATCTAGCTTCGTTCGAAGGGCATCAGGAATATGCACATAGCAGGTAGATCCGGACACTCGAAAGTGTTCCACATAAGGCTTCTCCTTAAACATCAGCTCATGTGGAGTCTTCATGTTGATCAGACTAAATGGAATCTTGTTGATGACAGAAGCTGCACAAGACATACCCTCCACCCAAAAGGACTTAGGAATATTCTTGGCATAAGGCCATCACTTCACGGTCTCCGTCAAGTGACGGATCTTCCGCTCAGCAACCCCTTTATATTGTGGAGTGTAAGCACAAGTAAGCTCTCTCTGGATGTCATGCTTTCTGCAAAAGTTGAAGAAAGCACTTGAGGCAAACTCCCCTCCATTGTATGTTCTCAACTTCTTGATCCGCAGGTTAAGCCGGCCCTCCACTAGCTCCTTGAACTCCACAAATTTTCCGAATGCTTCTAACTTCTCCTTCAAAAAGTATACCCATGTATACCTGGTGAAATCATCAACCAAGATTAGTGTACTACCCGTAATTCGTCGAGATTAGAAAGGACTAAGGAGACGCCTATTCGCAGAGCGAGCCGGGCGAGCAGGAAAGGAGCTTGACGAGCAGGAAAGGAGCTTGGCGAGCAGGAAGGGAGCTTGGCGAGCAGGAAAGGAGCTTGGCGAGCAGGAAGCGAGCTTGGCGAGCAGGAAGGGAGCTTGGCGAGCAGGAAGCGAGCTTGGCGAGCAGGAAGGGAGCTTGGCGAGCAGGAAGGGAGCTTGGCGAGCAGGAAGCGAGCTTGGGCGAGCAGAGCCAAGTATGGGCTAGTATGGTCAGGTAACTCCCCCCCCCCCCCCCCCCCCCCCCCCCCCCACCCCACGGGATTTGTCTATAAATAGACCCCCAGGGGTACAAAAAAGAGGACTTTTGGACGAGGTTGACCCCCTCAGGCGAGATACTCGCCAGGTCCCTGCCTTCCTTGTACCTAGCTCAGCCTTTGGTTTTGGAGGGGAAGCGCTCTAAGATCTTCCGGGTATGTGGCGGGACCTCCCTGCTGGAGCACCTGGGGTGTGCTTGTAGTCATTTTCTCTCTCCTATTTTAGCTATCTGAGCTGTGGAGCTGGACCGCAGGATCAGTAACCTCGGGCTGCATTGATCCGAATTTTGGGGCCGGGATTTTCCTGGCTTCAACACTTTGGTGCGGTGAGCGTGGATCGTAGTCGGAGGAAGAAATTTTTGCGAGAAGGCTTCATGGCTTAAAGTGGCAAGATGGAGGTCAAAGGCAGCAACTCGCGAGCATTCGACAAGTTAGGCGAGTTCCAGATGGCGACATCCTGAAAGCGAGTTCCATAGGCGAGTTCCATGCTGGCGAGATCCCTACTCGCCATAGGCGAGTTCCTGCAGGCGAGATCTAGAGATAAGTTCAGACCAGCGACTTTACTCGGAAGAGAGGCGAGCTTCCTGGCTAGTGGCGAGATCCTTCCTTACTCGCCCTCCCTACTCGCCCATAGGCGAGCTTCTTCCTTACTCGCAAATAGGCGAGCAACGTCAAATGAGGCGATTTCATGCAGGCGAGCTTCTTCAATACTCGGCCATTGGTGAGATCCTTCCTTACTCGCCCATAAGCGAGCTTCTATACTCGCCCATAGGCAAGTTCTCTACTCGCAAGGTGGTGAGAACCTGGTACCTAGTCAAAAGGGACACTCCTCCTCCCCTCAGTTTCGTCCTTCTTCAATGCCAGTGATTTCCATACATCTATATGCTTACGGGTGCTTTGGTAAAGCCCGCGAGTGCTTTTGTCTGACTAACAAACAGGATGATTCATGACGAGTTCGCCACCAAGGGAAAGCACATAACCTACTCGCGAGGTCTCCAAGTTGATGCTCGGCGAGCTCCTAGTCACGATGGGCTGCTTCAACAACCTACTCGCTAGGTATCCAAGTTGATGCTCGGCGAGCTCCTAGTCGCGATGGACTGCTTCAACAACCTGCTCGCGAGGCCTCCAAGTTGATGCTCGGCAAGCTCCTTGTCGCGATGGTCTTCTTCAACAATCTACTCGCGAGGTCTCCAAGTTGATGCTCGACGAGCTCCTTGTCGCGATGGTCTTCTTCAACAATCTAATCGCGAGGTCTCCAAGTTGATGCTCGACGAGCTCCTAGTCGCGATGGTTTTCAAAGGTGGTGTTCCGCGAGCTCCTACTCGCGATGATCTTCATCGAGGGCTTACATTCCATAAGGATGCCGACTCGTGACGTCTTCAAGGTGGTGTTCCGCGAGCTTCTACTCACGATGATCTTCATAAAGGACTTATGTTCCATGAGAATGCTTACTCATGACGTCTCCAAGCTTGGTATTCTGCAAGCTCCTTATTCCCGATGATCTCCTTCCGTCGGCTATGATCCATGAGAATGCTTACTCATGAGGTATTCCAGTTGATGTCCCGCGTTGATGTCCCGCGGTACTATACTCCCGATGATCTCCTTCCGTCGGCTATGATCCATGAGGGGTCTTACTCATAAGGTGTTCCAGTTGGTATCCCCGATGCTATGTTCTTACTCGTATAGCCTTCAAGTTGATATCTCTCACCTCCCTGAAGCATGGGAGATTGAAACAGGTTTGGTCGGCATTCAACACCCAAGTAGTATGGCGACCTCGGGATGGTGTGTTCCTTTGGAACCTCCCCGACTGTCAGTCCCCTTCATGGTGTGTTCTATGGGATGAAGAACTGCTCAGAAGCACCTAAAGGCTCAATAGGGAGATCACTCGTCATCGAGAAGCTCGAACTGAACTAGGAGGGATCTTTCATCGTTTAAGAGGCATTCGAGACTGGCAGAGACCGCCTGTAGAATCATGAAGGGGAATCGCTTGGGAATACCTGGAGCGGCAATGACCTGAAAAGGTTCTATCCCTGAGCGGGAAGGTGTATTCTCCCCCTCCTTGTGTTTATTCCATTTGAATAAAAATTCCTCGCCCCCTGAAACATGGGCCGCGATAGTTGTTTTTTTCTGGCATGAGCTTTTTGAAGTAGGTAAAACCGATCTCCACGACAGGTTGGGAAACGAGCCTCCGACTTGATTCTCGTAAAACCCAGAACGGATGATGGGATGGTGCCTCGGTAGTGCGTTCTCCTAATACCAAGCCTCTGCACTGACGGTCGAGATCAGCTCCCCCCTTGCACGTTGGTCGAGTTACCCTCCAACCGCATTTCTCATCCGACTGGGGAGATTATCAGGAGAAAGTCTGGACGCCGACCTCCCAACTCGTCGAAGCGATGATCGATTTACCTGACTGAGGGACCCTTGTATAAAGGTGCCATTTGACCTCTTGCGGCAAAGCCTAATATCTGTTGTCGTTTATTCCAATCATATGGGTTGGTGCGGTTAATCCCCTCTGATTGTTGAGTGACAGTATGAAGACTCTTTCACAACCTGGCGACCGATTGGGGGATAGGTCTCCGACTCGACTCTCATAAAAACCCAAGTCGGGTGGTGGGATAGCGCCTCGGGAGAGAGTCCTCCTAAGACCAAGCCTCTGCATTGACGGTCGAGATCAGCTCCCCCCTTGCACGTTGGCCAGGTTACCCCCTGACTGCACTTCCCATCCGGTTGGAGAGGTTATCAGAGGAGAGTCAGGACGCCAACCCCCCAGCTTGACGAAGAGATGATCGATTTGACCGACCAGCATTCAGCAAACACAATAGGATGGAGGCCTCGGGATGGTGTGTCCCCTTGGACCTCTCCACCTCTAGTTGAGCTCGGCTCCTACGAGGTGTCGACCTTTTCTCCACCTCCAGTTGAGAACGACTACTGTGAGGTGTCGACCTTCTCTTCACCTCTAGTTGAGCTCGGCTCCTAGAAGGTGTCGACCTTCTCTCCACCTCTAGTTGAGCTGGGCTCCTAGAAGGTGTCGACCTTCTCTCCGCCTCCAGTTGAGCTCGGCTCCTGCGAAGTGTCGACCTTCTCTTCACCTCTAGTTGAGCTCGGCTCCTAGAATGTGTCGACCTTCTCTCCACCTCTAGTTGAGCTCGGCTCCTAGAAGGTGTCAACCTTCTCTTCGCCTCTAGTTGAGCTTGGCTCCTAGAAGGTGTCGACCTTCTCTCCGCCTCCAGTTGAGCTCTGCTCCTGTGAGGTGTCGACCTTCTCTTCCCCTCTAGTTGAGCTCGGCTCCTAGAAGGTGTCGACCTTCTCTCCGCCTCCAGTTGAGCTCGGCTCCTGTGAGATGTCGACCTTCTCTTCCCCTCTAGTTGAGCTCGGCTCCTAGAAGGTGTCGACCTTCTCTCCACCTCTAGTTGAGCTGGGCTCCTAGAAGGTGTCGACCTTCTCTTCACCTCCAGTTGAGCTCGGCTCCTGCGAGGTGTCGACCTTCTCTCCACCTCTAGTTGAGTTGGGCTCCTAAAAGGTGTCGACCTTCTCTTCACCTCCAGTTGAGCTCGGCTCCTACGAGGTGTCAACCTTCTCTCCACCTCTAGTTGAGCTGGTCTCCTAGAAGGTGTCGACCTTCTCTTCACCTCTAGTTGAGCTCGGCTCCTAGAAGGTGTCGACCTTCTCTTCACCTCTAGTTGAGCTCGGCTCCTAGAAGGTGTCGACCTTCTCTCCACCTCTAGTTGAGCTGGGCTCCTAGAAGGTGTCGACCTTCTCTTCACCTCCAGTTGAGCTCGGCTCCTACGAGGTGTCGACCTTCTCTCCACCTCTAGTTGAGCTGGGCTCCTAGAAGGTGTCGACCTTCTCTTCACCTCCAGTTGAGCTCGGGTCCTGCGAGGTGTCGACCTTCTCTCCACCTCTAGTTGAGCTGGTCTCCTAGAAGGTGTCGACCTTCTCTTCACCTCTAGTTGAGCTCGGCTCCTAGAAGGTGTCGACCTTCTCTTCACCTATAGTTGAGCTCGGCTCCTAGAAGGTGTCAACCTTCTCTTCGCCTCTAGTTGAGCTTGGCTCCTAGAAGGTGTCGACCTTCTCTCCACCTCTAGTTGAGCTGGGCTCCTAGAAGGTGTCGACCTTCTCTCCGCCTTCAGTTGAGCTCGGCTCCTGCGAGGTGTCGACCTTCTCTTCACCTCTAGTTGAGCTCGACTCCTAGAAGGTGTCGACCTTCTCTCCACCTCTAATTGAGCTGGGCTCCTAGAAGGTGTCGACCTTCTCTTCACCTCCAGTTGAGCTCGGCTCCTGCGAGGTGTCGACCTTCTCTCCACCTCTAGTTGAGCTGGGCTCCTAGAAGGTGTCGACCTTCTCTTCACCTCTAGTTGAGCTCGGCTCCTGCGAGGTGTCGACCTTCTCTCCACCTCTAGTTGAGCTGGTCTCCTAGAAGGTGTCGACCTTCTCTTCACCTCTAGTTGAGCTCGGCTCCTAGAAGGTGTCGACCTTCTCTTCGCCTCTAGTTGAGCTTGGCTCCTAGAAGGTGTCGACCTTCTCTCCACCTCTAGTTGAGCTGGGCTCCTAGAAGGTGTCGACCTTCTCTCCGCCTCCAGTTGAGCTCGGCTCCTGCGAGGTGTCGACCTTCTCTTCACCTCTAGTTGAGCTCGGCTCCTAGAATGTGTCGACCTTCTCTCCACCTCTAGTTGAGCTGGGCTCCTAGAAAGTGTCGACCTTCTCTTCACCTCCAGTTGAGCTCGGCTCCTGCGAGGTGTCGACCTTCTCTCCACCTCTAGTTGAGCTGGGCTCCTAGAAGGTGTCGACCTTCTCTGCACCTCTAGTTGAGCTGGTCTCCTAGAAGGTGTCGACCTTCTCTCCACCTCTAGTTGAGCTGGTCTCCTAGAAGGTGTCAACCTTCTCTCCACCTCTAGTTGAGCTCGGCTCCTGCAAGGTGTCGACCTTATATCCGCCTCTAGTTAAGCTCGGCTCCTGCAAGGTGTCGACCTTATATCCGCCTCTAGTTGAGCTCGGCTCCTAGAAGGTGTCGACCTTATATCTGCCTCAAGTTGAGCTCTGCTCCTAGAAGGTGTCGACCTTATATCCACCTCCAGTTAAGCTCGGCTCCCGTGAAGTGTCGGCGTTCTCTCTTCCTCCAGTTAAGCTCGGCAAGGTATCGACTCTTTTTCCTCTTACAGATGAGATCCCCTATTGGGAAGGACCTCGCGCCTTTACTCTCTAGTGCCCATCTCTCCGAACCACGGGTCCTACATTGTTTTTCCGACCTCGCGAGCGAGCTCGAAAAAAGCGGGGATTGTGTACTACCCGTAATTCGTCGATATTAGAAAGGCCTAAGGAGACGCCTATTCGCAGAGCGAGCCGGGCGAGCAGGAAAGGAGCTTGACGAGCAGGAAAGGAGCTTGCCGAGCAGGAAGGGATCTTGGCGAGCAGGAAAGGAGCTTGGCGAGCAGGAAGCGAGCTTGGCGAGCAGGAAGGGAGCTTGGCGAGCAGGAAGGGAGCTTGGCGAGCAGGAAGCGAGCTTGGGCGAGCAAAGCCAAGTATGGGCTAGTATGGTCAGGTAACTCCCCCCCCCCCCCCCCCCCCCCCCACAGGATTTGTCTATAAATAGACCCCCAGGGGTACAAGAAAGAGGACTTTTGGACGAGGTTGACCCCCTCAGGTGAGATACTCGCCAGGTCCCTGCCTTCCTTGTACCTAGCTCAGCCTTTGGTTTTGGAGGGGAAGCGCTCTAAGATCTTCCGGGTATGTGGCGGGACCTCCCTGCTGGAGCACCTGGGGTGTGCTTGTAGTCATTTTCTCTCTCCTATTTTAGCTATCCGAGCCGTGGAGCTGGACCGCAGGATCAGTAACCTCGGGCTGCATTGATCCGAATTTTGGGGCCGGTATTTTCCTGGCTTCAACAATTAGCATATACCTGCTACCCCCAAGACTGGCATTCTCGGTTGGTCCACATAGATCACCATGGATGCACTCCAATGGCACTCTACATCTTCTTTGTGACTTATCAAATGGAAGACGATGAGTTTTCCATATTGACATCCAGCATAAACATGACCATCTCCCATGAATGAAAGACTAGGCATGCCTCTCACCAAAGCTCTCGTTGCCATAGCCTTCAGCATATCCATTTTGACATTCCCAAGTATTTCATGCCAGATAGCAGCGCTATCATTTCTCCGCATCTTATCAACATAGGAACTTGTTGGGTATATTGCCCTTAATATTACCTTGATTTGAAGAGGCATCACTCTCAATGCTAAGGACATATTGTATTTAACAAAGCTATATTTGTGTAGGATATACAGGCACAGGTGACTCAAAAGGTAGGGCCAAACATGGCCTTAGATGAGAAGAAATCATCTACAAGGAGATGAAGATCTGTCTCAGCAGAACCGCTGAGACGAATGGTCAGAACCGCTGAGATGAGGAGCCGTCTCAGCGGATCCACTAAGAAGGAGACTGGAGCAACCGCTGAGAAGGGGAATGAAGCTGCCGCTGAGACTGGAAGCTGTCTCAGCCCAACCACTGAGACTGGAAGCTGTCTCAGCCCAACCGCTGAGACAGATCCAAATGTGCTGACGGGATCTTCTTTTGGCGCAAACGACAATAGAAAGGGAAAAGCAACTCCAATATGCCCCATACTGTGTCAGGAGGATCGATATAGCCGTTGAAGCCTTCTGGAGGTATAAAAGAAGAAGCTAGGTCACAACAACAAGTATTGTTCCATTGAAAAGCTTTTGCTGCACGCCACAATCGAGCATTCATGTTTCATCCAGTTGAAGCTGTTCTCTGAAGCTGAAGTCAATCTTCTAAGGGAGATTAGTTAGCTCTTCCTGTACCAACTCAAGAAGGGCAAGTTGATCTTCTGCTTTGCTGAAGGAGAAGATCAAGGTGATTCAAATCTGAAGCTGCTGTCTTTCAGATCTGAAGAAAGGAAACAGAAGACCTGAGAGTAATACTTTTACCTTCTGTATTTAGTACAAACACTCTTAAATCCTTGTAAGGCATTGTTGCCTGAGTGAAAGGCTGTTGAGCCTGTGTGTAAACTGTGTTGATAGCTTGAGTGGTAGGACTTCTTGATAGGTCTGAGGTAGGAGATCTATGTGATTTTTGAGTTGTAGGAGTTACATAACTCTGAGGTTTAGGGCTGCTGAGCCTGAGTGTAGGGCTGTTATGCCTGAGGTGTAGGGCTGCTGAGCCTGAGTGTAGGGCTGCTGTGCCTGAGGTAGGATCACTCTTGATCTGAGAAGTTCTGAGGAACTTGTGGTGTAAGCTCAAGGAGCTGAGATTGGAGTTTGTGGCCTTGTCTAACTCACTGTTAGAAAGGTGAAGGGGGAAAGAGGACTACTCAAGACACCCTGTCTTGAGGAACCTCTATAAATCCTTGTGTGCTTTCTGTGATTGAGTTTTCTGCAGCTAGATACATTAGGATTATATAAGGAAAATAAGTAAAACCTATTCACCCCCCCCCCCCTTTACATAAGGAAAATAAGTAAAACCTATTCTGTAGCTAGATACATTAGGATTATATAAAGAAAATAAGTAACTGATTATTCAAGCCGCTGGAAAGTCACCAAGGAAACAGACCCCTCGCTACTGGCCGCAGACCTACGAACACAACAAAAGGTCAAACCGCTTCCAAGACCCCACGACCTCAAATTGAGACCGGCACAAACAATCCAGGCTCTAGTTCTTACAGTTCTCGGTTAGAAATGACGGGCCTTACACCCCTATTTATAGGCACGAGGATGGATGTCGTCATCGCCGAAAGAGGGATGCAATAACCGCCCATCAACCTGCACACAGTCTCGCAACATACTGCCCCGTCTCATAAGCACTTAGACAAAAACCGTCTAAGGCAAACCCGGCCAGAAGCAAACCCGCAGACAGAGCGGACTCCGCAATCACCTTTCCTCAGATCGCACAGCGCAACAATATGGAGACCGAAAATACTTGAGCATTCTGACCGATCAGAACAGATCGCCAGAACAACCCGCGCAGACCGCACAGTCTCTGCTGTTATCAAACCGCAAACCGCCCGACTTCCCTCTTCCACTTCAAATATTCAACTGAAAGTATAATAGATTTCTCTTCTTTTGTCATGGTAAAGAAGGCCACTTCATGATTGATTATTGGTATAACAACACACACACACACACACACCTTTCCAAGGAGCTATCTAGGGAAAGTGAGGGTTTGTGATTCTCATGTTGTATTTGGCAAGGGTCCCAAATCTATATTGGGACCTTATCCCTTTTGATTGCAGGTTGTTATGTGTCCAAGCTCTACCAAGAAGCACACTTCGTACTTGGGCAGTGGTTGCTCGAGGCACATGACTAGAGATAGAAGCTTGCTGACCAGCTATTGTGAAAAGAAGGGACCCAAAGTCATCTTTGGAGATTCAAGTCATGGATTCACCAGAGGTTATGGTTTTTCCCTTGGTAACATAACCTTTACCGATGTGACTTTTATGGAATGATTGCAACATAATATGATAAGGATAAGTCAACTCTGTGATAAAGATTATCTAATTTCTTTTCATTAAAATAAACGCACTGTAAAGGATGGTAGGACATGCACAATAGTCTTTACTTGAACTAGGGCTGATAAAATTTATCATATCAACTTTAGCCAGGTAGAAACTCCTGTGTACTTAATGAACTACTCTCCTAACACTAGCTATATATGGCATACTGCACTAGCTCATCTTAATTTTAACACCTTAGATAAATTGTGTAGCTTAAATCTAGCTAGAGATCTACTTCAATCAAAATATGTAAATGATAGACCTTGCAGAGTTGGCCAACATGGGAATCAAACCAAGATCTCCCTTTAGATCAAAACAATTTATAATGCATATATGTGTATCTACCAACTCCACATAGATTTGTTTGTCCCCATTGCTATTACTACTTTAGGAAGAAAAAGATATTTTTAGTAATTGTTGATGATTACTCTAAGTTTATATGAGTTTTTTTTCAGAAGCAAGTCTAATAACTTTAGAATTTTCACTATCTCTCTCAAGTAAATCCAGAATGAGATGAATTTTTTAGTTATTATGATTGAAGTGTTGAGAAAGTCTTATGAATCCATGAGTATCAACAAATTGCACGAGAAGGCTCCGTATGAACTTTTAAATAGGATAATGGTAAGTCATATTTGACAAAAATTTGAAGTTAAAGCTGATGAAGTGATATTCCTTGGATATTTATCCACCAGCAAGGCATATAGATGGTATAAAAAGAAAATATTATATGTACAAGAGTTTATTCATGACACATTTGATGAATATATCATTTTTATGAGGAGAAAAATTCCTCTGACCTAGTCATGTAGAAAGAAAGGATTTCCTTAGGAAAGAAAGCTGAAGGCTAAGCAACTAAAGATAGCTATCACACAGAAGAAAAAATTGATGATGAAGAAACATCAAACCAAGTGACAAAGGAGGATGAATTGCTTATTAAGTTATTCTAGAAGATACATTAGCTCAAGAAGTCGAAGAAGCCACTTAGGTTGAAGAAACTATAGATGCTGAATAAGAAACTCAAAATAATCTCTCTACACAGCTGCCTAGAGCCTATGATGAGCGAATATCATATAGTGTTTTATATGCCCATCTAGCTTATTTTTATCATCATATTAGCTCATTCTTAGTATATTTTCATGACACGTCACTCATATTTGCCTAAGTCATCATGTGAGGTAATTTTAGCTAGATTGAGTGATTTTACTGCATTTCATACATGAGGGAGATAACCTCTCCCTCTCATTCATGTTTCCTTACTATTTATATGTTGTACGTATCATTTAATTGCATCACGTAGCAGATGCGGTGGGTCTCAAGATGATTTTAGTTGAGTTTCTTATGGAAATGCTCCTGCCCGTGCGTTTAACTCATGCACGTTCATGTGTTTGTTCATGTACGAGCAGAGATACGATTCCTCTTCATAACCGCATGGTTTAGTGCATTTATTCATGCACGATCAGCGCACAATCATGCGAGTTATAACTAAATTTTCCCGAGAACTCCTTGAAATTGATAGAATCATGCGTTCGGCGTACGATCGTGCAAATTTGTTCTCGCACAATCTTTATGAAGTTGCATGGGAGATCCTGGCTTTCCACACACATTCTCCATTTCTTCACGGAAAACCGTGCGTGTATAGGTGCATGATCGTGCATGAGTGCTTTCATGACGATTTATAAATATACAATTTTGTGATTCTTTCCAAATCTTTGCACAAGGAGCACTATTTTCACACATTTTTCTTCCCAGAACACCAAGGCTTCTCCCTAGGCCTTCTCCTACCTCACCAAGCACCTTAATGGTTGAAGAAGGATATTTTCAAGGTTAACAATGGAGTTTTTAGCCTGGATTCATTGACGTGGAGGCGAAAAGTCTAGAGAGAAGATGAGCCTAGGAGGAGGTGACAACTCTCTCCCATATTTTGGAAGGTAGCCGAGGAGGATTTCTAGGAGCTGGTGGACCAAGTCAAGTTTATCATCCAAATCTGAGGAAGAGTCTCTCTTTCACTCCGCATATTTGATTGGTAACATGGATCTCTCCCCTTTTCCTTAGAGTATTTGATAAGCTTGTAATGAAAGTGGATTCTAATGCATTCTACACACCATGACCATTGGATGTAGGTGTTCATAGGTTTGCTTACTTTTTATGGATGGTTTGGATGAAGAGTTGTTTTGTTCGTGCCTGTATTGCTATTGTGATGTGATTCTTGTGTTAATGCATGTGTTCATGTTGATTTGAGCTCTTGTGATGCTTTGAGTTTGATCTAGTGTGAGTTGAGCATTTGATCTTATGAGAACATTGTGCTTTACTAGAGCAAAGTGAGAGAGAAGAGGTGAAGGAGACCCTCATGATTGTGATTGCGATTGCTAAGAGCAAAGTGGTGAAGGCGACCCACGGTGTGAGAGAGAAGTGGTGTTGGCGACCACACCCATAGAGTAGCTTCATTTCTTGTTGTAGTTGTTAGAAACCCCTAACTTGAAATCAACGCCTCCCGCCAAAACCCTTATATCTAGATTTTCATTCTTAGATTGATCCACCCCGTCGTGTTCTACGTGAGATTCAATTCTTAGGGAATTATTCCCATTTTATATTAATTGAACAATCGATGCACTTGTCGTGATGCATTAGCCTACACATATATCAATGACCATCCTTTATATTAAATAGTTAGGAACATGTAAGATTCGGTCAAGACTAGAGTAGGTGCACCTACCGAAATGATATTTTGTAGTTTCATTTCACAGGTTGTACCCAAGAAATTTGAGGAAGCAAATGGTGATCCCAATGAATCATTTATATGCAAGATGAGTTGGAACAATTTGAAAGACAACATGTATGGAAGCTGGCAGAGAAGCCAAAATATCATGTTATAGGTTGTAGTTTGCTTATATAGAGGAGAAGCATACTTGGTTCTAGTTTCTTTCTATAGCCCAATGATATACGGAAGAGGAAGAGATTAACTATAATTAAACCTTTACTCATATTACTAGACTTTAAGCCATAAGACTCTTCTTAGCCTATGCAATACACCATGGTATCAAAGTACATCAAATGCATGTGAAGAGTCCATTCCTCAAATGGAAAATTGCAATAGGAAGTGTATGTAGCACAACCTACAGGTTTTATGTCTTCAACTCATCCCTCTTTTATTTTATAGTTAGATAAAGCCATATATGGTCTCAAACAAGCACCTAAATCTTAGTATGAGACTCTATCCATTTTTTCTTGGAGTACGACATCATTAGGGGACATATGGATACGATTTTATTTACTAGGAATTATAAGAACAAGTTATTGATAGTTCAAATATATGTAGAAGGCATAATCTTTGAAATCTCAGATGATAAGTTTTGCAATAGATTTGCCAATCTAATTCAAAACAAGTTTGGAAAAAGCAACATGAGAAAATTAAAATTCTTCTAGGTTTTTAGTTTAAGCAGTTTGATGAAAACATCTTCATTAGCCAATCCAAATATACTAGGAAAATCCTAAAGAAATTTGAAATAGAGAATGCTTCTCTTCTTAAGACTACCCGTGAAAACTAATGCTAATATTCATAGTGATGAGAATGATAATGCTATAGATTCTAAACTCTATAGAGGTATTAGTGGTTCACTACTTTATCTAACAACAAATAGGCTAGGCATTATGTTTTCTACTTATGTGTGTGCTAGGTTTCAAGTCTCATCCAAGGAATACCATCTTCTAATGTAAAGAGAATCTTAAGGTACTTGAAAGGCACCCAAGACTTAGATTATGGTATCCTAGAGATTTAAGGTTTGCACTAACTGACTATTAAGATGCAGGCTATGCATGGTACAGAATAGATATGAAGTGCACATTATGAACTTTTCAATTCCTAGGTTCAAGGTTAGTTTCATTGAGCAGCAATGAAAGGAGATTAGTTCTTAAATACCTTAAAGCTCTTGTTTAAGTTTATTTCAAAGTAATGATATATATAAAATATATTGTTGTATGAGTAATAACAACAAACACTAAGAGTGCATAAAAAATCACAACAAGAAATAAAACATAAAACAAAGCACACATCTAGACGACACAAGAAATATAGTAGTTCCCCTCAACCTGGGTACATCTACTCTTCTACCCACTGGTAGAAATCCACTAGGAGGTTGTTGATCAGGTTCCCTCACACCAAGGTGATTTTGTTCAGGTGTCCACACACCACAGAGCTTTTGATCAGGTGCTCAAAACCAAGATGCAGGTTTTTGCTAAGGTGCCCTATCACCGGGAGTTAACTTTTGAAGGGAGTTATAACCCTTTACAAGATGGGAAGGAATAAAAGAAAACAGAAATGTTTATTAAATTCTTCTCTTTCTAAGAAGACTCTTGAAGATCCTTATAGGGTGTTGTGTTTGGATCTTGATGATGATGTTGAAGAAAGCTCCCCCTGTCTGATTTAGATTAGATGACAGCTTGTGGATGAAGCTTCTTCTCTAGAATACAAATACTCTTCTTCTTCTTCTTCTTGCAGTTTAGATCCTGAGCAAATAGTATTGATTGGTGTCTCAGGATATAAATGATCTGCAAGAAAGAGTTTAGCAAAAACGAGACAAGATAGAATAATGTTGTTGTTCTCTGTTTTTGCTGCTGTTCTTCTTTTTCTCTTTTTCCTGTTTCGCCGCTAGCTGCTGTTCTATATTCTTGTTTTCTTCTCTGTATATGTATTCTGGAGAGCTTTTGGCTGATTTGATTTCTTGCCGCTTGAAGAGGAAAGAGATAATGTCTCTTTTATTTCCCAGATCCTCGAGCAGACAAATTTCCGTCTTTAGCTTGCTACAACGGCTATAGCATTTAATGCTTCTGCCAACGGCTATAACATTTAATGCTTGCAACAGCTGTAATGTTAAATCAACAATATATATAGCAATATATATAAATGGAATTAATAAAATATTGCTTTAATAAATCTGACAGCATATATAATATTAGTCGAGCTGATAATGATATTAAAAATAATGCTGCAGATATTTCGTCGAGCTCAGCTTCAAGTTCGTCGACCTGATCATTTAATTCATCGTTCTGAACATCTGCTGAATATTCGTCGAACGCAGACTTGAGATCGTCGAACGTAACTTTTCGTCGAACGCAGTGACTGGCTGGATCGTCGACCGCTGAATATTGAGATGTTCGTCGAACGCAGACTTGAGTTCGTCGAACGCAACTTTTCGTCGACCGCTGAGACGGGGTCTGTTCATCGACCGCTGAGACAATCTGTTCGTCGACCGCTGAGACGGGATCGTCGAACGCAGAGATAGGTGATCTTCGTCGACCGCTGAGATAGCTGGATTTCGTCAAGCGCAGAGTGAATACCATTCGTCGACTGCAGAGCGCCGTTCGTCGAACGCAGGTAGCCGTTCATCGAACGCAGAGAACTTATGTTATTTTTATCTTTCTCTTATTATTTCAGCCTATTAAATATATCTATTTTCAGCCTTCTTTCTTAATGAGATTTGATCTAAGTTATAAGATATATTATGATAGAAACTTAGACACTAAAGGTGGATCCTAACTCAAATCAAAACTAAGGTTCCAACAAGCAAAAAGTAAAATGTTGTCTCCACATCCACTACTAAAGCTATGTACATAACAACTGGATGTTGGTGTGCACAACTTCTTCGGATTAAAACCCAAATGTAGGACTATGTGTATAATTTAACCAAAATCCCTATTTATTGTGAAAACAGTAGTGCTATATCTATTTCATCTAATATAATGTTTCATAATAGAACAAAACACAATGAAATAAGACATCATTTCATCAGGGACCATGTGAAAAAGAACACCATCTCAATGAAATTCGTTCCTATTGAAAACAATTACAAAAATTCTGACAAAACCCTTGGATGAAATGAAGTTAACTTATTTCATTAATTAGCTTGAAATGCTTGATAACATGAAATAGGTGAAGATAAAATTGGCCTAGTTCTCCTTATTGAAACTATGCATAATTCTTCATGCATATTAATTTTAAAACTACATTATATATAAATAATAGAAATCATATAAAATAAACAACCAGTGGTATAGAACGACAGGAAAAGAGTAACAAAATAGTTTTCTTAGCAAATAGATAATATTCACTTGGATAAAACCTTGATACTCTCTTTTTTTATTACTGAAAAAAATCTTCATTTCACTCTGTGAACATTGATCTACAATTATCGATCGATGATTGTTGAGTGCTGATTGTTGAACAACCTCACTGATTACTGATCAATTCTTTCTTTAGCAGCGCCAATCACTGAGCACTAGCCGCTGATTGTTATTCAACCTCCTTTATTATATCCTTTCTTTCATTTGGAATCTCACTCGACGATTGTTGATCATCGACCTCTTGATCAACATTTGCTGACTATAACCCCCTCTATGATTGTTGATCGCTGATCTAATTCTGAGAAATTTTGACTCTTTAATTCCCTCTCTCAAACATTGATCATTGATCGTCAATCAACGATTATGCTTATTTCAATCAACGATTCTTCTTTCTTATTTCAAAATTACCCCTCCTAATAAACAATCTACTTAACCCTTTCGTCGTTCTGTGACCTAGTTACGCTCACAAATTCTCTTGTCTTCTATCCTCCTTTTTCTTCAATATTTTTTGTGTTATGCGCTCAAATTCACTATGATGGAGTCTCTGAATTCTAGTTTTGAGAAAAACCTGGCTTCTTTCTCCTCGAATGATGCTAAGTTTCTATCTATAATGAATCTGATCAAAGAAGTTGACTTAGTTGCAGAAGAGAACCAAACTCTATATTTTAGAGTTGATTCAACTATACTCCTCTCCACAAACTCATGATGGCACTCTCAGGTGCACCATTTCTGGAATGGAAATCACATTGGCTCGATCTTCTCTTAGAAAAATATTCTAGCTGGGTGATGATAAAGCTGATTTTGAGGTTGTTTCTTCTCTGAAGGAGTGAGGCTTATGTGTTATTTATGAGTTAAGCTTAGTAATTTGAGAACAATGTACTTCCCTCATGAGGTCAAGTTGATGAGATATATTCTTGGTAAGGGTTCTAAGCAAGAAGTCAACATATGACTCAGTAAGTAAAGGGCTGATGACAATAGTGTTGCTGAGGAAGAGAGTTAATTGGGTTGAGATATTATTTACTCCTCTACGAGAAGATGAAGGAAAAGATATTTTGTAGACTTATATACCCCTATCTATATTTTGCTCATCCTTTTGATCTCTCTTCTTCTAGCACCACAATGAATAATGGCAAAGTTCTTTCTGTTAGAACTTTATCAACTATGATAGAGGACAATTCCTAAGTCTTCTGCTTCCAGGAGAAACCTTGCTACCACCTCTACACCCTACCTCCACTTCTCAACCAAAGGATTCTCATCCTGAGGTTTCCCGACCACCTCTTTTGAACTTCTTATTACTCCTCCCTAGGCTTCTCTAGTCCACACATCACATACCTCTCTGGATCCATCATCTGTACCATTACCTCCAACATCTCCTCGATCCACCAACACCATCACTTCATCAAAATTCACCTCCACATCATATCATATCATGAATTATATTAGTTTATGATCACCAGGGTTCACTAATTTGAGAACCAGGTGTCTGCCATCCTCCAATCAAATAAGGCCATTAGGAAAAATTGTAGATGATCCTAAACCGCCTTCAAAAGGGAGAGATGCCTTTTGAGCCTTCTATCCAAGATACCACCATCACAATGGATGTGAATATTCATGAGAATCACACATATTAGGGGGAGGATCCTATGGATTAGTGGGAGTGTGCTCCAACTCAGGGGAGAGATCACTTATGCAGGACCCTCTTCCTTCTTTATCTCATCCCTCTCCCATTGAATCCCTTATTCCATTTCCACCACCCTATCATGAACAATCTCCTGCCAAATCCCTATCACCTATAAATGAGTATTCTTATAATACTTTAGGGGAAGATGCTACAGTAGGCACTGTTGAAACCGACAACCGATCTCTTGAGTTCGGACCCACTGGGGGTGTAGCCCATGCCTACTTATCCCTCACTTTTGCTCTTGACTGTGGATGGAGAACTAGGAACAGACCCAAGGCTGTAGCGAGGAGGTCCCGCCACACACTCGAAAGATCTTAGAGAGCTTCCCCTCCCAAACCAATGCTCAGCCGGGCACCTTGGAGGGCACTAGCAGCCAACCAAAACTTGCCTAGGAGGAGAGAGCCTAACAGATCAGATCTCCTCCAAGGTGCCCTTAAGGGTCTATTTATAGATTCTCTAGTCTGGACT
The DNA here is from genome assembly GCA_033032865.1 of Dactylorhiza incarnata. NCBI lineage: Eukaryota > Viridiplantae > Streptophyta > Magnoliopsida > Asparagales > Orchidaceae > Dactylorhiza > Dactylorhiza incarnata. The sequence goes on along the minus strand of JAWHQI010000023.1, from coordinate 13,895,213 downwards.
GCAAATAGCATGAATCCGCCTTTTGGTTTTACTAATCGCACCCAAAATTGGTATGCTAACAGCCTAACTCTGCTGTTCTGAAGGGCTATTGACAGCCCACAAAGGGTATCTATGTAATTTCCCCCTTAAAGCCTTCGAGGCGAGTGGTCCGTGAAGGCACCACTCGCCAGGCTTCTCGCCCACCGGATTCCACCAGGCGAGTGGCCCGTGAGGGCACCACTCGCTAGATACCCAGCTTGCTCGGTGAGTGGGGTTCCCCACTACTCGTCTGGTCTCCTGCGCACTCACCCCTCTGAATGGGCGAGTGCCTTGCGAATGGGACTCGCACTTGCCCAAAGGCTCTCCTGCCTCTTCTGTCCTGGGCGAGTGCTCTGCCTGACACGGATCTTGATTCTTGACCCCCTTTGGACCTGGGGGCCCACTCGACGAATACGAGGTTGTACATGCACGATAGTGGAAGGACTGATCTCAGAATTCCTTCATAAAGAGGAAACCTCCCAAGTTCCCCCAAATAATCCTCCAACTGATGCAATTGCACCCCAACCTGAATACCTAGATAATGTTTCCACCTCTGCAACAACTCCCTTTCCAATGGAGAGTGCAAATGAATCACCTATATTTGATGTCCTTCCAGAGGTGTTTTACCTATTCTCCTCCTCCCCCAACCCTAATAACCAACCTCAAGATGTCAAGGATTAAGTGGGAGGAATCTGATCCCCATCATGAAGAACCCAAGGATCCAACTGCTCCCAAAGAGCCTAAGGCTCTAGCTGCTCAAGAAGATCCAAAGATTGAAGCAACTCCTAAAGATCCCATTCCCCCTTCTTGTCAGGCTTCGACTCAATAAGAGCCAATAATCCCTCCCGAGGAAACTATAACAATATTTCAATGAGTTGAATATCCTAATCCGATTGAACCCCCACATCATCCCATGAAGAAAAGAAAGATCTGGAGCCAGTCTCTATTCCTCCATGGTTTCCTCCTAAGATAAAAAAAACCCTATGGTAGTTAAGGATCCCAAAAGGCCCTGTGTAATACCTCAACCTCAACGACCATATAGTATGGGTTCGGTCAGGCCCCATAGTATACACTAATCACAAATAACATCATTATAAAGTGATATAAAAGTAAACTCATTAATGCTAAATAAGTAGCACAACAAAAATCGAAACCATAACCCTGAGATTTTCCACATCTATAATATATAATCAAAAGAGTCTTCGGCCTTATGGCCTTACAAACATATCATCATTTCAAAACATTTAAATTCCTAGTCTACCTCGGCTTGTAGGCCAACAAAATATTCAACAAAAAATACAATAAGAGGAGGGGGAAAACATTTCATGAGGCTTGACTTTTATAGTTGGCTAACATGCTCTAATATTGGAACCTTGCACAACAACCAGTTTAACAAAACATGTACATGAGGGTCAGCTATAAGCTAACCATAACTAAATAACAACCCACTCATGTTGGCCATCCTAGTAGACCTAGAGGAGCTACATCACCCTGCATGTCAACACATCATACGCACATGAAAAACATATAAACATGCATATCAAGCTCTAGTTTACATGTCACAAGCATCAATAAGGCCTCTATGTTGAACATCAAATAAAAGGGACTACTTATGCCACCATGCATGCAAACCAAGTAGTTCCCATGACACCATAACATGTGTATGAGTTTATCAAAACATCAACCACAATCATATCACACACAAGTCATCTTCTCACATGATTTCACATTTTATATTAATTATAGGGTATGATGATAGTATATTCTAATACAGTCCGAGAACCAATACCTTATTATATTATTATTCTATACGCACATGACGACATTATGAGTAAAGACTCCCGACCTATATGGCGGCAATACCCAAAAATTCTGCCACTAGTATATTCTTAACACAACTCTGTGTGCACAACGCATGAAGTACCCAACTCTAATTTTATGGTGGAATCATACCCAGTCCCTTCAAGGGTCTAGGTATTTGGATATGATACATTGCTGCTTGGGACTATTTGGATGAATGTTTGTCACATGTGTGGATTTTCGACGATTTACAAGGGAGGTGCTGTCAAAATGACCTGCGCACTCCCATGTGTAATTTTCGCATGCGAGTGCGCCGCATTCCCTCTTGTAAGGCTGTCTATTGAACCATATGAATTTGCATGTGAATTTTTCATGCATGTGCGTGAGCGTGTTCACCTCTGGGCATGCACCCTCATTTTACACATGTGTTTTCACGCACGCATGCGCACGTGCATTTGTGTGTGCACCCCATTTCTGCTCACTTCTCCAGTTTGGGATCGATCTGAACTTGCACCTGCGTCTCCAAGAACGCGCATGCGGCCTATTTTCCCTATGTGTTGACTTACACGCATGCGTGCATTTTATACCACACAAGCGTGTGCCCTATTTTTCATATAAAAATGTTGCTCGTGATTTTGACGGGATCCGACAATCTATCTGCCATTTTCACTAGTTCTTCACCCAAATCTCTAGGGTTTCATCCCTAGAGAATTCTCCAACATCCCCAAGCACTCCAAAGGTGTAGAAGAAAGATTCCAAACTGCCATTGGAGCTATACTGTCGGAGCCCTTGATATGGAGGTGACTGACCCGAGAGAAGACATGTGTAGGGGAAGGTGACAGCTTCTCCTGTATCGTGGATGACAGCCACGATGGAGTTTGAAGAGCCGGTGGACCAAGCTATGCTCTCCTATGAAGCCAAGAAAGAGACTCTGGTCTTCTCTGTATCTCGGAGTGGTAACTTATTGTTTTACTCTCTCATTTAAATTGTTTGTAATCGTATAGTGATACTCCTTAAAGCAACTACATGCCATGACCATTGGGTGTAGATATTCATAGGTTTATCTTTTATTGTGGATACTTTGGTGAAGTTTGTTATATTGTGATTCTCGTTATTGTGTTATGACAGTGGTGTTTTCTATTTGGTTGTGTGCGAGTGGTCGGGGCTACATTATCATTGAGCTAGACATGAGCACGGTGACGTGTTAGGTTGGCCGTTGCATTTGCACGGTGCAACGAGTGAGGCGGAGGATCGTGGTCCGCATTATTGACCTTTGCAATTACATAGGTGCAATGGGAGATATGGTGCCTGTAACCCGTGGTGGTGAGATATAGTGCTTACAACCCATGATGGTGCGATACAGTGCTTGCGACCCATCTAGTTAGTTTAGTTTAGTTTATTTTCTATCCATTACGAAAACCAAACCAAAACCCCCCGTTAACACTGACTTAAGACTTCGATCTCCAGAATTTCTTCAAAGAATACTCTATGCTACCGTGTTCCACGTGATTCGATACTCGATGATTTATTCTCATTTTATTATTACTTGACACTGACCGGTTCTCTGCTGTGCATGTGCTTTATTGCACCATAATGTTTTTGGCACCATTGCTGGGGAACACAGTATATGTGAGTATCTGACAAGTGAGTCGAGAGAAGGAAGTTCTTCCCTTGCAGATTGCATCCTTTTGCATTCCGTTTATGTTTCTTGTTTGCTTCCAGTTTTTCATTTTTAAGTTTCGTCTTCTTGCAAAGTTTTTGTTTGCTTTTGATTCTGGAAAGAAGACGGGTTGATTTAGTTCCATTTTACACTAAAATCGTGCTAACACTGTGAAATCTAAGAAGAGAGCAGGCACGGGTTGTGGATAATATCCCCCTTTGAATCCCCTCATATTAATGCTGAACCCCTAATCCAAACATTCATGTTGATGAGGAGGTGGTGCAGCCGCGTGATCGCACAATATATGAACACTATGCCCCTACCATGGGCAGTGCATATACTATATTGAGCCCAACCATCAGTAATCGGCAGTTCGAGATCAAGCCACATATTTTGAATATGCTAAGAAACTCTGTTCAGTTTTGCGATCTTCCTTTAGAAGATCCCCACTAGCACATTTATATTTTTCTAGAAATCTGTGATACCTTCCGGATCAACGGGGAACCTGATGATACTATCTGGATTAAGCTTTACCCTTTCACTATTAGGGACAAAGCCAAATCTTGGATCCATTCTATCCTTGTTGGAAGTATCAACACGTGGACGGATCTCTTAAATGCATTTCTAACTAAATTTTTCCCCGCAGCTAAAATTTTATCATCTCGCAATGAAATCCACACCTCCTGTCAGTGTGATCAGGAATCCCTAGTTGGAGTATGGGAGAAGTTTAATGAGATCCTAAGGAGATGTATTTAACATGATGTATCTCTTTGGATGCTTGTGAACACCTTTTATAGGGCTCTTGATAAGACCATTTGTTCGAATGTTGATTATGCTGCTGGTGGGTCTATGGTGGGGAAAACCCCAGAGGAGATGTTGAGGATTTTGAAGGATCTAGTGCACCAAAATTCCCAGTGGGGCGATGGGAGAGGTAACCCTAAGAAAGCAGTAGCAGGTCTTTACGAAGTTGATTCTTATACCGCTATTTTGGCCCAATTATGATCCATGTCTGAAAAATTTGAAGAATAAAGTTTGATGGGGCAGATCACCCCAGTTGCAGCCCCTGTTTTAGCTGTATCTTGCCAATGTTGTGGTGCTCATGGGCACCACTCCTTTGAATGCCATTTGGGAAGCACCCATGCTTATTTTCTTATTTCTAATGTGTATGAAGATGTGAATTACATTGGTAATCAGCAGAGGGGGCCTCCTTTCTCCAATACATACAACTCCGGGTAGCGATCCCACCCAAATTTTAGCTGGAGAGATGGGACGCAGCAAATGCAGGCGGGGCAAGTGAGTGGAAGTCAACATCCGCAACAATTTATACTTCCCCAGTATCAGAACAAGCAAGATGAGTGCGTGTCGTGGGAGATAAGCTGGTTCAACATATCGATTTTACTAAATCATTCATTGAAAATTAGAATGCCACGGTAAAGAATCTTGAAACTCAAATTTCTCAACTAGCAAAACTTATCATGAAAAGAATGTCTGGTAACCCTCCCAAGTCATTCAAAGAACAATCCACGAGAGCAAGGCCATAGTTTCTCCGACCTTGCTCCAAATTTCTGTGGAGGTATTGTCGTAGAGTGCAAGATTAATAGTGTGCCAACTCAAGTCCTAGTGGACACAGGCTCTTCCCGAAATATCATCTCCCTTAAGAATGTTGACAAGTTCAACATCCATACCAATAAGGAAGGGGTCGTGAGACTGATTTTAGCTAATGTAAAGGTGTTGTTAGTGTTGGGGAAGATAAGGATGTTGACGTAACCTTAAAGGGGAATAAAATCACTGTTGAGTTCCAAATGATGGGACCACCGAAAAATGATTCACCACTGATTTTCGGTGTACCATTGCTTACAACTGTGGGTGCCACTCTGCACTTTATAGAAGGACGCATCTCCTTCCCTTTCAATGCGATGCTCTACGACCTCATTTCTACTTATGTTGATCACACTACACCTCAGTGTAGTGAATTTTTTGATTTTTGTGAATAGCCCTGTGCAGGTTAAGAGAATGAAGAAGAAGAGAGGATTGAGAAGAAAGCTAATGGTGAGCATGGTGAAGGTCATGCTGGTGTTGATGATGTGCCGCTGGCGGATCCTCGATTGGAGACGACAATTGCTGATGAGGATGCCGATGAACAAATTATTTTTGTTGGGGAAGCAACCCGGAGTTCAGGGCTTGATAAACATAAAACTTCTAAGAAAGTCTGCTGGGCGGACCTGTTTCTACCACCGCGGTCGAGCAGATCTCCACCCCGTAGCACCCTTTAATTTTCTTTTCGCACTGAACTTTTATCTCATATTGCTGAAATGAATATTGCACGGTGGAGATCACTGAGGGTAGAATTGCGGAGAAAGGAACAAGAGAGCGCGCTGCTTGTACTGTAGCAAATCGGAAGCTTTCCGATACATAAGGCTGAGCATATTATTCGACACTCGAAAGTCGCTCGAAAATCGCTCGAATATTGAGCCGAATCGGAATCGGTTACAATTGATTCGATTCAATTTGACTCGAATCAGATTTCGAGCCGATTTTGAGCCAACCCTGAATCGCTCGAAATATGATTCGAATCAACTCGATTTGATAAAAAGCATTATGTATTTATTAATATATTATTATTTTAAAATTAAAAACACTAAATTTTAAACTCAAATACAAATATTGAAGGCTTTAAGTGTTTCATTTGCTAAATTTAAATGTTTCCCAATTTAATTTCGAGCCAACTAGGAATAAAGAGAAAATTTGCTCAATTTCGAGCTAACTCGATTCGATTTTGAGCCAGCTCGATTCGATTTTGAGCCAGCTCGAAATCGAGCCATTTCGAGCCAAGCCGACTCGAATCGAAATCGATTTCGATTGCGAGCCGATTTCGAGCCGAGTTCGACTCGAAAATTTCGATTTCGAGCCGAGCCCAAATCGCTTGAACTCGACTCGGTATACGCCACCACGCCCTCTTCCTTAATCCAATCTGAGATTTATAATAATTTGGCGTTTAGCTGATTTCTTATTGGACTGTGATCTGAACTCCTTTTCAATTTTTCTGAACCATCTTTTAATTTTATTGCTGAACATTCTGTTGCCTGAACATTATTATAAACTGCTAATAAAGGTATTTTGTCCAGCTCAAGGACGTTAAATAAAGCGCTCTTGGGAGACACCCCATGGTTATTTCTTATTTCAGTTTTTATTTGCTATTTCGTTTTGTTTTATTGGCGTTAATCTCATTGCGGGTTTTGGTGAAATCGCGGACATTCTTTAGCTGAGCCGGATCTGGGAGTAGATTTCAACTTCGAATTCGGATTCAGCGCTTCCGGAATGCCCCATTCTTGGGCATGGGTAACGAATTCCTATGCCTATTTTATTTCATGCATTTTTCATGATTAGTAACATATCATATTCACATTGAGGACAATGCTACGTTTAAGTCTGGGGATGGGGGTATTTTTCATTCTCTGTGCGTGAGAGCACTCACTTCATGCATTTCGGTATCGCTAGTCCTTTTAAAAATTATGTTCAAATTAAAAAATTTATCACTCACATGCACCTCAATTTCTGCACCCACTTCGATTTAACTTGAATTTTTATTATTCATGTGTTTTCCAATTCCTTTAGGTGTGTGGGTTAGATTAATTTATATTCAAAAATCTAAAATTGGGTAGTGACCATAGACTCGTGCAGTGGTCTTAGTCGAGCGCCCATATTCTAGGATAGAAATAGATTTAGAGATAATTTTTCTGCATATGTTAAATACACGGTATTTTTACTTACTATCGTTGGTTGTATATCTACTCATTGTTAGAACGCGATCAAGTCCAATACTAGTGTAGAGCTATGTGTGGTGTCGCTAGTGCTGTATTATAGGCTCACGACGAGAGGTGTCCTTTATCGGTGTCTAGAACTCACCCCTAACGATCTTCGAAGTATAAGCACTAAATAGTAATTAACTCTACGAACATGATTTAGTCCTTCACTTAGATAGCTTGAGCCTTCGTATCCGATCCCATACTCACTACCATTACGAACCCAAGTTGAGTCTACACCCATCCTTTTGTTGCACCTCCACCTCTCTAACACCAAAGACTAAATGCAAAAATCCACATCACACTTAGCAATGAGCTACATTTTAAAATTTTGTTCTCTCTAATTGCAGTGGCGGATAGAATTTTTAGTGTGGTGTATTTTCATTGTTTATTCAGTTGTGCTTTTAGCAAATGTTTTTGAAATGTGAGAGGAAAGGAAAATTGCTAAAAGAAAATTAAAAAAAAAAAAGAGAAATTAGAATAATATTTTGTTGCGGTGTGCGGCAAGTGGTGAGTAACCGCCATATGTTCAAATCTAAGTCTGGGGGTGTCACTCACCCATTTCTTGCCGGTGGTAGCTATTTCAATGCGAGCTTTCAATTTTGCTTAAGTGTGAGTCAACCCGTCTTATCCTTATTTGAAATCCTCACCTTAATCCTAAGCCAAAAATTCATCCTACCTAAGCCCTAAGGATTCATAGAGTTGGTTAGTATCGAGTGTAGTAGAGAAGGTGTGACCGGGCGAGCCTATGGCCATCATCATTGATGGATTTTTTTGGAGGAAACCCTAGTAGTTCTGGGTCCATAATACCACATTCAACGTCACTCCTTTCACAAACACTCTGCTTAGGATAGGTCGCTTAGTTCTCCTGATTAGGAGTGGATATAGTCGTTCGATAGTTTGCTTAAATGCAATGGAATTAGATTATATGCTTAGAAATTTTCTTTAACCTGTTCTTACTCCGCTGTGCATGATACTTCTCAGTACACTTTCTTAGTTCTATTTTTGATTTGTAATTATCCTATCATACTCCCCATAGGTAGAAGGTTTGCACGGGATGAGCAATCGTTCAAGTCTAGGGGAATTTGATACGTGTTTTTCATATATTGTTTTCACCCTGTATTTACTCTTATTTTCATTCATTATAGTGCCTGATGTATGCGTTTAATATTCAATATATGATATATTGCTGCTTGGGACTATTTGAATGAATGTTTATCACAGGTGTGGATTTTTGGTGATTTACAAGGGAGGTGCTGTCAAAATGACCTATGCACGCACATGCATAATTTTCACACGCGTGTGCGCCCCTTTTCCTCTTGTAAGGCCGTCTAGCGAGCCATACGAATTTGCGCGTGCATTTTTCACGCACACATATGAGAGTGCACACCTCTGTGCATGCATACTCATTTTGTACGGGCATTTTTCATGCACGCGCGTGCGCGCATATGCATTTGAACGTGCACACCATTTCTGCTTATTTCTCCAATTTGGGATCGATCCGAATTTGCGCGTGCATTTGCATGCACGCGTGTGTGCCCTGTGTGTGCACCATTTTTTTCTCTGAGCATTGACTTATGCATGTGCATGCATTTTGTACTGCACGCGCATGCGCCCTATTTTTCCTATAAAAATGATGCTCGCGATTTTGATGGGATTCGACAATCTATCCGCCATTTTCACTTCTCCTTCACCCAAATATCTAGGGTTTCATCCCTAGTGTCTTCTCCAACATCCCCAAGCATTCCAAAGGTGTAGAAGTAAGATTCCAATGTGCCATTGGAGCTCTATTTCCAGATCCCTTGATGTGGAGGTGACAAACCCGAGAGAATACATGACTAAGGGAAGGTGACAACTTCTCTCTTATTGTGGACGACAGCCACAATGGAGTTTGAAGAGCCGGTGGACCAAGCGATGCTCTCCTACAAAGCCAGGGAATAGTCTCTAGTCATCTCCTTATCTCAGAGTTGTAACGTGTAGTTCTACTCTATCATTTGGATTGTTTGTAATCATGTAGTGATGATACTCTTTAAAACATCTAGACGCCTTGATAATTGGGTGTAGATGTTCATACGTTTATCTTCTATTTTGGATGCTTTGGTGAAGTTTGTTATATTGCGATTTTCGTTGTTGTGTTGTGATAGTGGTGTTTGTCATTTAGTTGTGTGGTAGTGGTCGGGGATGCGTTGTCGTTGAGCTAGACACGAGCATGGTGAGGTGTTAGGTTGGCCACTACATTTGCACGGTGCAACGAGTGAGGCGGAGGCTTGCAACCCGCATTATTGACCTTTGTAATTGCATAGGTGCAGCGAACGATATGGTGCCTGTGACCCGTGGTGGTGCAATACGGTGCTTACGACCCATGGTGGTGCGATACGGTGCTTGCGATGCATCTAGTTAGTTTAGTTTAGTTTATTTTCTGTCCGTTATGAAAACCAAACCAAAACCCCCCTTAACACCGACTTAAGACTTCGATCCATGTGTGTGCTTCAATACTCAAGGATTTATTCCCATTTTATTATTACTTGACAGCGACCGGTTCTATGCCATGTGTGTGCTTTATTGTCACCATCATATACGCAATCTCATGTCATCACTGTTGGAACCGAGAACTCGATTCACGGAGTTCAGACCCCGCAAAGGGTGCTGCTCTCCCTTACGTCTACCGAGCGAGAAATAACAAACTGGGCACTCGACACTGAAGGTACTCATAAGATCACTGAACCCCCTAAACAGACCCCTGAGCCGCAGCGAGGAGGTCCCGCCACTAACCCAAAAGATCTGAAGATCTTCCCCTCCAAAACAAAGACTGAGTTCGGCACCTCAGAAAACTAGAGAGAAGAAAAGAAGAAGCTCTCTCTAGGAACAAGAAATCCTCTATTCCTGAAGTGTACATGGGGGTCTATTTATAGGATTCTAAGGATGGTCTGTGTATAGCATTCTCTGCCTTTTGGTTTTTCCTAACCGCGAAACAAAATGATATGCGGATAGCAAAAACCTACTACCACCAATTACTAGAGGCAGACCACGAAAGATAGAGGCGAGTGCTCTCCCCTTAGGTGCACTCTCCAGGGAGTCGAACGCTCTTATCGAGCTAGGCATTCGCACTCGCCCAATTTCACCCTCTAGGGGTTGATCAATCTCTTTACGATGTATGTTCCCTGGCTCCTTTCGTTGGAATGGCGACCCTCTCATGAGTTAAGGGACTCACCTATCAGTCCCAACACCTGGGCAAGTGCCGCATCTCACAGGGAGCTGCACTCACTCCTGCTCGTGAGCACTCACCGAGTCCTAGGGGTCGACTCACCGATACCTAGGGGTCGACTCGCCAAATACAGGGTTGTACACAATCCCTGCTCTTTGCGAGCTAACCCTGAGCTCAGAAATACTGTCTAAACATATTTTTGGCGAGTCTGCGCTTCGCTTCAGAGAATCTTTTGGTGGCCCCCACCAACGGGCTATAAATTGTCCGAGAGAGGACCAGACCTTTTCACCAGTGTTTTCTTCTCTTCCCTTCCTACTTCCTGCCGGCATCCATTCACGAATCACCATCCATGGCCTCGCCTTCAAATCTTTTGGCTCTCCTTGCCGCCCAAAGGGAGAAATCTCATGGAGGTGCGGCTAAGCTGATGGCCCTGGTCAGGGAGCACTCGCCCTGCTCAAAAAAACATGTGAGCGATCAAGTACTAAGAAACTCCATCCCAAGCAGACTGAGGCCACCATTCCTTCGCTTGAGACATGGATTATATCCCCGCTTGTCGGGGGTCAAGATGCTGCCCATCAGGTTTTAGCCTTTACTTTTTGGTGGCCGCTCCCCTATCGCCGAAAAGACTAACATGGGAAATTGAATGTTCTGCAACTTGCAGCTAAGAGGAACTCCCTTGCTCCCAGGGTTGCTAAACGAGATGAGGCAAATGTTCCCATGGACCTGGACATTCACACCCAGATCCTTAGTATGCATCTCTTGAACTTCGGTGACGCGAGTGGCTTATTGTTGTTGTCTAACTTTATGACTTTTGCAGTTCCTCCTTACTCGATTGCTCCTGAGGTCCACTCTCCAATACCTCTCTGATCTGTACAGTCGCCAAGGAGTCTGTCACCCTCTGGTCCTCCTACAATATCAACTGCTACCGCCCTTGCCTTGGTGGCGACAGATCCTCCTGCCACTGATCACTCAGCTCGCTCCACCGGGCTGGTTCCTTTGGGGTCGGGGATGGCAAGCCCCCGATCACTGTCTCACATACCGCTTCGGGTGGGTGGCTTGCCCCCTTTTTAGGATGGAAGAGCCCTGTTCTCTTGCCTCCTTGTCGAGCGTTGGACGTTAGGGTCTCGCGTGGTAAGCTCTTTACAGAAATGTTAACTTTTGACCTTGATTGGTTCTGATCGCCTTATGACAGGTCCAAATTCTCTTGCTTATGGCGAGTCCAGTCAGTCGAGCGGACCTCCCGCGTCGCCTCCCAGCCAAATTTGCAAGCTTCTTGGTCATCCTTTCAATATTTTAGAGTTGACTGATCGCGTCTCCACCATCCTCGAGAGGCATGAGCGCCTCCTGTTGCTATAAATGAAGATTGGCTTGCGAAGGAATCTGACCTGTTCCCTCGCATTATAGGCCTGGAGGAGCGAATCCACATACTCGAAGGAAGCATCGCCCGACTTTCCAGGGAGTTACAAAGCTGCGGGGGTGAGACGACAGAGCTGCAGGAGAACATGGTACGGGTGGAGGAAATGATCCTAGCGGCCCATCATGAGCTCACGCGAGTGCGCGAACGCGCTCGTACAATGCGGGGCCAAAGACCTCGCACACGAGGTTGCGGGAGATGGAAGTGGATTCCCCTCTAAATGTTTTTTCTTTTTGTTCTCCCCCTTCTCTCTTTATGTTGTACTCGCATGTACTCTTGTTGATGAATAATAATAATCGTATTCATTTTTTCATTGTGTATCAATCGTACTACTCTCCCTTAGTTCTGGTGTATTCATTCAAGGCTCTCAACACTCACCAATTTAGTAGCGCTTTTTGGTGTATTCCCTGACCTGGTTTGCTCGCCGAGTGGATTCGACATTGCAATGGCACGAATGAGCGGTGGGACCACCTGTGATAGGACATGCATGGGGCCCACCTTCAGGAGAGAGAGAGATTTGTTTTATCCAGCGCCTATTAATACCCCACCCTCACCCACCGCCATAACTGCTCTGATTATCGTCTTCCTTCTTCTTATCGTCCTCACATCCTTCTCTTCGCACTCGCCTTTCTACAACCATGTCGAGGAAGACCGGCGAGTTTGGCGACGGTTGGTCAAATTGTGAGAAGAACTTCCGGGGTCACTCTTTTCCGGATGGTTGGGTGACGCGAGAAGAATTTGCGGAGTTCCTGGAAGCCTACACGACACCCGGGTTTGAGATTCGCCGCCTGAAGTCTGGCGAGTACATCAATACCTTTGTCGCCGATGAACTCGCGATCCCGCTCGCTCACTTCGAGATGGGAATTCGCCTGCCTCTCTGGCTGGAGGTGAGACAGTTTTTTATGTACTTTGGGGTCGTTCCCTTTCAGGTAAATTTGAATGCGATTGCGATGCTGGTCACATTTGTTTGCTTCAAGTGTGAGGAGCGAATCGAATTCTGAGCAACTGCAGAAGGGGTGACCTTCTTAACAGGCTCGCATATCTGGGTGCTCGAGACCTCCAATAAGTTCCATCACAGTACGGACAAATTCATCTTCGTGAAGGATGATCTCGGTAGTATCCCCTACTCGCTGATTCAAAAGAGCGAGAAGATCTACAAAGCTCCAACGGTAAACGATGAGGCGTCTCTTCTCCATGCGTTCTTCCACGAGAAGGACTTTGAGGTCGCCTACCTGAGGCGGAACCTCTGTTTATTTCCCCCTGTACTCCCGGGTGAAGGTATATCATTGGCGCACTCACTTATCCTTCTTTCTTACTTCCTTTTGAGACTAACTCTTTGCATTCTGCAGGCGATCAGACCATTCCAATCCACCCCTTTCTTTTCCAGGGGGGGCAAGTGCCCTGGATAGGGCGAATGCAACGGCCAAGGCGGATGTTGATCCCGCACTGAGGCTGTCTCCGATGACCATGCCTTCGCGAAAGCGGAGGGCCGTCAAGACTGGATCCTCCGCTCAGGCCTCCTCCCCTAAAAGGGTCAGGCCCTCGAGTGAGTAGGGCAAAAGCTTCGAGTCGGGGCCTCTGAGTGCCCCCGAGCTGCACCCCAACCATGACATGCGGTCGAAGGCGCTGGACTTCTCGGGCAACCCTGTGTTGCACTGGGGGTCCTCAGCGAGTCGTGTCTCCCTTACAACCATCCAACCTTCTTAGGTGAAGGGCGAGGAGACCGGCGCACGGGCCTTCAGCCTGATATATGGGCTTTATGTCTGAAAGGACGCTACGGTTTACCGGGATCTCCCTCTTCAAAACCTCACCCGCTGGAGCTCCGCTGCCTCACTGCACACCCTCGATCTCTCACACATGGTAGCGAGATAGGGTCTCGTTCTCAGCAAACATCACACAAAATGTGGCGAGAAGCTCGAGCTGACCGAAAAGAGGGTCAATGACGTTGAGGCTCGCCTTCAGGCGGTCGAGTTCGTATCAGCAAGGCCAATCCACGAGCCGGTAAGCTTCTCTCCCCACTTTTTCTTTCTTGCCAGTCTCGCCAGCTCGCTTTTTTGACCTTGTGTCGCTCTCATCTTCAAGAGTCCGAGACCCTTGAAAAGCTAACCAGCAGGATCACGGAGCTAGAGTTGGAGAACGCCTGTTTGAAGGCGCGACTCTATATGCCTTGCGGGCGAGATTAGGAGGCCAGGCGAGACGAGACATCCTCTACTGGTGTGAAGACCCAAACCATTACACCTCGAAAAATGGTGAAGATCCGCCGAGAGATGGTCGCGGCGATGACATATTTTATGGTGGACTTCTTTCATGAGGCGAATGCTCTCATGGACACCTGGGCTACCGTCACCGCCGACTCCATCATCTGTGATGTCTTCCTTCTCGCCTCAGATTCATCTTCAAGTGAGGAGGATTACTCGCCTTCTCAAAGCAACGAGGAGGAAGATACTTCGCCAAAGCCGAGGGACTCGTCTCATGTCTGAAGGAACCCTTTTTCTTTACCCCTTCTTTCTGATAATTTTTGTAAAGGGCGAGTTCTTCTGCACCCCCTCTTTTGTATTGATCTATGAAAGAATACCTTTGTAGTTTTTACCATCCGTCCATGATGCGGATGTTGATGCGGACGTTGATGCTGATGTTGATGATACCGTTGTGGACCCTCCACCACTGCCAGATCCGCCACCGTATGATGCTGATGTTGATGACACCGTTGTGGACCCTCCACCACTGCCAGATCCGCCACCGCATGATCAAGATGATCCACCACCACATGACGAGGATGATAGACATGTTGTTGAAGATGTGGAGGATCCGCCATAGATCCTACCGGAGCCTTTTAGTTATTTATATGCTCATTTTGTCATGTTCTGTTGTATGTTTAATTTGGGACTGTTTATTTAGTGGTCTGCGTTTAGCCGTCCATTAGCATTTTTATTAGTTGGGTTGCGTTTAGCCGTCGTATGTGTGTGAGCCTATATAAGGGCTTGATGTATTATTTTATGCTTAGATTATTGATGAATAAAATTTGAGGACACTAATTCCCCCTCTTAATCTCCCCCTCTCTCTCTAGTGTGGCCGCCCCCTCCCTTTCCCTCTCCTTCTCACAATCGGCCAAGGAGGCCGCCCCTCCCCTTTCCCTCTCTTTCTCCCTCCCCGTCTTTCCCCCTCCTTATTCTCTCCACTCTTGGACATATTCATATCAGCCCCCCTCCAGATCCAAGAGCGTCCGCCGTGGACCCGGTTACGGCAGAAGGCAACGACGACGAAGTAGATCCCCTCCTTGTGGTGCATCTCTGGTGGAGACGCGGAAGTAGTGAATCGGCGAGCGATTGCTTGGGGATTATCTGATCCCAAGCGGGGTAACGAACATTTCTACCTCCATAGATTTTCCCTCTTAGTTATTCTTGTGGTGGACGGAATTATTTGCGTTGCTTTTCGATATTCTTGAATCTCGTGGTTTATTTCATCGGGTTTTGTGTTCTTGATAATTTCTTTTACGTTCGAGGGGATTGGCGGTCCTCGTTTCATTATCTTTGGGAGAGACCTAACACCCTTTGAATCGATTGTATTTGGGTGGATCTCTTTTGTTTGACAACGTCGCGCTTGACCGGGTCGGGTAGGCCCCTTTGTTTTTGGTGGACTTTGGCTTATCGCCTTAGATCTAACTTTTCCGCGGATCTTACAACCCGTCGCTATGTAAATCATTGCTAAATAAATCACGTAGTTGCTGTGATAGGACATTGAAAGTCTTGGTTAGATGATTTGGACACATATTAAATTAAATCGGAGAGAGCCCGTTAAAGCGTATTCTGTAGGAGTCGCCATCAAAGGGTCGTAGCCTACATCAATTTGGTATCAGAGGCAGGTTCGTGTCAATTTCTAAATTGATACATTCCTTGGGATTTTCGTAGAACGCCGGTACTCACAATCTTCACACGATTTTGCGCTAAAAAAAAAACTTTTGTCGTTTTGCGAATAGCGGCCTAAAATTCTCATTTTTCTGCGCAATTAAAAAAATTTCTGGTAGTTCTACTTATTATTTTCTGTAAGAAAATCAAAAAAATATTTTACTTGCCCTAGTTATTAGGCGGAAATAAAATTATCTTTCGTAAAATTTTGGCCTGATGTAAATTTCTGGTCTGCGAATAGCGGCCTTAAAATTTTTATTTTTCAGTGAAAATTAAAAACAAAAAAATTCTGCAAATCTGCGCACTATTTTCTACAGGAAAATAAAAAAAAAAATTTAAATTCTGGAAAGTCAAATTCAAATTCAAAATTTTGAAATTCAAATTCAAAATTCAATTTTTTGAAATTCACAATTAAAATTCAAAATTTTGAAATTCAAAATTAAAATTTAAATTTCAAATTTTTGAAATTCAAAATTCAAATTTTTGAAATTCAAATTCAAAATTCAAAATTTTGAAATTCAAAATGAAAATTTTTGAAATTCAAAATTCAAATTTTTGAAATTCAAAATTCAAATTTTTTAAATTCACAATTCAAATTAAAAATTAAAAATTTTGAAATTCAAATTCAAAATTCAAATTTTTGAATTTCAAAATTCAAATTCAAATTTCAAATTTTTGAAATTCAAAATTCAAATTCAAAATTCAAAATTTTTAAATTCACATTCAAAATTCAAATTTTTCGATCCACTATTCCTCGTGATGACTAGAGAGACCCCCCGAACTCTAACCACTATTCCTCGTGATGGAGTGCCACACCGCACTAATAAAAGTTATTACACTGAACCTCGAGCGTTAGATAAAGGGTGGGACACCGTTGCAAGAGTGTTTAGGTTTGACCGTGACATAACAAGAAAATTTTCGAAAAATTTTAAGCACGGTGAGAAGTGGTGCAAACTAGTTGTCGACAGCATTTGCCGCATGAATGTCGTTTCTGAAAATGCTATCACGAGGATGTGTTTGACCACCGAGCCGCACCCCCGTCCCTATCGGCTTGTGTGTTCTGACGAGAGCACTGTTTTAGTGTCTAGGCGATGTTTGGTGCCCCTCACCATCAAAGTCTATTCTGAGCGCGTTTAATGTGATGTCCTTCCTATGAAGGATTATCATGTATTGCTAGGACGCCCATGGCTTTCTGACCATGTGGTCATCCACGATGACCATGACAACACGTTAGAATTCCAGCATAATGGTCAGCTTATCATTCTGAAGGCCACCCCGCCTAAAAGGCCTACTGTACAACCCCGATATTCGCCAGGCGAGGAGGCGCGGTTTAAGAAGGCAACAGGATGAAGGAAGTAATAAGAGAGGAAGGCCATAGGGCCAAAGACCCCGCGAGAGGGGCCTTGGAGAAGTCTCTCCCGGAAGGCTCGCAGAGAGGCGAGCGAGAAGGGTCGGCGAGATGAACGCTCGCAGGCAGTTTGAGGAAGCTTTCTGATCTCGACGAAAGGAGTACCGCGTTCGACGAACTTTCCCATGTTCTTCGAGCTCACCAACGATCGTCGAGCTCACCCCTGTTCGGCGAAATCATCAGATATCGACGAAGTGTTCTAAGCTCATTAAAGCTAAAGGGATGGTCTCGCAAGAGGAGTCGCGAGACAAGACCTCGACAGATACCGCCAGAATGGGCTAGCGAGGTCCTCGCAGGGCGATCGCCTAAGAGAGGCATCGCGAGCAGGACTCGCGAGAAGGCCCGCGAGAGCTTCGACAGTAATGTTCTCGCAGTTCCTTGCCCATGGGTTGATAGGGCCAAATTACCCTTCTACCCTTGGTGGTCTGCCTTTAGCCTCTCCAAACAGCGGAATTTGGTTGTTAGCAGACCTATTTGGGGTGCGGATAGTAAAATCAAAAGGCGGGATCCTGCTATTTGCAGGCCAGATCAGAAAACCTATAAATAAGACCTAAATGGCACCTTTGGAGAGGACTTCACTTCAGCTTCTCTCTCCTCAGGCTCTCCTTGGTTAGCATTTCCAGAGCTCTCCAAGGTGCCCGAGTCTCAGCTTTGGATTGGGAGGGGAAGCGCTCAACGATCTTCCGGGTCAGTGGAGGGACCTCCTCGCTGTGACCAAGGTCTTAGTCATTTTCCTAGTCTTCAGTCTACCTTCTCCGAGGGATCAGTAAGGGCTAGCTGCCCCTCATTTCGGTGAGGGCCCCGAGTTCCACAAGAGGTCGAGAAATCGGTTTCAACATTTTGGTGCGGTGAGCGTGGAGCGTGCCTGGTCCAAGAAAGTTCCAAGGAGCAGACATGGCAGGAGGCGAGGATCAAGGAGAAGAGTTCAGCGAGTCACCGCAGGTGGTGACGCCGAGGATGTTCGCTGATTTCAGGAGGGAGGTGCTCGACTCCTTCGGGCTCACGGTCGCGGCGCTGCGGAATGAGTTCGCGACCCCAGCGTCCCAGGCGACCCCTCCCCCAGCAGCGGTTGGCGAGAATGCCCTGGGGGGAAGGGCCGGAAAGGAAATCGCCGGAGGTTCAGTACAAGACCTGGAGGGGCGAGTGCTGTTCGCCAGTCCGGCGAGCTGTGGCGCAGGCGAGCACGCGCCCGGAGGATGTAGCGAATGTGGGAGTGGTCCAGGCGAACACCGTTCTCGCAAGCGCAGTCCCCGCGAGCCCGAGTCTGGCGAGAGAGCTCGGGGGGGGGGGGGGGGGGGGGGGGGTGTGGAGCGAGAAAGGATGGCAGGAGGGGGAAGTCACTTCTGCGAGTTAGTACTTTCTGCACCTGTCCCGGCAGGGTTCGGAGAGTGGGGCAGGGTGTACTACAACGGTAGGGATGACCCTGTCCAACATCTCCAGTCTTTCGAGGACTCGGTCTCTATCAGGCCGATGTCAGATGCTTTCAAGTGTCGGCTCTTCGCCATCACCCTTAGAGAAAAGGCCAGGCACTGGTTCCATCAGCTCCCTACGGGGTCGATCTACGCCTTTGAAGATTTGCGCCGAAGTTTCCTGCTGCGTTTCTCAACTTCAAAAAAGAGGAAGAAGGACGTAGAGTCTCTCTTCAAAGTGAGGCAGGAACCGAAAGAGTCGTTGGCTCGCTACGCGGATCGGTTCCAGGATGAAGTGCTGCTCACTCAGGAGATGCCTGGGTTTGCACTCCTGCTCGCCTTCACGGTCGGGCTGAGGGAAAGTTTCTTCAAAATGGCTCTGAAGAGGAAGGCCCCCGTCTCCTACGAGGAGCTGATGGAGAGGGTGGCGGAGGAAAACGAGAGTGAGGAGGACAACCCGGAGTTCACCAAGAGGCTAGCAAAGCTCAGTGAGCCGGAGGTCAGACATCAAGAGGTGAGGAGAAGGGAAGAGCCCAGGGCCCCAGAGTGGGAGTGGAGGCAGCATGGCGGAGGAATGCAAGGCCGGGGAAGGCGTTACGCCCCGGGGAGGGGTAACTTCAATGGGGGTCAAGGAAGACCCCATCAGTTGGGATGGAGGCAGGGTCCGATGCCGATGCCTCCTCCACCCCAGCAGGCCATGGCAATCAGGTGGGGAAGGGGAGGAAGAGGATGGAGAGAAGAGGCAAAAGAAGAAGCAGGAGCAGGAAGGAGAAGAAGGAATAGGATGGAGGAGGCCGAGACGGGAGAGGTGACGCTGTCGTACTGTGACTTCCATGATGAGGAAGGTCACACGATGGCCACCTGCCCGGAGTTCCTGGAGACAAAAAGGGCCCGAGTGCCCGCACCACGATAGCAACAACTGGTGATGATTGAGGAGGTCGAGCCTCGGGAAGAAGAGTAGGAGAGGTGCGAGGACCGAGCCGATTTGGGGTCCAGAGGGGGGATCAGAGTGATCCATGTGGGGGTAGGGATTGAGGCAACCCGGAAGGCGAGCCTCCATACTATCTACCGTTGTAGCGTGGCTTCGACATACCTAGCCCCTCCCCCGACAGAGAAGATTTCATTCACCCAGAAGGACATGCCAGGTTATGAGGACCCATTCTGCGATGCGTTGGTCATTCAGACAGCGATCGAGAACTTCACCGTTTCCCGAATACTGGTGGATAACGGGAGTTCGGTCAATGTCATTTTCAAAAATGCGTTTGATGGGATGGAGGTGGAGGCGCGAAGGGTGTTGGCCTCGGACGGTCCATTGTTTGGATTCTCCAAAGAGAGAAAAGAAGTATAAGGGGGAGTAGGACTCCATGTGGTCTTGGGGGGCAGTCCACGAACTGCCGCTTTGTCATAGTGGATGCTCCCAGCAGCTATAGCGCCATCTTCGGACGTCCGCTCATCAGCGCGTTCCATTGTGTCCCCTCCACATTCCACCAATGCCTTAAGTTCAATGACGGAGGAGTCGAAGTCCGAATCAGAGGAGATCCGAAGGTAGCAAGGCAATGCTACGTGATGACAGTCAACACCATCTCTTGGATGGGAGAGGCAGAAAAATGGGACCAGGAGATGGGTAATCCGGCGGGGCTTGAAGGAGAGGGTCGGAAGGAGGAGATGGAGCTGAGGTCAGAAGAGCCGATGGGGGAGGAAGAGGCAGAGGGTCAGGCCCAGGAAGGGGCGGCAGAGGAATTGATGGTGGTCGGGCAAGAAGGAAAGTAGGGGGAGGTCGAAGCACTCGCTAGTAGCGAAGAGAAGGAAGGAGATTGGGGAGAGCAGTCCCGATTGGAGGCCGTGGAGAGGTCGTGGAGCTAGAAGTCACCACCCGAGCCGGTGTGGTGGAGAAAGTCAGGATCAGCGGGGAGCTCGACCTGGAGGAGCAGAAACAGATCCTAGCATGCGTCCAGGAGAACGTGGATGTCTTCGCTTGGAGCGTCGCGGAGATGCCTGGGATCGATGCGGATGTGGCTTGCCACAGCCTCAATCTCGACCCCGGCACCCGTCCCATCCATCAAAAGAGGAGGAACATAGCAGACAAGCTGGAAGGACCAATCCGAGAGGAGGTAGGTAAGCTCATTCAGGCAGGGTTTGTATCAGAGATCCAGTATCTAGGCTGGGTCTCTAACGTGGTCATGGTGAAGAAGGGGGGAGGTAAGTGGAGAATGTGTATTGACTTTTCCTTGCTTAATAAATCATGCCCCAAGGATTGCTACCCTTTGCCTAGAATCGACGCGCTGGTTGACTCAACCGTCGGTTTCCCTACAATGTCTTTTCTAGATGCTTTTTCAGGTTATCATCAGATTCGCATGCATCCCCCGGACATCAAGGATGTCTCCTTCATCATGGGGGATGGGTGTTATTGTTATAAGGTGATGCCCTTCGGGCTCAAGAATGCAGGTGCCACATACCAAAGAATGATGGACAGGATCTTCCGAGAACAAAAGTGTAAGATCTCTTTTTCCAAAACCCGTTCGGGTACTTGAAAACTCGAACCTCTCCCGGATCGCACGGTTGAGGTGGATCTTCGCCTAGAATCGCTGCCTTGCGGTGTCACCAACACATGGGTTGGCTAACACCGCTCAGCACCAACCCTGCCGCCTATACGATCATAAGTAAAATATGCCAAAAGAAGTAAGAACATAATTGAAGGCATGTCCACAATCACCGCATCATATATATAATGAAAACAGAAAGTCCAAAAGAGAAGTACAAGTAAAAAGGGGCTTATGCCTGATACATATCCAAAATAATGTACTCTCTCTCTCTCTCTACAACATGCGGAGGTCTACAACAAAACTCTCAAGAAGCGAAAGTCTAACTATCTAGTCATCGACCTGTGGAGTCGTGGTAGTGTGCTGCCTCTGCTGCTTAGGTCCTGCCATCTCGTCCTGCTGCGCGCAGGACAACACCGTCTCCTCGGACTCCTGCGGTCACACCGACCGTTAGTCATAAAGACTAAGTCGTTCTGTCCTCGCCTCCCTCCACGACTCCTATTTACCGAGCGAGAGGAAGAAGCGGAGGACAAACAAGGGGTAAACAAGAAGGTGGTGACATGGCACTACTCTAGCAGTTATAAGTAAAGCAGTAAAATCTAGCTAGCAGTATAGTGAAAGTATAAGGCAGTAAAGTAGAGCAATGAAGTAAGCAGTAAATAGAAAGAAAATGCAGTGCAGTAAGTAAATCTAAACTACCATCACAGATTCGTACCTTAACTTATATGAACGCCCATACGACATATATGTTAAGATGTCCAGGTAACCCATCATATAAAAGAGCCCATACTAATTTATATGATGGGGGTATGCTAATGTGAATGTTATGCTATGCTATGGTTATGATGTTTTAATGAATTTATGCAATATGACTCACCCACACGACTCTATGCGCACAGACCTTTATAGTTCCCATTTTGTTAGAAAGGAAGCCAACCTTTTGGGTACCGACCGTCGCGGCTCACGGTGGTAGTGGATCGGGCACTCCACATCCTAGGCGGGTATGGTCACTACCATGCCTAGACCTCACGTACGCCTCAACGCTAAGAACACAACAGCGGAGCTCCTGCATACTCTTGCTGGAATCTACCAGACTTTAAGGTCGGGGTGGGTTATTAGGGATTGTCTTCCAGACCGCGGTACTCAAACTTACCGGCCCTCTAAACCTCACCCTCACCTGAGTCAACGTACTACCGTCGGTGACACGACTAGCCTAGTACCGAAGACTCGCCACTATTTGAATAAGTAACAGGTGTTAACATGTCCACCCGAGCTTCCGGCTCAGGGACTAACACACAAGCTGATCTAACCCATCTCCTTCCCGGAGGAGATCCATACCAGTTTGCAGACCTACTTAGGCTACTCTTGCCTACAATTTAGTTAGTGTTATATTTAGGGTGAATCTTGGACTTCCCGCGGTGTACTCTGTAAGGGGCCCCTAACGGTACTTCATATCAATAGGCTCAATCCCACCACCCTCTTCAAGACAATTACTTTAGTTGGTGATTAACATATGGCTCACCCTCATTATTTCATATACTTAGAATGACTTAGCTCAATACCCGTCTGACCCAATTGGGTTGGGCGTACCTCCATTCCTCCTTCATTGATTCTAGCACAACCTCACAACTAACCCTAGGATTGACCCTCCTTGAATCATGGTGTACTATAACTAATTAACTGATTGTATATAACTCCTAAACACTACTTAGGGGTCTGAATTGTCTAAAACTCAAAATTCTATTTTTACTAAACGCAGACCGCTAAGTTGAACTATCCATCAACCCCATAAGGGAACCCTTCTAAAAACCTCATCACCAAGTTATCTAATAAATATCCTAGTCTCCCACTGACCCTAGTAAGGTATGATCCAATTTCCATAATTTTCTATATTAAATTGGTATTTAATATGATTTTAAGTAGTTAAGGCCTTAAGTCACATTACACATGAACTACCCTCAAAATGATTCTTCATGCTACATGAGAATTATCAGTAAGACAATATTCCATATCATGGTGGTTCACTGAGTATCATGACCCTAGGATGTCATTTGGCCTACTATATCATCATAATTGTATAATTACCAAAATGCCACTTTAATTAGGAAAAATAGTATTTCACTTCTGAAAATTCTACAAAAATTAACAAGTGTCCATATGGAGACCTAGATTCCTCTGCCAAATTATTGTGTCATTACCATGTGATTTGATATTTTAAAATGATTAAACATCCAAAGGTAGCAATTACCAATTTCTACATGAGGTACATGATTTATAAATCTACAAGCTTCCAAACTGTTGTCATGAGCATATATTAACATAAAATGACAGATTTCCAAGTATCATAACATTGACTTATGATTTGATATTTTAAAAGGATTTAATACTCAAGTGGTGTAAATTCCAATTCCTACATGAGATACAAGAAATACAATCCTACCAGCTTCCAAATAATTATCATGGGTACATATTAACCTATAATTATAGATCACCAAGTATCATGACAAAGCCACATGATTTGTCATTTTAAAAAGATTTAATGCTTAAGGGTTGTAAAATCCAATTTCTACATGAGGTACATGAAATATAATTTTACAAGCTTCCAAATAATTATCATGGGTACATATTAACCTATAATTACAGATCACCAAGTATCATGACAAAGTCCCATGATTTGACATTTTAAAAAGATTTAATGCTCAAGGGTTGTAAAATCCAATTTCTACATGAGGTACATGAAATATAATTCTACAAGCTTCCAAATAATTATCATGGGCCTATAATAGCATTGAATGACAGATAACCAAGTTTCACAATTTATACCCATGATTTGGCATTTTTCAAAATTAAATTCCCTTAAGCTAGCAAGTACTTAAAATTTCCTACACAAAGAATAATACTTCAATAAATCATAACAAAATTACTATAGTCCACTTTCATCCCTAATCATCCACTGATAGAGTTTCAACACCATACAAGGTCCTATGACCCTGCATTTCATTTTATTAAGAAAAGTGTGGCTATTTCATTTATTAGGAAGAAAAATACTTAAATACCTCTAAAAATTCTCATTAAATTTACTAAGTCATTTTATGCTCCTACCAACATATCTCCAAAGTTCTAAGCCAAGGAAAGAACATTTTCTCCCATGCCCTTCACAAGTCTCACTTTGCACCCTTAAGGGTTTGCCCTTAGGGTTTTAGGTCACACCACCCTAAAGGCTCCAAATGGACCATTAGTGTGTGACACAAGCATTTGTATATCCATACCTTCGTACCATCATGATGGGAGGAGGCTAATACACTCTACTCCTCAAAATGACCCAAACCCTAATATGACCCTTAAAGGTCCTCATTAGGGTTTCCCATTTTATATATCAAATCAACTCCAAATGGAGTGAAATTTTAGGTAGGTACTACTCATGTACAAAAGAGTATGCCACCAAAGTTTGGTGTCATTTGGACATCACATGCTCCAAAAATCAACTTAATTTAAAAATTCTAACTACCACAAAAACCCTAGGCAAAATTGCCCACCAAGGGCTGTCCCTTTGGCAGGGGGTGCCCCTAGGGTATACCAACCCATGGTTAAAAGAACAGCTACAAAGCTTGAAGGGTTTGACCTAGGTAATTATTCTAATGGATTGACCTAGTGTAGGACCAGTCCTAGTAAAACAGCTCCCTAGGGAGCTGTGGGTCACCAAATGACCTAAACTTAACGCCAAATGAAAGTTAAGACCAAGGCCTACAACTTTTAAGTTGGGTACTTTTTCTAATTTAGCCATTAGGAGACCCTAATTTGTATTTGAAATAGCTGGTTAAAATAGGGCAGGAAATCCACACTTGAATTAAATTATATATAAGTAAAAATAGGTGTTGCACCAATCTTAAAGCTAATCAGACCCTCCCCCTTCATCTTCTTCCTTCATCCAATGGCTGAGATCAGCCCGAGCTGGGTCAACTTGCGCCCCCTTTTCCTGGCCACCACCTCCACCACCTTCATGGTGGTCAGGGCTACAACTCCCGGCGACATGGCGGCCAGAGGAGGCATATTCCGGCGATCCTAGCATGGCCGAAAGTCACGTTTGCCCGTGGATTTGGATTTTTGGATTCGGCTCAATTGAGACCTATCCTTCAATTTAAATAGATAGGAAGCTAGCATAGAGGGAGAGGAGGAGAAACGAAACTAGAATGGAGCTTGGCGGTGGCTGCGGCGACGGTTGGCCATGGAAATTCCTTGCTCCGGCGACCTTGCCTATTTCCTTCATTCTCCATGAAAAGCTTCGATCCAAGACTCGAATCCGACTCCTTTCCTCATTCCAAAGCTAATGGTTGGGTTTGTTTGAGGTGGGGAGGGCTGTATAAGGGGATTTGAACACAAGGGCTCAAATTTTTGGTGTTGTGGCCAACCAATCAGCTGTACAGCTAATCCTCTGTCCCCTCCTTAGGTGCCCAGCAATCACCCAAGGCCCTAGGCTGATTGGGTTGGAGTGTGGGAAGGGTGATTGCCACTTTTTCTTTTGCTTTTTGCTTTTGTCGCCCACCTTTAGCCATTTTCCTAATTTGTCTAAGCTTGGGTTAGCTTGGGTTAGCCTTTTCCCTACAGCCTACATGACCCCTTAGGTTATGAACATATGTTAGGTCATTGGGTTAGGGCTTGGTTCAAATGTATTAAGGCTAGGTCACTTAATTTGGGCTATGTTGACCATGATTGACCTAGGGTTGACTTTGACTTTGACTTGGTCAACATGACGAGTTGGATGAGCCCACTTGATGGTCTTGGGTCCCTTAACATCACCCAACATTGGTTGGCCCATGGTGGGGCTCCAATTGGTTCAATTTAATCATAGGGGTGTAGGTTTGACCAAAATTGGGTAAAGTTTGACTTTGGTCAATTTCATGAAATTGGGTCCCACCCAAGTGCAATTCTCAAGGTAATGGTCTTCCTTAGTGGTTAGGTTGGTATGGAGGAGGTCAATTTGGTGTATTGAGGATCAATTGGCCTAAGGGAGTGGTATTGGGCTATGTTGATTTTTGTGCCCTTGGTGTGCACTTAGCACACTCCACTTGGTCCAAGGGCCTTAGTGGCCACTCTGCACACCCCCATGCCCTAACACCAACTAGGGGTCTAGAAGGATTGGGGATGTTACAAAAAGGGGAGAAACCTGGAGGTCTACGTCGATGATCTCATGGTAAAGAGCCGGGACCTCGAAGCCCACCTCCGAGACCTTCAAGAGACCTTTAAGACTTTGCGGAAGTATAAGATGAAGCTCAACCCCTTGAAGTGTGTCTTCAAGGCTAGCCGAGGGAAATTCCTAGGTCACCTGCTCACCTCGGCGGGAGTGGAGCTAAACCCAGACAAGGTCAAAGAAATAATGGAGTTGGGATCGCCCAGAAACTCGAAGGAGGTTCAGAGCCTCACTGGAAAGCTGACCGGACTCAGTAGGTTCCTCTCTAAGGCGGGAGACAAGTGTGCCCCCTTTTTTAAGGTGTTAAGGGGAAACAAAAAATTCAAATGGACCTCGGAGTGTGAGGGAGCCTTCCAGGCCTTGAAAGAACAACTCACTCAAACTCCTCTACTGCAAGGGCCGAGACCGGGAGAGGACCTATCCCTATACCTGGGGGTAGGGTCCGAGTCAGTAAGCTCAGTACTAATCCGGGAAGAAGGGAGAAAACAGTTCCCCATCTACTACGTCAGCCGAATGCTGCGGAAGGCGGAAATCCGGTACCCGATTCTAGAAAAGTTGGCCTTCGCATTGGTAGTGGCGGCCGGAGGCTCCGACCTTACTTCCAGGCACATTTGATCAAGCTAGTGACTGATCACCCGCTTCGCAAAGTCATGGAAGGGGTGGAACACTCGGGAAGATTTGCAAAGTGGTCCGTGGAGCTGAGTGAGTTCAATGTTACGTTCGTGCCCAGGGCGTCGATCAAATCCCAAGCAGTGACAGACTTCATGGCTAACTACACAACCGAAGTGGGAGAACATGAACCGCCTCTTCCAGTGGCGTGGAAGATGTTGGTGGATGGTGCGTCAGGAAAGCACTCCTATGGAGGGGGAATCATCCTGGTAAGCCCTCAAGAGACAAAGATCGAACAAGCTTTGAACATCCACTTCCCAATTACCAATAACCAAGCTGAGTACGAGGCGGTGATAGCGGGCCTTCGGCTAGCCCAGGAACTGGGAGTGCAAGACGTGGAGGTCTCGATGGACTCCATGGTGGTGGCATGCCAAGTCCGTGGAGAGTTTGAAGCGAAGGATCCGACTCTCCAACGGTACCTGGAGAAGGTCAAGGGAGTCATCGGGCGATTTCGCACTTTCTCCATCAAACACGTGCCGAGAGAGGAGAGCACTCCCGCGGACATCCTAGCCAAGTTCGGTCCCCGAGCAGGGGGGACGGTTTCAGAACTCTTCCGACCCACCATCGATGAAGGAGAATTGATGGAGGTAGATCAGCGGACCTCGTGGATGGATACTTTCATCACCTTACTATCATCAGGAAAGTTCCCTGAAGAGGACATAGACAGACGGCGCTTCAGGTATAAATCAGCATATTATTCCTTACATGCAGGAGGGTTGTATAGGAAGTCGCTCTCGGGACTCCTGGACTGTTGTGTCTCCGAGGAGGAGGTTCCGAGAGTCCTGGAAGAAATCCTCTCCGGGGAGTGTGGCAGTCACTCCGGGAGCCGAACCCTGGAGGGGAGAGTGTTGAGACAAGGCTACTTCTGGCCTACCCTCAGCAAATATGCGGCGAAGATTGCAAGGAGGTGTTCAAAGTGCCAGCACTACGCCCCGCTCCAACTCCTCCCAGCCCAGAGACTCCGGACCATCACAGCTCCCTGGCCCTTCGCCATATGGGGGTTGGATCTCGTTGGCCCTTTCCCTCAAGCTAGCGGCCAGAGGAAGTTCCTACTGGTCATGATCGATTACTTCTCCAAATGGGTAGAACTGAAGGCCCTAACTAAGGTAACCTCTCAAGTTGTAAAGAATTTTGTGTGGGGAGAGGTAATTTACAGGAACGGGCTCCCTCTAGCCATAGTGACAGACAATGGGCCACAATTTGCTAGCGAGGAGTTTGGTAGCTTCTGCACCCAACTCAGCATCGACCTCAGGTTTGCATCGGTGCACCATCTGAGAAGTAATGGCCAGGTGGAGGCGGCATACAAGGTCATCGTTAACCTACTAAAGAAGAAAGTGGAGAACCTTCGGGGGAACTGGGTAGAGCATCTACCATCCGTCCTCTGGGCCTTGAGGACTACTCCAAACACCGCCACCGGAGAGACCCCTTTCAAGCTTTCTAATGGGTCCGAGGTTGTCCTTCCCGTAGAGTTCGAGGTAAAGACCCCCAGGGTGATCGCTGCGGGCAAGGGAGATGAAGAGTGGCTAGTAGCTAATGATGCGGAGCAAAGGCTATCCTTGGACCTGGTGGAGGAACTCCGGGACCTGGCCACCGTCAGGCAGGAGGATGTCAAGCGACAAATGGCCCGATACTTTGACAAAAACATCCGAATAAAGCACTTCTAGAAGGGAGATCTGGTCCTGAAAAAGGTCGACGTGGCCGGAAGAGGAGCCGCGGTGGGTAAGCTTAACCCCAACTCGGAGGGTCCGTATATTGTAAGTGAAGTGCTCAAGTCAGGGGGATATCACCTTCGAGATGTGGAAGGGGTACCTCTCGGCCGAGCCAGAAGTGGAGACGATTTGAAGCGATTCTACCCTTGAAAGTTATATTATGATATTAGTTGAATATTTTACTTCTTCACTTGATAGTTGTAACTGTTATGCGAGGGCAACCAAGGTGATAAGTATTGATGCTAGAATGCCCCAGATCGATTCCTCTCCTGGGCTCTCACTAGACGGGGGGGTTTCAGGTTGATCTCTGGAAAGGCTGGCAAGGTGACAAGTATTGATGTTGGAATGCCCCAGATCGATTCCGCTCCCGGGCTCTCACTAGACGGGGGGTTTCAGGTTGATCTCTGGAGAGGCTGGTAAGGTGACAAGTATTGATGCTGGAATGCCCCAGATCGATTCCGCTCCCAGGCTCTCACTAGACGAGGGGTTTCAGGTTGATCTCTGGAGAGGCTGGCAAGGTGACAAGTATTGATGCTGGAATGCCCCAGATCGATTCCGTTCCCGGGCTCTCACTAGACGGGGGGTTTCAGGTTGATCTCTTGAGAGGCTGGCAAGGTACCAAGTATTGATGCTGGAATGCCCCAGATCGATTCCGCTCCCGGGCTCTCACTAGCAGGGGGTTTCGGGTTGATCTCTGGAGAGGCTGGCAAGGTGACAAGTATTGATGCTGGAATGCCCCAGATCGATTCCGCCCCCGGGCTCTCACTAGACGGGGGGTTTCAGGTTGATCTCTGGAGAGGCTGGCAAGGTGACAAGTATTGATGTTGGAATGCCCCAGATCGATTCCGCTCCCGGGCTCTCACTAGACGGGGGGTTTCAGGTTGATCTCTGGAGAGGCTGGCAAGGTCACAAGTATTGATGCTGGAGTGCCCCAGATCGATTCCGCTCCCGGGCTCTCACTAGACGGGGGGTTTCAGGTTGATCTCTGGAGAGGCTGGAACGGAGGTGGATTCCTCACGAAGGTAGGTCAGAAAGTCACAGGTTGACAAGTCTTCAGTACTGTCCAGGGCCTTCTCGCTCGGCGAGAAGAACGGATTTCGCACAGCAATAAAGGGGCCGACGAGACCCTCGCGGGATGACCTCTTAGGAGAGGTATCGTGAGCTGTATCCGCGAGAAGGCCAGCAAGAACTCCAATGGAGGGAAAGGGGTTCTCGCCGGGAGGGGGTATATCGTGCGAGACCTTAAAAGAAGGGGTAGTCTTAAACCCCAAATCCAAGGTACAGCGGAGAAGCCACGCCAAGACGCGAGGAAAAGCTAGACTAAGCGAGAGTGGAGTCTATGCCATAACCGTCGAAGCACGCGAGAATCGGCTTGGCGAGAATGACGAAAAATATGCAGCAACGCGATATAAACATGCAAATAATGAGGCAGAAGAGATGAACAAAATGAACAAGGCATAGAAGCTGTGCTTACACTTAAACAGTCCAATTACAATTTGCGGCGATCTCGCCAGCCAAAATGGAAACAAAAACAGAATGTCGACGATTCTCAAGAATCGCTCGCGGACTCCTCCTCCTCGTCGCTGCTCTTCACCGGCGCGAGAGGGATGAAGAGCTCCGGGGCGACGTCTTCTAGTGTGATGTCGGACGCGTCGGCAGACATTAGGCCGGCCACCTACATCGCGTCAAAGATGTAGCGTGCCGACTCGATTGACCCCAGGCGAACCCCCTCGTCCCGCGCTCGCCGCTCTTCCTTCAGGCGGCGGGGAGAAGGGGGAACAACGGCGCGGGCGAGCTCGCAATTTAAAGCTTTTAGCCCGTCCACCTCGCCCTCTAGGTCCTGGATGCGAGCGTCGGCTGTTCCGGCGGCCTCGACATCCTGTAAGTAAGATAAATTAAGGGAGCGAAATGGCCGAAGGAGAGGACGGTGACGAGGTCTAGGTAACTCACCACACCGCTCTCTACGGCGAGCAGCTTCTCCTTCAGCTGAGCGTTCTCAGCGAGAATGTTGAAATTGGTGAAGTGGAAGTTAGAGGGCTTTTGGACCTGTGCGGTCTGGCAGGAGGTCGAGCGGTCTGGCATGACCGCATGGCCTGGCAGTTTGCCTCTGCGGTCTGGCTTGTCTAAGCCTAGCTGCGGTCTCCTGGCTTGATCGCTGGTATGGGTCCAAGGCGGCTGAAGGTGAAGGCCGTGTGGTATGTCTGTGACCGCGTGGTGGGTTGATCTTCTTCAGGTGTGTGCGATCTGTGCGTGATCCCGTGGCGTGCTGTCTTCTTTAAGGCTGTGGCGGTCTGGTGTGACCGCACAGTTTAATCAAGGTTTTCTAGAATGCTGTCTGGTGACTGACCGGGCTTTCTGGTGATATTCGCGGACTAAGGGACTTAGTCGCGCGGTCTCAGTTCGCGGTCTCAGGAGGAGACTGGCATGCGAGCTGGATACTGTTCGCGGTCTTAGGAGGAGACCGGCAGGCGAACAGGAGTTCGCGGTCTGATGGCGAACTGGCTATGTTCGCGGTCTCTGGCGAACACAGGTGGTGAGCAGCTTCGTGACAGTTTGGCGATCCCCTTGTGGAGCCGCGATCTCACTATGAGAGTGGCGGTCTCTCATGGTTTGGTTGAAGCTGGCGAGCTCACCTAAAATGAAGCAGGAGTACTGTTGCTGATCGCGCGGTGTGACCGGTAAGGTTGCGCGGTCTGGAGGATGGTGATCCTATCTCATAGGGTGGTGACTGGATCAGGTCTCACGCCTATAAATAGGACCCATCGACAGTAATAATCAAGGACACACCAAGTGTAAGCTGAGTTCTCTTCTTTCCTGCGGTTTCTATTTGTGTGACCGGGCGGTCTGCTGATTGAACTCTTATTGTGCAGCTTCTGCGGATAGTGCGGGCAGCAGCGATCACCTCTTCCTCAGAAAGTGTTCGGGCGGTCTGCGGCTTGGAGTTGTGTTGCTGGAGTTTGGGGAATCAGGAGTTCGGAAGGAGGGGTGATGTCTGATCAGCGGTCTGGTGTTGTTCTGTGATCGGCAGCGGGTTGCGGTCTGACAAGTTGCTGAGATCGTAGGGAGATCGCGCGGTCTCAAGTTATCTTCAACTTGTATTTTTTCCTTTTGTGTTTGTGCTGGCGAAATCATGTCTCGCCAAGCATACCTTGTCTTGTAACTTGAAGTTGCTATCAATAAAGATCACTTGTTTGCCTCCATTTGCTTCTGGTTGCTTGGCTTGTGAACTCTAAGTTATATAATTCCTGCTCGCTTCTTAAAGATTCGAAAAAATTTCACATGGTATCAGAGCAAGGTTGGAGTGGATAGAGCAGTGAGCAACTTAGAGTAGCCATCGCCTTTGTGAAGAAGGAACCAGTGGTAGAGCAATGGAAGCGAGGGGTCTTGGAATTGAGATGCTTACATCGACTAACTTCAAGAAGTGGAAGTCGTGTATGCAAAGCTATCTTCTAGACCTCTGGGAGGCAGTTGGAGGACATCAGACGCAGGAAGTTGTCCCGGAAGGGGATAATGGGGCTGAGGTGAGAACTTGGAGGAGGACGAATGCGAAGGCAGAGTTCACTCTGAAGAGGGCAATCTCACCTGACCTGTTTGATCACATCTTGGGGTATGGATCGGCTGCGGAGATCTGGAGAGCCCTGGATGGGTTGTTTAACAAGAATAATGTAGAAAGGCTACAGTTCTTGGAGAATGAGCTGGCAAGGTCGGCTCAGGGTGATCTTTCTATCTCCACTTTCTTTCTGAAGATGAAGAACTTGTGCGCTGAAATCTCAGCATTGGATCCTGATGAGCCTATCTCTGAGGCGAAGCTGAAGAGGCACATCTATTGGAACATGGTCTTCCGCATCTCCTAGGTTTGAGAATAACAAATCCTATGTGTATTTGATCTTGTGTGTTCAAGTGTGCAGGTTTACTAGGTCCACATGACTCAAGGAGTACACATGATGACTGCCCCCAAAATTGAGGCCAAAATTCGAAGAGGCTCACTAGCGCCGGCGGTAGCAACTAGCGCCGGGCGCTAGCGTTGATGAGCGCATTTCCGGGAGCTTTTATGGAAGGCGCTAACGCCTGGCGGTAGCGGATAACGCCGGCGGTATCGGTGAACACAGAAGGAATGAAAGCCTCGTTGCCGCGGATTGGAGATCCTGCCGTACAAGAAGTTTCTTAATCAGGGATAGCGCCGGCGTTAGCTACTAGCGCTGGCGGTAGCATGGCGCACAAGAGGCATGGAGCAATATGTTGCCACGGATTGAAGATTCTACCGCGCAAATTGTTTCTTAATCCGGGCTAGCGCTAGCGCCGGCAGTAGCGCTAGCGCCGGCGGTAGCGCTAGCGCCGGCGGTAGCGCTAGCGCCGGCGGTAGCGCTAGCGCCGGCGGTAGCGCTAGCGCCGGCGGTAGCGCTTGGTCTATAAAAGGACCCCCTCTCCTCTTGTTTTCGCACACCAATTGCATACACCTCAGAGAGAGAGTACTAGAATTCCAGAGGCCTATCTTGGCCGAAATTTGAGGTCCCGGCGAAGCTCTACCAACTTCTGAAGGAGGATTCCATCACGCCGAAGCCAAACGAAGTCCGCTTCGACAAACGCTGATTTTACAGCGGATCTTCCCCTCCATATTCAGAAGTTCATCTTAAGGGAAGTTTTTATTATTTTATTTGTCTTTCTTTGTTAACGGTAGTGAAATCGCCTCGTGTTGGCGACTAGGTCTGGGGTAGGACTTAGGGCTGAAAATTGCCTCGTGTTGGCGACTAGATCTAGGTTAGGTCTAGGGGGTGCTTGAGGCCACATCCGGGGAATGATTGGCTAGAGCGGCTTGAGGCCGAATCCGGGAAGGAGGAGGCTAGGTCCACCGGTTCATGGGGAAGCGAGTCGGGATAGAAAACGAAAAGAGCTTTTATTATTCGCCTCCGATCTCTAGCGACATTGAGATCAAGTTTTGTAAAACTGATTTAATATCAATAAAGCTTGTCTCTCTTTTTGTTTTACTTGTCTCTTTATTAATCTTGCAATATTCCAAAGTTTTTATAAATATAATCTAAAGTTTTTGAAAACCCTTATTCACCCCCCCCCTCTAAGGGCGCCGACCGATCCAACAAGTGGTATCAGAGCGGTTTTATTCCAATCGGCTTAACAACCGGGAATAATGGCGTCTCATGATCTTGCTTCTACTAGTGGGGGAGATTTTTGTGAAGAGGAAAAATCACTTGCACCACCTTTATTTGAAGGAACAAATTATAAAGGATGGAAAATTTTAATGGAAAAATTTATTAAAACTTTAGACATCGAAGTATGGAACTTAGCAATTATAAGACGAGCGGATGAATCGAATAAAAAAGAACGTCAGCTAAATGCCAAAGCCAAACACTACTTATTTTGTGCACTATCTAATGAAATTTTCAAATTCATATATTGCTTTTCTATTGCATACAAAATATGGCGCT
This sequence comes from Dactylorhiza incarnata, assembly GCA_033032865.1. Taxonomy (NCBI): domain Eukaryota; kingdom Viridiplantae; phylum Streptophyta; class Magnoliopsida; order Asparagales; family Orchidaceae; genus Dactylorhiza; species Dactylorhiza incarnata. Next base: position 13,861,044 of record JAWHQI010000023.1, on the reverse strand, counting down.
TTCTTGAAGAAATGTATGATCTTCCTCTCGCAGGTGTGGAACAAACACAGGAGGAAAAGAACGCACAAGCATCCATTATCATTCAAGAAGATCTCTCTCGGAGCGAAGCCATGAAGAATATTGAAATAGAAAAGGAGAACTATACACCAAGAGAAAAAGAAGAAGAAATCCTACTTTTGGAAGAGGAATGCCAAGAAGAAGACAAAGGAACAATATGTTCAAATCCTCCCTCATCCAAAAGCAATGTAAGGAAATCAAATTCTATCTTTTGTACTTCTATCTCTTCATTACAATTGTTACAAAATACTAGGCGCAAAATTGAGAAATTAAAGAATGCTAATAAACTATTGCGATTAGAAAATAAAAATTTAAAAGCAAAAGTTAAAGTAATATCAAAATCTGATTTATCTAGCTTTACTCATGTCACTTCAATTGAAAATACAAAACCTTGTCTTGATTGTAATGATATTAAAGAAAAATTTAAGGAACTTGAAAAAGAAATTATTTTTATAAGAGAACAAAATGAAAAATTATGTTTAGAAAATTCATCGTTAAAAATTAATTGTGCTAAGTGTAAGGACTATGAAATTGAAATAAAAGAGATGGATGAAACATTTGATGAGTATAGGGATAAATATGAAAAACATATTGACTCAATTGTTACCACTCTCAAAAATAGCACAATAAATTATAATAAAGCTAGACATAATTTAAAAATCAAGAATGATGAACTAAAATCAAAAATCAACTTACTTAAGGAAATCATTAAGAAAAACGCTCAAAACATTCATTCACAATCTCAAGGTATATCTAAAAGCAAGTTGAATATAATTTCTCAAAATGTTGATAAATCCAACAAAGGAAATAAAGAATATTAAATGCTTGAAAATAAAATTCCAAATCATCATCATTTACAAAATAACCACTCTTCCAACATAAATTTAAAGATAAACAAATTTCCTATAAAGAATGTTTTGCAAAATCGTCTTGGAAATTTGATAAATAAGAATAATATTAATCCAATGTTTGAATGGCGGCCAAAAGTTAAAGATGAAACACAAACTCAAATCAAAAGGGCCCATTCAATCACATCTCCCCAAAAGAAAACACGATGTATTTGGGTACCCAAAGGAACCGTCACTACCGGTCCTCTTTGGATACCTAAATCTCTTATTCATTAGTATCCCATCATTTGCATGAAGTAGAAATCAATTAAAATGAAATACACAAATTTCTACTTCATGATGTGCTTTAATGTCTTTTCTATCTTTTTCTTTTTGTGTTTCTTTTAAACTATCATGTCATGGTCATCCTATACAATATTGAAAATATGATTTATCTCTTAAAAGCTTAATATGGTTTTATAAAACAAATTGATCAAAATTCAAAATCATATTTTGATGACCTATCTTTTATTCTTATATTCATTACTTCTAAATATCTTATATTATCCATTTGAATCAAACTCTAAATTTGTTATAAGATATTTCAAATTAAATCCGGTTACTAGATTTTTAGCCTTCACCAACAAGTGGATAAAATTCTGAATTTGCTATGAGATATTTATCTAAATTAAAAAGAAAAACACATAAGACATATTGAAAGATTAATTGTCATAAATATTGATGCCATACGCACCACCATGATCTATTGATATCTTTTGCTAAAACTTTCTAAAATCATAATTCATATCAAGAATCATCTATCACATTTTATATAATGACAATTGGTATTATAATTGCTTACTATGGTTGGTATATTATGTGTGTATTATTTCTAGTTTAGACCTTTGAATTATTTTGACATCAAATCAAATAGAATTGTCACTCCATTCTAGGTCTCTAAGTTGAAACACAATCAAAACTTGGTATAACATTAATCTCAAATTTATCATTTTAACATTGCCACCTAAAGAATATTTGTGTCTATGTTAGGCTTTATTTGTTTACCAAGATATACAGGCTGGGTATTCTCATCTAGGGCTTATCCATAGTATGATTGTGCATGAACATTATTGTTAATCTCTAAAAGCATGCATATTTGATTTGTTCAAACATGATATCTTGGGTTTTCATTTCCTATTTTTTCAAGTTATAAGCACAAGTCTTTAGAAAAGTCAAAATGAAAACATAAGTAAATATATCTCATGCAATGATTATTTTGTCAAGTATATAAGAAATCACTAACGTTTCATGTAATTTGGACCATCCAAAACATCTCCTAAAAATCTGCAACTTCAGCATGGAACTACTATTGGGACACCTAATCAAGATCAAGAATCAAAATTTCCAATATCCTCAAAAATCACTTACTGTCTCCCGCGCTAGCGCTAGCGTCCATGTTCGATTTTCTGTATTTTTTAAAAATTCGAAAAATCCATAAAAATATATAAATCTATATTTTCTATTTAGTTCTTGCACTTCTGTTTTTCTTTATTTTTTGAAAAATCAAATACAAAAATACAATAGCCAAATTACAAAAATATTATATATTTTGCCTTTGTGGTTTGTCATTTGTTTAAATTCTATTTCTTAAAGCAAAAATCAAATACAAAAATATAAAACAAAAAATTATCAAAAATTGTTAGTTTTTGAACTTAACTTTTTACTTGTATCTTGCGAAAGGGTGATTTGGGCTATCATCTCATCATATCACCTAGTACCGGGCGAACCTTTCACAAGGTAGTCCTCGGGAAGTCCAAGATCAATTTTTATGAGTTCAAGCTTTAAATAAAAATTATTCCTCAAAAATATCAAAAAATATTGTATGGACTTCATTGAAAATCAAGCATGATTTAATCTATTATTTAGAACTTCTATAATGTTGCAATTTATCTTTTCAAACTACTTTGAACATTGCCTTCATCATGCTTTGATACATCTATTAATATGTGCATAATTTATATTGAAAAGTTGTGTAGAACTATGCGTAGCATGCCTCTAAGTATGAGTAATGTTTTATGTTTGATAATGATCGCAATTCACTCACTTATTTTGGCATTGTCTACTTATGTGTTTAATCTAAGAATGTTTGTGTATGTTTTGTAATAGTACAATGAATTAAAATTGCACAAGTATCTTACCTACACAAACTTATTTGCACTTTTAAAAGTTAAGAAAAGTGGTTATCTTTTTCATAAATTATATTGGTTTGCAAAACAAGTGTATTCGGAGAACTTTGTACAAAACAAAATCATAAAATAAAGTGACAAAGATAACTCCACCAAGCACTACTTGAACCTCCTGATAAGTCTTAATAAGCGTTGTGAGGTTTTACACCTTGGAAAGAATAATAAAGTATCTTGTGCAAACCATAACTTTCTTTCAAACTAAAAACCACTTATTCTTAAGTACACCGGATCACAACAAAAATCAATCTTGAAGAATAAAAATATGTGATCCCCCAAGCACTACTTTGCACCCTGATAAGTCTTGATGAGCATTGTGTGTGCAGAGCACCTTGGTAGTTGTACATTTTTCTTTGTGCATTGAAGTGAGTGGAAGTAAAATTATTTGTGTTTTATTGTGCTCTTTACTTTACATATTACTTGTATTTTTGATTAAAACATTTGTTTACTCTATTCAAAATACACTTTTATGCACATCATTATCTTCCATAACACTTCTTCTCATGAGTATTGGATCCTAATGCTAATTCTATACTACTCTTTATTTATGAAATGCACTAGATAACCTAGCATGCTTTCTACAATGTTTGGTATGTTTTGAAATTGTGAATTAAAGTAACATTGTAGTAATCTCTTTTTGATAAGATTATTTCATGCTTGGTTACTGTATTGTCAAAACAAAAAATTTTAAATGCAAAATGATTTACAAAAACATCTTCTTTTTTGAACTCATATATCTTTTTATGAACCATCATTGATTACCATAAGATGTTTTTTTTTTGTACTTCTATATGTCTTTCGCATCATAACCATATTATTGTTTTACCTTGCACTTTAATACTTATCTAAAATCTTTCATCTTGTGTGCATCATCACTTGAATCTTCAAATTTCTTTCTTGCAACAAGTGGTAGACTTGCTTGGTAAACTTTATATTGGTTGAATTTTATTTTTCTTATAACTCTGATCTATTTCTATTCTAAACACTCCTCCAACAAGTGAAATATTGCTTATAAAACATCTCTTTTTAACTTAAACTCTTATTTAGTATTATGATGTTTCTTTTTCGAAATCTTCCGCAATACTCAAACTCTGATTCATTCATAAATTTCAATATAGTTATGTGAGTTTTATTTCAAAAATTCAAATAAAAATATAAACCCATATGCAATGATATTTCCCATTAGATTTAAATGCTTAATGTTTCCAATAATTGTTATCCATGACTTCATTTCTCACCATAGCGGGGGCGTAGGGTTGTAGACATTAGATAACCTTATCTCTAGTCATGTCTTGTCCTTAACCGGGGAGGGTTCCAGTGGGGCCTTGCGAGGCACTGGGGGGAATGAGTGCTAGGTTAAGTTTTTTGTCTAGTGTTTGCATATGGGATTAACACCCCAACCTACGGCATGTTTGCAGCTCCTCATGCCCATCCGTCACTTAGTACGGGGCTAGGGTGTTGACATATTGTCTGGGTAGATTGATTACTTGGAAATCATGATTTTTTTTGCTTAAAACTCTTATTTAAAAGGAAAATCATTATTTTTTGCTTAAACTCTGATATATAAAAGGGGGAGAACTACAAACAAAAGGGATAAAATAAGTCATAACTCTGATCATTTTCAATGAAAGACAAGTCTAAAACTCCTTATCATTTACTTAAAAAGCTCGATCATGCCTTCTCTTTTATTTACACATTTTTTAGTGCTTTGTTTCCCTACCCACTTTTGCTAATAACAAAGGGGGAGAACTAACATGATAAAATGCAAAAGGGGGAGAACTAACAATGATATATGTAACCCGCTATCATAAACCCAACATGACAAATCATGTTGATAGCATACATATTAGGGGAGCATTCACATAGGGGAGCATGTATTTAGGGGGAGCATGTCTAACATGCTAGAATCAATTATTATCCTAAGTCATCACTCTCACACACACACAAGTATAGTTTCATCATGCTTATCTATTAATGCTTTGATTTATCATTAATGGATTTGTTATTATCAAAAGGGGGATTTTGTTGGAACATGGTCTTCCGCATCTCCTAGGTTTGAGAATAACAAATCCTACGTGTATTTGATCTTGTGTGTTCAAGTGTGCAGGTTTACTAGGTCCACATGACTCAAGGAGTACACATGATGACTGCCCCCAAAATTGAGGCCAAAATTCGAAGAGGCTCACTAGCGTCGGCGGTAGCAACTACGTCGGGCGCTAGCGTTGATGAGTGCGTTTCCGGGAGCTGTTATGGAAGGCGCTAACGCCTGGCGGTAGCGGATAACGCCGGCGGTATCGATGAACACAGAAGGAATGAAAGCCTCGTTGCCGCGGATTGGAGATCCTGCCGCGCAAGAAGTTTCTTAATCAGGGATAGCGCCGGCGTTAGCTACTAGCGCTGGCGGTAGCATGGCGCACAAGAGGCATGGAGCAATATGTTGCCACGGATTGAAGATTCTGCCGCGCAAATTGTTTCTTAATCTGGGCTAGCGCCGGCGGTAGCGCTAGCGCTGGCGGTAGCGCTTGATCTATAAGAGGACCCCCTCTCCTCTTGTTTTCGCACACCAATTGCATACACCTCAGAGAGAGAGAGTACTAGAATTCCAGAGGCCTATCTTGGCCGAAATTTGAGGTCCCGGCGAAGCTCTGCCAACTTCTGAAGGAGGATTCCATCACGCCGAAGCCAAACGAAGTCCGCTTCGACAAACGTTGATTCTACAGCGGATCATCCCCTCCATATTCAGAAGTTCATCTTAAGGGAAGTTTTTATTATTTTATTTGTCTTTCTTTGTAAACGGTAGTGAAATCGCCTCGTGTTGGCGACTAGGTCTGGGGTAGGACTTAGGGATGAAAATCGCCTCGTGTTGGCGACTAGATCTAGGTTAGGTCTAGGGGGTGCTTGAGGCCACATCCGGGGAAGGATTGGCTAGAGCGGCTTGAGGCCGAATCCGGGAAGGAGGAGGCTAGGGCCACCGGTTCGTGGGGAATCGAGTTGGGATTGAAAACGAAAAGAGCTTTTATTATTCGCCTCCGATCTCTAGCGACATTGAGATCAAGTTTTGTAAAACTGATTTAATATCAATAAAGCTTGTCTCTCTTTTTGTTTTACTTGTCTCTTTATTAATCTTGCAATATTCCAAAGTTTTTATAAATATAATCTAAAGTTTTTGAAAACCCTTATTCACCCCCCCTCTAAGGGCGCCGACCGATCCAACAACATCATCCGGGCTTGCGGAAGGAATATGTTGCCTTTGTGATGTCGGTGCAGGGATGGGCAAATCAGTCGTCTATGTTGGAGCTGGAGAACTTGCTTGCATCGCAAGAAAGTTTGGCAAGGTAGATGGCGGGGGTGTCGGTGGCTGGGGGACATGGCAAGGTGCTCTTCTGGGGGAAGAAGAAGAAGTGGGATAAGAAGAAGAAGACCGCTGGAGGAGGCTATGGGCCTTCAACTTCCGGGCAGCAGGAAAGGGGGTATGCTCCCAAGGCCGACGGGAAGAAGAAGGGTGAAGGTCCAAAGTGCTTCAAGTGTGGCAAGTATGGCCACATCAGGAAGGATTGCAGGGTGGTCACCCAAGCTGGGCATGCTGCGGAGAAGGAGGAAGTTGAGGCCAGGCACTTTGAAGGAGGTTCGGGAGGAGCCTTCTCGGCTTCTGTTGGAGCTTCGACTCCTATCAACTATCTGGAAGACTGGATCGTGGACTCGGGGTGTGGTTATCACCTCACCGGAGACGAGACCAAGCTTTCTTGTGCACAGCCCTATACAGGTAACAATGCAATCATTACTGCTGACAATACTGTGCATCCAGTAGAGAAGGTGGGGGTTGTTTCCTTGGGTAGTGATAGAGGGCCACTTACTTTGAAGAGTGTCTATCATGTGCCTGGTATGAGGAAAAACCTCTTCTCCGTGACCAACGCTGTAGACACTGGGTATCACGTTCTGTTCGGCCCAACAGAAGTGAAGTTTCTACGCAATTTTGAGGCCGTAAAGGCCGAGGCCGTCCATGTTGGGAGACGGGCAAAGGACTTGTTCGTTTTATCGACAAGTTCCTACGTCGACAAAATGAAGGCGAATGATGGTGCCGTTATATGGCATGAGAGGTTGGGGCACGTAGGGATGGACAAGCTGAAAGCTATGGCGGTGAGAGGTCTGGTCAAGGGCCTGCCAAGTCTATCTTCCTACGGTGAAGGTCATGTTTGTGCGGGATGTCAGTTTGGCAAGTATCATCGACTACCGTTTGACAAGTTGCAGACAAGGAGTAGTGTGCCGTTGGAGTGCATCCACAGTGACTTAATGGGACCTACTACTACCCCAAGCCTCAGAGGCAGCAGATATATGCTGGTGTTGATCGATGATTACAGCAGATATGTCTGAGTATATTTCCTGAAGGAGAAGGCGAAGGCGTTTACCAAGTTTGTGGAGTTCAAGGAGCTCGTGGAGGGTCGGCTAGGACTGCGGGTGAAGAAGCTGAGGATTGACAATGGAGGGGATTTCACCTCTAGTGAGTTCTCTATTTTTTGCAGGAAGGCAGGCATCCGGAGAGAGCTCACTTGTGCACATACTCCACAGCAGAACGGAGTTGCAGAGTGGAAGATCCGTCATCTGACGGAGACCTGCAAGTGTTGGCTGCATGCCAAGAGTATCCCAAAGTCCTTCTGGGCGGAGGGAATATCTTGTGCTTCCTATGTCATCAACAGGATGCCTTTAAGCCCCATCAACATGTTGACTCCGCATGAGATGATGTTCAAGGAGAAGCCAAGCGTGGCACACCTTAGGGTGTTTGGTTCTACCTGCTACGTGCATGTTCCAAATGCTCTTCGGACGAAGCTAGATGCGAAAGCAAGGAAGCTAGTCTTTGTGGGATACGATGAGCGGAAGAAAGGATGGAAGTGCATGGACTCAGAGACGCGGAGGTTTGTGGTATCTCGCGACGTCGTGTTCGATGAGGTGACATCTTACAAGGGGTCTTCTGATGTGGAGCTACCAGAGAGCAGGGTGGAGGTGCCGGAGAAAGCTGTGGAGGATCTTCAGGTGGAGCTACCTGTGTCACCAGGTGGTCCATCTCCTTCTAGTTCCGAGACCGGGGCTTCTGGTTCAGGGAGCAGGGGGAGCGATGCTCCTAGCCCGTCTGGAAGAGGATCTAGGGAAGAAGCAGACGGAGATAATGCGGTTCAGGGGAAGGAGCTGAGGAGGTCGAAGCGAACTATCATTGCCCCTGATCGGTATATAGGAGGAAACATGGTGAGCTTTGTCTCATGTTTCTTTGCTGGTCCCTTGGATGAGAGGGAGCCGTCGAGCTTTGAGAAGGCCAAAGGCGTGAAGGAGTGGGACATTGCGATGCAAGAAGAGATGGCAGCTCTCGAGAAGAATGAGACCTGGTCTCTGGTGCCCAGGCCCAAGGGCACCACTCCTGTCACATGCAAGTGGGTCTACAAACTGAAGAAGAAAGCTGACGACGGCATCGAGCGGTACAAGGCTCGCCTTGTAGCTCGGGGGTTCTCGCAGCAATACGGTGAAGACTACGAGGAGACATTCAGTCCGGTGGCAAAAATGACTTCAGTTCGGTTCATCATTGCCTTGGCGGCGTTCAGTGGATGGGAGATTTGGCAGCTCGACGTCAAGAACGCTTTCTTGTATGGCGAGATTGACAAGGATATCTTCATGGTCCAACCACCAGGCTTTGTGTCTGAAGATTTTCCGGAGCATGTCTGCAGCTGAAGAAGGCCCTGTATGGGTTGAAGCAAGCGCCGAGGGCGTGGTACGGGAAGATCGCAGAATATCTCCTATTCTGTGGATTTGGTGCTTCAGACTCAGACTCAAGCTTGTTCGTCAAGAAGAGCGGGGAGCTTCAAGTCATCATGCTGCTATACGTCGACGATATGATCGTGACGGGGAACTCGAAGGAGGAGGTAGCGCAGCTTCGGGCCGAGCTGTCTATCAGGTTCGAGATGAAGGATTTAGGTGAGCTTCACCATTTCCTTGGACTCGAGGTGCAGAGGAAGGAAGTAGAGTGCTGGTGAACCAGGCCGGATATGCGGAGCGAATCGTGGTGCGATTTGGCATGAAGGAAGGGAAGTGCACTTCCACACCCCTGGAGAAGGCCACAAAACTTCGCAAGGATGAGGGGAGGATTCTGCAAGATCCGTTGGTGTTTCGAGCTCTGGTTGGGAGCTTGATTTATCTGACGATCACGAGGCCGGATATTGCATATGCAGTTGGCAGAGTGAGTCGATATATGGCGGAGCCACGGGTACCTCATCTGCTAGCGGCCAAGAATATTCTGAAGTATGTCAAGGCGACCTCGGACATGGGTCTCCTATACAGGAGGGATGTGGTCTTCGAGGTGCACGGGTACATGGATGCTGACTACGAGGGAGATTCAGATGATCGGAAGTCAACATCGGGATTCGTCTTCATGGCGGGCCCTACAGCTATATCATGGTGCAGCAAGAAGCAGGAATCCGTATCGGTCTCCACCATGGAAGTGGAATACAAGGCTTCGGCCTTGGCAGCTCAGGAAGCCATCTGTCTTAGGAGGTTGGTGGGAGACGTCCACAAGGAGGTTCGGGAGCCGACTCTGCTACGCAGTGATAATGAGAGTGCTCTCAAACTGTTTACCAATCCAGTTTGTCGTGCTCTCAAACTGTTTACCAATCCAGTTTGTCACGCGAGGACCAAGCATATCGAGATCGAGCATCACTTCATACGGGAGAAGGTGCTGGAGGGACCTCTTTCGGTCGAGCATATGCGGAGTGCGGACAACGTGGCAGACATCTTCACAAAGGCAGTGGCGAAGGGGCCGTTCACACGGCTAAGGAGCCTACTGGGGCTAGTTTCAACTTCCCACTTCAAGGGGGAGTGTTGAAATTGTTGAAGTGGAAGTTAGAGGGCTTTTGGACCTGGGCGGTCTGGGAGGAGGTCGGGCGGTCTGGCGTGACCGCACGGCCCGGCGGTCTGCCTCTGCGGTCTGGCTTGTCTAAGCCTAGCTGCGGTCTCCTGGCTTGATCGCTGGTATGGGTCCAAGGCGGCTGAAGTTGAAGGCCGCGCGGTCTGTCTGTGACCGTGTGGTGGGTTGATCGTCTTCAGGTGTGCGCGATCTGTGCGTGATCGCGTGGCATGCTGTCTTCTTCAAGGCTGTGGCGGTCTGGTGTGACCGCAGAGTTTGATCCAGGTTTTATCCAGAATGAGGTCTGGTGACTGACCGGGCTTTCTGGTGATATTCGCGGACTAAGGGACTTAGTCGCGCGGTCTCAGTTCGCGGTCTCAGGAGGAGACTGGTATGCGAGCTGGACACTGTTCGCGGTCTCAGGAGGAGACCGGCATGTAGACAGGAGTTCGCGGTCTGATGGCGAACTGGCTGTGTTCGCGGTCTCTGGCGAACACAGGTGGTGAGCAGCTTCGTGACGGTCTGGCGATCCCCTTGTGGAGTCGCGATCTCACTATGAGAGTGTTGGTCTCTCAAGGTTTGGTTGAAGCTGGCGAGCTCACCTAAAATGAAGCAGGAGTATTGTTGATGATCGCGCGGTGTGACCGGTAAGGTTGCGCGGTCTGGAGGGTGGTAATCCTATCTCATAGGGTGGTGACTGGATCAGGTCTCACGCCTATAAATAGGACCCATCGGCAGCAATAATCAAGGACACACCAAGTGTAAGCTGAGTTCTCTTCTTTCCTGCGGTCTCTATTTGTGTGACCGGGCGGTCTGCTGATTGAACTCTTATTGTGCAGCTTCTGCGGATAGTGCGGGCAGCAATGATCACCTCTTCCTCTGAAAGTGTTCGGGCGGTCTGCGACTTGGAGTTTTGTTGCTGGAATTCGGGAGAATCAGGAGTTCGGAAGGAGGGGTGCGGTCTGATCAGTGGTCTGGTGTTGTTCTGAGATCGGCAGCGGGTTGCGGTCTGACAAGTTGCTGAGATCGTAGTGAGACCGCGCGGTCTCAAGTTATCTTCAACTTGTATTTTTTCCTTTGGTGTTTGTGTTGGCGAAATCATGTCTCGCCAAGCATACCTTGCCTTGTAACTTGAAGTTGCTATCAATAAAGATCACTTGTTTGCCTCCATTTGCTTCTGGTTGCTTGGCTTGTGAACTCTAAGTTGTATGATTCCTGCTCGCTTCATAAAGATTCGAAAAAATTTCACAGAGAAGCCCCTGATAGGCCCTCGCGAGCTCCACGTTCTGTTTCTCCAGTTGCAAGCAGCGCCTCCCCGTCATGTGGGCGAGCTCGACGGAGCGCAACTGAGACCTCGCGCTCTCGAAAGCGAGGGTCCTCGCAGTCTCGTCTTTGTAAGCCCCCGCGTCCTCGCGTCCATAGAGGACGAAAGAGAAATCAAAGGCATGACCGCTGACGGTCGCCTTCTCCACCCAGGTAGGGAGGATGGTGGAGATGTCCGCCCAGTTTGTCTCCGACTTCCAGTTCACCAAGAGCTCGCCGGTCTCATCCCGGCGCCTCTGGTCGAGACCGAAGTTGTAGTGGTTGATGGGGATGGGCGGAGTGGAGGTTCTGGCAGCCTCCTGGCTGGGCTCGTCGCCCTCACCTCCCGCAGAGAGGCCAGTAAGGTCAAACTCATCAAATGCGGCCTCGCCAGGCTCCTTCCCCTTCGAGGAGGTGAGCGAGATCCGACTCTTCTTATTCTTTTTCTTCGGCGGGGATTTTGGGGGAAGGCCATGGCTACTAGAATCCCCCGATCTCTTGCGAGAGGATGGCTCACCTTGTGTGATGGCGTCTCGGCAAGCCTCCGCCCCCATGGTCGCGAGAGCAAGGGTAGCGTCGGTCTTCCGATTGCTCGCGTAGGGGGATGGAGGGAGAGATCTCGATCGCCTAAAAAGTGTTGGAATTACAATAAATACAGAGTTACTTGGAATAGCAGGAGTTATTGAGCGAGATCTTAACCTTCCCCGGCGAGCACTGGAAGCAGCGAGTCGAGGTTGCGGCAGAGATGAACAACCTCAAAGTTCTTCTTGTAGAAGAACTAATAAAGGACGGCGTCATGGCCGCCGAGGGCAATGGGCCGATAGGTGGTCTCGTCGTGTTGGACTAGCGAGATCGGGATATTGCCGAAGTTACCCTTGACGAGGAGGAACTTCTGGGCCCAGAAGTGGGCCTTGTTGACGGTCTCGACGACTTTAGGACCCGAGCCCACGAAGTAGGCGGTCCCGTCCTTATATGCGCGGAAGGAGAACAGCTTCCGAAAAGCGGAAGGCTGAACTCGATGCGCTCCTCGCGCAGGTAGCATGCGAAAGCTGTAATCACCGCCATGGCATTAGGGGTAAGCTGAACATGAACAACGCCATAATGTTTGAGCACCTGGCGAGCAACAAGAGAACCAGGATTAATTTATATAATGAGCGAGACTTGACCTGCAGAGAATAAGAAATGAGCGAGAACGATTATTGCCTGGCGGATTTCTGGCCACAAGGGGAGACGCAAGCCGACCGCGAAATGAGCGGTGGGGATGGCCAGCTCGTCGACAAGTGGCGCGTTGATCACGTCGTCCTCGCTAGCGAGGCACGCCGCGAATGGTGGGGTGACGTAGTTGGCGACCGCGGTGAAGTATTCCTCATCTGTCAGGTTGCAATGAAAGAAGTCATGCTCGGCGAAAGCCTTAGCAATCTTTTGCCGACCCTCCGACTCGTTAGCATCACCGCCCATTTCAAAAACCTGCGAGAAAGGAAATAGAACCAGAACGGGAAGGAGCGAGAGCTCTGAAGCAGAGGAGGAAGAAGGTTGACAGTAAATGCGGTGGTTGACTCAGCTATGACAGCCTATTTATAGCAAAAGTAAAAGGGCGAGAAGAAGCCCAAGCGCCGGTGAGCGCGGTTAGCCAAAACATCACATCACGACCGCGGGCGAGAAAGGCTTGCGAGGTTAGTACAAGCAACATCTTGGGGAGAACAGCACAAGAAAACATAATGGCGTAAGGGGGGCCGCCGCGAGATACATTTTGCGAGAACGGAGGCTCCTCGCGAGTACAACATAACATGAAAAAGAAACGGACATGTTAGCAGCGAGCGAGAACTAATAAAAAGCTAATAATAATTATTATCAGACGAGATAAAGCCAATATATGAGTTGCAAGCCATTGCGAGATTGTCCAGAATAGCGACACTCATTAACAGGTAATAAGAGTTCGCAACAACGTAGAAGTTAGCGAGAATTATGGGGCAACCACTTCCACCTACCCCCACCCCGCGAACCGGACCGCGGCGGTACCCTAGAATTGTAGTAATCCTCGGCCGCGCGGCCCTCCCGGTTCACGAGGAAGGCGTAATCCCTCATCCTCACTATATGCACCTCCGGCGTCGTGACGTTCTCATCGTGATCACATTGTATCGCGGCCCGGAGCCTCGCACACTCTTTCATCAAGACAGCATGCCTATCCTCGGCGGCCTCTCTGTCCCGTCTCGCTTGCAGGTTGAGGTCCATCAGCATCCGACCATATTTTCTAAGCAACTTTGCAGCTCATTGTTTCATCGTCTCAGGATCTCGCGGATCCCCTAAGAAGTCATCAACTTGGTCAGGGTGGGAGGACATCTCTTCGTCGCCCAACTCGGAATCAGTAGGCGGATTTTTAGAATTCTCTGTGAAATATTACGAAAAGGTTAGATAGCGCGCTTGAGTTCGCGCATGGCATGGGGCCTTTGGAATGCTTACCCAGAGGGGGGAGAGAAGTCTCAGGGCGGCCCTGGAAGACGTTACCAAAGTGGGGGTAGAGAGATTTACCCAGGCCAGGAGGGTAGGCTGCGCTGTTGGACGGAGGGATCTTTGGCGGTATAGAGCCGCCGGTCTCCTCGCTCGTCAGGAGGTTGAACCCTGGCCTATCTATAGTTTTGTCGGGAGGAGGCGGAGACGGAGGCCGCAATGCCTGGCGAGCCGGGGACTTCCGGGGCGAGACTGTAAGAAGCAGGGAATAAAGGTCAGATAGTTAACAAAAGGAGGGCTGGCATGCGAGATTAAGGGCGTACCTGCAACATTTTTCCCAGCAAGGTTTGTATCCGCTGGCGGACTTTTGCAAGACCCACCAGCAGGTTCGCCAACGTCCTCGTTCGGAAAAGCATCCTGCGAGTAAGCAAGTCGTTAGAGCGAATCTATTGGTTTGACTAAAGGAATAATTCCTACCTTCGTGGGGGAGGGGTTATCGGAGGAAGAATCCACCAACACGGAGTCGTCCCCGGTTTGGCGGACCGCTTTCGCTTTCTTGGTCTTTGGCGTCACTGCAGGGGGAGGGAGAGACATCCAGGCGGGAACTTTTACCGTGGAGGCCAGCCCGCCAGCCTTGGCAGCCCTTAAGCGAGCTTCAACTTCTTTGAAAAGCTGCATCTCATGGCAGCTACAGTACGGGACAAAAAGAAAGAAAAGGAAGTGACGGCGCGCGTCACTGAGGACTCGGGATGATATTTATACCCCTCAGGGTGGGCCCTACCAAAGATTCCTGACAGATCATCAAAGGCCTGGCGAATACCAGGGGTTGGATGTTTCTTCGTGAGCCTAAATAGCCTCGCGAAGAGCAGGGATTGTATACAACCCCGATATTCGCGAGGCGAGGAGGCGCGGTTTAAGAAGGCAACAGGATGAAGGAAGTAATAAGAGAGGAAGTCCATAGAGCCAAAGACCTCGCGAGAGGGGCCTTGGAGAAGTCTCTCCCGGAAGGCTCGCAGAGAGGCGAGCGAGAAGGGTCGGCGAGATGAACGCTCGCAGGCAGTTTGAGGAAGCTTTCTGAGCTCGACGAAAGGAGTACCGCGTTCGACGAACTTTCCCGTGTTCGTCGAGCTCACCAGCGGTCGTCGAGCTCACCCCTGTTCGGCGAAATCATCAGAAGTCGACGAAGTGTTCTAAGCTTATTAAAGCTAAAGGGATGGTCTCGCAAGAGGAGTCAAGAGACAGGACCTCGGCAGATACCGCCAGAATGGGCCAGCGAGGTCCTCGCAGGGCGATCGCCTAGGAGAGGCATCGCGAGCAGGACTCGCGAGAAGGCCCGCGAGAGCTTCAGCAGTAATGTTCTCGCAGTTCCTTGCCCATGGGTTGATAGGGCCAAATTACCCTTCTACCCTTGGTGGTCTGCCTTTAGCCTCTCCAAACAACGGAGTTTGGCTGTTAGTAGACCTATTTGGGGTGCGGATAGTAAAATCAAAAGGCGGGATCCTGCTATTTGCAGGCCAGATCAGAAAACCTATAAATAAGACCTAAAGGGCACCTTTGGAGAGGACTTCACTTCAGCTTCTCTCTCCTCAGGCTCTCCTTGGTTAGCATTTCCAGAGCTCACCAAGGTGCCCGAGTCTCAGCTTTGGCTTGGGTGGGAAGCGCTCAACGATCTTCCGGGTTAGTGGAGGGACCTCCTCGCTGTGACTAAGGTCTTAGTCATTTTCCTAGTCTTCAGTCTACCTTCTCCGAGGGATCAGTAAGGGCTAGCTGCCCCTCATTTCGGTGAGGGCCCCGAGCTCCACAAGAGGCCGAGAAATTGGTTTCAACACCTACGATCCCCTCTAAGGACACAACTAGTCCTGAGGAACAGAAAACATTAAGTGTAATAGTTAAGACTGATGTTGTCCCGGTTAGTCAAGCTCCACATAAGCTTGTTGAAGCTACTGATATCAACACTCTGCTTGGGCCAGTCACTTATTCTTTAGCAGTGTCACATGTAATGGATCGTCCATGTCCTTATGCATGTTTCGGGCGGGTCACTACTTATGCGATTATGTTTAATGGTAAAATGATTGTGTTAACGCCCGCCCCACCTAAGGAACGTTCGGCATCCCCATATGATACACTTATTCATGTGGAGAAAAAAATTTTAAGCTTATTGGATAATAAACTACCAAGCGCCACGGGCACACGTGATTCACTAGCCACTCGAGCTTCATTATGTCAACGTTTTGCTTGCCAACTTGGAAGGGCCATACACTTGAATATCCTCAATTTTGAGCCAGTGAATCTCCTCCCTGCATGGCGGCCTTCAGGCGCCTTAGAGAATTTTGAGTCGTTATGGAAAGTTGAATCTTTTCGGATTTTAAAGAAATTAGGAGAGCATGATTTTCTTTTGGAACTTTCCACTGAGTGGGGAGTCCCCTCCCCTGCGTTCAATAATTCAATTTTAATGCTTATTATTTCTCCGCCACTTGCAATAACTGCCTGTTCGTTTGGGTCTACCCAAGTTTCTCTTGGGTTGGGACGTGAGTTTATGACTGATTCACTGTCTTCCTCGGCCCCCACTGGAGGTATGTCACGAGTCGATGTGGGAACTATTTTACTTTCTTTGCCTGACGCTTTTTCTAGGGTCTCCACGACCGCCTCTTTGGATGACAGGTTGATACAGGTTACTGTTCTGCTGCCCCTTCCCCTTCGTGCACACTCACCGGTGATGAGTGGTTTTGAGCGGGGGAGGATTGATGCGGATGTTGATGCGGACGTTGATGCTGATGTTGATGATACCATTGTGGACCCTCCACCACTGCCAGATCCGCCACCGTATGATGCTGATGTTGATGACACCGTTGTGGACCCTCCACCACTGCCAGATCTGCCACCACATGATCAAGATGATCCACCACCACATGACGAGGATGATAGAGATGTTGTTGAAGATGTGGAGGATCCGCCATAGATCCTACTGGAGCCTTTTAGTTTTTTATATGCTCATTTTGTCATGTTCTGTTGTATGTTTAATTTGGGACTGTTTATTTAGTGGTCTGCGTTTAGCCGTCCATTAGCATTTTTATTAGTTGGGTTGCGTTTAGCCGTCGTATGTGTGTGAGCCTATATAAGGGCTTGATGTATTATTTTATGCTTATATTATTGATGAATGAAATTTGAGAACCCAAATTCCCCCTCTTAATCTCTCCCTCTCTCTCTAGTGTGGCCGCCCCCTCCCTTTCCCTCTCCTTCTCACAGTCGGCCAAGGAGGCCGCCCCTCCCCTTTCCCTCTCTTTCTCCCTCCCCGTCTTTCCTCTCCTTATTCTCTCCACTCTTCGACATATTCATATCAGCCCCCCTCCAGATCCAAGAGCGTCCGCTGTGGACCCGGTTACGGCAAAAGGCAATGACGGCGAAGTTGATCCCCTCTTTGTGGTGCATCTCTGGTGGAGACGCGGAAGTAGTGAATCGACGAGCGATTGCTTGGGGATTATCTGATCCCAAGCGGGGTAACGAACATTTTCACCTCCATATATTTTCCCTCTTTGTTATTCTTGTGGTGGACGGAATTATTTGCGTTGCTTTTCGATATTCTTGAATCTTGTGGTTTGTTTCATCGGGTTTTGTGTTCTTGATAATTTCTTTTATGTTCGAGGGGATTGGCGATCCTCATTTCATTCTCTTTGGGAGAGACCTAACCCCCTTTGAATCGATTGTATTTGGGTGGATCTCTTTTGTTTGACAACGTCGTGCTTGACTGGATCGGGTAGGCCCCTTTGTTTTGGGTGGACTTTGGCTTATCGCCTTAGATCTAACTTTTCCGCGGATCTTACAACCCGTCGCTACGTAAATCATTGCTACATAAATCACGTAGTTGCTGTGATAGGACGTTGGAAGGCTTGGTTAGATGATTTGGTCACATATTAAATTAAATCAGAGAGAGCCCGTTAAAGCGTAGTCTGTAGGAGTCGCCATCAAAGGGTCGTAGCCTACATCAGTCCATTGTCTTTTTCATGTATTCTCGCCACACTAGGCTTTATGGTGTGATATGGATATGTGATCGCTTTGGCCGCTCGCTGAAATGCGCTAGGAATATTGAGGAACATTTTAGATTCTAAGTCAAAAAAATGAGTTTATTCTTCCGCCTGCCGAGCACTCGCTCAACTCGGCCGCTCTCCAAGGAGCTATGGTGTATGATTTATAATTCAAATTATAAGTAAAATAAAGGATGCCTCCTCGCCTCGGCCACTTCCCGTGAAACGATGGAGACACTTATGTTGTACCTGGCTGTTGCGAGCACACGCCTTCCCTGGCCACTCGCCGAAGAGCTATAGCACTTGAGTCATTATTTATATTAAGTAAAAATAATGGACGCCTCCCAGGTGAGTGCTCCGACCCTGTTGGTAGCCGTCCCTTGTGAGTACATGCTCTGTCTCCCGAGTGAGTGTACCAGCCCTGCCAGCATCAAGGAGCCCGGTCAGCGGTCCCTTCTCGGGTCCTAACATCATGTCATATCTGCCTGCCTCTTGAGGGATATACATGCCCCTCCGGCTTGTGAGAGCTCAGTCGGCGGAACCTCCTAAGGGGCTTTTCGTCATATTCTTCCTACCTACCTCCTGAGGGGTTAACCTGCCCCCCGGCTTGTGAGAGCCCGGTCGGCGGAACCTCCGCAGGGTCCTTTCATAATCTCCTTCCTACCTGCCTCCTGAGGGGTCAACCTACCCTGCCGGCTTGTGAGAGCCTGGTTGGCGAAACCTCCTCAGGGGCCTTTCAACATATCTTTTCATCCTGCCTCCTGAGGGGTCAACCTTCCTCGCCGGCTTGTGATATCCCGGTCGGCAGAACCTCCTCATAGGGCTTTCATCATATCCTTCCTATCTACCTCCTGAGGGGTCAACCTGCCATGCTGGCTTGTGAGGGCTCGGTCGGCAAAACCTCCGCAGGGCCTTTCATTGTATCCTTTATTCTTGCCTCTTGAGGGGTCAACCTGCCCCGCCGTCTTGTGAGAGCCCGATCGGCGGAACCTTCTCGGGGGGCCTTTCATCATATCCTTCCTACCTGCCTCCTGAGGGGTCAACCTGCCTCGCCAGCTTGTGAGAGCCTGTTCGGCGGAACCTCCTCAGGGGCCTTTCATCATATCCTTCCTGCCTGCTTCCTGAGGGGTCAACCTGCCCCACCGACTTGTGAGAGCCTGGTCGGCAGAACCTCCTCATGGTCCTTTCATCATATCCTTTCATCCTACCTCTTGAGGGGTCAACCTACCCTGCCTGCTTTTGAGAGCCTGGTCTGCGGAACCTCCTCAGGGACCTTTCATCATACCATCTGTTAATTTACAAACAACATGGAACTTTTTAGCTCATGGTACCCTCCCCCTGGTAGGGCAGGGGTCTCCAAAAAGATTTATCAAATAAATTTTCTTATCAACTAGGAATAAAAACACTTCAAATCATCGCCACTCCATGTGTTGCTAAGGGGGACCCCCTCAACATCCTGAAGGCCTCCCGACTTAAGCACTTCTAAGATAACATAGGGACCCTCCCGTTAAGGTTGAGTTTCCCGACTGACGTCGACCACCCTGTTGCGTCGACCTTTTTGAGGACAGGGTATCCCTTGGCAAAGTGTTTAATTCGAATGTGTTGTCGAAGTACTTTGCCATCCTGCATTTGTACTCCTCCTGGCGAATGATTGCGAGGTCCCAAAGCTCCTCCACGAGGTCAAGCGAGAGCCATTATTCTTCCTCATTATCGACACGCCATTCATCATCTCCTTCTCCTGCAACCACCAATCAAGGGGACATCACCTGAACTCTATCGGCAACACGACCTTGTAGCTATGTGAGAATTTGAAAGGGGTTTCCCCAGTCACCGTGCTGGGGGTGGTTCTCAAGGCCCATAAGACGGAAGGTAGCTGTTCCACCAAGTTGCCCTTTAGGTTCTCTGCCTTCTTCTTTAACAGGTTCACTATGGTCTTGTTTGTTGCATCTACCTATCCGTTAATCTGAGGGTGATGGACAGGCGCAATGCGAAGGTCGATGCCCAACTGGCTGCAGAAGATGGTGTGCTCCTCGCTAGAGAACTGTGGCCCATTGTCCGTGACTATAGCTAGGGGAAGCCCATGTCGGCTGATTATCTCTCCCCAAATAAAGTTATGCACCACCTGCGAGGTTGTCTTTGCCAGCGCCTTCACCTCTAGCCATTTGGAGAAGTAGTCGATCATAACTAGGAGGAACCTCCTTTGCCCACTGGCCTGGGGGAATGAGTCTACCAGGTCCATTCCGCATATTGTTAAGGACCATGGTGTCGTGATGGTCTTGAGCCTTTGGGCTGGTAGGAGTTACAGTGGGGCGAAAATCTGACATTTCTGACACTTCCTTGCATATTCTGTCGCATCCTTATTGATTGTGGGCCAGAAGTAACTGCCTTAACACTCTTTTCTTCAGGGTCCGACTCTCGGAGTGACTCCCGCACTCTCTGGAGTGGATCTCCACCAAAACCCTCCGAACCTCCACCTCGGAGAAGCACCTCGTGAGGTGTCCGAATAGTGTCTTTCGATACAAGGCCCCTTCCTGAAGTATATAGTAAGTGGACTTATACCTGGATCGCTGCTTATCCGGGACCTCCTCCGGGAACTTACCCGAGGTCAGGAAAATAATAAAGGGATCAAACCACGTGGGCCGTTGATCGACCTCCATCAGTTCTCCTTCTTTGATGGATGGCTGAAATAATTTTGTCACCGTCCCTCCTGCATGAGGCCCATGCTTTGCCATATAGTCAGCCTGAGTATTCTCCTCTCTTGGCACATGCCAGATGGAGAAGGTTCAGAACAACCCAATGAGCCCCTTGACCTTCGTCAGATACCGCTGGAGTGTCAGCTCCCTAGTCTCAAATTCTCCCTTAATTTGTGACGCTACCACCATGGAGTCCGTAGAGACCATCACGTCCTGCACTCAATGCTCCCTTGACAAATAGAGCCCTGCTATCACTGCCACATACTCGGCTTGGTTATTGGTAAGTGGAAAGTGGATGTCTATTGCTTGCTCAATCTTCATCCCATGGGGACTTCTCAGGTCCACTCCTCCCCCCAGGCAATACCTCCCCGAGGCCCCATCTACCAGCATCTCCCAGTCCAAGTGCTCCGGGTCCTTCCACTTCAACCACATACTCTGCCAAGAAGTTAGCCACAACACGTGCCTTCATCGATAGTCGGGGCGCGAAAGAAATTTCAAACTCGCTTAGCTCCACCAACCATTTTTCCAACCTTCCTGAGTGTTCTACTCCTTCCATGATGTTGCAGAGGGGATGGTAGGTCACCACTTTGACTTAGTGTGTCTGGAAATATGGCTGAAGCTTTCTGGCCGAGATAATCAGGGCAAACGCCAACTTCTCAAGGATAGGGTATTTGTGTTCTGCTTTCTTCAAGACACTGCTCACGTAGTAGATGGGGAGTTGTTTCTTGCCCTCTTCTCGAACTAGGACCGAGCTTATTGCCTCAGATCCCACTCCCAGGTAAAGAGCCAGGTCCTCCCCCACCCTAGTCCCTTGGAGTAGGGGTACCTGCGTGAGTTGCCTCTTTAACTGCTGGAAGGCCTCCTCGCACTACAAAGTCCATTCAAACTTCTGACTTCCCCTCAATTATTTTGAAGAAGCATGAGCACTTCCCTCTTCCCCGGGAGAGGAACCTGCTTAGACCTGCCAACTTTCCTGTTAGCCGCTAGACCTCCTTTACATAACAAGGGGATTCCAAGTCTAAGATTGCCTTCACCTTATCGGGGTTGGGCACTACCCCGGCAGGGGTGAGGAGGTGACCAAGGAACTTTCGCCTTACTGCCCCGAAGACACACTTCAGAGGGTTAAGCCTCATTTTAAATTTTTGCAGGGTAGCAATGGTCTATGTTAGGTCCTTGAAGGTGAGACCCCACGTCCCTGCTTTTCACCATTAGGTCATCTACATAGACCTCTAAGTTTCTACCCTTCTACTCACTGAACACCAGATCCATCATTCTTTGATACGTGGCTCCCGCATTTCTCAACCATAAGGGCATCATTTTATACAATAGCACCCATCGTCTGTGATGAAGGAAACATCCTTGACATTCGGCGGGTGCATTTGGATCTGATGGTATCCCGAAAAAGTGTCTAAGAAGCTCATCATAGGGAAACCTATGACTGAGTCTACCAGCGCGTCGATTCGAGGCAAATGATAACAATCCTTGGGGCATATTTTATTCAATAATGAAAAATTGATACACATCCTCCACCTCACGTCTCCCTTCTTTACCATTACAACATTAGAGACCCAGCCTGGGTACTTGAACCTGCCTTCAACAGCTTCTCCACTTCTTCTCAGATGGGTCCGGCCAGAGTAGTTGTCGCAGCTCTCTTCTTTTGGTGAATGGGACAGACGCTTGGGTCAAGGTGGAGGAGATGACATGCCACGTCTACATAGATCCATGCAAAGACATCGATGTTCTGCTGGATGCACTCATAGATCTTTTTTTACTCCTCCCCGCTCAGCTTCTCGCTGACCCGCACTTTCTCCGGCCTCCCATTCGTGGTGATGACTTCCTTCATCCTGATCTCCTCCAACGCCTCCAACCTGGATTGTCCCTCCATAGCATTGTCCACCTCCTCTGCTTCCTCTTTCCAGGTGATGGTGTTGACTGCCGTGACATAACATTGCCTATCTACCTTAGAGTCTCCCCTAACTAGGATCTGGACCCCCCCCTCCCCAATGTTATACTTTAAACATTGACGAAAGGAGGAGGGTACGTGTAATACCCCACCCGTTGCACATATATAACAGTAGGTCCGACCGGGACCCCACGTCATAAAAGGTGAACAAGCAAGAGGGTTACGTATTTTGTTAACTAACCAACAACATATCATAGATTGCACAATAACATAAGCATGAATTCATTACATCTTGAACCAGAATATATATGTCCACAGTAAAGAACAGAGTCATTTCGACGATACATCCTGTTATTACGACGATATTGTTTTGTAGACAAAATGATATTGCCTTGGATTACTCTTTTGCATAATCAGTGTGTTGTGTGTCAATTGCAACATCATTCATGTAAGCTTTCTTAAGGATGGTTTATTAATTTAGTGACATAAGATTATACATTAGTGATTATTGCCTTTTTATTATCATTCTTGCCGTTTTATCTGAATTGTATTAACTTATTCTTAGTTGACAAATAGGTTAATCATCAATTCTATGTTAGCATAAGTTCAACATGTATAAAGAAGTAATTACAAGAACAAATATGTCACAGATTTCATTAATATTTTATAGAAGCCAAACGTTTTCAAAGTAGAGTTACAACAACATTTGCTTCTAGCAATCACATATGCCAGTTCCACACTTTAACAGTTCCTTATTTTCTCTGCATCTTTCTTCTACCATTGAAGCTTCTGCTCTTGTCTATCAGAATAGTAGAGTGACTTTGGAATGTATCTATCAGGAATAGAAGGAGCATTCTATGGCAGTGTTCTTTCTTGTTGATGCTGTTTGTACAGTGTTCTCATGGCTTCTGTCTTCCTGTGCTTGTCCCATTCACTTGAGGGATAGTGTCTTTATATGTCCTTGCCACTTTCCCCAAAATTTCTCCATGTAGTCCAAACTATATCTCTTAACCTTGGACTTAAAAAGTTAAGGCTTGGATCATTGGGACCTTGTTCATCTCTTTTTCTCTTGAGGGGCATTTCTTCATCTATCATTATGACCTTTCTTTTCTGACTTGACTCTCCAATCCATTGCATAATTTGTTTAGTATTTTGATCCAACTTGGTGTTTAGAGCATTATGAGTAAATTCATTTGAATTAATGCATCTAGTTATGATCAGATTTTGGCTATCAACAATTTTTGTGGTTAGCCATCTAACTCCTCTTTCCAGATTTTCACCTGCATGTTGGTTTTGTTGTAGTGAGCTGTCCACTCTTTCACTAAGGGATTGTAGCGCATTCATATTGTTGTCAACAACTATGAAAGGGACAATTGATATCCTCTGATGAGGGTGATTGATAAAATCAACCTGCTTTGATACCAATTGAAAGGAGAGTTTTAGTTCTTATTCTTATTATTAAAACTCTTGTTTAACTTTGTTTTAAAATAAATGATATATATTACTATATATATGAGTTTGCTGATTGAGTAATAAAATCAAACAGTTAGAGTGCAAAGTAATAAATAGCACAAATAAAACAATAAAACAAACAAGCAAACCACAGATGACACAAGATATATAGTAGTTCCCCTCAACTGGGTACATCTACTCTTCTACCACACTTGGTAGGATTCCACTGGGAGTTTTGATCAGGTGCCCTCACACCTATAAGCTTTTGTTCAGGTGCTTATAAACCAATTAGATTTTTTGATCAGGTGTCTTGCCACCAACAGGTAAACTTTTGAAGGGAGTTTTAACCCTGTACAAGATGGGGAAGGAGAAAGGGAAAGATTTATTGTTCTTCTCTTTGTGCTGAGAAGACTCTTGATGAAGATTCTGATTGGTAGTTGTGTTTGGATCTTGATGAAGATGTTGAGGGAAGCTCCCCCTGTCTGATTTAGAATAGATGACCGCCTTGAGTATGGAGCTTCTTCTTTAGATTGTGATCCTTTTCTTCTTCTTCTCCCTAAGCAAATGATTTTGGTTTGGTGTCTCAGGTTGTAGAAGATCTGCAAGAAATATGTTAGCAAAAAGAAGATATAAGTATATATAATCTGCTTCTTCTTTTTGCTCTGTTCTTCTTCTTCTCTTTCTCTTCTTCTTGTTGTATTTCCTGTACAGCAATATTAATAAGTTCTGTTCTATGTGTTCTCTATTGCTGCCAAGAGATAACAGATATATATTATCTGCTGTAATATATTCTGTTTGAATTCTTGCCTTGTTTGACTTGCTGCAATGGCTCTATTAATTAATGCTTTTGCCAAACGGCTACAGTATTAAATGCTTGCACGCTGTAATATCAGAACAACAATGTATATAGCAATATATAAAATAGAATAAATAAATATTGCTTTAATAAAGTCTGACAGCAAATATATATTTTAGTCAAGCTAGAAATATTCCTGTCAGAAATTCGTCGAGCGGAGCTCTACGTTCGTCGAGGTCATCATTTGGTTCGTCGACTGGATTATTAATTTTACTGTTTCTGAACATCTGTTGGAATTCGTCGACCGCTGTTCGTCATTCGTCGACCGCTGTTCCACGTTCGTCGACCGCAGCTTCCTTGCTAAATTGTCGAGCGCTGCTGTATTACAATCTTTTCGCTGATCGCCGTCCGACGAATGCCGAGCGCCGTTCGACGTTCGTCGAACGCAACTAATATATGAAATATATTCATTCTCTTATATTATCTTATATTAATTTCTCTTATAATATTTTCTCTTATATTATTTTCTCTTATATTAATTAGCCTATTATTATATATATATTTTTCTTAGTATATTATATATATATTATTTTCAGCCTTTTAATTTAATAGGATATTTAATCTAAGTTGTAATATGAGTTATGACATAAACTTACATACTTAAGGTGGATCCTAACTCAAATCAAAACTAAGGTTCCAATATCTCCCCCTATTTAAGTTGGGATCCTAATCCAAATTAACTAGGTTCTAACAATCTCCCCCTATTTGGTTTAGGATTCCGAAGCATAAAAAGTCTTTAAAAGCTTAAGGGTTAGAGATTATTTATTTTTCTTTTGAAAAACTAAGCAATTCTGATTTCCTAAATCTTGATTTAAATAGAAATTTAAATGAAATGAATTGCTAGCTGTTAACAGATTCTAAGAATTTTAAAATAAAAAATACAAAGTCTGATAGCTTCTTTCTATAGAATCCCCTTTAATCAGAAGAGACTCACACTCAGTGTCATGATCATTTCTGATCAATGCAACTACAGTAGAATGCTCAACATGATTTTAGGAGAAAAATCTGTAAGAAAGTGAAATCTATCTGACTTGTTTTTAGGATAGAAAATTCAAAGAAACTTAAAACTGTTGTTTTAATTATAATTGTTTAAAATAGGTAAAAACAAATGCTTAATCATTAAATATATTGGCCTCTTTATTTCATTAAAATATAAATTTAAAATTTTTCTTTGATTTTGCTGAACATACATAATTTCTTTTTCTTTAAAGTTCTGTTTAAACTTATCAGCCTTAATTAACTTATTTTCTAAACAAATGAATTGTTCTGCTGTTATTTTAAAATCTTCTTTAATTTTAACAGAAATTAATTTGTTTATTAATAGCTTTTTACTGATTCTGTTTTCTGAAATTTTTAAACCTGCACAAGGTGATGTGAAAACGGAACTGAAATTTTCAGAGGTAAAATTAGGAAATGATGTTACCTATTTTACCTTTTCTTGTTCAGATTCTGCATCTGATATGTAATCTGAACCATATATAGCCAACATGCAAAAAGTTTTGGCTTTTTGTTCTTCTTTTTCTTCTTCTTCACTTAGAGTGAATGATGGCTCTGCATCAAAAGTAAAGTTAGTGGAAGAAGCAGGAATGGATTTATTTACCATCCTAGAGAGGGAGTTCCAGATGCTCCTTGCTGAAGTGCAGTCAGCCACTTTAAGAAGAATGTCATCAGACATTGATTTAGCCATTATCTCCATGGCTATGGCATCAGCACTGATCAACTTTTCTTGATCATCTGTTGAAGAAGAGGTTGAAGATTGAGTTCCTGTCAAAACAGATTTGTAAATACTTTCATCTATGACATTCATATATAATTTGATTCTAACTTGCCATAAATCAAATTTATCCAAATTACATAAAGGTGGATCTGAAATTAAAAAATCTGCTAGTGCCATTTGGAAAAACTCTTTTTAAACACAAATAAGAACTAAGGTGATCTTTGTGATTTCAGGTGTTAGCCTGTGTAAAAAAAATCAACTTCCTCTGATACCAATTGAAAGGGACAATTGATATCCTCTGATGAGGGTGATTGATAAAATCAACCTGCTTTGATACCAATTGAAAGGAGAGTTTTAGTTCTTATTCTTATTATTAAAACTCTTGTTTAACTTTGTTTTAAAATAAATGATATATATTACTATATATATGAGTTTGCTGATTGAGTAATAAAATCAAACAGTTAGAGTGCAAAGTAATAAATAGCACAAATAAAACAATAAAACAAACAAGCAAACCACAGATGACACAAGATATATAGTAGTTCCCCTCAACTGGGTACATCTACTCTTCTACCACACTTGGTAGGATTCCACTGGGAGTTTTGATCAGGTGCCCTCACACGTATAAGCTTTTGTTCAGGTGCTTATAAACCAATTAGATTTTTTGATCAGGTGTCTTGCCACCAACAGGTAAACTTTTGAAGGGAGTTTTAACCCTGTACAAGATGGGGAAGGAGAAAGGGAAAGATTTATTGTTCTTCTCTTTGTGCTGAGAAGACTCTTGATGAAGATTCTGATTGGTAGTTGTGTTTGGATCTTGATGAAGATGTTGAGGGAAGCTCCCCCTGTCTGATTTAGAATAGATGACCGCCTTGAGTATGGAGCTTCTTCTTTAGATTGTGATCCTTTTCTTCTTCTTCTTCTCCCTAAGCAAATGATATTGGTTTGGTGTCTCAGGTTGTAGAAGATCTGCAAGAAATATGTTAGCAAAAAGAAGATATAAGTATATATAATCTGCTTCTTCTTTTTGCTCTGTTCTTCTTCTTCTCTTTCTCTTCTTCTTGTTGTATTTCCTGTACAGCAATATTAATAAGTTCTGTTCTATGTGTTCTCTATTGCTGCCAAGAGATAACATATATATATATATATATCATGATATATATTATCTGCTGTAATATATTCTGTTTGAATTCTTGCCTTGTTTGACTTGCTGCAACGACTCTATTAATTAATGCTTTTGCCAAACGGCTATAGCATTAAATGCTTGCACGTTGTAATGTCAGAACAACAATGTATATAGCAATATATAAAATAGAATAAATAAATATTGCTTTAATAAAGTCTGACAGCAAATATATATTTTACTCAAGCTAGAAATATTCCTGTCAGAATTTCGTCGAGCGGAGCTCTACGATCGTCGAGCTCATCATTTTGTTCATTGACCGGATTATTAATTTTACTGTTTCTGAACATATGTTGGAATTCGTCGACCGTTGTTCGTCATTCGTCGACCGCTATTCCACGTTCGTCGACCGCAGATTCCTTGCTAAATTGTCGAGCGCTGCTGTAATACAATCTTTTCGTCGATCGCCGTCCGACGAATGCCGAGCGCCGTTCGACGTTCGTCGAATGCAACTAATATATGAAATATATTCATTCTCTTATATTATCTTATATTAATTTCTCTTATAATATTTTCTCTTATAATATTTTCTCTTATATTATTTTCTCTTATATTAATTAGCCTATTATTATATATATTTTTCTTAGTATATTATTTATATATATATATATATATTGTTTTCAGCCTTTTAATTTAATAGGATATTTAATCTAAGTTGTAATATGAGTTATGACATAAACTTACATACTTAAGGTGGATCCGAACTCAAATCAAAACTAAGGTTCCAACAAACTATTTCTGCCCATTTGAACCAGCTGGTGATCTGAGTGTTGATGTGATCAATGTCTCCTCTTATTTCATTCATCTGAGTTGACATGTCATCTCTGATTCCCCTGACTGCCCTATCCACATAATCTTGATAGCTTTTCCTTTCCTCAGTTAGCAAGTTCTTTATTTGTTCAATTAGGGAGCTTGAACCTTGCTCATGAGATGGTGGTGTAGAAATTCCTTTAGGATCTTGCTTCTTGTCAGTTGGTTTTCCTCCCAGGTTTTCACTCATATCAGCCATGGTCTCATTATTAAAAGGATTATTAGAAGAATCCTGTCCTTGTTGAACATTTTCAGTTTCTTTGGTAGTCTCTTTATCTGGAATTAGAATGAAATCTGTACACAGATTCTCTAGTTCAAGATTTGCCTTTTCAATGACAGTGTCTTCAACATCCATCCTGGTGCTTCTTAAGTCTTCTTCCACAACATCCTCATTGTGAGCTATCTCCTCAACCTCTGGAGCAGGGGGTTCATTTTGAGACTTCCCCTCAACAGTAACCACATTGTCACAACCCGCATTTTCCCAATATATAAATATATTATCAGAGTGGGGAAAATACGCGTTGTGATGCCACGTCTTGTAGAAGACAACTACAGATGCTCAGGTAACTCCAATTCTATGTTTGCTTTCATAAAAGACATTCATTTGTATAAAAGTCATGTTAAAAGACAAAATTTACAATTTTAAGATTTAGACCATGTCCCTCGCTCCAATGGATCATCTATCCCATGAGTAGAAAGTATAGATAACGCTGTGAAAAAGAAAGTACGAAGTTTGATTTGATTTACCCTATATGAGCATGAAGACCAAACCATCTAGCTAATGATATGCAAAACTCTACATTTATTATAAGTATGAAAAGAACTTTTTACGATCTTCAAAGTAGGGTGACATTTGATTTAAATCATGTCATGAATAAGAATATGCAAGTTGTATACCTAAAATATCTAACATGCATCCTAGCATAAAACCTTCCCAGAGAGCAATGCATCAATAGCAAAAAGGCAGTAGTAGCAGGCACAGTAAGTAAACATTCTACACAAAGAAACAACAATGAGCGTCAACAATCTGACATGAACCCATAAAAATGTCAAAGTACATCTAAAATATAGACCAAAAGTCAAAGAAAGTCACAGCTGACTAATCCTCACCAAGGAGGAGAAAGGAAAAACACTATCCAAGATCTGGAAGAACATCATGATCTACTTGCACAGCTACCGGTACGAACCTGAGGCATTCAACATAGAAGAATGCCTCAGCAACAAGGCACAAAAAGGCGGCTCAAAATAATAAGATGACCAAGATCAAAAGATAAGGAGTTACCAACTCGAGAAATGAAAATGTATATCAATAGCATAAAAGACCATATTAACCATAATGGCCAAAAAGGTTATCAAGCTTGGCTAAATAATCAGTAAAAGTCTTGCACCAAGTGAGACAATGATTTATAAGGATTTGGTCAAAGAAAAAAGCCATTGTGTGTGCCAAGTGAATCCATGAGCAAAATAGTGACTCAGAAACATCGGACAAAAATAGGCACTGAGGTGTAGGCCGCAATTTTCCACTCACCAACAGTCCAAAACACCATCGGGTACCATGATTACATCGAAACAGGCACTATGGAGGAGACCTCAATAAACTCTGTCACCAACAGTCCAAAACCAGCTCATCACACCATCGCTTAACACCACATGCAGCATAACTTCATTACACTATGATAAAAGGAGGAAAAATACCACAATTTTCATGAACAAACAACTACTTGACGAATTTTAAAGGTCACTTGACGAATTCTAATGTCCCTCGACGAATTGCACTAACACTTGACTAATTTTTTTAAGTCTCGGCAGATTCGTCGAAATCACTCGACGAATCTAGGATCACTCAACGAATTTTCCAAAGGTCTCGACGATTTAGTCTAAGGTCACGATGATATAGTCCAAGGTATCGACGATATAGTGTAAGGTCTAGACAATATTGGCCAAGGTCTCGATTATATAGTCTTGAAAAAGGTCTCGATGATTTAGTCTAAGGTCTCGACGATATAGAATAAGGTCTCGATGATATAGTCTAAGGTCTCGACGACATAGTCCAAGGTCTCGACGACATGAAGGAACTTCTCGAAGACAAGCTCTCAGCGGATTAAGTCTCAATGGATTCATCGTAAGCATTCGACGAATTCGTCGAATTCACTCGACGGATTTCCGCACTCGATGAACTACACTAGAATACTAAACGAATTCTGCTATATTGACCGGAATTTTTAGAGTAAAATTTATCTATAAATAATAAGGAAGGGGAATGTAAATTGAAGGGAAAACATGGCAAGGGAGAATAGTCCACCACTTAACTCAAACCTTCCGATCACTGGCCTCCACGCACACCATGCCAAGGATCGGCCAATAGAAGACCACAAGGAAGAATTTCTGAAACCTTTTGGACGAAAAGAAGAGTTAGGGCTACACACTCCAACTCCAAAAATCCACAAAAATCAAAATACTCACTGCACACACGAAGAGCTCGGTGAGAGCTTTCCAAATCTACGCTTCGACGAAGATTTCGTGCTCAAACTCTCCCACAATAGCTGACAAAGGCTCCCAGACGCAACCGAACTCGCCTCTTTCGCGAAAATAGAACTGATCGGAGAAGAAGATAAGAAAACATAATTTCTACCCTTTTTTATAGGAGAGAGAGGATTATTTAATATAGTGATTTTTAATAATTTACCGGGCTCTCATATTAACTCGGATCGCGACGAAACTCCACGGTTATGCTTAGAATTAATAACTTTAATTCTCTAAAGTCTAAGATTTAAATTTCGGCAAGATTTAAAATTTGAAAAATTATAACGCACCGGGAAACTCAGCACAAACGTAATGCCCGCATGATAATATTACGTCATTAAGGATTTAAATTAATTACCCGAAATTCTGGGGCGTTACAACCACTCCTCCTTAAAGAAAGTTTCGACCCGAAACTTTGAAAAAAAAAACATGAATCCAGTGGACAAAAAGGAATGGCTAGAATTGGTTAGATAGATACGCACCGATGACTAAGAGAACAAATGAGGGTGAGATTTCTTCATAACAGATTCTAACTCCCAAGTCACGCTACTGATGTCCTGGTTTCACCAAAGAACCTTAACCATAGGAATCGTCTTCCTCCGCAACACTCAGATTTGCGTCTCCAGAATACTGCAGGTTCCTCAACATAAGAAAGATTGGGATGCAACTAGGGCATGGAGTCAAGGACATGACGATCGCTAAGCACACATTTTCGCAACATGCTCACGTGAAACACATCATGAACACCAGGGAAAAAAGCAGGAAACTCCAGCCTATAAGCTGACACTTTGATGCGCTCAACAATTTGGAAAGGTCCCACATACCTGGGATCCAACTTGTGGTTCCTCCCAAAATCTCTTAACACTTGGCATCGGAGAAACTTTCAGGAAAACCATGTCCCCAACAGCGAACCTAGATCAACCCTTCATCGATAAACATATTTCTCATAACGCTCCTGAGCTATGCGAAGATTTTCACGAATGTGCGTAACAAAACCACTATGTTGGGTCCAGCGTTCCTTCACTTGACCCGTAGCGCCTTTCCGTTGATATAAATTTCAGTTGCGCCTTCACCAAACAGACAGGTCTTTTGGTCAAGTTGGTGGCGCTGGGTCCTCTCATTTAGTATCAGAGGAGGTTGCGGGTTCGAGACCGGGGCGGCGCTGATAATTCTTGAAATTTCTCTACCCAGGGTCAGGCGGCCGCAGCTATGTGTCAAGCCACCTCTGAGTCATGTGGTGCGCCACCTCTGAGCCATGTGGAGCACCTCTGAGCTTGCGGGTCATGCTGGACGCTGGGGGGAATTGTTGGGTCCAGCGTTCCTTCACTTGACCGTAGCGCCTTTCTGTTGATATAAAGATCAGTTGCGCCTTCACCAAACAGACCGATCTTTTGGTCGAGTTGGTGGCGCTGGATCCTCTCACACTCATCTCTTCCAAGGCTTCTGGACCTAACAATGGATTCTCACCAACTTCAGCCCAAAACAGAGGAGTTCGACAACTCCTCCCATACAAAGCCTCAAAGGGGGCCATCTGCAAACTCTCTTGATAGCTGTTATTGTAAGCAAATTCCATAAGTCTAAGGCACTTATCCCAAGCCCCACCATAGTCCAAAATATAGCATCTGATCATGTCCTCTAAAATCTGATTGACTCTCTCTGTCTGTCCATTCGTCTGCGGATGATAAGCGGTTGAATATCTGAGGTTAGTGCCCAAAGCTCCCTGCAAGCTCTTCCAGAAATGAGACATATACCTGGAATCCCAATCTGACACAATACTTACTGGCACACCATGCAATCTAATGACCTCATCTAAATAAAGCTCTGCAATTTTCTCCGTCGAATAGCCAATCTTGAAATGTATGAAATGAGCACACTTCGTTAATCTATCCACAATAACACATACGGAATCATGCCCTTGGGGAGATCTCGGCAAACCGGTAATGAAGTCCATAGAAATACTCTCCCACTTCCAAATTGGAATATCCAAGGGGTTCAACTTACCTCTAGGTCTTTTGTGATCTGCTTTGACACGCTGACAGGTATAACATTCTGATACAAATTTGACAATGTCATTCTTCATTCCTGACCACCAAACGATCTGCTTCAAATCTCGATACATCTTTGTAGAACCAGGGTGGTAGGAAACACTAGACCCATGTGCTTCCTTAAAAATCCTTGTCTGAATATCCCCAATATCAGAAATATAATATCTACCTTGAAACTTCAATGTACCAGCCTCATCAATTGAGAAATCTGACAATTCTCCCTTTTCGGTTCTACCTCGGAGGTGCTCCAAATCTGTATCTTCTTTTTGATGCAACCTCGTGAGGGTAAACCATGAAGGCTCTTCAATATCTAGTCTATACTGCAAGACATTATCTCTAACGGATATATTCATCAGCAAAATTTCCTCCACCAGAGACTGCACAGAAAGGTTGAAGATATGCGCGGTCTTCCTACTCAAGGCATCAGACACCACATTAGCCTTACCCGGATGATACAAAATCTCAACATCATAATCCGCAAGATACTCCATCCATCTACACTGGCGTAAATTCAGCTCCTTCTGGGTGAAGTCGTACTTCACTCTCTTATGATCCGAATAAATTTTTCAGGATATTCCATACAATAGATGTCTCCACAGCTTCAAAGCATATATTACCGCTGCAAACTCCAAGTCATGCATAGGATAATTCTTTTCATGAATCTTCAATTGTCTCGATCCATATGCGATCACCATCCCTTCTCGCATCAGTACACAACCGAGTCCAACCAAAGATGCATCCACAAATACTGCATACTCAACTCCTTCGGTAGGTAAGGTCAAAACTGGAGCGAAGCATAACCTTTTCTTCAAATCTTAAAAGGCTTCTTCACATTCATCGCTCCAAATGAAATTTGCGCTCTTCTGCATAAGCATGGTTAAAAGCGCAGACAAAACTAAAAATCCTTCCACAAATCTTCTATAATACCCTGCCAACCCTAAGAAACTCCTTATTTCCTTAGGCATCGTAGGTCTCTTCCAATCCAAAATAGCGGAAATCTTTGTTGGGTCCACAGTTATTCCATCCTTGCTCACCACATGGCCCAAAAAAGAAACTTGAGGAAGCCAAAAGTCACACTTACTCAATTTTGCATACAACTTGTGCTCCCTCAAAGTTGACAACACTAAACTCAGATGCAAAGCATGCTCCTCAGCAATTCTAGAATATACTAGAACATCATCGATAAACACGACTACAAAATGGTCAAGGAAGACTTTGAATACTCTATTCATCATATCCATAAAGGCAGAGGGTGCATTTGTTAATCCAAAGGACATTACTAAGAACTCAAAATGTCCATAACGAGAATGAAAAGCAGTTCGCAGTACATCCGACTCATGGATCCTTAACTAATGGTAGCCCGAACTGTTAGAACCTAGTTTATTTGAATTAGGATCCCAACTCAAATATGGGGAGATTGTTAGAACCTAGTTTATTTGGATTAGGATCCCAACTCAAATAGGGGGAGATTGTTGGAACCTTAGGTTTGATTTGAGTTAGGATCCACCCTTTAGTGTATAAGTTTATATCATAACATATTGAATAACTTAGATTAAATATCCTATTAAGTTAGAAGGCTGAAAAGAGACAAGAGAAAATAATAATATATATATATAATATAAATAATATACTAAGAAATATATATATATAATAAGCTGAAAATAATATATATAAAATATACTATAAAATATATATATATAAATATTGGCTGAGAAAAATAAGAGAGAAATTAAAATAACATTTAGTTCACTGGCGTTCGACGAATGTCGAATGGCGCTCGGCAAACGTCGAACGGCGCCCGACGAACAGACAACAGTCCTCGACAGATTATAGCAAGGAAAGCGACGGTCGACGAAAACGAAACGGAGGTCGACAAATGACGAACGGCGGTCGACGAAATCCAACAGATTTTCAGAAACAGTAATATTAATAAAGAGGTCGACGAATGAAATGTTTTTTGCTCGACGAAAGGAGAGCTCAGCTTGACGAAATATATGCAGAATTATATTTCTTACTATATTATGGTGTAAGACTTTATTAAAGTAATATTTATATATTTCTATATATATTATTGTTGTTCTGACATTACAGCGTGCAAACATTTATTAATATAGTCGTTGGCAGCAGAAACAATAAATGTTGTAGCCGTTGCAGCAATGCCAAACACGGCAAGAGATGTTCTCAAGATTTTGGGAAATGAAAGATATATTTATTATATTCCTCCAGAATATACAACAGCAATTAATATATATCAGTATATATATATAGCCGTTATCTCTCGACAGAATAAAGAGAAGAGAACAGAACAGAACATTAAGATATTGTTGTACAGGAAATACAAGAAGAAGAATAGAAAAAGAGAAGAAGAAGAACAGAGTAAAAAGAAGAACAGATCCAGGTTATATTATCTTCTTTTTGCTAACATCTTTCTTGCAGATCTTCTACAACCTGAGACACAAATTCAATATCACTTGCTCAGGAAGAAGAAGAAGAAGTGTATCACAATTTAGAGAAGAAGCTCCATCCTTAAGCTGTCATCTATTCTAAATCAGACAGGGGGAGCTTCCTTCAACATCAACATCAAGATCCAACTAACAACCAATCAGGATCTTCATCAAGAGTCTTCTCAACACAAAAAGAAGAACAATTAATCTTTTCCCTTTCTTCTTCCCCATCTTGTACAGGGTTATAACTCCCTTCAAAAGTTAACTCCCGGTGACAGGGCACCTTAGCAAAAACCTGCATCTTGGTTAGAGCACCTTATCAACAGCTCACCTGGTGTGTGGACACCTTATCAAAATCACCTTGGTGTGAGGGCACCTTATCAACAACCTCCTAGTGGATTCCTACCAGTGGGTAGAAGAGTAGATGTACCCAGGTTTTGGGGAACTACTATATATCTTGTGTCTTCTGGATTGCTTCTTGTTTGTTTTATTTATTTCCTGTGCTGTGTTTATTTTTATGCACTCCTACTGTTTGTTTTTATTACTCAGCAAACTCATATATATAGTTATATATATATATCATTTATTTTGGAAGTAAAACTTAAACAAGAGTTTTAACATAATAAGAACTAGTCTCCACTTTCAATTGGTATCAGAGGAGGCTGATTTTATTTTTTCAATTTCTTGCACCTGATACTCAATTGAACCCCTTTCAATTGGTATCAGAGAGAGTTGATTTTTCACACAGGCTAACACCTAAAATCGCAAAGATCACTTTAGTTCTTATTTTGTTTTGTTGTAAAAAGGTTTTTCAAAATTTTGATGGCACTATCAGATTTCTATTTTTCAGATCCACCTTTATGTAATTTGGATAGTTTTGATTTATGGCAAATTAGAATTAAATTATTTATGAATGTCATAGATGAAGATATATATAAGTCTATTTTGACAGGAACTACATCTTCAACTTCTTCATCTAATGATCAGGAAAGGCTGAAAAGTGTTGATGCCATAGCCATGGAGATATTGGCTAAATCAATGTCAAAAGACATTTTTCTTAAAGTGGCTAATTGCACTTCAGCAAAGGGCATCTGGAACTCCCTCCTAGGATGGTAAATGAATTCATTCCTACTTCTTCCACTAACATCATTTTTGATGCAGAACCATCATTCACTCTAAGTGAAGAAGAAGACAAGGAAGAACAAAAGGCCAGAAAATTTTGTATGATGGCAATATATGGTTCAGATTACATATCAGAATCTGAATCTGATGCAGAATTTGATGAAGGAAAGGTAGTAGAGGTAACTTCACATTTTATTTCTACCTCTGATTTTACAGCTGTTTTCAACTCACCTTGTGCAAGTTTAAAAATTTCTGAAAACAGAATAAGTAAAAAGCTAATAATAAACAAAGTAATTTCTGATAAAATTAAAGATAATTTGAAGACATCAGAAAAACACATTATTTGTTTAGAAAATAAGTTAATTATAGCTGATAACTTTAAACAGAATTTTAAAGAAAAATAAATTTCTTATGTTCACCAAAATAAAATAAACTTTCAAAATTGTACTTTAATGAGATAAAAAGGCCAAAATAATTATCTATAAGGCAAATTTTAAAAACTTTTATTTTTGTACTTAAATTAAATTAAACAGCAGTTTTAATGATTCTGTTGATTTTTTCTATTTTAAAAGCAATATCAGATAACTTCACTATCTTACAGATTTTCTCCAAAATCAGTTTGAGCATTCTACTCAAGTAGCATGGATCAGAAATGATCAGAGCTCTGAGTGTGAGTCTCTTCTGATTAAGGGGATTCTATAGAAAGAAGCTATCAGATATTGTCTTTCTGATTTTAAAAATTCTTAGAATCTGTTAAACAGCTAGCAATTCATCTTATTAAAAATTCCTACTTAAATCAAGATTTAGAAAATCAGAATTGCTTAGTTTTTCAAAAGAAATTTAAATAAATAATCTCTAAACCCTTAAGCAACTCAAGACTTTTTATGCTTAGAAATCCTAAACCAAATAGGGGGAGATTGTTAGAACCTAGTTTATTTGGATTAGGATCGCAACTCAAATAGGGGGAGATTGTTAGAACCTAGTTTATTTGGATTAGGATCCCAACTCAAATAGGGGGAGATTGTTGGAACCTTAGGTTTGATTTGAGTTAGGATCCACCCTTTAGTGTATAAGTTTATATCATAACATATTGTATAACTTAGATTAAATATCCTATTAAGTTAGAAGGCTGAAAAGAGACACGAGAAAATAATAATATATATATAATATAAATAATATACTAAGAAATATATATATATTTAATAAGCTGAAAATAATATATATAAAATATACTATAAAATATATATATATAAATATTGGCTGAGAAAAATAAGAAGAGAAATTAAAATAACATTTAGTTCACTGGCGTTCGACGAATGTCGAATGGCGCTCGGCAAACGTCGAATGACGCCCGACGAACAGACAGCAGCGCTCGACAGATTATAGCAAGGAAAGCGGCGGTCGACGAAATCGAAACAGAGGTCGACAAATGACGAACGGCGGTCGACGAAATCCAACAGATTTTCAGAAACAGTAATATTAATGAAGTGGTCGACGAATGAAATGTTTTGAGCTCGACGAAATATATGCAGAATTATATTTCTTATTATATTATGTTGTAAGACTTTATTAAAGTAATATTTATATATTTCTATATATATTATTGTTGTTCTGACATTATAGCGTGCAAACACTTATTAATATAGCCGTTGGCAGCAGAAACAATAAATGTTGTATCGTTGCAGCAATGCCAAACACGGCAAAAGATGTTCTCATGGTTCTGGGAAATGA
Organism: Dactylorhiza incarnata; assembly: GCA_033032865.1. NCBI lineage: Eukaryota > Viridiplantae > Streptophyta > Magnoliopsida > Asparagales > Orchidaceae > Dactylorhiza > Dactylorhiza incarnata. The sequence goes on along the minus strand of JAWHQI010000023.1, from coordinate 13,822,783 downwards.
AAGATATATTTATTATATTCCTCCAGAATATACAACACAATTAATATATATCGTATATATATAGTTGTTATCTCTCGAAAGAATAAAGAGAAGAGAACAGAACAGAACATTAAGATATTGTTGTACAGGAAATACAAGAAGAAGAATAGAAAAAGAGAAGAAGAAGAACAGAGTAAAAAGAAGAACAGATCTAGATTATATTATCTTCTTTTTGCTAACATCTTTCTTGCAGATCTTCTACAACCTGAGACACAAAGTCAATATCACTTGCTCAGGAAGAAGAAGAAGTGTATCACAATTTAGAGAAGAAGCTTTATCCTCAAGCTGTCATCTATTCTAAATCAGACAGGGGGAGCTTCCTTCAACATCATCATCAAGATCCAACTAACTACCAATCAGGATCTTCATCAAGAGTCTTCTCAGCACAAAGAGAAGAACAATTAATCTTTTCCCTTTCTTCTTCCCCATCTTGTACAGGGTTATAACTCCCTTCAAAAGTTAACTCCCGGTGACAGGGCACCTTAGCAAAAACCTGCATCTTGGTTAGAGCACCTTATCAACAGCTCACCTGGTGTGTGGACACCTTATCAAAATCACCTTGGTGTGAGGGCACCTTATCAACAACCTCCTAGTGGATTCCTACCAGTGGGTAGAAGAGTAGACGTACCCAAGTTTTGGGGAACTACTATATATCTTGTGTCTTCTGGATTGCTTCTTGTTTATTTTATTTATTTCCTGTGCTGTGTTTATTTTTATGCACTCCTATTGTTTGTTTTTATTACTCAGCAAACTCATATATATAGTTATATATATCATTTATTTTGGAAGTAAAACTTAAACAAGAGTTTTAACATAATAAGAACTAGTCTCCACTTTCACGAACGAAGGTTAATCTTCGAGAACACATAACTACCCCGCAACTGGTCAAATAAATCATCAATACGAGGCAACGGGTATCTGTTCTTGATGTTTACCTTGTTCAAGGAAATAACCCTTGCAATCATCACAATCATAAGCAAGGGTTCATCATATTCAGATCTAGTGAAAAACAGAAGCTGCAATTCATGAGAAATTGCTTCTGAAGAATTCTGAAAGCAGAATTCTATTCTCCCTCTTCTTTTGATCTTCTCCTTTATTCTTCAACTATAAAAGAGTTTTATTAATCCCTCTTTCAAAGGATTCAGTGGTTCTAAGAGTCTTCTTATCAAAAGACTCAGTGGTTCTAAGAGTCTCCTTATCAAAAGACTCAGTGGTTCTAAGAGTCTCCTTATCAAAAGACTCATGCACAGGTTGTGCAATCCTATTAGGGAGGTAGAAGAGAGGAGTACCCACATTTTGGGGAACCTCTATAAAAATTCTTGTGTCCTCTGTGTTTGATATTCTGTGCCATCCCTATTTCCAGTTTTCTGTATTTATATTTCATGCAATCTGTGTTTACTTTATTCTATCTTTTGGATTGCTGATTTCATAATACTTAGTGTTTTATTGTGTGTGCATAATTAAGGTAGAAAATGATTAAGACTCTATTCACCCCCCCCCCCCCCCCCCCCCTCTAGAGAATACTCAGAGGTACACTGTGCACTTTCACAACTTTTTGAGAATAGAAAAACAAGATATTCGCCTTGGTCGTCTTCCTCCGACTCGCCGGAAGAGTCATCGCTTGGGGTTCTCGTCAGGACAAAGCTCACCGCCTCGCGATATAGCTCCGAAAGAAGGACCGCGAGATCGATCTGGGCCCCCTTTGCCTCAGCGAGGCGAGTCCCCAGATAGCTAGCTTCGCATTGCGCCGCGTCCTGCTGCTCCTCTAGCTCAGACACCCGCATCACCAGCACGACCGTGGTTTCCTAAAATAAAAAGGTTAGCTGAAAGAGATGGCAGGCAAGTAGGATAGAGGCGAGTAAGAACACATACCTCAGGAGGGGGAGCATCCTTAGCCTTGAGCGCGGCCAGCTCCTCTTCCACTCGAGCCAGCCTCACTCCCTGCTCCTCGTAGGCTCGACCCCAGTCGTAGACCCGCCTATTCGCTTGAAGCCCCCATCACGTAGTCTGGTGAACAAGCTCGGCAGTACGGAGGGCAGAACAGCTGCTGAGATTGTCCAGCTCGCGGATGGGAGCCTCTGCATACTCACGCCCGTTTAACCCAAAGAGCAGGTTGTACGTGCGGTCGCAATCCTCCTCAAAGTCCTCCCAGGAGGGGAGGAGCGAGCTTACAGATACCATGTTCACCGCAGGGTCCCATATCAGCAGGGGGTTGCCTTTGGAGTCCTCGCTCCGCATCCTCAACCTTGAAATTTGCATGGGTTGAAGGGTCTGGAGGCGGTCTCGCCAGAGGGTGAAAGGTGGAGCTCTCTGTCTTTTGCTTTTTACGCCTCGGCTCGCTTACCGAGGCGACTTTAGGGTCGACCCGACCCTTACCTTTATCAGCTGTCAGAGGCATTCCACTGTCCAACGTGACCACAGCCCCTATGAGGACTCCCTCGGGGTGGATCTCGCTCGACCGCTGTCACGAGGCATCACAAGGGGGAGAGTATGGATGATGCACTCACCTGTAAGAAAAGATAGGACAATTAGTGGCAACTCCAACCAAGAGTAGAAAACAAGAACAGCGTGGCGAGTATTATCCAAGACTTACCCGCTCCCGGATTCACAAAGGTGAGTTGGTCCAAGCCTCGCCGCAGGAAGATGACGTCCATGACCTTCTTCTTCATGAAAAAGTAAAGGTCTAACGCATCCCCTTTCAGTTGAGACGGTTTGAACTCCGCTTCTATCTTCTGGACTGGAGCGAAGGGGATGTTCCTGAAGTCACCCCGCACCAAGACAAACTTATCTGTTCAATGGTGGACCTTGTTAAGCATCTCGGCGACCCTAAAGCACACGCTGGTGAAGAATAGAGTGTAGTCGCTAGTCGCCTTCAGGCTCAGGACTTTGCGGAAGGTGGAGATATTGAACTCGATCTTCTCCTCGCGCAGGTAGCAGGCGACCAGGACGTTGATCGCATAAGGGTTGACCTGCGTGGGAATCATCCCGAAGTAGCGAAGGACCTGATGGACCTCCGGGCACAAGGGAATCTCAGTCCTACCTGGAAGTGGGCCAGGGGGAAGGCAAGCTCTCCACTATAAAGTGTATTGAGAAACTCGCCGGGTCCTGGATGCCTCGCAATATAGCCGGGCGGCAGGTACCGCTTCTCGACATCGCTTAGATCCACGCCGAGAGTCTGTGAGCTGTGAAAGTTGTGCGCTCAGAAATTTCGGGCTTTGAAGGCGCGCCCATCCTCAGAGGGCTCTTTCACCATGGTTGGCAACGAGTATGGGGGTGGGGGTTCTGCGGGAAGGATTCAAGAAGGAGAGGAGGTTTGAAAGAGATGTGAAAGTGTACCCTCCCACTCTAGGAGGCCCAATATTTATAGACCCCCCTAACCTAGTCGCACGCGAGTAGATAGACCGGCGGCCTGAGTACGGTTAAGCGGGTAACCAGCTAAATGACGTGCAAGTAAAGATAAAAAACCAGATAACTAGAAGAAGCGCATAGCGCGAGTACAAAAAATATATAATAAATTTTCTCTAAGTGCATAGCGTGAGTACAAAAGAGAAAAGTATAAAAGTATCGTCTGCACATTACAAAGACCCGAGTGGTCGTGAGTGTGATGACCCAGGATCGACCCACTCTGGATCACAAAAGGACCACTGTGACCTCGCATGGCATCGTCTGGGCTGCAGCCCAAGCACCCAAACCATCTCCCTCCACAGGTGGGTTGTTGGTGGCCACAACCTCCCTTTGATAAGCGAAACTCGATAGTCAAGCATGCAACACGCGAATTTCCAAGAAGGTCACCTATCCCGAAATTGCTCCAGTTCGAGCACGCTTAACTATGGAGTTTTTCGACTTCTCATCACCAACTGAGCTGTAGCTCAATTAGCACCAACTGAGTTGCAGCTCAATTGGCACCAACTGAGCTGCAACTCAATTGGTGATGAGAAGTGGAAAAACTCCATAGTTAAGCGTGCTCGAGCTGGAGCAATTTCGGGATGGGTGACCTCCTGGGAAGTCCGCGTGTTGCGTGCTTAACTATCGAGTTTCGCTCATCAAAGGGAGGTTGTGCCCACCAATAACCCGCATGTGGATGGAGATGGGTTGGGTTCTTGGGCTGCAGACCAGACAATGCCAGGTGAGGTCATAGTGGTCCTTGTGTGATCCAGAGTGGGACGGCCCTGGGTCGTCACAAAAAAAAGTGCATTTCCACTTCTCATACCAATTGAGCAGCTCAATTGGTGATGAGAAGTGGGAAAACAACATAGTTAAGCATGCTCAGGCTGGAGAAAATTTGGGATGGGTGACCTCCTGGGAAGTACTCGTGCTGCATACTTAACTATCGAGTTTCGCTCATCGAAGGGAGGATGTGGCCACCAAAATACGCTAGTGGATAGAGATGGGTGGGGTGCTTGGGCTGAATCCCAGACGATGCCATGTGAGGACCACACAAGGATCACTGTGGCCTCACCTAGCATCGTCCGAGATGCATCCAAAGCACCCAACCCATCTCCTTCCACATGCGGGTTGTTGGTGTCCACAACCTCCCCTTGATGAGACAAACTCGATAGTTAAGCATGCAACACATTGACTTCCCAGGAGGTCACCCATACCAGTACTACTCCAGCCCGAGCACGCTTAACTATGGAGTTTTCAACTTCTCATCACCAATTGAGTTGCATATCAATTGGTGATGAGAAGTAGAAAAAATCCATTGTTAAGCATGCTCGGGCTGGAGCAATTTCGGGATGGGTGACCTCCTGGGAGGACCCTGTGCTGCATGCTTGACTATCGAGTTTCGCTCATTAAAGGGAGGTTGTGGCCAACAACAACCCGCCTGTGGAGAGAGATGGGTTGGGTGCTTGGGCTGCAGCCCAGACGATGCCAGGTGAGACCATAGTGATCCTTGTCTGGTCCAGAGTGGGTCGTCCCTGGGTCGTCACAGCAAGTGTGATTACATATCAAGCGTCAAAAATTAAAAAGACGAGGACAACCTAAGGGACTCAACCATGGCGCACCGAACCATGACCCAGGCGACGCGTGCGCTGAGGGTGGAGAGCTCTCCAAGTAATGATGCGAGCCGCTCGCAGATCTTCGCGAGCCCTCTCTAGATTCTCCTCGCTTTGTCTGATATGTTCCTCGCCTCGCCTGATGTGTTCTTCTAAAAGGGAGGCCTCGCTCATGGTGCACGCCACTTGCGCGAACCGATGGAGATCATCCTCGGTGGCTTTCTGGCGAGTCTCCATCTCATACAACCTCACCTCTAGATCGGTTACCCAGCCAAATAGGTCGTCCTTGCCCTGCATCGGCTGTTGGAACTCCCCCGCTTTGGCGAGGCGGTCTCCAAGATCAACTGGCCTCTCATTCACCTCGGCGGGCAGCATGGCCATCAGAAAGGAGTCGTGGGCTTGGAGGAGAGCGATGAGACGGGCCCACGACCCCTCGTTGAAACCAGGCGGGTTTGCGAGCAACTCCCTCAAAGGCGTGGATGCTGCGAGTGGTGGCGACCCCAGCAACGAGTTCGTAGATGGTGGGTGGCCAGAAGAGGTGGACCCGTGATAATCTGAAAGAAGAAACCAGACAACGGAGGTAAGTGGCAGAAATTAAAAGAGGTAATGAGTGTTGGAGTTACCATTGTGATCTAGAAGTGGTCAAACATGTAATGTCACTGCCAACGCGATATGAGCCTGTAGGGTCGCACATTAGAGCATGTGGAGAAGTTGGAAGATTGACTGTGTTGGTAAAGGTTACCAATCACCATATAGAATCGGGGAGGTAAAGCAAATGTTGCTGTCGGAATTCATCGGATATGATTCGTCGGATTCGTCGGAATTCGTCGGATCATTCCGTGGAAACTCGACGAATTATCACAGAGACCTTTAACTCGGCAAATGTTGCCGTCTGATATGATTCATCCGATTCGTCGGATTGTTCCGTGGAAACTCGACGAATTGTTACAGAGATCATTAACTCGGCAAATGTTGCCGTCGGATATGATTTGTCGGATTCGTCGGATTGTTCCGTGAAAACTCAACAAATGTTGTTCCGTGGAATCCCGACGAATTGTTACAGAAACCCCAATTCTGCTGTGTGGTCTGCGGATAGCGATTCTTCTAGAAGCCTGTTTATGCTTTGGGTATAAATAGATCTTCTTTTAGGGTTCTTATGTGTGATGAAAAGTTCAGCCAACGGAAGGAGTTCCGCCTCTCGCCCGAACCCTAGACGGAAAGAGTTCCGCCGCCCCGTTCGCCTCCACCGACCTCCTCTCTGGCGATCGTCGTCGTGATTGTTCTTCCTGGAGCGAACCTAGCAGTTCGTGGAAGTGCAAGGTGCAGTCGTTCTTCTCCCGGCTCGTGTGGATCACTGTAGAGACGTAGACATCATTCTACGTGAGGACTCTCGCATAGCCACTGACAGGATTCTTCTTCTTGGAGCACTTAGGTTGGATTCGATCCAACTCCACTAAGGTAATTTATGCCTAGTAGTTTTCATTACTTCTTGATTCAATGTTCATGGCTGATCCGAATCTTTTTGGGTTGTTTCTCTTTTTTTCCACTGCGCCTACATACGATGTATGGTTGTAGAAAAACCCAACAGTGGTATCAGAGCCAGGTTCCGGTCATGAATGTTGTTTCAGAAGTTAGGTTATTCCAGTACGTGCAAATCTAGGTATTTGGAAGCGTTCTAAATGTCAAGATTTCTTCTTGGAATATCACATTTGATGTGATTATGTGTGGTTTCTGGTGGTGAGACCACCGCCAGGGGCGCTGCCCCTTGGACTCCGTTAGGGGCTCTGCCCCTAAGACCCCGCCATGGGCGCGGCCCCTTCGAACCCCGCCAGGAAGGTCTGGGATTTCGTGGTAATTTCTAATTGTTAGATCTTATTGTCTCCTTAGTAGTAACCGTCCCTCAAGTGGTTAATGAACCCTTGTATTGTTTTGGATTTTGAATCTAACAATGAGAGACGAGTTTGTCTACTGCTTTAAGTCGAGTTGTCTTTGCCTTTGTCCAATGCATGTAAATCTGAAGATTTGGAAGAGTTCTAAATTTCCAGATTTAGCCCTTTCGTCTATCAAAGGTTGATAGTCTTATGTTGTGCACATAAGGGATGCATGTGGATTTTAGAAAGCTTGTTTTTCTGTGGATGTGCACTTTGATCAAATATTGATCATGGTTAAGTGTTAACCTATTATTAAAAATTAAAATCCCTTCATCAAATATTAAGTGTTCGGATGCCTTCCGATGGATGACACTCTTCCTGCCTCGATCGATGAAGTGTGGGCTTGCCAAAGCAAGGTGCATTAATCTATCTTGGTAAGGGTGCGAGCGGATAATTGTGATATCCCACTGTCGACGTCGGGTCTAACTTAACTAGGTGACCTCAAAGGTTGAGTGCCTAGAGGCATAGGGTTGGCATGCATTATATGATGGATGCGAATAAGGAGTTATTCACCAGACATACAAGAGTTGCATGAGGATGCAATTGGCAAGCGTTGCCTACCTAAATAACCGCATTATGAGAGGAACGCCAAAGCGGACTCGTGGTGTTGGTGAAATACGGATCTTGTCCACTAAGAGAGTAGCTCGCATGGACTCTCCGAATTGATAGTGAGGGTTATCAATTTGAATAAAATAGTGAGAGTATTTAATTGAAGTCCAAATTAAAATAAATTGTATTTGGAAATTTTGGTACTGATTAAATTCTGCATGAATTCTTGTAGAATTCCATGGCAAGTGGTTCACATTCCACCTTGTCCCTGAGAGCTATCCTTGAGAAGGACAAGCTAAGTGGGACGAATTACATGGACTGGTATAGGAACCTGAGAATTGTTCTCAGGCAAGAGCGAAAGCTCTACGTCTTGGAAGAAGAAGCCCCCGAGGTGCCGACCGGGAACTCGTCCCGTGTTGATAAGGATGCTTATAAGAAGTATACCGATGACGCCTTAGACGTCGAGTGCCTTATGCTTGCCACCATGAACTCTGAGCTTCAGAAGCAACACGAGAACATGGGGTGCAAGGAGATTGACGAGCACCTAAAGAAAATGTTTCAAGGGCAAGCTCGTCAAGAGAGGTTCGATGTCACGAAGGCCTTATTTCAGTGCAAAATGGGAGCTCGAGACTCAGTTGGTACTCATGTACTCAAGATGATTGGGTATATTGAGAACCTGGAGAGACTGGGTTTTCCTCTGGGTCAAGAGTTGGCCACAGATCTTATCCTGCAATCGTTGCCGGATAGTTATGAGCAGTTCGTCTTGAACTACAAAATGAATGAAATAGACAAGACACTGCCCGAGCTCCTAAGCATGTTGCGAACTGCCGAGATAAACATGAAGAAGGCCAAGCCCGCTAGTCCCATATTGATGGTACATAAAGGCAAGGGTAAGGCCAAGGGCTTCAAGAAGACGAAGGTGGGACCTAAGTCACATCTTGAGCCCAAATCTTCTGCGCTGAAAAAGAAGAGCACCGTGAAGGAAGGGAAATACCACCACTGTGGCAAGGCTGGTCATTGGAGGAGGAATTGTCCTTCGTACATTGAGGGTCTGCAGAAAATGAAGGGAGGTATGACTTCCGCTTCGAATATTTACGTTATAGAGATAAACCTTTCTGCTCCATCATCTTGGGTATTGGATACCGGATGTGGTTCTCACATTTGTACAAATGTGCAGGAACTAGGAAGGAGGAGATTGCTGAGTAAAGGAGAGGTGGACCTGCACGTCGGCAATGGAGCAAGAGTTGCTGCTGTAGCCGTAGGGGTTTACCATCTTTCTTTACCCAGTGGGCTTGTAATAGAACTTAATAATTGTTATTTTGTTCCGGCCATAACTAGAAACATTATATCCATTTCATGCTTAGACATGATTGGATTTTCTTTTATAATTAAGAACAATTGTTGTTCTATATTTAAGAATGATGTTTGTTATGTTGTAGCTCAATTGTTTAATGGTCTTTATGTTTTGAACCTGGACCATCTGATCTATAATGTAAATAATAATAAAAGACTAAGAACAAATGACTCAAATCCTACATATCTCTGGCATTGTCGTTTGGGCCATATAAACGAGAAGCACATATCCAAGCTCCATAAAGATGGACTATTGGACTCATTTGATTATGAATCATTTGAGCGATGCGAGTCTTGTTTGTTAGGCAAGATGACTAAAGCCCCTTTCACTGGTTATACTGAGAGGGCTGAGGATCTTTTGGGTATAGTACATAGTGATGTATGCGGACCCATGAGTTCTATGGCTAGAGGTGGGTATTTCTACTTCGTTACATTTACTGATGATTTCAGTAGATACGGATACGTGTATCTTATGAAGTGCAAATCCGAAACTTTTGAAAACTTCAAAGAGTTTAAGAATGAAGTGGAGAACCAATTGGGTAAAAAGGTTAAAGCACTCCGATCTGATCGAGGTGGCGAATACCTGAGTCATGAGTTCCGTGATCATCTGAAAGAGTGTGGTATTGTATCACAGCTCACTCCACCTAGGACACCGCAGCATAATGGTGTGTCTGATAGGAGAAATCGTGCTCTGTTAGACATGGTACGGTCGATGATGAGTCATGCAGACTTTCATGTTTCCTTTTGGGGTTTTGCTTTAGAGACTGCTGCAAGGACACTGAATCGCGCTCCGACGAAAATGGTTCTAAAGACACCATATGAGATATGGACTGGGAAGCGTCCTAGTATGTCATTCATTAAATTTTGGGGCTGTGAGGCATACGTACGACGTCAAATGCCTGACAAGCTGGAACCCAAATCAGATAAGTGTTATCTGGTGGGATATCCTAAGGAAATGAAAGGATACTACTTTTACCTACCGTCTGAGGGCAAAGTGTTTGTCGCAAGGACGGGTGTCTTCTTGGAGAAAGAGTTCTTATCAAGAAAGACGCAAAAGGTAGAACTTGAAGAATTTCAAGAATCACAAGTAGTGAATGAACCAGAATTGGATTCTGAGCCAGGACTACAAGATGTTGTAGCTGGAGAACCTGCTCAAGAGACACAAGTCCTACGTAGATCTGGTAGACCAAGATTTGAGCCTGAGAGATATGAATTTCTTGTGTCTCAAATAGGTAATGTGTTGCTTATGGATCATGATGATGAACCAGCGACCTACCAAGAGCCTATGAATGGACCAGACTCCGACAAATGGCTTGAGGCTATGAAATCTGAAATGGACTCCATGTATACAAACCAAGTTTGGAACTTGGTGGAACCACCTGAAGGGGTACGACCCATAGGGTGCAAGTGGGTCTTCAAGAAGAAGACCGACATGGATGGGAATGTACAGACATTCAAAGGGCGACTAGTGGCTAAGGGTTTCAAGCAAATTCATGGTGTCGACTATGATGAGACCTTTTCCCCTGTTGCCATGGTAAAGTCCATTAGGATATTGCTTGTTATTGCTGCATATTATGACTACGAGATCTGGCAGATGGATGTCAAAATGGCTTTCCTAAATGAAAACCTCCTTGAGGAAGTGTACATGACACAACCCGAGGGTTTTGTATCCCCAAATGAAGCCACTAAAATATGCAAGCTGAATAGGTCCATCTATGGATTGAAACAGGCCTCTAGAAGTTGGAATTTTCATTTTGATGAGAAGATCAAAGAGTTTGGTTTTGTCAAGAATGAGGATGAACCGTGTGTTTACAAGCGAATCAGTGGGAGCATTGTTGTCTTCCTGATATTGTATGTAGATGACATACTGTTGATCGAGAATGACATACCTACCCTGAAAGTTGTTAAGAACAACCTAGGGAACTGCTTTTCTATGAAGGACTTGGGTGAAGCGACTTACATACTCGGTATTAAGCTCTATAGAGATAGATCGAAGAAGTTGCTGGGTTTGACCCAGAGTACGTACATTGAGAAGGTGTTGAAGCGGTTCAACATGCTTGAGTCCAAGAAAGGATTTTTGCCCATGTCTCATGGTGTAAATCTCTCTAAGGACCAGTGTCCAAAATCTTGTGAAGATAAGGACCGCATGAAGTTGATTCCATATGCTTTGGCAATTGGGTCAATCATGTATGCAATGTTATGTACTCGACCCGATGTCTCTTTTGCTTTGAGCATGACTAGCAAGTATCAGTCTGATCCTGGTGAATGTCACTGGATAGCCGTAAAGAATATCCTGAAGTACTTGAGAAGGACTAAGGATGTATTCTTGGTGTATGGTGGAAAGGAAGAGCTCGTTGTAAGTGGTTACACGGATGCCAGCTTCCAAACTGATAGGGATGATTCGAAGTCTCAGTCAGGGTTTGTGTTTTGCCTGAATGGAGGAGCTGTGAGCTGGAAGAGTTCTAAGCAAGAGACAGTTGCTGATTCTACAACTGAGGCCGAGTATATCACTGCGGCAAATGCAGCGAAGGAGGCTGTATGGATTAGGAAATTCATCGGCGAGCTAGATGTAGTTCCTAGCATTGTTGGTCCCGTAGTTCTCTACTGTGATAACAATGGTGCAATTGCACAATCTAAGGAACCTAGATCCCATCAGTGCTCCAAGCACATACTTCGGCAGTTCCATCTTATTCGTGAGATTGTCGAATGAGGAGATGTGAATATTTACAGAGTGCCGACTGAGGAGAATATTGCAGATCCACTGACAAAGCCTCTCGCGCAGAGAAAGCATGATGGTCATACTAGATCAATGGGTATACGATACCTGAGTGATCAACTCTAGTGGGAGTCTTGTGGGTTGCATGTAAAATATATATTATGTTGGCTGTTTAATATTTATTCATATGATGAATTGTGTACCAATTATTTCCTTTTACAATTAATGGCAAGTTTTTTATTACGATATACTGTTTCTATATGATAGAATAAAATTCGTGATAAATACCCTTAGAATGTTCGCTTCCATAGGACATCAAGTACGTGACTTGAATGTGAGAGCCTATGATTTCGAAGCTTCATTCTTAAAAGGTCCCTGGTCGAGGTATCATCGTAGAAGCTAAGGGTGATGATGATACATTAAGACTAGCATGTGTGTTGACTGATGACCGGTTCTCATAGGTCATGATATTGTGATATCAAGTCATCACGTGGGTACTTGTTAGTGAACAAGTTGTACTGGACAGACCCAACCTGAGACTACTTTGTGGATTGTTACTTAAATGTGTCACAAGTAGGTCTCATTTGATAATGGTGTTGTGGTCCTTTGACCTGAAGTCACAGCATTCATCGAGTGAGGAAGAGCGTGCTTTGATGTCATCTAAAGTATTCCTTGAAGAAGGTTGATGATAAGGATGGTCGTTGGGTACGTTACGAATCATTTGGGTGTTTGGGTGTGAGCAGATATGGGATTTGTCCTCCTATATAACAGGAGTTGCATCCATGGGCCCCTTGATGGAATTGGACTGAGAAATGCATGGCCATGCTTGGTTGAGTCAATATGTGATATTGAGCTTACCATTCTCTGGAAGTCCGTTCTAGATCAAGAAACTTGGATTGAGCTATTAAGAGGGTGACACGGTCCATGCCTCTAGTTCTTTCCGGATGTAAGGGACAAAGGGACAAAGACAACGCTGGAACATTGGTCATAAAGGCTTATGAGTTATGGACTCTTATTGTTTGGGGAGCAATGATGCATTGCTAGATGCCGCTCATTGTTTGTGAGGTTTTTGTTTGATACTTTCAAGATCAAGTGGGAGACTGTTGGAGTTACCATTGTGATCTAGAAGTGGTCAAACATGTAATGTCACTGCCAACGCGATATGAGCCTGCAGGGTCGCACATAAGAGCATGTGGAGAAGTTGGAAGATTGACTGTGTTGGTAAAGGTTATCAATTACCATATAGAATCGGGGAGGTAAAGCAAATGTTGCTGTCGGAATTCGTCGGATATGATTCGTCGGATTCGTCGGATCGTTCCGTGGAAACTCGATGAATTATCACAGAGACCTTTAACTCGGCAAATGTTGCCGTCTGATATGATTCGTCGGATTCGTCGGATTGTTCCGTGGAAACTCGACGAATTGTTACAGAGATCATTAACTCGGCAAATGTTGTCGTCTGATATGATTCGTCGGATTCGTCGGATTGTTCCGTGAAAACTCGACGAATGCTGTTCCGTGGAATCCCAAAGAATTGTTACAGAAACCCCAATTCTGCTGTGTGGTCTACGGATAGCGATTCTTCTAGAAGCCTGTTTATGCTTTGGGTATAAATAGATCTTCTTTTAGGGTTCTTAGGTGTGACGAAAAGTTCAGCCGACGGAAGGAGTTCCGCCTCTCGCCTGAACCCTAGACGGAAAGAGTTCCGCCGCCCCGTTCGCCTCCGCCGACCTCCTCTCCGGCGATCGTCGTCGTGATTGTTCTTCTTGGAGCGAACCTAGCAGTTCGTGGAAGTGCAAGGTGCAGTCGTTCTTCTCCCGGCTCGTGTGGATCACTGTAGAGATGTAGACATCATTCTACGTGAGGACTCTCGCATAGCCACTGACAGGATTCTTCTTCTTGGAGCACCTAGGTTGGATTCGATCCAACTCCACTAAGGTAATTTATGCCTAGTAGTTTTCATTACTTCTTGATTCAATGTTCATGGCCGATCCGAATCTTTTTTGGGTTGTTTCTCTTTATTTTCGTTGCGCCTACATACGATGTATGGTTGTAGAAAAACCCAACAATGAGGTAAGCTGGGGGAGTACCTGTAGGAGCATTATTTCCCCCTGAAGCTGAGGCGGATCTGCCTGAAGTCCTTCAATAGAGGTGGGCAGGTAGAGGACCACGCCTGTCCCTTCGGACAGGGGACCCATCATCAAGTACTTCCCCCCCAGAAGTAGGGCGAGCAGGCTGACCTACCCTGAACTGATGTTGAGATGTCTGTGGGAGGGGGACTGGAGCCAAGCCAGCTCGCCCTGGGACCGAAGAAGAAGCGATGGCTAGGCTCCTCAACGGTGCCCCAGTGAGTTGTTCAGGCTGCACCTGGCGACTAGAAGGCACTGTAGAGAACAAATAGTTAAGATAGGCTCAATTTAGTCATGCGAGAAAGCATTACCCTTACCTGGTACCACGGCGGGGTGAACAAGAGGGAGCAGCGGAGCACCCACGTCAGCTGGAGGCAGTCCAGCATCCCCAATCCCACCGGTCGTGGTCTCGACCTCGCCCTCTCCTTGCTGAAGAGACAAGTAAGTGTTGGGCTCTTCGTGGATAGGCGAGACGGCTAACCTCTTGGGTGAAGGCCCACATCTCGCGGTAATCTCAAGGTTAGTAGAAAATTTCTCGCGTGGGTCAGGATCGACCCTCTTCCTCTTGTGCTTCTTCTTCCTCGCAGAGCTGAGAAGGCAAGGGGTTAGGAACTCGCTGATGATATCGAGAACAGCGACCGCCTCGGGCTTATCATCAGCAAGCCCCCGGTTGGCGGCCATGGAAGAGCCTCCTCTAGAATCCATCTCAGCATGAAGGATCGAAGACATACCCCCACTCTATTTATAGAGGAAGGCCCAGTCAGCGCGCAGTCTTGTCGAGCTCGCAAAGAGTGGGGATTGTGTACAGCCCGTATTCGGCGAGTAGACCAACCTGTTCTTGGCAAGTAGACTAACAACATCTGGCGAGTAGATCCAATAGTGGGCTTACTCGCCCAAGGTAGGGTGAAGTGAGTACGCCCCCTCCCCGACATAGCCCTTATCGACGACATATCTCTTGTCGATGACACAGACCTCTTTTCAATGATATGAGTGTGGTTTGTCCAGACGATGCCAATAGCCCGTCCCGACGACAAAGTTCCTTCTCGCTCGGGGCGAGGCGAGTTGATCTGGCCTCAGGCGAGTTGATCTGGCCTCAGGAGAGCTCTCATCAAGAGAGGGGCGAGCTTTATTCAAGAGAGCGGCGAGCTCTCTTCAAGAGAGCAGCGAGCTCTCTTCAAGAGAGCTCGCCCCCGGCGAGTAGGACTCAGACCTAGTTGCCCTAGCCGCACTCGCCCAACGAGGGAGCGAGGCGAGTTCGGGTCAACCCGACTCCTCAGTCCTCCCTAACTATCCGTAGACCAGCAGGGGATGCGATTAGTATTTACAAAAAGGCGCGAGGAGCTATTTGTAGACTATTTTGGTATGCATATAGTAATTTGGTTAAGGCGGAGGAAGCTACCCGCAGACCTCTTGGACTATTTTTTCCACATAAGATTTTTCCTATAAATAGGACTCATTATGTCTCAGATTAGCACAGATCCCCCCCCCCCCCCTCGCACACACACAAAAGAGCCTGAGCTTTCTTCCTTGCGTCCTTGTGCTATCTGAGACAGGCTCAGCCTTTGGTTTTTGGGAGGGGAAATCAAGTAAGATTTCCTGGTTAGTGGTGGGACCTCCTCGCTGCAGCCAGTGGGTCCACTCTTAGGCAACTACCTACCAATATGTGAGGGCCAGTTCTCAGCTTAAAATACTCAGACCTAGGGATCTGACGAAGAGAGAAGTAACACATGCTACTCCCCAAGTCTCGAACATAGTTGGATCGGTATCCGGGTTCCAAAATTAGTTGTACTATTTTTATGTGCATTAGAATTAGTGGAAGTATTTTTAACTTTGCATATTGATGATATTGTGTACATTATATTATGCTTTACATGTGTCTTGATTATTGCCTATGCATACTTTATCAAATCACATATTGTACACATTATTGTCTTTCATAAATCTTCCACTCATGAGAATTGTACATTTAAGCAGATATACATAACTTCTTACATAAATGAGTAAATGTACTAGATAACTTAGCACGAACGCTACAATATTTACTAAAGCTTGAAATACAAATCCTTTAACATCGTATTGCTTTAATCTCTTTATAGTTATATATTTCATGCCTAACATAATACAATTCAACTATAATGATTATCTTTTACGAAGGAATGAAATCTCTTGGTTTATAAACATTAATCCTTATATTATGACTTTGGTTTATTTTGAAAGATTTTTTTTAATCTTGAACTATAATGCTAATCTCTTATGATCATCTCAAACTGAAAGCCTTAATGTTAAAATCACTTGTGATATTTTTTATTTGATCATATGGATATCCTTACATTACAATTACTTTTTAGACCTTTCATTCTTATCATTTTCTTTATGATATCCAATAATATGCTTGATTTTCATGACCATCATTTCTTATGTTGTGCTCTAATATTTACATGATCATTTATTAATTATAAGTTCCCTCCCTTTGTATCCATTATCTTTATATTCATGAATCACATTTTTCATTATCATTCATGCTTAGTTCTATGTTTCAACATGAATTTTTTTTAAAAAGGGAGATTAAATTGTGATGTTGATGATTCCATGCTTATAAATTGCATGTGCATTTCCCTATCTTGCATTATCGTCTTGATTATTTTTCACTGCATACACTCTTTTTGCTTAATCATGACTACCTTTAAAACAAGTGGACTTTTATTTCTTACAATTAGGGGGAGTAAAATTATAAAACCACTTTGTGAAGGGGGAGATCACATATGTAGGGGGAGCATACACTTGGGTGTGAACATAATCATTCTACAAACATGTCATCATGAATGCTATAATATTTTTCTAAATGTTTGATTTGCAAATCCTTTTATATTGTAGTTTGTAATCTTGTAGAATATAACTAACTTGCTTAATTCAATGAAATGAATCTCACCTCTTGGATAAAAATGCAAAATTAAAATGATTATTTTTAACAAATAAAAGTGTATCATTTCATTACACCTCTTGGTTATTGTGCTTCTACTATGCTATCTCTACATTATGTATATTTCACTCCTTGTCATTCCACATTATTTTCCTGACATATGTTTGCTGCCTTTACTCTTATGCTCGTTCATGTTGGGTTTTCTAATACCATTTCAAAAATGATAATACAACATATAATATATGCGCAGCAGAATAAATAACTAGAACAACCCTAAATAGTTAATAAGGAACTTGCGATTTCACTGATTCAAGAAATAAAATAATAACCACAACATTTGCAGAGATTGTACCTGAAGGGGGATTGAGTCGATACTCAACCAAGATGCTCCTCACTTATTTCTGGTAGAACCAATCTTGAGTTCCAAGAACCGAAATGGATCGGCCCCTCTACAGAGATCCACACAAGCGGAGGATAACCTCAATGCCTTGTCGAACAAGGAATGAGTCGGAGAAGAAATCTCTCAGCATCCCCACGGACTGCTAGATCCGAGACAAGGGAGGCGGCGACTGTCGGAAGAGGAGATAAGCCCTAGCGGAATACTTCCGACGCTGTTCTCTCATGTCACGAAAAAGGGTCGGTTACAAAGTCTGTCTCACACACGATGAACCCTAAGATCGTGAACTGTTATATACCAAAGCCTGCGTTCGATGAACTCAAAGAGATTTGCGTTCAACGAACTCAAGGAGATCTGCGTTCGACGAACTCAAGGAGATCTGCGTTCGACGAACTCAAGAGATCTGCATTCGACGAACTCAAGGAGATCTGCTTTCGACGAACTCAAGGAGATCTGCGTTCGACGAACTCAAGAGATCTGCGTTCGACGGACTCAAGGAGATCTGCGTTCGATGAACTCAAGAGATCTGCGTTCGACGAACTCAAGGAGATCTGCGTTCGACGAACTCAAGAGATCTGCATTCGACGAACTCAAGAGATCTGCATTCGACGAACTCAAGGAAATCTGCGTTCGATGAACTCAAGAGATCTGCATTCGACGAACTCAAGAGATCTGCGTTCGACGAACTCAAGGAGATCTGCGTTCGACGAACTCAAGAGATCTGCGTTCGACGAACTCAAGAGATCTGCGTTCGACGAACTAAAGGAGATCTTCATTCGATGAACGCGCTATACTAGCCTTTTGCCGTCTCAGCGGTCGACGAACGCGCTACACTAGCCTTTTGCTGTCTCAGCGGTCGACGAACACGCTACACTAGCCTTTTGCTGTATCAGCGGTCGACGAATGTCTTCAGTTCGACTAAGTCGCGCACGATTGGCCTGATTTCTCGAGAAATTAAATCCTTGGGATTTCTCGAGAAAAACCCAAGCCAACACAATTCTTCCTCCAATTTCTCCAAGCACTTTTATGTGCAACCATATAGGCTCATATTGTGTTGGCAGTAAGACCCACTGTTGATTGCTTTGAGATCACCTCAGAAACTCCAACAGTCTCCCACTTGATCATAAAGTGTCAACAAAAGTCTCACAAACGAGCGGTATCTAGCAATACATCATTGCTACCCAAGCAATAAGAGTTCATAACTCAACAAGCATGTCATGACCAATGTATCACTGTTGTCATGTCCTTTTGTCCTTTACATCCGGATAGAACTAGAGGCATGGAGCGTGTCACCCTCATAAATGTTTAATCCCAATTTCCTAATCTAGAATAGACTGACAAAAATGGTGAGCTCAATATCATATATTGACCCAACCAAGCATGGCCATGCATTTCTCAGTCTCATTCCATCAAGGGGCCCATGGATGTAACTCCTATCATAAAGGAGGACAAATCCCATTTCTGCTCACACACAAACATGCAAATGATTCGTAACATACCCAACAACCACCCTTATCGTCAACCTTTCTCAAGAGAAGACTTTAGATGCCTTCAAAGTACGCTCTTCCTCACCTGATGAATGATGTGACTTCATGTCAAAGGACCACATTCACCATTGTCACTTGAGGCCTACTTTTGACACGTTCATATAACAATCCACAAAGTAGTCTCACGGTGGGTCAGTCCAGTACAACTTGTTCCTAATAAGTACCCATGTGATGACTTGATATCACAATATCATGACCTGTGAGAACCGGTCATCAGTCAACGCACATGCTAGTCTTATGGTCTCATCCTCGCCCTAATTTCTAGGATGATACCTCGACCAGGGACCATTTAAGAATGAAGCTTCATTTAAACATAGGCCCTCACATTCAAGTCACGTACTTGAATTCCTATGGAAGCAAACATTCTAAGGGCATTCATTATGTTAATTAGTCTATCATATATAAACATTTGACATAATAAAAGAACTTGTCATAAATGTAAAATGAAAAACCATAGTACATATCACAATTCATCAAATGAATAAACAACCAACAAACATACAATCCACAAGGTTCCCACTAAAGATGATCATTCAGGTATCTAATACCCATTGATCTAACATGACCATCATGCTTCCTTTGAGCAAGTGGCTTCGTTAGTGGATCCGCTATGTTTTCTTCAGTCGGTACTTCGCAAATGCTCACATCTCCTCGATCGACAATCTCTCGAATAAGATGGAACCGTCGAAGTATGTGCTTGGAGCGCTGATGAGATCTAGGTTCCTTAGCTTGGGCAATTGCATCATTGTTGTAACAGTAGAGAACTACTGGATCAACAATGCTAGGAACTACATCTAACTCGCTGATGAATTTCCTAATCCATACAGCCTCCTTCGCCACATTTGCTACAGCGATATACTCGGCCTCAGTTGTAGAATAAGCAACTGTCTCTTGCTTGGAACTCTTCCAGCTTACAGATCCTCCATTAAGGCAAAATACAAAACCTGATTGGGAATTTGAGTCGTCCCTATCAGTCTGGAAGCTAGCATCTGTGTAACCCTTTATGACGAGCTCTTCCTCTCCACCATACACCAAGAATACATCTTTAGTCCTTCTCAAGTACTTTAAGATATTCTTGACTGCAATCCAGTGACTCTCATCTGGATCAGACTGATATCTTCTAGTCATGCTCAAAGCATAAGAGACATCGGGTCGAGTACATAACATTGCGTACATGATTGATCCAATTGCCGAAGCATATGGAATCAACTTCATGCGGTCCTTATCTTCCACAGATTTTGGGCACTGGTCCTTAGAGACTCACACCATGTGAAATGGGTAAGAATCCTTTCTTGGACTCAAGCATGTTGAACCGTTTCAACACCTTCTCAATGTATGTACTTTGGGTCAAACCCATCAACTTTTCGATCTATCTCTATAGATCCTAATACCAAGTATATAAGTTGCTTCACCCCAGTCCTTCATAGAAAAGCAGTCCCCTAGCCTGTTCTTAACAGCTTGCAGGGTCGGAATGTCATTTCCGATTAATAGTATGTCATCCACATACAAAATCAGGAAAATGACAATGCTCCCACTAATCCTCTTGTAAACACAAGGTTCATCCTCGTTCTTGATAAAACCAAACTCTTTGATTTTCTCATCAAAACGAAGATTCCAACTTCGAGAAGCTTGTTTCAATTCATAAATGGATCGATTCAACTTGCATATTTTAGTGGCTTCATTTGGAGATTCAAAACTCTCGGGTTGTGTCATGTACACTTCCTCAAGGAGGTTTTCATTAAGGAAAGCCGTTTTGACATCCATTTGCCAGATCTCGTAGTCATAATACACAGCAATAACAAGTAGAATTCTGATGGGCATGACCATGGCTACAGTGGAAAAGGTCTCATCATAGTCAACACCATGAATTTGCCTGAAACCTTTAGCTACCAGCCGGCCTTTGAATGTCTGTGCATTCCCATCCATGTCGGTCTTCTTCTTGAAGACCCACTTGTAACCTATGGGTCGTACCCCTTCAGGTGGTTCCACCAAGGTCCAAACTTGGTTTGCATACATGGAGTCCATTTCAGATTTCATGGCCTCAAGCCACTTCTCGGAGTCAGGTCCACACATAGCCTCTTTATAGGTTGCAGGCTCATCATCATGATCCATAAGCAACACGTTACCAATTTGAGAAACGAGAAATCCATATCTCTCAGGCTCAAAACTTGGTCTATCAGATCTACGCAGGACTTGTGTTTCTTGAGCAGGCTCTCTAGCTACAACAACTTGTAGTCCTTGCTCAAGTTCTAAAATCGGTTCAGCTATTGTTTGTGGTTCTTGAACTTCTTCAAGTTCCACCTTTGCAGTCTTTCTGGATAAGAACTGTTTCTCCAAAAAGACGTCAGTCCTTGCGACAAACACTTTGCCCTCCAACGGCAGGTAGAATAATACCCTTTGGTTTCCCTAGGATATCCCACAAGATAACATTTATCCGACTTGGGTTCCAGCTTGTCAGGCATTTGACGTCGCACGTATGCCTCACAGCCCCAAATCTTAATAAAAGACATACTTGGTCGCTTCCCAGTCCATATCCCATATGGTGTCTTTAGAACCGTTTTTGTTGGAGCATGATTTAATGTGAAAGCAGCAGTCTCTAAAGCAAATCCCCAAAAGGAAACGGGCAAATATGCATGACTCATCATCGACCGTACCATGTCTAACAAAGTACGATTCCACCTCTCAGACACACCAATATGTTCTGGTGTTCCGGGTGGAGTGAGCTGTGATACAATACCACACTCTCTCAGATGATCATGAAACTCATGACTTAGATATTCGCCACCTCGATCAGATCGGAGTGCTTTTATCCTTTTTCCCAATTGGTTCTCTACTTCATTTTTAAACTCTTTGAACTTTTCAAAGGTTTCAGATTGGTTCTTCATAAGAAACACGTATCCGTATCTCCTGAAATCATCAGTAAATGTAACGAAGTAGTAGTACCCACCTCTATCCATAGAACTCATGGGTCCGCATACATCACTATGTATTACACCCAAAAGATCATCAGCCCTCTCAGTATGACTAGTGAAAGGGACTTTAGTCATTTTGCCTAATAAGCAAGACTCGCATCTCTCAAATGATTCATAATCAAATGAGTCAAATAATCCATCTTTATGGAGCTTAGATATGTGTTTCTCATTTATATGGCCCAAACGACAATGTCAGAGATACGTAGGATTCGAGTCATTTGTTTTTAGTCTTTTAGTATTTTCTATGTTATAGATCGGATGGTTTAAGTTCAAAATATATAAACCATTAAACAATTGGGAAACGCCATAACAAACATCATTCATATAAATAGAACAATAATTGTTCTTTATAATAAAATAGAAACCAATCATGTCCAAACATGAAATAGAAATGATGTTTCTAGTTATAGCAGGAACAAAATAACAATTATCAAGTTCTATTACAAGCCCGGTGGGCAAAGAAAGACGATAAACACCAATGGCAACGGCAGCAACTCTTGCTCCATTTCCAACGCGCAGGTCTATCTCTCCTTTACCCAGCATTCTTCTCCTTGTCAGTTTCTGCACATTCGTACAAATGTGAGAACCACATCCGGTATCCAATACCCAAGATGAAGGAGCAAAAATATTTATTTCTATAATAAATATACCTGAAGTGGAAGTCATACTTCCCTTCTTCTTCTGCAGATCATCAATGTAGAGGGGACAGTTCCGCCTCCAGTGCCCTGCCTTACCACAGTGGTGGCACTTTCCTTCTTTCGCCATACCTTTCCTTTTCAGTGCAGAATACTTGGGATCAAGAGGAGACTTAGATCCAATCTTCGTCTTCTTGGATCCCTTGGCCTTGCCCTTGCTTTTATGCACCATCAATATAGGGCTACCAGGCTTGACCTTCTTCATATTGATCTCGGTAGTTCTCAACATGCCTATGAGCTCGGGCAGTGTCTTGTCAATTTCATTCATATTGTAATTTAAGACAAACTGCTCATAACTGTCCGGCAACGATTGCAGGATCAGATCAGTGGCCAACTCTTGGCACAACGGAAACCCCAGTCTTTCAAGGTTCTATATATACCCAATCATCTTGAGTACGTGAGTTCCTAAGGGTCCCGAGTTCCCATCTTGCACTGAAATAACGCCCTGGATATATCATATCTCTCTTGGCGAGCTTGCCCTTCAAACATTTTCTTCAGGTTCTCCACCATCTCGTAACAGCTCATGTTCTCATGTTGCTTCTGAAGCTCAGAGTTCATGGTCGCGAGCATGAGACATTCAACAGCCAAGGAATCATCTCCATACTTCTTATAAGCATCTTTATCGGCACGAGGTGCAGTATAGGCTGGCTCCTCGGGGGGATCTTCTTCAAGGACATCGAGCTTACGCTCTTGCCTGAGAACAATTCTCAAGTTCCTGAACCAGTCTAGGAAATTCGTCCCATTGAGCTTATCCTTCTCAAGGATGGCTCTCAGGGACAACGTGGAGTGTGAAGTATTTGCCATGAAAATTCTACAAAATAATGCAAAGTTTATTTAGTACTATATTTCAAAATACATTTTTATTTTTAATAAGGTCTTTAATTAAATACTCCCACTATTTTATTCAAATTGATAACCCTTAATATCAATTTGGAGAGTTTATGCGAGCTACTCTCTTAGTGAACAAGATCCGTATTTCACCAACACAACGAGTCCGCTTTGGCGTTCCTCTCATAATGAGGTTATTTAGGTAGGCAACACTTGCCAATTGCATCACTATGCAACTCTTGTATGGTTGGTGAATTACTCTTTATTCGCATCCATCATATGGTGCATGCCAACCCAATGCCTCTAGGCACTCAACTTTTGAGGTCACCCAGTTAAGTTAGACCCGATGTCGACAGTGGGATATCACAATTATCCGCTCGCACCCTTACCAAGATAGATTAATGCACCTTGCTTTGGCAAGCCCACACTTCATCGATCGAGTCAGGAAGAGTGCCATCCATCGGAAGGCATCCGTATACTTAATATTGGATAAGGGATTTTATTTATAAAATTGATTAACAATTAATCAACGTGTACTTTAATAAAAAACAACATTCACAACCAAATACATCCCAGAAGTGCACAAAATAAAATTATCAACGCTTGATAAAAAGGGCTAAATCTGAGCATTTAGAACACTTATAAATCTCCAGATTTACATGCATTTGACATAGGCAAAACAACTCCACTTATGCAGTAGACAAGCTCGTCTCTCAATGTCAGATTCAAAATCTAATACATTTGGTTTCATAAACCAATTAGAGGGACGGTTACTGCTAAGGAGACACAATTTTTGAAACAATGAAATTGCAACGCAATCACATGCATTCCTGGGAGTTTTTCCAATCTAGAACATTTCTTCAAAATCCAAACACTCAGGAACAAATCCAGACATTTAGAACACTTCTAAATTTCTGATATGCATGCATTAGATTGCAAACCTCACTCTGATACCACTGTTGGGTTTTCCAATACCATTTCAAAAATGATAATACAACATATCATATATGCGCAGCGGAATAAATAACTAGAACAACACTAAACAGTTATAAGGAACTTACGATTTCACTGATTCAAGAACTAAAATAATAACTACAACATTTGCAGAGATTGTACCTGAAGGGGGATTGAGTTGATACTCAACCAAGATGCTCCTCACTGATTTCTGGTAGAACCAATCTTGAGTTCCAAGAACCGAAATGGATCGGCCCCTCTACAGAGATCCACACAAGTGGAGGAGAATCTCAATGCCTTGTCGAACAAGGAATGAGTTGGAGAAGAAAACTCTCAGCGTCCCCACGGACTGCTAGATCCGAGATAAGGGAGGCGACGACTGTCGGAAGAGGAGAGAAGCCCTAGCGGAATACTTCCGGCGCTGCTCTCTCAAGTCACGAAAAAGGGTCAGTTACAAAGTCTGTCTCACACACGATGAACCCTAAGATCGTGAACTGTTATATACCAAACGCTGCGTTCGATGAACTCAAAGAGATTTGCGTTCGACGAACTCAAGGAGATCTGCGTTCGATGAACTCAAGGAGATCTGCGTTCGACGAACTCAAGATATCTGCGTTCGACGAACTCAAGGAGATCTGCGTTCGATGAACTCAAGGAGATCTGCGTTCGACGAACTCAAGAGATCTGCGTTCGACGAACTCAAGGAGATCTACGTTCGACGAACTCAAGAGATCTGCGTTCGACGAACTCAAGGAGATCTGCATTCGACGAACTCAAGAGATCTGCGTTCGACGAACTCAAGTGATCTGCGTTCGACGAACTCAAGTGATCTGCGTTTGACGAACTCAAGGAGATCTGCGTTCGACAAACTCAAGAGATCTGCGTTCGACGAACTCAAAAGATCTGCGTTCGACGAACTCAAGAGATCTGCGTTCGACGAACTCAAGAGATCTGCGTTCGACGAACTCAAGGATATCTTCGTTCGACGAACGCGCTACACTAGCCTTTTGCCGTCTCAGCGGTCGACAAACGCGCTACACTAGCCTTTTGCCATCTCAGCGGTCGACGAACGTGCTACGCTAGCCTTTTGCCATCTCAGCGGTCGACGAATGTCTTCAGTTCGACTAAGTCGCGCAGGATTGGCCTGATTTCTCGAGAAATTAAATCCTTGGGATTTCTCGAGAAAAAACCAAGCCAACACAATTCTTCCTCCAATTTCTCCAAGCACTTTTATGTGCGACCCTATAGGCTCATATTGCGTTGGCTGTAAGACCCACTGTTGATTGCTTTAAGATCACCTCAGAAACTCTAACAGTTCATGATTATTGTAGAAAAATCTAAATCTCTAATAAAGGGGGAGAACAAACGGGGAAAACAACGTTGAAAGCTATACTCCACTCATACCCTCTTTTGATAAATACCAAAAGGGGAAGAATAAATTGAGAAATCTAGATATCAAGAGGGAGAATAAATTGAGAAATCTAGAAATCTATGAGAGATAAATATTGAGAACATCTATATGGGGAGAGCATTCATATGGTAGGAGCACTCATTTCTAGAGCACGAACATTGTTATACATCACTCCAAAAACTTGTTTTCACGATTATCATTATCGCACTATTCTATAAACACAACCATAATCTAAAATGACCGATTTCTCATTAGAGATTTTTTATTATTAAAAGGAGGAATTTGTTGTAACATGTATTCCACATCTCCTTGGTTTGAGAATAACAAATCTCATCATGTATTTGATCAAGTTTGTTTTGTGTTTATAGTGTGTAGGAATTAACAGGTATGACAAACCGACGCGACGAGTTGAACGGATCGATGACTGGACCATCACTCTAGTCATAGGGTCCTACCGTGGTGTGGTATCACCCACTGCTGGCGGCAGCGTTAAAGTTTGAGACGAGCACCAAGGTGCATTCAAATGAGAACATCTGCAGGAGCAGAGGGGCAACTATGAAAAAAAGCCAGCGCGATGCGATACCTTAGCGCAATGCGGTATGTGTTGCCTAAAATGAAGAAAGATAAAAGTGAAGAAATACACCCACCATGTCTGCTCGATCTGGCGCGTTAAAATATTTCCTACAGCGCTACCCCGGGGCAGTAGGACCTACCACAGGCGCTAGTTCTTAGTGTTATAAATAGGTCTGGTTCACTACTTTTTTCACATTGATTATTGAGACACAAATATTGCACCTAAACTCCGAATTTCCAGAGCCTCGTCTCAGATCTCCACAGCAACCCCCTTGGGAAAATTCAAAGATCAAAAGGATTACTTGAAGGGGAATCACTTCAATGATGTTTTTACTAGAAGACCGTGCAACAACACGATGATTCCACTCGTACCTTTGACTTCATCATCAGAAGTTCTTCATAGGGAGTTCTACATCATATTTTATATCCATCATCTCTTTTGTATCTTTTTTACTCTTTTGTTGAGTGGAGAAATTCGCCAGATGGTTGGCGACTAGGTCCGTGAGCGACTTAGGGAGAATTCTCCCATGGCTGGCGACTAGGTCCATGCGAGGCTTAAGATAGAAAGTTGCCTCGTGTGTGTGGAGAATAGATCTAGGGCGTAGGTCTAGGGGGTGGCCCGAGGCCTATCGGGGGAGATAGGTTACGACCAACCGGTCCTTAGGGAGAAGAGTCAGTATACAAAACCAAAAGGATTTTTATTCATCGCCTCTCATTTCTAGCGTTATAGAAATCAATTTTTTGTATTCTAAATATTATTAAAAAAATCATGTTTCTTGTTTTACTTTATTAAAGGATTTTGTTTTAAGTTTACATAAATATTTATTTTCAATATTATGATCTAATCTTTGAATTGAAAAAGAAATTTTATAAAACCCTTATTCACCCACCTCCTCTAAGGGCTCCTATAGATCTAACACGCTCGACATCCACGGAGAGACCAGCCAAAACCAATCTTTTCTCATCAACAAATGCGATAAAGAGTCATCGCCAAATCTCGCACGTCTACAAAGCCTGGTATTGGTTAAAAGCCATCCTGCTGACCATATATGTGGCGACAGCGGCAAGGGAGTGCTCTCCACACTTCGGGTAGCTCCTAAAGGTTCCTACTAAACCTGTAAAGCATGCCCCTGTGGCGGTAGTCGATCTTCTCCTAAAAAAACACCTTTTGTTGCTCCATACTACTTTTCGGTCGCCTACGCCAGGATAAACCTCGCACCAGTCCCGAAAAAGCTCCACCGACAATAGAGAGTCGTGCTCTCAGAAGAAGCTGATGTGACCCATAACCCTCGTCATGCCTGCCTAAGAGAAATGCGTAACTGGCACGCCGCAGAACTTAAATATCTTCATATCCTTTTCAGCTCAAAACCCCACCTTGAGGCATCCCTCTGAGATTGAACAAGCCGACGTCAGTTCGTCCCTCTCAAAAAATCCTGCCAAAGAATGAAACAACCCGCAAATTTATTGAACTGTCCGCACGGTGCAATGCTGGAAAGTTTGCATACAACTGAAGGAGATACCACAATACTCTTCAACCCGTAAAAGAGGAAATACCCTTAATTACAAATTAGAATAAAATCTCGCAATAGAAGCAGAGAATATTCTACAAACGAGAAATTAATCTCCGAAAATTGATAGAAAATATTGCCACATCGCTCACCATTTAAATTTGTGTCGCACGCGCTCCGAATTTTTGTGGAATTTCCCACTAAGAAGTGTATGGTCGATAAGAAAAATTTCCAGACTCTCTTTTTTAAGTCACGACCTCCGGAAATTGGGGGGGGGGGGGGGGGGCATTTGATAGGGTACCCCTAAAATCTATCTGAATCAAATCATCATTCATAGGTTGCAACCCTGATTGGATCACCGAAATGGTTCGCCTCGACTGTGCGAGGTCTAACTCTAGCTTGATCAAGACCAGCAGCATAAACCAATGAGCGCGCCCCTGCGCGCGTGCTCAGGCTGCACATGCAGGACGTGCATGTACAGGTCACGCGCGCGGTGAGCATGCATGTTGGTCGCGCGCACGCAGAGCACATAGGCCGCGCTCACACAGAGCACACAGGACGTGCGCACGCAGAGCACACATGATGCACACACGAAGCGCAGACCGCATGAGCACCCTTTTGTGTGCATGTCTTCACGTGCGCCCTTGCATACCTCTCTCGATGTCGCATTCACATGCTTTTTTTGTCATTGTCGCCGCCTCACTGACGGGTCTGTACGAGTTGCCCGGGCCTCCTGGGGTGCATGGTCATCATATTCCAAAATTGGTGCTCTATGTGACCAAAAAAGCCAATTTCTATTCGCCCGTTCAGTATGTAGAAGGGTAAAATCACCAATACGCCCCCATGAAAGCTATAAAAAGGCCCCGAAACCTTCATTTGAAGGGAAAGAGAAAAAATGGAGAAGCTAGAGCTCTGACATTTTTCGACAAAGACTTGGCTCTACGCTTATCCTACTCCAACTTAGAGCTCATTCTGCCCAGGACAGATCTACTCTGGAAACTGCTCCTGCCAGCGCTTCCAGAGACTTAGTTTTTTCCACAAGTTACTTGTAAAAATGAGCGGTGACTTGTTACCCTCCTGAACTCAAACTCCTGTAACCGACTACAAGCAGTGGATTTTTTCATAGCTGGATCAGGCCTCGTGTTTTTTCTCTTTTCAGATTTTCCACGTAAAATGTCTCGTTGTCCTACCATCGGTTCTATTTTTGACTGTTTGTGCGCTTAACTCACTCTCGAGCTAAGATGATTTGTTTCCTCCGATCTGTGGGAGCGCTAAGCAGCCCGCAACATACACACACAACAAGACACACACAATAATGCACACACACAACACACACAGACACCACACACACACACATACTGTTGGGAACGGTGCCTAGCAATATTCCTGATTTGAAGAAGTGCTCAAGTCAATGATAAAAGCATTATGTATTTGATGGTGTGTTTAGTTTATACTTGTAGAGATTAAACAATATGTTCAGTACTTCTCAAATTCCACGAAGTACAATATCGTCGAGAAGGACTGGACATATCATCAAATAAAGCACTCGTACATCGTCGAGATTGCATACAGAGATAAGCTGAAGGATCATGACAGTAATCGTCGAAATGATATGGACAACTCGGCGATATCGTTGTGATAGCAAAGCTCACACGATGATATCGTCGTAAAGAACAAGAAGAATAATTCAAGTTGTATATTGTCGTGTCAATCTGTGTCACACGATGACATCACAGAAAGACTTAAGTCAAAGTATTCAGGAGTGTCGACGACATCATCGTAAAGAAGTCTTCTCGCCAAGAAGACTAAGAAAGAATCTGTAAAGGCAGACGATATAAGAAGAATGGATTATCGTCGAAATGATCAAAATGATATCGACGAGAAGTAAGAATGATCGAGATGATATCGCCGAAAAGACAGTATGGTTTCAACGACATCGTTGAGAAGACCAGAAGTTACCAACAAGATTACGACGACATCTTCATATCATCGTAAGTGCGAGTGCAGCTAGGATATCAAGTAACATCTAGATATCATTCTCTGAAGAAGACTTGAAGATTTGTTCAAGTCCAAAATGGATCGTTGTAACAACAAGTTAAGTCGTCGAGATGTTGCAAATATTGTGGAGACAGGTCAAGACATTTCAAATTGCGTTGTCTGCATTTATGCCGCCGCATGATGGTCCAATCAACGCGTGCCGTTAAGGAATGTCCTCCTGACACTTAAGGTATATTCTAGGAGACCATTAGCCGGCTCCTCAAAGATATAAAAGAAATAAGTGTCTACCCTAATTAACATACAGAATACTCGCAAGCTTTTCAATAGAACAGTAATACGAATGCGAGGAGAAGGAACAAGAACTAGAGAGCTACAAAATCTTCATCATGTTCTCCAAGTTTTAGTCTAGCAACATCGACTGATAAGTCCAGATTGAAGAAAGGATTGAAGAAGAATTTGTGTTGTCCAAGATAACATCTAAAGCATCCTCTTCAAGTCCAAGAAGCCAATCTCCATCCGGCTAAAGAAAGATCTTGTATTATTTCTCTATTACTTTGTTGGGCTTGAGGGCCTAATATTTGTAGGGAATGAGGGCATGAGCTTTGTAGGGCTTGAGGGCCTGAGCTTATGTAGGGCTTGAGGGCCTAAGCTTTGTAGGGCTTGAGGGACTGAGCTTTTGTAGGGCTTGAGGGCCTGATACTTGTAGGGCTTGAGGGCCTGAGTGTAGGGCTTGAGGGCCTGAGATTGTAAGGCTTGCATGCCTGAGTATTTGGTGGAGTTTGCCAACCCTAGCACACTGCTAGAAAGGCGCAGAGGGAGAGTGGACTACTCAAGACACCCTGTCTTGAGGAACCACTATATATCTGTTGTTTTTGTGTGTCGTGTTTCTGTGAGTGTTGGCGCTCTGTGATATAAAAGCTTAAGCTCTTGTGCATAAAATTCAAAAACAGTCATATCACTTAATCCCCCCCCCCCTTCTAGGTGATAGTTCCATAACTATCAAGTGGTATCAAAGGTTGGTTGACTAAAGAGTGTCTTAACAGTCAAATCTAGATCTTGGAACTATTCATTATGGCTGATCAACACATAGAGATGAGATCCTTGAAGCTTCCAACATGCTCTAAAGAGAACTTCCCTATCTGGAAGGAAAGAGTAAGACTTTTTATGGACGCAGCTGATCCTAGGATATTCGTGGTTGTTCAAGAGGGTCCCTTCATCCCCATGACTGCATCCACCATAGATCCAACTCAAAGGGTGCCAAAGAAGTATGATGAAATGAGCAAGGATGAGCTTGCTCTAGTAAGCCTAGATAAGAGGGCACAAAATGTTATTGTAAGTGTCATTGATGACTCAACCCTTCAAAATCTCATCCACTACAAAACGGCCAAGGAGATGTGGGACTCCATGGTTGTCTATATGGAGGGGACTGAGGAAGAAAGGTATGAGAGGAAATTCCTTCTAAATCAGGTGTATGATGCCTTCAAGCAAGGCAAGGCTGAAAATATCTCTAACTACTATGAGAGATTTTTCAAAATAGTAAATGGGATGAAGAACTATGGAAGGGAGTTCACAAACTCAGATATAAATGATAAGTTCCTTAGATCCCTCACTAAGGAATGGGATATCAAGATTTGTGTTATTAAAGAAATGGGTCAACTTGGAAACATGGAGCCCAAGAACCTATATGGAAAGCTGCTCTTCCATGAGCTTCATCTCAACACTAGAAAGGCTGAAGAAGAAAGCTTAAGGGAGAACACCAGAGAAAGATCTATGACTCTCAAGGCTGAGAGCATGAGGAGATCCAAGGACAAAACTCCTGCATACCAAGACAGATCTGAAAGCAGTGAAGGTTCTGATACTAGCACATCAGAATATGACAATACTGACAGAGAGATGGTTATCCTCTCAAAGCAGTTCAGAAAACTGATCTCCAGATGAATAAGAGACAGCTACAGACCCTCTTCTTCAAGGTCTAGAAGATCTGCTCACAATAACAGATCTAACTCCTCAAGGGAGGACATATACAAATCAAAAACTGGAAAATTTGATTTTGTTGGAGTTTCTGAGGTGATCTCAAAGCAATCAATAGTTAGTCTTGCTGCCAACGCAATATGAGCCTATAGGGTCGCACATAAAAGTGTTTGGAGAAATTGGAGAAAGGATTGTGTTGGCCTTACACATATTGGATATGAGTAGAGGACCAATCCTGTGACTGCTTGGAATTAAGTTGAGAATGTCTCAAAGGGAAATCGTTTAAAGGGTTTAAACGAATGGTTTTATACTTGACAAATTCGGCTAAAGGGTTTAACCGAATTATGTCAAATTCGGCTAATGTGATTAACCGAATAAATGCTATTTTCGACTAATGAGATTCGGCTAATGTGATTAACCGAATTGTAACAGATTCGACTAAAGGGTTTAGCCGAATCAGGTCAGTTCGACGAAAGGGTTTCGCCGAATTTATATAGCCAAATTTATATAGACGAATTCGTCGAAATGGTTTCGCCGAATCTGAGTCAAATTCGGTTATATCGATTAGTCGAATTCGGCGAATGTAAATCTGGACAGAAACGTTCTGTTTTTCCTATGGTCTGCGGATAGCCTATTTTATGCCTTGCGTATAAAAGGAACGTGATTAGGGCTTCGGAGTGACACGGTTTTAGATTGAGCCTTTTCACGATTTCTGGAGATCCAAAGACGGAAGTGTTCCGATCGCTCTCGATCCGTTCGCCGCCGCTAGTCGTCGTCGTCGGTCGCCGCCTCCTCTAGATCGAACCTAGCAGTATGTGAGGACGTTGAGAGCATCCTTCTCCGACCTAGTTCTGGTGCAACAAGAAGTTAGGGTTCTCCTTTGCTTGTGTGGACTTCTGTAGAGGGATCGATCCATTTCGATTCTTGAAGAACTCAAAGGAAGTATTCGGATTTCTCTTTGGAGCACCTTGGTTGAGTGTTGACTTAATCCCGCAAAGGTACCTTGTATTTCATTTTGTTTATTCTCTTGAATCATGAAAAACCGCAAGATTCGTTAGCTTCTTTTGGGTTGTTCTTGTTATTTCCGCTGCGCATATTTGATATGTCATCCCTTTCGAGGGGTACAGAAAACCCAACAGATTTAACTAATACTGTTTGTTTTTCTTGTAATAAAGCAGAACACATGATTGCTGATTGCCCTTCCAGAAAGAGGGAATCAGGGAATCATGAAGACAAAAGAAGGTCAAGAGACAAGAAGAAATCTGAAAAATGGTTTCTGGCAAAGAAGATTAGAACCTTGAGTGATTCTGACTCTAGCTCCTCAGAAACTGAGGAGGAAGCCCTCATTGGCCTTATGGTCATCAATGAAGAAAACCAGGATGACAATAACTCTCCTGGAAAGGCACAAATCTGAGCTCCTCTATCTGCCAATGATTCTAAATTCGTAGCAGATTTTATGCGAGATGATGGGGGTGAGTCTGCTGCCAACTTTTGGGAACAGTGCCCAGCAATGTTCCTGATTTGAAGAAGTGCTCATGTCAATGATAAGTGCAAGCTGTATTTAATGTTCCATCTAGCTCATGCTTGCAGAGATCGACAATATGTCAAGTACTTTAATTATTTCTGTAAGTACTATATAGATCGTCAAGAAGAACAGAACGTTGTTCATCGAACGCAGAAGCAAGATCGTCGAACTCAGACGGAAGATCGACGACCTCTGAGACTTGGCGTGTTCGTCGAACACAGAAGCAAGATCGTCGAACTCAGAAGGAAGATCGACGACCGCTGAGACTTGGCATGTTCGTCGAACGCAGAAGCAAGATCGTCGAACTCAGAAGGAAGATCGACGACCGCTGAGACTTGGCGTGTTCGTCGAACGCAAAAGGAAGATCGTAGACCACTGAGACCTGGCGAGTCAGTCGACCGCTGAGACTCAGCAAGATCCGCGAATGCAGAAAAGACGCGGTATCATCGACTTCACCAAAGTGGCCTTGTCTTCGAGAAGAACAAACATCGTCGTGAAGAAGCCTTGTCGCTGAAAAGGCTATGAATGACTGATGGCGTTGAACATCGTCATAATGAAGGCATGCCGTCGAGAGATCAAGGTTATTACGACGACACAGTCAGAGACAGCATATCGTCGTATATGTAGAAGCGCCAGAATGTCTCGTATCGTCGAGATACTAGTATCAGAGGTAGTAGCAAGAAGAATTGAAGATATAACAAGGCGTAAGGCATCGACAAAGTCCTGTCGTCGTGATATCATCCATGTCGTTGTAATAATGGAAATATCATCGAGACAGATTTAAAAGTTACGGATGCGCTGTCAGCATTTAATGTCGCGGCCTGATTGTCCAATCAGCGCGTGCTCTTATGGAATGGGGCATCTGACATTAAAGGACATTACATGTGATCATTATGCGGCTAATCTGTCCTATAAAAGGGAACAATGATGCCCTAGAAAAGTAGTCTTTGAAGATAGAGAAAAAGAACGAAAAAGAATCTCACCGCTACACTTCAATAGAACAGTATTCTCGGCAGAGAAGAAGAACATCAAGTAGAGAGCAAGAATCAAGTGTTCACTGAAGAATCAGTCATCTCCATCGACTGAAAAGTAACTGATCAACACCAGGCAAAAGAAGTGAAGGCTGAAGAAGATCCAGTACTGAAACTCCAAATCAAGAAGCATCTTCTTCAACCTAAAGAAGCCAATCTTCATCAGGCTGAAGTTGTCAATCCTCATCCGGCAGAAGAAGCAGTTATTTCTACTGTAGTTTCTTGTAAGGGCTTGCGGGCCTGATTGTCAAGCTTGAGGGCTTGAGACCTATGAGGCTTGAGGTCCAGGGCAGAGGCTAGACTTGCGGGTTTGTCTAGGTAGGGCTTGCGGGCCTGATTGTCAAGCTTGGGGGCTTGAGACCTGTGAGGCTTGAGGGCCAGGGCAGAGGCTAGACTTGAGGATCTATCTAGGTAGGTCTTGAGGGCCTGAGTGTCAAGCTTGCGGGCTTGGGGGCAGTAGGGGCTTGCGGGCCTAGGTTGTTGGACTTGCGAGTCTGTGTTGTAAGGCATGAGGGCCTGAAGTTTTTGGCGGCGTTTGCCGATCATAGCACACTGCTAGGTAGGCGCAGAGGGAAAGAGCACTATTCAAGACACCTGGTCTTGAGGAACCTCTATATATTTTTGAGTGTTTTCTGCGCTGCCCCTTGGACCTCGTTAGGGGCTCTGCCCCTAAGACCCCGACAGGGGCGCAGCCCCTTGGAACCCCGCCAGGAATGCATGTGATTGCGTTGCGATTTTCATGTTTCAGAGGTTGTTTCTCCTCTACAGTAACCGTCCCTCAAAATGGTTTGTGAAACCAAATGATTAGATTATTGAATCTGACATGAGAGACGAGCTTGTCTACTGCACAAGTGGAGTTGCTTTGCTTGTGTTCAATGCATATAAATCTGAAGATCTAGAAGTGTTCTAAGTATTCAGATTTAACTCCCTTTTATCAAGCTGTTGATAATCCATTTATGCGCACATAGGGGATGCATTTATTTGTGTATGTGCATGGTGATTAAATGTTAATCACGATGAAATGTTCATCTATTGAAAAAAAATAAAAAAAATCCCTTATCCAATATTAAGTATACGTATGCCTTCCGATGGATGACACTCTTCCTGCCTCGATCGATGAAGTGTGGGCTTGCCAAAGCAAGGTGCATTAATCTATCTTGGTAAGGGTGCGAGAGGATAATTGTGATATCCCACTGTCGACATCGGGTCTAACTTAACTAGGTGACCTCAAAGGTTGAGTGCCTAGAGGCATAGGGTTGGCATGCTCCATATGATGGATGCAAATAAAGAGTTATTCACCAACCATACAAGAGTTGCATTGTGATGCAATTGACAAATGTTGTCTACCAAAATAACCGCATTATGAGAGGAACGCCAAAGCGGACTCGTGGTGTTGGTGAAATATGGATCTTGTCCACTAAGAGAGTAGCTCGCATAAACTCTCTGAATCGATATCAAGGGTTATTGATTTGATTAAAATAGTGGGAGCTCATTAATAAAAGTCCTTATTAAAAAAATATAAAATGTATTTTGAAATATAGTACTAAA
The DNA here is from genome assembly GCA_033032865.1 of Dactylorhiza incarnata. Lineage (NCBI taxonomy): Eukaryota > Viridiplantae > Streptophyta > Magnoliopsida > Asparagales > Orchidaceae > Dactylorhiza > Dactylorhiza incarnata. The sequence goes on along the minus strand of JAWHQI010000023.1, from coordinate 13,787,191 downwards.
ATTTCACTTTGCAAAATTCATTGTAGAATTTCCATGGCAAGTGGATCTCACTCCACCCTGTCCCTGAGAGCTATTCTTGAGAAGGACAAGCTCAAAGGGACGAACTTCCTCGACTGGTATAGAAACCTGAGAATTGTTCTCAGGCAAGAGCGCAAGCTCTATGTCTTGGAAGGTGAAGCCCCCACAGAGCCGACCGGAAATGCTTCGAGAGCAGATAAAGATGCTTACAAGAAGTATCAGGATGATACCTTGGATGTGGAATGCCTCATTGAAAGAAATCGTGTCTACCTAAATCACCTAGAGGGGGTGAATAGGTGATCTCTACTGCGATTGCGGAATAAAAATTTTGCACATACACAACAAAAAAAATTCACAGCACAGAGACACAAGATTTATAGAGGTTCCCCAAAGGTGGGTACTCCTCTCTCCCGCTCCGCCTATCTAGCACTTCGGGCTAGCGTCGGCAACTTCACCAAAACTCGGATTTATCAACAAATCCTACACTCGGAGACTACGGCTCCTACAAGCTCGGAGAACAACCTCTCCTACAAACTTGGAGTAAACAACTCCTACAACTCGGAGTAAACCACTCCTACAAAATAACTCGGAGTAAAAACTCCTACAGGAATCAAATAAAGTTTGAAACAAAACTTCTCTTTGAATCTCAACAGACATTAACTTCAGATCTGGAGAAACTGAATCTTCTTCTTACTTTAGAGTGAAAGCTTGAATCTTCAAAGATTAGGAAGAATAGTGAATCGGCAAACCTGATCTGAATATGCCGTTTGATTAAATCGAAAAGATCTTCAATATTGAGAGCAGCAACTTGATCAAAGGCCTTCTTATCTGAGAAATCTTTAGCAACACTGAAGAACGAAACTTGAGCGGCGCAGAAGTTAGATCTCAGAAAACTTGTTCAGCAAGAGAGGAAGAAACGGCTAGAAAATATTCTCTTTTTAACAATCGGGTGCTTTCTTGAGTTTGCCCTAAAAATAAAAAATTATTTATAGGGAGACCTCCAACGGCTCGGGCGACAAACAAGGAGGGATCACCACGTGTACTGTACATGGCGGCGAACCCTAATTTTCGAAAACGAAACTGAAATTTGAAATCCGTCATTCGTCGAGTCTTCACATGAACATTCGACGAATTGACTTGGTCTTGAAAAACACTGATAAAACATTGAAAATTGTCTTCTGTTATCATTCGTCAAAATTCGTTGGGAGTTCTCGAGAACATTCGACGAATATACTTAGCCGCGGAAAATTCTTCTTTAAACTTGAAATTTGGCTTCTGTCTGGATTCGTCGAGATTCATCGGAGCTTCACGAGACATCTCGACGAATTGACTTAGACAAGAATAAAATTCATTTTGAAAACCTGCTCCATTCCTCAATCTTGAAAACCTTCAGTTATGAGTATATGAAATATACCCCAATAGAGAGATTACACATGGACCAACACTTTGTTCTACACAATGAGGGATTACATTGTCTAGAACTGTGTTTGGTGATCAATTGCAACCTGACTTTGGTGTGCACTTTAGCATTAAGACCTGTCATAACACATCTAAACAGAAATCATCAAATACATACTCAATTCAATTTAGTTCACTAGGGGACATCTTCAAATCCAGGTAATTGTGGATACAATACCCAACAATCTCCCCCTATTTGAAGATGTCATAACCCTATGCACTAAGTTGAATTGTACAGAAAATATAATGACAAGAAAAACAATAATCAGGCAGTAATAAGTAAAGAGAGAATCAATGCTTAACTTCACACACATATATATATATAAACAAAGAAAAAACAACATGATTCCAGAGATCAGTGCATTTCATGATTTGTCTTTGCCCTTCTGCTTTTCAAACATTCTCTCAACTGCCTCAGCTTTCTTTTTCTGCTCAATTTCCATTCTTTCAAAGAAGGCTTTTGGTTTAGGCCAATACTTATCAGGAGTAGTTTCTTTGGTTCCCCCAGTCTTGAAGTGAATCCTTCTTTCAGATGTCCTTTTCTCGAACTTACTCCATTCATCCTGGGTGTAGTGATCACTGACATTTTCATGATGTTTACTGACTAGATTGAAGGTTGTGAGAACAATGTCTTTGGAAGTAGGACTCCAGCTCTCTTGGAAATTCCTTGGGGGTAGCCAATCATAAAACTCTCTAATCTTTTTATAAGGATTAGACCTCTTTGCAGAAGGTTTGTCACCAAATATTTTCCTTTTCAGAGACTTTTCAGAGGGTTCAGATACTTTGGAGCTGTCAGGCCCTTCAACAAAAACTGGATCATCCCAGAACTCTTGGTAGGAGGAGGCAGGGATGTTTTCTTCAGCAAAATCAAAATCCTCAACAGGAATTGGAGAAGAACTTGGAGCACTTGGACCTGGAGCACTTGAAGAAGGAACATCTGACTTTTTGTCCATAACAGTGAATCCAAGCATGCCTGCAACTTACTTGAACAACCAACTTGTTGATTCATGGGTATACCAATTTACATCTTTAACATTTTGCAAGATGTTCTCCTGAAGCTCTTGCATCTTTGAAAATACATTGCCATCCAAGTCAATCAACTTACTTGCACTCTCCTCTATCTTTGACACCATACTCTCCTCCCCCTTTATGACATCTTCATGTAGGAGGGTATAGAGTTTTTCCAGTTGCCTTTCAACTTGATCATCCAGAAAGTTAAGCCCTTGATCATGAGAAATTCTAAGAGCTGTTTGTGCAGCATTCAGATGAACAACATCTTCAGCAACTTGATGCAAGTTATTTAGAACATGCCCAACTCCCTTATTGGTGTGGTCCAATGCCTTTCCTGCATTTGTCATCCAACCATCTTGATCACTTTTGAATTTTCCCATCTCATGCTTCATTTCAGCCATCTCTTGCCTTAATGAACTATCAACAACATCAATTTTCTGATAGACTTTCTTGATGGACTTATCAAAATGCTCAGTCTGAGCTTGCAGCAAACTTGCAATAGACTTCAGCAGAGAAGATTGAGAGGTCTCTCCAGTTTCAAAATCTTCAGGAGAGGCTCTATCAGCTACAAAACTGGTAGACTGTGCTTACTTATCAAGCACAGTTACTCTTGGAGATTTTCTAATAAGAACTTCTGGTGGGGGCAAAAGCAGCACAGAAGGAAGAACCTGAGGAACTGCAGATTCATCCATGAATATATCTTCTTGTTCTTTCTCCCCCCCCCCCCCCCCCCCCCCCCCAGCCAAAGACATCCTCTTGGCTAACTCCAACTGATCACCAAAACTGCCCTTCTCTATTGAATCAGATTTCTCAGAATGTACAGATGCAGTATCTGGCAAGTCTTCATTACCTTCTGAATCAGAGACAATCACAGCAGGTGATTTCCTTGACTCTTCCAGCACACCAGCTTCATTAACATTAGCAGATTTCTCTTGACCCTCCAGGTCATGAACAATATCAGTGACAGCAGTACTAACTGGATCAATATGAACTTGATCAACTTTACTGGAAAGAAATTCTTTTGTAGCAGCACCACTTTCAACAATGTCTCTTGGGGTTGGAAACTCCCCCTCAACATGTTCACCTCTTCCCTGATCAGGAGCTGGACTAGGTCCACTACCCCTTGAGGGTTGTTCTACTTCAAGAGTTCTATCATCATTCAGCAAAGGTGCCTCATCACCACCAGCAACATTCTTTACTCCACCCTCTGAAATAACTCTTTCCCATTTTGAGAAAATAGAAGAGGTGATTTTCTTGGTGTGATGGAGTGGGGTACCTGTTCCAATATTGAACAAATATGGATTACATCCATGCAGAAGCAAACTGATAATCCTTCCAAAATTTGGAGTCTGAAAGCTTTCCTTGATCTTCTCAAAAATAACTTCACCAAAGTTGAAGTTCTTTCTACAGATGATGGCTGTATGAATCTTAAAAGCTTCCTCAGAGAAGTAGTCGTGAGAACCTACTTTACAAAGTAATACCTTTCCTATAATATCACAAAGCAGCTTGCCTCCATCATTCATAAACTTTCTCCTTATTTTTGAACCTTCATCATTAATGCCACAGAACCTTTTGGCTCTTAGGATATCTTCAACATACAGTTCTTCAGATTCTACTTCAGGCATCCTCAAAATTCTATTGATGCCACTAGCCTTCAGAATAATCTTGCATGACCTAATGGAGCTTTTGATCTTCTTACCTTGACTGGTGATCCTGGCATTTCTGAAAAATTCCAGAACATCCTGTTCTAAAATCTTAGCTGGCTCTTCCAAGATAAAACTCAGCCCGGCCACTTCAAGCATCAAAATAATGTTTCGAAAATCATCTGATGCAGTTCGGAATGCATCTCTCACCAGCTCTCCGCCTGAGTGAAAACCTCTAGAAGCTTTGGGCGCCATTGAATTTGTCGAACTCGGAAAGAAGAACAGTAATTGCTCGAGAGAGACGAAGAGACGAATAGGGTTTTCTCGGAATGATCGCGTGGAATCACGTGTTTTCAATATATATATATATAAGAAGTTTAGGCGCGTACCTGATTTCACGGATGGCTCTTCGGATCCAATAAATCGAATTTAATAAAGGATTTCACGGAGACGTGTCCGAGAAGATAAAGATTTGACACGTGAAATCCCGTGCAATTTCACAAAATTTCAACAGTCCTATCTTCAAGATTTCTTGTTAAGCATTCCAAGTTCCATTTTGAAGTAATTGAACTTGGTCTCGTCCAAAGGCTTCGTAAAAATATCTGCAATTTGTTGGTCAGTATTGACATATAATAAATTTATATCCTTACTCTCTACATGTTCCCGGATGAAGTGGTAGCGAAGCTCAATGTGCTTCATTCTGCTGTGAGAGACTGGATTATTTGCTATGGCAATAGCACTTGAGGAGTCACAGAACATGGGGATTTCTGTGAGCTTTAAGTTATAGTCCTCAAGCTGATTTTTTATCCACAAAAGTTGTGCGCAGCAACTGCCGGTAGGGATATACTCCGATTCAGCAGTTGATATTGCAACACAATTTTGCTTCTTGCTACTCCAGGAAACGAGTCTTTTTCCCAAGAACTGGCAAGTTCTTGAAGTACTCTTTCTATCATCTTTGCTACCTGCAAAATCAGCATCTGAAAAACCAATTAGTTCAAAGTCATTGCTTCTCGGGTACCATAAGCCGAGATTTGGTGTACTCTTAAGGTATCTCAAAATCCTCTTTGCAGCGGCATAATGAGATTCCTTACAGTTCACCTGATACCTAGCATAAACACATGTTGAAAACATTATATCAGGCCTACTAGCAGTAAGGTAGAGCAAGGACCCAATTATGCTTCTGTACTTGGTTTCATCAAAAGGTTTCCCTTTCTCATCCTTGTCCAGAGACATGTTTGAGCCCATTGGAGTCCTCATAGAGCTTGCACTCTCCATTCCAAATTTCTTAAGAAGCTCTTTGGTGAACTTCGTCTGAGAGATGAAAATTCCATCTTCAGATTGGTGCACCTGGAGTCCTAAGAAATATTTCAGCTCTCCCATACTGCTCATTTCAAACTTACCTTGCATCAAGTTAGAAAACCTTTTGCAAAGTTTGTCATCTATAAAGCCAAAAATAATATCATCGACATAGATTTGCACAAGCAAAATCTCGCCTTTTACTTTCCTAAGAAACAATGACTTGTCTATTGTTCCTCTTGTGAATTTGTTCTCAAGAAGGAACTTAGACAATGTTTCATACCAGGCTCGGGGTGCCTGTTTGAGACCATACAAAGCTTTATGCAAATAATATACATGATCAGGAAAGTTAGGATCTGCAAAACCTGGAGGCTGAGCTACATATACTTCCTCTTTAAGGTCTCCATTCAGGAAGGCTGACTTCACATCTATCTTGAAAACCTTAAAGCCCTTATATGCAGCATAAGCCAGAAATAATCTGATGGCTTCAATTCTTGCTACTGGTGCAAAGGTCTGATCAAAGTCAATCCCTTCTTCTTGCATGTATCCTTGTGCAACCAGTCTTGCTTTGTTCTTTGTAATGATGCCCTTTTCATCAAGCTTGTTCCGGTAGACCCATTTGGTTCCAATCACATTCTATCCTTTGGGTCTTGGTACCAACTCCCAAACTTTACATCTCTTGAATTGGTTGAGCTCCTCTTGCATAGCAAGGATCCAAGATGGATTGGTGTTTGCTTCTTCAAACTTCTTCGGCTCAATCTGTGACAGAAAACTTAAATGTAAAACTTCGTTAGTTGTACCTCTTCTCGTTAGAACTCTGCTTGAAGGATCTCCGATAATCTGATCAACTGGATGATCTCTTGAATATCTGACTCCTAAGATCCTTGTATTTTCAGGAGCAACTTGAGGTTCAGCCACATCTGGAACATCTTCTTCTTCATGAACTTCTTGTTCATCTTCAGAGTGATCTGAGATCTCTTCTGTCAACTTTGGTGCATCATTTGTGGTATTTACTCCATCTTCGATAGTGAGTACCTTTAGCTTTTCACCTGCATCTTCAATGAACACACTAGATGAGTTGCTATGCAGCAGGCTCGTCTCATCAAATACAACATGGACTGTTTCTTCTACCACCAGAGTTTTCTTATTAAAAATCCTATATGCCTTACTATGACTACTATATCCTACGAAAATACCTTCAAAATATTTTTCACTAAACTTGGGTGTAGGATGTTTCCCATTGTTAAGTACATAGCATTTACTGCCAAAAATTCTAAAATATGAAATCTTTGGTTTTCTTCCCTTTAGAATCTCATATGGGGTCCTACGATGGTTCTTATTGATGAGGTGCTCTGTTTTGCACATGGCAAGCTGTGTTGATAGCTTCTGCCCAAAAATATTCTGGAAGAGCAGAATCACTCAACATAGACCTGCCAGCTTCTATGAGGGTTCTATTCTTTCTCCCGGCTACTCCATTTTGCTGTGGAGTACGAGGAGAGGAAAACTCATGGGAGATACCTTGACTTTCACAAAACTCTGTCATGGCCCCAAGCTGAAATTCTGTTCCATGGTCACTTCTGATTTTGACCACTGAACAGTCAAGTTCATTCTGAATAAGCTTGACAAATGTAGTGAATATGCCAAAGGTTTCTGACTTAAGTTTTAGAAAGAACACCCATACAAACCGGGAATAGTCATCAACAATAGCCAAAGTGTAAGCTTTCCCACCTAAGCTTCTAACTGACATTGGACCAAATAAATCCATATGCAGCAGATGAAGACATCTGGTAGAATTATTGCCAATTATGCTCTTAAAGCTAGCCATTGTTTGCTTACCCATTTGGCAAGCATGGCAAGGGCTTTCTTTAATGCATTTAACTTTGGGGGCATCCCTTACCAAGTTGTGAGAAAATAACATAGATATAGTTTTGAAATTAATATGTGATAATCTCTTGTGCCATTGGTCACAAAGAGATGCACTATCTTTGGCAACAAAACACACTGGGGTAGAAGACTGTAAACATATAAAATCCAAACAGTATATACCACTACTCCTAGAGCCTGTTAAAATAGTTTCCGCAGACACGGACCTCTTTATCAGGCATCTATCTCTAAAGAACTCGACGGTATAGCCTTTGTCACATAGTTGGCTTATGCTAATCAGATTGTATTTCAATCCTTTCACATGAGCTACACGTGTGAAAACGACTGAGCCGTTGGTTATTGAACCATAACCTATAATAATACCTCGTTCAGATCCGCCAAACTTTACTTTAGGCCCGTTCTCAATTGGAACATAATCCTGAAGTAATCTTCTTCTCCCGGTCATATGCCGAGAGCAACCACTGTCCAAATACCAGATAGGAATTTCATCGGCCTTTGGACATTCCTGCAAGCATGATCAATACCCCTTAGGATCCCAAACATATTTGGGCCCTTGGTTCCTTGTCAGTGGAACACCACTTGGAACATTAACTTTGCAAGTGGTCGGTCTTGCACTGTTAACTAGTGGAGTTCTTGGCACAGTTTGATTAAACCAACAATCTATGGCAAAATGACCAATTTTGCCACAGCACCAGCATTCAAATCTATTGTGTCTCCTCTTTTTGTTCTGCTGAGCCTTTTGAACAGGTGGATTTGCAGGAGGAGCAACCTTGGAGGTAGAAGCCTCGTTGGTGCAACATACACAATTCTTAGGCACAATAGGCTTGACATGCGGTGCCTTCTTAGCATTTGATCCATGAACGAATGGTCCATGATGCTTCAATTGAACTTCCTCATAAGGTGCCTTGAGGGAGCTAGATCCAAAGTTTTTGGGTCTGGTCCACACTGAGTTCACCTTGGCAGGCTCAACATAGGTTGGTCTGCTGAAGTGACCATAGATGCTCTCAAAATCATAGGTGTTTGTAGGAAGAACCACCTTCTTGAAAGTTGGAGCACATTGCGGACCCTTACCCTTTGCTTTAGCAGCTCTTCTTCTGGCTGACTTACTTAGGCTCTTCTCAGCAACATGGCCCAATCCACTTCTACCAGAAACAGCAGTGAAACTGTCTATGATAGGCAAAACTGTCTTGGGCTTAGAGAAGTTCATTATGATCTTCTTTTCAGCCTCAAGCTGTTTCGTCAAATCATTGATAATTTCATTCTTCTGAATGCCTACTGAAGTGGCCTCGGAGAGAGAAATCTTCAAGGATAAGATTTCATCCCTGAGTAGGTTAGATTCTTCAATCTCCATTCTCAGGTTTTATTCTTGATCCTTTAGGGATTGAATCTCCTTTGATTGAGTTTTAACAAGCTTTCGACACTTATTAAACCCCTTCAACATTTCCTCATACTTAGCAGTCAACTCAGAATCCTCTTCCGAGTAGTAGTTTTCATTAGCATCAGATGTCGTTTCTGAACATGAAAGAGGTGTAGAAGATAATACCTGACCGGTGAAAGGAACAATATCTTTGTCATCATCTGACATGGCCATTAGACTGTAGAAGCAGTCTTCTGTGAGACCTTTTCCTCTATATTGACCAAATTGGTCTTCTGTATCAGGTTGAGCCATCAGTCCAAAGAATGCCTCTTCATCTGAGTTAGACTCATTTGAGTCACTATCACTCAGAGTCTTGGACTTCTTGGCAACAAAACTCTTCTCCTCTTTCTTCTTTCCTTTGAAGGACTTCTTTTCTTCTTTTCTTGAAGATTCCTTCTTCTTGTGTGGGCAATCAGCTATCATGTGCCCTGGCTTTTTACAACAATAACAAACAGGTTCAGTATAATCGTGTTTATTCGGTTTAGAACCATACCTGTCGTTTCTATCACGATGTGATCTCCTGTGATCTCTTGAGGAAGATGAGCCTTTTCTCATTTGCCTCCTCTTGCTAAGCAACTTCTTGAATTGCTTGGAGAGGAGGGAAAATTCTCCTTCAGATAGTTCTGAATCTGCAGAACTGCTTTCAGCTTTATCCTCAGAAGACTCATCCCTCACAGGGGACAGAGCCCTGCTTCTCCGGGAGCTTTCAGCCTTTAGAGCAATGGTATTCTCCTTGACAGAGCTCCTACTGCTTTCCTTTTCTGACTTCCTGATATTCAACTTCAGCTCATGGGAAAGCAGCTTCCCATACAGAATCTGTGGCTCCGTAGTAGCCAACTTACCATATTCTCTTATAGCTATCACCTTGGGGTCCCATTCCTTAGACAGGGATCTAAGGAATTTATCGTTTAGTTCACCCATGGTGAATTCCCTTCCATAGTTTCTCAAACCATTTACAATCTTGAAGAATTTCTCGTAGGTGTCAGAAATTGTGTCTTTGCCTTGTTGCTTGAAGGCTTCATATTCTTGGTTCAGCAAAGACTTCCTGTCATCTCGAACTTCTTCAGTACCTTCCATCAGAACCACAATAGAATCCCACATCTCTTTTGCAGACTTGCAGTGAATCAGATTTTGTAGCATTGAATCATCAACTGCACCTGCTATGATGTGCTTTGCTTTCTTGTCCAGAGTGACAAGTGCAATTTCGTCCTTTGACATATCCATCAGTTTCTTTGGCACTTGTTTGGTGGCATCAATGGTAGAAGCAACCATAGGAATGAAGGGACCTTCCTTAACTATCTGGGAGATTCGGGGATCATTTGCTTCCATGTAGAAGATAACTCTTTCTTTCCACATTGGGAAGTTCTCCTTAGTGCAAACTAGGACCTTGGAGGAAAACTTTTCCATGCCTCTGTCCATAGATAGAGATCTTGACAACGTTGAGGGATCTTTAATCTAGGTGTTAACCTCTTAAAGACAACCTGGCTCTGATACCAATTGAAAGAAATCGTTGTCTACCTAAATCACCTAGAGGGGGGTGAATAGGTGATCTCTACTGCGATTGCGGAATAAAATTTTTGCACATACACAAAAAAAATCACAGCACAGAGACACAAGATTTATAGAGGTTCCCCAAAGGTGGGTACTCCTCTCTCCCGCTCCGCCTATCTAGCACTTCGGGCTAGCATCGGCAACTTCACCAAAACTTTGATTTATCAACAAATCCTACACTCAGAGACTACGGCTCCTACAAGCTCGGAGAACAACCTCTCCTACAAACTCGGAGTAAACAACTCCTACAACTCGGAGTAAACCACTCCTACAAAATAACTCGGAGTAAAAACTCCTACAGGAATCAAATAAAGTTTGAAACAAAACTTCTCTTTGAATCTCAACAGAGATTAACTTCAGATCTGGAGAAACTGAATCTTCTTCTTACTTTAGAGTGAAAGCTTGAATCTTCAAAGATTAGGAAGAATAGTGAATCGGCAAACCTGATCTGAATATGCCCTTTGATTAAATCGAAAAGATCTTCAATATTGAGAGCAGCAACTTGATCAAAGGCCTTCTTATCTGAGAAATCTTTAGCAACACTGAAGAACGAAACTTGAGCGGCACAGAAGTTAGATCTCAGAAAACTTGTTCAGCAAGAGAGGAAGAAACGACTAGAAAATATTCTCTTTTTAACAATCGGGTGCTTTCTTGAGTTTGCCCTAAAAATAAAAAATTATTTATAGGGAGACCTCCAACGGCTCGGGCGACAAACAAGGAGGGATCACCACGTGTACTGTACATGGCGGCGAACCCTAATTTTTGAAAACGAAACTGAAATTTGAAATCCGTCTGTCCGTCATTCGTCGAGTCTTCACATGAACATTCGACGAATTGACTTGGTCTTGAAAAACACTGATAAAACATTGAAAATTGTCTTCTGTTATCATTCGTCGAAATTCGTCGGGAGTTCTCGAGAACATTCGACGAATATACTTAGCCGCAGAAAATTTTTCTTTAAACTTGAAATTTGGCTTCTGTCTGGATTCGTCGAGATTCATCGGAGCTTCACGAGACATCTCGACGAATTGACTTAGACAAGAATAAAATTCATTCTGAAAACCTGCTCCATTCCTCAATCTTGAAAACCTTCAGTTATGAGTATATGAAGTACACCCCAATAGAGAGATTACACATGGACCAACACTTTGTTCTACACAATGAGGGATTACATTGTCTAGAACTGTGTTTGGTGATCCATTGCAACCTGCCTTTGGTGTGCACTTAGCATTAAGACCTGTCAAACACATCTAAACAGAAATCATCAAATACATACTCAATTCAATTTAGTTCACTAGGGGACATCTTCAAATCCAGGTAATTGTGGATACAATACCCAACACTCATGCTTGCTACCATGTCCTCTGAGCTTCAGAAGCAACACGAGAGCATGTGTGGTTATGAGATAATCGGGCACCTCAAGAAAATGTTCGAGGGGCAAGCCCGACAAGAGAGGTTTGACATATCCAAGGCATTGTTTCAGTGCAAAATGGGAGCTCGAGACTCAGTAGGGACTCACGTACTCAAGATGATTGGGTATATAGAGAACCTTGAAAAACTGGGTTTTCCTATGGGCCAAGAGTTGGCCATGGATCTGATCCTGCAATCGTTGTCGGACAGTTATGAGCAGTTCGTCTTAAACTCTAACATGAATGAAATAGAAAAGACACTGCCCGAGCTCCTTGGCATGTTGAGAACTGTCGAGAATAACATGAAGAAGGTCAAGCCTGCCAGCCCCATATTGATGGTGCATAAGAGCAAGGGCAAGGCCAAGGGATCTAAGAAGATGAAGATTGGATCTAAGTCTCCTCTTGATCCCAAGTCTTCTGCACTGAAAAGGAAAGGTCTGGCTAAGGAAGGGAAGTGCCACCATTATGGTAAGTCAGAGCACTAGAGGAGGAACTGTCCTTAGTATCTAGAAGATCTGCAGAAGAAGAAGGGAAGTATGACTTCCACTTCAGGTATTTTCGTTATAGAAATAAACCTTTCTACTCCTTCATCCTGGGTATTGGATACCAGATGTGGTTCTCACATTTGTATAAATGTGCAGGAACTGAGAAGGAGAAGAATGTTGGGTAAACGGGAGGTAGACCTGCGCGTCGGGAATGGAGCAAGAGTTGTTGTCGTCGCTGTTGGTGTTTATTGTCTTTCTTTGCCCACAGGGCTTGTAATAGAACTAGATAATTGTTATTATGTTCCGGCCATAACTAGAAACATTATTTCTATTTCATGTTTGGACATGATTGGTTTTTCTTTCGTAATTAAGAACAATTGTTGTTCTATTTATAAGAATGATGTTTGTTATGGCGTTGCCCAAATGTTTAATGGTTTATATGTTTTGAACTTAAACCATCTGATCTATAACATAGAAAATACTAAAAGACTAAAAACAAATGATTCGAATCCTACGTGCCTTTGGCATTATCGTCTAGGCCATATAAACGAGAAACGCATATCCAAGCTCCATAAAGATGGGCTACTGGACTCATTTTATTATGAATCATTTGAGAGATGCGAGTCATGTTTGTTGGGCAAGATGACGAAAGCTCCTTTCACTAGTTGTAATGAGAGGGCTAATGATCTCTTGGGTATAATACATAGTGATGTATGCGGACCCATGAGTTCTGTGGCTAGAGGTGGGTTCTACTACTTCATTACATTTACTGATGATTTCAGTAGATACGGATACGTGTTTCTTATGAAGAACAAATCCGAGACCTTTGAAAAGTTCAAAGTGTTTAAAAATGAAGTAGAGAACCAACTGGGAAAAAGGATAAAAGCACTCTGATCTGATCGAGGTGGCGAATATATGAGTCATGAGTTTCGTGATCATCTGAAAGAGTGTGGTATTGTATCACAGCTCACTCCGCCCAGAACACCTCAACATAATGGTGTTTCTGAGAGGAGAAATCGTACCTTGTTAGACATGGTGCGATCGATGATGAGTCATGCAGATTTGCCCGTTTCCTTTTGGGGTTTTGCTTTAGAGACTGCTGCTTTCACACTAAATCGAGTTCCAACAAAAACGGTTCTAAAGACACCATATGAGATATGGACTAGGAAGCGTCCTAGTATGTCGTTCATCAAGATTTGGGGTTGTGAGGCATACGTGCGACGTCAAATGCCTGACAAGCTGGAACCCAAATCGGATAAATGTTATCTCGTGGGGTATCCTAGGGAAACCAAAGGATACTAATTCTACTTACCGTCTGAGGGCAAAATATTTGTCGCAAGGACTGGTGTCTTTTTGCAGAAAGAGTTCTTATCCAGAAAGAATGCAAAGGTAGAACTTGAAGAAGTTCAAGATCCACAAACAATGAACGAACCGGAATTGGAACCTGAGCAAGGTCTACAAGAAGTTGTAGCTGGAGAGCCTGCTCAAGAAACACAATCCTACGTAGATCTGGTAGACCAAGATTTGAGCCTGAGAGATATGAATTTCTCATGACTCAAATAGGTAATGTGTTGCTTATGGATCATGATGATGAGCATGCAACCTACCAAGAGGCTATGAATGGACCTGACTCCGAGAAGTGGCTTGAAGCCATGAAATCTGAAATGGACTCCATGTATGCAAACCAAGTTTGGACCTTGGTGGAACCACCTGAAGGGGTACGACCCATAGGGTGCAAATGGGTATTCAAGAAGAAGACCGACATGGATGGGAATGTACAGACATTCAAAGGTCGACTGGTGGATAAAGGTTTCAGGCAAATTCATGGTGTTGACTATGATGAAACCTTTTCCCCTGTAGCAATGGTCAAGTCCATCAGAATTCTACTTGTTATTGCTGCGCATTATGACTACGAGATCTGGCAAATTGATGTCAAAACGGCTTTCCTTAATGGAAACCTCCTTGAGGAAGTGTATATGACACAACCCGAGGGTTTTGTATCTCCAGATGAAGCCACTAAAATATGCAAGTTGAATCGATCCATTTATGTTGGAATCTACGTTTTGATGAGAAACAAGCTTCTCAAAGTTGGAATCTACATTTTGATGAGAAAATCAAAGAGTTTGGTTTCATCAAGAACGAAGATGAGCCTTGTGTTTACAAGAAGATTAGTGGGAGCATTGTTGTCTTCCTGATATTGTATGTAGATAACATACTGTTGATCGGGAATGACATTCCGACCCTGCAAGTTGCTAAGAACAACCTAGGGAAGTGCTTTTCTATGAAAGAATTGGGCGAAGCGACTTATATACTTGGTATTAAGATCTATAGAGATAGATCGAAGAAGTTGTCGGGTTTGACCCAAAGTACATACATTGACAAGGTGTTGAAATGGTTCAACATGCTTGAGTCCAAGAAAGGATTCTTACCCATGTCACATGGTGTGAGTCTCTCTAAGGACCAGTGTCCAAAATCTTTGGAAGATAAGGACCGCATGAAGTTGATTCCATATGCTTCGACAATTGGATCAATCATGTATGCAATGTTATGTACTCGACCGGATGTCTCATATGCTTTAAGCATGACTAGCAGGTATCAGTCTGATCCTGGTGATGGTCACTGGATAGCTGTCAAGAATATCCTAAAGTACTTGAGAAGGACTAAGGATACATTCTTGGTGTTTGGTGGGGAGGAAGAGCTCGTTGTAAAGGGTTACACGAATGCAAGCTTACAGACTGACAGAGATGACTCAAAGTCACAGTCAGGTTTTGTGTTTTGCCTTAATGGAGGAGCTGTAAGTTGGAAGAGTTCCAAGCAAGAGACAGTTGCTGAGTCTAGGACTGAGGCCAAGTATATCGCTGCAGCGAATGCGGCGAAGGAGGCTGTGTGGATTAGGAAATTCATCAGCGAGCTTGATGTAGTTCCTAGCATTGTTGATCTCATAGTTCTCTACTGTGACAACAACGGTGCAATTGCACAAGCTAAGGAACCTAGATCTCATCAGCGCTCCAAGCACATACTTCGGCGCTTCCATCTTATTCGAGAGATTGTCGATCGAGGATATGTGGGCATATGCAGAGTACCGACTGAAGAAAATATAGCGGATCCACTGACAAAGCCTCTCGCGCAAAAGAAGCATGATGGTCAAGTTAGATCAATGGGTATTAGATACCTGAATGATTATCTTTAGTGGGAGCCTTGTGGATTGCATATTTGTTGGTTGTTTGTTCATTGGATGAATTGTAATATGTACTATGTATTTCATTTTATATTTATGGCAAGTTCTTTTATTATGTCATTTATATCTGTCTGATAAGATTAATTAGCATAATAAATGCCCTTAGAATGTTTGCTTCCATAGGAATTCAAGTACGTGACTTGAATGTGAGGGTCTATGTATAAATGAAGCTTCATTCTTAAATGGTCCCTGGTCGAGGTATCATCCTAGAAATTTAGGGCGAGGATGAGACCATAAGACTAGCATGTGCGTTGACTGATGACCGGTTCTCACAGGTCATGATATTATGATATCAAGTCATCACATGGGTACTTGTTAAGAACAAGTTGTACTGGACAGACCCCCCGTGAGACTACTTTGTGGATTGTTATATGAACGTGTCACAAGTAGATCTCAAGTGACAATGGTGTTTGTGGTCCTTTGACCTGAAGTCATAGCATTCATCAGGTGAGGAAGAGCGTACTTTGATGCCATCTAAAGTCTTATCTTGAGAAAGGTTGATGATAAGGGTGGTTGTTGGGTATGTTACGAATCATTTGGATGTTTGTCTGTGAGCAGAAATGGGATTTGTCCTCCTTTATGACAGGAGTTACATCCATGGGCCCCTTGATGGAATGAGACTGAGAAATGCTTGGCCATGCTTGGTTGAGTCAATATATGATATTGAGCTCACCAATTTCAGACAGTCTATTCTAGATAAGGAAACTAGGATTGAACAATCATGAGGGTGACACGGTCCATGCCTCTAGTTCTATCCGGATGTAAGGGACAAAGGGACATGACAACACTGATACATTGGTCATGACAGGCTTGTTGAGTTATGAACTCTTATTGCTTGGGTAGCAATGATGTATTGCTAGATGCCACTCATTGTTTGTGAGACTTTTGTTGATACTTTGTGATCAAGTGGGAGACTGTTGGAGTTTCTGAGCTGATCTCAATGCAATCAATAGGTAGTCTTGCTGCCAACGCAATATGAGCCTATAGGGTCGCACATAAAAGCGTTTGGAGAAATTAGAGAAAGGATTGTGTTGGCCTTACTCAAATTGGATATGAGTAGAGTACCAATCATGTGACTGCTTGGAATTAAGTTGAGAATGTCTCAAAGGGAAATTGTTTGAAGGTTTTAAACGAATGGGTTTATACTTGACAAATTCGGCTAATGGGTTTAACCGAATTATGTCAAGTCAGTTGACCGCCTATAGACTCGGCAAGATCCGCGAACGCAGAGAAGACGCGGTATCGTCGACTTCACCAAAGTGGCCTTGTCTTCGAGAAGAACAGACATCGTCGTGAAGAAGCCTTGTCGCTGAAAAGGCTAAGTATGACTGATGGTGTTGAACATCGTCATAATTAAGGCATGTCGTCGAGAGATCAAGGTTATTACGACGACACAGTCAGAGACAGCATATCGTCGTATATGTAGAAGCACCAGAATGTCTCGTATCATCGAGATACTAGTATCAGAGGTAGTAGCAAGAAGAATTGAAGATATAACAAGGCGTAAGGCATCGACAAAGTCCTGTCGTCGTGATATCATCCATGTCATTGTAACAATGGAAATATCGTCGAGACAGATTCAAAGTTACGGACGCGCTGTCAGCATTTAATGTCGCGACCTGATTGTCCAATCAGCGCGTGCTCTTATGGAATGGGGCGTCTGACATTAAAGGACATTACATGTGATCGTTATGCGGCTAATCTGTCCTATAAAAGGGAACAGTGATGCCCTAGAAAATCAGTCTTTAAAGATAGAGAAAAAGAACGAAAAAGAATCTCACCGCTACACTTCAATAGAACAGTATTCTCGACGGAGAAGAAGAACATCAAGTAGAGAACAAGCATCAAGTGTTCACTGAAGAATCAGTCATCTCCATCGACTGAAAAGTAGCTGATCAACACCAGGCAAAAGAAGTGAAGGCTGAAGAAGATCCAGTGCTGAAACTCCAAATCAAGAAGCATCTTCTTCAACCTAAAGAAGCCAATCTTCATCAGGCTGAAGTTGCCAATCCTCATCCGGCAGAAGAAGCAGTTATTTCTACTGTAATTTCTTGTAAGGGCTTGCGGGCCTAATTGTCAAGCTTGAGGGATTGAGACCTGTGAGGCTTGAGGTCCAGGCAGAGGCTAGACTTGCGGGTTTGTCTAGGTAGGGCTTGCGGGCCTGATTGTCAAGCTTGAGGGCTTGAGACCTGTGAGGCTTGTGGGCCAGGGCAGAGGCTAGACTTGAGGGTCTATCTAGGTAGGTCTTGAGGGCCTGAGTGTCGAGCTTGCGGGCTCGGGGGCAGTAGGGGCTTGCGGGCCTAGGCGGTTGGACTTGCGGGTCTGTGTTGTAAGGCTTGAGGGCCTGAAGTTTTTGGCGACGTTTGCCGATCCTAGCACACTGCTAGGTAGGCGCAGAGGGAAAGAGGACTACTCAAGACACCCGGTCTTGAGGAACCTCTATATATCTTTGTGTGTTTTCTGTGTTATGCTTTCTAACTTATAGATCTACAAATCAGAATTCAAGAACACCAAAAAGGGGATAAAATAATTTGAAAAACCTATTCACCCCCCCCCCCCCCCCCCCCCCTCTAGGTGATAAGTTGACACCCAATAAACAACAAGTGGTATCAAAGCGAGGTTGTTCAAAGAAAAGCTTAACAACTTGAACAGATCTGCTAGTGGGTGTCCAAGTATCATAGATGTGGAGTCAAGAATATTCATCTATTCCAGGGAGAACTTTGCCCTCTGGAAAGTTAGAGCAAGAACTTACATGGAGGCAATGGATCCCAGAATGTTCTTAATTACTCAAGAAGGACCCTCCATGACTATAATAAAAGATGAGATCCTCCTAGCCAGCTTGGACAAAGAAGCCAAAGATATTCTTGCTGATGCAGTTGACATCTCAACATTTCAGAAACTGGCTCACTGCATAACAACAAAAGAGATGTGGGACTCTCTAACAATCCTTATGGAAGGATCAGAAGAAGAAAGAAGCAAAGCAGCTAAGAAGAAAGTCAAAACACTGAGTGATAGTGACCCAAGCTGTTCAGACTCAGAAGAGAAGACTCAGTTTGGACTGACTGTCCTATCTGAGTCAGAGGAAGAAGTTCAGGATGAAGTCTCACCTGAACAGGAAAGCATAAGAGCTCTTATATCTACTTCAGACTCAGAATCGGAGATGAGCTCATCTGGTAATGATGACTGGTCCAAGTCATACAGTGATCTCTTAGAAGATGTCAAGATGCTCAAGATACTATGCAAGGAGCAGGATGCAAAGATCTCCTCTCTTCAAGCAAAAAATCTTGATCTCTCAGAGAAAGAAGAAAGGCTAACTCTAGAGAATGCAGAGTTGTGTCAACTCAAAAAGGACTTCAAGGCAAGCTCCAACCTTGACTTGATAGACAAATTTGGAAAAACTCTGAAGGCATTGATTGAGAGCAAGGAGCTGTGCTTCTCCTTAACCAGAGAAGTAGTTCTTCTGAAGAAGGACAAATTTCAGCCCAAAGTCCTGAAATCTAAAAACGACAACATCATAAGGGTGGAGAGTAAACTCCCCTTTGTGATAAAGCCTATGACAAGATCCTTCAAACCAGAGACCTCTCTTCTACTGGTAAATGGTTGCTGATCCACTCAGAGAAGGGAGCAGGGATGCTTCAAGGAAGACAGATCAGGCAGACCCTGTGGGAAGAAGGCTAGCTTGAGGAAGGTAATCTCACCCTTCAAAAAGAATGCTGGGCAATACAATCTTGGGTATTTCAAATTTGGGAGCTCCACAAGTGGAGCAAAGAACATGCCAAAAACCACAAAGGTACCTCAGGAAGTTATGAGGAGGCAGAAATTTGCTGAGCCCAGAGAAGAGAAGAAATCCTTAGAGAAGACTAACTCCAGATGGAAAATAGTGAATGGTGACAGCAAACATCATATCTACCATCAGCACAGTTCACCTTCTCTGCTTCATTCATTTGTTCACACACAAAGAACTCCTGCTTATACAGTCAGCCAGAAAAGAAGATATAACAGGTATGAATGCTGGTGCTGTGGAAAGACTGGGCACTTTGCAATTGATTGTTGGTACAATCCAACTGCTCCAAGGGTAACAAATGCTAAACTGGCAAATAATCTCTTTCATAATCACTATGCATACCCTAGGGCAGTTATATCCAGTATGCCCATCAAAGCTAACAATTTCCTAGGACCCAAATTCACTTGGGTTCCTAAGGGCTTGTAATCTTATTTTGCAGGTAGTCCAAGTGCCCACCAGAAGCAAATCTGGGCCTTGGACAAGGTGGTTGTTCTGACCCATTGGCAGAACAACAAAGTCTATTTACTAACAAAACTGATGCAGGTATCTTACTAAAAGAGGGCTAAAAGCTGCACAGGGTTGGTGCCAAAGGATAACTCCCAAGCAGAGCGAAAGAATGCCTTAGGCAGACATGTAAGGAAGAATTGACTCGTCGATACAAGAAGTTGTTACGACGACTCAATAGACATTACGACGACAAAGATTCAAGTTGGGAGGATATTTATCTAAGGATCATTTCGACAACAATAACCGCATTGGCAAAATATAATCGAGCTATTTTTATCAGGATTAGATGGGTCCATCGGAGCCGTCTGATCGTTTTTTTTAAGGTACGCGCCTCTTCATCTACCGACACTATAAATAGAGTGAATGCTCGAAAATAAAAATTACGCTGTCATTTTCCCTAAGCCATTCTGTCGACAAACCCTCGCCTCCTTTGTCGTGCTGCCTTCTCTCTCACTCCGAATCAATGGCTCCCAAGAAAGAAGAAGTGATCTCAGGTTGTGAACTTCAACGAGGAGGTTTCAATGCCTGCTCCGACAAAATAAGATCAGTAATAGGATTGCTGGAGGCATCAGGACTAGAATATGTCCTATGTGAACCCTCGGTTCTTCTCTACCGGGAATTAGGCGAGTTCTTTGCCGAAGCAAAACTCGACCACACTGAATCACGGATAAAGTCCATGGTGGGAGGCAAGAAAGTCAAGATATCTGCGAAAAGCCTTGGGAAAGCGCTACATCTATCCAGAATCCAAGGGGGGAGGAAGAAAAAGAGCTGACTTCGGAGAATGTGTCTGCGAGCTACACCTGGTGCGGACACACAGGGAAGACCTACGGGTCTATTAAGAGAGCTGAATTCAATCAGAAGCGGAAGCTGCTGGCCGACATTGTTGGCAAAGTGTTGTTGTGCAAGCCTAGTTCCCACGACCGCATATCTAAAGACATGTTTGTTGTCATGGCCAGAATAATCCACTCTAAGAAAACCAACTGGAGTGAGTTCCTCTTCCTAAGAGTGAAGAACACCCTGAAGTCCCCCCCGTATGGAAGAATATTGTCCCTTTTTCTTCTAACATCCAGGGTGATACATTGCATAAGAGAATGGGAGTACCTCTTCATTACTCTAAGAAATTGGATGCAAAGATGCTGGACCGATGGGATAGGTCCATCCCCAAACCATTCTCTGATGTCCAGCCTGCTCCAAAGAAACAGAAGAAACCAGCAACCCAAATAAACTCCTCCGAAGAAGAAGAGTCATCAAGCACCCCTGATGACATTGCACCACCTGCACACCATCCTGCTCCATCCGGAGGTGAAACACCCACCAAAGAAAATGCTCTTATATCAATCCATGAACCTGCTCCCACAGAGGTTATTGAAAATGCTGGAAACCCCAATGTGGGGAGTGAGCATGTTGAAGGGGAGCCTCAATTCGAGGGCTCAGACCAAAATAATGAAGTGATCCACGAGGAGCTCTCAGCTGGAGGCTCACATCAAAAGGATGCTCAAGTTGAGGGGGAGATCCATCTGGGGTACTCTGCCCTAGAAGATCAATGGAATGTGCCCTCTATCCCAGAAGATAGAAGTGATATGCCTGAGCCAACAGTAGACATCACTCTCTAAGACTGCCTAGAGTTAACTGTAGCAAGCAAAGTTGTGCTCATAGCTCCAAGTGAGCCCCTGCCAGAAGGTTCTAAGGGGAAAGCCATGGTCACAACGCACATCAGTGAAGAATCCTCTGAAGATGTCAGTGAAGCAGATCCACAGGGAGGAGGAGATCAAGAAGGACAAACTGCTGAGCCATCTTCGACTCAGGCAGGATCTATCTTCCACATGCTATCATCCCTACTGTCTACTCAGCGAAAACATCTTGAACAATTCATAGTAAAAACTGTGGATAGTCTACGGAAAGAGATGAAGGGGGAAATTCAGAAAGTAAAGAGCGACATACACAACCTCAACACCCAGTGTGCTCATTTCTATACTATGGCAGCTCCCGCAATCAATAAAATGAGTGAGGAAGTTAATAAAGTGGGACATCAAACCCACACAATCCTGAAAAAGCAAGGCACATTCTCAAACAATGTGTACTATGGTCTTAAGTAGATAGAGACAGATGTTGCAAATAACCAAAATCAAATTCTGAATAAGGTTAATGAGAACGCTCATACTTTAGATACCCATCTATTGGAAGTAAACAATAATGTGGATGTGACTGAACAGACCTTGCATGAAAAGCTGAATCAAGTCAGAGAAGGACTTGAGGAAAGGGTAATTGAACAAGCCCTAAAGGGGGAGAAGGAAATAATAAACGCCAGTTCACATCAAGCGATGTGGATAACAAATCAGATAAAGCAGACAATGAAGCAACCCCCATCACGATATGAAGCTGCCAATCCGTCTGCAAGCACTGACTCAGCTTATTATGGAATAGAGTTTGGAGAATCAGCAACCTCCAGGAAAAGAAAGAGGAGTCAGAGCAGCCAATATCGGCAAAAGAGACTGAGGGAAGTTGAGCTGGATCCACAATCCGGAAGGTGGAGTCCAGTATCAACAGAAATAATAACAGAATCATGGATCCAGTTTGGATACTCTCAAGAGGACTATCAAAGAGTATACCAGGCAGTTGAATGGGAGAAACATCTGAAGAAGCTGGAAAGGAGGAAGAACCGCAAGCTAGCATTCCCACAAGGTCCTCCTCCCTCTCCTAAGAGAATTCTCCTGCCCATCAACTACCATCAGAGGCAAAGGTAGAAAATCAAAGGGGAAAGCAGCAGCAGACGCTGATGGGGCAACAAATTATAATCTTAATTTATTTTGATGGGGCAAATGAATGCTAATGTTTATTCTTGAACATTTAATCTATTTATATGCTTGAAGAACATTTCATCTCTTTATATGATTCTTGCTTTAAGTGTGATGTTACTATTTGAAATGATATATCTTTTCATGAGTGGCATTTATCATTGAGATAAGTTAGGGCTTCTTCAAATAGGGGGAGATTGTTGGGAACAGTGCCCAGCAATGTTCCTGGTTTGAAGAAGTGCTCAGCTCAATGATAAGTGCAAGCTGTATTTAATATTCCATCTAGCTCATGCTTGCAGAGATCGACAATATGTCAAGTACTTTAATTATTTCTGTAAGTACTATATATCGTCAAGAAGAACAGAACGTTGTTCGTCGAACGCAGAAGCAAGATCGTCGAACTCAGAAGGAAGATCGGCGACCGCTGAGACTTGGCGTGTTCGTCGAACGTAGAAGCAAGATCGTCGAACTCAGAAGGAAGATAGACGACCGCTGAGACTTGGCGTGTTCGTCGAACGCAGAAGCAAGATCGTCGAACTCAGAAGGAAGATCGACGACCGCTGAGACTTGGCGTGTTCGTCGAACATAGAAGGAAGATCGTAGACCGCTGAGACCTGGCGAGTCAGTCGACCACTGAGACTCGGCAAGATCGTCGAACGCAGAGAAGACACGGTATCGTCGACTTCACCAAAGTGGCCTTGTCGTCGAGAAGAACAGACATCGTCGTGAAGAAGCCTTGTCGCTGAAAAGGCTAAGTATGACTGATGGCGTTGAACATCGTCATAATGAAGGCACGTCGTCGAGAGATCAAGGTTATTACGATGACACAATCAGAGACAGCATATCGTCGTATATGCAGAAGCGCCAGAATGTCTCGTATCGTCGAGATACCAGTATCAGAGGTAGTAGCAAGAAGAATTGAAGATCTAACAAGGCGTAAGGCATCGACAAAGTCCTGTCGTCGAGATATCATCCATGTCGTTGTAACAATGGAAATATCGTCGAAACAGATTCAAAAGTTGCGGACGCGCTGTCAGCATTTAATGCCGCCGCCTGATTGTCCAATCAGCGCGTGCTCTTATGTAATGGGCGTCTGACATTAAAGGACATTACATGTGACCGTTATGCGGCTAATCTGTCCAATAAAAGGGAACAGTGATGCCCTAGAATAGCAGTCTTTGAAGATAGAGAAAAAGAACGAAAAAGAATCCCGCCGCTACACTTCAATAGAACAGTATCCTCGGCGAAGAAGAAGAACATCAAGTAGAGAGCAAGCATCAAGTGTTTTCTAAAGAATCAGTCATCTCCATCGACTGAAAAGTAGCCGATCAACACCAGGTAAAAGAAGTGAAGGCTGAAGAAGATCCAGTGTTGAAACTCCAAATCAAGAAGCATCTTCTTCAACCTACAGAAGCCAATCTTCATCAGGCTGAAGTTGCCAATCCTCATCCGGCAGAAGAAGCAGTTATTTCTACTGTAATTTCTTGTAAGGGCTTGCGGGCCTGATTGTCAAGCTTGAGGGCTTGACCTGTGAGGCTTGAGGGCCAGGGCAGAGGCTAGACTTGCGGGTTTGGCTAGGTAGGGCTTGCGGGGCTGATTGTCAATCTTGAGGGCTTGAGACCTGTGAGGCTTGAGGGCCAGGGCAGAGGCTAGACTTGATGGTCTAGCTAGGTTGGGCTTGAGGGCCTGAGTGTCGAGCTTGCGGGCTCGGAGGCAGTAGGGGCTTGCGGGCCTAGGCTGTTGGACTTGCGGGTCCGTGTTGTAAGGCTTGAGGACCTGATGTTTTTGGCGGCGTTTGCCGAGCCTAGCACACTGCTAGGTAGGCGCAGAGGAAAAGAGGACTACTCAAGACACCCGGTCTTGAGGAACCTCTATATATATTTTTGTGTTTTCTGTGTTATGCTTTCTAACTTATAGATCTACAAATCAGAATTCAAGAACACCAAAAAGGGGATAAAATAATTTGAAAAACCTATTCACCCCCCCCCCCCCCCCCCCCCCCCCCTCTAGGTGATAAGTTGACACCCAATAAACAACACCAACATCACATCCTCAAGATCTCATTATGAGATTGAATCTGAGCTGATTCGGCAATATGAAACCTTGTGGAAAGCTTTCAATAAAATCAAGAAACTCCTCAAAGTTCAAGCTAAGGAATTGGACTCCTTGAGAACTACCCACTCTGAGCTCTAGGAGACAACTGAGAAGCAAGCTGCTGTGAGCAAGGAAATGGACAGACTCAAGGAGGCCACAAAGCTTAAGAGTGTTGAACTGGCTCAGAAGAACAAGGTCATCAAGGACCTTGAGGAAATGCTGTTGGCTGAAAAGAAAATTGTAGCTAGCTTCTCAAAACCTAAGACTGTACTTCCTATTTTTGACAGCTTCTCTGCACCATTCAGAGCTGGTGTAGGATTCAATAAAGAAACAGTCAAGGGTAAAGCCTCTGAAGGGCAACCCTCTTTCAAGAAGGTGTTGTTGGCTTCAAATTCCTTTGAACAGGATTTCTCATATGGTCATCTGACCAATTCCTGCTCAGCAAGTGGCAGTAAGCCCTCTATTACCAATAGAAGAGCAGGCTTTGGGCTAAGTGCTCTCAAGGTACCTCATGAGGAGATTCAGATGAAGAATCCAGGTCCCTTTGTCCATGAACCTAAAGAAACAACACTCAAAATCAAATGAAAGGTTGTTCCTACAAAGCCTGTTCCCAAGAAGGTGAACCACAAGGTGGTGAGACCAGCTCCACTTCACACTCACACCTGTGACGTTCACCTAAGACCTATCAGGCCAGTTGTCCCCACTCCTGCACACCATCATTATCATCCCACTCAGATGGTGAGGCAGAAGAGAAGATACAACAGGTTTGAGTGCTGGTGGAGTGGGAAGGTGGGTCACTTTGCCCTGGACTGTTGGTTCAACCCAACAAGACCTAATGCAAAGAGAGTACAGACCACCCAGTGGTGTAGTGTCCCAGTTTATCTCCCTAACAGAAACCAAGGGCCCAAATCAAATTGGGTGCCTAAGGGAAAGTAATTTTTCTTGCAGGTATGTCCAAATGCCAACAAATCTCACATTTGGTATTTGGACAGTGGCTGCTCCAGGCATATGAATGGAATAAGGAGCTACCTAAGAAACTTCACCCCGATGGAGAATGGACCAACAATGATATTTGAAGGTTCGGAAAAAGGGGTGACCAAAGGCTATGACAACATCTCAAATGGAACCCTATCTCTCACGGTAGGACTAAGCATAGTGAGATCAGGAGAAAGTCAAGCTAAGTGCTAAAGAAGCCTCTCAACAAGGGATGAACATGGGCTAAGCCAAACAAGCAATTGAAGATGCTTCTCGACGACACACTTAATCATCTTGATGGAATAATCCATTGTCTCAACGACATGAGTCCTATTTCGACGACAAATGGATCAAGTTGGAAAGCAGCATATCGACGACATGTCTCGACGACATACTGGCGCATCATCTAAACAGGATACGACTACTTAACGCGATATTGGATCGACTAATCTAAGCCATCCATCAAATCTTCAGAAAGCACGATAAGGTACGCGCCTCCTCATCTACCTCCACTATAAATAGAGTGAATGCTTAGGATACAAATTACGCTCTCATTTTCCCTAAGTCATTCCACCGATAAAACTTTGTTCCGTATTCGACAACTGTTATCCCTCCCATTTGTTCTGTAATGGCTCCAAGGAAAGAAGAAAGTTCTATAGTCTCAGGTTGTGAGCTTCATCGAGGAGGCTTCAACTCTTGTTCAGAAGAAATTAGATCGGTGATAGGATTGCTGGAGTCCGCGGGACATGAATATTTGCTAAGTGAACCTTGCGTTCTTCTCCATCGTGAACTTCTGGAATTCTATGGAAATGCAAGACTGAACAGCTCCGCAACCTCAGTGAAGTTAGTGGTCACTGGGGAGAAAGTGAAAATCACCGTGAAAAGCCTGGGAAAAATGTTGCATCTGCCTTGGTTACCAGCAAAAGAACTAGAGGAAGAGGTATCCTCTAAAGAACTCTCCGCAAGTTACACCTGGTGTGGACACTCAGGAAAGACCTAGGAGTCCATTAAAAGGGCAGACTTCAACCAGAGAGGAAAGCTTCTCGCAGACACAATCGGCAAACTCCTGCTCTACAAAATGGGTTCTCAGGACCGGATTTCTAAAGAGATGTTTATAGTAATGAGCAGGGTTATCCTATCCAAAAGGACAGACTGAAGGGAGCTCCTGTTTCAAAAGATTAAAAGTAATCTGAAGACCCCATCCTTTGGGAGAATTCTAAGCAGCTTCCTGCTGAACTCCCTTGGGGAAGTGATCAGCAGGAAGATGGGAGTGCCTATGCACTACTCCAAAAGGCTAGACTCCAAGATGCTGGACAGATGGGATAGGTCAATCTCCAAAGGACCTCAGGCAACCTCCTTTGTTCAGTAGAAGAAATTGAAGAAAGATGTCAGGGAGCTTGTCTCAGCGGAGGAGGAGTCCTCCAGTAGATCTGAGGAGAGAAGAGCCCCACCTCAGCAGACCCCTTCACAGATTGAGGGGGAGATGCCTCGCCCCCAGAGATCTCTGAGAAAGAAGCAGCACCTGCCAACAAAGAGGTGTCTGAAGAATGGAGTAGCCCTATTCCGTCCAGTGATCCAGTTGAGGGGGAGACCCACTCTGGGTGCTCATCCCAAGATACTAAGAAGGGTGAGGGGGAGACCCATCTGGAGTGCTCTACCCTAGAAGAGCAGGATGAAATTTTCCACCTGGATATCATCCCAAAAACAATAACTGAAAGTCCAAGACAAGTGCCAGAAGCTCTGGAGAATCCCGAACCCTCCCTTGGACTAGAACTGGCTCTTAGCAGCAAGATAGTGATAACAACATAAACTGATCCACTGTAGGTAATCAATCCTAAGAAATTCACGGTTCAGATAAGTGACTACCTATCTGACAGTGCCCATGAAGAAGCTCCAGAAGAGAGAGTTTCCCCTGAGGCTGAGAGGAATGCTGCTGGACCATCCTCTGCTCAATCAGGATCAATGTTTCACATGATCTCAGGATTACTAAATGCTCAACGACAGAGGATGGAAACATTCATCCTCCAAACAGTAGATGGATTGTGACAAGAAATGAAGGCTGAGCTGAGCACAATAACGAAGGTGATACTTCATCTCAACACTTAGTATGCTCACGTCGATCACTTAGCGGCTCCAGCAATGGAACGTGTTGGTGAAGAGGTCAACAGGGTAGACCATCAGACCCATGAGCTCCTGAGGAATCAGCTAACATTCACACGGAATGTGGAGGATGCATTTGGGGAAATAGAGACGTCTGTCCATGCTGACAAAGATCTTATTCTGAACAGGATAAATGTGAATACTCACCCTCTGGATACCCATCTGCTGAAAGTCAGAAATAACCTGGATGCAACTGAACAACAAATTAATGAAATGCTACTTTCAGGACAGGAAAACCTTATTGATAGGGTTATTGAAGAAGTCCTAAAGGGGGATGTCACAACCTGCATTTTCCCGATATATTTCACATATTCTCAGTGTAGGGGAACATACGCGTCATGATGCTACGTCATGCAGGGGATAACTACAGACGCTCAGTCAAACACTCTTTATGAACCTTCATACAAAATATAGGTATCTTTAAGTCAAAAGATAATTTGAGCTTCTTTTAGGTTGGGACCGTGTCCCTCGGTCCTGTGGAATACTTAGTCCACAAATAGGAAATATACATACGCGGCGGAAATATAGGTTCATTTACCCTATATAAGCACAAAGACCAAGCCTGTCTTCAAGAATAACACATGCCTAGATTTATTATTTTATATATATCTATACTATATATAAAGAAATCCCCTTATCGGTGTAATGCTCGGCCAACTAATATTCACCGTTCGATAAGGAGAGAGAAAGAGAGAGGGAGAGAGGGGAGAGAGAGTGTGGGGCCCACAATTAAGAGAGAGAGAGAGAGGGAGGAGAAAGGTGGGCGGCATCTTTGAATTGGAGAGAGGGGAGAGAAGGAGTGGGGCCCACAATTAAGAGAGAGAGAGGGAGATGAGAGAGGGTGGCGGAATTGGAGAGAGGAAGAAAGAGAATTAGTGAGAGAGAAATGAAAAAAAATATATTTTATAAAATCTAAATATTTTAAAAATAAATATTTAATATATATAATATTTTAATATATATATAATATATAATATATATTACAGAAATTTTTAAAATTAAAATACATAATTTTTATTATTTTAAATTTATAATATATATATAATACATAATCTTTATATATAATATATTATATAAAATACAGAAATTATATAAAATACATAATCTTTATAGTATATAGATATAAATTAAATATAATTAGGTGTGTGCCGGTGGCGGGTGAAGGCCGCCGGTGGCGGGCGAAGCCCGCCGAGGGCAGGCAGGGTACCGGGGGCGAGCGAAGCCCGCCGGGGGCGGGCAAGATACTATCGCGCGGGGCACGGGGGCCCCCCGTGCACTATCACTCGTATATATATATATATATATATATATATATATATATATATATAAGAAAATACTTAGCCCGATTTCACAATAGATGTTACATACTAAGATAAATTATGGTATGCAATCCTTACCAAAAGTACCTCATCTAATTTAACAAGATACGCATTTCCTAAAGAGCAACTGCAATCTACCTCAAGGGTAGTACAAAATAGTAGCATCCCGCAAGTCCACGGAATACACAAAAGAAACCTTACGGGCTTCTACAACTGAAATGAGCCCACAAGGTGACAACATGAAGGCGAAACATCTAGGACTGCTCCTCACTAAGAGACCCTTTACCGGGGACCGGACAACGCAGCTCTACCACTTGCCTTAACTACTGACCCGAACCTGAACCTGGGGCACTCAACAGAAAAGAATGCCTCAGCCAAAAAGGGACCAAGTAACAGTTATAATAAGAACATCATTAAATAACAAGAGTAATATGCAGTCAGGAGTAAGGCACAGAAGTAGCAATGTCAAAGAGCAAAGTTCGTACATGAATAGAAAAGTAAACAAACCCTACCAAGTTGCTTGCATGATAAGTTGGAAAGAAGGACTGTGGTGGGGGCCTGATACATCCACCCACACTCCAGCCTACAAGTCCACTGTGGTGGGGGCCTAACATATCCACCCACACTCCAGTATTAAAGTCCACTGTGGTGGGGGCCTGATAAATCCACCAACACTCTAGTATAAAAAGCCACAGTGGTGGGGGCCTGATAAATCCACCCACACTCCAGTATAAAAAGCCACTGTGATGGGGGCGTGATAAATCCACCCACACTCCAGTATAAAAAAAAACATTTCAATTTATACTTATCAGCAGCATACTTTGTTTAGCATTTTTTTAACGGTGGCAAACTAGGCCCATACAAAGGAACCATAAGGTAATTCTTACCTTGGAATAACCAAAGAAGTACTTCCAAACAGCTGAAGAGTCAGTACAATAACTGAAAGGATTCACAATATTACAAGAGGAGTCAAGAGGAATCAAAGGGAATATTTCCCACTATACGACCAGAAAGACTCAAGAAAATGAGTAACTACCTCATTACTAGGCTTAATAAACCAATCAAAAGGTCTCAAGATAAAACAGTCAGGTTACAAAAAAACAACAGTGAGGAAGAAGCAATACTCCTCACAAAGAAAAAAACCACCTGAGCAAAGAACTCAATCCAGGGAACCAAGAGGGAGACTACTAGATGCTCAAAGCTTAAAGGGATAGAAGCAAGCATTAGAGCAAAAAATTACACTGAGGAGAAAAAAATTGACGGGCGGTCCCGTCAATTTTGACTTAGCGACACAGGGAAGCAATTTCACCTGCTTCTTCCGTCGATCGACGGGTGGTCTCGTCGATCGATGGGAGGTCCCATCGATTGACGGGAGGTCCCGTCAATCGACAGGATCCCCCGTCAATTTTTACTTAGCGACACGGGGAAGCAATTCTCACCGATGCTGCCGCCGATTGACGAGCAGTCTCGTCGATCGACTGGAGGTCCCGTCGATCGACGAGATCCCCCATCGATTTTGACTTACTCAGAATCCAGACACAACAAATTCTTCCTGTAAGAGCAGAATCAACATCAACTTTCTTCTTGGAACATACTTACAGGAAGTTCAAACAGCAGTGAAAGTGGAGGTTAGATCTTAAGTTACTGTAGAGGGGGGGTGAATAGAGTATTAAAATTTGTCCTTAGTATTTATAGTGTAATTAAAAATAGTGTGATATATATATGTGTAAGCAGAGTGAGAGATATAAACAGAATAACTGAATAAATAAAAGCACACAACACAGCACAAGGAAATAAACACACACAGAAGACACAAGGAATTTATAGTGGTTCCCCAATAAATCTGGGTAGTCCACTCTTCTACCACCCTTTGGTAGGAGTCCACTGGGAGGGTTGATCAGGTGCCCTAACACCAAGGTGATTTTGATCAGGTGTCCACACACCACAGAGCTTTTGATCAGGTGGTCAAAACCAACAGGATTTTTTGATCAGGTGTCTTGCCACCAAGGAGCTACACTTTTGAAGGGAGTATTAACCCTGTACAAGAGAGGTGATAAAGTGTTATAGTGTTCTTCTTTGTCAAGATGCTGAGAGAAGACTCTAGTGGACTTGTTGTAAAGCTCCCCCTGTCTGATTGAAGTATTTGACAGATGTTGGAGAAGCTTTCTCTTGAAGACACAAATCTTCTGTAGCAGATTGATCTGGAAGAACATGTTCTTCAGATTCCTTGTTGCTCTTGTAGAAGACTTGAACTTGCAGCAGAATATCTGAGAGATGGATCTTGAAGATGATGTTCTCAGAAGGAAGATGAGTGCTGCTTGAGGAAGAAGAAGAAGACTGAGAATAATAGACTGAATGTTCTTCTTCTTTCTTTCTCAATCCTTGTTATTGTCTTTCTGTATTCTGTAAGTAGTAATAATTTGAATTCTGTCGAGAGAGATAAGACAATAATGTCTGTCTTAGATATATTCTATTTTTGGAATAGAATAATCTGTCTTTAATTCTTTCTTGGAATAACAACAAAGACAAAACGATTTTGTCAGGTCCTTTAATTCCTTAGCCGTGAAATACTCCTTAGCATTAATTTTCAACGGCTATTCTTGTCTTGGAACAAAGGAAAGAAGGAATATATTTGAAGAACATAATATCTTTACTTGCCTGCCTTGAATACGTCCAAATATATTGAATATATTCGTTGGAGTCGTCGATCTGAGTTCAGAGTGTCGACAAATAACTAATATAAATAATCTGGACTTGTATTTGTCGAACTAAGCTTTAATACAGAATTTGTCGAGCTCTGGCTGGAATTTGTCGGACGCTGCTCGCCATTTGTCGAACGCTGCTCAGAGAATGTCGAGCGCTGGAACTATCCATAATACTTTAGTCTGCTGAGACAAATTCGTCGAACGATGCTAGGCATTCGTCGAACGCCACTCGACATTTGTCGAACACTGGGAACTTAAATTTTTCCTTAAGTTCTAGCTACTCTAACAGCCTAAAAACTTGACCCTTAAACTATACAATGGGGTCAACTTGATTCTTAGTTAAAACATAGTGATCCTAGCCCAAATTAGTAATAGGGTTGTTCCAACAATCTCCCCCTATTTGGGTTAGGATACTATTTGACAATCAATCAAATAAATACAAATAGAAAAATAAACAGCAGAGCATAAAAAATATATCTGACAGAATGAAAATTCATTTCAGCAGATAGAATGAAAATAGTGCTCTGAGTTCATTATCATTACAACAAAATGTTAAACAATAACAAAATAAATAAGTCTGAACCTTTTTCACTTCTTAGGTGGTTTGAAGATGATTATCCTGTTAGGATCTTCAGATTTCTTCTTGCTTATAAAGAGATCTTGAGCTCCAATAATAGTCTAAGCTCTAGCTTGAACAACAACTACTTGAGGGTACTGCATCAGGAATTCTTCAGCATTGAAAAACTTCTATGATTTGTACTTTTCAAACTCCTTTCTTCTGTACTCTGACATGGTTGAGAACTGAGAATGGTCTTTTCCTTCAGCTTTTGCCTTATTAATCTGAGCTGAGGCAATTGTCTCTTTGAACCTAGCCTTCTGTGCTATTTCATCAATTTCTATATTCACTGGGGACAAAGGCCTATCATCAGAATCAATAGCCTGCAATGAAGGTTTTTCAAAAGGAATGTTTAATTTCCTGTGCAAGGATCCATTAGATATTATAAGCTTATATTCTGTGGTAACATTCTTGGAAGGTGTTGAAGAGAATCCTGAAGACCAGGAACTTTGATAACCACTTGTGTTAGCTGGTTTACTTGATTGCTGAGTAGTGAACATTTGAGAAGAAGAAGAAGGTCCTGCTGAGCCTGCTGGAGGAGGAGGTGGAGGGGGATTGAACTTAACTGGCTTATCAGAATAATAACCAGTTTTCTTGAATTTCTTTCTCCTCTTAGTTTCATTTCTGGGGAACTTCATCCAGTGAGGGGTATCCTTGTCAAGAGTGATATTATGAAGGATGTAGTAGGGGATATCACTATCTGGGTTAGGAGGCTTGGGGCAGCCAAAGACTTAGCCTTTCTTTTCTTTCTCTTCCTTGATAAAGTATCATCAGAATCACTATCATTGTCTTCTTCATCAGAATCAGAAGAAGGAATTGGATCATCATATAAATCATTAACCAATTTCAGAGCTTTGATCTTCTGCTCTTCAGCTTCAAAAGCTTCATCTTCTGCTCTCCAAATTTCATCAAAATCTGGAATAGGTGATTCATCAAAGACAAAAGTTGGGATATCAAAACTATTGTTAATTTCCTCTGAAATTTCAACTGATTCACTTGCATGACTTTGAGTTGGAACTGAAACATGAACTGGATCTGCAATTTGAACTGCAAAACTGTTGATAATCTTTTTCAGCAAAACTTTATCAATTGGAGCAGTATAAGGAATAATTGCTCTAGAATAATCTTGATGTTTTGGCAGATTAGAGGAAACAAAACTGAACTTAGACAGTAAAGAGATAATATCTAGGGAGGGATGAATATAGATATTATTTAACTTTTCTATGACTGGAACTTCAACAAAATCAAACATATCTAAATCAGAAATTTGAACTGTTTCTTCAATAACAACTGTATCCTCTGAAACTGGAGCTGAATCTTCAACAAAAACTGTATCCTCAATAAAAACTGTAGCCTCTGAAATTGGAGCTTCTGGAGCTTCTTCATAAGGCATCTCCCCCTGCCTAGCTTCAGGGAGATCTGAATCTAGGCCCCTAGAAGAAGGGACAGAAAAAGAGGAAGGAATTGAAGATAAGTTGGAAGATAGTTCAGAAATTGCTTGAAGAATTGGAGCAATTTTTGCATCCAATGTGGAGTCAAGAGTAGAAAGAATGTTATGGACTGGAGCAAGTTTTGCATCCAGGATTTGATCTATCTTGGGAAGAATATAATCAAGAATTTGATCTGCAACAGATTGAAAATGTAGAAATAGCATTTCAGGTGGATGAGATGAAGATAATTGAGAAGTGGATGGGATGGAAGTGGGTACAAAGATATTTGCAACATTGGCATGTTGTTGAGGGATGTCAGAATGAATAGGGCAAGAGTGATGGATGGGTGAATGATGGTCATCATGCATGGGAGATGGAGGTGGAGAAGTATGGGGAGTTAGAAGGGTAAATGAGGGTGGAATGTCATCAATGGGTGTGGGAGAATTTGGAGGTGGAGATTGTGCAGGGGAAATATTCTGCAGTGGAGATGGGAGAGGAAGAGAAGAAACAAGAGGAGGAGGAGGAGAAGGAGCTTCTAGAAGGGTTGAGGGAGTGACTGAATCAGTCCTTGTGCCTTCAGAAGTTTTCTTCTGTGTAGCTGCTCCTGGGTTCTTCTTGGAAAACACCCTGTCCCATTTAGCAAAGAGAGCTGAGGTCAGCTTCTTGCTAGCATTAATGGTCACCTTGGGAGAGACCAGAAGGTCTTGGTGTCTTTCCTGCAATACAATTCCTATAATTCTTCCAAAACAGACATTGTCTTTAGATATTTTCTTCTTAATCAATCCAAAGAGGATTGATCCCCAGTTTACTTTCTTCTTTTCCATTAAGGCCACCATCAACATAAATTGGTGCCTATTAATATAATCATGACCTATTGTTTTCCCTAACAACACTTTTCCAACAATATCAGAAAGAAACTTATATTCCAAAGATAAGTTTTTCTTGAGCAGGTGATTAAGGTTTCCAGTGGAATGACCCATCTTAATCAATGCTTCACCATTTTCAACAGAGCTGAGCTCTAACTCATCATCACCATTCACAAAACCAAAAACCTCTGTTAGAATGGTAGGGGTAAGAGAGACCTGATGTCCTGAGATGGTTCCTGTCAGACTTTCATCATCTGGCTTAGCCGTAAAACACCATTCCTTAATCTCTGCGGTGTGCAGCTTTATGCTCATGCTCATTAACTTCTTTAACTGCTGCTCTTCAAAAAGTTGAAGAATATCCTTGAAGACTTGGTCAGATTGTGCGAAAAATTCCATGTCGATGTCAAACCCGGCATCGAACTTCATCGAGTAGAGCGCGGCTTCAGAAATTGCCATTCGTACCTGCAAGAGAGAAAGATCAAGTGCAGAGGGGAACTGGAGGGAAACGATTTTTGTAGGCACAATCTATTAAGAAATAGAAAACGAGATTATATAGATCGGAGAAGGGGGCGCATTTGAGGAGCGGGGTTCGGCAAAAACCTAATAAAAGCAGAAGTCGAAAAAACTTTAGGTCTCCGTCAGACAGCGTTCGACAAAAAAAATATCATTTTCGTCGACCACCGTTCGACAGGTGAAATTGTCTTTATCGATTCTGAAGTTAATAGGTTTTGTCGACCGCCGTTCGACAAATGATTCAAATTCGTCGTCCTCCGTTCGACGAATTGAGGGGATAAATAGAAATTTTAATTTTTAGCAGATTGAATCTCCATCTATCATTCCTATTTGATTTATAAAGAAGATATGCTTCTTTTCATCCAAGGGCTTGGTGAAAATGTCAGCTCTTTGTAAATCAGTAGAAATAAATTGTAGGCAAATTTTATTTTTATCCACATTATCCCTAAGGAAGTGGTTCCTAATTTCTATGTGTTTAGTCCTACTATGGAGAACTGGATTTTGTGCTATAGATATTGCACTTGTATTGTCACAAAATATAGTTGAATTATTTAAGTTGACACCATAGTCTAGAAGTTGATTTTGTATCCACAACATCTGTGAGCAGCAACTGTCAGCAGCCATGTATTCAGCTTCAGCTGTTGATGTAGACACAGATGTCTACTTTTTACAAAACCAAGACACAAGCCTATCACCAAGAAACTGACAAGTTCCTGATGTGCTTTTCCTGTCTACTCTGCATCCAGCATAGTCTGAATCTGAGAATCCAGTTAATTCAAATTCAGATGTTGTTGGATACCAAAGTCCTAGATTAGGGCACAAATACACGTAACAAACATTACGTCAGGCCTACTAGCTGTTAAATAAGGTAATGAGCCAACAATTGCTCTATATACTTGTAAATCAACAGGTTTCTCTGATTCATCATTATCAATAACAGCATTTGAGGGCATGGGTGTTTTCATGGTGGAAGAATCATACATACCAAAAATTTTCACTAATTCCTTAGCATACTTAGATTGGGATATGAAGATTCCATTTGGAGTTTGCTTCACTTGAAGACCAAGGAAGTATGATAGCTCACCCATACTACTCATTTCAAATTTAGATTGCATTCGATTAGAAAATCATTTGCACAAATTTGAATCATTAGAGCAAAAAATAATGTCATCTACATATATTTGAACTAGCAAAGTTTGATTTTTATGTATTTTGAAAAATAGGGTTTTATCTACTATGCCTCTACAGAAATTGTTTTCCAAAAGAAAACTAGCTAAAGTTTCATACCATGCTCTAGGAGCTTGTTTGAGACCATAAAGAGCTTTCTTAAGCTTAAATACAAAAGAGGGTTGAGTTGGAGAGATGAAACCTGGTGGTTGTTCCACATAGACTTCTTCTTTAATTTCTCCATTTAAGAATGCACTCTTCACATCCATTTGAAATACTTTGAGCTTTTTATATGCAGCAAATGCAAGAAAGATTCTGATTGCTTCAAGTCTTGCAACAGGAGCAAAGGTCTGATCATAATCAATCCCTTCTTCCTGTGATTAACCTTGGGCTACCAGTCTTGCTTTATTTCTCACAATGTTGCCTTGTTCATCTAGCTTGTTCCTGAAGACCCATTTAGTGCCAATAACTGGATGGCCCTTTGGTCTTGGAACCAAATCCCATACCTTGTTCCTTTCAAATTGGTTGAGCTCCTCTTGCATTGCAAGAATCCAATTTGGATTTTGTTCTGCATCTGTTATAGTTTGAGGTTCAACTTGTGATAGGAAACAAGTATGCATCTCATTTTGATGTAGTTGATGCCTTGTTTGTACACCTGCTGAAATATCTCCAATTACTTGTGATATTGGATGATCTCTAACTATGATGTGGTTAACAGTTGGAGTTGGTTCAGCAATAGTATCTTCTTGGGGAATTTGATCAACTGTCACTTGAATTGATTTGTCAGCAAGATCTTCTGGATGATGATCTTCTTCTTCACTATCTTCAAGTGTTTGAGTTGTTGGAGGTGAAGAATCTCTTTTCTCTAGATTTAGCTCACTTAGCTCTCCACATAAATCTGATACCTGCAAGGTATTTATGGTAGAGGTGGTATTCCTCTCCTCATTCAATAGGTTAGTTTCATCAAAAGAAACATGCATGGACTCCTCTATTTTAAGAGTAGCTTTGTTGTAGACTCTACATGCCTTACTAGATAGAGAGTATCCAAGGAATATGCCTTCAACTGCCTTAGCTTCAAACTTCCTTAGATATTTCTTATCATTGTTATGCACATAGCATTTACAACCAAAAATCTTAAAATAGCTAACCATAGGCCTTTTATTCGTGAGTAGTTCATAGGGAGTCTTACCCTTAAGCTTATATATCAGGCTTCTGTTCAACACATAATTTGTTGTGTTCACTACCTCTGCCCAAAAGGAGAGTGGCAAATGAGCATCAGCAAGCAATGAAGTTGCTGATTCAATTAGTGTTCTATTTTTCGTTTCAGCTACCACATTTTGTTGAGGGCTTCTAGGAGCAGAGAAACACTGCATGTTCTCTTCTTTTTCACAGAATTCTCTCATCAGAAGAGACTCAAACTCAGTACCATGATCACTTCTGATCAATGCAACTAAAGTGGAGTACTCAGTCTTGATGAACCTGAGAAAGTCTGTTAGAACTTTGAAAGTGTCAGACTTGTTCCTAAGAAAGAACACTGATGGCGCGAATCTCACACACCGCTATAGGCGGTAGCTCGACTGCGACACGAAACGGCAGTGTACCGATCGCTCAAGTAATATAAAACAAGGAGTAATCCCCGAGTTTCGAATCTCGAAGGAACACAGTAAGGTGGAGTTAGGTTTCGAGGAAGGACTTGAGATCGAAGTCCAGCGATAGGTGGAGTGCGGACAAAAGGGATTTGGTTTGTGAATAATAAAATAAAATATTACAACTACTCCTATGCAATGCCGCTATGCAAAGCTTCGCTCGGCGGGATGGAAGACTACGTAGGCCTTGAACGCGCTACTTCGTAAGGGCGGATGGACGAGTATGCAAGCGGATCAAACTATGCAGGACTTGAGTGCGCTGCTTCGTTAGGCGGGATGGAATACACGTGCCGCTATGCCACGCTTCGGTAGGCGGATGAGCGAGTAGGCTAACGGAATGAGGGTCGCCGGTACCGCTTCGACAAGCACGCCACTAGCAATTGCTAGTGCGGCACACGAACGTGACGGCGGGATGGAGGATGGAATGGGGCGCTCCTCAAGTCACATAAACCACAAAAGTATTCCACATAGAAATGAAATATATAAAAATACAAGCAAGTTTAAGTGCAACTTCATCTTAATACATAGATCTAACTACATACACACATCAATAAGAGAAGAATAAGGCAAGAAATCGACCGAATCCGAAGGCTCATTGTAGATTCACGGTAGGAAGCACCGGGTTGTCAATCCGCGTCCTAGCTTGGTCCGCAACTACGTCCGGGGTAGAGAGAGCTGTCACTACTCTCCAATGAGCTCGTCTTCTTCGTGTCACGATCCGGTAGAGGTTGCGAACTTCCTCTTGCTTGATGGAGATGGCGGCTAGATCTCCTCTTTAAGCTTTAGGATTAAGGAGGAGGCCGAGAGGAAACTCCAGCTCAAGGTTGGCGTGAGGAACAAGCCCGGAGCACCTCCATATGGTGGGCGGCGATGGAGGGGCGAAGTCGGAGCTCTGGAGCGAGAAAACGGCGGTCTCGGGCGGAAGAAAATCGGCGATCCCGACCTAAATCGCGAGCAGGACAATTTATAGGCGCTGGAATAAACAGTGCGCATGGTCATTGGCGCACGACCAGGGGTCGTGCGCACTAGCATCCTGTGATCGTGCGCCTATCTGGACGGAGCCTGCAAGGCAAGAAAATTATAAAATACAATGTTCGCACGACCAGTGGCGCATGACCAGTGGTCGTGCGCGCTATCGTAAGTGGTCGTGCGATAAGGAAGATAGAACTCAGAATTCAGGGGGTAAGTGCACACGATCAGTGGCGCACGGCCAGTGGTCGTGCGCAATAAAACCAGTGATCGTGCGCAGTGTTCCTGTACAGATTTGTACTGGGATCACCTGCACGACTCCTGCTCCAGCATACAACACTAATCAAACCACTGAAAGTGACACTTAACCATGCATGAAAACTAATAATGAAGATAAACAAGAAATAACACCAAAACGGGCCTAGAAGTGCACATAGCATGGAATAACAAATATGAGCTAAAACAGGGCTAAAGTGCAGTGCATAGACTAGAAAATCGGCCCAGATGAGTCCATATATGTGTATATGATCAGGACTCATCACACCCCCAGACTTACCTGTTTGCGCGTCCCGAGCAAACAAATTCCATGCGAACGGGGAAAGAAAAGTAGATGGCTTAAAACTACAATACAGAGTACCATGCGAAGTCGCATGCTCACGTGCATAAGAAAAATAGTAGAGAAGATTTCTCATTATACACAAACAGTTTATATATTTCTAAAAGAGTAAAAGCATATTACAACCACTCAAAATGGTGAACTACGGTGAATCATCCGGTCATGCATACGGAGAAAGTAAACTAAGCGCTGAGATGAGCATTGCTCAAGATTGGGGTGCCGGACAAACTCCACCGAAATCCATCGGTGTCGGCGACCATAGGCTCACCCGGTCACATTCTCTCCACGACACTAGATTGGTCCATAGCGTGAGTCGGTAGGACTTTTAGGTTTTAATTGAGGCTTGGGTTATGATGAGGTAAACAATGATAAACAAGAGCGCTTATAACACGCAACCCAAATGAGCTTTAATATAACTACCCGCGCACCAAAATCGAATGCAAGTGCACCACACCCCCAGACTTGGACTTTTGCAACATAGATGTGTGCACCGCCTACTCCCAATACATAATTTTTTCTACATGATTTTTCAATAAAACTCATTTTTCTTTTTTTTTCTCTTTTCCTTTTCATTATTTTTTTTTCTTTCTATCTTCTTTTTCTTGTCTTTTTTTTCTTTCAGCAAAATTTTCAAATGAGCATATTCACAGATTCACATAATAAACACCACAATCAACACCCCCACAATGTAAATAAAACTACAACTAAAGCTCAGATTTGGGTGTGCGACTAGGTTAGGCTTTTAGGCTTTGGTGTGATAAAAGTGGGGCTGAATCAAGAGGAAGGGGTAGGCACAAAGGGGCTAGCAAGGGTAGATGATAGGCATGAAATAAAAAGCTCAACCGGGCCAAAATAATGGCCTACGTCATTCTCACGCACTAGAACTATCCTATGCCAATGCTTCAAGAATAGCTTGGGGCAAGTTCTAGCCACCGAGAAAGATTCTCCTTTCTCCCGACTCAAGCAATAAGAGTCTAGCGATCGTTTACACACATCCCTACGCTACCGTTTGATTCCACCGGATTCACCATTTGAGTAGAGTAAACAACATTTACACTAATAGAAAAAAATATAAAACCATAAGTATAAAGAGAAATCTAATCTACACAAATTTCTATGCAACCGAGCACTTGACTAGGAGCACTACTGGAGTCAACATTTTACTCTGCTACATAGTCCTAAGCCATCACCTAGACTTTCCCACATAAGCAGAAGAATTAAACTCACAACAGAGCAAGCAAACAGATGAGTACGCGCTCAAGTGGGTGCTGTGGTGTGCAAAGAGAGTGAACAACAATTTGCAATAAACTAAAATAAAAGTACTTCTAGCATGCTATGCAATCGTGCACGTGAGCGGGCATAAAAACTGCTCTCCCCCAGACTTAAACTAAACAATCTAATGCAGAATATGACTATAGAATTCAGAATAAAGCTAGGGAAAGAGAGTACCCGATGCTCAGCAAGTGAGCATACCAGAAGACGCGTGTAAACCATGAAAAAACTACAGCATCCGCCATCCAGAAGAAGGACCTGCAAGGGTGAGCTCCGCAAAAATAACAGAAAAAGACAAACTAAAATAGACTACAGCTAACTAAACATGATTAGATGAAATGAAAATGCAGAAAAAAAAGATAACTACTGGGGTTATTGTCATCCCAGCACGACTTATTTAAAAACATAAAGGTTCTAGCTAATGGGCCTATGAAAAAGAAAATGCACAGGTAACTGCTCCATTATCCGTTTCGGTAGCTGATACCGATACGGGGATAAGGCAGTCACCCCTCTACCTAAATAATAATACCTGCTTGACACAGGTAGAGGGAAAAGAAAGTAAGAAGAGGAGGAGATATCCTCACTCAACTCACCAAAAATATCCTTGCCTAGCAAGGGGCCGTCAACAGGGACGCAGCAGGAGGCGAATGCAATGAGTGGAGCTTCCTCTACGGAGGGGGAATAAACCTCCTCACATGAGAGGATGCTCTCATCATTGACTTGAGCAAAAAGTTCCAAGTCCTCCTGAAGTACCTGTGAAGATTCAACCTGCACAGACTCAGATGAAGGAAGGGGGTCAAGAAATAAAGAAGACGAAGAACATAAATAAACATCAATCGGGGGAGTGATCCCGGTCTCACTCCCATCAGGTTGGGGAAGTAAAATAGTGTTTGCATTGTCATCAATGCTACAAGATTCAGCGGGATCAATGGTGGCCAGGCTTAGGATTTGGACTTCCTCCACCAGTGCTGAGGAAAGCTCCTATTCACCTAGAAGGTTGTCCTCCTCCATAGGAATAGGCACAACACATAGATCGCCAGCCTCATCCTGCGACACATCCTCAACAATGTCGTCGGAGACGAGTATAGTATGCACAACAGGGGGAGGAATAGTGCTTGGATAAATGTCAAGAACTGATTCCTCACAGAGAATCGAATCCACTAGGGGTGGTGGATGCACATGGAGAATAGGCTCAGCAATGTTGGTGCATAGATCAGCCGCACATCCGGTGACCGTATCCATGCCATTCCCTTCAAGATGTGAAGGTGACAAAGACACATAACCGGATGTTGAAGGTGTGCCGCCAGAGTTAGGAGTTGGGATGATCCGGATATCCGGCTCGTCATCCTCATCCAATTGGCGAAGATACTCGGCACAGTCCTGCAAGACATGATCAGTGCTCCGACAAAACCGGCACTGCCTTGCGGGCTTCTTTGGCACAGCGGGGGCTGAAGCCAAAAAGAAGTAAGACGGTAAAGGCTCAGCAGAGTAGCCATAAGACTTACGCGCACCATATGGAGTATCAGACGAAGTCGGTGCTCCATATGCTGGGCTATAAGAATTATGCCTACTATTCTCCGTAGGGCATTCATCACTAGAGTGGGAGGTAACTCCACACCAACGGCAACGGAAATTAAGATGTGCCCACATAGTGTGAAGATAATACGATTCAAAATAAAAATGCTATTGTGCAAAATACTACACCTAACAAAAATTACTAAAGCAACCTAATTAAAACAGGAAAATGAAATAAAAAGAAATAAAACAAAGAAATGCAATTTACAAATGGAAGGGCTTCTCTATCAGGTTCTCCCTCTCCAGAAAACTCACACGACTGTGTTCCCCGGCAACGGCGCCAAAAAATTGATGGCGTGAATCTCACACACCGCTATAGGCGGTAGCTCGACTGCGACACGAAACGGCAGTGTACCGATCGCTCAAGTAATATAAAATGAGGAGTAATCCCCGAGTATCGAATCTCGAAGGAACACAGTAAGGTGGAGTTAGGTTTCGAGGAAGGACTTGAGATCGAAGTCCAGCGATAGGTGGAGTGCGGACGAAAGGGATTTGGTTTGTGAATAATAAAATAAAATATTACAACTACTCCTATGCAATGCCGCTATGCAAAGCTTCGCTCGGCGGGATGGAAGACTACGTAGGCCTTGAACGCGCTACTTCGTAAGAGCGGATGGACGAGTACGCAAGTGGATCGAACTATGCAGGCCTTGAGTGCGCTGCTTCGTTAGGCGGGATGGAATACACGGGCCGCTATGCCACGCTTCGGTAGGCGGATGAGCGAGTAGGATAACGGAATGAGGGTCGTCGTCACCTCTTCGACAAGCACGCCACTAGCAATTGCTAGTGCGGCACACGAACGTGACGGCGGGATGGAGGATGGAATGGGGCGCTCCTCAAGTCACATAAACCACAAAAGTATTCCACATAGAAATGAAATATATAAAAATACAAGCAAGTTTAAGTGCAACTTCATCTTAATACATATATCTAACTACATACACACATCAATAAGAGAAGAATAAGGCAAGAAATCGACCGAATCCGAAGGCTCGTTGTAGATTCACGGTAGGAAGCACCGGGTTGTCAATCCGCGTCCTAGCTGTAACGGCCCAAAACGTGAATTGAACCAAATAAAATAAATTCGTCCCATATGATGAAAATTAAATCAGTGTGGGTTTTGCCATCACAACGCAATTTGACCTTGAGTTCTTTGCTTTGTATTAAATGACAATATAGTTGGCATTTTTTTTGTATTGGTTTGGGCACTGATGTTGGACTGGTGTGCCAATAATGTATTAGATGACTAATAGTTGAAGGGGGTGTGTATATAATGAAATTGATGGAATTGGGGTGCAAATAGACTAATAGGTGTGCCAATAAAGATTTAAGGGAGTTGTTTGAGCGGCGGTCTTGAGCGGTGGCAGACGCGTGGACCGGTCCTTGTAAGGTAACGCCGAGCCTCATGTTCAAAAAGAATGGAGCACGCCGATGTCTACCAGTGCTCATTTAGGGCTCCCGGGAATTAGAATCGCTACTTTCTTTACCCTCCTCCTTCTGATTTGGGTTTTGACGGGAGAAATCTCTCCATTTCTGCTGGTTCTTTACTTTAGTCGGCGGATTGAAGGTGTTGCTTGTGGTTCTCTTCCTCACCGGCAGACTGAGAAAGCCTTCAATCTTTTCATGATCCCTCACTGTAAGCTCTACTCCTCTTTTTCCACTTCTCTCTTTAAAATCATGATGTAGACAAACCTGGAAGGAAACATGAAGATATGTTGATCTGCTATG
Source organism: Dactylorhiza incarnata (assembly GCA_033032865.1). Taxonomy (NCBI): domain Eukaryota; kingdom Viridiplantae; phylum Streptophyta; class Magnoliopsida; order Asparagales; family Orchidaceae; genus Dactylorhiza; species Dactylorhiza incarnata. The sequence continues at coordinate 13,743,044 of JAWHQI010000023.1, read as the reverse complement.
GGCATTTGAAAGCTCTAATAAAAAATCCTCTTCAACAGGTTAGCGATATCTAAGAGTTATTTAGGGTATGTGATGGAGATATTGTTGGGGTTATCTTTATGTGGCCGATTCTTGCTGCTCTTATTTCAGTGAGAAGTGATAGAGTTTTGTTATGTTGGTTGGCCGGTTATTGAAAGTTATTGTTAGGTTAGAGTCTTTATGAGGATGTGGGGACTTCTTCTTTTAATTAGCTGCTATTGCATGGTTGCTCTTAATATTTGAACCAAGAGATTTTGTTATATCTTTTCTTTAGCTGTGCAAGAGGTCATGATGAAGGGTTTCTGTTGGTCATGTTGGCCAGCTGATAAGATAGTCTTTAAGTGGAGTTTTGGTTGGATGTTTTGGTATCTGCCGCCCCTCTTTTGTTTATATATTGGGAGGAAAAGAGTAAAATGAGAACCAAATGGTCAATATCTATGTTTTCTTTTATGAAGTGCAATAGAGAGCTAAATGAGTATTGTTTTAATTTAACTTTAAAGCTGTGTCGTTATGATTATAGAGAACAAATGATCCAAATGATGCAATCATTATAGTCCATAATGTAGCTATAGCGAGGTGCAATCCCGATATAAACGATCCTAAGATATGATGCTTATACAGATACCGCGAAGGATGGCACCTCCAAATAGTCATGACAATGCTATGAACACTGATACTGATGGTGAGGGCTACTCCTTTTACTTATGCTTTAATGCTTTACTTTAAGGCTTTACTTATGGCTCTATTGCTTCATTTATTACTTACACTCTATTTGAAAGGCATGCCCAATACTGTTTATTTATATGGAATGTCATAGCTTAAGTATTCACTGAAACTATAATCTTGCACTATGTATGGCCTAAAAAGGGCAAGCATGTGAAGGATATTCTGAGGGGATAAAATAAGAAATAAACGTAAGATACGTGTCGACACGAGGTTCTATTACGGGCGAATGAACTGCATGCACATGAATGACCCTTCGGGGTAAAGGACCCTTCGGGGTAACTACTGATGACCCTTCGGGGTGGGCCCAAAAGATGAAACATGATCCACGAATGTAACCATGGACATGTTAGAGGAAAAAGGAATTCACTCGCCCCTAATATTACCTAATGAATGAAAGAGAATGAAAAAGTATATAACGTATAACCAGATGGCATGAAACATGGATATGAATATTACTGTACATGTCTTTACAACTTATTTCTTTACACTGTACATAGCTTTCTTGAATGGATATTATATAGCATGAATAATTGCAAATGTTTAAAGACTAACATGTTCTGACAGTTAAAGATTGGCACGACACGGGTACAGGTATAAAGTCATTACTGCTATGTTTACATATATATTTATGTCTAATTGTTCGGATAAGAAAAGAGGTACATCCTCGCTTAGTCATATTCGTATGACTAAGCCCGTCGTCATTTTTTTTAGGTATCCACAAGGACTTCAAATGCTAAGGAAATGTAAATTAAAAAGAAAGGAAGGTTCCGTCATCGACAATCAAATAAGAGGTACGTCTTATTATGTGTTATAATTCATTATTCACCAGCCTTACTTCAGCCTGGGACAAATGTATTAAGCTTAGGTACAAAGTTAGTGGGGTCTCAAATTGGGGGCCTCACAATTTGGTATCAGAGCCAGGTTTTCAAAGAAGTTCGGTTGTAGTGAATACTGAAGAAGTACACATGATATGATGGTAAGAAGATTGAAATCTAGGAAACTGGAATTTGTCTAAATCAAAGTACGTCCAAGGGTTTTGAACGAATTCATGAAAGGATAGAAATTAAATTTACACGAACATAAAGCGACATGAAATTGTTTCTACTGTATGAGTCAACCAAATGTTTTCAAAGAGAAATGTCTGCGTATTGTTGATGTTAGATAGATGAATATGATAAGTAGTTGAAAGATAATTGTGGTTCGATTGGAAGAACGATTATATGTATATAGTTGTATCATTCTATAATGCGAACACGGAGATATGTAAAATGGTTGAATACGTAACGAAGGGTGTACAAATAACGGGCTCTAATATTCAAAAAGTGACAAATGTTTATTTTTCCATGAAAGCACACACCCGTAGAAAAGTTACCTAACGATCTTCACTGCGAAAGCTTTGAGATGTTTGCAATAGCGAGAAGAAGTACTCATGAATGAAATGAATATGCGTTGTAATGACTTCAAGATATGTGAAAATAAGTGAGATGTGATAGGCTATAACAAAAATCGATATTTAAGTAAAGACTAATTGATAAAAAGAATTTATAAATGAGAACAACGTGAATATGAAAGTATGATGCTACGAGAAAGAAAGTTCATGGACATGTAATATATTGTAGGTCATTCAGAAAGCAATGTTACAAAGAGGAAATTCAAAATCATGTGTATATGAGATACAAAACGGAATTAATCGACGTAGGATATTGCTAAGAATAATGAAAGTCATCGTTGGGTTCGAGTGACTAGTAAAGGATAGAGGAAGTAAATGAAATTGCTAAACGAAAATGAAAATGTGATGAACAACGTAAAATGAAAATGTTGTATACGATATGATTATTTGAGAAAAGCTTAAAATTCAAAATAACGCAAGGCACGAGACTACTGTTGAATAAAATTAGGTACGTTGGTAAAATGGTAATGTGAGAGATTGAAATGTGTAAAATGAAAATGTTGTATCGAACACTACTTTTCTTATATATTTGGGAATCGATACTGTGTTCTATTTTCGAGGACGAAAATTTCTATAAGAGGGGAAGAGTTTTGTAACGGCCCAAAACGTGAATTGAACCAAATAAAATAAATTCGTCCCATATGATGAAAATTAAATCAGTGTGGGTTTTGCCATCACAACGCAATTTGACCTTGAGTTCTTTGCTTTGTATTAAATGACAATATAGTTGGCATTTTTTTTGTATTGGTTTGGGCACTGATGTTGGACTGGTGTGCCAATAATGTATTAGCTGACTAATAGTTGAAGGGGGTGTGTATATAATGAAATTGATGGAATTGGGGTGCAAATAGACTAATAGGTGTGCCAATAAAGATTTAAGGGAGTTGTTTGAGCGGCGGTCTTGAGCGGTGGCAGACGCGTGGACCGGTCCTTTTAAGGTAACGTCGAGCTTCATGTTCAAAAAGAATGGAGCACGCCGATGTCTACCAGTGCTCATTTAGGGCTCCCGGGAATTAGAATCGCTACTTTCTTTACCCTCCTCCTTCTGATTTGGGTTTTGACGGGAGAAAGCTCTCCATTTCTGCTGGTTATTTACTTTAGCCGGCGGATTGAAGGTGTTGCTTGTGGGTCTCTTCCTCACCGGCAGACTGAGAAAGCCTTCAATCTTTTCATGATCCCTCACTGTAAGCTCTACTCCTCTTTTTCCACTTCTCTCTTTAAAATCATGATGTAGACAAACCTGGAAGGAAACATGAAGATATGTTGATCTGCTATGGGCATTTGAAAGCTCTAATAAAAAAATCCTCTTCAACAGGTTAGCGATATCTAAGAGTTATTTAGGGTATGTGATGGAGATATTGTTGGGGTTATCTTTATGTGGCCGATTCTTGCTGCTCTTATTTCAGTGAGAAGTGATAGAGTTTTGTTATGTTGGTTGGCCGGTTATTGAAAGTTATTGTTAGGTTAGAGTCTTTATGAGGATGTGGGGACTTCTTCTTTTAATTAGCTGCTATTGCATGGTTGCTCTTAATATTTGAACCAAGAGATTTTGTTATATCTTTTCTTTAGCTGTGCAAGAGGTCATGATGAAGGGTTTCTGTTGGTCATGTTGGCCAACTGATAAGATAGTCTTTAAGTGGAGTTTTGGTTGGATGTTTTGGTATCTGCCGCCCCTCTTTTGTTTATATATTGGGAGGAAAAGAGTAAAATGAGAACCAAATGGTCAATATCTATGTTTTCTTTTATGAAGTGCAATAGAGAGCTAAATGAGTATTGTTTTAATTTAACTTTAAAGCTGTGTCGTTATGATTATAGAGAACAAATGATCCAAATGATGCAATCATTATAGTCCATAATGTAGCTATAGCGAGGTGCAACCCCGATATAAATGATCCTAAGATATGATGCTTATACAGATACCGCGAAGGATGGCACCTCCAAATAGTCATGACAATGCTATGAACACTGATACTGATGGTGAGGGCTACTCCTTTTACTTATGCTTTACTTTAAGGCTTTACTTATGGCTCTATTGCTTCATTTATTACTTACACTCTATTTGAAAAGCATGCCCAATATTGTTTATTCATATGGAATGTCATAGCTTAAGTATTCACTGAAACTATAATCTTGCACTATGTATGGCCTAAAAAGGGCAAGCATGTGAAGGATATTCTGAGGGGATAAAATAAGAAATAAACGTAAGATACGTGTCGACACGAGGTTCTATTACGGGCGAATGAACTGCATGCACATGAATGACCCTTCGGGGTAAAGGACCCTTCGGGGTAACTACTGATGACCCTTCGGGGTGGGCCCAAAAGATGAAACATGATCCACAAATGTAACCATGGACATGTTAGAGGAAAAAGGAATTCACTCGCCCCAAATATTACCTAATGAATGAAAGAGAATGAAAAAGTATATAACGTATAACCAGATGGCATGAAACATGGATATGAATATTACTGTACATGTCTTTACAACTTATTTCTTTACACTGTACATAGCTTTCTTGAATGGATATTATATAGCATGAATAATTGCAAATGTTTAAAGACTAACATGTTCTGACAGTTAAAGATTGGCACGACACGGGTACAGGTATAAAGTCATTACTGCTATGTTTACATATATATTTATGTCTAATTGTTCGGATAAGAAAAGAGGTACATCCTCGCTTAGTCATATTCGTATGACTAAGCCCGTCGTCATTTTTTTTAGGTATCCACAAGGACTTCAAATGCTAAGGAAATGTAAATTAAAAAGAAAGGAAGGTTCCGTCATCGACAATCAAATAAGAGGTACGTCTTATTATGTGTTATAATTCATTATTCACCAGCCTTACTTCAGCGTGGGACAAATGTATTAAGCTTAGGTACAAAGTTAGTGGGGTCTCAAATGGGGGGCCTCACACTAGCTCGGTCCGCAACTACGTCCGGGGTAGAGAGAGCTGTCACTACTCTTCAATGAGCCCGTCTTCTTCGTGTCACGATCCGGTAGAGGTTGCGAACTTCCTCTTGCTTGATGGAGGTGGCGGCTAGATCTCCTCTTTAAGCTTTAGGATGAAGGAGGAGGCCGAGAGGAAACTCCGGCTCAAGGTTGGCGTGAGGAACAAGCCCGGAGCACCTCCAGATGGTGGGCGGAGATGGAGGGGCGAAGTCGGAGCTATGGAGCGAGAAAACGGCGGTCTCGGGCGGAAGAAAATCGGCGATCCCGACCTAAATCGCGAGCAGGACAATTTATAGGCGCTGGAATAAACAGTGCGCACTGTCATTGGCGCACGACCAGTGGTCGTGCGCACTAGCATCCTGTGATCGTGCGCCTGTCTAGACGGAGCCTGCAAGGCAAGAAAATTATAAAATACAATGTTCGCAAGACCAGTGGCGCACGACCAGTGGTCGTGCGCGCTATCGTAAGTGGTCGTGCGATAAGGAAGACAGAACTCAGAATTCAGGGGGTAAGTGCACACGATCAGTGGCGCACGACCAGTGGTCGTTCGCAATAAAACCAGTGATCGTGCGCAGTGTTCCTGTACAGATTTGTACCGGGATCACCTGCACGACTCCTGCTCCAGCATACAACACTAATCAAACCACTGAAAGTGACACATAACCATGCATTAAAACTAATAATGAAGATAAACAAGAAATAACACCAAAACGGGCCTAGAAGTGCACATAGCATGGAATAACAAATATGAGCTAAAACAGGGCAAAGTGCAGTGCATAGACTAGAAAATTGGCCCAGATGAGTCCATATATGTGTATATAATTGGGACTCATCAAACAATATGTCCACAGTTGAGAAGTCATCTACAATAACTAGAGAATAATGCTTCCCTCCTAAGCTCTGTATAGCAGTAGGTCCAAAAAGATCTAAATGCAATAAATACAGAATCCTAGGTGAATCACTCTTGGATAAAGATTTGAAACTACTTCTAGTTTGCTTACCTAGCTGACAAGCCCTGCAAAGTCCTTCCTTCTTGTATGAACCAGAAGGCAGTCCTCTGACAAGATTGTCCTTAGAAAGCTTAGAGATAGTCCTAAGGTTAATGTGTCCTAGCCTTTTATGCCATAGTTCATTTGTCTTACTTATTGAATTAAATAGACAAATGTCAAAATTGGCAGAGTCAGTATTACCAGATAATACATTTTTATTTTTATTATTGGTAATAAGACATTGGGAAGGGTTAAAGGTTACCTGATAACCTTCATCACATAACTGACTTATGCTGATGAGGTTATGCTTGAAACCTTTGACATATGATACTTCTTTGAATGTGACTGCTCCAACTTTGACTTGTCCATACCCTTTTGTCTGTCCACAGTTGGAGTCTCCAAAGATAACTTTGGGTCCAAGCTTTGCCTTATAATTGCTTAGGTTGGCCTTGTTTCCTGTCATATGCTTTGAGCATCCACTATCCAAGTACCAATATTCTTTTATCCTTGGATAGCCGTGTACCTGCAAAGACAGAAAAATAAACTAGTTGTTTTTGACCCAGACTACCTTGGGTCCATTTGTTTGTCCACAATATTCAGAAATAAAGGACATTTCAGGCTGATCCTTATAGTCTTGTGGATGATATCTCCTTGGAGGTATGATCCATTTAGTAAAAGGATTTTTAGTGTGTTTAGAATTAGAATTCCTGAAATTCTGTGTATAGTTTCTGTTCGACAAATTTGGGTAAAATCTTCGATCATCGTTCGACGAATGTACATGATTTCGTCGAGCGCCGTCCATGTAATAACTATACTGAAAATCTGTATTCAGTTTTCGTCGATCTACGTTCGACAAATTTGAATCTTTTTGTCGAGCTTTGTTCGACGAATTCTTCTGAATTCTCTTATTCTTAACAGACTTGCTTGAAACATCTTTATTTGCTTCTACAGCCCCTTTGCCTTTAGCAGATATGAATTTTATGGGTGTAGATAATATATTCTTCTTAACTAGATGTGGCTCACTTGATGAGGCACCCAAGCCCAGTTTGCTATTAAGTCTAGCATTAACTGTGCTTGTTATGTCCATCAGTTTGATACTTCTCCCATTTAGGGATTCTTCAAACTCTTTGGCTTCAGACAACTTGCTCTCAATGAGAACAATATGTTCCCTGGAGGCAGCCAAATCCTTTCTAAGGTTTATATTTTCTTCACTTATAATTTTCATGTCATCTAGCTTACTTCTGAGTGAGATTATTTCTTTCTCAGGTTTCAGTAAGTCTAAGCAAAGAACTTTGAATTCAGCCTTGAATTCAACTGAAGTAAAATCAAAATGAGACAATACCTGATCTGCATCATCTTCTACTTCAGAGTCTGATTTTTCCTTATCAGAATTATGTCCCGAGGCATTGATAGCCATCATGCAGAATGTTCTTTCTTCTTCTTCATCACTGGAGCTGGATGAGAAAGCATATTCTAACTCACTGCCTGAGTCATATATTGTCATCAGACATTTGTCACTTTCATTTGATTTTTCTTCATCATCATCAGATGAACTGGATGATGATTCAGATTCAGTTTCACTCCAGGATTCGGCAATGAATCCTCTTCCCTTCTTTTTGTGCTTGTGTGAGGAAGATTTGTTGGAGCTTCTTTTCTCTTCTTTTTCCTTTTTCTTTTCTTTCTTTTGATTTTTTGGACATTCTGTCAGGTAGTGTCCAGGTTTCTTGCAACCATAACAAATAACTTCTTTAGGAGTTGATTTGTCATACCTTTGCTTTTCTCTTGATCTGGACTCCTTCTTTCTGAAGTCCTTCTTAGCCATTTTGTAAAATCTCTTGGCTATGAGACTCATAAAGTCCTCATCTTGTGGAGTCTTTTCTTCTTTTGTATCAGTTGCTTTGAAAGCTATACTCTTTTCTTTCTTTGTTGCTGGAGATGTAGTGGATGATTCAGCTTCCCTGGACTTGATGAGCTGCTCATAAGATTTGAGTTTGCCCAACAAAGCTTCCGTGGTAATCCCATTTAGACTTCTGGCTTCCTTGATTGGCCAGATTCTAGAATCCCATGTACTGGGGAAGCACATTTGAATTTTATCATTTATTTCAGTGATAGATATCACTTTGTCCAGAGATTTCAGCTCATTAATTATGAGACTGAGTCTGTTATACATGTCAGCCACTGTCTCTGTATCTCCTTTCTTGAAGTTTTCATACAGAGAGATCAAGTCTGATCTTCTGTCTTTTCTTTCATCTGCAGAACCTGCAACCATATTATTTAGTGAAATCCAAATTTCTCTAGCTGAAGTACATTCAACCACTTTTTGAAATATGTCATCAGACATAGTTTGAGCCAGTATGTTCATGGCTTTAGCATTTGCACTTCTTTGCTTCTTTTGAGTTTCTGTCCACTCAGGAGGTGGGACAACATGATTGTCTGTTGTGGCTTCAGTGCTTGTTGATGTTGTAGGTGCTGGAGGCCCTGTCAGAATAACATTGAAAATCTCTTCATCAATAGAGTTCATATAAAGCATAATCCTTGCTTTCCAAAGTGCAAACTTGCTAAGATTGCACATTGGAGGTCTTGTGCTTGAGTACTCCTTGTTTTGTGCCATGAGTTTTTAACAAAAAATAGATAAACAAAAAAACTCTAAATTAATTTAAGATCTAATTGATCTTTGTGATTCAGGTGTTAGCCTGTAAAGAATCAACTTCCTCTGATACCAATTGAAAGTGGAGGTTAGATCTTAAGTTACTCTAGAGGGGGGGTGAATAGAGTATTAAAACTTTTCCTTAGTTTTTATAGTGTAATTAAAAATAGTGTTATATATATGTGTAAGCAGAGTGAGAGATATAAACAGAATAACTGAATAAATAAAAGCACACAACACAGTACAAAGAAATAAACACACACAGAAGACACAAGGAATTTATAGTGGTTCCCCAATAAATCTGGGTAGTCCACTCTTCTACCACCCTTTGGTAGGAGTCCACTAGGAGGGTTGATCAGGTGCCCTAACACCAAGGTGATTTTGATCAGGTGTCCACACACCACAGAGCTTTTGATCAGGTGGTCAAAACCAACAGGATTTTTTGATCAGGTGTCTTGCCACCAAGGAGCTACACTTTTGAAGGGAGTATTAACCCTGTACAAGAGAGGTGATAAAGAGTTATAGTGTTCTTCTCTGTCAAGATGCTGAGAGAAGACTCTAGTGGACTTGTTGTAAAGCTCCCCCTGTCTGATTGAAGTATTTGACAGATGTTGGAGAAGCTTTCTCTTGAAGACACAAATCTTCTGTAGCAGATTGATCTGGAAGAACAGGTTCTTCAGATTCCTTGTTGCTCTTGTAGAAGACTTGAACTTGCAGCAGAATATCTGAGAGATGGATCTTGAAGATGATGTTCTCAGAAGGAAGATGAGTGTTGCTTGAGGAAGAAGAAGAAGACTGAGAATAATAGACTGAATGTTCTTCTTCTTTCTTTCTCTATCCTTGTTATTGTCTTTCTGTATTCTGTAAGTAGTAATAATTTGAATTCTGTCGAGAGAGATAAGACAATAATGTCTGTCTTTGGTATATTCTATTTTTGGAATTGAATAATCTGTCTTTAATTCTTTCTTGGAATAACAACAAAGACAAAACGATTTTGTCAGGTCCTTTAATTCCTTAGCCGTGAAATACTCCTTAGCATTAATTGTCAACGGCTATTCTTGTCTTGGAACAAAGGAAAGAAGGAATATATTTAAAGAATATAATATCCTTACTTGCATGTCTTGAATACGTCCAAATATATTGAATATATCCATTGGAGTCGCCGATCTGAGTTCAGAGTGTGGACAAATAACTAATATAAATAATCTGGACTTGTATTTGTCGAACTAAGCTTTAATACAGAATTTGTCGAGCTCTGGCTAGAATTCGTCGAGCGTTGCTCACAGAATGTCGAGCGCTGGAACTGGCCATAATACTTCAGTCTGCTGAGACAAATTCGTCGAACGATGCTAGGCATTCGTCGAACGCCACTCGACATTTGTCGAACACTGGGAACTTAAATTTTTCTTTAAGTTCTAGCTACTCTAACAGCCTAAAAACTTGACCCTTAAGCTATACAATGGGGTCAACTTGATTCTTAGTTAAAACATAGTGATCCTAGCCCAAATCAGTAATAGGGTTGTTCCAACAAGCAGAAATAAAAACAAAAGGAAATTTAAACCAGACTATAAAGTTTAACTTGAAGCAAAGCTTAGGATAATATACAGATTTTCTAGAAATATGAAATTTCTCAGGAAGTTCAAAAAACTTTTGACAACAAGAAGCAAACAATTTCCTGGGAAAGAAAAAGGCAAGATCAAGATCATAAAAACGGCACTTGCCTCGATTTCAAATGACGATTCGTCAGATTTTGACGATCTAGACGACGACCTTCCGATCCCTCGCTCCGACGATGAGATCGACCTCCCAAAACACCCTCTTCGACTGAACCCTAACTTTCTCCCTCCTCTTTTTTTTCTCTCGTTAAAAAGAAGAAATCGCTGGATCTTCCTCGAGAAGGGAATTATCCTGCAACTTTTATTTTCTACATAAGTTAATTAGCATGGCATACGGCTGGTTGCCAAGAAGATTTATATTGAAGTTAGTGGATTTTTAAAATTATACATATATCTGATTATATATATATATTATTTATAAAGTTATATATTCAGAATCTATACACACACACACATATATCTTTAACTTATAAAACTCGCCGGATCTTGACGACGCGTCCAAAAGGGTAACGCCCTCACCTCAACACTTCGAATTTAACATTCGATCTAAAATAATTATCATTATTCTCATTTCACATAATATATCCGAAATTTTGGGGCGTTACAGGGGAGAAGGCAGTGATAAATGCAGGCTCACATTAAGCAATGTGGACTACAAGTCAAATCAAGCAAACACTGTAGAAGCATCCCTCTGAGTATGGATTAGTAGAACCATCAGAAAGCACGGACTCAGGAGAATATGACATTGAATTTGGAGAATCTGCCACTTCAAGAAAAAGTAAGAGAATTCAGAGCAGGAAATACAGGCAGAAGAGGCTAAAGGAAGTTGTGCAGGATCCACTAGCAGGAAAGTGGAGTCCTGCCTCCAGGGAGATTATTTCAGAAAGCTGGATAGAATTTGGATATCCTCGGGAATGCACTGAAATAGTATATTATTTAGCTGACTGGAATAGTCATATCAAGCAAATGGAGAAGAGGAGAAATCACAAGATGGCATTCCCTCATGGTCCTCCTCCATCTCCAAAGAAGATCCCCAAGCCTATCCACTTCTATGAAAGATAGAAGAGAAAGGGAAAAGGCAGCAACAACAGAGTTTGAAAGCCACCATCAAAGGATGTTTTGTCTAAATATAACATGGACAAATGATTGCTAATTGTTTTCCAAAAACTTTTATTTTGTTTATGTGATGCTGAGTAGATAAATCTAAGTTAAATTTACTTGAATCATAATTCTTTTTATGTGTATGACATTTATCATTGAATGAGTTATGACTTCTTCAACAAGGGGGAGATTGTTGGGAACAGTGCCTAGCACTGTTCCTGATTTGAAGAAGTCTCAAGTCAATGATAAAAACATTATGTATTTGATGGTGTGTTCAGTTTATGCTTGTAGAGATTAAACAATATGTCCAATGCTTCTCAAATTCCATGAAGTACAATATCGTCGAGAAGGACTAGGCATATCGTCGAATAAAGCACTCGTACATCGTCGAGATTGCATACAGAGATAAGTTGAAGGATCATGATAGTTATCGTCGAAATGATATGGACAACTCGATGATATCGTTGTGACAACAAAGCTGACACGACGACATCGTCGTAAGGAACAAGAAGAATCAATCAAGTTGTATATCGTCGTGTCAATCTGTATCACACGACGATATCGCAGAAAGACTTAAGTCAAAGTATTCGGGAGTATTGACGACATCGTCGTAAAGATATCTTGTCGCTGAGAAGACTAAGAAAGAATCTGTAAATGCAACCGATAGAAGAAGAATGGATTATCGTCGAAATGATCTAAACGATATTGATGAGAAGTAAGAATGATCAAAACGATATCGCCGAAAAGACAGTATGGTTTCAATGACATCGTTGAGAAGACCAGAAGTTACCAACAAGATTACGACAACATCTTCATATCGTCGTAAGTGCTAGTGCAGCTAGGATATCAAGTATCGTCGATATATCATTCTCTGAAGAAGACTTGAAGATTTGTTCAAGTCCAAAATGGATCGTTGTAATGGCAAGTTATGTCGTCGAGACGTTGCAAATATCGTCGAGACAGATCAAGACATTTCAAATCGTGTTGTCTGCATTTAATGCCGCCGCATGATGGTCCAATCAGCACTTGCCGTTAAGGAATGGGCTCCTGACACTTAAGGTACATTCTAGGAGACCGTTAGCCGGCTCCTCAGAGATATAAAAAGAATAAGTGTCTGCCCTAATTAACATACAGAATACTCGCAAGCTTTTCCATCGAACAGTAATATGACTACGGGGAGAAGGAAAAAGAACTAGAGAGCTACAAAATCTTCATCAAGTTCTCCAAGTTTCAGTCTAGCAACATCGACTGATAAGAAGAGTTCCAGATTGAAGAAGAATCTGTGATGTCCAAAATAACATCAAAAGCATCCTCTTCAAGTCCAAGAAGTCAATCTCCATCCGGCTAAAAAAAGATCTTGTATTATTTCTCTATTGCTTTGTAGGGCTTGAGGGCCTGAGCTTTGTAGGGCTTGAGGGCCTGAGCTTTGTAGGGCTTGAGGGCCTGAGCTTTGTAGGGCTTGAGGGCCTGAGCTTTTGTAGGGATTGAGGGTCTGAGCTTTGTAGGGCTTGAGGGCCTGAGCTTTTGTAGGGCTTCAGGGCCTGAACTTTGTAGGGCTTGAGGGCCTGAGCTTTTGTAGGGCTTGAGGGCCTGAGACTTGTAGGGCTTGAGGGCTTGAGTGTAGGGATTGAGGGTCTGAGATTGTAAGGCTTGCATGCCTGAGTATTTGGTGGAGTTTGCCGAACCTAGCACACTGCTAGAAAGGTGTAGAGGGAGAGTGGACTAATCAAGACACCCTATCTTGAGGAACCACTATACGTACATCTGTTGTTTTTGTGTGGTGTTTTTGTGAGTGCTGCTGCTCTGTGATAAAATAGCTTAAGATGTTGTGCATACAATTCAAAAATAATTATATCACCTAATCCCTCTTCTAGGTAATAGTTCCATAACTAACACATACACACACATGCGTGCACGCAGGGGAGAGAGTGAGAGAATGCACATGGGCTCCTCGAGCGCTCGTGATAGTACCCCGACTACACACACAGAGACACACATAGAGACATACACAGAGACACATAGACATACACATACACACAGACACATACACACACACAGACACAGACACACACACACACACACACACAAACACAGACGCAGACACACAGACACAGATGCAGACACACAGACACAAACGTAGACACACAGCCACAGACGCAGACACACAGCCACAAACACAGCCACAAACACAGCCACAGCCACACACAACCACACACAGCCACAGACACACACAGACACAGCCACACACAGCCACAGCCACACACAGCCACAACCACAGCCACACACAGCCACACACAGCCACATACACACACACACACACAGAGAGAGAGAGAGAGAGACAGAGAGACAGAGAGATAGAGAGACACACAGAGACACACATAGAGACACACACAGACACACACAGACACACACAGACACACACAGACACACACACACACAGACACACACAGACACACACAGACACACACAGACACAGACTATAAGATCCCCCTCCCGCACTAGGAGAGTTCCCGGATCTTATGCCCAGAACCGCCGCCTTACGGTGACGCTAACACACGAGTTATCCGCCTCCGTAAGACGTCAATCCTGCCGGCAAGAATGATCAACTAGGTCAACAAGAATAAGAAGAAAAATAAATGAACAAGTCCACAATCACACGCATCTGTATAAAAATATCCAAATGTAAACTGTCCATCAATGAGTACAATAAATGAAAGAGTAAAAGGGCTTATGCCCGTGACATATCCAAAGTAGAACAACATCTCACTCTCTCATTCTACATCTATGCGGAAGCTAATCAAACTCTCAAATCTTCAAACACCTGTCTTGTAGTAGAAGTACCGTGCGGCTTCTGCTCCCAGGTCCTGCCATCATGTCCTGTCTGGTCGTACATGTGCTCAGCTCCTCGAACACCTACGATCACAACCGATCGTTAGTCATAAAGACTAAGCCGATTTTGTCCCTGCCTCCCCCCGCGACTCCTAGGCACCGAGCAGGAGGAAGAAGCGGAGGACAATAAAGTGGAGTAAACAAAAGCAGGTGACATGGAAATCTAAGCTAGCAAGTATATATAAATAGGCAAGCACTACTATAGCAGTATAAACAAATAAGCAGTAAAGAGCATTAAAAAAAGTAAGTAATAAGCAGTGCGCGCAGGTATAGCAAACAAGTAAATAATTCTAGGCTACCATCACATGAGTACCTTAACTTATATGAATGCCCATACAAACTTATAAGTTAAGATTTCCGGAATTGTAACTTATCAGATAAAAGAGCCCATACTAATTTATATGATAAGGGTCTGCAATTATGTTCTAGGTTTACGTATGATATGATATGCATGCTATGATATGATTCATACAAGTGCAACTTACCCACACGACTCTGTGATCACAGACCTTTAGTTCCCGCTTTTCGGAGTTAGCTACACTCTCTGGTACTACAATTGTGGCTACGGTAGCGGTGGAGCGGGCATCTCCACCCCTAGGCGGGTATACACACTACCAGGCCTAGACCTCCCATACGCCTCTGTATATGTCCTAGGTGCACTCTAGAGTCTTGCGTACTCTTTGCTGGAACCTACCAGTCTTAAAGGCTGGGTGTGCGTCCTTTTGGGGATCGTCCCCCAGACCGTAGTATAAACAACCTACTGGCCCCTCAGCCTCACACCCGCCTAAGTCAACGTGCTGTCGTCGGTGTGACGACCGGCCCGTACCGAAGACCCGCCACTAATTTGTTCTTATGCACATGCAATTTATCACCACCCGGCCTCCAGCTCGCAGGACTAACCCGTCCTGATATACAACCTCCCGAGCCTCCAGCTCGCAAGACCATCTCGTCCTGATATACTATATCCCGAGCCTCCAGCTTGCAGGACTAACTCGTCCTGAAATACAACTTCTCATCCCTTAACTCGGGATGAAGTTTACCAGATCTCTTATTCATTTTGTTAGATTAATCTTGTCTAATTATTGTATACTTAGAAGTTTAGGGTGAATCCTGGACTTCCCGAGGTTTACCCGGTGAAGGGCTCGCAGCGGTACTAGGGAATGCAATGGGCTGAAACCCAAATCCCCCATTCCAAGACAATTACTTTTATTGGTGGCTACCCCATTCTAAGACTCACTCTACTTATTACTCTTTATAATTTAAGTGTTTTCATGACTTATGTTTCACCCCATTCCTAAGCAACCATTCTCTTGAATGGTGCTCAACTCTCAAGATTCTTCGTCCTCTAAGTGGTCTATACACATATCTTGTTATAATCCAAATCTCACTGATTTCCTATGTGATTTTGTTGACCTAATCATCATGTTGAGTTTTCACTGTCCGCAGACCACAACATATAACTAACTTAGATTCCTATGATGGAACCTTGGTCAAATCACTTCCAACTGACTTTTAATTTTTATCATAAGTTCATGATGGATATAATAAGAGATGATCAGAGTCTAAGCATGTTTCATATAATTTTGACTTCTATAGAAATTCATTTAATCAATTGTTATCATCTAAAATGCAAAGGGGGTATCATGCTAGTGAATTCAAACTTGCTAAATATTCTTCCAGAGGTGATATTTGACATAATAATAAGATTCCCAATGTTTCATAATTTTCCAGCAGATATAAACCCATAATTTCTATTTATCATTAAATGGTTAACAAAATGACTTTGTACATCAAGTACTAGATCTTGACTTCCTAAAATTCTTAGAAAATTACAGTGGCACTATAATAGTGTAAAAACACTAATTTCAGAAGATCATAATTTTCCAGCAAATTTAAACCCACAATTTCTATTTATCATTAAAGGGGGTGATAAAATGACTTTTTACAACAAGTACCAAATCTTGACTTCCTAAAATTCTGAGAAAATTACACTGGCACTTTAATAGCATAAAAACACTAATTCCAGAAGATCATAATTTCCCAGCAAATTTAAACCCATAATTTCTATTTATCATTAAAGGGGTGATAAAATGACTTTGTACAACAAGTACCAAATCTTGACTTCCTAAAATTCTGAGAAAATTACAGTGGCACTATAATAGCATAAAAACACTAATTACAGAAGATCATAATTTCCCAGTAAATTTAAACCCATAATCTCTATTTATCTTTAAAGGGTGACAAAAATGACTTTACACTACAGGTACTGAAATTTGACTTCCTAAAATTTTGGAAATATTACAGTAGTATCATATTGACATAGAAACACTATTTCGAGAAGATCACAATTTTCCAACCATTTTGAACCCACAATTTCTATTTATCGTGAATGCACATTATTATGAAATTACAAAAGAAATACCAGAAATAATCACCCATAAATTTTGATAAAATTACCATAGGCTTATATTAGCATCATGACCTATGTGATTTATCTCAAATTTATCAGACCAATAAAAACTCAGTAATTGCACAAGATTCACAAGGGGTATATTTGTAATTTTGACTATTTATAACATGAAATATTCCCAAAAAATTCTCAGAAAATTCATGCTGCCACAATAATGAAATCAAAGACTAAACCCTAAGTTTCACTTTATTCTGAAATCATATGACCCCCCTTTCATCTTATAACCTAAATTAGGGGTAATTTAGTAAATTCCACATTTTGGGATTTTTGTACCCAAAAATCCCCAAATAACTTTTGGGAAGTCATATTACTGCCATGGACCCATGTCCAGCATTTCAAAGCCATTGGGTCAACCCCCAAGGCTTGGGGCCCTCTCCACCCCAAAATTTGCTAAGGCACACATTAAGGTCTTTAGTCTAGCTCTTGCATGGCTCATAACTCCACATGAACAAGGCCAAATGGTCTCAAATTCCTACCAGTGGTCTAGATATATATAAAGAGCTTACCACCCAAATTTGGGGGTGTTTGGAATTATATAACTCCATAAATACCAAATATTTACTTTTGCTAATAAATGAAATAACTCAGTGGATGTAGATCCATAAATTCTCAAATTTAAACCCTAGGTGTTTCATCATACCATGCATGCATGGTGTAAATTTCAAGGGATTTGGTTAAGCCATTTAAAAGATATAGCATTTTTAATTTTTGCCCTTCACAAGGAGCATCCCTAGGAAAATGAGTGCCCTGGCGTCCACAGTGAACTAAATCATTTGATTTAAATGGCAAATGAAAGTAGACTCATAGGGCTACAAAAGTCATCTCTGCCACTTTTTGAAAATATGGCCTCTAAGGCCTTCAAATATTGCATGCAAACCTCTGCATATTTTTAGGCAGAATAAATTTGGTCTGCCAATAGAGATCAAGGAGACGAAATCAACGGCTGTGATTTCATCTCCTTCCTCTAGCCGACGGCCCAGAGGAAAAGAGCTCTGATCCCGGCCAAACACTACCCTCCCCGGCCATCTACCGCCGCCACCACCTCCGTTGAGGGGTTGGTCGTCGATTGGCGGTGGAATGGTGGCCGGAGGTGGCGATTTCCGGCGATCCCTGGAGGAAGCCCAAACGAAGCTCGGGAAGGAAAAATCCCATGGTTGTCGGTTCAATTGAGCCTGACTGCACTTGCTAAGACCCTAGATGACTAGCACAAAGCGCGAGGGGGAGAAATCGTGCCTGTAGGCGAGCTTGACGGCGCGTATTGTGGTTGTGCGACATTGTGGCGGCGAGCTCCGGCGATCCTCCCCGAAATCTCGTTTCTGCGCCGTTTTCCCTGCTCCAATACGCTGGCTCGACTACTCTCAACCTTCTGAAGGTGATGGAAGGGTCAAAATGGGCTGAGAGGGGCTGATTATAGGAGTTTGAAGAGGGGGGAGTTCGGTTTCACCTTGGTTTCTCCTCCTAGCCACCAAGTGGCACTCCCTCTGCTCAAATCCGGCCAAGACTTGCATGGGGAGTTTAGAGGAGGCCTTGGGCAGAGGAGAGGAGGGCCACATGGCCTCCTCTCCCCAAAATCTTCTTGTTTCTTAATGGAGGAAGGGGAAAAAGACCATGCAACCGCTTTGCATGTCATTGCATGTTGGATTTAGGGGGCAATGCTGGTCATTAGCCATATGGGCTTCAGAGTGGGCCTTGGATGAGGGTCTTAGTCCACTTGCATTTGGTTTAAATCCAAATAAGCCCAATTTCGGCTATTTTGACCAAATGTTGACTTATGAGTTGACTTTGTCAATTGGGTGGGTTGACTGGTCCAAGGTGTTGGCATTGAGTCCAATGACACTACCCAAGGTTGGTTGAGTCATGGTGAAGACCTAGGTGATCTAATTTGACCAATATGTGTAATTTTGACCAAAATTGAGGGAATGTTGACTTTGGTCAATTTTGTCAAATTGATGACTCCAAGATGGGGCTTTGGAGTCAATTGGGTCCTTCATGATGTCCTAATACTAGGGGAGAAACCAATTTGATGTTTTGGGGGTGAGTTGAGTCTATTGGGGAAGGATTGGCTTATGTTGACCTAAGTTTGACCTTGGTCAAATTGGACAAATAGGTGACCCCATGATGGGGCTTTTGGGTCCAAGGCACTCCTTAAATGGTTTACCATCTGGTGGTAGGGTCAATTTGGTCATATGAGTATGAATTGAACCCTATTGAGTTGAATTGAGCTATATTGACCTAGATTTGACTTTGGTCCACTTGCCTAAATTGGTTGACCAATTGATGAGACTTTTGGCCAATTATGTCTCCTTTGGGGTTAGGGACATGGTGGTGGGGTTAATTCACAAGTGTAAGTTCAATTTTAGCTAATTTGACCTAAGTTGACCTGCCTCCTATAGTGGATCACGTATGAGTTCATTCAACTCAGTGCATCCCAAGGTCACCACCAAGCTCAAACTCACCTAACTCACCACATGTCCTACCCTAATTGAAGTTAAAGGGGCCTAGTAGGAAATGAGATGTTACACAGACACCCACACACCCACACACCCACACCCACCCACGCGCACGCGCGGGGTGGGTGGGTGGGGGGGGGGGGGGGGGCGTGGGGGGCGTGTGTGTGTGGGGGGGGGGGGGGGTGGGTGGGGGGATGGGGGGGGGGGGGGAGTGCACATGGGCTCCTCGTGCGGCCGTGACAGTACCCCGACTACGATAGAACGCCGACATGACGACGCTCCCTCCGCTGGCATCCCCATGAGCACAGTACTCTGGCGGTCGCTCGACTTTCAAATGTGTTCGATGGTGGGGGAGAGGACTGCAAGCTGCAAGAGCATTGTCTTGCCGGAGTACTATTGTGGCTGCACGAGTACCCCTTATGACCTATCTCTTGTACGATTCAAGATGAAGGCTCCGTTTGGCACGATGGTAGCAACGGTGATTATGAACCTTTGTTCGTGAACACCCAACTTGACCTAAGGATCTAGGTTCACTTTTAAGTTCAAAATTAATTTTCTTTTTTTATGTCAATCATAATTGTTATCATGCCCAATATATGGTGATATTTTTCGGTGATCTTTTTGTCCCAACTCATGGGACTCGGGGGGGGGGGCAGTGCAGCTAACGCACTGCACGGTGCAGTGCGATCCAACGGTGCGAGTGCGAGATGAGTGCGCCGAGATGCGTGCACATCACAGCGCACTCATCTTAAAGCGTGCACGAATCTCGGCGCACTCGCATCTCGCGCAGTGCACCGTTCGATGCGTGCACTGCACGGTGCAGTGCACCCCCCCTTTTTCCCAACTCATGGGAGCAAAAACAGTATCAAAATGGAGCCGAAATCACTACAACGGCTAAAGTGCATCCAAGACGAGAAAGATTAAAACCTAGAGGACAGCGAGTTGTAGTAAAGATCAACAAATCCCGTGCGAATCAATGAAACGCGGTTACAGCGGTTACCGGATCAGCGATCGGGGACTGGCTTGCGACGACAACCGACTAATGCGAAGGGAGCAATGACGGTGACCGACTAGGGCTCGACTTGTTGATCTCTCTAGTACCGAGCGCAGCTAGGGTTTCCTCTCTGCCGAGTCGATCGCCTACTATTCTCCCTGCGAGCGCCACCAGATATTCCTTCACTGCTCTCTTGCCAAGCATCCTCTTTTAGCAATCTGCCTCTGTAAGATCTCGAACTGATGTACAAAGAAGACAGTACCATTGTTGTCGATTTTAATGTGGTTTTTCGTTGTTTTTATGGGTTCTGGAATTTTCTGTCACTCGTTCGAGTGTAAAGAAAGTCTAACGAAATTCAGTACAGTTTTCAATTTTCCTGCATTCCTTCTCTCTAAGTTTATCTCGTCTTTGACATGAAGCTCCAACAATATTAGGAATGTTGCTAACCAGAGTAAAGAGCATAGAAATTTGATAGTCATTGTTTGCAGCTACAAGTGCTAGTTGTAATTGATGAGCAAAGCAATTAACATAATACACAGATTCATTTTCTCTTAATATCAAACTTTTAAGACCTCTGAATTCTCCCTGCATATTACTTGCTCCATCATATCCTTGCCCACGTAGTTTTGAAAGACTCAAACCATGAGTAGAGAATATCATATCTATTGCTGCTTTTAATGATACAGCTGTTGTATCAGTGACATGAACGATAGCAAAAAAACACTCAATAATACTTCCGGCCTTGTCCATATAACGAAAAACAACCGTCATTTGTTCTTTAATTGATATGTCACGAGCTTCATCAACTAATATTGAAAATAGGTCATCACCAATTTCTGAAACTACGGCCTCTCTAATCTCACAAGTAATGACACTTACTATATCTTTCTGAATCTGAGGTGATGTTAATTTATTATTTTCTGGAGCATTTTGTAAGGTTACTTTTGCAATATCTTCATTGTGCTCTCCCAACCATACTAAAAGCTCAAGAAAATTTCCCTGATTATTAGATGTCGCGGATTCATCATGACCTCGAAAAAATAGACCTTGGTTCAACAAAAATCTAATAACATCAATTGATGCTGTTAAACGAGCATGATACTCTGCTTTAGCAATATCTGTTTGCCTAGAAAATACAACTTGAATGTGAGCATTTTGACTTATAAGATCTTGACATTTCTTCAAAGCTATGTTATGTGCACTAGCATGAGAACCTACATGCATTTGTAATTTTTCACTTTTCTTCCAATGAGACCATCCTGTAGTGACAAATGTGTTTCCACCTCCTTGATCCCCATGTTCAACTTTAAACAAATAACAACACAGACAAAATGCAACGTCTTTTGCTATACTATACTCTAACCAATTGCTATGTAAGTTAAACCAATCTGGAACAAAACGCCTTGGATCTTACCAAAATAAGTAAACTTAAAATTATGATTTCTTGGTTGGCACGGGACTTTTAGCCAATAAGCCCTTCGAACTTGATCTCTTATATTCACATGATAATCAGAAATCATTGGTCTTAATCCAGGATCTAAAATTAACTCATCAAAATTAAACTGTTCACGATTTCTTTTAAGATGTTTGAATTGACTTGATTCACTAACAATTACACAATCTTTCTCCTCTGAAATAGCAACACAAGAATTTGGAATAACTTCTCTACTTGGCACATCAGAATTACTTGATTCACTAACAATTACTTGCTCATCTGATTTTAATTTCTTTTTAAAATACTTTTCCATTCTGAAAAATAAGAATAATACCCAAAAGAACAAACACTATTAGAGACTAGAGAGCATAAGACTATAAGAGATTAAGACCTTGGTGTCCTGTGTCCATACCTGATGGCTGATGTCCAATGCCCCAAACTCCCAAAGTACTGTCTTTTTGGAATGAGAAGATAATTTTACCTGCACAACATAAAATAGTTGAAAGTTGAAGAGAAAAGGGTTCACTGGTAATGTAAATATTTTTTTTCAGTTCCCAATTCAGTAATAATAAATCCCATTTTGAAGTTCAAAACTATAAATTTCATATGGAGCAGACAATCTGAAACATTTTAGAGAAGCTTTACACGTTTTAGAACGATTTCTCTACTCTCAACCTAGAGGAAAATAAAGGATATTGTGACATTTGTTACTACTTGGACCACTTTCATTTCTCTTCCCAACTCACATTATTAGCATCCATACCAAAAGCAGATTAGTGAACAGAGATGTAAGACGTTAAGAGAAAAAAGTTCCAAATTCAGGAGTACAGAGAAATAAAAATAGCCTTGGGAATTCTTTTCTAAAATTCACAACTACCTGAACTGAGGACTAGGAGCGTCGCTGCGTCGGGATCGGGATTCGGGAGCGTCGCTGCGCCGGGAGGATGGAAGGGGTGGAGAATGCAACAGAAGGGTATGTGCCTATGCGCAACAGACGGGAGGATGGACTAGGTCGCGGCCTGCGGGTTGTGGCGCTGGGGCTTGCAGATAGGGAAACGGCAGCTCGCCGGCCCACCGGGGATAGGAAGCTGCAACAGACGGATGTAGATGGGGAGCGTCGAGGAGGACTGGAGGAGTACCGGAGACGGAGGACTGAGGAGCCTCGTTGCTGCGCTGGGCGGGATCGGGACTACAGACGGATGTAGATGGCCAGATGGGAGGAGCGCAGGGAGGAGGCGTACCAGAGACGGAGGTGGGAGGACTGAGGAGCTTCGCGGCTATGCCGGGTGGGATCGGGAGCCTCGATGTTTGTGAAATTTTTGAGGGGTTGCGTCCGCCCCTTCTCGACCTAAATTGGATCCGCCATTGCTCCTTATCATTGTTTTTCTTCTTCTCTTCAACTACATTGGCGATTTCCTTCGCCTTCTCCTCAACAACCTTTCTTGCCTCCACGACGTCTTCCACTTTCTTCTTCCTCTCCTCTGCTACTCGCTCCGACTCCGCAGCGTCCTTGTCATCCTTCTTCTTCTTCTCCTCTGCCACCTTTCCCGCCTCCTTTTTTTTCTCTCCGCAACCTTGGCCGCCGCCTCCTCAGTCTCTTTTATCCGCACCTGTAGTGCCTTCTCCTGCTCCATCTTTCTCGCTGCCTCTCTCACAACATCCTCGACCTCCTGCTTTGCCAGTTCTTCAAGGTATCTCTTCGCCTGCTCCACCTTTGCGTCGTCTGTCCTTTTGGCAATGCAGGCATCTATCTTTGCCGCCTCAATTTAGAGTCACGCCTCCTCCAAAGTCGACCTGGGAGGCTCGCTACTCCCTCTGCCGATTTCCTCAACATATTGCATATGTGATTTCTCGCCATGCGAATTCTTTCGTTGGGTGACCTCACCCACAAGGGTATCTAGTGAGATCGTCCTTGTCAGGTCCTCCTTCAGTCCCACGAGCTTTAGCGCTGCCTCAGGTCCCGCAACCGCCTCTCCGCTGTCCTTTCCGAAAAGGTCATCGAAGTCCCCCTGTAGAGGAGTAACATCAATGAAGAGTTTAATGAATGAACCTTCTGAAACATTAGAAGGAGAGGCAAATTGTCCCACAGTCTTGAAAGAGGAGGATATTCTCACTTCAGAAGTAGCGGATCCGGTGATATCAATCAGGAGGGAAGGTATCTCCACGGGCTGGGCGGTACTTGCTTCCCCTGACTCCCCGACCAACGGAGAGTCCTGTGATTTCTTCTTTTTCTTCGCCAGAAGGCGAGAATGGATGTGAGCCAAAGAGAGCTCTTTCTGTCCCACTATATCTTTCAGGACTACTCGCACTGCAGTAAACAAAAATCGAGCCGTCGTCAAATGGTGACCGAGGGCCCGAGAATCAGCTTATACATAAGCGCGCAGAGCATTTATGGCGAAATAGGTCTCACAAACGTTTTTTTTTCGAAATCTCATGTCTGAGATTTGAAATAATGCGGGGATCCTGTCTGCCCAAATTTCGCCATACTCGCTGTCAACAATCAGAATGATAACTTGTTTCCTATACAAGACCGAAGATCTCACCGATCTGGCATCTCAACTATGACGTACTCGCATGCAATTTTAACCTTCTTGTAACACTGTTGTAACCCATATAAATAACATCACAAACAACTAAGATTCGCGCTGTGCGAAATCTGGTCTCGCTGCAAGTGACAACCATTTTCTTCTCACTTAAATCTCGGCCATCCGAGGTACTCGCGACACCCCCCTGCGTCTCTCCCTGGTATTCGCAGCCCGAGTACTCGCCCACTCACAGTCCCCTATTTTTGGTGTTTTTGTGTTGTGTGGAGTTGGGACGCTTTTCACCCCAACACCAGTGAGTTCATTATTTCGATGTGGTGCGCTGGATGCTCGAGGTTGTTTTGCGGGCTCTGGCCACAACTTGTGCCGCCTTCACGGAGATCCTGCCTCCCCAGCAGCAATAAACGAGAAGATCCCAGTGCCCCTAGGTGACCTGAGAAGGAGCCCGCTACTGAGGACTGTGAGCATCTCGAACAAGTTCTGTCACGTCAATTATGCCTGCACTGCGACCTCCAGATTTTGATCAGGAGGATCATTTCTATCAATCCGCTATCGAGGGGAGGCAACCCCTTATGCGAGGAGGTTCTGAACATGCCATTGCCACCATTGTCTGCTGGATCCTTCTACTGTTTCGATGAGCTTTGTCTCAGACTGATGCTGAGGTTCACCATATGCAACAAAAAGAAGAAAGAGCCGCATGCCCTATTATCCATTTAGCAGAGAGCTCGCGAGACCCTTGAATAATACATCGACCTTTTCCAGGAGGATGTTATTGAAATCCAGGAGGTCGACGACTATACCCCCCATCTTGCGTTGATGTGCGAGCTGTATTTGGTGTTGCTTAAGTTGGAGGTCAGTCTCGATCCCACTTATTCATTCGAGGAGCTTATAGACCGTGTGAATCCGTTTATAGAGAGGGAGGCCACTAACAACGAGTTCTTGGCATCGCCGACAAGGTTGTCCATAGGAGAAGACCATCTAGACCCTGCAAGGGCTGGATGAGGTGTTGTTGCCAAGAGGAAGGAAGAGGAGCGTCGCCAAGTGCAACAAGAAAGTCTCTATCAAGGTCAGCGTGACCTGATCATCAACCCTCCATTCCAAATGAGACCCACTAAAGGCCTCAGGGTGGATCTCATATCATCTGCTGGGTTCGACGCGCTTTCCAAATCGCAACCGAGGTGATAGTAAGAGAAGTCACAATTTCTCTTTGCTGAGGGAGGCTATGAAGATAGCACGACGTTAGACACCTTGCACGGGTGGCAAGGTTCGGCACCCTCAGCAGCGGCGAGGTCCTGCACTGCATTACGTATCATAGAGAAGAAGGTCATGACATCACGAACTGTCACGTGTTCCAAGACCTCGTCGATAGGATAACCCGAGAATGGAAGTTTCCAGATCATGGAGCAGTGAGTAGGCAAGCGGTGGCCCCGCGAGAAGAAGTTGTGGGAGGACTACTCGCTTAGGTCTTTGCTAGATCTTGCTGTGAGGGGCGGGAGGTTGTAGACATGTTGGATGGCATTGGCTTGATCCACGACGGGGTTCCTTGAGGCCTTGCGGAAGGCTAGCCTTCCCACGATCTATAGGTTGGAGCCTGGAGGTGCAATAGCTTACTGGATGAATTCCGGGACTTAACAGTTTCTTCTCCAAGTTAGGGAGAAGTACTCGCCTTTCTTCAAGAACTCGCAAACCAAGAAGATGTTTGAGTGGAATCAGGAATTCGAGGAGGCTTTCCTTGGCTTGAAGCAAGAGTTCGTGGAAGCTCCTCTATTGCAAAGCCCACGGGTTGGGGAGGATCTCTTCTTGTACCTTGGCATTGGGACGAAGACAATGACTTCCGTGTTGGTACGAGAAGAAGGGAAGCAATAATTACTGATTTGCTATGTGAGATCTGTTTTGAAGAGCGTAGAAATCCGATATCCCATATTTGAGAAGTTTCCCCATGCCTTGATTGTCTCGGCCATGAGACTAAGGTTATACTTTCAACCACACACCATTAAAGTTGTCACAGATTATCCGTTGGTCAGCGCCATAGGGAAGGCAGAGCATTCAGGGAGGTTGGCTATGTGGACGGTGGGGTTGGGAGAATTTGACATCACTTACCTGCCTCTAATGGATATCGCAGGGGAGAGAGTCCCAAAAGCGTTTGCGGGAGCAAAGGTGATAATGACCACTTTTGTGATGACTGCAAGAAGTATTCACTTGATAGGCGGCTACCACAAGAGCGTAAGAATTTGCGGGAGTGGAAATGAGTGTTGGAACAGAGGATCTCGCGAAATGAAATCAGAGGTCAATGATGGGTTACTAATCACCATGAAGTACGTTCAAGGCAAAGCAGTATCTGGTGAGACCTGCAATGGTCGCCCCAGGTGCGGAGCGCCTAGTTCCATGATAGTTTGGACAATGATGAGAGGGTTGGGTTCTCTCTCAGAGTTCGGGCCCCCTTCAGTCTCTGCAGTAGCGGGGGCAAGGTTCATACTGGGGCTCAAGGCGATCCTCTACGACAACCAAGGAAGAATCCGACAAAGACAAGCATTCAAGCGACAGAGCCATGTAAAGTTCCTCACGAGACCTCACCTGACTTTCATTATGGAGGATAATGCCGGTGCTGTTAAAACTTGTTGTGTGAGGTTCTCACATTGCGGTGCCCCCTGCTTGCAGACAGGGTGATCTCTAGGCGTGCGCACGAAAAACCAAAACTGACCAAACCGACTCGATCTGCTCGAACCAAACTGATCGGTTCGATTTTCAATAGCTTGAAACTGAAAAAATAGAACTGTCTTCATTTTATACCTAAAAAGTTACTTTAAAGACATTCAGTTATGTTTCCTGAGTGACTTAAATACACTTAAAATAAATGAAATCACGCATAATGCACATTATCATACAAATTTTGAGCTAAAATTTAATCATTTAATGGCGAGCGCCACCAACCACATCGAACCCAACACTTGTCTAACATAATAATTTTGAATGTTTGATGCATACTTACATCATGATAATACACAATTGTATATAAACATAATAAACTATTAGCTAGCATGTAAATTTTTATTACAAATAAATGTTGTATACAAAATATAAGAAAACAAATGTTATATACAAAATATAAGAAACTAATAGTTAGTACCTTTCATTCATAATTTTATACATCCTCCACGCATTTAGCCACCACTATATAGTTAAAATCGCCGCCAAACCCAACTGATAATCTGACTAAAACCGTGTCGATAAATTGGCTTAAACCGAACCAAGGTAGAATTAAATGGTTTGATATTGGTTTTAGTCCAAACCGACCAAAACGAACCTCTTGCACCCAAGTGATTTCACTCGCCAACAAAGTCAATGTTGGGTGTGGAGGAACAACTATAGAGGCTTCTGCGATAGAGGTCAGTGACAAAGAAAGGGCGACTTGCCACCGCCTTAGCGAGAACATCCACTAACTCCACCAAGGGCGGAGAAGTGATAATAGATGGAGTCTTCGCCGATTCGCCGGGCAAGACTAACTCTCCTAGCTTGTCTACAGGTCGTCCAGGGGCTTGCGGAGAGGAATGGGCCTTCTTCTTGGCAGATCATCGATCGATAAAGACGACCTCTTGCAAGAAAATTTATCGTTCCTTGTACATTTCCGATCCTCCTTGTCGAGGATTCAACATGGGAGCATCATCTATTCATAATTGCCTGAATGAAGATCACCGGTTGGGCTAGTTGCCATGATAGAACTAAAGGGTACAGAGTCCTAGTTGTAGTTCAAGCCTTATAAATAGAGCAACTGTTTAGAGGGAAGGAGACCCGTTGAAGCAATTACTCCTATCCCTCACCCTCTCACCCTCTTACTGAACACTTCTTTGGTTTTCAGAGGGGGGGGGGGGGGGGGGGGGAGTCTTTTACACTCGTGTGCTAATGGTGAGACCTCAAATTGTGCACTTTCTACTCGCATAGTGGATTTCATATCTCTTTCCTTTCAATTACTTGTTTTCATTTTTCTTGGACCGAGTGGCTTTGACCATCCCAGTCGGAACTAGACAAAGCCGGATCTTGGTTTCAACACTAAGTTATATGATGAAATCCATGCTGCTGTAAATCTTGATTTATTAATCTATAATCCACACAAATATGTTTTTATATGATCTTGCTGTATTTTGCTGGAAAAGCGAGAGCATTTTTATGGGAGGAGACTTAAATGGAAATATATGGAAGAAAAATATGAATTATACAGACGTTTACGGAGGATTTGAGTATAGAGAAAGAAATGAAGAAAGAAAAACTATTTTATAATTTGCCATAACACATGAGCTAATTGTGACAAATACGTTCTTCATGAAGAGGGAAGGACATTTAATCATTTAAGTGTGGACCAAATAAGTCACTGCAAATTGACTATTTTATGACTCGTAAAATGAATAAAAAAATTTGTAAGGATTACAAAGTTATATTAGGAGAATGTTTGACAACAGAACACAAACTAATGGTGTTGGATGTGCAAATTAAATATAGTAAATTCAAGAGAAAAATAAGTGTTACAAAAAATTCGGTGGTTAAACATGAATACGGAAAAATAGGTTGCTTTTAAGGCAGTTGTTATGGAATAATTAATTGATGATCTTTATGTTGATTCTAGTGTCACATGCGGAGTTATTTCTTCACATTTAAGGATAAATGAAAAGAATGCACTCGGAGAGTCAAAAGGTTATGCGCGATGCGCTTCCACATAAAGAATCTTGGTGGTGGAAAGAAGAAGTGCAAGAAAAAGTGAGAGCAAAAATGACTAGTTATAAAGCACTATACGCTTGTAGTAATGATGAAAACTTGACAATGTATAAAGTCGCAAAAAAAGATGCTAAAAAAAGTAAGTACAACAAGAAGTCAAGCTTATGAAGATTTTTACAAGCGACTAGATACCAAAGATGGGGAACATGATCTATATAAAATTGCTCGAGCTAGAGAGAAGAAAACAATAGATTTAAGCCAAATTTAGTGTATGAAGGATGAAACATATAAGATTTTGACAGATGATGTGACTATTAAAGAGTGATGGAAAAAATATTTTTACAACTCTACAATAAAAAAAAGACAATGAACTGAGCTTGGAATAGTCAAGTAAATCGGAGAAGTATTGAAACATAATTTTTTATCGTAAAATTCAAACATCGGAGGAAATGATGCTCTGAAGAAGATGAAAAATTGAAAAACGGTTGAGCGAGACGATATACCCATCGAAGTATGGAAATGCCTAGGAAGGAAGAAATTTTGTGGCTTACATATTTTTTCAATAACATACTGATGACAAAGAGGATGCTGAACCAATGCAGAGAAAGTTTCTTAATACCTTTGTTTAAGAACAAAAACGATATATAAAATTGTGTCAATTACAGTGGAATTAAATTAATGAGTCATACCATAAAACTATAAGAATGAGTAATAGAGAGAAGAATAAGACAAGAGACTAGCATTTTGAAGAATCAATTTGGATTCATTCCAGGGAGGTCGACCATGAAAGCTATACACCCCTTGAAGAGACTCATTGACAACTATTGGGAAAAAAAATATTTGCATATGTTGTTTATCGATCTTGAGAATACTTATGATATGGTTCCAAGAGTGGTCTTATGGAGAATCTTAGAAAAGAAATGTGTAAATATATCATACATTGACGTAATCAAAGACATGCATACAAATTCAGTGCCTTGGGTGAGGACATCTGGAGGATTAACACAAGAATTTCCTATCACTATTGGCTTACATCAAGGGTCAGTTTTAAGCCCTTATCTCTTTACCCTTGTCTTAGATGAGCTCACCAGACATATCCAAAAAGCAATACCTTGGTGTTTATTGTTTGCAGATGATATTGTTTTGGTTGATGAGAGTCATGAGACGCGCGGGGGAGTAAATGCGAAACTTGAATCTTGGTGAGACACTTTAGAAAAGAAGGGTTTTAGGTTGAGCAGGACAAAGACGGAGTATATGGAGCTTAAAGTTAGTAGTGCAAGAAGGGCAGATTACTCCGTCATTAAGTTGGGTGATCAAGATATTTCTCGCAGCGCGTGCTTTAAATATCTGAGATTGATAGTTCAAAAAGTTGGAAGTGTAAATAAAGATGTGATGCATAGAATCTAAGCAGGTTGGTTGAAGTGGAGAGACGCGTCTGAGATCTTATGTGATCATAAAGTACTATTAAAACTTAAAGGAAAGTTTTACCGTACTACAATTAGACAAACAATGCTCTATGGTTTTGAGTGTTGGACAGTGAATTGTGTACATGAGCAAAAAATGGGAGTTGTGGAGATGAGAATGCTTAGGTTGATTTGTGGACACACGAGACTAGATAAAATTAGGAATGAATCTATCAGGGATAAGACGACAGTGACACCAGTTGTAGAGAAGATGCGAGAAGCTCGATTAAGATTGCTTGGACACATACAAGTAGACCATTAGAGGCACCTGTTAGGCGTTGTGGGAGTTTAGCCACTAGACATGTTAAACAGGGGAGGGGTAGACCAAAAAAGACTTGGTATGAAACTATAAGGAAAGACATGATGTACTCATGCATTATTGGGATTATGACTAAAGATAGGGCGCAATGGAGACAAAGGATCCATATAGCCGACCCCACTGTGGTGGCACAAACAGAGGAATGCATGCTCAACTAACAACAATGGGATTTCTACATTTGCACATGATTTTACAGATTAATTAGGTAAAGAACTTCGCGTAAGTGCATTATTTTGATTTAAACAGCTACTTCTCTTCTATTTTACTAATTGCTTTTCTATTTTAAAAAAAATATTACAAATAAAATTTTTTCAAATAATTTTCTTCATTTACCACCACTGATTTCCCAGGGCATCATTTTCCCCATTTTTTTCTTCCCCCTATTTACCATGGGTACCACTCTCTCAAACAGAACCTCAAAATGAAAGATGTCGCCATGCTAGAATCTACATTCGGAATGACCACCGGAGAATCCTTTCAAGAGAGCCCTACCGCCTCCCAGGTTAATTTATTCTTCCAGCTTATGTTTTTTAAAGAGATAGTCAACATTCTTAAATTTTTTTATGCTAACAGTTCTTCTTTCTGTGCATAGATTGACAAAAGCTATTCTTTACCGTTCTCCTTCCCGTCCCGTTCGTCCTCAAATCTTGAACTGCTTCACATATTTGTTTTCTTCTGATTTTACTTAAAATAATTTTTTAATTAGAAGAACCATTTCTTTTTGTCTCAGAGCCTCTCGATATCAAGAATTGGTTCTTCAGTTACCAGTACGAATCTCAAGAGTGCTCACATGCTTCCCATGGTCATGAAGATAAGAAAAAGCTCTTTTTAAATGTTTCATCCGAAGACCAGCCAGTTCATCCCAAGGTTAACTCTTAATTATTTCTCTTGAATCTTTTATTGCAATCACCTTCGTCTATGAATTCACATATCTTTTTTTATTTCTCAAATGTTTTTACACAAAACGTTCATAAATCCACCTTGAGGGAATATTGGGGTCATTCCAGGATGAAAATACAGTTGAAAGTATGAATTTTTGGTCCTCCGGAGAGAGCTCACAGAACGAATACTCACTGAAATCTGACTCATTCACATCTGAAGGAAAAATAGATTTATTTTTTGATGAAAGGCCGACATTGGAAAGTAGTAGAGAGAAAGGCATGGTCCCAAGTGGATGTAGCCAAGATCTGAAAAATGAAAATTTTCTAATCATCAAAAAGAAAAGTGACAGTGACCGGAATCGAGTTAGCAGTCAAAATGCGATTTTGCAACTTGAAGAAGCATTTCCAAAGCATGGTAGCCTCCAGTCCAAGTGCAAGCAAAATTTACATCTACTTGGAGGAAGCAGCTATACAGAACAAAAAGAAAACATTGTAGTAGTACAAGAAAATGAATTTATTTCAACAAAGAACACCAAAGGTGTTGCAAAGAAGAATGGAGAAAGTTCAAAAGCTGTGTGTTTAGTTGTCAATAGGAAGAGAAGAAACAGAATTGAGCTGCAAGAACCTACAAGTATTTTAGGGAAGGAGCAAGCTTTCTCAAAAAGGAGAGCCTTAGCAGATCAAACCAATGTTTTGTTCGCCGAAGAAGCAATTGCAGCAGAAAAATCTGGGAAATGGAAGTGTCCTCGCAAGAGCAAACCCTATGTTGGGCCTCCATTCAAGCAGCTTCGGCTGGAACGATGGATGCGTCAGGTATAGTGCTGTTGTATCAAAAAATTTGGTGTGCTCCTATTCTGTGGACTGAAATTTGATTTTCTATTTCTTTATATATGCCAGAATGTTGTGGTAATAATATGAACTTAAAAATGAATGAATCATCTAGATATGTACCCATTTGATTGCTTGCTGTTTAAAATGTTTAAAAAAATTAAATACGATTCTTGCTGAATAAAATTGCTCAAAAGGAGCGCACAACCATGTGAGGGTATTTCTGAAAATGTAACACTTTTCTGTGAAAAGTACTATTACTACATTGGATTTGTCCTACCATCTAGTGTGAAATTTGTCAGAATTGAATTGTTCTTTTTGATGGATTTATGTAGTCTAAATGTGATTTGAGATTACTAAGATTTTGAGATATATGTTTCTTTTATTATATATAATTATGATTTCTTTTAGTATTTTTAATAAGTACAAGTGGCTACTTTTTAATACTTTTTTACGCCTTTTCTTGCCCTATCCGTTCGATCTTGAGGCGCCCTTAGAGGTGGTGGGGAGGGGTGGGGGGGGGGGGGGGGGGGGGTGAATAAGGGTCTTAGAAAATTTTAAACTTTTATAGAAAACTTTTGAATGAGAGTGAATCAAAAGTAAGAGTTAGAAATTAGAAATGAAATCAATTTTATTAAATAAGAAAAGACATGATTATCATTTATAAAATTAATTACAAAATCTGATTTCTATGACGCTAGAAATCGAAGGCGAAATATGAAATACTCTTTTCGTTTTATATACCGACTCTTCTCACTAAGAACCGGTTGGCTTTAACCGATCTCTCCCCAGATACGACCTCAAGCCGCTCTAGCCTTTCTATCCCCAGAAAGGCCTCGAGCACCCCCTAGATCTACTCCCTAGAATCAGTAGCCAGCACGAGACGAATTCCTCCCTAAGTCCTAACCAGACCTAGTTGCCAACACGAGGCGAATTCACGAACTGATTCCAAAGATTAATATAAAAGACAAATATAAAAACTCCTTATGAGGTAATCTGAAGGAGACGACGAAGAATCGTTAAAGATCGTTGAAGTCTAAGCGTGCGTTTTTCGCGTTGAGTTAGCGTGTCGATCCAAGCCTCCTTTGATTTCTCCTTTTGAAATTGAGTGAGAGATCCATTGTGGTCTGGAAATACGACCCTCACAAATAATTCAGAGTGCTGGAATAGGGCTCCTTGGCATTGGCTTTAAATAACACCGTATTCGCCGAGTGGGTCCCTAGGACCCTAAGGGCCAAGTGGCAGGATATGGGTCTGAGAGTTTTCGGGCGAGTGAGGCCCCACTCGCGGGGCACTCGCATGGTAACAGAGTAAACGTATCAGTAACGGGGCGAGTGAGGGGGAACTCCACTCGCTGAGCAAGCCGGGTACCTGGCGAGTGGTGCCCTAACGGGCCACTCGCCCGGTGGAATTCGGTGGGCAAGAAGCCTGGCGAGTGGTGCCTTCACGGACCACTCGCCCAGAAGGCTTCAAGGGGGAAATTACCTAGATACCCTCCGTGCGCTGCCAATAGCCCTTTAGAACAACGGAGTTAGGCTGTTAGCAGACCAGTTTGGGGTGCGATTAGTAAAATTAAAAGGCATATTCATGCTATTTGTAGACCAAACTAGAGAATCTATAAATAGACCCTTAAGGGCACCTTGGAGGAGACCCGATCTTTTAGGCTCTCTCCTCCTAGGCAAGTTTTGGTTGGCTGCTAGTGCCCTCCAAGGTGCCCGACTGAGCTTTGGTTTGAGAGGGGAAGCTCTCTAAGATCTTCCGGGTGTGTCGCGGGACCTCCTCGCTACAACCTTGGGTCTGTTCCTAGTTCTTCGTCCACAACCAAGAGCGTAAGTGAGGGATAAGTAGGCGCGGGCTACGCCTCCAGTAGGTCCGAACTTAAGAGACCGGTTGCCGGTTTCAACACTAACGCCGACGTTAAGGCTAACGCCTGACGTTGACCCAGTATAGAAATGTTTTAATGACTCTGATCTTCAAAACATGAAGAAGATTCTGCATCTTTGGAAACATTCATTTTAGGCAACCTTAACGTTGGCGTTGAGTCTAACGTCTGACGTTGAGTCAAATCATTCCCAAAATGCTCCTGCAATCACGGCAGCTTCCCTCCATGTCATTTTCATCTTGGTGGGAACGAAAGTCAACGCCGACTTTAAGAGTTAACGCAGGGTGTTAGCTCTCTTCCATTCTTTTCAGCTTGTGAGCAAATCCAGACCAACAACAGCAACCTCGTCTCATCTTTGTTCAAACCTGCATGCTAAAAACACAATGATAAACAAGATCAAATACAAGTAGGATTTGTTATTCTCAAATCAAAGGGCTGCGGAAAACCATGTTCCAACAATCTCCCCCTTTTGATAATAACAAATCCAATCGAGATAAATCAGATTCATATATAAGAGAGGTGTTTTTAGAAGGATATATGACGCTAAGCAATATTGAGACAATAATAAGAATTATAGATTGTTAAATTATGCTCCCCCTGTTGGACATGTGTGTCACATTCGTTTGTTTGAGAATAACAAATCCCATAATGTATTTGATCTTGCTTGTCGTGTGTTTATAGTGTGCAGGAACTATAAGTGCAATAGTACTCCACATGTTGAAAGCAGCATGGAACCATTTTTGAACTGAAGCGCTACCGCAGGCGCTAGTAGCTACCGCAGGCGCTAGTAGCTACCGCAGGCGCTAGTAGCTACCGCCTGGCGCTAGCTCGAATTCGTGCACACAACGTCACGCCGCGACGGTTTCGTAACCGCCTCTACATGAACTCTACCGTAGGCGCTAGCGCTACCGCCTGGCGCTAGCTCGAGTTCGTGCACATAACGCCACGCCACGACAGTTTCGTAACCGCTTCTACACGAACGTTACCGCAGGCGCTAGGAGCTACCACAGACGCTATCTCCAAGTTCTATAAAATGATGCCTTCTCTCTCGTTTTGGAACATCATCCCAGAGAGAACTCCTGTGCCAAATTTCAAGAGCTGTTACTCTGCCTAAATGTCCTCTCCCACTCAAAGCTAAAGAAGATTTCTGGAGAAGGAAGCCATCACGCTGCATCCGAAGAACGATCGCTTCAACCTCGCTTATGCTACATCGGTCCTGCATCATCAACTCCAGAAATTCTCATAAGAGGGAGTTTTTATTTGTATTATTTATTATTGTGAATTTTTTGTAGTAAAATCTCCTTGTGTTGGCGACCAGGTCCTTGCGCGGCTTAGGGGGTAATTCGCCGCGTGAGTTGGCGACTAGGTCTAGGAGATTAGATCTAGGGGGTGCTCGAGGCCATATCCGGGATTAGGATTGGCTAGAGCGGCTTGATGCCATATTTGGGAAGGATATGCTAAAGCCAACCGGTTCGTGGGGATACGAGTCGGTATAGAAAAAGGAAAAATCTATAACATTTGTACGCCTCCGATTTCTAGCGATATTGAAATTAAATTTATGTAAACACCTTTTAGATATAATACAATCATGTTTCTTGTTGGGTTTACTTGATTTCCCTCATTTGGCGTAAATTTTATTATTGCAAGTTACTTTTTGCTAAATTGTTATTTTGCTCTCTCTTACAAAAAAAAAACAATTTAGTAATTTTCTTAAAATTATTAAAAGAATTTTTATTCCCTTATTCACCCCCCTCTAAGGTCGCCTATCGATCCAACACCCCCTACATAAGTGCCCCCCTTAGAGTATGCTCCCATAGACTAGATTCATGCTCCCCCTTAATCTAGTGAATCATACTCCTTTAATCATTACGATTTATTATTTTATTCTCCCCCTTTTGTTATCAGCAAAAGTGGGTGGAGTGAAACAAAACTAAAGTAAAGAAGACAAAAGATGGGACATAATTAAGAGAAGATTAAGAGTTTTGTTTAAACATAAAGTAAATCATGACCGAGCTAAGGGAGAGAGTAGCACAACGAAAAAAGATATGATAAGCGTGAAAGAACAATATTCCATTTTTTTGTTTTACCAAAGGAATTCTACCACTTTCTTTTCAAAGTAAATTTTTTTAAAGAAATTTGTTAGGAAGAAATGCAATATAGTTTGACAAACACAAATGAAGAAAAACCTTACAAGTAATCATGAGAAAACATGGTAAAAATACACATGATCAAATTAGGAATGCGGAAAAATAAAACAAAATAACTAAGATTAACATTTTTGTAATAGTTTGACTATTCCAATAATATGTCTAGACTCTTCACATTTGAGCATTTAACTTTGAAAATTTTCATAACTAATAGGCAAGCATGATTTAACATATTCAAAAAGACAATAGATACAATGTAACCAATTCGTATTTCAAGTAAAAAAAATATTGTAGAAATCATGCATTGCAATCTAGTGCATTTACTTACGTTTTTAGAGAATTATGTAATTTTGCATTAGGATTCAATTCGCACGAGTAGAAGCTTTATGAAAAAGCAATGATGTATGCATAAGGTATTTTGATAAAAGTATACACGTGAAATAATCAAAACACATGACATATGTAATGAAATAGTAACAACAATATTAAGGATGTAATCTTATAATTACTTTCACACATCAAATCTAGAATAAAATTTCAAGGCACATAGAATGAGTACAACAACCAAGGTGCTTCGCCCACACAATGCTCATTAAGACTTATCAGGGAGCGAAGTATTGCTTGGGGGATAACATAAGCAATTTTATTAATTTTTATTTTTAGTGATTCAGTGTACAAATAGAAGTGATGACAAAAAAAATATGTTTGCACAAGACACTTTACAATTCTTTTCAAGGTGCTCAACCTCGCAATGCTCATTAATACTTATTAGGAGGGTGAGTAGTGCTTGGTGGAGTTATCTTTGACATATTATTTCACTATATTTTTTAAGTTTGGGCCAAAGGTCTCCGAATTCACTTGTTGATGCAACCATCGCCGCATCCTAGGGCGCGTGATGTCATCGCGCGTCAGTTATATTTTATTATTATTTGTTATTTGTATTTCCTGTCATTTTTCCTATGCACTAATGGTATTTTGAATTTTCGGCTCATCGATTTGACCGCCTGGTGAGACTCTAAATAAATGATCGGGGAATTTGAATAGCTAGGACGAAAGAGGCAAATTAAATTAATTATAAAGGTATAAAATTAAAAAAGAGAATAAAATCAAAGTTAAGGGATAAAATATTCCCCGATTAGGGAAGTTAACCTTTGAAAATAATTAGGAAATAAGCATCAAAATACTTTTGGAAACAATCTAAAAAGCCAAAATTGAATTTCTCTATTAAAAGTCCCCATCGTGACCTAAAGAAGGAGCTTGGGTATTGACAGAGAATGACAATTTTGTCGTTCCTCTATTATCCTAGCAATCGCGTGCAGCCTCGCTACAATCACCGACTCCACATCCTCCCCTCCGAACGCCAACCTCCATAAGTCCATCGCTCCCCCTGTCGACGTCTCTCTCCGACTTCCACAGTACCGTCAGGACGACACCAAGCTTCACGCGAGACTGCGCCCGTCGGCCGAGAAGAGTCCTCCCGTCAAGAGCGTCGTCGACCTGTCGACGGTCTACTCCGGCATCAAGAGTACCTCCTGCTTAATCACTCCAGCGGCCTCTTCGACTCCTCCGTCAACCTGCACGGGATAGATTCTCCTCGACGTTCTACAACGACCTCCTCGGCTCCAGTTCCCCTATCGACTGTTCTGAGAGAAAGCTCCTCCAACTTCAATTTAGATTCTTCCAGCAAGGCGACTGATTTGAAGTGGCCAAATCTCGCCGTAGTTACTGCGTATGCCAGGTAATTCCGTCACTCTCCTGCTTAACTTATTGATATAAATTTTATGCAACTCAAATAATTAATTAAGCTTGCCTCGGACGTTCTCGTTGTTTAATTTGTCGTTTATCCATAAATTATTGTCTGTGATTTACTTGTGAACGGAACGAACTCGCAACGGATTTTACTCGTATTACACTCCAAGAGTCTTCCTCAAATAATAATTAACGGTTTTTGAAGTTTAAGCGTCTGAAGTGTGAGTTCGCGCGCAAAAGTCGATTTGGCCCGCTCGACCTCAACAAGATAAAATTAGTCGCATAAAAAGTGTTTTGTTTTTTTAGAAACCCTAATTTGAGTCTACATCAGTTTGATATCATAGCGTATTTGACTCGCTCCTATCGCGAGTCAAGCGATCCAGATTTAAAAAAAAAACAATTTTTAATATTATCATTTTTATTATTTGTTTCAAAAAAAAAAATACATATATATATAACAAGCTTGCTATTTTTATTTAATATAGCTTCTAGTAAAAAATTTTATTTTGCCTTAAAAAATAAATAAAAAAAATAAAATTAAAATCCAAAAATATTTTTTTACCCACTCGGGTAATCACGTATTTTGAAGTTTAAAATATTTCTACTCATTCGGAAAATCGCTCATTTTTAATTTTTTAAATTCTCTTTTTCAAATTTATATTTTCGCTTTAAAGTAAAATTTAAAAATTAAAATCAAAATCTTAAAACTTTTCAAAATAAATGGAAAAATGCGTCGATCACTTAGAAACTAGCATTGGTGACTTAGCCCAACGAATGAGCTATCTAATGAAAGCGGTAGAAACTCTCACCGCGGGTATGGGTAGTGTCACACACGTTATGAACAGATTGCGCGTTTCGGTTAATAATTTCGAAGCGAGCACCTACCCTTGTGGTTGAAGTAGATCCTAATCCTAGACCTCTAGAACTCGCACACCCCGCACCCGAACCACACCACGAACCACGTAATCAACCCCGATGGGATGTAGGAGTCAAATTGGATGTTGGTGATTTTGAGGGACACTTAGAGCCTGATGGTTGCTTGGACTGGTGTGATAGGATGGACCGTTTTCTAGCTTGGAAGCAATTTCCCCAAGCCAGGCAAGTTGAGTATGCCACGCTTAGACTGAAAGGGTCCGCTCTAGTTTGGTGGGGACAATTAGAGCGTTCTAGATTCAATTTAGGCATGCCCCTATCACCACAAGGGCAAAGTTTAAAACGCAACTTCGGAAATGATACGTTCCACCCGATTATTTGCAGACCCTCTACCGTAGGTTCCACAACCTACGACAAGACAAATTATCAGTGGATGAGTATACGAACGAGTTCCTAGTACTGCAGTCTCGCCTTGAACTTCTAGAGGACGATGACATGACCGTGTCCCGTTATCTGAACGGGTTACGCTATTCCATTAGAGACCAGCTAGAGCTATTTGACTATAAAGACTTAGGGGAGATATCGAGCCGAGCATGGAGAGTGGAGTCCTAACAAAAGTGGACATCCGGAGTTAGGTCTACTGATAGACCCACATCGAGCGTCACCACTGCACCCACTACTAAGGTCTTAAATGCCTCTCACCAACCCATCACTGTCAGGACTCCAACTCCATCCACTGGCCCCTCTAAAGGCAAAGAGATTATTAGGGCTAAGCGCAACATTGGAGTATTTCGATGCTTCAAGTGCATGGAGCCGGGACACAAATTGTCTGAGTGCCCGCGACATCACTTTGTCGCTGTTATTGATTCCACTGATGGACGAGAGCTTGAGTATGGAGTTTACATTAGCGAATCTCACCCAGAGCCTGAACCTGAGCACGAGTCAGAGGATGTCATAGAAGTGGAAGGCGAACACGCCGAACACTTAGTCTGCGTTTTACGATATAGCCTGATCACCCCTAGTGAGTCTACTGAGGATGACCATAGGAGGCACGACATTTTCCACATTACTACACGCATCCAGGGACAATTTTGTTCTTATATCATCGATTGTGGCAGTATGGAGAATTTCGTCTCTCAGCGCATGGTCGACATATTAGGGCTTGCGACGCATCCGTTAGAACAACCCCACAACTTATCCGGAGTCAATAGTCATTTGACTATGCCCGTCACACACTACTATCTAGTAGAGTTTTCTATCGGGAGCACATATTCTGATAAAGTTCTGTGTCATGTTGCTGCCATGGATGTATGCCACATCCTATTGGGAAGATCTTGGCAGTACGATCGACGTTTCATGCATGACGGCACAAGGAACTCTCATTCCTTCGAGCACCACAGACATAAGATTGTTCTTTTACCCCAGAAGAACTATCTTACCCCAAGGGCACGCAAGGGGACCTCTACAACTTTTATATCACTTTTCACTGACTCTACCACATTACTACTCACCGCACTCCTGTCTGAAACCCTATCCCATGAAGTGACTCATAGACCAGATGCGACACTCACTCCACATACATCGATTTCCGACGTACCACCTGATATTTCTCAGTCTTTTGATACTATATCTAAAGACCACTCACTCCGCACACCTCACTCCATCGATTTCATATTTAGAGACGACGCTTTTATTTCACTTCACTATCGTTTGGATATAGGCGGACTTGTGGAGTTGCGTCATTATATTAAATTTTAGAGATAATGTCAGTGGTTTACTGTCAAAACTGCTGAGACGAGCTCACTATCTCAGCTGAACCGATGAGACGAGGCCAAGAGCCGCTGAGAAGGGGTCTGCCTCAGCTGAGCTGCAGTTAGACAAAATCCACTGTGAAGACAATCTGTCTCAGCCGATCCGCTGAGACCAAGACAGCTCAACCGCTGAGACTGAAGACTGTCTCAGCCCAACCGCTGAGACAGATTCAAATCTGAAAGACGACACTGGCGGGATTTTCTTTTGGCGCAAACATCTGTAAAGCAAGATAAAGTATTCTATCTTTGTCCATACTGTGTCAGGGCTCTCTTTAGAGCCGTTGAAGATAGAAGAGGTATAAAAGAACAACTTAGGGCATTTCAGAAAGAGCTGGTGTGCTAAGTTCTGAAAAGAGGTGAAAGCTTTCTACTGTTCCATTGACGGCTTCCACAAGCTCTCTCCTTCTGCTTCCTGAACCTACAAGAAGATACAAGAAGAGAAGATAGCTCTTCTATCCAGAAGAGCAATGTGATATTTCCTCATCTACTGAAGAGGAGGATCAGATAGGAGCAAGGTCTGAAGATTTACCATTCAGCCCTGCTTTAACGCATCACCATCTGTGCATCTACAACATAAGACATTAAGCTGGAGGAAAATTCATTGTTGTCATCTGTTGTAAGCAAATCTTATAACCCCTGTAAGAACACTTGTGTTCTGAGATCTTAAGGCATTCTGCCTGAGGTGTAGGGCTGGTAAACCTGAGTTGTAAGGCTGTTAAGCCTGAGTGGTTGTAGGGCTGTTGAGCCTGAGAAGTAGAGATGAAAGCTTGAGTGTAGGATCTCTGTGCAGATCTGAGGTAAGGTCTCTTGATAGGCGTGGGGTAGGAAATTAAGGGGATTTCTGAGCTGTAGGAGTGA
This sequence comes from Dactylorhiza incarnata, assembly GCA_033032865.1. Taxonomy (NCBI): domain Eukaryota; kingdom Viridiplantae; phylum Streptophyta; class Magnoliopsida; order Asparagales; family Orchidaceae; genus Dactylorhiza; species Dactylorhiza incarnata. The sequence continues at coordinate 13,701,246 of JAWHQI010000023.1, read as the reverse complement.
GAGCACTCTGAGTTGGTAGGGCTGGTTGGCCTGAGGTAGGGTTCAGAGAAAACCTGAGAGATCCCGAGGGATCTGTGTTGTAAGCTATTGGAGTTGAGATTGGAGGTGTTTGTCTTGTCTAACACATTGTTAGAAAGGTGTAGAGGGAAAGTGACTACCCATAGACACACTGTCCTTGGGAACCACTATAGATAACTTATTGCTTTATGTGTTGTGCTTTTGTTTTCTTAATTATCTCTAACAACTGCTAGCAACAAAAAGGAAAATCAAAGAGACCTATTCACCACCCCATCTAGGTGAATTAGACTACTACCCCATAAACTATCAAATTCGTCGAGTGATCTAGCGTCATTTCAGTGAATTCAAGTAAATTCGTCGAGTGATCTAGCGCCATTTCAGTGAATTCTAGTAAATTTGTCGAGTGATCTACCATCATTTTTGTGAATTCAAGTAAATTTGTCGAGTAATCTAGCGTCATTTCAGTGAATTCAAGTAAATTCGTCGAGTGATCTAACATCATTTCAATGATTTCAAGTAAATTCGTCGAGTGATTTAGCGTTATTTCAGTGAATTCAATTAAATTTGTCGAGTGATCTAGCGTCATTTCAGTGATTTCAAGTAAATTTGTAGAGTGATCTAGCATCATTTCAGTGAGTTCAAGTAAATTCGCCGAGTGATCTAGCGTCATTTTAGTGAATTGAAGTAAATTTGTCGAGTGATCTAGCATCATTTTAGTGAATTGAAGTAAATTCGTCGAGTGATCTAGCATCATTTTAGTGAATTGAAATATATTTGTCGAGTGATCTAGCATCATTTCAGTGAATTCATGTAAATTCGTCGAGTGATCTAGCGTCATTTCAGTGAATTCCAGTAAAGTTGTCGAGTGATCTAGCGTCATTTTAGTGAACTCTGTTGAAAATGTTGAAGTGGAAGTTTGTGGAAGCTGGCGGTCTGGGGGGGGGGGGGGGGGGGGGGGGGGGGGGGAGGTCGCGCGGTCTGGCAAACCGCGCGGTCTTGCGGTCTCCCTATGCGATCTGACCTCTCTGGTCTAGCCGCAGGTCTCTTCGGCGTGATCGCTGTTCTTCTGTCCAAGGTGCCGAGATGAGGCCGCGCGGTCTGGTCGTGTGACCGCGTGGCGGAGCAGGTTTCTGCATGGTGAGACCGAGCGGTCGGGTACGGGCAGTCCAGTCTGGTGGCTGTCCGGTCTCTTGTTGGTGCGCACGGACTAAGGTATTCTTAGTCGCGCAGTCTCCGGTGTGTGTGTTCGCATAGCTGGTCCTTCGGCGATCATCTGGTATATGCGTTCACTGGTGTTTGGTCGACTTGGAGGGCTGTTTCCCTAGTCAGCCTGGTGTGTTCGCGGTCTCTGGAGGAGGTCGGGTGGCGAACACAGGTGGTGAGCGTCATGACCGGTCTGGTCGCGCGATCAAGGGTGGTGACCCTATCTCATAGGGTTGTGACTGGATCAGGTCTCACGCCTATAAATAGGAGCCACTGTAGCAGCAAATATAATCGCACCAAGTGTAAGCTGAGCTCGCATTTTATTCTTGCTGTCTCTTTTTGTGACCGGGCGGTTAGCTGATCGAACTTGTCTTGTGCAGCTTCTGCAGATTGTGTGGGTAGCAGCGACCACTTCTTCTTCTGAAGGTGTTTGGGCGGTCTCGCGGCTTGCAGTGCGGGTTGCTGGAGTTCGGGAGGATCAGTGGCAGATCGCGGGGTTCTCAGTTGGTGTTGTTCAAGTCGCAGGCAGGCAGTTCGGGCGGTCTTGTTTCCTACTCGCGCGAACTTGCAGGTCGGGCGGTCAGGCGGTCTCAGGAAGTCAGACCGCTGGTTATCTTTCAACATTGTTTTGTTCCTTGTTTTTTGTGTACTGGCGAAATCATGTCTCGCCATGTATACCTCACCTTGTAATGAAGTTTTCTGCTAACATCAATAAAGATTGAAGTTGTTTTTCATGTGCTTCTGGTTGTTGGCTTGAACTTTGAGTTATACTATTCCTGCTCACTCCTAGATCTACGGAAAATTTCACATGGTATCAGAGGCAGGTTGGAGTGGATAGAGCAGTGAATACCTCATAGTTGCCATCGCCTTTGTGAAGAAGGAACCAGTGGTAGAGCCATGGAAGCAAGAGGTCTTGGAATTGAGATGCTCAACTCGACTAACTTTAAGAAGTGGAAGTCGTGTATGCAGAGTTATCTTCTTGGTGAGGACCTCTGGGAGGTGGTTGGAGGAGAGAGCACAGACGAAGTTATCCTGATTGGGGACAATGGTCATGAGGTGAGAAACTGGAGGCGGATTAAGGCCAAGGCAGAGTTCGCTCTAAAAAGGGCAATATCACCTGACCTGTTTGATCAAATCTTGGGGTGTGGATCAGCTGCTGAGATCTGGAGAGCCCTGGATGGGCTGTTAACAAGAGGAATGTGGCTAGACTTCAATTCCTGGAGAATGAGCTGGCTAGGTCAGCTCAGGGTGATCTTTCTATTTCTACGTTCTTCCTGAAGATGAAGAACATGTGCGCTGAGATTTCAGCTCTGGATCCTAATGAGCCAATTTTTGACGCGAAGCTGAAGAGGCACATCATCCGTGGCTTGCGGAAGGAGTATGTGGCCTTTGTGACGTCGGTGCAGGGTTGGGCAAATCAGCCGTCCCTGCTGGAGTTGGAAAATCTGCTTGCTTCATAGGAGAGTCTGGCAATGCAGATGTCGGGGGTGTCCGTGTCTGGGGGATATGGCGAGGTTCTCTTCACAGGAAAGAAGAAGAGAGATAAGAAGAAGACTGCTGGAGGCAATGGGCCTTCAACTTCTGGACAGCAGGATAGGGGCTATCCTCCTAAGGCTGAAGGAAAGAAGAAGGGGGAAGGACCCAAGTGCTTCAGATGCGGGAAGCTTGGCCACATAAGGAAGGATTGTCGGGTGAATCTTCAGTCGGGGCATGCTGCTGCAGGGAAGGAGGAAGCTGAGGCCAGTGATGAGTCCAGTTTATATAGTGATTTCCGGACTCATCTGGCTAGTTTTCATGCACTTGCACTTCACTTTAGGCCTATATTCAATTCTATTTGATCACGTTGCCCATTCATTGCTTCGTGCACATTTATGCCCATTGTGGTGTGATTTCATGTATTCCTGTGGTCAAATATATTTTCATGCAGGTCCAAGGGTTGTGCGTCACTCGGGATGGGTTCCGGGGGATTTTCGGTCGAAAAAGCCACTGGTCGTGCGTTTTCCTTCGCGCACGACCAGGCGCACGACCACTGGTCGTGCGTTAATTCCCTTCTCAGATCGAGCGTCGGCACACGATCGTTGGCCTTCTTCGCGCACGACCACTAGTCGTGCGCCACTGACCGTGCGCTATTTTGCAGTCCGGGACTATGCTACAGGTTCTTCGCGCACGATCAGAGGCATTCCTTCGCGCACGACCATTGGTCGTGCGCCTGATCGTGCGCGGTGTTTATTTCCTGCTCCGCCTATAAATAGGCAAGCGCGATTTTAGGTCGGGAGCACTTCGAGTCCGCCGTTTTCCACCTATTTCGGGGGGTTCTGACTCCTCCAGCGCCGCCCACCTTAGGGAGGATCTCCGGGCAAGCTTTCAACGCCAAATCGTCGCCGGAGCTTCCTCTTAGCCTCCTCCTTCATCCTTGGGCTTCAAGAAGGGAGTCAACCTAGCCTTCTTCTTCAAGATTGGAGCAGCTTGTGATCATTCCTCCGGTTCGTGACACGAAGAAGACGGGTCCATTGGAAGGTAGTGACAACCTTCTCTACCCCGGACGCAGTTGAGGATCGAGCTTGGACGCGGATTGACAACCCGGCGATTCCTTCCGTGAATCCTCAACAAGACTTCGGAGTCGGTCGATTTCGCACACTCATCTCCTCTTGTAGTTGATAGTTTAGTTGGATTTCTTATATGTTTGATGAAGTATACTTTTATTTGTTAACATTAGTATGAAATCATGTCTATGTGATTGAGTAATCTTGTTATATTTTCATTTGAGGTGTGCCTTGTGGTGTGGATTGTTTGTTGTGTTGTGCCGCCCTAACAATTGTTAGTGGTGTGCTTTGCAAAGAGGTGCTTGCAACCCTCATTCCGCCGCTCTCTCCACCCCATCTGCTAGCCTACTCTTCCTTCCGCCTAACGAAGCATGGCATAGCGGCCCGTGTAATCCATTCGCCCAACGAAGCAGTGCGCTCAAGGCCTGCACAGTTCGATTCCGCTTGCCTACTCGTCCATCCGCCCTTGCGACGCAGCGCGCTCAAGGCCTGCCTAGTCTCCATCCCGCCAAGCGAAGCATTGCATAACGGCATTGCATAGGAGTAGTTGATAGCTTTTATTTTATTTCCACAATCCAAAACCCCCCGTTTCCGCATCCATCCGACATAAAGGACTTCGATCTCAAGTCCTTCCACGATTGTAAACTCTACCTTACTGTGTTCCTTCCGAGATCGATACTTGGGGATTCACTCCCACATTTTATATTACTTGAATGATCGGTACACTGCCGTTTCGTGCCGCAGTCGAGCTACCGCCTATAGCGGTGTGCGAGATTTGTGCACCAAGTTATTGGCGCCGTTGCCGGGGAACACAGACGCGTGAGTTTTCTGGAGAGGGAGAATCTGAGAGAGAAGCCCTTCCATTTGTAAATTGCGTCGTTTATTTTTATTTCAGCTCTTTTTATTCTATTTTCCTGTTTTTAATTAGGTTGTTTAGTAAATTACTGTTAGGTGTAATAGTTTGCACAATAGTGTCTTTATTTTGAATCTTGCTATCTCCATACTATGTGGGCATCATTTAACATTCGTTGCCATTTTTGTGGAAATATATCTCATGCTAGTGATAGATGTCCAACAGGAGATAATGGCCCTAGAACTCCTGCCCCATCATATGGAGCATCGACTTTGTCTGGTACTCCATATGCTGCGCGGAGGTCTAAAGGCTATTCTGCTGCGCCTTTACCGTCATACTTCTTTTCGGCTTCAGCACCCGCTGTGCCAAAGAAGCCTGTAAGGCAGTGCTTGTTTTGTCAGAGCATGGATCATGCCTTGAAGGACTGTGCTGATTATCTTCGCTAATTGGACGAGGATGACGAGCCGGATATCCAGATTGTTCCGAGTCCTACTTCCAGCAGCACACCTTCAACATCCGGTTATGTGTCTGTGTCACCTTCATCTTGTGAAGGGTATGATGTGGACACAGCCACCAGATGTGTGGCTGATCTGGGCACTGACATGACTGAGCCCATCTCCCCTGTACATCCATCACCTAGCGTAGATTTTATTCTTTGTGAGGAATCAGTGCTTGACTTTTATTCAAGCACTGCTCCTTCCCCTGTTGTGCATTCTACTACGCTCGTCTCCGACGACATTGTTGATGATGTGTCGCAAGATGAAGCTGGCGATCTATGTAGTGTGCCTACTCCTATGGAGGAGGACAACCTTCTAGGTGAAGAGGAGCTTTCCTCAACACCGGTGGAGGAAGTCCAAATCCTAGGCATGGCCCTTGTTGATCCCGCCGAGCCTTGTAGCATTGATGACAATGCAAACATTATTTTACTTTCCCAACCCATTGGGAGTGAGTCCGGGACCACTCATCCGCTTGATTGTTATTTATGTTCTTCTTCTCGTTTATTTCTTGACCCCCTTTCTTCTATATCTGAGCCTGTGCAGGTTGAGTTTTCGCAGGTACTTCAGGAGGATTTGGAGCATTCTGCTCAAGTCAATGATGAGTGTATCCTCTCATGTGAGGAGGTTGACCCCCCTCCATAGAGGAAGCCTCATTCATTGCCTTTTCCTTCTGCTGTCGCCCTAAAGACGATACCTTGCTAGGCAAGGATTTATTTTGTGGTGAGATGAGTGAGGACCAGGCCTCCTCCTCTTCTTATTTCCTATTTCCTCTACCTGTGCTGCGCAGGTATTATTATATAGGTAGAGGGGTAGCTGTTTTATCGCCGTATCGGTGTCGGCCACCGAAATGGATAATGGAACAGTTACCTGTGCACTTTTTATTCCATAGGCCTATAAGCTAGAACTGTACAAATGCCAAATAAGTCGTGCTGGGAAGACAATAACCCCAGTATTTATCTTATTTTTTTTCGTGCATTGTATTTTTCGTTAAGTAGAATAGTTAGTTAAATTTCAATTCAGTTTTAGTTTTTCTATTTCTTTTTGTTTTTGTGGAGCTCACCCCCTGCAGGTCATTCCTATGGAAGGCGGTGGTCGCGATTCTTCGTATGGCAGAGGTGCGGCTTGGTCTTGTTCTACACGCGCCTTCTGGTATGCTCATTTGCTGAGCATTGGGTACCCTTTTCCCCCAACTTTGTTTTAGAATATCTTAATGCATAGTTTAAGTCCGGGGGAGAGCTAGTATCTGTTACCCAAAGCACGTGCACACTACATATGCATACTAGAAGCTTTTATTAATTTATTTTGTTTAGATCATTGCATCACACACCACTTGCACCCACTTGAGCGTGTGCTTAGCTGTTTGCGTGCCGCGAGTTAAACTCATTTCTTGAGCAAGGTTCGGGCAAATCATTGTGCAGGCTTTTAAATTATATAGTGGAGTAATATGTTGACTCCGGTGTTCCTAGTCTAATGCTTTTGTGAGCATAGAGATTTGTGTAGATTAGATTCCTTTTTATACTAGTAGTCTTATACATTTCTATTAGTGTAAGTAATGTTTGCTCTACTCAAATTGTGAATCCGGTTTGAATCAAAAGGTAGCATATGGGTGTGTGTAAATTATCGCTAGACGTGTATTGCTTGTGTCGGGAGGAAGGATAACCTTTCTCGGTGACTAAGAACTCGCCCCAAGCGATTCTTGAAGCATTGGCATAGGATAATTCTGTTGCGCAAGAATGACGTAGGCCATCATTTTGGCCCGGTTGAGCCTTTGTGCCAATCCTGATATCTTATCCTCGTTAGCCCATTTGTGCCTACCCCATCCCTTTGATTCAGCTCCACATTTTATTCCACCAAAACCAAAAAGCCGATCCTAGTCACATACCCAAAGCTGAGCTTTAGCTGTTTTCACATTTGTATTTTGGAATGTTGATGTGGTGATGTTAAATTTGGAGATGTGGTTGTACTCACTTGAACATTTGCTGAATTTAAAAAATATAAAATTAGAAGAAGAAATGAAATGAAAAAAAAAGAAAAGAAAAATGAGAATGAGTTTAATTGAAAATCTATTTGAGATATGTATTTTGGAGTAGGCGGTGCACATACCCATGCGTTCAGGTCCAAGCCTGGGGGTGTGGTGCATCCGCGTGTTTTTGTAGCTGCGGGGATAGAGTTATTGTTTAAGCTCATTTGGGTTGGTTGCTTTAAGCCATCCTGTTTATCATTGTTTACCTCACCGTAACCCAAGCCTCATGAAAAACCTTAAGCCCTACCGACTCACGCTCTGAACTAATCTAGTGCCGTGGAGAGAATGTGACCGGGCGAGCTTATGGTCTCCGACACCGATGGATTTCAGTGGAGTTTGTCCCAAACCCCTGCCTGGGCAATGCTCATCTTAGCGTGTATTTTACTTTCCCCGTATGCGTGACCGACTGATTCACCGTGATTCATTTTTATGAGTAGTAGTAATATTTATTTACTCCATTAGAAATATATAAACTATGTGTATAATTAGAAACCTTATCCACTATTTCTCTATGCACTTGGGTATGCGACTTCGCATGGTACTCCTCGGTGTAATTTTAAGCTAGCTATTTATTTTTCCCCGCCTGCTTAGGATGTGTTTGCTCGGGACGTGCAAACAGGTAAGTCTGGGGGTGTGATGAGTCCAGTTTATATAGTGATTTCCGGACTCATCTTGGCTAGTTTTCATGCACTTGCACTTCACTTTAGGCCTATATTCAATTCTATTTGATCACGTTGCCCATTTCATTGCTTAGTGCACATTTATGCCCATTGTGGTGTGATTTCATGTATTCCTGTGGTCAAATATATTTTCATGCAGGTCCAAGGGTTGTGCGTCACTCGGGATGGGTTCCGGGGGATTTTCGGTCGAAAAAGCCACTGGTCGTGCGTTTTCCTTCGCGCACGACCAGGCGCACGACCACTGGTCGTGCGTTAATTCCCTTCCCAGATCGAGCGTCGGCGCACGATTGTTGGCCTTCTTCACGCACGACAACTAGTCGTGCGCCACTGACCGTGCGCTATTTTGCAGTCCGGGACTATGCTACAGGTTCTTCGCGCACGATCAGAGGCATTCCTTCGCGCACGACCATTGGTCGTGCGCCTGATCGTGCGCGGTGTTTATTTCCTGCTCCGCCTATAAATAGGCAAGCGCGATTTTAGGTCGGGAGCACTTCGAGTCCGACGTTTTCCGCCTATTTCGGGGGGTTCCGACTCCTCCAGCGCCGCCCACCTTAGGGAGGATCTCCGGGCAAGCTTTCAACGCCAAATCGTCGCCGGAGCTTCCTCTTAGCCTCCTCCTTCATCCTTGGGCTTCAAGAAGGGAGTCAACCTAGCCTTCTTCTTCAAGATTGGAGCAGCTTGTGATCATTCCTCCGATTCGTGACACGAAGAAGACGGGTCCATTGGAAGGTAGTGACAACCTTCTCTACCCCGGATGCAGTTGAGGATCGAGCTTGGACGCGGATTGACAACCCGGCGATTCCTTCCGTGAATCCTCAATAAGACTTCGGAGTCGGTCGATTTCGCACACTCATCTCCTCTTGTAGTTGATAGTTTAGTTGGATTTCTTATATGTTTGATGAAGTATACTTTTATTTGTTAACATTAGTATGAAATCATGTCTATGTGATTGAGTAATCTTGTTATATTTTTATTTGAGGTGTGCCTTGTGGTGTAGATTGTTTGTTGTGTTGTGCCGCCCTAACAATTGTTAGTGGTGTGCTTTGCGAAGAGGTGCTTGCGACCCTCATTCCGCCGCTCTCTCCACCCCATCAGCTAGCCTACTCTTCCTTCCGCCTAGCGAAGCGTGGCATAGAAGCCCGTGTAATCCATTCGCCCAACGAAGCAGTGCGCTCAAGGCCTGCACAGTTCAATTTCGCTTGCCTACTCGTCCATCCGCCCTTGCGACGCAGCGCGCTCAAGGCCTGCCTAGTCTCCATCCCGCCAAGCGAAGCATTGCATAGCGGCATTGCATATGAGTAGTTGATAGCTTTTATTTTATTTCCACAATCCAAAACCCCCCGTTTCCGCATCCATCCGACATAAAGGACTTCGATCTCAAGTCCTTCCTCGATTGTAAACTCCACCTTACTGTGTTCCTTCCGAGATCGATACTTGGGGATTCACTCCCACATTTTATATTACTTGAACGATCGGTACACTGCCGTTTCGTGCCGCAGTCGAGCTACCGCCTATAGCGGTGTGCGAGATTTGTGCACCAGCCAGGCAGAATGATGGAGGATGGGGAGGAGCCTTCTCAGCTTCTGTTGGAGCTGAGGCTCCTATCAACTATCAGGAGGACTGGATCGTGGACTCGGGGTGTGGTCATCACCTCACCGGGGACGAGTCGAAGCTTACTTCAGCGTAACCTTACTCAGGTAACGATGCCATCATAACTGCTGATAATACTGTGCATAGTGTCGAGAAGGTGGGGGTTGTTTCCTTGGGCCATGATAGAGGGCCACTAAAGTTGAAGAGTGTCTATCATGTGCCCGGAATGAGGAAAAACCTCTTCTCCGTGACCAACACTGTAGACGCTGGGTATAACGTTCTATTCGGCCCAACAGAAGTGAGGTTTCTTCGAAATGTTGAAGCGGTGAAGGCGGAGGTCGTTCATGTGGGGAGAAGGACAAAAGACTTGTTTGTTCTATCGACAAGTTCTTATGTCTACAAGATGAGGATGAATGATAGTGCCGTGATATGGCACGAGAGGTTGGGGCATGTAGGAATGGATAAGCTAAAGGCTATGGCGGTGAAAGGTCTTGTCAAGGGCCTACCTAGTCTATCCTCCAACGGAGATGGTCATATTTGCGCAGGATGTCAGTTCGGCAAGTCTCATCGACTACCATTTGATAAGTCGCAGACAATGAGTAGTGTGCCGTTGGAATGCATCCACGGTGACTTGATGGGACCGACTGCTACCCCAAGCCTCGGAGGCAGCAGGTATATGCTGGTGTTGATCGATGATCACATCAGATATGTCTGGGTTTATTTCCTGAAGGAGAAGGCGGAGGCGTTTGCCAAATTCATGGAGTTCAAGGAGCTTGTGTGTAACATCCCATTTCCTACTAGACCCCCTAACTCCAATTTAGGGTGAGACTAGTGGTGAGTGTTGTGAGTCTGAGCTAGATTGCAGACTTAGGACACATAGGGTTAGGTGAACTCACATGTGGTCTACTATAAGGCTCTAGTCAACCTAGGTCAAACTAGCTCTACATGAACTCACACTTGCAAATTGACTCCACCAATAGATGATAAACACTCCAAGGATTGCCCTAGAACCAAGGTGAAAAGGTGAAAAACACCTTGGTGTGCAAATAGACAAAATGACTTCAAGGTTTAAGACTTGATGTCTAAGCCTCAAATTGATCCAATTGACCTCACCTAACTCTTCCTAATCCTCTAGGGAACTCAATGGGTCACTAATAACCTAATGGGTCAGGACAAATCTATGGTTTGAGTCAAAATCACCATTTGACCCATTTAGCCTAAGTTAACCTAAATAGGTCAAAAGTGCCCAAAGAGGGTTCACCAATCCATGAATCACCCCAAGGGAGTCAATGGACCTCATGGACACCATATGGGGTCAGCCTACTCATTAGTTGACCAAGTCAACCCAAAAGTCAACAGTTGGTCAATTTGGCCTAAAATGGATCCAAATAGATTTGGACCCAATCCCCATGGACTAAGGCCCTCATTTAGGGCCCATTCTGAGGCCCAAGAGTCAATTACCAGACTTGCCCCTCAGTTTTTGGAAGAAGGAGACATGTGTTGGATCTTACGACGCCCTTAGAGCGGGGGGGGGGGGGGGGGTGAATAAGGGAATAAAACTCTTTTTTATAAATTTTAAGATAATTACTAAGTTGTTTTGATTAATAGGAAATACTAATGACAATTTAGTAATAACAATTTGCAATAATGAAATTTTACGCCAATTGAGAGAAATCAAAGTAAACACAAAAGAGACATGATTATATTATATGAAAAAGTGTTTACATAAAATTTGATTTCTATATCGCTAGAAATCGGAGGCGTACAAATGTAGATTTCTTTTCCTTTTCTATACCGACTTGTATCCCCACAAACCGGTTGGCTTTAGCCTATCCTTCCCCGGATATGGCCTCGAGCACCCCCTAGATCTAATCCCCTAGACCTAGTCGCCAACTCACGCGGCGAATTCCCCCTAAGCCGCGCAAGGACCTAATCGCCAAAAACAAGGCGAATTCACTACAAGATACAAATAAAGAAATGAAGTAAATAACAAGCAAAACTCCCTCTTGAGATTTCTGGAGATGAGGATGAAGGATTGCTGAAGCACAAGCGAGGTCGAAGCGATCGTTCTTCGGATGCAGCGTGATGGCTTCCTTCTCCAGAATTTCTTCTTTGGCTTTGAGTGGGAGATAATGTTTTGGCAGAGTAGCAACACGAGAGTATGGGCACAAGTAATCTCTCTGGAAGATCTAGCCAAAATGAGAGAGAGCCCAACCTTTTATAGAACTTGGAGCTAGCACCTGCGGTAGTGGCTAGCGCCTGCGGTAGCATTCGTGTGGAGCGGTTGCGCAACCGTCGGCGGCGTGGCGCTGTGCACGAACTGGAGATAGCGCATGGAGGTAGCGATAGCGCTGGCGGTAGCGGGAGATAGCGCTGGCGATAGCGGTAGCGGTTACGAAACCGTCGCGTGCACGAACTCGAGATAACGCCTGGCGGTAGTGATAGCGCTGGCGGTAGTGCTGGCGGTAGCGGTAGCGCCGGAGGTAGCGCTGCTCCTTTCAAAAGTTTGTTCCAAGCTGCTTTCTACCTGTGGAGTATTGCACCTATAGTTCCTGCACACTATAAACACACTACAAGCAATATCAAATACAATATGTGATTTGTTATTCTCAAACAAAGGGATGTGACACACATGTCCAACAATCTCCCCCTTTTGATAATAACAAATCCTCTAAGCAAGAAATCAACAATAGTGTTTATAGATAAGATAAGCAAGATAAAAGTGCTCCTATAGTAAATGATATGCATGATAATGTGCATACTCCCCCTATCTTAATGCCCCCGTACATAAATGCAATTTATGTGTTACTTCCCCTAAATGATAGATTTCATGAATTATTCTCCCCTTATTTATCTATATTTCTCATATATAGATTTCTTCAATTAATCTCCCCCTTTTGGTATTATCAAAAGAAGGTGGGGTGAGGGTAGTAAGGAGGCATTAATATATCATGATCGAGCTTTTTAAAATATAAATAATGATAAAGAGTTTAAGCATAGCATATATAAGAGATTTCAAATATAAAGATAAGAGTTGTAAGCAAGCGGAAGATTATAGAAAACATCTTTGTGTAAGCATGAAGATCATAATTATAAATATGAGTTTAAGTTCAAAATGTAAAGATGTTGTAACCTTTTTTAAATCTCAAAGTTTTTTATAAAAATACCAAGCATGATATGAACATATCAAAGAGAGATTATACTACAATGTTACTTAATTCTAAGTTCAAGAAATACCAAAACATTGTAGAGATCATGCTAGGTTATCTAGTGCATTTCTTATATAAAGAGTAGTATAGATAAAGCATTAGAATCCAATACTCATGAGAAGAAGTGTTATGAAAGATAATGATGTGCACATAAGTGTATTTTGGGCAATGTTAACAATTGATTTAAATCACCAAAATACAAGACATATGTAAAGTAAAATGCACAATAAAACATAAGTAAATTACTTTCACACACTTTTAATGCACATAGTTTTTAACAAAGTGGTGTAATAACCAAGGTTTGCACAAGTAACTTTACTATTCTTTCCAAGGTGCTCAACCTCACAATGCTTATGAAGACTTATCAGGAGGTTCAAGTAGTGCTTGGTGGAGTTATATTTGTCTACATATATATAATTTTTTTTGTTCATATTTGTGAGACAACATTCTCCGAATACACTTGTTTTGCAAACCAAAAATTTTAACTTAACCACTTTTCTAAATGTCATAAGTGCAATTCAAATGTAGTGTAGGCAATAAACTTATGCAAGTTTTAATTCATTGTACAAATACAATACACAAGCAAACATTTTTAGATTTAGACACACATGTTGATTACCAAAATAAGTGAGTGAAATGTATCATTATCAATCATAAAACATTTACTCATATTTAGAGGCATGCTAAGCTTGGTTCTACACATTATTCAATACAATTGATGCACTTTAAGTAGATATATCAAAGCATGATAAACACAACAATGTTCATAGTAATTTGAAGGAATAAGTTTTAACATTGTAAATAATTCTAAATAGAATTCATACATGCTTGATATTGGCAATAAAGATCATACAGTTTTTTGTTTTATCATTTTTAAATCAAATAAAAACAGAAAAATCACAAAAACATATTTTTGTAAGTTTTGAATTTTTGTAGTAAATTTTTCATAATATGAAGAAAAACATAAATAACAAACACATATTTTTGTATATTTTTAATTTTGAACTTTTGTAGTTGATTTTTCATAATATGATTAAAACACAAATAACAAAAAAATATTTTTGTATTTTTTAATTTTGATCTTTTGAAGTTGATTTTTCATAATATAAATAAAACAAAAATAACAAAAGTTAGAAACACAACAAATAAGTAGAAAATATGAACCAACATATTTTTATGGATTTTCAGAAATTTTAAAAATCACACACTCACGCTAGCGCCGGCGCTAGCACTAGCGCGACAAATAGTACACGATTTTTTAGGAATTTTAAATTTTTTATTATTGATATTGGTTAGGGGTCTTGAGAGTAGTCTTATGCAGATATTTTGTAATTATCAGAGATGTCTTGATTGCTCAAATTGCATAAAACATTAGCGTTTTATATGTTTTTCATCCTAAGATGTCTAAGACTCCTAATTCCAACCTTAACATTTGAAACCTTGCATCGGGAAGAGGTTTAGTGAATATATCAGCAAGTTGAGAGTCCGTGCCAATGAAACTAATCCTTACATTTTCCTTTTTAATGTGATCCCTTATGAAATGATGACGCACATCTATATGTTTGGATCTAGAGTGTTGTACTGGATTATTTGTGAGATCAATGACACTCTTGTTGTCACATTTTAATTCAATAAGTTTTAGATGAAAACCAAAGTCCTCTAAAGTTTGGCTCATCCATAGAGCTTGTGCACAACAACTCCCTAATGCAATGTATTCGGCCTCCGTGGTGGAGAGTGCAACCGAATTTTGTTTCCTACTAGACCATGCAACTAATGAAGGTCCTAGAAAATGACAAGTACCACTAGTGCTTTTCTATCAAGTGAGCAACCGGCATAATCCGAATCGGAATAGCCATGCAATGTAAATGAATCATTATGCGGGTACCATAATCCTAATCTAGATGACCCAATGAGATATCTAAATATTCGTTTTACCGCTTTTAAATGAGATTCTTTTGGATTGGCTTGAAATCTAGCACATAAGCATACGACAAACATAATATTGGGTCTAGTTGCACTAAGATAGAGTAGAGATCCTATCATACCTCTATATAAAGTTTGATCTATAGAAACTCCTGATTCATCTTTTCCTAATTTTAGTGATGCACGCATTGGTGTAGAAGCATGTTTAAGGTTTTCAAATCCAAAACGTTTAAGCATATCATGGACATATTTAGTTTGACATACAAAGATACCATCAATTCTTTGTGATATTTGAAAACCAAGAAAATAAGAAAGTTCTCCTACAAGACTTATTTCAAACTCATTTCAAACTCATTTTCATCACTAAAATAACTTCTTTATACATCTCTTCATTAGTAGATCCAAAAATAATATCATCAACATATATTTGTAAAATAATTATATTATCATTATTGTGCTTAATGAAGAGAGTATTATCTGCACTTCCCATAATATAACCGTGCTTTAATAAAAATGATGTAAGTCTTTCATACCATGCACGGGGCGCTTGTTTTAAACCATATAGCGCTTTTTCTAGTTTATGAACATGATTTGGAAATTTTTCATTAATAAAACCGGGGGGTTGTTCAACATAAACTTCTTCTTTTACAAACCCGTTTAGAAAAGCACTTTTCACATCCATTTGAAATAGTTTTATTCTTTTAAAGCTTGCAAATGCTAAAAAAATTCTTATAGACTCCAATCTAGCAACGGGTGCAAAAGATTCATCAAAATCTATCCCCTCGATTTGAGAATATCCTTGTGCTACTAAGCGTGCTTTATTTCTAGATATTCTAGACTCACCATCTAATTTATTTTTAAAAATCCATTTTACACCTACAACCGGGTGATTAGATGGTCTTTCTACTAATTTCCAAACATTATGTCGCTCAAATTGTTCTAACTCTTCATTCATAGCCAAAAACCAAAATTCATCATTTAAAGCGGTTGTAACATTTTTTGGTTCAATTTCGGAAACAAAGTAAATATTTGAATAAGATTCATGAAGAGAAGAGCGAGTTCTTACCCCGATGGATGGTTCACCAATTATCAATTCCCGTGGATGATCCTTTGTGAATTTTAAGACGCTTGGAGGTACATATTCATCTTTCTTGGCCTCCTCTTATTCTTCTTTGGAAGGTTCTTCATCACCATGCTCCAAAGGAGGTAATAGATCATCCTCTTTACCTGCGGAAAGTCTTTCTATACAAGGAACAAGCTCATCAAATTTCACATTAATTGATTCTTCAACTTTTCTAGTTTTTTTATTAAAAACTCTATAAGCTTTACTAGTTGAAGAGTATCCAAGAAATGTTCCTTCATCACATTTTTCATCAAACTTCCCCAAGCTATCTTTTGTATTTAAGATAAAACATTTACAACCAAAAACTTTGAAGTAAGACACATTAGGCTTCTTTTGAAAATAGAGTTCATATGGTGTGAGATTTAAAGATGGGCGAAGCATGATTCTATTTATAACATAACATGATCTGTTTACGGCTTCAGCCCAAAAGGACTTAGGTAATTTATATTCACATAACATAGTGCGTGCTAGCTCTTGAAGTGTCATATTCTTTCTTTCTATAACACCATTTTGTTGTGGTGTGCGTGGTGCGGAGAACTCATGTTTTATGCCTAACATATCACAATAAGAAGTAAATTTTTCATTTTCAAATTCTCCTCCATGATCCGAACGAATGCATTTAATTTTTAAATCACTTTCATTTTGAATACGAGTACATAATTTTGAAAATTCACAAAATGCTTCGGATTTGGATGAGAGAAATATTGTCCAACAATATCTAGAAAAATCATCTATTAAAACATATGTATACAATCTACCACCAAGACTTGCGGTGCTAAAGGGACCAAAGAGATCCATATGAATTAATTGCAAAGGTCTTGTAGTAGAAATAACATTTTTACTTTTGAAAGAGGATCTAGTAATTTTACCCTTTTGACATGGTGAACAAAGTGAAGGTAAATTTCCATTTAATCTAGGCAATCCTCTAATTAAATCTCTTTTGGCAAGTTTTACAATAAGCTTTGTGCTAGCATGTCCTAGCCTTCTATGCCAAAGATCAAGTTCATCATTTTTGGTAATAAAACATTTTAAAGATGATTTTGAAAGATCATGAAATGAAACAATATAAACATTGTGTATTCTTGGTGCAGTTAGTAAAATATTGTTTGTAATAGGATTAGATATTTTGCATAGATTAGTAGAAGATTCAAATAAAACATCTAATCCTTTATCACATAATTGGCTAATTGAAATAAGATTATATTTTAGCCCTTTTACATAAAGAACATTTGATATAGTGAAGGATTCGTTACCAATTGTGCCAATTCCCATGATTCTTCCTTTTCCGTTGTCGCCAAAAGTCACAATCCCTCCCTTCTTCCTTTTTAGGCTAAGGAACTTTGATTTATTGCCCGTCATGTGCTTGGAGCATCCTGAATCCAAGTACCACATGTCTTCATTGTCCTTAGCCTGCCTGCACATCTAGAAAGAAGATGAGAGTAAAGATCCGGATACCCAAGTGGAACCTCCCATAGAATAAGTGGAAGCCTTAGGTACCCAGATTTGCTTTAAAGTATTTTGTTTTATTTTCCTGCAAGAACTAGTTGTGTGACCCAACCTATAACAGTTTGCACGAAATAAAGGGGGTTGAGACCCTTTTCTGTAAAATTTTCTTGCTGGAATAATTTTGATTTACAGAAAGAAAGCATTTTGAAAAAGAAATTTCATGTTTCTGGTATGAGGTGCTAGTGCCGGCGTTAGTGGCTAGCGCCGGGCGGTAGCCCTCACCTCGATATCCGAGCCCAAACTTTCCAGATCCATGGCACTGGTACCCTAGAATCATTTCCAGTGATTTTTGGCATATACCAAATTTTTTAATGGCCATGGTGAGATCATGAACTTGTGCTTTAAGTGAAGAATTTTCTTTCACAAGCATGACACACCTATTTTCAAAACCTTTCTTATTATTTTTGATTTGCAAAAGAGAGGCTTCCAATTTCCTTTCTAATCCCCCCTTCTCTTTTGTAAGAGTTTTGGCATGAGAGAGGGCTTTAGAAAGTGATTCTTCTATATCTTTTGCCAATTTTGTGGAGTGATCACATTCTTGGCACGAAACCTTTCTCTTTTCTAAAACAATTACCTTTTTGGAAAGCTTTTGATTTTCTTTAATACGAGATTCATTTTCACGATTTAATAAAATACTATCTTTCATATTTTTATCAAAAGCTTTGCAAGTTTCAAGAAATTCATTATACAATTCATCATAAGTGGGAGGAGTTACCTCAGTGTCACTAGGAACACTGGTGTCATCGCCGTCGTTTTCATGTCCCATGAGGCACATGTTTGCTTCCTCATCTTCACTTGATGAAGACCCACTTGATTCTTCGGAGGAGGAGGAGGAAGAGTCATCCCATGTTCTAGCTTTTAGTACTTTCTTCTTCTCCTTCCCTTTGTGCCGTTTTTCTTTCTTCTCCTTCAAGAACTTTGGGCACTGGCTCCGAATGTGCCCCGTCTTCCTACAATGATAGCATTCCGGTGGAGGTCTCTCTTCTTCATTGTCGCTCTCTTTTTCTTTCTTTGAAGATGACCCTTTCCATCTTTCACCCTTTTGGAAATATTTTCGAAAGGTGTTTCTCCTTTCCGGATTGCGCATGAACTTTCGGAAGTTCTTTACAAAAAGACTCTCTTCATCTTCATCCTCATCCTCTTGGCACTCCTTCTTTGATTTTAATGCCAACGCCTTCTTCTTTGGCTCCTTGTTGTATTCATCATGTTGGATTTTGAGTTCTACCTCATGGGTTTTGAGATTCCCAACGAGGCTCTCAACTTGGAGCGTCCTTAAGTTGTGCGACTCCGAAATAGCCATCACCTTCGGGTTGAATTTTGGAGGAAGAGAACGAAGGATCTTACGGACCAAGTCGCCATTTGAGAAGGTCTTTCCAAGAGCTTCTGAGGCCTTGACGATCTTGGTGAAGCGCGTGTACATACCATCAACATCTTCGCTTTCATCCATTCGGAAATTTTCATATTCCGACTCCAGTTGGAAAAGCTTGGAATCTTTAACCTGCGATGTACCTTCATGAGTAACTTCCAAATGATTCCAAATTTCATATGCAGTAGTACAAGCAGAAATTCTATTAAATTCATTTCTATCTAACGCACAAAATAGAGCATTCATGGCTTTTGCGTTATTTTTACATTTGAGTTTATCCCGATCATCCCAATTATCTTTGGGTTTTTCTAACATAACCTCTCCAACTACAAATGTAGGAGGAGTGTATTCTTCTTCTACCATGTTCCAAACCTCAATATCTAGGGTCATTAGAAAACAATGCATCCTATTTTTCCAATAATTATAATCCGACCCAGTAAATAGTGGAGGTCTACTAATTCCCTGACCCTCGGAAAAAGCGAGATCATAAGACGCCATTATTCCTGGTTTTTAAACCGTTTGGAATAACCTGCGCTCTGATACCACTTGTTGGATTTTACGGCGCCCTTAGAGGGGGGTGAATAAGGGAATAAAATTCTTTTTATAAATTTTAAGATAATTACTAAGTTGTTTTGATTAATAGGAAATACTAATGACAATTTAGTAATAACAATTTGCAATAATGAAATTTTACGCCAATTGAGAGAAATCAAAGTAAACACAAAAGAGACATGATTATATTATATGAAAAAGTGTTTACATAAAATTTGATTTCTATATCGCTAGAAATCGGAGGCGTACAAATGTAGATTTCTTTTCCTTTTCTATACCGACTTGTATCCCCACAAACCGGTTGGCTTTAGCCTATCCTTCCCCGGATATGGCTTCAAGCCGCTCTAGCCAATCCTTCCCCGGATATGGCCTCGAGCACCCCCTAGATCTAATCCCCTAGACCTAGTCGCCAACTCACGCGGCGAATTCCCCCTAAGCCGCGCAAGGACCTAGTCGCCAAAAACAAGGCGAATTCACCACAAGATACAAATAAAGAAATGAAGTAAATAACAAGCAAAACTCCCTCTTGAGATTTCTGTAGATGAGGATGAAGGATCGCTGAAGCACAAGCGAGGTCGAAGCGATCGTTCTTCGGATGCAGCGTGATGGCTTCCTTCTCCAAAATTTCTTCTTTGGCTTTGAGTGGGAGATGATGTTTTGGCAGAGTAGCAGCACGAGAGTATGGGCACAAGTAATCTCTCTGGAAGATCTAGCCAAAACGAGAGAGAGCCCAACCTTTTATAGAACTTGGAGCTAGCGCCTGCGGTAGTGGCTAGCGCCTGCGGTAGCGTTCGTGTGGAGCGGTTGCGCAACCGTCAGCGGCGTGGCGCTGTGCACAAACTGGAGATAGCGCCTGGCGGTAGCGATAGCGCTGGCGGTAGCGGGAGATAGCGCTGGCGGTAGTGGTAGCGGTTATGAAACCGTCGCGTGCACGAACTCGAGATAACGCCTGGCGGTAGTGATAGCGCTGGCGGTAGTGCTGGCGGTAGCGGTAGCGCCGGCGGTAGCGCTGCTCCTTTCAAAAGTTTGTTCCAAGCTGCTTTCTACCTGTGGAGTATTGCACCTATAGTTCCTGCACACTATAAACACACTACAAGCAATATCAAATACAATATGTGATTTGTTATTCTCAAACAATGGGATGTGACACACATGTCCAACAACATGCAAGGGTGATTTTGGGATTTTCCCCAATTTTGGAGAGAGACAAACCATGAACCCATGGAAGGATGACCACTTGGCCACTACCCCCTGATTTTTGGGTTGCTCTCAGCACCCCCAAGGAGTTGCCAGCATTTTGAGCTGAGCTGGCTGCTGTTAAGAGTGGAGGAAGAGGAGCTCCACCATGTGGCCGACCACCATTAATGGTGACCCAGGAATTTAAGGGGAATTAAGCCTGGGTTTCACTCTTAATCAACTCCTCACAGCTCGAGCATAAATATTCTGATGAGCTGGAGCTATGGCAGTGGCTGCTGAGGGTGGTGGCGACATAGAGGAAATTGCCTATAATGGCTGCTAACAAAACAGCCACCCCGACCCCAATTGAGCCCACTAACACCTTCAGAGCCTCTCAAGGAGTGAAACCCCTCAGTCGATTGAAGGATTCAGGCTTAGAAATGGAGGATCGACATGGAATTGGGGAGGAGCTCGGCAAACATTTTCCGGCGAGATACTCAACCCCAAGCACCAAATAAGGCACGATTTCTCCCCCTCTCCCTCTGTGCTAGTTATCTAAGGTCTTAGCAAGGGCAGCCGAGCTCAATTGAGCCGTCAGCCATGGGATTTCCCCTTCCGTTTTTCCGTTTGGGCTTCCTCCAGGGATCGCCGGGAACCACCACCTCCGGCCACCATTCCATCGCCAATTGACGGCCAACCCCTCAACAGAGGTGGTGGCGGCGGCAGATGGTCGGGGAGGGTGGTTGTTGGATGGTATCAGGGGCCATTTCCTCTGGGCCGTCGGCTAGAGGAAGGAGATGAAATCACAGCCGTTGATTTCGTCTCCTTGATCTCTATTGGCAGACTAAGGCAAATCTGCCTTCAAACATGCAGGGTTTTGCATGCAAAAATTGAAGGCCTTAGAGGCCATATTTGCAAAAAGTGGCAGAGATAACCTTTGTGGACCTATGAGTCTACTTTCATTTGCCACTTGAATCAACTGATTTGGTGCAATATAGACACCAGGGCACTCATTTTCCTAGGACTGCTCCTTGTGTAGGGCAGAAATTAAAAATGCTATAACTTTTAAATGGCTTAACCAAATCCCTTGAAATTTCTACCATGCATGCATAGTATGATGGTTGGTCCGGCGAGCCGGTATCTCGGAAGGTTATTAATGACGGGCAGGTTAGACCGGGGAGCTTATGGCTCGGAGATAGATAGTAGAACATGTTGCATGTGCACGAAGGTGGTGGGTCTTCGGTATTGGACGGTCGTTCACACCGACGTCAATACGTTGAATCGGCAAGTGTGGCATTTACACTGAGCCATGAAAGTCTGGCGGTCCAGTCAGTAAGAATACATAGACGCTCCGCGGTTTTGCGTTGAGGCGTACGATAGGTCTAGGTTAGGTAGTGTGAATACCAACCTAGAGGTGGGCGAGGCCCAACCCACCGCTTCCGTTTGCCACTACGGGAGTATCCTGGGAGTCTTGCTAGCTCCAAAAAGGGGGAACTAAAGGTCTATGCGCATAGAGTCATAGTGAGTGAGTTGCACTTGTATGAACATGGCATAACAACATACCTTGCATGTCATAGCATGAACATTGCATTTCAACCCCTACCCCTATCGTATAAACTGGTATGAGACTTTTTATACGATAGGCCCTGCTAAACGACCCCTTGGTCTATAGGTTTGTATGGGCATTCCTATAAATCAATGGTTACTTTTAAATTACTTTACTTGCGTCGCACTGCTTCTCTTTGCTTACTTCTTTTACTGCTGTGATATTACTTTACTGCACTTATTACTGCTCTCTTACTTGTTTATACTGCTAGAGTAGTGCTTGCCTATATGTACACTGCTAGCTTAGTTTTCCCTGTCACCTGCTTTTATTTACTCCTCTTTGTTGTCCTCCGCTTCTTCCTCCCGCTCGGTGCCTAGGAGTCGCGGGGGAGGTGGGGACAAAATCGGCTTAGTCTTTATGACTAACGGTCGGTTGTGACCGTAGGAGTTTGAGGAGCTGGAGCAGCCGCACGACCAGTCAGGACATGATGGCAGGATCTGGAGAGCAGAAGTCGCGCAGTACTCCTACCACAAGACAGGTGTTTGAAGATTTGAGAGTTTGTTTAGCTTCTGCATAGATGTAGAGTGAGAGAGTGAGATTTTGTTCTACTTTGGATATGTACCGGGCATAAGCCCTTTTACTCTTTCATTTATTGTACTCATTGATGGATATATATACAGATGCGTATGATTGTGGACTTGTTTACTTTTTTTTCTTCTTATTCTTGTTGGCCTAGTTGATCGTTCTTGCCGGCAGGATCGGCGTCTTGCAGAAGCGGCTAACTCGTATGTTAGCATCACCGTAAGGCGGTGGTTCTGGGCATAAGATCCGGGAACTCTCCTGGTGCGGGAGAGGGATCTTACATTGTGGAGGGTCGGCTAGGCCTGCGGGTTAAGAAGCTGAGGACTGACAACGGAGGGGAGTTCACCTCTGGTGAGTTCTCTAGTTTTTGCAGGAAGGCGGGCATCCGGAGGGAGCTTACTTGTGCGCATACTCCACAGCAAAATGGAGTTGCAGAGTGGAAGATCCGTCATTTGACGGAAACCTGCAAGTGTTGGCTGCATGCCAAGAGTATCCCAAGGTACTTCTAGGCGGAGGGAATGCCTTGTGCTGCCTACGTCATCAACAAGATGCCTCTCAGTCCCATCAACATGTTGACCCCGCATGAGATGATGTTCAAAGAAAAGCCAAGCGTGGCACACCTTCGGGTATTTGATTCCACCTGCTATGTGCACATTCCAGATGCGCTTCAGACGAAGCTAGATGCGAAAGCAAGGAAGCTAGTCTTCGTGGGATATGATGATCGGAAGAAGGGCTGGAAATTCATGGACCCGGAGACGCGGAGATTCATTGTATCTCGCGACGTCGTGTTTGATGAGGTGACGTCTTATAAGGGAAGTTCTGGTGTTGAGCTACCAGAAAGCAGGGTGGAGGAGCCGGTGAAAGCTGTCGAAAATCTTCAGGTGGAGCTGCCTGTGTCACCAGGTGGTCCATCTACTTCTAGTTCTGGGATGGAGGCTTCTGGATCGGGAAGCAGGGGGAGAGATGCTCCTAGTACGTCTGGAAGGGGAGCTAGGGAAGAAGCAGCTGAGGATGTTGCGATTCAGGGGAAGGAGCTGAGGAGATCGAATCAAACGATCATTGGCCCTGATCGCTATACAGGAGGAAACATGGTGAGCTTTGTCTCATGTTTCTTTGCTGGTCCCTTGGATGAGCGGGAACCAATGAGCTTTGAGAAGGCCAAATGCATGGAACAGTGGGATTCAGCTATGCAGGAAGAGATGAGTGCTCTTGAGAAGAATGAGACTTGGTCTCTGGTGCCGAAGCCCAAGGGTATCACCCCTGTGACATGCAAGTGGGTCTATAAGCTCAAGAAGAAGGATGACGGTAGTATCGAGCGATACAAAGATCGCCTTGTGGCTCGGGGATTCTCACAGCAATACAGTGAAGACTATGAAGAGACATTCAGTCCGGTGGCAAAAATGACTTCAGTTCAGTTTGTGATTGCCTTGGCGGCGTTTTGGGGATGGGAGATTTGGCAGCTCGACGTAAAGAATGCCTTCTTGTACGGCGAGATTGACAAAGATATCTTCATGGTGCAGCCACCAGGTTTCGTATCTGAAGATTTTCCGGACTATGTCTGTAAGCTGAAGAAGGCACTGTATGGGTTGAAGCAAGCGCCGAGGGCGTGATTCGGGAAGATTGCAGAGTATCACTTATTCTGTGGATTCGTTGCTTCAGACTCTGACTCGAGCTTGTTCGTCAAGAAGAGCGGGGAGCTTCAAGTCATCGTGCTGATTTACGTCGACGATATGATCGTGACGGGGAATTCGAAGGAGGAAGTAGCAAAGCTTTGGGCTGAGCTATCCATCAGGTTTGAGATGAAGGACTTGGGTGAACTTCACCATTTCCTTAGACTCGAAGTGCAGAGGAAGGGAAGTGGAGTGCTGGTGTCCCAGGCTGGATATGCGGAGCGAATCGTGGAGCGATTCGGCATGAAGGAGGGGAAGTGCATCTCTACACCTCTGGAGAAGGCCATGAAAATTTGGAAGGATGAGGGGAGGATTCTGGAAGATCCGCTGTTGTTCCGAGCTCTGGTTGGGAGCTTGATCTATCTAACAATCACTAGACCGCATATTGCTTATGTGGTTGGCAGGGTGAGTCGTTATATGGCGGAACCACGGATGCCTCATCTACTAGCGGCCAAGAATATTTTGAAGTATGTCAAGGCGACTTCGGATATGGGTCTCCTTTACAGGAGGGATGCGGGCTTCGAAGTGCATGGGTACATGGATGCTGATTAAGGGGGAGATTCGGATGATCAGAAGTCGACGTATGGATTCGTCTTCATGGCAGGCCTTACAGCTATATCATGGTGCAGTAAGAAGAAGGATTCCGTGTCTGTCTCTACTGTTGGATCTTGTGGCGCCCATAGAGGGGGGGGGGGTGAATAAGGGACTTTTTAATTTAAGATTTTTTACTTAAGAATTTTTAAAACAAATTTTGCTTTTCTAAAAATCACTTATAAAAATTTTCAAACTATGAAAATTTTAAATTAATTCAAACACAAATTTTTAAGTTAAAGATTAATCAACCAAATTTGCAATTAAAGAAAAAGTCATAAATTTTAATCATGAAATTCACATACAATAAAAATGATCTTAACAATGCTTAAGATCAAGGCACAAATATGATAATAAACTTTTAACAATTTGAGTTTACCAATCCTTCTCCCAAGGATCGGAAGGCTATCACTTGTCTCTCCCCAGACCAAGCCCAAGCGTATCCTCTAGATCTTCCCAAGATCTAGGTAGCACACAAGGCCACGATTTCCTACCAAGCCACGCAAGGACATGGATGCTCCGCACAAGGAAGCGATTTTCCCCTAAGCCACGCAAGGACTTAGACGTCACGCACAAGGAGACGATTTCCCTACCAATACAAAGTGAAATGTATATAAATGAAAATACAAAATCAAATGAAGTACTCCCTAGAAATTCAGATCTCTAAAAGGAAGGTTGAAGCCTCGAGATGATCGTTGATGTAGAAGCGCGTCCGATCTCATCTTCAATTTCAAACCTTCTAAGCACAAATAGGAGTTGATGAGGTTCTGGAGCTCTCTGGTTCGTATGCACTCGGGAAAGGACTTAGAATTCTCAATGCTTCGAATGTACGAACAAAACGAACCAATTTATAGTTTTTCACTATCGCTTGGGCGACATCGCTGTCGGAATTCCGACAGCGCCAAACTACTGCTCGTCGTGCTGTCGTGCGGGCTGCTGTTGTAACTTCTGTCCTATCGCCTGGGCGACAGTAGATGTCGGAAAATTCCGACATCGAAATTCTCCATATAGTTAAATTGAGCTCCAATCAGAATTGTGAACATCTCATACCTGTTACCTGCACACCATCAATAAAAATAGAATCAAATACAAACGGGATTTTGTTATTATCAAACCGAAAGAGTGCGAAACGCATGCTCCAACAATCTCCCACTTTTGATAATAACAAATCCGTATAAAAAGAAATCATGTCTATTTAGGTTATTGTGTTTAACATATGGTGTGTGCACAAAATTCCTCTAAAATGTAAGCTCCCCTAGATGAATGCTCCTCCTAAATGAATGCTCCCCCTAAATGTCATAGTAAATTGAAATGATGTATTGTTTAGGTGGAAGATTTAGGTGAAATTGTTCTTATTGTTCTTTTATTTCTTGAATATACTTATAATTCTCCCCCTTTTGGTATTAGCAAAAGTTAATTTGAAATGAATGAGTAGTTCTTAAGGGAAGAGATAGGATGTAGAAAATAAGAGTAGGAGGAAGCACTTGTGTTGAAAATGATTGAAAGTCTTGAAATAATAGTAATATGCCATAGTATTGAATAAACGCATGAAGAGATGGTATAGCCATATGAAGTAGTAGAATAAAAAAAATAACTTAAACATGATTAATGTCATTTTAAAGTATCATAGAAAGACACAATTGTGTATAGAAATTTGGAATCTTTTCGGTCTAATTCTCATGAAATGAAGGTTTATATAACATAATGATGTGTACAAGTGTTGCTTTGATCAAACATACGAAATTATTTAATTTACATGATCATTGGAATAAAAAACATAATATAAGCATATAAAAACAACTTTGACCTTGAAGATATATCACAATAAGAATAGAATACCATTTTTTCTTTTGCACAAGACACTTTACAATTCTTTTCAAGGTGCTCAACCTCACAATGCTTATTAAGACTTATCAGGAGGGTAAGTGGTGCTTGGTGGAGTATCCTTGTCCTCAATTTAAACTTTTTGTTGATCACATATTTTGTGATATCTTAACTTTGTAGTTTGTATAGATATTTATATATAGTTTTATTTTTAATTGACCAAGGATCTCCGAATTCACTTGAATCGCAAAAGATGGTGTATATTTGGTTGTGCTAACAAATCAAGCTTGAAAGTAGTATTTATGAAATGCTATTGTATTATGTTAAAGCAAACATGATTCATGTATATATTAAGTAGAAAGACATATGTATGGATCAAAAGAAGTGAACGTGATAGCTCATTATTATATATAAACAATTTCTCATACTTAGAGACATGCGAAAACAATTTCCAATAGTCTAAACCACTTAGCAGGAGTGTCAATACAATGATAGAGTGGAAATGAAATCATATAATCATGTAAATAGCCATTTTTTAAAAAACCACATGGTTTGGCATCAATTCATGAGTTGTGGCATTAATAATGACATATAACTAGTGTAGAGTATCAGAGAGACCAAAATTGAAGAGTATATTTCAGGCATGACTGTGTTTCTCAATCGGTTAGGCAGACTCGACGTGGAAAGGCTGTAAGACGTGGATCTTCAGAAGACTGTCTTGAAAGTAGCGGGGCTGGATATGATGATTCTGAGTAGTTTCCAGCAGGTTGCTGCTTCTGACTGATGTCGGAATTTTCCGACACTCACTGTCGCCTGGGCGACAGTGAACTTATCCAGATTTCATTTTCTGTTTACTGAACTTAATCTTATGTTTATTTTTACTGTTTTTCTGGAATAATTTGTATGAATTATTAATCATATGAGTCATTCAAATTCTATGTTTTGATTTAAAATGATATTTTTCCATTGTTCTTTATCTTATTAAACTTGATTTGTCATATTGGATATGCTTAGTTTGAAATATCTAGGATTCATAATTCAAGCCTTAGCATTGAAAACCGGGAATCCGGCAATGGTTTTTAGATATTTAATTGGCACATCTAAACTTGGTTTGTGGTATCCTCATAGCAATGATTTTACTCTTTTTGGCTATTCTGATTATGATTATGCCGGTTGTTCACTAGATAGGAAAAACACTACTGGCACTTGTCACTTTTTAGGCCCTTCACTCATTTCATGGTCGAGTAGGAAACATAATTCTGTTGCCCTCTCAACCACCGAGGCCGAATACATCACACATGGTAGTTGTTGTGCACAAGCTCTTTGGATGAAACAAACTTTAGAAGACTTTAACATTAAACAACAAACTATTGAGTTATGGTGTGATAACAAAAGTGCAATTGATTTAACTTACAACCCGGTTCATCACTCTAAGTCTAAACATATTGACGTTAGGCATCATTTTATAAGAGACCACATTAAAAATAATCAGATTAAAATTTCTTTCATAGGAACGGATAATCAACTAGCTGATATATTCACAAATTCTTTTTACCGCTTTTAAATGTGATTCTTTGGGATCGGCTTGAAATTTAACACATAAACAAACTGAAAACATAATATCTGGTCTAGAAGCGGTTAAGTATAAAAGTGAACCTATCATGCCTCTATATAAAGTTTGATCTATGAATATTCCATTTTCATCTTTTCCTAATTTTAAAGAGACACTCATAGGAGTACTAGCTTGTTTAAGATTTTCAAATCCAAATCTTTTCAAAACATCATGTATATATTTTGATTGGTTTATAAAAATTCCATCATGTTTTTGAATAATTTGAAATCCTAAGAAATATTTTAGTTCTCCTACCATGCTCATCTCAAATTCACTTTCCATCATTTTAACAAAATAATTACATAACTCTTTATTAGTGGCTCCAAAAATAATATCATCAACATAAATTTGAAAACAATTAAATAATCATCAACTTGCTTAATGAAGAGTGTACAATCAACACCACCCATTTTAAAACCATTTTGTAATAAATATAAAGTCAATCTATCATACCATGCTCGTGGTGCTTGTTTTAAACCATACAAAGCTTTTAGAAATCTATATACACGATTAGGAAATTTTTCATTTATAAATCCTGGGGGTTGTTCAACATAAACTTCTTCTTTAATTAACCCGTTTAAAAATGTAGTTTTAATATCCATTTGCAATAATTTAAATCTTTTATGACTAGCAAATGCAACAAAAATTCTAACTGCTTCCAATCATGCAACGGGTGCAAAAGTTTCATCAAAATCTACCCCTTCAACTTGATTGTATCCTTTCGCTACAAGCCTAGCTTTGTTTCTAGTGATCCTAGAGTCAGTATCTAATTTATTTTTAAAAACCCATTTGACTCCTACCACAGGATGATCACTAGGTCCATCAACAAGAGTCCAAAATTTATTTCTTTCAAATTGGTTAAGTTCTTCATTCATAGCTAAAGATCAAGATTCATCATTTAAAGTGGTGGCAACATCTTTTGGTTCTATATTAGAGACAAAACATAAATTTGAAAAACTTTCATGTAAACTAGAACGTGTACGTACCCCACTTGATGGTTCTCCAATAATAAATTCTTGTGGATGATCTTTTGAGAACCTTAGCTCGATTGGAGGTACATATCCTTGTTCTTCTTCTTCTTCACCATCTATTTCGTCTTCTTTCTTTACATTTTCTTCATCATCATCATCATTTTCCTCAGATTTTGTTCCACATCTTCTTCATTTTTCTCATTACCTGCAACTTTAGTATTTTCTACACAAGAAATGTTTTCATCAAATTTTACATGAATAGTTTCTTCAACTACTTTAGTACGTTTATTATAAACTCTATAGGCCTTGCTAGTTGAAGAATAACCAATGAAAATTCCTTCATCACATTTTTCATAAAATTTACCTAAGTTATCTTTTGTATTCAAAATAAAGCATTTACAACCAAAAACTTTAAAGTAAGATACATTTGGTTTTCTTTGAAAATAAATTTCATAAGGAGTTAATTGTAATGTAGGACGAATCATGACACGATTAATAATATAGCATGCAATACTAACCGCTTCGGCCCAAAAATATTTTGGCAATTTAAATTCACAAAGCATAGTACATCCTAATTCTTGAAGTGTTCTATTTTTCCTTTCCACTACACCATTTTGCTGTTGTGTGCGAGGAGCGGAAAATTCATGTTTTATCCCAAATTCATTACAATATGAAATAAATTTTTCATTATCAAACTCTCCTACATGATCCGATCTAATGCATTTTACTTTTAAATCAAGCTCATTTTGAATACGTGAAATCAGTTTTACAAATTCATCAAAAGCATCAGATTTTGAATTTAAAAATGATGTCCAACAAAATCTAGAATAATCATCAATAATAACAAATGTATATTCTCTACCTCCTAGACTTTGTGTAGTAATTGGACCAAACAAGTTCATATGTAATAATTGTAGAGGTCTAGTAGTAGAAATAACATTTTTGCTTTTAAAAGATGATTTTGTAAACTTTCCTTTTTGGCATGGTGAACATAATGAAGAAAGCTTTCCATTCAAATTTGGTAAACCTTTTATTATTTTATTTTTAGAAAGCTTTACTATGCGTTTAGCACTAGAATGTCCTAGTCTCCTATGCCATAATTCAAGTTCATCATTCTTTGAAATAAAACATTTAAGTGTAGAATGAGATAAATCATGAAAAGTGATTGTATAGACAATGTTTATTCTTGGTGCAGTAAGTACGATTTCATTTATTTTAGAATCAATAAATTTGCAAAGGTTTGAGCTAGAGTCAAATAAAACATTTAGATTTTTATCACATAGCTGACTAATAGAAATTAAATTATGTTTCAAACCTTTAACATATAAAACATTTGAAATTTTAAATTCTTCGTTACCTACTACTCCAATGCCTTTGACTTTACCCTTGCCATTATCTCCAAAGGTCACTGTTCCTCCTTTTTTCATCTCCGCGCTTAGGAACTTTGATTTATCGCCCGTCATGTGTTTTGAACAACCAGAGTCCAAATACCACACGTCTTCCTTGTTCCTAGCCTGCACACACACCTAAAAAGATGATGAGAGTAAAGATTTGGTTACCCAAGTGGTCCCTCCCATGGTATAGGTGGACGCCTTAGGTACCCAGATTTGTTTAACACTAACTTTTCCTTTCTTCCAGCATGAGTCCGAGATGTGACCAAATCGATGACATTTGGCACATGCAATGAATAGTGAGGAACCATTCTTTAATGGTTTCTCTGGACTCTTGCTGGAGGAAACATCTTTATGTGTGGACTTAGAAAAGTTTTTATTTTGAAAAAGAGGTTTTCTGAACCTGGAGTTGTCGCTGGTTCCGACATCAGCTGTCGGAAATTTCCGACAGCTTCCAGAGCTTTCAGAAACGTATCCTAGTCCAAATTTTGCTGACCCATGGCATTGGTTGCCTAAAATCATATCCAGAGATTTTTTCCCAACACCAAATTTTCCAATTGCCATGTTCAATTCATTTACTTTGGACTTTAAAATTGAATTTTCTTTTACTATCATGCCACATCGATTTGCAAACTTTTTCTTGTAATTCTCTAATTGAGAATGAGAAGTTTTGACAACCTTTTCCCAGTCCTTTTTCTCTTTTAGAAGTTGATCAATTTTTTGATCAGACTTAGAAATAGTGTTTTCAAGTTCTTTTATCCTTGTCAAAGAATGATCACACTCTTGACAAATTACCTTCTCCTTCCCAATAGATTTCAACTCATTTGATAACTTTTTATTTACTTTCAAAAGATCTTTATTTTCACATTTTAAAAAATCGATTTCCTTTAGGCTTTTATCCAAAAATTTGCAAGTTTTCATAAATTCAGAATATAAATCATCATAAGATGGAGGAGTTACCTCAGTGTCGCTTTGGACACTGCTATCGTCGTCAGATGGCGCATTTTCTTTCCCCATCAAGCATACATTTGCTTCTTCTTTATCTTCATCGCTTGCTTCACTTGAGCTTCAGAAGTTGTGTCATCCCAAGTCTCCGCCTTCAGAACCTTCTTTTTGAACTTCTTATCGTGCCTCTTCTCTTTCTGCTCTCTCAGATATTTTGGGCACTTGCTTCTTATATGTCCAATCTTTTTGTAATGATAGCATTCCGGTAGCGGACGTTCTTCTTCATCATCCATTTTTCCTTTGCCTTTGTTGTAGGAAAAATCCTTCTTTTTGAAAAATTTTCTAAATGAGTTTCTCCTCTCAGGATTTCTCATAAACTTCTTAAAGCTCCTCACAAATAGTCCTTCTTCATCTTCCTCACTTTCTTCAGTCTCACTTTCAATTTCCTTTTTAGATTTCAACGCCAAGCTCTTCTTTTTGGGCTCCAAATTGTACTCTTGGCTTTGAATCTTCAACTCCACTTCATGAGTTTTTAGATTCCCAATGAGGCTTTCCAATTGTAAGGTCTTAAGATCATGTGACTCAGAAATTGCAGTCACTTTAGGATTGAACTTCGGGGGAAGTGATCTTAAGATTTTCCTTACTATATCTCCATTGGAGAAAACCTTACCCAGCACCTTTGAATCGTTCACGATTTTAGTGAATCGTGTGTACATTGTATCAATTTCTTCATCCACCTCCATTTTGAATCTTTCGAACTCTGACTCCAGTTGAAATAGCTTTGAATCCTTTACCTGCGAAGTACCTTCATGAGTAATTTCTAAAAGATTCCAAATTTCAAATGCAGTATCACAAGCACAAACTCTATTAAATTCAGTGCGATCTAGTGCGCAAAATAAAGCATTCATGGCTTTTGCATTGTTCTTGCATTTTAATTTATCATTGTCATCCCACTTGTCTTTGGATTTGTCCATAGTTACATTTCCTACAACAATTGTTGGAGAAGTATAACTCGTCTCAACCATATTCCAATCTTCCATGTCGAGAGATATTAGAAAACACCGCATTCGGGTTTTCCAATAGTTATAGTCTGTGCCCGTAAAAAGTGGTGGCCTACTAATTCCTTGCCCCTCAACGAACGCGTGATCGTTGTGCGCCATTACTCCCGGTGGTAAAACCATTTTGGAGTAACCTCGCTCTGATACCACGTGTTGGATCTTGTGGCACCCTTAGAGGGGGGGGGGGGGGGGTGAATAAGGGCCTTTTTAATTTAAGATTTTTTACTTAAGAATTTTTAAAACAAATTTTGCTTTTCTAAAAATCACTTATAAAAATTTTCAAACTATGAAAATTTTAAATTAATTCAAACGCAAATTTCTAAGTTAAAGATTAATCAACCAAATTTGCAATTAAAGAAAAAGTCATAATTTTAATCATGAAATTCACATACAATAAAAATGATCTTAACAATGCTTAAGATCAAGGCACAAATATGATAATAAACTTTTAACAATTTGAGTTTACCAATCCTTCTCCCAAGGATCGGAAGGTTATCACTTGTCTCTCCCTAGACCAAGCCCAAGCCTATCCTCTAGATCATCCCAAGATCTAGACGTAGCACACAAGACCACGATTTCCTACCAAGCCACGCAAGGACTTGGACGCTCCACACAAGGAAGCGATTTTCCCCTAAGCCACGCAAGGACTTAGACGTCAAGCACAAGGAGACGATTTCCCTACCAATACAAAGTGAAATGTATATAAATGAAAATACAAAATCAAATGAAGTACTCCCTAGAAATTCAGATCTCTGAAAGGAAGGTTGAAGCCTCGAGATGATCGTTGATGTAGAAGCGTGTCCGATCTCGTCTTCAATTTCAAACCTTCTAAGCACAAATGGGAGTTGATGAGGTTCTGGAGCTCTCTGGTTCGTATGCACTCAGGAAAGGACTTAGAATTCTCAATGCTTCGAATGCACGAACAAAACGAACCAATTTATAGTTTTTCACTATCTCCTGGGTGACATCGCTGTTGGAATTCCGACAGCGCCAAACTACTGCTCGTCATGTTGTCGTGCGAGCTGCTGCTGTAACTTCTGCCCTGTTGCCTGGGCGACATTAGATGTCAGAAAATTCCGACATCGAAATTCTCCATACAGTTAAATTGAGCTCCAATCAGAATTGTGAACATCTCATACCTGTTACCTGCACACCATCAATAAAAATAGAATCAAATACAAATGGGATTTTGTTATTATCAAACCAGAAGAGTGCGAAACGCTTGCTCCAACATCTACCACGGAAGCGAAATACAAGGCTTCGGCTTTGGCAGCTCAAGAAGCCATCTGGCTTAGGAGGTTGGTGGGAGACGTCCATAAGGAGGTTCGGGGTCCGACTCTGCTCCGCGGCGACAATGAGAGTGCTCTCAAACTGGTTACTAATCCAGTTTGTCACGCGAGGACCAAGCATATCAAGATCGAGCATCACTTCATTCGTGAGAAGGTGATGGAGGGGTCTCTTACGGTCGAGCATGTTCGGAGTCAGGACAACATTGCTGACATATTCACAAAGGCGCTGGCGAAGGGGCCGTTTACTCGGCTGAGGAGCTTACTTGGACTGTTTTCAACTTCCCACTTCAATTGGGAGTGTTGAAAATGTTAAAGTGGAAGTTTGCGGAAGCTGGTGGTCTGGGGGGGGGGGGGGGAGGTCGCGCGGTCTGGCAAACCGCGCGGTCTTGCGGTCTCCCTATGCGGTCTGACCTCTCTGGTCTAGCCGCAGGTCTCTTCTGTGTGATCGCTGTTCTTCTGTCCAAGGTGCCGAGATTAGGCCGCGCGGTCTGGTCGTGTGACCGCATGGCAGAGCAGGTTTCTGCATGGTGAGACCGAGCGGTCTGGTTTGCGTGACCGCGTGGTACGGGCAGTCCGGTCTGGTGGCTGTCTGGTCTCTTGTTGGTGCGCACGGACTAAGGTATTCTTAGTCGCGCGGTCTCCGGTGTGTGTGTTTGCATAGCTGGTCCTTCGGCGATCAGCTGGTATATGCGTTCACTGGTGTTTGGTCGACTTGGCAGGCTGTTGCCCTAGTCGGCCTGGTGTGTTCGCGGTCTCTGGAGGAGGTCGGGTGGCGAACACAGGTGGTGAGCGTTATGACCAGGCGAGTTGTCATGATCGCGCGGCTTCTGTTTAAGTTGGCAAGCTCACGGCGCAGATTGATCTTTTGCTGATCGCGCGGGTTGACCGGTCTGGTCGCGCGATCAAGTGTGGTGACTCTATCTCATAGGGTGGTGACTGGATCAGGTCTCATGCCTATAAATAGGAGCCACTATAGCAGCAAATATAATCACACCAAGTGTAAGCTGAGCTCGCATTTTATTCTTGGGGTCTCTTTTTGTGACCGGGCGGTTAGCTGATCGAACTTATCTTGTGCAGCTTCTGCGGATTGTGCGGGTAGCATGGACCACCTCTTCTTCTAAAGGTGTTCGGACGGCCTCGCGGCTTGCAGTGAGGGTTGCTAGAGTTCGGGAGGATCAGTGGCAGAACGCGGGGTTCTCAGTTGGTGTTGTTCAAGTCGCAGGCAGGCAGTTCAGGCGGTCTTGTTTCCTACTCGCGCGTACTTGCAGGTTGGGCGGTCAGGCGGTCTCAGGAAGTCAGACCGCTGGTTATGTTTCAGCATTATTTTGTTCCTTGTTTTTTGTGTACTGGCGAAATCATGTCTCGCCATGTATCCTCGCCTTGTAATGAAGTTTTCTGCTAGCATCAATAAAGATTGAAGTTGTTTTTCATGTGCTTCTGGTTGTTGACTTGAACTTTGAGTTATACTATTCCTACTCAATCCTAGATCTACGGAAAATTTCACAAATTCAAGTAAATTCGTCCAGTGATCTAGCATCATTTCAGTGAATTCAAGTAAATTCATCAAGTGATCTAGCGTTATTTCAGTGAATTCAAGTACATTTGTCGAGTGATCTAGCGTCATTTCAGTGAATTCAAGTAAAATCGTCGAGACTTCTCGTGAAGTCAAGTTTAATTCGTCGAGGCCTCTCGTGAAGTTTAGTGAAATTTGTCGAGTGAGCTTAAAGTTGAATTCGTCGAGTAGGACTGTTTTCACTTAGAAATTTCTAGACTTTTTCTTCCTTCGTTAAGTCTTGGGTATTTTTTTCAGGTTATTATTATATTGGTGTTAGCACTTTTTGGCTCGGTTGTTGGCAGTGGATAAATGACCACCACCTCCGTGTCTGTTTGTGAATCATTACGCCTAGTGTTTTATTATGGACTGTTGGGTAGTGTTGAACATTGTGGACACCACCACAATGCCTTTTTGAGATGTTTGGTTTGATGGTTGAGATGGACAAAGTGTCCACCACCTCAGTACCGCCTTTTTTTACCATGGTTAATGATTCACGTGTTTGAGCTGATCAGTCTCTTTTATTTGCTTATAAAATTATATGCATAATATTAATAAAGCATAGAACATTATAGCACCTAGTACAAGTTTAATTTTAGACATCTAAACTCATGTGGGTTCCTTCTTACTTTATGTATTGTGATTGGGATGCTGAGATTTTCTTTCAGCTAACTTGTTTTGGGTTGGTAACCCTCTTAACTCGTTGATTATTTGATTTTGGTCTTTTCTACCACTTGTGCATTCTTGTTGAGGCGTTCTTTTCTTTTGAATGCCTCATGCTTGAAGTAGTAGCGGTCTGAGCAGCTAGAGTTGGTGTTTCCAGGTTTGGAGTTAGCAGCCAGAGTTGGTGAAGTAGTTTCGCTATTTTCCTTTGTTCAGACATACATGTTGTTTCTGTGGGTTCGAGTTAGGATGTTGACGCCCACAATGTCTTTTGGTAGATGTTAGTCTAATTGCTGGCTGCTATGCTATTTTCTTGCTGATTTGTTTTACCTACTTGCTCTTTGGGAAAGTTTTATGTTAGGTATTTTCAAGTATAGAAAGAGCAATGTTTTCATCTCACACTCATATCATCTTTTTTATCAAATATCACCATATTTTAAAGGATTATAAAAGCTCCTTATACTTATACTAAATCTAGAATGTTGTGAACGATATAGGTTTGATTAAACTACACCTAGAGGGGGTGATTAAGTGTTTTCAAAGCTAAACACTACTTTAAAATCTATCTATCACAACACAGAAGCAACACAAAAAATACACAAGATTTATAGTGGTTCCCTACAAGACAATGTGTCTAGAGGTAGTCCACTGTCCCTCCCACCTATCTAGCAATGAGCTAGACTAGGAAACTTCTCCAACTTCTCAAATCTCTTCTTAATAAGCAGATCTTACAACTCAGGCTCACAAAGAACCCTACCAACAAATCATACTTTACAAGTCTTACAACAACTCAGATCTTCACTAAGATCCTACAAAACTCAGGCTCACAAAGAACCCTACAGAACTCAGGCTCACACAGAACCCTACCAACTCAGATCTGTTACAAGATCCTACAAGCTCAGGCTCACAAAGAACCCTACAGAATAAAATAGATGAGATTGCTGTTGTAGAAGAGAAGGATTTAAGATAAAAGCTTTGACTGATCAGACTTTTTCTTCTTCTTCCAACTGTAAGCCCAGAGATCTTGTGAATCACTGAACCTTTCTATAGAATCTTCTCTTGACCTTCACAACACAATAATGAAGTCTTCTTCTTGTTAATTCTTTTCTCTCTCTTTTGTTAGTATGTCTGAGATTAATCATGAAAGAGAATACTGAACAACAAGTGTTTCTATAATCGAAAATGTGTCTCTTTTATACTGCTCAGCAATTTTGCATAAAAGCCCTTATTGATTATTCCATAATCAATTTGACAGTTTGAAAATGTTGACAGAATTGGCATAATATTTTATCATAAATGTCTTGTCATTCTTGGAACTTGCAGAATATGGAAGTAATAATATTCTTCATTAAATACTGTGCA
This sequence comes from Dactylorhiza incarnata, assembly GCA_033032865.1. Lineage (NCBI taxonomy): Eukaryota > Viridiplantae > Streptophyta > Magnoliopsida > Asparagales > Orchidaceae > Dactylorhiza > Dactylorhiza incarnata. The sequence goes on along the minus strand of JAWHQI010000023.1, from coordinate 13,663,928 downwards.
ACAACTATATTCTGTAGAGAATATATTATTTATTACTCATTGATTAATGCACAAGATGAGCGGCAAGCACATTCCCTGCATTTCAAAATTTCTGAGAAAATCGGCGCATTAAATGCACTTCAGCATCTGTCACGATGATAAATTTCTTCTAGTCGATATCGTCTTGATCATCTCAATGATGTGTAATCTTTATGATGATATCGTCGACATACTTCTTTCTTCAAGACTTTACTTGATATCTCAACGATATTGCTTCTTCTAGACGGTATTGTCGAAATGTTTCTTTTTATATGACTTAGACTTATTCTTCAAGTTGATAATATTTCTTCAAGACGATATCGTCTTGATCCTCTAGACGATATAAAGTCTTCAAGTCGATGCTGTCTACATGACCCTTTCTTCAGGACTTAATGAGTTATCTCGATGATATGTCTTCAATCTTCAAGATGATATATCTTCATCAAGACGATATCGTCGAGACATCCGAACTTAGCTCTCAACGATAAACTTTCTTCAAGACGATATCGTCGAGACTGTCTCGACGATATGTTTCCTTTCTCAACGATTTATCTGCTAGTCTTGAGATGATATTTTACTTAGTGAATTTTCATTACTTTTATAGTCTTGATACTAGTGATGTAGCTTTGATGCATCTGTCACAACATGAACTTAAACATATCATCCAAAACAACTTGGCTTGTCTGTACTTGTGTTCTTTCTTCAAATCTAGAAATATTGAGGGCATAATACCCAACAATCTCCCCCTATTTGAAGAAGCTAGAACTTACAAGTATAGATAGGCCTGACTAATAAATATAATCAGTAACAATCAATCAATCATTTACTCACTGCATATGTTGATTAACTATAGTCCCATGCATTAACAATAAATTATATAAAAAATGTAAAACATAGAAATGTGCATGTGAGTTCTAGAATCTTTCTTCTTCAATCCTCCTGAACAACTTTTCCTTTCCCAGATGGTCCAGCTTTTTTGGACTGCTCAGCTTCAGCCAACTTCTGCTTTTACCTTTCAAAATAGTTATAAGGCTTAGGGTGATATCTGAGAGGAGCATGAGCAGGCACTAAAGTATCTCCCATCTTAACTTTGTTCCAATAATCCCTTCTGCCAGCTTCACTCATCTCATATTTATGCCATTCTTCTGAGCTGTAGAATTTACCCCTGTCATGCTTTCCTTGCTGATATAGAGTCTAAGTATTTAAGATGATATCCCTTGAGCAAGGGCTCCATTCTTCAAAATTTGGATTTTTCTTTATTTCCTCCATTCTCTTCCTTTTAGCTTCTTATTCTTCAGAATCAACAAGATGTCTTTTACTTTTCCTAACCTGCCCATTCACACTAACAGAATCATCAACAAAGTATCCTTGATAGCTGCCAGGCTCTTGATATTGCTCTGTAGGGACTTCTGGCATTGTACTATAGGAGGGTCCTTCAGGGAGACTGCCTTCTGGAATGGGATGTTGATAGGCAATCCCATAGCAATAGGCTCAAGTTCCATAGAGAATCTTACTTCATTGAAAAGCCACATGGCATGATGGCTTGACATTATCTCCCCCTTTCTGGCTTCTGAAAGTATGTCTTTAGAAAGAGCTGTCTGGAAGGCCTGAAGTTGTCTGGATAGAAGATTATTCAGATTGCCAATAACATCTATAAGAGTGCCATGAGACATTCTGACAGATTGATTGAAAGAATTGGAGAGTTGACCTTGGGTGACTTGAAATTGATGAAGTAAGGTTTCACCAACATTGTCCACCAGCTCTTGAGAGACCTGAGCAGAAGATGATATTCTTTGAAGTAAAGTATTGATATCATCTTCAAATTCATTAAAGGCCAAGTCTTGGTTTTGTATGACGGCCTACTGATTTTCTCTTAGATTAGACAGTCTATCAAGCACAATGTTCAGTTGATGTCCAATTAGATAAGTAGATTGATTGATATTATCTATTTCTGTTCCTGTATTAGCCACATCATTGGCAGCAGTGATGCACATTTGTGTTTTGATGATTGAGATGTTGGATGTCTTCTTGCAGTACATCTATCCTGGCCGACAGTTCATTCTTGCAACTTGTAATATCATTATTTATGTATTCTTCAAAATGTTCTCTTTGTCTATGTAGTAGAGCTTCCATTTGGGATAGAAATTCCGTTGATGGGACTGTGGGATCTATGCTAGTTGGAGGATGTTGCTCATATTCTATCTTTTGAGGTGAAGGTTGCACAGTGAGTTGAGCAGTAGACTCCCCCTCTGTTGGGAAAAACCCTTTGATTTAACTTAACAAATTACCTAAGAAGTGATTTTATTCCTTAGGTTGAATTACCCATTGTATAGTGAGGATAATATGGTCATTAGATGTCTTAGGATATCACACTCAACTTAGGGTGTCAAGACCAGATCAAGAGAAGCAAAATGTGGGCAAAGTTAACTTTTGCGTTGAATAGAAATCGACGCAACATCGAGTTAATATCAACGCTACTCTGACTAGAAGTCCAAGTGGTTCAACCCTTCTATCGAAGTAATTCAAGTAGACGTTACGTCGAATAGATATCGACGTAGAGATCATGGACTTGTCGAAGTACCTTGAGAAGTCAATGCAACTTTTACTTCAACTCAACGCAGAAGGAAGTATCTGTCAAAGCCATCTAAAGTCAACGCAACGTTGACTTCATATCGACGTAGATAATGGAGTTCAGAGCCATGTCCTCAACTCGACGGTTACGTTGATAAGATATCGACGCAACGTCGACTATCAGAGTTCAATCAGAGCAAGGATGAATTCGAAGCTGCTCTTACAAGGACTCGAAGGTGCGTCGATAAGAGAGGAAGAGAACTCAACGCTACGTCGAATACAGTCTGAAAAGGAAATATTTTCAGCTGTCATTTTTGGACCTTCTCTCATGGCCCACAACACTGAAGACCGTTCTCCAACGGCTCCTTAATTGACTCAAATAGAATGAAGAATTAAAAGATGACATAAAAGCTTTCTTGGAAATAAGCTAATAGTTGGTGGACGGGTCGGGAATTAAAGAAGGAAGGAAAGAGAAATTGTCATGTGGTGAATACCTTTTCAGGACTTACCAGAAGGGGAAACATAATTCAAATTAAAGAGGGACAATAAAAGGAAAGGAAAGAAAGAGAAAAAGTAGATCATTCATTACAATCGGCTAACAGATTTCTATCAGGGCTTCATCTTCTTCTTCCTCCTCAAGGAACCCTAATAGAAAAAAAAAACACAGAGAAGAAAGAACAACTCTCCATCTCTTACTGCAGAACAATTGAAGGCTACTCATCATCACAATCATATAACAACCAAAGTTTGATAAAAAAGAAGAGAAAAGATCTGACAATCATAGCTCATGCAAACCATCACAATCATAAGCAGGAGTTTATCACTAACAGATCAAGTAGAAGAAAATAGAAGCCGTTTCTTGAGACAGGGCTGCATAAGAATTCTGAGAACAGAATTCTTCCTCCTCCCCCTTCTTCTTTCTCCTTCTCATTCTCACCTGTAAAAGAGTTGTAAGAATTCCTCTTCCAAAGGATTCAGTGGTTTAAGATCTCCTTATCAAAAGATCTGATGGTTCAAGATCTCCTTATCAAAAGATCTGGCTGGTTCATGATCTCCTTATCAAAAGATCAGTGGTTCTGAGAGTCTCATTGTCAAAAGGCTCAGACACAGTTGGTGCATTCCTACCAGGTGGTAGAAGTGAGGACTACCCACATTTTGGGGAACCTCTCTAAAATCTTTGTGTCTTCTGGTTGTTTATTTTCTGTGCTGTCCTATATAGTTTAGATTTATTTTACTATTTTTCTGTTTCATATTTCAGCACTTTAGTTTTATTCTGTGTGGGATTTGTTGAAGCATAAGCACTTAGTGTTTTATTGTATTTGGATAAATAGGATAGAAATGTTTTTAAAACTCTATTCACCCCCCTCTAGAGTATTCTCAGAGGCACACAGTGCACTTTCAATTGGTATCAGAGGGAGGTTGATCATTAAAAGGTTAACACATTGAACAAAAAGACCCCCTACACTTATTTCTTTATTATAAAAATATTTCTTAAAAGAAAATGAGTACTAAGGATTAGGCTTCTATAAGACCCCCAATATGTAACTTGAATAAGTTCACACTCTGGAAGGCCAGAATACGGCTTTATATGAATTCTATTGATGAAGACTTCTATAATGTTCTTCTCACAGGTCCTCCAGCTCCAGTCTGACAAAAGACAGGAGAATCTTCAACAACAGAGGCTGTCCCAAGAAATGAATGGACAGAGGCTGAGAAGAAGGTCAAGGCATGTGATGCCAAGGCCATGAACATTCTGGTTTCAACAATGTCAGATGACATTTTCCATAAGGTTGCAGAATGCCAATCAGCAAAAGATATCTGGGATTCTCTCACCAGAATGGTGAAAGGAAGTTCAGATGAAAGGAAGGACAGAAAGTCCCTTCTCATATCCCAATATGAGAACTTTCATAAGAAAACTGAAGAATCTGTTGCTGATATTTATGACAGATTCAGCATTATCATTAATGAGCTCAGAGGCTTGGACAAGAAGATATCCTTGACTGAAATTAATGATAAAATTCTCATGTGCATTCCTAGCTCATGGGATTCAAGAATTTGGGCAATCAGAGAGTCCAGGTGCCACAGAGAAATCTCAACTGAAGCTTTGCTAGGAAAGCTTAAGTCATATGAGATGATACTAAAGAATAGGGCTGAGTCAGAAGATAGGGAAACTACTTCAGCTCCTATCCAAAGGAGCCTTGCTCTGAAAGCTACTGAAGGAGAGCCCTCTACTCCCGAAGATGAGATGTTCAATCTCCTAGCAAGGAGATTCAAGAAATGGGTCAACATAGAAGACTCAAGGAGGAGAGAAAAGAGCTCAAGGCCCAGGTATGATAAAACTCCAAAGAAGGAGATTATATGTTTCACTTGCAACAAACGAGGACACATTGCTCCTGAGTGCCCACAAGAACAAAGGGAAAGAGGCAGCAACAAAGAGGAGAAGGAGAAGAAGTCCTTCAGAGGAAAGGACAAGAAGAAAGCAAAGGGTTTCATTGCTGAAACCTGGAGTGATTCTGAAGCAGAATTAAGCTCCTCATCATCTGAAAGTGATGATGAAGCAACATCAGAAGCAGCCTGCATGATGGCACTAGGGATGTCATCAGATGATGAAGAGGAACATGTATCAGCTTTTGATGACTTTGATTTTAGTTCAGATGATTTCAAAACTTGTTTTAAAGATTTCTGCATTGATCATCTTAGGGTAGAAAAATAATTAGACACAGCTAGGACTGAATTAGAGAACCTTAAGAAAAATGAAATGCACCTAATCAATCAAAATCTAACAAATGAAATTAAAAATATTGAGTCAGAATTGATTAAACTGAGAGAAGAAAACATAAAATTAAAAGAAGAGCTAGCAAAGGCAAAGGCCTTTGAGGACTCACTCAATGGGAGGAGTCAGAAGCTCAAAGACATCACAAAAAATCTCTCTATGGGATTTAATCATCTAGGGTTAGGAGCAGAGCCCTCCACCAGCACAGAAGCACCTAGGAAACCTGCCTGGAAAAATCCAGTACCATTTATTAGATCTAGTGACTATGAATCATGTAAGGACAGTGAAAATACTAAGGATCAGGAAGTCAATACACCAAAGAAAACTTCTAGAGATAAGAAAACAAATCTCAACAAAGGAAAGAAATCTCAAGAGAAGAAGAAAGCAGAAAAAGCATACAATCAAAGGGTAAAATCAAAACCTAGGATAATAAGACATTCTGCAGACCTTCTTTATTTAGATACATTCTATACTCATTTCAAGTATTAAAATAATAGGTTTGGGAAACCCATTCCTTATCATCGAGAAGGGTATCATGAAAACCCTTATATTCCTTCATTGAACACTACAATGGTAAAAGCAAAGGGCCCAAGGTAACCTGGGTCCCTTCAAATGTTTGAACTACTTGTGCAGGATTAGGTAGGGTCCCACTCAGGAGAAAATGGAGTGGGGAGAAAGATGTAGGACATGAATATGGAACAAACTTCATCCAAGGGAGTGATTTCTATCTTGAATCTTCTTTACAGCTTATAAAATTAATAATGTAATCTATTTTCAATTAATATAATTGCTGGGAAAAATAATAAGAATTTTCTAAGGAAATAGATCTGTTCATTCATAAGTGCGTCAAATAGAAGTCGACGTACCATCGACTTGTACTCGATGTCAACATCAAGAAGCACTCAGAGTGGATAATTCGAATAGAATTCGATGCAGCGTCAAGTTCATATCGACGCAAGCGTCGATTCATTGGTCGCAGCTCAAAGTCGAGGTAGCGTCGATTGGAAATCAACGTAATGTCGATAGGATTACGTCGACTTAAGAACCACTGAACAGTGTTAATGTTCCGTCGAATACTAGTCGACGCAACGTCGATAAAATAACGCGCGCAAGACTGCTTCTAGAAGAAATCTCGACACAACTTTGCGCGCCAAATAATAAGTTTTATCGACGGTGCGGTGAGCTAAACCCTAAGTTGCGGAGATTCATCTCCTTTTTAGCAATTACAGCGTCGAGATCATTGCGCTTTCGAATTTCCCTCTCCTTGCTTTCTTGCTCACTTGCTCTCTGGTTCTCCTGCTTTCGTGCGCTCTTCCCTTTTCGCTTTCTTTGTTTTCTGCAGGTACACAATCACAGATGGCTCCTCCCAAGGTTAACCCCGGATTTGACGTCGATATAGGGTCATTCAATGCTGCTGCTGAAAGCTTCAAGGCTATCTTAAGCCTATTTCATACTGCTGGTTTAACAAAGCTTATCTACACAAGGTGTAAGATTCTAGACGTAGAACTTACAGAATTCAAGGATAGTGTTTCAGTAGCAGATGGTGGTTCTCTCCAAGGGACAATCTCTGGTCAAGACATCAACAAATATGAGGAAATTCTTTCTCAAACATTTGATCTTCCCACTGGGACTGACTCAAATGAATTGTCAGGAGAAGAAGTAAAGAATGTCCTGGAGATAATGCAGTTCAGGAAGGAGAAGCCAATTAATCTCAAAACGATTGATGTAGCAGAAGAGTACAGGTTTTTGGATGACATTGTTGGGAAGGTTAGGTTTTGCAAAATTTCAGCTCATGATGCCATTCCTAGACAGCAGCTGCAGATCATGTGAGTTCTAGTTCTGCAAAAGAAGATTAACTAGGGGAGGTGTCTTCTAAAGCTGATTGCTCATAAGTACTCTAACAAGGAAAATGCCTTCATGAGGATCTTGAGTCAGGTACTGCTTCACCACTATCCTGGTGTGTGTAAGTCAAAAGGAGTGCCCATTCCTCCTGGAAAGAGAATAAATATAAGAATATTCTCTAAGTGGACTAGGCAGATCTTAAAGCCTGGTCAAGCTCCAGCTTCACCACCTCCCTCTCCTCCACCTCAAGATTCTGAGAGGCAGATGCCAGATCCTCCAAGGGATAATATATCACCTCCTCCCTCTCAAACTCCTCAGGAAGATATTCTAGCACAGCAACAACAACAATAATAACAGCAACAGCAATAACAACAACAACAACAACAACAACATCACCAATCCTCCTCATCCCCAGAGCCACCAACTCAAATTCCTCATCAGCTTCCATCCACTTTTGCTCCTCCGCCACCTCCATCAATTCATATCTCTTCTGAGATTTACCAGTCTCTCTCCCCTATCCAGGAAGACTTGCCTCCATCACCTCCTCCATCCACCTCTCATATCTCTCCAGTTGACCTTGACCAGGTCATCTCCAAGGCAGCTAGTCTTGCCTCCTCTACTTTTGCTGACTTACTAGCTTCTCAGGCAAGAAAATTTGAAAGGAAATATTCCCAAATGGAGGCTGTGTTATTAGACTCTGCAAGGTCCTTCCAGAGCCTCAAGGACTTTGTATCTTCCTCCATGGTCACAAAAGAGTTCTTAACCTCTCTCAACAGCAATGTTAAGAAGGGGGAGAACATTATGGAGGAAGAAAGGTCTGTACTAGATGAGAGTGGTCCTAATAAAGGAAAATATGCTGAAGACCCTGGGAAAGTGACCCTCTTCCAGGAAGGGAACGAGAAAGTAAATGAGCTAGAAAATCAAGAGGTCCCTACTGTAGATAATCAGGGGAAGCTCCCATCTACTCAGGGGGAGCCTGCTCCAGAAGTCCAAAGGAATCTAGATAAAGATATGGCTGATGTAAGTACATCAGGAGATCAGGGGGAGCATCAAGATGAAGAGTTACTGGATGAAGTGGCAAAGATTGCCAAGGAAGTAGTCGACTTTGCTTAGCTAAATGCACAATCTTAGGGGGAGTCTCTCAAGGACAAGGTTACTGAAGAACCAGAAATATTTCCAGATGGTGAATTACTTCATGAAGATGATGATGAGCCTCTGAAGATGGCTCAAAGAAAGGTTATTCCAAAGGTATTTACAAGAAAAAGAAGAACTCTTGAGAAGGATTCTTAAGTTCAGGTATCTATGATTATTATTCTTGTGAAAAGAATAATATAATTGCCTGACAAATGAATAGCCTATGCAAATAATTTTGTGGAAAGAACAATATAACTTTCTGACAAATGAATGAAATAACTTGTCTACAGTCTGTAATTTTCTTTTGTCTATGCTGTCTTGTATGTATGTTTGTTTATACAAAGAAATGTGTAAAATCACTTTATTTAATATGTAAAATTTGTTAAGATAAATAGGAGGAGATTGTTGGGAAAAACACTTTGATTTAACTTAACAAATTACCTAAGAAGTGATTTTTTTCCTTAGGTTGAATTACCAATTGTATAGTGAGGGTAATCTGGTTATTAGATGTCTTAGGATGTCACACTCAACTTAGGGTGTCAAGAACAGATCAAGAGAAGCAAAATTTGGGCAAAGTTAACATTTGTGTCGAATAGAAATTGACGCAACATTGAGTTAATGTCAACGCTACTCTGACTAGAAGTCCAAGTGGTTCAACCCTTCTATCGAAGTAATTCAAGTCGACGTTACGTCGAATAGATATCAACGTAGAGACTATGGACCTGTCAAAGTACCTTGAGAAGTCGACACAGCTTTTACTTCAACTCAATGCAGAAGGAAGTATCTGTTGAAGCCATCTAAAGTCGACGCAACACCGACTTCATCTCGATGCAGATAATGGAGTTCAGAGCCATGTACTCAACTCGATGGTTACGTCGATAAGATATTGACGCAACATCGACTAGCAGAGTTCAATCAGAGCAAGGATGAATTTGAAGCTGCTCTTACAAGGACTCGAAGGTGCGTCGATAAGAGAGGAAGAGAACTCAACGCTACGTCGAATACAGTATGAAAAGGAAATCTTTTCAGTTGTCATTTTTGGACCTTCTCTCATGGCCCACAACACTGAAGACAGTTCTCCAACGGCTCCTTAATTGCCTCAAATAGAATGAAGAATTAAAAGAGGACAGAAAATCTTTCTTGGAAATATGCTAATAGTTGGTGGACGGGTCGGGAATTAAAGAAGGAAGGAAAGAGAAATTGTCCTGTGGTGAATACCTTTTCAGGACTTAAGAGAAGGGGAAACATAATTCAAATTGAAGAGGGACAATAAAAGGAAAGGAAAGAAAGAGAAAAAGTAGATCATTCATTACAATCGGCTAACAGATTTCTATTAGGACTTCATCTTCTTCTTCCTCCTCAAGGAACCATAATAGAAACAAAACACAGAGAAGAAAGAACAATTGCTCTCCATCTATTACTGCAGAACAACCCAAGGCTGCTCATCATCACAATCATATAACAACCAAAGTTTGATCAGAAAGAAGAGAAAAGATATGACAATCATAGCTCCTGCAAACCATCACAATCATAAGCAGGAGTATATCATTAGCAGATCAAGTAGAAGAAAATTGAAGCTATTTCTTGAGACAGGGCTGCATAAGAATTTTGAGAACAGAATTCTTCCTCCTCCCCCTTCTTCTTTCTCCTTCTCATTCTCACCTATAAAAGAGTTGTAAGAATCCCTCTTCCAAAGGATTCAGTGGTTCAAGATCTCCTTATCAAAAGATCTGGTGGTTCAAGATCTCCTTATCAAAAGATCTGGTTGGTTCATGATCTCCTTATCAAAAGATCAGTGGTTCTGAGAGTCTCCTTGTCGAAATACTCAGGCACAGTTGGTGCATTCCTACCAGGTGGTAGAAGAGAGGAATACCCACATTTTGGGGAACCTCTATAAAATCTTTGTCTTCTGGTTGTTTATTTTCTATGCTGTCCCATATAGTTTAAATTTATTTTACTGTTTTTCTATTTCATATTTCAGCACTTTAGTTTTATTCTGTGTGGGATTTGTTGAAGCATAAACACTTAGTGTTTTATTGTATTTGCACAAATTGGATAGAAATATTTTTAAAAGTCTATTCACCCCTCCTTTAGAGTATTCTCAGAGGCACACAGTGCACTTTCACCCTCCATTGTTGCAGGGATTTCAGAGGGGTGCTCGTATTCTTCTTCTTCTTCTGAATCTAGATGCATGTCTTCATTGAGAAATTCATTCAGTGATCTGTCAGGCTCATCTAGTTCTCCAATAATTGTATGTCCACCACTTGGACTTTTCTCAGATTTTTACAAATTCCATATTCAAAATAGCTTCTTATTCTGGATTCTCCTCCTATGGAGGTGTTGGAGCACTATCCATCACAGTTGGATCATCTCTCAGAGGCTCCCCCTCAATAAGAGTCAGGGGTTCCTGAGAAGCTACAGGGACTGGGGCAGTTTTTTTTGAAACTTTAGCACTTTGAAGTGAAGACTCACCTACTTTCTTCTTGGTGAACTTCTTCTCCCACCTACTTACCGTCTTTACATCTATCTTTTTGAGATAGGGGAGAGGGGTAGATTCTGAATCTTTGAGGTGATGAGGGATACAATTTTTGAGATACAGAGATAAGATTCTGCCAAGGTTTGGAGATCTTATGTGTTCTTTAATCTATTCAAACACAATGTTCCCCCAGTCAGTCCTCTTGTTCAGGATCACTCTGACCATTACTTCAAACATCCCTTTGGATACTCTATCATGTGAGCCTGTTTTACACAACAACACTTTCCCAATTATGTCTGTGAGTAACTTTCCTTGCATGTTCATAAGCATTCTCTGCATGCTTCCATAAGGTTTGTTTGCAAAACCACACCATCTTAGTCCTTCAGAGATATCTGCCTCAGTGACTTCTTCTTCTTCTTCATCCTTATTAAAGTCAGTGAGTTGTATGGCTTTGGATACTTACTGCTGTTACTTCAAGATGTTGTCCAGCCACAATAGTGTGAATAGCTCTTTCATATTTACTTAAGTCGGCGTTTTCATAAAACGCAGAGATGACAGAGTTGTAGAGACGGGTTGGCTCAGTTAAGATGTATTCTAACTCAGAAGCATACAAAAGGGTTATTACCATGTCCGAATCCGATTCAAGCCTTTTCAAAACCATCCTTCAAAAGTTCTCCACTAGATGGAATTTTCTCTTCATTCTTTTTCGGCGCCATTTCTTTAGCAGAGAGTCGTCTGAAGGAAGAAGACGAAAGAGGGATTCTAGGGTTTTGTGTGTGTGTGTATTTTCTATTCTTACACAATGTCTAATATATACAATTATGCATTGGGAAGGAAAAGAGGCACGTGCCTTTTTAATTCCTCCCGTATCATTTTGAGAATACCAGAATAGCGGCGCAATAATGGCGTTGACGTGTCGTGTGATGTCATTTTGTCGGCCTGATTGAGTTTTGTCGTCGAGATTTCTTTTTCCTTATCGTCGAAATAATTCCCACTTTGTCGTCGAGACTCTATTATTATCGTTTTGACCATCAAGACGATATTCTTTATGTAGGCTATTTTCCTCTAGACGACTTTCAGTTATGCCTTATTCAAGCATTTTGGTTTTCCTGTCTTCAAAACTAAAGTTGTCAGACTACTTTAGGGTGGACCTTGTGTGAGATCCAGCCATTATCATAATTTTTCACATCTTTTGATAAAGGATATAAGGAATTCAACATGCCCAATTTAAGAACTTACATCTCCAATTCAATTTTGAATTAATTGAACTTTGACTCATCAAGGGGCTTAGTTAAAATATCAGCTATCTGCCTTTCGGTATTGACATACTCGAGGCAGATGTCCTCCTTTTCTACATGCTCCCTAATAAAATGATATCTAATTTCAATATGCTTTGTTCTACTATGTGCCACATGATTCTTAGCAATTGAAATGACACTTGAGGAATCACAGAAGAGAGGTGTTCTCTTTATCTGCAGATTGTAATCCTCTAATTAGTGTTGAATCCAAAGAAGTTGTGCACAACAACTACCGACAGAAATATATTCTGACTCAGCTGTGGAGATAGCAATGCTATTTTACTTTTTGCTACTCAAAGAAACTAGCCTTCTCCCCAAGAATTGACATGTTCTTGAAGTACTTTTCCTATCCTCTTTGCACCCAGCAAAGTCTGCATCAGAATATCCACACAACTCAAAATCATCTAACTTAGGATACCAGAGCCCTAGATTTTGAGTACCCTTTAGATATCTCAAAATTCTTTTCACAGCTGAGTAATGAGATTCTTTGGGGTTAACTTGATACCTTGCATAGCACATGTGACAAACATGATGTCTGGCCTACTTGCAATAAGGTAGAGCAATGAGCCAATTATGCTTCTATACATGTACTCATTATAGGGTTTCCCCTTTTCATCCTTGTCTAGAGACATATTTGTACCCATAGGGGTTCTCATAGGGGTAGAGTTCTCTATTCCAAATTTCTTTATGATGTCTAGGGTAAATTTGGTTTGAGAAATGAAAATTCCTTCCTCAGATTGCTTTACTTAGAGACCCAAGAAATACTTGAGCTCTCCCATACTGCTCATCTCAAACTTACTTTGCCTGAGTTTAGCAAACTTCTTGCAAAGCCTTGTGAAATTTTTTCCGGACCTTGTGAGAGCAAGCAGGAATAACAACTAGAGTTACAAGCCAAAACAACCAGAAACAATTTGGGGCAAACAATTGATCTTTATTGATTTTCTAACTTCAGTTACAGGCAAGACATGCTTGACGAGACATGATTTCGTCAGCACAACACTCCAGAACCAATACAGAGAAGAATACTGAAAGACTTCAGACCGCACAACCCGCGCGACCTCTCTTGCACAGACCGCGCGATCTCCCTTGCGATCTCCTCCTGTTGCTAGACCGCAACACCCTGCCGACCTCAGACCACCACCAAACCGCTGCACAGACCGCTCCCTTCTTTCGACCTCCTGATCTTCCCAAACTCCAGCAACACAACTCCAAGCCGCAGACCGCCCGAACACTTTCAGAGGAAGAGGTGATCGCTGCTGCCCGCACTATCCGCAGAAGCTGCACAAGAAGAATTCGATCAGAGACCGCCCGGTCAGAAAACACAGACCGCAAGAAAGACGCGAACTCAGCTTACACTTGGTGTGTTCTATTTGCTGCTACAGTGGCCTCCTATTTATAGGCATGCGACCTGATCCAGTCACCACCCTATGAGATAGGATCACCACCCCTCAGACCGCGTGACCAAACCGGTCAACCCGCGATCAGCAGCCGAACTCCTGCTTCATTTTGGTGAACCCGCCAGCTTCACACATCAGCCATGAGAGACCGCTGCTCTCACGGCAGATCGCGACTTCAACGAAGATCGCCAGACCGCCCGAAGCTGTTCACCACCTGTGTTCGCATGAGACCGCGAACACAGTCAGTTCGCCATCAGACCGCGAACTCCTGTCCGCATGCCGATCTCCTCCTGAGACCGCGAACAGCAACCAGCTCGCAAGCCAGCCTCCTCCTGAGACCGCGAGCTGAGACTGCGCGACTAAGACCCTTAGTCCGCGAACTCTCCCAGAAGGCCCGGTTAGCTATCAGACCGCATCCTGAAGAGAACCTTGATCAAGCTGTGCGGTCACACCAGACCGCCACAGCCTTGAAGAGGACAGCCTGCCACGCGATCACGCACAGACCGCGCGGCTCCTCCTTCAGCAGACTTTGGACCAGACCAACAGTCAACCCGGGAGACCGCGACTAGGCACAGATCATGCCAAACCGCCGATCCAGACCGCCAAGTCGGCAAACTTGCCTGACCGCAGAATCAGACCGTTAGTTCGCGCGAACTCGCCAGACCGCCCGACCTCACCCAGACCGCCCAGATCCAAAAGCCTCCAAACTTCCACTTCAACAATTTCAACACTCCCCCTTGAAGTGGGAAGTTGAAACCAGCCCCAGTAAGCTCCTTAGCCGTGTGAACGGCCCCTTTGCCAGCGCCTTTGTGAAGATGTCTGCGACATTGTCCGCACTCCGCACATGCCCGACCGAAAGAGATCCCTCCAGCACCTTCTCCCGTATGAAGTGATGCTCGATCTCGATATGCTTGGTCCTCGCGTGACAAACTGGATTGGTTACCAGTTTGAGAGCACTCTCGTTGTCACCGCGTAGCAGAGTCGGCTCCCGAACCTCCTTATGGACGTCTCCCACCAACCTCCTAAGCCAGATGGCTTCTTGAGCTGCCAAAGCCGAAGCCTTGTATTCCGCTTCCGTGGTAGAGACTGACACGGAATCTTGTTTCTTGCTGCACCATGAAATAGCTGTGGGGCCCGCCATGAAGATGAATCCAGACGTCGACTTCCGATCATCCGAATCTCCCCCGTAGTCAGCATCCATGAACCCGTGCACCTTGAAGTCCGCATCCCTCCGGTACAGGAGACCCATGTCCGAGGTCGCCTTGACAGACTTCAGAATGTTCTTGGCCGCTAGCAGATGAGGTACCCGTGGCTCCGCCATATATCGACTCACTCTGCCAACTGCATATGCAATATCCGGCCTCGTGATCGTCAGATAAATCAAGCTCCCAACTAGAGCTCGGAACACCAACGGATCTTGCATGATCCTCCCCTCATCCTTCCGAAGCTTCATAGCTTTATCCAGAGGTGTGGAAGTGCACTTCCCTTCCTTCATGCCGAATCGCTCCACGATTCGCTCCGCATAGCCGGCCTGGGTCACCAGCACTCCACCTTCCTTCCTCTGCACCTCGAGTCCAAGGAAATGGTGAAGTTCACCTAAGTCCTTCATCTCGAACCTGATAGACAGCTCGGCCCGAAGCTGCGCTACCTCCTCCTTCGAGTTCCCCGTCACGATCATATTGTCGACGTATAACAGCACGATGACTTGAAGCTCCCCGCTCTTCTTGACGAACAAGCTTGAGTCTGAGTCTGAAGCCCCAAATCCACAGAATAAGAGATATTCTGCGATCTTCCCATACCACGCCCTCGGCGCTTGCTTCAACCCATACAGGGCCTTCTTCAACTTGCAGACATGCTCCGGAAAATCTTCAGACACAAAGCCTGGAGGCTGGACCATGAAGATATCCTTGTCAATCTCACCGTACAAGAAGGCGTTCTTGACGTCGAGCTGCCAAATCTTCCATCCACTGAACGCCGCCAAGGCAATAATAAAACGAACTGAAGTCATTTTTGCCACCGGACTGAAAGTCTCCTCGTAATCTTCACCGTATTGCTGCGAGAACCCCCGAGCTACAAGGCGAGCCTTGTACCGCTCGATACTACCGTCAGCCTTCTTCTTCAGCTTGTAGACCCACTTGCATGTAACAGGAGTGGTGCCCTTAGGCTTGGGCACAAGAGACCAGGTCTCATTCTTCTCAAGAGCTGACATCTCTTCTTGCATTGCAACATCCCACTCCTTCACGCCTCTGGCCTTCTCAAAGCTCGACGGTTCCCTCTCATCTAAGGGACCAGCGAAGAAACATGAGACAAAGCTCACTGTGTTTCCTCCTGTATAGCGATCAGGGGCGATGATCGCTCGCTTCGATCTCCTCAGCTCCTTCCCCTGAACCGCATCATCTTCAGCTGCTTCTTCCCTAGCTCCTCTTCCAGACGTGCTAGGAGCATTGCTCCCCCTGCTCCCTGAACCAGAAGCTCCCGTCTCAGAACTAGAAGGCGATGGACCACCTGGTGACACAGGTAGCTCCACCTGAAGATTTTCCACAGCTTGCTCCGGCTCCTCCACCCTGCTCTCTGGTAACTCCACTCCAGAGGACCCACTGTAAGATGTCACCTCATCGAACACGACGTCGCGAGATACAACAAATCTCCGCGTCTCCGGGTCCATGCACTTCCACCCTTTCTTCCTCTCATCGTATCCCACAAAGACTAGCTTCCTAGCCTTCGCTTCTAGCTTTGTCCGAAGAGCATCAGGGATGTGCACGTAACAGGTGGAACCGAACACCCGAAGGTGTGCCACGCTTGGCTTCTCCTTGAACATCATCTCATGCGGGGTCAACATGTTGATGGGGCTCAGAGGCATCCTGTTGATGACGTAAGCAGCACAAGACATTCCCTCCGCCCAGAAGGACTTTGGGATACTCTTGGCATGCAGCCAACACTTGCAGGTCTCCGTCAGATGACGGATCTTCCGCTCTGCAACACCGTTCTGCTGTGGAGTATGTGCACAAGTAAGCTCCCTCCGGATGCCTGCCTTCCTGCAAAAACTGGAGAACTCAGCAGAGGTGAACTCTCCTCCGTTGTCCGTCCTCAGCTTCTTGATCCGCAGATTCAGCCGACCTTCCACGAGCTCCTTGAACTCCACAAACTTGGCAAACGCTTCCGCCTTCTCCTTCAGGAAATAAACCCAGACATATCTGGTGTAATCATCGATCAGCACCAGCATATACCTGCTGCCTCCGAGGCTTGGGGTAGCAGTTGGTCCCATCAAGTCACCATGGATGCACTCCAACGGCTGACTACACCTTGTCTGTGACTTGTCAAACGGTAGTCGATGAGACTTGCCGAACTGACATCCCGCGCAAACGTGACCTTCTCCGTAGGAAGATAGACTTGGCAGGCCCTTGACAAGACCTTTCACCGCCATTGCTTTCAGCTTGTCCATCCCTACATGCCCCAACCTCTCATGCCATATCACGGCACCATCATTCGTCTTCATCTTGTCGATGTAGGAACTTGTCGACAAAACGAACAAGTCCTTTGCCCGTCTCCCAACATGAACGACCTCCGCCTTCACGGCCTCTACATTTCGTAGAAATTTCACTTCTGTTGGGCCGAACAGAACGTGATACCCAGCGTCAACAACGTTGGTTACTGAGAAGAGGTTTTTCTTCATCCCGGGCACATGATAGACACTCTTCAAGGTAATTGGCCCTCTATCACTGCCCAAAGAAACAACCCCCACCTTCTCGACTGGATGCACAGTATTATCAGCGGTGATGATAGCATTGTTACCTGTATAGGGTTGTGCTGATGAAAGCTTCGACTCATCTCCGGTGAGGTGATGACCACACCCCGAGTCCACGATCCAGTCCTCTTGATAGTTGATAGTAGCCGAGGCTTCAACCGAAGCCGAGAAGGCTCCTCCCCATCCTCCATCAATGTGCCTGGCCTCCACTTCCACCTTTCCAGCAACATGCCCCGATTGAGTAACAACTGGGCATTCTTTCTTGAAGTGCCCAACCTTCCCGCACTTGAAGCATCTCGGACCTTCCCCCTTCTTCTTCCCGTCAGCCTTGGGAGCATACCCCCTTTCCTGCTGCCCAGAAGTTGAAGGCCCATAGCCTCCCGCGATCTTTTTCTTCTTCTCCCACTTCTTCTTCTTCCCTGAGAAGAGCACCTCGCCGTCTCCCCCAGTCACTGACACTCCCGCCATCTGCCTTGCCAGACTTTCCTGCGAAGCTAGCAGATTCTCCAGCTCTAGCAGAGACGGCTGATTTGCCCATCCCTGCACTGACGTCACAAAGGCAACATATTCCTTC
Source organism: Dactylorhiza incarnata (assembly GCA_033032865.1). Lineage (NCBI taxonomy): Eukaryota > Viridiplantae > Streptophyta > Magnoliopsida > Asparagales > Orchidaceae > Dactylorhiza > Dactylorhiza incarnata. Next base: position 13,646,100 of record JAWHQI010000023.1, on the reverse strand, counting down.
CGCAGGCCGCGGATGATGTGCCTCTTCAGCTTTGCCTCAGAGATAGGCTCATCAGGATCCAGTGCTGATATCTCAGCGCAGAGGTTCTTCATCTTCAGAAAGAAGTTTGAGATAGAAAGATCACCCTGAGCCGACCTTGCCAGCTCATTCTCCAAGAACTGCAGCCTCGCCACATTCTTCTTGTTAAACAGCCCATCCAGGGCTCTCCAGATTTCGGCAGCTGATCCACACCCTAAGATGTGATCAAATAGTTCCGGTGAAATGGCACGCTTCAAGGTGAACTCGGCTTTAGCATTGGTCTTTCTCCACGCCCTCACAGCCGGACCATTATCACCTGCTTCCGTTGCCTTCACCTCTTCAGTTGCATCTCCTCCAACAACCTCCCAGAGGTCCTCCCCTAGAAGATAGCTCTGCATACATGACCTCCACTTCTTAAAGTTGGTCGAAGTAAGCATATCAATCCCAAGACCTCTTGCAAATCCGCCTTCCATTGTTTTCCCTCTGGTTCCTTCTTCACAAAGGCGATGGCTACTCTAAGTTATTCACTGCTCTAACCACTCCAACCTGCCTCTGATACCATGTGAAATTTTTTCCGGACCTTGTGAGAGCAAGCAGGAATAACAACTAGAGTTACAAGCCAAAACAACCAGAAACAATTTGGGGCAAACAATTGATCTTTATTGATTTTCTAACTTCAGTTACAGGGCAAGACATGCTTGACGAGACATGATTTCGTCAGCACAACACTCCAGAACCAATACAGAGAAGAATACTGAAAGACTTCAGACCGCACAACCCGCGCGACCTCTCTTGCACAGACCGCGCGATCTCCCTTGCGATCTCCTCCTGTTGCTAGACCGCAACACCCTGCCGACCTCAGACCACCACCAAACCGCTGCACAGACCGCTCCCTTCTTTCGACCTCCTGATCTTCCCAAACTCCAGCAACACAACTCCAAGCCGCAGACCGCCCGAACACTTTCAGAGGAAGAGGTGATCGCTGCTGCCCGCACTATCCGCAGAAGCTGCACAAGAAGAATTCGATCAGAGACCGCCCGGTCAGAAAACACAGACCGCAAGAAAGACGCGAACTCAGCTTACACTTGGTGTGTTCTATTTGCTGCTACAGTGGCCTCCTATTTATAGGCATGCGACCTGATCCAGTCACCACCCTATGAGATAGGATCACCACCCCTCAGACCGCGTGACCAAACCGGTCAACCCGCGATCAGCAGCCGAACTCCTGCTTCATTTTGGTGAACCCGCCAGCTTCACACATCAGCCATGAGAGACCGCTGCTCTCACGGCAGATCGCGACTTCAACGAAGATCGCCAGACCGCCCGAAGCTGTTCACCACCTGTGTTCGCATGAGACCGCGAACACAGTCAGTTCGCCATCAGACCGCGAACTCCTGTCCGCATGCCGATCTCCTCCTGAGACCGCGAACAGCAACCAGCTCGCAAGCCAGCCTCCTCCTGAGACCGCGAGCTGAGACCGCGCGACTAAGACCCTTAGTCCGCGAACTCTCCCAGAAGGCCCGGTCAGCTATCAGACCGCATCCTGAAGAGAACCTTGATCAAGCTGTGCGGTCACACCAGACCGCCACAGCCTTGAAGAGGACAACCTGCCACGCGATCACGCACAGACCGCGCGGCTCCTCCTTCAGCAGACTTTGGACCAGACCAACAGTCAACCCGGGAGACCGCGACTAGGCACAGATCATGCCAAACCGCCGATCCAGACCGCCAAGTCGGCAAACTTGCCTGACCGCAGAATCAGACCGTTAGTTCGCGCGAACTCGCCAGACCGCCCGACCTCACCCAGACCGCCCAGATCCAAAAGCCTCCAAACTTCCACTTCAACAATTTCAACAAGCCTCCCATCTGTTGATCCAAATATGATGTCATCAACATATATTTGAACCAATAAGATCCGGCCCTTCAACTCTCTCAAGAAAAGAGTCTTATCTATTTTCCCCCCTGAGAACTTGTTTTCAAGGAGAAAGGTAGACAGTGTCTCATACCAAGCCCTTGGAGCTTGCTTCAATCCATACAAGGCTTTCTTTAGAAAATAAACATGGTCAGGAAAGGCAGGAGAGATAAAACCTGGTGCTTGATCTACATAGACTTCTTCTTTCAAATCTCCATTTAAAAATGTTGATTTTACATCCATCTGATAGACTTTTAATCACTTGTATGCAACATAAGCTAGGAAGAGTCTGATTGCTTCTAATCTAGCTACATGACCCAATGTCTGATCAAAGTCTATCCCTTCCTTTTGTCTGTAGCCTTGGGCCACCAATCTTGCTTTATTCTTGACAATCACTCCAGCTTCATCCATTTTATTTTTGTAGATCCACTTTGTTCCATTGACATTATGCCTTTGTGGCTTTAGAACAAGCTTCCAAACTTTGCATCTCTTTAATTGATTGAGATCGTCTTGCATTGCCATAATCCATAATTGATCTTGGTTGGCCTCATCGAATTTCTTTGGCTCCAGTTGTGATAGGAAACTAAGGTGCAAGTTCTCATTCAGAGCATTTCTTCTAGTTCTAACTCCATGATTAAGCTCACCAATTATCTGATTTGCTAGATGACTTCTAAGATGTCACAGCTGTAGACATCACTCTTGAGGGTTCTTCTATTTCAGTAACTTATTCAACTCATGCTTCATGATTTTCATTTTGGAGATTTGGTTCTTCAATAGTCTCTTCTACTATTTCTGGAATAGATTCCAGTGTGGAAGGCTCATTCTTCTCAATTGTCGCTTCTTCTCTGATTTTGAGGGTCTCTAATCTTGCTTCAATTCCTGCACTAGATGAACTGGAAGAAGGATTATGCAGCATGCTGCTCTCATAAAAAACAATATTTACAGATTCCTCAATTGTAAGAGCATTCTTATTGAAAACTCTGTAGGCTTTGCTAGTTTTGCTATATCCTACAAAGATACCTTCATAGATCTTTGCAGAGAACTTGGTAATGTAATGCTTATTATTTTTCAGCACATAACATTTACTTCCAAAGATTTTGAAGTAAGCGAGTGTTGGCTTCTTACCCTTAATCAATTCATAAGGAGTCTTATTATGGTTCTTATTGATGAGTGCTCAATTTTGTACATGACATGCAGTATTGACTGCCTCAACCCAAAGATATTCTGTAAGTGATAAGTCACTTATCATGGTCCTACTAACTTCAATAAGTGTTCTATTTTTCCTCTCACCCACCCCATTCTGTTGGGTAGTTCTGGGAGAAGAAAACTCTTGTAGGATACCTTCTTCTTCACAGAATTAAGTCATTTACCCAGATTGAAATTCAGTTCCATGATCACTTCTAATTTTGACCACAGAGGTGTTTATTTCATTTTGAATTTGTTTGGCAAAATTCTTGAATGTACTTATGGTATCAGACTTGTGTTTTAAAAAGAACACTCATGCAAACCTAGAGTGATCATCAACAATAACTAGTGTATAAGCCATTCCTCCTAAGCTGTACATTGTCATAGGACCAAATAAATCCATGTGCAAGAGGTATAAGCACCTAGTTGATTATTTGTCATGCATGCTTTTGAATGAGGTTCTTGTTTGCTTGCCTATTTGGCTTGCATGACAAGGACTCATCTCTAAACAATTCAACTTAGGAGCATCACTTACCATTTTTTCTGTCATTAATTTCTTAAGAGACTTGTAATTAATGCGGGCTAGTCTCTTGTGCCACTTTACATAAGCAGACATTCCATCATTTGCCACAAGACGTACATGTTCATTCTTTCTAATGCAAATGAAATTGAAGCAAAAAATATTATCACTCTTAGTGCCTGTTAAAATAGATTCAGAATTCTGAGAATCCTTGATCAGACACTCATCCTTGTGGAAAGCAACAGTATATCCCAAGTCACATAGTTGACTTATTCTAATGAGGATATGTTGCAACCCTTCAACATAAGCTACCCTTGTGATAATGATACTACCATTAGTAATCTTACCATAGACTTTGACTATACCTCTATCAGATCCTCCAAATTTGACTTTGGGTCCATCTTCTACAGGTGTAAACTCCTTCAAGAGGCTTCTAGTTCCAGTCATGTGCCTGGAACACCCACTGTCCAAATACCACACAGGACTCTTGGTGGATTTTGGACATACCTGCAAAATTAACTACACATCCTTAGGAACCCATGCTTTCTTGGGTCCTAGGTGCTTGTTAGGAAGGGAACTAAATGGAAGACTAACTGATTTCTTACTAATTCTCACATGGGGAGAATTTTGGACAGTTGGATTAAACCAACAGTCTAAGGCAAAATGCCCTACTTTACCACATCACCAACATTCAAATCTATTGTATCTAGATTTTCTTGAGGAGCTTGGTTTGATTGGGTTAAGCTGTTGCTTGGCAGCTAACCCTCCCTTTTTGAAAACTGAGGAACTTTCCCCAGCATGAGTGTTTCTGAAAGCCTTCATAGGAGGATTCTTTTGGGGTGCAGATAGTGCACTCTTCCCAAGGAAAGTTTGTCTTTTGCCGAGCCAAGTGGAAGGAAGCTTAAGACCACTTTTTGTCTCCCTGCTCTCTTTGCTTCCATAGATGCTACTGTGATCATATGAATTTCTGGGTATAATCTGTAACATCCCTTTTCCTTCTAAACCCCTTGGGTTAGGGTTAGGACTTGAGTTGTGAGTAGAGGTCATGGTAGGACCCTAGGTTAACTTGAACTTAGGAAAATTGATATAAGAACCCCAAAAGTGCACAAGTCAACCTAGGCCAATTTACTTCAAATTAGGCTCACCAACTCAAATTAAGCTTATCAATAGGTCCATACCCCTAAGAGAGACCCAAGTGACCCCAAAACCCCACTAAGTGGTCACCAAATTGGCCAAATTGACCAAAGTCAAACTTAGGTCAACATTGCCCAATTCAACCCAAGTTGGCTCAATTAGACTTCATAGGGCCAAATTGACCCCACCACTACATGGAAAACCCTCAAGGAGGTTCCGTTGACCCAAAAGCCACACAAAGTGATCACCAAATTGTCCAAAGTCAAACATAGATCAACATAGCCAAATTCAACCCAAATTGGCTAAATTAGACTTCATAGGGCCAAATTGACCCCACCACTACATGGAAAACCATCAAGGATGTTAAATTTACCCAAAATTCCTATCAAATGGTCATCAATTGGCCAATTTGACGAAAGTCAAACTTCCCCAATTTTGGTTAAAATCACACATTGGCTAAATTGGCCACATTTGGGCCCCACCATGGCCCAATGAGCATTGGGTGATGTCATGAGACTCACGGACATCAAGTGGTACCAACCCACTCATCAATTTGACAAAGTCAACCCCAAAGTCAACCATGGTCAAACCTAAGCTCAAAGAGGGGAAATGAGAGCCCAAGCCTATTTCAATGGGCTAAGGCCTTGAACCAAGTCCCATTATGCAACCCAATGACCAATTGACAACCCTTGCCATCTGAATTTGAAAGAGGGAGACATGCATGGGGGCAATTTGGACTTTCCCCCAAATTCAATAGAGGACAAAGGAGGAAATCATGGATTGGAAGCCACATGTCCCTCCTCTCCTCTTCCCAAGCCCCTAAGTAAGTCTCTCAGTTAATTCCTTGTCATTTTGGAGCTAGAGAGGTGACAAATGGCAGCAAGGAGGAGCATCCTATTCTTGACCGAAATCACCTTAATGGTTTCCATGAATTAAGCCACCCTCAGCCCAAATAGACTTCACCATTAGCTTCAAAAGGTGGAGAGCATATGAAATCGTTCCTTGGATGTTGAAGCCAAGACTTGGTTTCTTGTGGAGCTCGGGCCCTCAAGGATGAGGGGCATCTAGCCCTTACTGATTCCTCGGAAGAAACAGACCGGAGACTTGGAACTAAACACAGACCTTTGGTCGCAGCGAGGAGGTCCCACCACACACCCAGAAGATCTTTGAGCGCTTCCCCTCCCAAGCCAAACTGAGACTGGGCACCTTGGAGAGCCTGAGAGCTAAGCCAAGATAACCTAGGGAGGAAGAAGCTCAGAAAACTGAGATTGGAATCCTCTCCAAAGGTGCCCTTCAAGGTCTATATATAGTTTTTCTAGTCTGGTCTGCTAATAGCAGGATTCCGCCTTACTTTTTTACTATACGCAGCTCAAAATTGTCTGCCAACAACCAAACTCCGCTGTTTGGAGAGGCTAACTGCAGACCATCATGGGCTTCCATGTAAAAGCACCCCTGGACACTTACTGGGCGAGCCCCCCCTAAAGGCCCCCTCTCGCAAACTGTGAAGCCCGGCTCGCTCACCTCCCTGCGAGCGACCGACGAGGGGTTGGACCTGCTCGCCTTCCTGCGAGTGGTCGGCGAGAGCTCGGCTTGCCTGCTTTCCTGCGAGTAGCCGATGAGACCCTAGCTCACCCGCTTTCCTGTGAGCCTTCTTTGGGGCTTTGGCTCACCCTCCTTCTTATTCCTCTCTCCCGCTGACTCAGTCCCCGCTCCCCTTTTGGCGAATACTGGGGTTGTACACAATCCCCGCTCTTCGTGAGGCTGCCTTAGACTCACGAAGAAACGTCCAACCCTGGGTGTTTGCCGATCCTTTGATGACGTGGTGAGAATCTTTTGGTGGGACCCATGCCCACTGCTATAAATACCATCGATCATGGTCGAAGAGTGCCCCTCTTCTCCTCTCACCTTCTCTCGCTGCTTCGCACTGTAGCTGTCAAAAATGCCCATTTCGGAGGAGACCCGGGCTCGCTTCAACGCGACGCGAGCTAGCGAGCATGTGGACCTCGCCCAACCCGCCATTGGGCCTCGAATCCGGCTCCTCCTAAATTGTTGATGGCGAAGTCGATCCGACGACAATCGAGGGGGGGAGGGTCTTCGGCCCCGGACCTGTCGCTCGACCTCCTGCTCGCGGATCAGGTATTTGAGTCGATAAACTGACCCTTCCCTCTTTACTGCTAATGCTTCTTTCTCCCAGAGCTCACGCCTGCTGGAGAACCTAACGGATGAGGCCCGAGAGGACGCTCGCCTCGCGACCCCCTGTGGAGGCAGCATGGAGATAATGGATCTGGACGCCACCCCGCCCCACTCCAGATCGCCTCAACCCAGTAAGCCTTCTCTCGTGATCCTTCGACGGACCCCCAATATTGTACTGATGACTGTCTTTTCACAGAGGCTCCTCTCGCGACTCCCGGGAGGCGAGCCACACTGCGGCTCTCGCAGCCTCCTCCAGTGATAAATGTCTCCATCCCGGGCTTTACCCCCCTGGACCAAACGAACCCCGGGAAATTGCTCCTGGGCGCTGTAGCTGGCGGGGGTGCCACACCTCCTCAATCGTGCTTGGGCAAATCGGTGACCCTACCCCACGGAAATCCCTTCCATGGTCGGCCCAGCTCTTCTCGCCCACCGCCTGGTAAAGCGACTTCTATCTCCCCTAATTGGCTTGGACCAATCAATCAACCGGCCTCTCCCTTCTTATTATTAAACTCTTTCTCTCGCAGATCGCCCTGAGAACTCCAGCGACTTCGACTTTGGGGAGGAGGAGTTATCCCCCCTTCCTTTGCCGGAGGAGATGGACGATTTCCTTGGCGACCCGCGGGACCCCGAGGCTATGAAGAGGCGAACCTCAGAACTATTCTAGAAACACGGGCGAATGCTGCAAGACTTATACTGCCAGGTGAAGAAGGGCAGGGAGGCGGACGGGGAGCAAATCGCCTCGCTCGGGGATGAATGTGCGTGGCTCCAAGCCGGGCTGCTGTAGGATACTCGTTAGGAGGCCACCTCCACGGGGGTGCATCTTGCGCGGATGGACGATCGCTCGCTTGATCCAGCGCAAGGTCCGCGCTGCCCGCGCGTATCATTATCCTGCGAGACCGCCCAGCTCGTGGGTGCGAGGAAGAGGCTGATGGAGGTGGATTAAGTACTGATACTTCTCGCGCTCGTGCACCCTTTTGAATGGGCTCCCCCTTCTTCTCTTTTTCTTGTTGTAACTTTTTAAATATTGTGAACAATGGGAGCGACTCAATTTCCTCTCGCCCACCCTCTCGGGCTGCCTCTATCTGAAATTTTTTCCATTTATCTAATTTCGCATATAAGCATTTGTTTTTTCTTTTTACTGCTTTATCGAGCGACCCACAAGGGCCCGCTCTTCTTGCTCGCTATATTGCTTTAAATTACTATGAGACGCGAGTCGATGTTTTTGAATTATTGCGAGCGGTCTGGAAGAGGGTGGCCCACCTACCGAGGTACATCATGGCGCTCTTTGGCTAACCGCACCCCCAGACGCTTCGACTCCTCCCCGTCGCCTTTGTTTTTCTAAAATAGGGCCAGCATTTATAGCCAACTACCGTATTGATCTCCTTCTTCCCTCCGTCTTCCTGCTTTCTCGCTCTCGCATGTTTTTTTCTTCGTCCTCGCCTTTCTTTTCAAAGAACATAGACGGGCGGTGATGGCACTGATGCCGAAGGTCAGGCTAAATGCGCCTGGACCTTTTGCGATCACATCTTCCTCAACTGCTCGCTTACGTAGGGCGAGTACCACACAATCATAGCGAACTACATCCCGCCGGGGTTTTCCGCCCGGCACCCCACAAAGGAGGATGCGATCAACTTCCTTCTCCCAGATGAGCTTGCCATCACGGCGGCCCACTTTGAGGTGGGCTTCCGACTGCCCTTCTGCCCCGAGATCAGGCAGGTACTTTCCTTTTTCGCATTCGCTAAAAAACTCCCATATGACCACTCGCTGCGAACCTGCTAGATGTTCAAGTACTATGGCGTGATCTCGGGTCAGATGACCCACAACGCTATCGCCATGATGGTAGCCTTCGCATGCTACCTACGGGAGGAGCGGATAGAGTTCAACCTATCTGTATTCCGCAAATTGTTCTCCTTCAGGGCGAATAAGGATGGGACCGCCTTCCTCGCGAGCAGCCACGCCAAAGTCCACGAGATGGTCAACAAAAGCCATTATTCGCCACAGAAGTTCGTCATCGTTAAGGGACCTTTCGACAACGTCCCCTTCTCCCCCATCCAATGTACCGAAATAACCTACCATCCCGCGGCGCTCGGTGGTCATGAGGCCGAGCTTTTCAAGTTCATGTCGACCAACTTCAAGGTCGCTTACCTCCAAAGGAATGTCGACTCGCTACCTCCTGTGCCGCCAGGAGCAGGTTTTACTAGCATCAGCTCTCTTCTGCCTTTGTCTTTCGCTTCTCCCCTTCTAATTTTGAACCGCCGCTTACTCGCAGGAGAGTGAGACATTTCGCTCCACCCCCCTTACACGAAGGTTTGGTCTATCTCGCCCAACATTCTTCTTGCCACTTATGTCGCCGAGGCGTGCCGAGCGCCTGCCTCCACCTCGGCTCCTCCTCCGAAGAAGTGTCCCGCTCCCTCAAGCTGCGGATCACAATCTCTACCTCCCCCCCAAGAAGACGAAGACCCTTCTCCCGGTCAAGGGGAAGGAGGTTCTCGAGATTTCCCCCAGAGAAGATCGCCAGGCGAGCCTGCCAACAGATAAGGAGGCTGGCAAGTCTACCAAGGCAGTTGCCGGCACCTCAAAGGTTTCGGGTCCGAGGCGCCACCGGAATTTCGGCCTCGGTACCAAGCGTCTGGACGAGGCCGGCGCGCCCCTGCTGGTTTGGAACGAGGTGGCCAACCGGGCCTCGATATCAACTCTCCTCCCCTCCTGGGTGGAGCAGGATGCGATTGGCGGTGATGCCTTCACTTTTTCTTTCGGCCTTTATGGGCGGGAGGACGCGAGTGAATTCAACTCGCGGACTTCCCAGATGATCGCTCACGAGAGCACGCGGTCCCAACTCCGCCCTCTGGGGCTCTCCCATATGATGGGTCGGAGCAATTTCCAGACGGAGAGGAACTCCGAGGAGCTCAAGCGCGAGCTAAAGGACACGACAAAGAAGATCGCGAGCCTGAAGAAGGAGAAAAGCTCCGAAGGCCTTCGGGATGAGCTGAAGGCTGCGATCGAGGAGGTGGCGACCCTCAAAGACAAACTTGCCATCTCGGATGGCCTCGTCGCCAACCCTTAGAGCGGAATGGTGAGTCCCGCTGGTCACTCGCCTACCTCCTCATTGTTATTTCTTACACACCCTAACACTCTTTCTCGCAGGACGCCGAGACCGCTAGTGAGCTTCTCGCTCGCACCACTGCCTTGGAGAAGCAAGTGGATGGGCTCAAGGCCCGTAATCTCGAATTGGTCCAGGCAACTCTTCCGCCTAGCCCTAGGTCTTTGAGGGCAAAGCGGCGGGAGCAGAAGATGGAGATGCGAGAGGGAGCGCTCCATGCGGCGAGGTTTGCCTTCTGCACTCTCCAAAGGGCTGGTCTACTTACCGCTGAGGCGGCCGAGCTCACCCTCGAGGATGTGATCCCGGAGCTTTTCATGCCCACCACGCCCTCCGAGGGGAGCGAGAGTGAGCAGTCTGCTGATGAGCCCTGATACATTGCATTTCCTTTCTTGTTTATCTCTTCTTCCTCTCTCTTTTTTTTTGGCTGGCGAGATCGTCGCTGAATTTGTAATGAATTTTTGAGAAATGAAACAAGGGATGTTTTTCTATCTGTTGATTGCTTTTCTATCTTGTTTGCGTGAATATATTTTGTTCTGGTTGTACTCATACTCTTACCCGCGCTCGCCTCTTTTCGTTTAGCCAGGCCCGCGCTCGCACATATCTTATCTGTGATGGTTATAAGGTTCATCATTTCATTGTGCTCTTGCTTTGTCTCGCTACATTGCCTCGCACTCACCCAATAAGGCATTCGCGTAGTTGTTCTCTCTTAGGGACTTCGTTAGGTAAACCTTCTGTTTACTGTTGTGCCTTGTTAAAGCGTGAACCTTTTCGTGTCTCTGACTCACTCAGAGGGGGTTCTTGCGAGCGGGGTTGACATTACTCTGCTTCGCTCGGCCAACCCCTGCATGCGACCAGTGTAGCTCGTTATCCACTGCATCAATGGACCTTCTAGACTCGCTAGTTTTAGGCCTTGCGCATAAATTCTTCAAATGTTTTCGCGAACCAGGGCCCGACTCGACCCGACAATCCTTGCGGCCACCGTATCCAGCCATCTCGCTATTACCATTAGTCTTGGCATTTTCCATCCGTTGCTGCTCTTCATTTCTCGCGAGCGAGATCTAGGGCTCGCCCTGTCTAGGCCTTAAGATATTTTGCGAATCGAGCCCATTATCATGAATAACCTGTGTTGGGGAAATGATTTATCTTAACCCATAGAATTAAGAAGAATATAAATTCTAAGTATGAAAAATTAGGCTAAGCAAATATGCGTCGAATAGTATTCGACGCAACGTCGAAATATAGTCGACGTTTCTCTCAGAATGAGTCGAAGTAACTCTAAGAAGAATTCGACGTAATCTTTGTCGACGTACCTCTGACTTCTAGTCGACGCATTTGATAAAGTCGACGCACCTTTGTCGACGCACCTTCCTTATTCTCCTCTCGATGTCCAGCCAGGATGAAATCGACGTTTACGTTGAATAGTAATCGATGCACGTCGATATCTATAAGTAATTCAAAAACACGCCAGATCTCTTTCCTTCTTTCTGTAGATCTAATTTATATGGAATGATATTATTCTTTTATAGCCGTTCTGAATCAGCCTTTCCTTCTATTTGATTCTTGGCTAATTTGATTAAGACTATTATGGATATTATTTGAAATCAGAATGAATTCATTTCCTTCTACAGAAATATTGATTATGGAAACTCTTATCTCTTTCTAATTCTCTGTCTGCTAATTGATTATTCTCTTTTAGCAATATATTTTAAACAGAGCCATAAATTAGAAGGAGGTCGACAGAGAATGACAAGAAGTGATCCACCATATACATTTGAAAAAGAGGAAGAGCTCCCAAGTGAAGCGTGAGAAAGTTGAGAAAAGATATAGTGTCCTGCAGCAAAAGAAAAAGCCTTCATCTTCTCCTTCTTCTGAAGCCATTTTGCTGCAAATTCTGAAAGCTCTCAAAAAAGAGAGAAAAGCTTACAAATCTCCTTCTCACTATAGAAGAGAGATCATATTCACTATACTTGTGCTTCTAATCTTCTTGCTAGGAAGAAGATTCCTTCTTATATATATTGTCTTCTATTCTTCTACTTGTTCTATTTCTTCTTCTCTTTCTTATTTCACTTTTAAACTGTGTAAAAGAGTTTTTAGAATCTCTCTTCAAAAATTCAGTTGTAGTGGTTCTAAGAGTCTCCTTATCAAAATACTCAGTTTGGTTCTAAGAGTCTCCTTATCAAAAGACTCAGTCTGGTTCTAAGAGTCTCCTTATCAAAAGACTCAGTGCAAGTTAGTGAATTCCTACCAAGGGGGTAGAAGAGTGGACTACCCAAAGTTTGAGGAACCACTATATTTCCCTGTGTTTTGCTGTGATTTTTTTGCTGTCATTTTTCTTCTTTACTTGCTTAATTCTTGTTGGTGTGTGGGAAGCCTAAATCTGTGATTATTACACATATATATAATAGCACAAAGTATTTTTAAATCTCTATTCACCCCCCCCCCCCCATCTAGAGAATTCTAGTGAGGTTAACTGTGCACTTTCAATTGGTATCAAAGCGAGGTTAATCTAAAAAGGTTAACCCCTTGATCAAAAAGATCCTACCTCTTTTATACTTATATATATATTTCTAAAAATATTTTTCACATGGCACAAATCAAAGATTATGCTTCCACCAGACCACCAATTTGCAACCTTGAAAAGTTTGCACTTTGGAAAACAAAAATTAAAATTTATCTAAACTCTATTGATGGAGAATTATTTGATGTTATTATGATAGGTCCTCCCAAGCCATTCAAGAAGGACTCAAGTGGAAAAGACACACAAACACTTGCTCCAAAGGCTGAATGGACAGATGAAGAAAAGAAAGCTCAAGCATGTGATGCCAAGGCCATGAATATCTTAGTCTCAACTCTCTCAGATGAAATCTTCCAAAAGATTGCTGAATATGAGTCAGCTAAGGAAATATAAGAAGCTCTCAACAAAATGGTAGAAGGGAGTGCTGATGAGAGGAAGGATAAAAAGGCATTACTTATATCTCAATATGAAAACTTCCAGAAGAAAGAAAATGAAAGTGTTGCTGACATGTATGCCAGATTCAGCCTCATAATAAATGAGCTAAAAACACTTGAGAAGGACATATCTCTCACTGAGATAAATGACAAATTACTGACTTGCTTCCCTAGCTCTTGGGATTCAAGAATCTGGCCAATTAAAGACTCCAGAAGTCAAAAAGAAATCTCAACAGATGTCCTGTTGGGTAAATTAAGATCTTATGAACATCTGCTGAAAATAAGAGCTGAGAAAGAAGAGAAGAAAAGGCTTCTCCACTCTCAAAAGAAAAGAGCATTGCTTTGAAGGCTACTAAAGGAGAACCCTCTACAAATGATGAAGAGCTGATCAGTCTTCTGGCCAGAAGGTTCAAGAAGTGGATCAAAACAGAAGGATCCAGAAGGAGAGACTCAAGAACCAGGTATGACAAAACTCCTAATAAAGAGATTATATGTTACTCTTGTAGGGAACCTGGACACATTGCACCTGAATGTCCTAAAGAGCTCAGCAATAAGAAAGATCTGAAAAGAACAAATCTAAAGAAGAAGAAGAAGAAAGAGAAAGGATTCCTTGCTCAATCATGGAGTGATTCAGAATCTGAAGTGTGTACCTCATCTGAAGATGGTCAGGAAAAGGCTAAGCAAGAGGAAACCTACTTGATGGCTACTGAAAAGCCTGAAGATACATCTCTGGTAAATATATTTGATGATATAGATTTCTCCTCCACTGTTTCAAAAATAGTTTCAAAGAACTCTGTTTAGATCTAGTCAAATCTGAGAAAGAAGTAAAGGAACTAAGAAATGAACTAAACAATCTCAAACAAACAAATACACAAAATAAAAGCTATGAGCTCAGTCTAGGACTCTCAGAGGAACAACTAAATAAAATCAATACTGAAAATCAAGCACTAAGAAATTAGCTAGCAAAGGCAAAAGCTTTTGAAGACTCTCTAAATGGTAGAAGTCAGAAGCTCAAGAATATTTCTAACAATCTCGCTGATAGATTTAGACAACTTGAATATAACACTGAACCCAAATCTGTCTGGAGACATCCTATTCACTGCACTAGGGAAAATCATTCGACAGGAGAAAGATCACAAGAAAATTCAGAAACAACCACTGTGTTTAACAAAATAGTCCCACTATGTATGAAGGAATCCTAGGAAAATATCCTCAGAAAAAGAAACAAACATGCGTCGAATTATTATCGACGTGCGTCGAATTCTACTCAACGCAACTCAAATAATGCATCGATTTCTAATCAACGCAGACACCAAAATACGTCGACTCCCAATCGACGCAATCTCTCCTATGCTTCGACTAGAAGTAACCACAGAATGAAGGAAGCGTCGACTTCCACTCAACGCAACTTTAAACATACGTCGAATTCATATCCACGCAACCAATCTAACAGAAACGTCTCCTCTTCCAAAAAGTCTTCTCAATTCATTTCCTTTTATTATGAACACTACTTCTGCAACATTACAAAAGACAATTGGTATGATAAGCCAATACCCCTAAAGGAGGTAGGATATTCTGAAAAACCCTCTTATTCTTTCATCAAACCTGCCACTGATGGGGGGAAGGGACCCCAGCTTAGGAGGGTCCAAACTAATTTTTAAAATTTTATGTGCAGATGTATCACATCTCCAGGCTGGTGTGGTACTTGGATAGTGGATGCTCCATGCACATGACAGGATACAAAAATCTATTAATCAACTTTGAGGATAGACTTGGACCACCAGTGACTTTTGGAGATTCCAGCTGTGGCCAAACTAGGGGCTTTGGAGATTTCAAAGAAGGGAAAGTCACCTTCAAGAATGTGGCAGTAGTCAAAGGACTAAAGCACAATATGATAAGTATAAGTCAGATATGTGACAGTGGTAAGTATGAGGTAAAATTCACCACACTATTTTGCCATATTATTGATATCAAGACTGGTACCATAGTACTCAATGGAATTAGAAAAGGGAAGGTATATATAGTAGACTTTAGCTCCTCACCCACAGAAGTCTGTTTGTTCAACAATATTATTAATAAAAGTGAACTATGGCATAGGAGACTAGGTCATCTAAACCACAAAACCATTAGTAAATTATCAAAGAATAACCTAGTCAGAGGCCTACCAAAGGGTAGAATCTCTAAGGACTCTCCATGCAGACCTTGCCAACTAGCAAAATAGACCAAGTCATCCTTCAAACCAATTGGTAAGGATGACTCCCCTAGGATCCTCTACTTACTGCACATGGATCTCTTTGGTCCCATATCCACTCAAAGCTTAGGTGGAAAGTCTTATACCTTAGTCACTGTAGATGACTATTCTAGGTTCAGCTGGGTATTCTTTCTAAGGGCTAAGTCTGAAACCCATAAGATCCTCTCAAAATTCATAAGACAGATTCAATCTGAGTTCAATACTCATGTTTCAATTATCAGGAGTGATTATGGGACTGAATTTGAAAATCAGTCAATTAGTAGTTTCTGTGAGGATATAGGAATTAAACAAAGTTTTTCAGCACCTAGAACTCCTCAACAAAATGGAGTTGCTGAAAGGAAGAATAGAACTTTAATTGAATCCGGAAGAACCTTACTTGCAGAATCAGGATTACCAAAAACCTTCTGGGCTGAAGTAGCAACACTGCAAACTATGTTCTAAACGGAAGCCTCATACACAAAACTAAGTCAAAAACTCCATATGAGCTCCTGAAGGGAAAAACACCCATTGTTAAATACTTTAAAATATTTGGATGTGCATGCTTTATCTTAAATAATGGGAAAGATCAATTTGCCAAGTTTGACAAGAAGTCTGATGATGGAATATTTTTTGGGTACTCATCATCTAGCAAAACTTATAGATGCTATAACAGGAGAACTCTCAGAATTGAAGAGTCTATGCACATTATATTTGATGAAACTAACATGCTGTTTAAGGGGGAGGAAACTTCCACCAATCCTTTTCCACAGGAAAATAGCAGCATAGAGACTCAGCTTGAACAACTGACTTTAGAAAACAAAGACACTGGGAAAGAAAACCTGCTACAGGAACCAAGTGAGGAGTTTGAACAAGAGCATGAAGAAGGACCAGAGAAGAGCAATCAAAACCAACTCCCACAAGAGAACATCGTTTAGGAAGAACAGGTGGACAATGATCCCAATGTTAATGAGGAAGAAGAGCATCTGACAAATCCAAGCAGGACATGGATCAATATGAAAAATCATCCACAATCCCAAGTAATTGGAGACCCCAATACTGGGGTAAGAACAAGACACCAAGTCTCCAATGGGATGATGCTCCAATGCTTCTTATCTCAAGTTGAACCAAAGAAGTTTGAGGAAGCAAATTGTGATCCTCACTGGATTATAGCCATGCAAGAAGAACTAAGCCAATTTGAGAGAAACAAAGTGTGGAACTTAGTTGAGAGACCAAGAAACTACCTAGTTATTGGTACAAAATGGGTACACAGAAACAAACTAGATTCCACTGGAGTAATTGTCAGGAACAAGGCAAGACTTGTAGCACAAGGATACAGACAAGAAGAAGGAATATACTACAATCAAACCTTTTCTCCAGTAGCCAGATTGGAAGCAAACAGACTCTTTCTTGCCTATGCAGCCTTCATGAAGATGAAAGTCTACCAGATGGATGTCAAGAGTGCTTTTCTAAATGGTGACCTTCAAGAAGAGGTGTATGTAGAGCAACCACCAGGTTTTGTCAATCCCTCCTCACCTAACTTTGTTTATAGACTTAACAAAGCACTTTATGGTCTTAAGCAAGCACCTAGAGCCTGGTATGAAACTCTCTCCAACTTCCTTTTAGAAAATTCTTCTGAAAGAGGAAAAGTAGATAAAACACTCTTTACTAGAACCCATAAAAATCAACTCCTTCTTGTTCAAATCTATGTAGATGACATCATCTTTAGCTCAACTCATCCCAAACTCTATCAATGATTTGCTAATCTAATGCAATCAAAATTTGAAATGAGTAGTATGGGAGAACTCTCTTATTTCTTAGGGCTACAAGTGAAACAAAGCAGTGAAGGAATCTTTATCTCACAATCTAAATACACTAAAGAATTAATTAAAAAGTTTGGTATGGAATCAGCCTCTACCATGAAAACACCTATGGCAACTAATGCCATTATAGAAAAGGATGATAAGGGAAAATCAGTAGATCAAAAGACATATAGGGCAATCATAGGATCCCTTCTCTATCTAACAGCTAGCAGACCTGACATTATGTTTGCAACCTGCATATGTGCTAGATTTCAGGTTGATCCAAAAGAATCCCATCTCACCTCTGTAAAAAGGATTCTTAGATACCTAAAGGGCAAACCTGAACTAGGTCTGTGGTACTCAGCAGAAACAAATTTTGAATTAATAGGATTCTCAGATGCAGACTATGCTGGATGTAGGGTTGATAGAAAAAGCACATCTGGTACTTGCCAATTCCTAGGTGACAGATTAATATCATAGTTCAGTAAGAAACAAACTTCAGTCTCAATCTCAACAGCTGAAGCTGAATATATAGCTGTTGGGAGCTGTTGTTCACAAATTCTCTGGATGCAAAATCAGCTTCTTGACTATAAATTGGAAGTCAATAACTCTAAAATTTATTGTGATAGCTCTAGTGCCATATCCATAGCATGCAACCCAGTCCTTCATAGTAGAACCAAACATATAGAGATCAAACATCACTTTCTTAGAGACAATGTAGAAAAAGGTAAGATAACCTTAGAATATATTCCTACAGATAGTCAAAGAGCAGACATTTTTACCAAACCCTTAGATGAAACTAAGCATACTTACTTTATCAACACCTTGGGAATGCTTGATGGGAGCTTGTAAGCATCATTGTTGGGGAAATCTAAAAGAGATCAGAACAACTAAGCAAGTACTTACAGATACGTTGATTACCTATCGACGCACCGTCGAGAGGAACTCAACGCTAGCATTGATTTCTTAAAGACAAAGATACGTCGATCCCTTATCGACGCATCGTCGATCTGATATCGACGTAAGTCTGCAACCATGTCGACATACCATTAGGGTAACAATGTTTCGATGGAGCGTCGACTTCATAATAAAACAGGAAACAAATATTCCCTTCTTCTTTTGACGATTGGTTAACTAATATACCTTGATTTCTGTTTCCTTTTCGATGTTTCACCTCCTTTAAATAACACTTCTTATTTCATAACTCATACTCTCTCAAACCGCCAAAATCTTCGTCTTCTACCTCTCTCTCTGCATAAATGGCGCCAACCCCTGCTCAATCTGCTCTCCTCAAAACAATAAATGATACTCTGGAACAACTTCTGAATGACTTCCAGACACGTCTGACCACCTTCTCCAATGAGTGCGCCGACATGCTCACCACCTGTGAAGCCAAATTGGCCAACCTATCTGCTTCTCTTCCTGAGCTTCACGATCTTCTTCAAGAACAACCTCTGTCGCCAAAAGGGTTTACATCCTTTCTGAAGGATATAAACCAGGGGGAGAGTTGCTCCAGAAACCCCCCCTATCCAGGTTTTTCTTCAAGCTCAGGGCTAACTTTTCTCCAATCCCTAAATACTATCTTTAAGTATTAAACCAACCTCATTTTTTTTCTTTTACAATAGGCTCCAATCTTATCCAATCACTCTGACTACACTTTCATCAAACACCTTGGTGAATCCTCCTCCTATCATACAGAAGGAGATCATGTTGTGGATTCAGCATTCAGAATTGATACCCACATGTTCAGGGGGAGACTGTTGCAGTACTGAATATAGAAGTCCAGGGGGAGGAAGAAACAGCTTGTTCTGATGACCTAAAAGGGCTAGTCTGGATTGAGGCACCCCTGTGTGAGGAAGAATATCAACATCATTCTTCTGGCTTCTCTGCCAGCTACATCAAACTCATGACACCCTTACTTGAGGATATTCCTCTAGAGGATATTTTGCCTGCTATTCCCTCTCCTACAAAAGTCCCTTCTCCACCTTCACCTCCTAAAGAGAAAACTACATCTCCACCTCTGCCTCTTCCACCACTTCAACCTCTATCTCTACCTCCTCTACTACCTCTACTTCCACAAAAACTATCTAAGGAAAAACTAAGAGAACAAATGAAAAGAAGAAGTGAAGCCATCCCTCATTGGCAAATATTTTTCAAAGAAGAAAGAAAAGAGTATGCAAAGGAAAAGAAATATAGAAAGGCTATTGAGGAGATAAAGAGGTTTGAAAAAATGCCTAATATCACTCCTAACAGTCCTATAAAGGAGTACCATGATCCTGACATGAAAAAGTTGCATGAAGAAATAAGAGAAAGAGAGCTGTATGAATATGAAGCAGCTATGAAAGAAGTAGAAGATAAGAGAAATGTCTGGTTGGAAAAGATCAAAAAGGGGATGACTAAAGAACAAATCCTTGCAGAATCTTCCATCAAACTTCCAAAGAAACTGTTTGATGTTGAAGCTTATCAAAAGAAAAATCCTCAGGCAGGACTCATCCTAGAAAAGGGACAAAAACACAAGAGGGGTGTAGGGTGTGCTGAAGATACCTACATTTCCTATAAGAAGCCCAAAAGTCCTGCAAGATTAGACAAATGGCATGACTCACCCTGTAAAGGGAAAGGAAAGATGACTGAGATCCCTGAGAAACAGCAATCAGAAAAGAGAAAATATAGGCCAAAGATTGACAACAAAGGACCACCTGAGCCCAAGCCTACTCAAAAGAAACCTCAAAATATTACAATTGAGATGATTGATGAAAAGGCAGTAATCATCATCAGCAAGGGCTATTCTCTAAATGACACTCTCCCTGATGCTGACAAAGTCCTGGAGAAATTGCACACAATCATCAGAAATGTACAGGAGCATCCAGATAGAGCCAGGGGCTATATTTTTGATGTTATTGAAAACTTATCAAGAAAACTTTATTCTGCCTTTGCCAATTTCATGTACAACAAGAAGTTTCTAGTTTAAATCTTGTGAAAGAAAATTTCTTATTCTATCTTCTTCTGATTAACTTAGCATATTTCTTCTCTATATAAATGCTTTGCTATGATGATTAAAATACAATTTCTCTCTAAATAGGGTTAAGACAAATAGGGGGAGATTGTTGGGGAAATAATTTATCTTAACCCCTAGAATTAAGAAGAATATAAATTCTAAGTATGAAAAATTAGGCTAAGCAAATATGCGTCGAATAGTATTCGACGCAACGTTGAAATATAGTCGACGTTTCTCTCAGAATGAGTCAAAGTAACTCTAAGAAGAATTCGACGTAATCTTTGTCGACGTACCTCTGACTTCTAGTCGACGCATTTGATAAAGTCGACGCACCTTTGTCGACGCACCTTCCTTATTCTCCTCTCGACGTCCAGCCAGGATGAAATCGACGTTTACGTCGAATAGTAATCGACGCACATCGATATCTATAAGTAATTCAAAAACACGCAAGATCTCTTTCTTTCTTTCTGTAGATCTGATTTATATGGAATGATATTATTCTTTTATAGCCGTTCTGAATCAGCCTTTCCTTCTATTTGATTCTTGGCTAATTTGATTAAGACTATTATGGATATTATTTGAAATCAGAATTAATTCATTTCCTTCTACAGAAATATTGATTATGGAAACTCTTATCTCTTTCTAATTCTCTGTCTGCTAATTGATTATTCTCCTTTAGCAATATATTTTAAACAGAGCTATAAATAAGAAGGAGGTCGACAGAGAATGACAAGAAGTGATCCACCATATACATTTGAAAAAGAGGAAGAGCTCCCATGTGAAGAGTGAGAAAATTGAGAAAAGAGATAGTGTCCTGCAGCAAAAGAAAAAGCCTTCATCTTCTCCTTCTTCTGAAGTCATTCTGCTGCAAATTCTGAAAGCTCTCACAAAAGAGAGAAAAGATTACAAATCTCCTTCTCACTATAGAAGAGAGATCATATTCACTATACTTGTGCTTCTAATCTTCTTGCTAGGAAGAAGATTCCTTCTTATATATATTGTCTTCTATTCTTCTACTTGTTCTATTTCTTCTTCTCTTTCTTATTTCACTTTTAAACTGTATAAAAGAGTTTTTAGAACCTCTCTTCAAAAAATTCAGTTGTAGTGGTTCTAAGAGTCTCATTATCAAAAGACTCAGTTTGGTTCTAAAAGTCTCCTTATCAAAAGACTCAGTCTGGTTCTAAGAGTCTCCTTATCAAAAGACTCAGTCCAAGTTAGTGAATTCCTACCAAGGGGGTAGAAGAGTGGACTACCCAAAGTTTGGGGAACCACTATATTTCCTTGTGTTGTGATTTTCTTGTTGTCATTTTTCTTCCTTACTTGCTTAATTCTTGTTAGTGTGTGGGAAGCCTAAATCTATGATTATTACACATATATATATATAATAGCACAAAGTATTTTTAAATCTCTATTCCCCCCCCCCCCCCCCTCTAGAGAATTCTAGTGAGGTTAACTGTGCACTTTCAACCTGCTGGCCAGCCTCTCTGCGAGATCTACCCAACCCACCGACTAGTGAGAGCCCGACATCGGGATCGTCCTGTGCAATCCAGCAGAAAAACTTGTTACCTTGCCAGCCTCTCCGCGAGATCTCCCTGACCCACCGGCTAGTGAGAGCCCGACAGCGGGATCGTCTGGGGCAATCCAACACAAAAACTTGTTATCTTGCCAGCCTCTCCGCGAGATCTACCTGACCCACTGGCTAGTGAGAGCCCGACAACGGGATTGTCCGGGGCAATCCAGCACAAAAACTTGTTACCTTGCCAGCCTCTCTGCGGGATCTACCTGACCCACCGGCTAGTGAGAGCCCGACAGCGGGATCGTCCGGGGCAATCTAGCACTAAAACTTGTTATTTTGCCAGCATCTCTGCGAGATCTACCTGACCCACTGGCTAGTGAGAGCCCAGCAGCGGGATCGCCCGGGGCAATCCATCACAAAAAGTTGTTACCTTGCCAGCCTCTCCGCGAGATTTACTTGACCCACCGGCTAGTGAGAGCCCGACAGCGAGATCGTCCGGGGCAATCCAACAGAAAAACTTGTTACCTTGCTATCCTCTCCATGAGATCTACCTGACCCACCGGCTAGTGAGAGCCCGGCAGCGTGATCGTCCAGGCAAATCCAGCACAAAAACTTGTTACCTTGCCAGCCTCTCCGTGAGATCTACCTGACCCACCGACTAGTGAGAGCCTAACAACGGGATCATCCGGGGCAATCCAGCACACAAACTTGTTACCTTGCCAGCCTCTCCACGAGATCTACTTGACCCACCGGCTAGTGAGAGCCCGACAGTGGGATCGTCCGTGGCAATCCAGCATAAAAACTTGAGAACTCCTGCTTAGAGAAAATTTTAGAACCAATATATGATGAGTCAAACATATAACGAGTCAATTACAAAAAGTTTCAAGGATAGAATCGTTTTAGGTCATCCCCGCTCCTGGCCAGGCCGAGGAGTACCCCATCCATATCTCGGAGGTGGTACCCTCCTAACCTGAGCACCTCATCTATAATATTCGGCCCCTCCCAGTTGGGATTGAGCTTTTCCACTGCGGCTCCTCTCCCGGCTGCGCCAACCTTCTTCAGCACCAGGTATCCTTTCTCGAACTGTTTTACTCGGATATGCTTATCGAAGTACCGAGCCATCCGCCGCTTGACCTCTTCTTGCCGGACGGTGGCTAAGTCCCGGAGCTCTTCCACCAGATCCATAGATAACCTTTGCTCTTCCCCATTCTACACTAGCCATTCTTCATCGCCTTCACCCGCGGAGACCAGTCTGGGGGATTTCACTTCGAACTCTATTGGGAGGACGACCTCTGACCCGTGGGAGAGCTTGAATGGAGTCTCACAGGTGGCCATGTTCGGGGTGGTCCTCAAGGCCCAGAGGACCGAGGGTAGCGGCTCTACCCAGTTCCCCCTTGAGGTTCTCGACCTTCTTCTTCAGCAAGTTCATGATAATCTTGTTTGCCGCCTCCACCTGCCCATTGCTCCTCGGGTGGTGGAGTGACGCAAACCGAAGGTCTATGCCAAGCTGGGTGCAGAAGCTGACGAACTCTTCGTTGTCAAACTGCGGCCCGTTGTTAGTAACTATGGCCAGTGGGAGCCCATGCCTGCATATTATCTCACCCATACGAAATTTCTAAATACTTGAGACGTTACCTTGGCCAACGCCTTCATTTCCAGCCATTTGGAGAAATAATCAATCATTACCAATAAGAACCTTCTTTGGCCACTCGCTTGCGGGAAGGGACCCACCAAGTCGAAACCCATATAGCAAAGGGCCAGGGAGCTGTGATGGTTCGAAGTCATTGGGCTGGAAAGAGCTGGAGGGGAGCGAACAGTTGACACTTTGAGCACTTCTTTGCGAACCCCGCCGCATCCTTGCTGAGGGTAGGCCAAAAGTAGCCTTGCCTCAACACTCTCCCCTCTAAGGTTCGGCTCCCGAAGTGGCTGCCACACTCTCCCGAGTGAATTTCCTCCAGGACCCTTGGGACTTCCTCCTCCGCTACACAATGGGCTAGGAGTCCCGAGAGTGTTTTCCTGTACAGTTGATGCGAATTCGGCAAGTGCACCGGTCGCTATCAAGTAATAATTATGGGAATAGTTTCCCCGAATGTCGATCTCTTGAGGAATGCAGGATGTGGTGAATGAATTGCGTTGTGAGCCAATTGTTACACGAGCGAAGAAAGTAAGAACAAAGGGGTGTTGTGATTGGTGTCCTAAGCTATTGCAGAAATAAGAGAAATGTGGGTCGAAAGCACCACTTCGCAAATTGGGGGTGAGTGCAGCGGCCGCGATGCCGCGCTTCGGTAAGCGGGTGGAATGGCCACAGAGCGGGGTTTTGCGAGGGTCGTATTCACCTCTTCGCCAACATCAACACTAGCAATTGCTAGATGGCTTCACACGCAAACAACTCAGAATATCACAACGAAAAGCAAAGAGCTTCTCACAACCATAGCATCATTGCACATGAACATCACACAAAGGATCTATAACAATAGACTAGCAAGAGTTCATTACAATCAACACTAAAATAAGCACAAGCTCAAGGTTTAGAAAGGACCCAACATAAGATGTCACCGTATCCTGGGTTCTCGGCCGGAATGAGAGGTTGTCGGTCTCTCTCCGGCCTCGGCCCTCAGATGGTGTGTGGACTCGAAGGAGGCTGTCACTTCTCTAGTGATCTTCAGTGCTTCTATGGCCTCCAAGACGAAGAATGCTTGAACTCGTGGTGGAGAAAGCTTGCAAACGATCCCGGATGGAAGTATGGTGGAGGATATCACCGGATGTGGTCTCCTATGGTGGAAAGGGTGAAAATGGCGGGCTTCCCTGGCTTTTCCCGTGAGAGGGATCGTCCTCCCCGGAATCCTTCCTAAATGCTGCAGATTTCCTGCTTTAAATACTAAACAGGCAGAATTTTAGTCACGCACGGGCGAATGCACGGTCGTGCGTTGCCCGTGCGTTATTAAACGATTAAACTTGACTTGAGGGAGAAGCAGAAGTGCCCGTGCATCTTACTTAGGCACGGGCAAATCCTCCTGTGCGTAAGAACGCACAGACAAACTAAGAATAACTAAAATCAAGAAGAAACAGGCGATCGTGCGTTTTACTCACGCACGGGCAAACCGCCCGTGCGTTAAAATGCACGACCAAAGTCAGATCACCGGATTCCTTCCCAGATGAGAGCGCACGATCGCAGCCGGCCGTGCGTCAATAAAACACACGACCGTGCGTTGTACACAGTCATGATTTCTGGAGAATGGGGTGATTCAACCACCTGCAAGCAAAGCAAATCAGCTGGGAATACACCTCCATCACCAATCAAACATAGAAAAAGGATTGGAGAGCACCATGTGCTTACCCCCAATGACAAGGAGCGCAAATGCACATCAAAACGGGCCTAAGAGTGCACTTAGCATGGAATAACGAATATGAATGAAAACATGCCTAAAGTGTAGTGCATAGACTCAATAATCGGCCCAGATGAACCCATAAATGTGTATATAAATGGGACTCATCAACAGTCCTCCTACATGCAAGGAATAATATGCTGATTTATACCTGAATCACCGCTTATCCATATCCCCTCGGGTTACTTCCCCGACATCAGGAAGGTGATGAAGGGGTCCATCCATGATGCCCGCTGGTCCACCTCCATCAGCTCCCCCTCCTCAATGGATGGTCGAAAGAGGTCTGACACTGCCCCCCTGCCCTAGGACCAAACTTGGCCAGGAGGTCCGCCGCGACACTCTCCTACCTGTTGGGTTTTCTAATACCATTTCAAAAATTGATAATACAACATATCATATATGCGCAGCGGAATAAATAACTAGAACAACCCAAAGAGTTAAGGAACTTGCGATTTTACTGATTCAAGAAATAAAACAACATCCCCAACACAATGCAGAAATTATACCTGAAGTGGATTTGAGTCGATACTCAAATCAAGATGCTCCTCACTGAGTCTGGTAGAACCAATCTTGAGTTGTAAGAACCGAAATAGATCAGCCTCTCTATAGAGATCCGCACAAATGCTGGAGAACCTCGATGCCTTGTCGAACAAGGAATAAGTCAGAGAAGAAAAGTTCCCAGCATCCCCACGGACTGCTAGATCCGAGACAGGGCAGGTGACGACTGTCGGAAGAGGAGAGAAGCCCTAGCGGAACACTTCTGGTGATGCTCACTCAAACCACAAAACGGGTCGGTTACAAAATCTGTCTCGCACACACAACCCTAAGATCGTGATCTGTTTATATACCAAAGGCTGCGTTCGATGAACTCAAGGAGATCTGCGTTCGACGAACTCAAGAGATCTGCGTTCGAAGAACTCAAGAGATCTGCGTTCGATGAACTCAAGAGATCTGCGTTCGACGAACTCAAGATTTCTGCGTTCGACGAACTCAAGAGATCTGCGTTCGATGAACTCAAGGAGATCTGCGTTCGATGAACTCAAGAGATCTGCGTTCGACGAACTCAAGGAGATCTACGTTCGACGAACTCAAGAGATCTGCATTCGATGAACTCAAGAGATCTGCGTTCGACGAACTCAAGAAGATCTGCATTCGACAAACTCAAGGAGATCTGCGTTCGACAAACTCAAGAGATCTGTGTTCGACAAACTCAAGGAGATCTGCGTTCGACGAACTCAAGAGATCTGCGTTCGACGAACACAAGAGATCTACGTTCGATGAATGCGCTACACTAGCCATTTCGTCTCAGCGGTAGACGAACGCGCTACACTAGCCCATTCCGTCTCAGCGGTCGACGAACGCGCTACACTAGCCATTTCATCTCAGCGGTCGACGAACGCGCTACACTAGCATGTTCCGTCTCAGCGGTCGACGAACGCGCTACACTAGCCCATTCCGTCTCAGCAGTCGATGAACACGCTACACTAGCCCGTTCCGTCTCAGCAGTCGACGAATGCGCTACACTAGCCATTTCGTCTCAGCGGTCAACGAACGCCTTCAGTTTTAATTTTTTCCTCCAATTTCTCCAAGCACTTTATGTGCGACCCTATAGGCTCATATTGCGTTGGCAGTAAGACTAACTGTTGATTGCTTTGAGATCACCTCAGAAACTCCAACAGTCTCCCACTTGATCACAAAGTGTCAACAAAAGTCTCACAAACAATGAGCGGCATCTAGCAATACATCATTGCTACCCAAGCAATAAGAGTTCATAACTCAACAAGCCTGTCATGACAAATGTATCAGTGTTGTCATGTCCTTTTGTCCTTTACATCCGGATAGAACTAGAGGCATGGACCATGTCACCCTCATAATTGTTCAATCCCTGTTTCCTGATCTAGAATAGACTGACAAAAATGGTGAGCTCAATATCATATATTGACTCAACCAAGCATGGCCTTGCATTTCTCAGTCTCATTCCATCAGGGGGCCCATGGATGTAACTCTTGTCATAAAGGAGGACAAATCCCTTTTCTGCTCACACACAAACATCCAAATGATCCGTAACATACCCAACAACCACCCTTATCGTCAACCTTTCTCAAGAGAAGAATTTAGATGGCATCAAAGTACTTTCTTCCTCACCTGATGAATGCTGTGACTTCAGGTCAAAGGACCACAAACACCTTTGTCACTTGAGACCTACTTGTGACATGTTCATATAACAATCCACAAAGTAGTCTCATGGTGGGTCTGTCCAGTACAACTTGTTCCTAACAAGTACCCATGTGATGACTTGATATCACAATATCATGACCTGTGAGAACCGGTCATCAGTCAACGCACATGCTAGTCTTATGGTCTCATCCTCGCCCTAATTTCTAGGATGATACCTCGACCAAGGACCATTTAAGAATGAAGCTTCATTTAAACATAGGCCCTCACATTCAAGTCACGTACTTGAATTCCTATGGAAGCAAACATTCTAAGGGAATTCATTATGTTAATTTGTCTATCATATAGAAACAATTGACATAATAAAAGAACTTGCCATAAATGTAAAATAAAAATCATAGTACATATCACAATTCATCAAATGAATAAACAACCAACAAACATACAATCCACAAGGCTCCTACTAAAGACGATCATTCAGGCATCTAATACCTATTGATCTAACAGGACCATCATGCTTCTTTTGTGCAAGAGGCTTTGTCAGTGGATCCGCTATGTTATCTTCAGTCGGTACTCTGCAAATGCTCACATCTCCTCGATCGACAATCTCTCTAATAAGATGGAACCGCCGAAGTATGTGCTTGGAGCGCTGATGAGATCTAGGTTCCTTAGCTTGTGCAATAGCACCGTTGTTGTCACAGTAGAGAACTACGGGATCAACAATGCTAGGAACTACATCTAGCTCGCCGATGAATTTCCTAATCCATACAGCCTCCTTCGCCGCATTTGCTGCATCGATATACTCGGCCTCAGTTGTAGAATCAGCAACTGTCTCTTGCTTGGAACTCTTCCAGCTTACAGCTCCTCCATTAAGGCAAAATACAAAACCTGATTGGGACTTAGAGTCGTCCCTATCAGTCTGGAAGCTAGCATCTGTGTAACCCTTTACGACGAGCTCTTCCTCTCCACCATACACCAAGAATTCATCTTTAGTCCTTCTCAAGTACTTTAAGATATTCTTGACTGCAATCCAGTGACTCTCACCAGGATCAGACTGATATCTGCTAGTCATGCTCAAAGCATAAGAGACATCGGGTCGAGTACATAACATTGCGTACATGATTGATCCAATTGCCAAAGCATATGGAGTCAACTTCATGCGGTCCTTATCTTTCAAAGATTTTGGATACTGGTCCTTAGAGATACTCACACCAGGTGACATGGGTAAGAATCCTTTCTTGGACTCAAGCATGTTGAACCGTTTCAACACCTTCTCAATGTATGTACTTTGGGTCAAACCCAACAACTTCTTCGATCTATCTCTATAGATCCTAATACCAAGTATATAAGTTGCTTCACCCAAGTCCTTCATAGAAAAGCAGTCCCCTAGCCTATTCTTAACAGCTTGCAGGGTCGGAATGTCATTTCCAATTAATTGTATGTCATCCACATACAAAATCAGGAAAATGACAATGCTCCCACTAATCCTCTTGTAAACACAAGGTTCATCCTCGTTCTTGATAAAACCAAACTCTTTGATTTTCTCATCAAAACGAAGATTCCAACTTCGAGAAGCTTGTTTCAATCCGTAAATAGATCAATTCAACTTGCATATTTTAGTGGCTTCATTTGGAGATTCAAAACCCTCGGGTTGTGTCATGTACACTTCCTCAAGGAGGTTTCCATTAAGGAAAGCCATTTTGAAATCCATTTGCCAGATCTCGTAGTCATAATACGCAGCAATAGCAAGTAGAATTCTGATGGACTTGACCATGGCTACAGGGGAAAAAGTCTCATCATAGTCAACACCATGAATTTGCCTGAAACCTTTAGCCACCAGCCGGCCTTTGAATGTCTGTACATTCCCATCCATGTCGGTCTTCTTCTTGAAGACCCACTTGCACACTATGGGTCATACCCCTTCAGGTGGTTCCACCAAGGTCTAAACTTGGTTTGCATACATGGAATCCATTTCAGATTTCATGGCCTTAAGCCAATTCTCGGAGTCAGGTCCACACATAGCCTCTTGATAGGTTGCAGGCTCATCATCATGATCCATAAGCAACACGTTACCTATTTGAGACACGAGAAATCCATATCTCTCAGGCTCAAATCTTGGTCAATCAGATCCACGCAGGACTTGTGTTTCTTGAGCAGGATCTCTAGCTACAACAACTTGTAGTCCTTGCTCAGGTTCTAAAATCAGTTCACTTATTGTTTGTGGTTCTTGAACTTCTTCAAGTTCCACCTTTGCAGTCTTTCTGGATAAGAACCCTTTCGCCAAAAATATGCCATTCCTTGCGACAAACACTTTGCCCTCGGACGGAAGGTAGAGGTAATATCCTTTGGTTTCCCTAGGATATCCCACAAGATAACACTTATCCGATTTGGGTTCCAGCTTGTCAGGCATTTGACGTTGCACGTATTCCTCACAGCCCCAAATCTTAATAAAAGACATACTGGGACGCTTCCCAGTCCATATCTCATATGGTGTCTTTAGAACCATTTTCGTTGGAGCACGATTTAATGTGAAAGCAGCAGTCTCTAAAGCAAATCCCCAAAAGGAAACGGGCAAATCTGCATGACTCATCATCGACCGTACCATGTCTAACAAAGTACGATTCCTCCTCTCATACACACCATTATGTTGTGGTGTTCCAGGCGGAGTGAGCTGTGATACAATACCACACTCTCTTAGATGATCAAGAAACTCATGACTTAGATATTCGCCACCTCGTTCAGATCGGAGTGCTTTTATCCTTTTTCCCAGTTGTTTCTCTACTTGATTTTTAAACTCTTTGAACTTTTCAAAGGTTTCAGATTTGTTCTTCATAAGAAACACGTATCCGTATCTACTGAAATCATCAGTAAATGTAACGAAGTAGTAGTACCCACCTCTAGCCATAGAACTCATGGGTCCGCATACATCACTATGTATTACACCCAAAAGATCATCAGCCCTCTCAGTATGACCAGTGAAAGGGACTTTAGTCATTTTGCCCAATAAGCAAGACTCGCATCTCTCAAATGATTCATAATCAAATGAGTCTAATAATCCATCTTTATGGAGCTTAGATATGCGTTTCTCATTTATATGGCCCAAACGACAATGCCAGAGATACGCAGGATTCAAATCATTTGTTTTTAGTCTTTTAGTATTTTCTATGTTATAGATCGGATGGTTTAAGTTCAAAACATATAAACCATTAAACAATTGGGCAACGCCACAACAAACATCATTTTTATAAATAGAACAACAATTGTTTTTTATAATAAAAGAGAAACCAATCATGTCCAAACATGAAATAGATATGATGTTTCTACTTATAGCAGGAACAAAATAACAATTATCAAGTTCAATTACAAGCCCAGTGGGCAGAGAAAGATGATAAACACCAACGCCAACGACAGCAACTCTTGCTCCATTTCCAACACGTAGGTCTATCTCTCCTCTACCCAGCATTCTTCTCCTTGTCAGTTCCTGCACATTCGTACAAATGTGAGAACCACATCCGGTAACCAATACCCAAGATGAAGGAGCATAAAGGTTTATTTCTATAACAAATATACCTGAAGTGGAAGTCATACTTCCCTTCTTCTTCTGCAGATCTTCAATGTAGAGGGGACAGTTCCGCCTCCAATGCCCTACCTTACCACAATGGTGGCACTTCCCTTCCTTGGCCAGACCTTTCTTTTTCAGTGTAGAAGACTTGGGATCAAGAGGAGACTTAGATCCAATCTTCGTCTTCTTGAATCCCTTGGCCTTGCCCTTGATCTTATGCACCACCAATATGGGGCTGACAGGCTTGGAGTTCTTCATATTGATCTCGGCAGTTATCAACATGCCTAGGAGCTCGGGCAGTGTCTTGTCAATTTCATTCATATTGTAATTTAAGACAAACTGCTCATAACTGTCCGACAACGATTGCAGGATCAGATCAGTGGCCAACTCTTGGCCTAACGGGAACCCCAGTCTTTCAAGGTTCTCTATATACCTAATCATCTTGAGTACGTGAGTTCCTACTGGGTCCCTAGCTCCCATCTTACACTGAAACAACGCCCTAGATATATTAAATCTCTCTTGGCGAGCTTGCCCTTGAAACATTTTCTTCAGGTGCTCCACCATCTCGTAACAGCTCATGTTCTCATGTTGCTTCTGAAGCTCAGAGTTCATGGTTGCGAGCATGAGACATTATACATCCATGGATTCATCAACATACTTCTTATAAGCATCTTTATCTGCACGAGGTGTAGTATAGGCTGGCTCCTCGGAGGGATCTTCTTCAAGGACATAGAGCTTACGCTCTTGCCTGAGAACAATTCTCAGGTTCCTGAACCAGTCTAGGAAATTCGTCCCATTGAGCTTATCCTTCTCAAGGATGGCTCTCAGGGACAACGCGGAGTGTGAAGTATTTGCCATGAAAATTCTACAAAATAATGCAAAATTTTTTTAGAACTACATTTCAAAATACATTTTATTATTTTAATAAGGACTTTAATTAAATACTCCCACTATTTTATTCAAATTGATAACCCTTCATATCAATTCAGAGAGTTAATGCGAGCTACTCTCTTAGTGGACAAGATCCGTATTTCACCAACACAATGCATCCTCTTTGGCATTCCTCTCATAATGGGGTTATTTAGGTAGGCAACACTTGCCAATTGCATGACTATGCAACTCTTGTATGGTTGGTGAATAACTCTTTATTCGCATCCATCATATGGTGCATGCCAACCCAATGCCTCTCGACACTCAACTTTTGAGGTCACCCAGTTAAGTTAGACCCGATGTCGACAGTGGGATATCACAATTATCCGCTCGCACCCTTACCAAGATAGATTAATGCACCTTGCTTTGGCAAGCCCACACTTCATCGATCGAGGCAGGAAGAGTGTCATCCATCGAAAGGCATCTGTATACTTAATATTGGATAAGGGATTTTTATTTATAAAATTGATTAACAATTAATCAACGTGCACTTTAAAATACAACATTCACAACCAAATACATCCAGAAGTGCACAAAACAAAATTATCAACGCTTGATAAAAAGGGCTAAATCTGAGCATTTAGAACACTTCTAAATCTCCAGATTTACATGCATTTGACACAGGCAAAACAACTCCACTTATGCAGTAGACAAGCTAGTCTCTCAATATCAGATTCAAAATCTAAAACATTTGGTTTCACAAACCAATTAGAGGGACAGACGGTTACTGCAAAGGAGACACAATTTCTGAAACAATGAAATCGCAACACAATCACATGCATTCCTGGGAGTTTTCCAATCTAGAACATTTCTACGAAATTCAAACATCCAGGAAGAAATCCATACATTTAGAACACTTCTAAATTTCTGATTTACATGCATTAGATTGCAAACCTGGCTTTGATACCACTGTTGGGTTTTCTAATACCATTTCAAAAAATGATAATACATCATATCATATATGCGCAGCGGAATAAATAACTAGAACAACACAAAGAGTTAAGGAACTTGCGATTTTATTGATTCAAGAAATTAAACAACATCCACAACACAGTGCAGAAATTATACCTGAAGGGGATTTGAGTCGATACTCAAACCAAGATGCTCCTCACTGAGTCTGGTAGAACCAATCTTGAGTTGCAAGAATCGAAATAGATCGGCCCATCTACAGAGATCCACACAAGTGCTGGAGAACCTCGATGCCTTGTCGAACAAGGAATAAGTCGGAGAAGAAAAGTTCTCAGCGTCTCCACGGACTGCTAGATCCGAGACAGGGGAGGCGACGACTGTCGGAAGAGGAGAGAAGCCCTAGCGGAACACTTCCGGCGCTGCTCACTCAAACCACAAAATGGGTCGGTTACAAAATCTGTCTCGCACACACAACCCTAAGATCGTGATCTGTTTATATACCAAAGGATGCGTTTGATGAACTCAAGGAGATCTACGTTCGATGAACTCAATAGATCTGCGTTCGATGAACTCAAGAGATCTGCGTTCGACAAACTCAAGAGATCTTCGTTCGACGAACTCAAGGAGATCTGCGTTCGATGAACTCAAGAGATCTGCGTTCGACGAACTCAAGGAGATATGTGTTCGACGAACTAAAGAGATCTGCGTTCGACGAACTCAAGAGATCTGCGTTCGACGAACTCAAGGAGATCTGCGTTCGACGAACTCAAGGAGATCTGCGTTGGACGAACTCAAGAGATCTGCGTTCGACGAACTCAAGGAGATCTGCGTTCGACGAACTCAAGAGATCTGCGTTCGACGAACTCAAGAGATCTGCGTTCGACGAATGCGCTTCACTAGCCATTTCATCTCAACGCTCGACGAACGCGCTACACTAGCCCGTTCCATCGCAGCGGTCGATGAACGCGCTATACTAGCCATTTCGTCTCAGCGGTCGACGAACGCGCTACACTAGCCCGTTCCGTCTCATCGGTGGATGAACGCGCTACACTAGCCCGTTCCGTCTCAGCGGTCGACGAACGCGCTACACTAGCCCGTTCCGTCTCAGTGGTCGACGAATACGCCACACTAGCCCATTCCGTCTCAGCGGTCGACGAACGCGCTACACTAGCCATTTTGTCTCAGCGGTCGACGAACGCCTTCAGATTTAATTTTTTCCTCCAATTTCTCCAAGCACTTTATGTGCGACCCTATAGGCTCATATTGTGTTGGCAGTAAGACTAACTGTTGATTGCTTTGAGATCACCTCAGAAACTCCAACACTACCTTGGCACGTGACAGATCGAGAAGGTCCAGAACTGCCCTATGAGCCCCTTGACCTTTTCTAAATATTGTTGAAGAGTTGACTCCTTTACTTCGAACTCCCCCTGACTTGTCAAGCTACCACCATGGAGTCCGTCGAGACCTCCACATCTTACACTCCCAACTCTCGGGCTAGGCGGAGCCCTGCTATCACGGCCTCGTACTCGACCTGATTGTTGGTGAGGGGGAAGTGAACATTGATTGCCTGCTCGATCCTCGTCCCTTGGGGGCTTACCAAATCCACCCATCCACCAAAGGAATGCTTTCCTGAGGCCCCGTCGACCAACATCCTCCAGGCCACCAGGTTGGGTAGCTCAGACTCCTCCACCTCGGCTACATAGTCTTCCAAAAAGTCCGTCTCCGCTTGGGCCTTTATGGACAACCTAGGCACATATGTGATATCGAATTCACTTAGTTCCACTGACCACTTGGCCAGCCTTCCCGAGTGCTCCACCCCTTCCATGATTTTGCAAAGGGGATGGTCGGTCACCACCTTGATTAGATGCGCTTGGAAATAAGGCCGGAGCTTCCGCGCAGACACCACCAAGGCGAAGGACAACTTCTCTAGGATGGGGTACCGGAGCTCCGCCTTCCCCAGTACTCGGCTAGCATAGTGGATTGGGAGTTGCCTTCTACCTTCTTCCCGGACCAGCACTGAGCTTACTGCCTCGTGACCTACCCCCAGGTACAGGGACAAGTCCTCCCCCTGTCTCGGCCCTTGCAGCAATGGAGCTTCGATCAATTGTTCCTTTAGCGCTTGAAAAGCCTTCTCGCACTCAGGGGTCCATTCAAACTTTTGGTTCCCCCGTAGCACCTTGAAGAAGGGTGCACACTTCTCTCCCGCCTTGGAGAGGAATCTACTAAGCCCGGTTAACTTCCCTGTTAGCCGCTGAACCTCCTTCGCATTCCTTGGTGACCCCAACTCTACGATGGCCCTGACTTTGTCTGGATTAGGCTCCACCCCTGTTGTGGTGAGCAAGTGGCCCAGGAACTTTTCCCGGCTAGCCCCGAAGACACACTTTTGGGGGTTGAGCTTCATCTTGAATTTTCTCAATGTCCCGAAAGTTTCCTCAAAGTCACGGAGATGGGACTCAAGGTCTCGACTCTTCACCATGAGGTCATCCACATAGACCTCCAAGTTCCTGCTGTTTTGTTACCGAAAGACCCTTAACATCATTCGTTGGTACGTTGCCCCTGTGTTTTTCAACCCAATGGACATCATTTTGTAACAATAGTACCCATCCCCCGTGATGAAAGAGACATCCTTGACGTCGGGGGGGGGGGGGGGTGCATAAAGATTTGATGGTAACCTGAAAAAACATCTAAAAAATACATCACCGAAAATCCGATGGCTGAGTCAACTAGCACGTCGATTCGGGGCAAGGGGTAGCAATCCTTGGGGCATGATTTATTAAGTAAAGAAAATTCAATGCACATTCTCCACTTACCTCCCCCCTTCTTTACCATAACCACATTGGAGACCTAGCCTGGGTACTGGATCTCCGATAAAAACACTGCTTGGAGGAGGTTGCCCACCTCCTCTCGGATGGGCCCTTCCAGCTTGTCAGCAATGGCTCTCTTCTTTTGTCAGATGGGTTGGGTGCCGAGATTGAGGTTGAGGAGATGGCAGGCCACATCCGCATCGATCCCGGGCATCTCTGCCGAGCTCCAGGCGAAGACATCCACATTCTCCTGCACGCAGGCCAGGATTTGCTTTTGCTCCTCTGGGCGGAGCTCCCCGCTAATCTTGACTTTTTCCACCACCCCCGCTTGGGTGGTGACCTCGAGCTCCACAACCTCATCCACGGCCTCCAACCAGGAATGCTCCCCCCAGTCACCCTTTTTCTCCTCGCCGTGAGCTAGCGCTTCGGCATCCTCCTCCTTTCTCCCTTCCCAAACTTCCATCAATTCTTCTGCCTCTCCTTCCCGGGCCTGACCTTACCCTACTCTCTCCTCCTCTACTCCCTCCTCGAGCCTCGCCGGCTCCCCCATCTTCTAATCTCATTCTTCTGCTTCAGCTATCCAGGAGATGGTGTTCACGGCAGTCACATAGCACTGCCTGGCCAACTTCGGATCTCCCCTTAACTCCTCCCGCATTGAACTTAAGACATTGATGTAAGGTGGAAGGGACGCAGTGGAACACACTGATGAGCGGCCGTCCAATGATGATGTTGTAGCTGCTGGGTGCATCCACTATGACAAAACGACAATTCCTGGACTGCCCTCCCAAGAATACATGGAGTCCCACTTCCCCTTCTACCTCCTTCCTCTCACCGGAGAACCCAAATAGTGGGCCTTCCGAGGCAAAAACCCTCTGTGCCTCCACTCCATCTCGTCAAACGCCTTCTTGAAGATGACGTTGACCGAGCTCCCATTATCCACAAGGATCCGGGAGACGGTGAAGTTCTTGATCGTCGTCTGAATGACCAACGCATCACAGAACGAGTCTTCATGACCCGGCATGTACTTCTGGGTGAATGAGATCTTCTCTGTTGGGGATGGGTCTAGGGACGTTGAAGCCACGCTATGAAGATAAATGGTATGGAGGCTTGCCTTCCAGGTCGCCTCAATCCCTACCCCCCGATGGATCACCCCGATCCTTCCTCGGGTCCCCACATCGACCCGTTCAGCACACCTCTCATCCTCCTCGTCCTGGGACAAGACCTCAATCCTCACCACCCACTGCTCCCACGGCGCCGGCGCTCTGGCTCCTTTAACCTCCAAGAACTCTGGGCAGGTGGCCGTTGCGGGACTTTCCTCCTCGTGGAAGTCACTATAGGGCAACACCACCCCTCCTCTCGGCCTCTACCCCTCTATCCCTCCTCCTAGGACCGGCTCCTCTGGCTCCTTCTCCTCTTCCTCTTCCTGGTCTCCCTCGATCGACTGCCATCTCCTGCTGAGGCGGGTGGGGATGAGGTGGCCTGTCCCTGGCCCCCCTCTGGATCCTCCCCTGCTCGCAGCCCCACTATGAAGGCGAGTTGGAGAGTGTACCCTGTCACCTCCTAGATAAGGAGGACCTCCTCCTGGAACCGATCCACTTAATGAGCTAGCGACTCTCCCTGTCTTTGATTGATGTTGAAGAGTGCCTCAGGGTATTTTTTCCTCTTCTTCGAGGTGGAGAAACGCAGCAGGAAGCCGCGACGCAAATCCTCGAAGGCATAGATCGACCCCGAGGGCAACTGGTGGAACCAGTCCCATGCTTTCTCTTTCAGGGTGGTGGCGAAGAGTCGGCACTTAAAAGCATCCGACATAGGTTTGATAGAGACCATGTCTTCGAACCACTGCAGGTGCTGAGTGGGGTCATCCTTGCCAGTATACTGAGTCATGGTCGGCTTGCTGAACCCCTCGGGGAGTGGTGCCGAGAGCACCAACTCGCAGAAGGGACTCCCCCCCTTCACACACCTGACCTGCTCCACTCGCCCCGCGAGCTCCCCGGGCGAACCAGCTCCTCTCAGTCTCGCATTCACCGAGAGACCACTCGTCGGGATCCCACTGGCCGGGATCCCTCCTCTCGGGACGACGCTCGCCTGAACCCCACCCGCACTCACTGGGCTGGGGAAAAGCTCCCACCCCGCAAGGTCTCACTCCGGCATCTGGGACATCGCCTCCTTCCTTGGCCTCTGCCCAGGGCGTGCTCGCCTACTCCAGCTGGGGAGGCCACTTGGGGCGCAGGGGTTGCGAGCCCCCAAGGGCTGTGGCGAGGGCGCACTGGAAAGCCCCGAGCAGGCCCCCCTTAAGGTCGACCAGCATCTCCACCGTTGCTGGCGTGCCGGGTGGTGGCGATCCGCCGAAGTCCGCCTCTCGCTCGTCGTCTCCCGACATGTCTCTTCCTTAGAGGTTTCTTGAACTAGCTGCACTCCACGCTCACCGCACCAAAAATGTTGAAACCAAGACTTGGTTTCTTGTGGAGCTCGGGCCGTCAAGGATGAGGGGTAACTAGCCCTTACTGATTCCTCGGAAGGAACAAACCGGAGACTTGGAACTGAACACAGACCTTTGGTCGCAGTGAGGAGATCCCACCACACACCCAGAAAATCTTTGAGCGCTTCCCCTCCCAAGACAAAGCTGAGGCTGGGCACCTTGGAGAGACTGAGAGTTAAACCATGATAACCTAGGGAGGAAGAAGCTCAGAAAACTGAGATTAGAATCCTCTCCAAAGGTGCCCTTCAAGGTCTATATATAGTTTT
Source organism: Dactylorhiza incarnata (assembly GCA_033032865.1). Classification (NCBI taxonomy): domain Eukaryota; kingdom Viridiplantae; phylum Streptophyta; class Magnoliopsida; order Asparagales; family Orchidaceae; genus Dactylorhiza; species Dactylorhiza incarnata. Next base: position 13,608,038 of record JAWHQI010000023.1, on the reverse strand, counting down.
TCTAGTCTGGTCTGCTATAGTTTTTCTAGTCTGGTCTGCTAATTGCGGGATTCTGCCTTACTTTTTTACTATACGCAGCTCAAAATGGTCTGCCAACAGCCAAACTCTGCTGTTTGGAGAGGCTAACTGCATACCACCAGGGCCTTCTAGGTAAAAGCACACATGGACCCTTACTAGGCGAGCCCCCTCCCCCCTTAAAGGCCCCCTCTCGTGAACTGTGAAGCCCAGCTCGCTCACCTCCCTGCGAGCGACCGACGAGGGGTTGGACATGCTCTCCTTCCCACGAGTGGTCGACGAGAGACCGACTTGCCTTCTTTCCTGCGAGTAGCCGGTGAGAGCCTAGCTCGCCCGCTTTCCTGCGAGCCTTCTTTGGGGCTTTGGCTCGCCCTCCTTCTTATTCCTCTCGCCTCCTGACTCAGTCCCTGCTCCCCTTTTGGCGAATACCAGGGTTGTACATTGGATCACTGCAAATGGTGGAGGATTGAGGTTTTGAGCAAGCTCGCCGGAGAAAGCAAAATCCATAGCTGTCCGGAGGAATACCCAACGACAAGCACCGTTAAGGTCCGGTTTCTCCTCCTCTCCCTCTGTGCCAGCTTATTAGATCCTTAGGAGGTGAAATCCAAGCTTAATTCAAGCTCTATCCATGGACATTAATGGAGATTTAGGTTAAAAATGTCCATGCCAGAACTCCTTTTCTAGGGCATTATTTGCCATGAAATAGGTCACAATCAACTCCTCTCTTTAAAACGAAGCTATAGGAACTTATCTCATGCAAAATGGTGGACTATGGAGGGAGTGTTGGACAAAATAAGTTAGATTTCATCATTCTCGTCAGCTAGAGGAAGAAGATGACTCAGGATCTTCGGATCTTGCTTTAAGATGTGTGCTAGATGATATATTATAACATTTAATTAAAATGATTTCTGTCACATGTTATACATTAGTTTCAAACTCATTTTTGAGCACCTTAGGGGCAGAATTAGGAAAAGTGTAAGGTATAAAAGTTGTAGATTATGGTCTTACCTTCCTAATGAACTTTGAATCACTTGATTTGGTGCCATATAGCTCCTTGTAGGGCAGTTTTAGTGGGACTGGTCCCTAGGAGGGGACAACCCATATTATTGGAATAACATTTATATGGTTAATGGTATGAGTTTGAAATTTTGTATATGCATGCATGTACCCTAGATACACCTCCTATACAAAAATGAGAATTTGTGGACAACATTTCTCTATAGTCTTAGAAAAAATTTAATAATCCATGCATGTGTTGATTTTTGAGTTTTATGAACTCAAAATCCATCAAATCTTCTCTGGAAGATCAATTAGGACAATAAAAGACCATGTACAAAATTTTGGCCCATTTGGATTTATGCAAATTGATATTTTCAACATGCAAGTTTTGTCTAGTATATGAAATGGTGTGCTTATAGCACAAAGAGTATTTTGAGAATATATCTCCAATTAATTGGTGAATGGGCTGAGATTTTAACCATAGATATATATTACCAATTTTTACCCTCTGTCCAAAAATCATAACTTTTGGGAAACATCTTCCCATGTTTTTTTGCAATAATTTGATAAATCATGTATTTGTACTATACATGGTTAGACAACATCAAGTGACCCCAAATTTTGATAGATAGTAGTGTTGGTCACTATAAGCCTATGGTATAAATTTGGGACCAATTGGCTTTGTGCATGTGAAGGAATTCCACATGCATGCAATGGGGAAATTTTTGGTGTGCATATAACACAAAATGTAGATTTAAATCGACATGGTTAAATTAACTCAACTTGACCCAAAAATTTGGTGGCATGTTAATTATACCATAAATAGTCACTAGTAAAAGTTTGAACCCATTTGGGTTCAGCATGTGAGGGAAAGCCACATGCAAGACCAAGGTGACTAGGGAAAAATGAGTGTGTATTATACACTTGCTATTATGTTGATATAAATTTATTCCTTTGGTCAATGTCTACCAAATTTGGAACATGCATTTTAATTTTTGAGATCTATTATCTCAAGAAAACCCAATAACATTTGGGTTGATTTTCTTAGGAAAGTAGAGTTTGGGTATTTATGTCACATTTGACATAAATGAGAAATCTAGGGTCAGAAGGCTCTAGAATGTCATGAAACTCTGGAATTCACTATAGGAGGTGCAATTACACTCAGGGAAATTTACTTGGAATTTTTAGTGATATTATAATTCACTATAATAAATATACCCAAATTAACCCTAATTAGCTTGTCCCACATTTAGATGGGTGAATGAATTTATTATTACATGAAATTGGGTAATTAAGCTTTTGAGGTCAATATTATGTTTTGGGAATTTTATCAGAATTTATGGTGGAATATTTTATTATGTTTCTTCACAAATTGAATGTTGATGGTTTACTTGATTAATTCTTTTTGCTGGTTAATTTGATTTGGAATATTATGAAACTTGGTCAGTAGACTCATTTGATCACAGTAATGTCTGGATAATTTTTTCATATTTAATATATGAGGAATTACAGTAGTTCCTTCATAAAGTGGGAATTTAATATTTTCCTTGAATAATTGTTATTACTGGACAATTGACTTAGAAAATTATGAAACTTAGCCAGTAGTTTTATGATACAACCATAATGACCTGTAAATTTTGTGGTAATTATTCTATGATTGTTTACAGTAGATCCTTCATTAAATGGAATTGTTGGGCTTATATTATTTATTTAATATTATTGGCGTATCACTGTTAGAAAAATACCAAATTTTTTTGATGATCATTGATGCGCAAAACTATATCCGCAAACGATAACGGCAAGTATACCGTATCGAATGTAGTATAGGTTATAAAAACCAAGGTCGTATTAGACTCGGGGCGGTTGAGTACTCTTACTTCAAGAAAATCTATATTATCTTATCAATTAAAACTTGGGTTGGTTGTTGCGAGAAAGAGAAATAACTTTTTAAAACTATGATTAAAGGATTAGCACTCAACCTTGAATCACCTTGGAAAAAAATAAATAAATTAAGAAATAAAACTTCTAATTCTCTTAAAAGAATTGTTTGACCGTGGAGGTTCCCGAGTTATAAACGCACCTCTCTCGAGGATGCGCTCAACTGAGTTTAGGTTGAACAATCAAACTCTCGTTCTAGAATCGAAACCCCTAAAACTCGCCTTATCGAAGTGAACCCCGCTATTGGATATGACTCCAATCCGGGAGATTTATGTCGTCCTCTCTCGAGGAGTGCATTCAAATCTCTTTATCCTTGAAATGATCTATTCGAACTCAAAACCTCTCGGTTATTAGACTACGAAAACAAGAATGAGATTTATATATCGATAATATAATCTCAATTAATTTAAATTCAAGGATAAATCTTAAGCGATCTAAATAAGAGAAAAAGAAGTTCTAAACTAAATTATGAATTATATTTTCCTTGGATCATCTCGGCCGAGTACTAATGGAAATTTAGCTACTCATGGAGATGGAGGAATTGAAACAAATAAAAGAGTACATAATGGAAAAGAGAATAGAATAAGAGAAAAGGGAACTAATTTTATTGATTTGCAAAAGAAATTACAACTATGAATTGAAAATTACAAACTATTTTAATTGAACGTACAAATTGCAAGAAGAAAAGGAGTACAAGAATTTCTAAAACATGAAAATAAAAACATGAATTGAAATGTCTAATCCTAAAAATTCGTCTAAAAATTCCTCTCCTAACATCTGCTGGAGCTGGCTTTTTATAGCTGCAAAATTGAGGTTACACGCCCTTGGTCATGCCCGTGACCAAGGGCGTGTAAGGGGCATGATCGGTGCTGGTGCGGAGAGGGCGCGTTCTGGCTTCAATGCAGGCGTTTCGGACGCGTCATGCCCTAGGTCACGCCCGTGGCCTGGTGCGTATAATCTTTAAATGTGCTGCTGGCAGGAAATCTTTGGCGGGAAGGCGTGCGGGGCGAGTAACGCCCATGATTGGATGTCACGCCCCCTGGTCACGCCCTTGACGGGGGGCGTGTAACTTTAATTGATGTGGCAGGCATGCTGGCAGTTGGTGGTGGGCCCCGACCGTGACTTGAATGTCACGCCCTTGGTCACGCCCGTGACCTGGGGCGTGTACTTGATAATTTTGAACATTCGTCGAACTCTCACCTGTTCGTCGATCTCCGTGGTTCGTGGTCCTGACATTGGGTCACGCCCTTGGTCACACCCGTGACCTGGGGCGTGTACTTGGCGAATTCTTCACGGAACGACTCCAGGGTGGTGGCAGCAGATCTGGAACACATCTTTAGCTGTCACGCCCTTGGTTACGCCCGTGACCTTGGGCGTGTACTTGACAATTTTGCTCAAAATGCCCAGAAATGCTGAAAAACACAGAAAAGACTTAAGTTAGTTTATAAAATTAAAAGGGAACATATTAAATAAGAAAATACATATAAATTATATAAATTCATATTAAAACTATATTAAATTTATACTAAAAGATGAGTACAAAAAGTACTCATCAAACACCCCCATACTTGAGTTTTTGCTATTCCAGAGCAAAAGAGCGAGGAAAGAGTTACAAGATATCGATATTATTTCTAATTGACTAAAATTTTATTAAACCAAGAATAAGTCAAAAGCAAATTTTAGGAATTCAAGAATTAAGTCATAAGTCATGTTGATAATTTTAGGAATTCAAGAATTAAGTCATAAGTCATGTTTAGCCAATTCACCACAAAGTGGCTATTTAAAATTAAACGGAGAAGTAGTGCTAAATAAATTCTCTAATTAAATTAAAAACATAAAATGTTTCTTAAAACTAAATTACATCAAATTTAAGTTTAACAAATTCTGATAAAACAAAATATTAGCTAAATTAAAAATGTAAGTATACTTATAATCAAACCAAAAACTAAATTTCTAGAAAAATAAAACAACAAGGTTAGGCGTATTTATTATTATTATTTTTTATAAATATTATTTCTTGGATTTCCCGAGGGCTACCCGGTGAAGGGTTCGCAAGGTACTAGGAGCTGTGATGGGAGTTAAAGCCCAAAGCGCCCTTTCCAAGATTTTTTTTCTTATAATTTTTTTTCAAATAAAAATACTATGAATGAAAAGCTACACCCTCATACTTAAAATTAAACATTGTCCAATGTTTAAAACTAAGTATGAAGAACACTTGAAAGAAAAGAAACTTTAAGAAAAATACATAAAATAAAGATAAGCAAGGGGTGCCTCCCAAGAGTGCTTTCTTTTTCCCGTCTTTAAGCTAGACGGTTATTCTTAGGAAAACAAAAATTTGAAAGAGAAGTGAACAAGCAACTCCGGTAATTCACGCGTAGGTGAATATGCCGACGTTAGTCGCACGACTACTCCTCCGCTTAACGTGTAATTTTCCGTTTGTCCTTTTTCTTGAATATGCAAATCCAAATCACCTATACATACCTGAGGTGATTTGAATTTATAAAGATGAGCGGCATATGGATTATCAATTAATTGGGGTAGCAACGGCTCATCTTCACCCTGGAAATTATTAGTATAAAGAGAATCACAATTAAACGTGTCAGATAATATTTCGCAAGGAGGAGGCGCTTACAAAAATATAAGATTAAGTTATGGTTGTTCCTTTTCTAAAATAAAATTTTTGTTAGGAAAATCTAGTGCATTACCAAGCGGAATAAAATTTTTGGACACAATTTTCATGAATTTTAGGTTGGATAGAAGAAATTCGCGAGTATTCATGACAAAGAAAATAAAATCCGGGTGAAGTAGGGGAAGAAACTTGTTCTTCTTCTATTTCATCCGGGGTGCCCATAACTTTAAGAAATTCTTGCTATAATAAGTTTTCTTCATCTTTGGTAAAATAAGTTATGGGATTACATGAAACCACATGTTCCTCCATAACTAAATTATCCGAAGATGGAGAAAAAATACTAGAATGAATAAAATTCTCCTCTAAATTTTGGGGGGAAGTATCAAATTGATTCGGTGGAGATTCCCCAAAATTAGAGAAAGAAAATTGCGGCGCAAAAGAAGATGAACAAGAATTCGTATCGAAAGATTTATCTTCATCGCTCCGAGAGCTATCCGGGTGACCTTGCCACCAAGAATAATCTACTTCGGGGCTAGAAGGAAAATTATTAGAAGCCAAAAAATTATTCTCGTGAAAATTAGGAAAAACACTAGAAGGAATAATATTTTCCTCTAAATTTTGGGTGGAGGTATCTATTTGAATCTGCGGAATTTCCCCAAAATTAGAGAACGAAAATTGCAGTGTATAAGAAGAAAAATAAAGATTCGGATCTAAATATTTTTCTTCATTGCTCCGAGAACTATCCGGGTGAGCTTGCCACGAGGAATAATCTACTTCGGAGCTAGAAGAACAATTATTAAATGCCGAAAAATTATTCTTATTAAAAATTAGAAAATTTATTTTCATTAAAGGATGAAAAATTATGATCGTAATTATTATCAAAATTATTTGCATAATATTGAGGATAATTATTTTCATAATAATTATTTTGAGAATATGAATGTAAATAATATTCCTCACTTTGATGAGGCGCACCACAATAATAACAACTAAATTGGCGCCTTCGAGCGGCTTGTAAGAGATAAAATTGGTTTCGAAGCTCGGCAACTTTAACGGCCAATTCAGATTCTTTCATAGTAAAAAAAAAGGGAACAACTCTCACTTAAATGAATGGAATTTTTAATTTTTTTTTATTATTATATATATTTTTTTCAAAAAGCGGGTTAAATTAGTCCCGGACTTCCCAAGGTCAACCCGGTGAAGGGCTTGCAAGGTACTAGAGGCTGTGATGGGAATTCAAGCACAAAGCGTCCTTTCCGAGAATTTAGATTGCGCTTAAGATTTTTTTTAAATTTTTAGGAGGAGAGGGAGAAAGAAAAAGAATGATAAAATTAATAAATATTTCTTTTTTCAAAATATCAACCGTGACCCCGACAACGACGCCAAAAATTTGATGCGCAAAACTATATCCGCAAATGATAACGGCAAGTGTACCGTATCGAATGTAGTATAGGTTATAAAAAGCAAGGTCGTATTAGACTCCGGGCGGTTGAGTACTCTTCCTTCAAGAAAATCTTTATTATCTTATCAATTAAAACTTGGGTTGGTTGTTGCGAGAAAGAGAAATAACTTTTTAAAACTATGATTAAAGGATTAGCACTCAACCTTGAAACACCTTGGAAAAAAATAAATAAATTAAGAAATAAAACTTCTAATTCTCTTAAAAGAATTGCTTGACCGTGGAGGTTCCCGAGTTATAAACGCACCTCTCTCGAGGATGCGCTCAACTGAGTTTAGGTTGATCAATCGAACTCTCGTTATAGAATCGAAACCCCTAAAACTCGCCTTATCGAAGTGAACCCCGCTATTGGATATGACTCCAATCCGGGAGATTTATGTCATCCTCTCTCGAGGAGTGCATTCAAATCTCTTTATCCTTGAAATGATTGATTCGAACTCAAAACCTCTCGGTTATTAGACTACGAAAACAAGAATGAGATTTATATATCAATAATATAATCTCTATCAATTTAAATTCAAGGATAAATCTTAAGTGATCTAAATAAGAGAAAAAGATGTTCTAAATTAAATTATGAATTATATTTTCCTTGAATCATCTCGGCCGAGTGCTAATGGAAATTTAGCTACTCATAGAGATGGAGGAATTGAAAGAAATAAAAGAGTACATAATGGAAAAGAGAATAGAATAAGAGAAAAGGGAACTAATTTTATTGATTTAAAAAAGAAATTACAACTAGGAATTGAAAATTACAAACAATTTTAATTGAACGTACAAATTGCAAGAAGAAAAGGAGTACAAGAACTACTAAAACATGAAAAAAAACATGAATTGAAATGTCTAATCCTAAAAATTCATCTAAAAATTCCTCTCCTAACATCTGCTGGAGCTGGCTTTTTATAGCTGCAAAATTGAGGTTACACGTCCTTGGTCACGCCCGTGACCAAGGGCGTGTGAGGGGCGTGATCGGTGCTGGTGCGGAGAGGGCGCGTTTTGGCTTCAATGCAGGCATTTCGGACGCGTCACGCCCTAGGTCACGCCCGTGACCTGGGGCGTGTAATCTTTAAATGTGCTGATGGCGGGAAATCTTTGGCGGGAAGGCGCGCGAGGCGAGTCACGCCCGTGACTGGATGTCACGCCCCCTGGTCACGCCCATGATGGGGGGGGGGGGGGGCGTGTAACTTTAATTGACGTGGCAGGCGTGCTGGCAGCTGGTCGTAGGCCCCGACCGTGACTTGAATGTCACGCCCTTGGTCACGCCCGTGACTTGGGGCGTGTACTTGACAATTTTGAACATTCGTCGAACTCTCGCCTGTTCGTCGATCTCCGCGGTTCGTGGCCGTGACATTGGGTCACGCCCTTGGTCACGCCCGTGACCTGGGATGTGTACTTGGCGAATTCTTCACGGAATGACTCCGGGGTGGTGGCAGCAGATCTGGAACACATCTTTGGCTGTCACGCCTGTGACCTTGGGCGTGTACTTGACAATTTTGCTCAAAATGCCCAGAAATCCTGAAAAACACAGAAAAGGCTTAAGTTAGTTTATAAATTAAAAGGGAACATATTAAATAAAAAAATACATATAAATTATATAAATTCATATTAAAACTATATTAAATTTATACTAAAAGATGAGTACAAAAAGTACTCATCAATCATTTTAGAGTAACACGATTACCTGGAAAATTTATTGGACCCTTTGGGCTTTGATAATTGACACTTCATGTGCAAATTGATGAATATCTTAAATATTCGGAATTAAATTATAGGCCCAATATTATTTAATTAAAGGAAAAAAATAAAAAGTCTGAAGTTTATCATCTATACAACTTCTGGAATCTTGTTTGAGTACATATTAGTTAGAGGATCATGTAGTCTCCCTATTAAGTTATGTTATCACACTTGAGGACAATTGGGTCTGCGAATAGTAAAACTGAATATTTGACTTAGACCCCATATGATCATCACACATAGAATTATTAAACCCCCGATCATTATGAAGGCATAGATTGATGATGAGCGTACTTTATATAGTATTTCATGCTCTATTTTATCTGGGTTTTCATGAGTTTTCACTCTTCTTCTTTGTGATTCTAGTCGAAAATCATTCGTATTCTTACTTTGCATCATTGAGCGAGTTTTAGGCTAAATAGAGCATGTGTGTTTTCTTTTCATGCTTTCCTGCCCTTACCTTGAATCTATATACATTTTGATTGCATGGAGTATGTCTATTGTTGAGAATTCTATTGGGTTTGGCCGTGTTTCATGCAGGTACAGACTTCTATGGATTTCCGGTGAGTTTCAGCCCTTTGTTGCATTGTTGGCCACTTGTCGTGCATTTTTCTTCACACACGACCAGTGGACTCTTCACGCATGACCAGAGGTCGTGTGCCCTATTTGGCCAGAATTCTCCAGATGATCGCATGGGTAGTGACCATCCTTCGCGCACGATCAGTGGATTTCTTAGCGCACGACCAGTGGTCGTGTCTTAAAAATTTCCTTGAGTCATCTCGACGTTTTTTGCCTCCCACCAGCTCGTCTTGACGGATGTTTCTTCACGCACGAGTAGAGGACATTCCTTAGCGCACGACCAGTGGTCGTGCGCCTACTCGTGCATGCTTATCCTTCTGAAATTTTTTTGGTACAAGTTCCTTAAGGCACGAGTACCGAACTTTCTTCATGCACGACCAGTGGTCGTGCGTCTACTTGTGCGCGTTCGTCATTTCTTCTACCTATAAATACAGGATTTGATGGAAATGACGGGATCCGCATTTTTCCCTCCGAAACCCTTTTTTAGTCAACGCCATAGAGGCGATTTTTCATCCTCCAAGGGTTAGAGATCATCCCTTAAGCTCTCTCCATCATCCAATCGCATCAAAGTGAAGATCTAGCTCCCATTTCCTCTCAGCAAGCTAGGATCCTGAGGTGGAGACGCGGACGGTGCATTTTCCTCGAGAAGACGGGCTAGAAGGGTGACAACTTCAAGGACCCCGGACGACAGTCGACGATCGGATCTTCAAAGGAGTGTTCCTCCAGAGTTTTCTCCGCATCCAGGGAATAGTCTCGAGCACTATTTGTATTTTCTCTTCTTCTTCTACACATTTGGAAGTATGATGGTTGTGTTCTTCTATTTAAGATGATGGTTGTGTACATGGTTATTTTTATATGCAATTCTCTGTGATTTTTTGCCATGTTTCTATGAGTTGCTTAGGAGGCCTAACCTCTTATATGCATTATTTTCCAATTGAGTTCTTGTGTTGAGCATCGAGAGAAAGTTTGACCTACGCATTTGCTAGGTGCAACGAGAGAGGCGGAGTTTTGCGACCCGCGGAGGCGCGAAGCGGTGTAGGCGACCCGCATAACTTTAAGTTTCCTTTTCCCACATTAGCTGTATTCCGAAACCAACCCTCGTTAAACTCCGACTTAAGAGACTTCAATCTCAAGTCTCTCCTCAAATAATTAATCCACCCTGCCGTGTTCCACGTGAGATTCGATACTCAGGGATCTATTCCAATTTTATTTATTACTTGACAATGATCGGTTCACTACCGTTCGGACTGCGCAGTTTCGCTCCCGCCTGTAGTAGTGTGTTGGGGCCGCGTGCGTCAAGTTTTTGGCGTCGTTGTCGGGGAGCACGACACATGTGATTTTCATTTGAAGGAGTCAAGAGATCGAATTCCTTTCAATTTGTTTATATCATGTTCTTTTAAGTATCAGTTTCTTTTATAATTTCTTTTGCTTTCTACAATCATCAGTTCTTCCTTGTTTATGTGTGGAGAAATTTTGCTTTCATTTTTAGATTTTGCTCACCGATTTTCACAAAAGTGTGTGTGGTTCACCCTCCTTATCATGCATTATACTCCACAAAAATGGAAATGGTGTGGGAGTATTTATCATGGGAGTGAGGTGTGCGAGAAAGGGAATTATACTGAACACATCAATGGAATCCCACAGCGGGCACTGCCACAATCTGAAGTCTGGACCCCTTCAATGTCCAATCCTTTGGGTGTGCAGTGTCTATTTTGTAGAGGCACCGATCAAGTGGTGAAGGATTGCAAAATTTCGAAATCCCAATTGGAAGAGGAAGAGAATCCTATGCTTATGACCTTCCCTCCTTTTCTTTTTTGTGCATCGCCTTCAGTCGCCGACGAGATAGCTATTCGACCCCCAAGTCCCCTTGGGTGTTTAGTAGAAACCTCATCGAGCAAACCCGTCGATCGCTGTATTGACATTATGGTGAGCTCCTTGTTGGGTTTTTCTTAACAATAAAGTGGACAACATACCACATATGCGCAGCGGAAAAAAAACAAGAACAACGTAAACCCAAAGAGTTAAGGATCTTGCTGATTTCATGAATCAAGAAATAGAAAAAGGCAACAAAACGATATACCTTTACCGGATTGAGTCGATACTCAACCAAGATGCTCCTCACTGATTTCTGGTAGAAACAATCTTGGGTTCCAAGAACCGAAATGGATCGGCCCCTCTACAGAGATCCACACAAGTGGAGGAGAACCCCAATGCCTTGTCGAACAAGGAATGAGTCTGAGAAGAAAGCTCTAAGCATCCCCACGGACTGCTAGATCCGAGACAGGGGAGGCGGCAACTGTCAGAAGAGGAGAGAAGCCCTAGCGGAACACTTCCGGTGCTGTTCTCTGAGATCACGAAAGGGTCGGTCGCAATATCCGTGTCTATAACCCTAAGGTCGTGAACTGTTATATACCAAAGGATGCGTTCGACGAACTCAAGAAGCCTGCGTTCGACGAACTCAAGAAGCCTGCGTTCGATGAACTCGAAGAAGCCTACGTTCGACGAACTCAAGAGGCCTGCATTCGACGAAATCGAAGAAGCTTGCGTTCGACGAACTCAAGAGGGCTGCGTTCAACGAACTCGAAGAAGCCTACGTTCGACGAACTCAAGAGGCCTGCATTCGACGAACGCGCTACACTAGCCTTTTGCCGTCTCAGCGGTCGATGAATGCCTTCAGTTCGACTATATATATATATTCAGCTATATAAATTCGTCTAAACCCTTTAGCCGAATTTTGACTTAGCAGAATTTGTCTAAACCCTTTAGCCGAATTTGACACAATTCGTCTAAACACTTTAGCCGAATTTGTCAAGTATAAATCCATTCGTTTAAACCTTTTAAATGATTGCCCATTGAGATATTCTCAACTTAATTCCAAACAGTCACAGGATTGGTCCTCCACTCATATCCTATATATGCAAGGCCAACTCAATTCTTTCTCCAATTTCTCTAAGCACTTTTATGTGCGACCCTATAGGCTCATATTGCATTGGCAGTAAGACTAACTGTTGATTGCTTTGAGATCACCTCAGAAACTCCAACAGTCTCCCACTTGATCACAAAGTGTCAACAAAAGTCTCACAAACAATGAGCGGCATCTAGCAATACATCATTGCTACCCAAGCAATAAGAGTTCATAACTCAACAAGCCTGTCATGACCAATGTATCAGTGTTGACATGTCCTTTTATCCTTTACATCTGGATAGAACTAGAGGCATGGAGCATGTCACCCTCATAAATGTTCAATCCCAGTTTCCTGATCTAGAATAGACTAACAAAAATTGGTGAGCTCAATATCATATATTGACTCGACCAAGCATGGCCATGCATTTCTCAGTCTCATTCCATCAAGGGGCCCATGGATGCAACTCTTGTCATAAAGGAGGACAAATTCCATTTCTGCTCACACACAAACATCCAAATGATTAGTAACATACCCATCAAACACCCTTATCGTCAACCTTTCTCAAGAGAAGACTTTAGATGGCATCAAAGTACGCTCTTCCTCGCCCGATGAATGCTGTGACTTCAGGTCAATGGACCACAAACACCATTATCACTTGAGACCTACTTGTGACACGTTCATAAAACAATCCACAAAGTAGCCTTACGGTGGGTCTGTCCAGTACAACTTGTTCCTAACAAGTACCCATGTGATAACTTGATATCACAATATCATGACCTGTGAGAACCGGTCATCAGTCAACGCACATGCTAGTCTTATGGTCTCATCCTCGCCCTAATTTCTAGGATGATACCTCTACCAGGGACCATTTAAGAACGAAGCTTCATATAAACACAGGCCCTCACATTCAAGTCACGTACTTGAATTCCTATGGAAGCAAACATTCTAAGGGCATTCATTATGTTAATCAGTCAATCATATAGAATCAATTGACATACTAAGAGAACTTGCCATAAATATAAAATGAAACATATAGTACATATCATAATTCATCAAATGAATAAACAACCAACAAACATGCAATTCACCAGGCTCCCACTAAAGATGATCATTCAGGTATCGAATACCCATTGATCTAACATGACCATCATGCTTCTTTTGCGCAAGAGGCTTTGTCAGTGGATCCGCTATGTTTTCTTCAGTCGGTACTCTGCAAATGCTCACATCTCCTCGATCGATAATCTCTCAAATAAGATGGAACCCCCGAAGTATGTGCTTTGAGCGCTAATGAGATCTAGGTTCCTTATCTTGGGCAATTGCACCGTTGTTGTCACAGTAGAGAACTACAGGAGCAACAATGCTAGGAACTACATCTAGCTCGCCGATGAATTTCCTAATCCACACAGCCTCCTTTGCCGCATTTGTGGCAGCAATAAAATCGGCTTCTGTCGTAGAATCGACAACTGTCTTGTAAGACCCCATTTTTTTTCTTTCAAACATCCGGGGCTTAGGCCCAGAACCGCCGCTTTGCGGTGACACCTTTACTCGGGAAGGTCGCCAACACAAAACGCCGATCCTGCCGGCCAAATCGATCACAAAGAAAAGTGCATTAAAGAAGACAAGTCCACAGAATCAACATGAAAAATATAATAATGTCCACATAATATAACTGAATAAAAAGATAACAAGGGTTACAATAATAAAGGGCTCATGCCCTATACATCATATCCTCACTACAAGATCACTCGCGGAAGCTAACTCCTAATCACTCACTGATCCTGAATCTTGTGCTCCTGTACTGCGCTGACCTTCCTCCACTTGCATCGGCCTCTGGTGTTGCTACGTCTCCTCGATCCCCTAAAATGATATGGTCCACCGACCGTTAGTCAAAAAGACAGCCAATCCCCCACCCCTCCCCCGGTGACTCCTAGGCACCGAGCGGGAAGGATGAAGCGGAGGACAATAAGGGGTATAATCAAAAAGCAGATGACAGGGGCATAATCTACAGGAAGTGTTTCTACCACTACACATATATACATAAGTAATCGAAGCAGTAAAAAGCATAGTAAGAGCAGGTAAAGAGTAAGTAAAGTGAAGTAAGTAAAGACAATAATAATAGAAAAGTAACCATTGATTTATAGGAATGCCCATACAAACCTATAGACCAAGGGGTCGTTTAGCATGGCCTATCGTATAAGAAGTCCCATAACCGACTTATACGATAGGGGTAGGGGTTGAAATGCAATGTTTATGCTATGACATGCAAGGTATGCGGTTTATTCTATGTTCATACAAGTGCAAATCACACACTTTGACTCTATGCACATAGACCTTTAGTTCCCCCTTTTTGGAGCTAGCTAGACTCCCAGGATACTGTCGTAGTGGCAAACGGAAGCGGTGGGTTGGGCCTCGCCCACCTTTAGGTTGATATTCACACTACCCTACCTAGACCTATCGTACGCCTCAACACAAAACCACGGAGCATCCGCGTACTCTTACTGGCAGGACCACCAGAATTTCAAGGCTAAGTGCAAATTCCACACTTGCCGAGTCAACGTATTGACGTTGGTGTGAATGATCGTCCGATACCGGAGACCCACCACCTTCATGCACATGCAATATGTTCTACTATATCCCGAGCCATAAATTCCCCGGGCTAACATGCCCGTCATCAATAACCTTCCGAGCCACCGGCTCGCCGGACCGACCCGTCTGTACCAACAAACACTACTGAGTCACAAGCTCACCGGACTAACTAGTCCGCTATTTCAACCACAGAGCCTACCGCTCGTAAAACCAAACAACTAACTTCTCGCAACCACGAGGTGTGGGTGTGTGAATTATTAAGTTAATCTTGTATAACAAATTCTTACTCCTACGACTTATGGTTAATCTTGGACTTCCCGAGGATTACCCTGTAAGGGGCTCGCTACAGTACTAGGAACTGAAATGGGATGACACCCCATAGTTCCCTTTCTCAAGAAACTTAGTGTTGTTGGTATCTACCCATAAGAACACCCCTCTTATCATTTCCCTTGAGTTAAACCTAAGTGCTTTATGACACGCTAGGGAAAAGACGATCCTTCGTCAATCCCAAGCACTACCTTTTCATTAACTCACCAAGCAGTCTTAATATATAACTCCTTTTTGGTGACCTAAATCTCTTCATCCTGACCATGTACACCAACCACATTCCATTCCCACTTAGTTGGCCACTAGTTACCTAAGTTCCACAGTTTGCTAAACGCAGACCAAACTAACTATATGAAGCTTGTAATTAGAGGTACTCCAAATATTCATCCAACTATCTAAAGATAATTACTGGGGGTTGTTCATGATGTTATAAGACTAAATCCAGAGAATTATATTTTTCCTTAATTATTTAATATTTATTTTAATTTCTCCAAACATTTGCCAAGTATGAAAATGAACATGAAGTATAAGGAATTCTTATGATATGGCTCTCCAAAAATTATGATAAATCTATGATGACTAAATAACAACAAATACAACATATCATATTTTTACAGTAAGAAATTGTCCTCTATTTTTATTATTGGTCATCTATCCAAACTTGTAGATTTATGAAGGAACCACCAAAAATATCTACACCAAAATTATGGGAAAAATACCAAGCTCTTGTGTTCATCAGAAAGGTCTACTGACTAAGTTTCAGGATTTATGGAAATCAATTTCTCACTTAAGTAAATACTTTAAGAAAACCTCAAGTAAGATAAGTTGTGAAGTAGCCTACTGATTTAAGTCTCCAATTTTTTTTTAAAAATCACAGAGTTTCCTAATGCTCTGAAATGTCCTATCACCAATTTCCACAATTTAACAAAGAGTATTGGACCATAAATTATTTTTCTTTAGCCTAAGACAAAATAAATGCCTTGTGAATAAAGTACTGGTTAAATCAATCAATTAAATACACAAAATTACCAGGAGTCTAAATCATGATAACAAAGACACAACCAAAGTTTCATCATCATCCAAGTCCATTTAAGTATGTAAATTTCTCTTATAAGGAATTTCCCTAAAGGGGTTATGACCTATCTCAAAGGGAATAATTGCTCCTAAAATTCTTATAAAATTACCTAGGGCCTATTTACACCCTATGAACTTATTCACCAAGTTTCATGACCATTCTATAACTTTTGACCACATGTCCTTCACAAAGCTCTACATGCACCCCAAGGGGTAAATCTAGGATCTTAGGGCATAACCACCTCCACACCACCCCAACTCACTCATGGGGGTGATTTAGGTGATCCTAATCCAGTGGCCAAGGCTTCAACTCATGGTGATGAGTTCTGACCACAACATCCCAAGATAAACCTCATACCCTAACTTTGACCCTATTTGTCCTAACTTGGGTTTACAAATTACTCAATCAAAACAGTCCCAATTGGGCTGAGATTTTTACCAAGGTCACAACTTAACCCTAAGGAGCACCCACCAAAATTTGGAGGGCATTGGAGGTCATTTGACCCAATAATTAATTAATATATGATTTATGAAATTATTACAAAAACATTAGAAAAATGTTCTCCTAAAATTCCCATCTTTTGGTATGATGTGTGGGTGTATATAACTAGCCTAGGTTTTAAATATCGAGGCCATATCATCTACCTATAAACAGGTATGAAGGTAAGAGTGTCTACCCTACCCTAGGGACCAGTCCCGCCATTTTGTCTCTACAGAGAGCTAAAGAACTCCTAATGGAATGAAACAAATTTTAAAACAAAGTAGACACTAATGGATACAACTTTGCTGTTGAGCACTTTTTCATCAGAGGTGATCTAGTATTTTTAATATTTAAATCTAGGTACAACAAAATATGTGACAGAAATTACATAAACATTTATTTATATAAGGGATTATGCGTTCGACGAAATGTTTACTGCGCTCGACGAATTGAACTCTGCGTTCGACGAAAACTTATATAAGCTGCGTTCAACGAATTAAACTCTGCATTCGACGAAATCTTATATAAGCTGCGTTTGACGAATTGAACTCTGCGTTCGACGAAATCTTATGATATAAATAAAAACATTAAAAATAGATCTGACGGCTCTCTATCATCGTCCCCGAGGAATGGACGACGCGCGACAGCCCGACCTAGGCTTCTTTGCGGGGTGATTTCCCGGCCACCTACGCCTACTTCTGGCCAGCCAATGCCACCACTACCTCCGTTGAGGTGGTGGCCGACGATAGGGGTGGTTGGCTGGCCGGAGGTGGTCGGATCGTGATTTTTGAGGAGGGAAAAAGAGTACGTCCCGCACCCTTTCGGAAGCACAATCTGAGCCCTTTTGATCACAGATCAAGCCCCTAATTTTGAAGAGATCTAGCACCAGGGAGGAGAAGAGGATCAGGCCTGAGTGGGGGCTTGAAGTCGTGAATTCCGACGAGTCGCCATTGATGGTGCTGGAGCTTCCAGTGCCATGCCGATCTAGGATATCTCTGCACGATTCTCACGGGAAAATTGGGGGATCTCTTCCTCTCTGAGCACTGAAGGAAATGGGGGTTTCAAATCGGGCTTGGGATGGCTTTATTCCTGAAAGCCATTAATGACCATTAACACAATTTTGGTTACTTCTAATTTGTCTTAATCCAGCCCCTCTTGTCATAGAAAACTCCAGAATTCATTTGTAACTGATGGGGTAAGGTGAATGCTCATCAATTGGGAATGAAATGAACGATCAATTACATTAAATCTCCATGAATGCTCTCTTTCTCTCTCTGATTTGGGGAAAACCATCATTCTCTCTCTCTTCCAAATTGGGCTCTCTCTCTCCTGGCCGACTTCTGAAATTGAATGGCCAACTCAGCAACATTCAATCCCCAATGGGTGGTGGACCACACCAATTGGGTCTATCTCAAGTGTAATGGGTCCAATTTGGGTAAAGTAGGTCATGTTGACCTAAATTTAGGATAATGTTGACTTTGGTCAAATTGACCAATTGGGTTGACCACAGTGGGTGGCTTAGGCTCCAATGGCCTCCCTTAAGGGTTAGGAAGGTGTAGGTGGAGCGAATTTGGCAAGGTGAGGGTGAATTGCCCCTTAATAGGGTACTTTGACCAAAATAGGGCTAGGGTTGACTTAAGGTAAATTGGTCAAAAAGGAGGTCCCATGATGGGGCTTTTTGGTCCATCATGTTCCTAGTACCCATACAAGGGTAGGGGCAGGGTCAATTTGGCATGGTGAGGGCCAATTGACCTTATTTGAGTTAGTTTGACCAATTTAGGGTTAAGGTTGACTTTAGTCAAATTGGGCTCTTAGGTTGACCCCAATGGGTCCCTGGGGCTCCAAGGAGACCCCTAATGGGTTAGGGATGCTATGGTGGGGTCAAGGATCAAGTTGGGGCCCTAAAGTCCAACCTTAGGCTTGGTATTTGAAAATTGCTATTTGCAGACCACTTGTGTTTTCTCCTTCTCACCTTAATTCACATGGTCTTGAGCTCTTCCTATGGTTTTGTCATGACCTAGTCATATCAAAACCAACTTATGGGTCTAGCTATTTGGGGGATATTACATGTCTCCTGCTTGGAACTCTTCCAGCTTACAGCTCCTCCATTAAGGCAGAATATAAAACCTGATTGGGACTTTGAATCGTCCTTATCAGTTTGGAAGCTAGCATCTATGTAACCACTTACAACGAGCTCTTCCTCTCCACCATACACCAAGAACGTATCCTTAGTCCTTCTCAAGTACTTTAGGATAATCTTGACAGCTATCCAGTGACCATCACTAGGATCGATTCAACTTGCATATTTTAGTGGCTTCACTTGGAGATACAAAACCCTCGGGTTGTGTCATATACACTTCCTCAAGGAGGTTTCCATGGCCGTTTTGACATCCATTTGCCAGATCTCGTAGTCATAATATGCAGCAATAGCAAGTAGAATTTTGACACCATTATGTTGCGGTTTTCTGGGTGGGGTGAGTTGTGATACAATACCATACTCTTTCAGATGATCACGGAACTCCTGACTCAAATATTCGCCACCTCGATCAGATCGGAGTGCTTTTATCCTTTTTCCCAGTTGGTTCTCTACTTCATTCTTAAACTCTTTGAACTTTTCAAAGGTCTCGGATTTGTTCTTCATAAGAAACACGTATCTGTATCAACTGAAATCATCAGTAAATGTAACGAAGTAGTGGAACCCACCTCTAGCCATAGAACTCATGGGTCCGCACACATCACTATGTATGATGCCTAAGATATCATCTGCCCTCTCAGTATGACCAGTGAAAGGGGATTTAGTCATATTGCCTAATAAGCAAGATTCACATCTCTCAAATGATTCAAAATCAAATGAGTCCAGTAGTCCATCTCTTTGGAGCTTGGATATGCATTTCTCATTTATATCGCCCAAACGACAATGCCAAAGATATGTAGGATTCGAGTCATTTGTTCTTAGTCTTTTATTATTTTCAACATTATAGATCGGATGGTCTAAGTTCAAAACATATAAACCATTAAACAATTGGGCTACACCTTAACAAACATCATTCATAAAAATCGAACAACAATTGTTCTTAATCATAAATGAAAAACCTTTCATGTCAAGACATGAAATGGATATAATGTTTCTAGTTTTGGCTGGAACGAAATAACAGTTATCTAATTCTATTACTAGCCCAGTGGGCAAAGAAAGACAATAGACACCAACGGCAACGACAACAACTATTGCTCCATTCCCGATGCACAGGTCTACCTCCCCTTTACCCAACATTCTTCTCCTTCTCAGTTCCTGCACATTTGTACAAATGTGAGAACCACATCCGGTAACCAATACCCAAGATGAAGGAGCAGAAAGGTTTATCTCTATAAAGTAAATACCTGATGTGGAAGTCACACTTCCCTTCTTCTTTTGCAGATCCTCAATGTAGAGGGGACAGTTCCGTCTCCAATGCCCTGCCTTACCGCAGTGGTGGCATTTTCCTTCCTCCGCCAGACCTTTCCTTTTCAGTGCAGAAGATTTGGGGTCAAGGTGAGACTTAGATCCAATCTTCGTCTTCTTAGATCCCTTGGCCTTGCCCTTGACCTTATGCACCATCAGTATGGGGATGGGAGGATTGACCTTCTTCATGTTGTTCTCGGCAGTTCTCAACATGCCTAGGAGCTCGGGCAGTGTCTTTTCTATTTCATTCATGTTATTGTTCAAGACGAACTGCTCATAACTGTCCGGCAACGATTGCAGGATCAGATCTGTGGCCAACTCTTGGCCCAAGGGAAAACCCTGTTTTTCAAGGTTCTCGATATACCCAATCATCTTGAGTACGTGAGTCCCTACTGAGTCTCGAGCTCCCATCTTGCACTGAAATAATGCCTTGGATATGTCAAACCTGTCATGTCGGGCTTGCCCCTTGAACATTTTCTTGAGGTGCCCGATTATCTCATAACCACACATGCTCTCGTGTTGCTTCTGAAGCTCAGAGGACATGGTAGCAAGCATGAGGCATTCCACATCAAAGGTATCATCCTGATACTTCTTGTAAGCATATTTGTCTTCTCACGGAGCATTCCCAGTCGGCTCTGCAGAGGCTTCCCCTTCCAAGACATAGAGCTTGCTCTCTTGCCTAAGAACAATTCTCAGGTTCCTATACCAGTCGAGAAAGTTCGTCCCATTGAGCTTGTCCTTCTCAAGGATGTCTCTCAGGGACAACGTGGAGTGAGATGTATTTGCCATGGAAATTCTACAATAAATTTGCAAAAGATTTTCAGTACTATATTTCAAAATACATTTTACTTCAATAAGGACTTCTATTAAAAGGGCTCCCACTATTTTAATCAAATCGATAACCCTTAATATCGATTCTGAGAGTTTATGCGAGCTACTATCTTAGTGGACAAGATCCGTATTTAGCCAACACAACGAGTTCGCTTTGGCGTTCCTCTCATAATGCGGTTATTTAGGTAGGCAACACCTACCAATTGCATCACTATGCAACTCTTGTATGGTTGGTGAATAACTCTTTATTCGCATCCATCATATGGTGCATGCCAACCCAATGCCTCTAGGCACTCAACTTTTGAGGTCACCCAGTTAAGTTAGACCCGATGTCGACAGTGGGATATCAAAATTATCCGCTCGCACCCTTACCGAGATAGATTAATGCATCTTGCTTTGGCAAACCCACACTTCATCGATCGAGGCAGAAAGAGTGTCATCCATTGGAAGGTATCCGTATACTTAATATTGGATAAGGGATTTTATTTATAAAATTAATTAACAATTAATCAACGTGCACTTTAATAAAATACAACATTCACAACCAAATACATCACAGAAGTGCACAAAATAAAATTATCAACGCTTGATAGAAAAGGGCTAAATCTGAGCATTTAGAACACTTCTAAATCTCCAGATTTACATGCATTTGACACAGGCAAAACAACTCCACTTATGCAGTAGACAAGCTCGTCTCTCAATGTCAGATTCAAAATCTAAGACATTTGGTTTCACAAAAAAATTAGAGGGACGGTTACTGCAAAGGAGAAACAATTTCTGAAACAATGAAATCGCAACGCAATCACATGCATTCCTGGGAGTGTTCCAATCTAGAACATTTCTTCGAAATCCAAACACCCAGGAAGTAATCCAGACGTTTAGGACATTTCTAAATTTCTGATTTACATGCATTAGATCCCAAACCTCGGTCTGATACCACTGTTGGGTTTTTCTTAACAATAAAGTGGACAGCATATCACATATGCGCAACGGAAAAGTAACAAGAACAACCCAAAGAGTTAAGGATCTTGCAGATTTCATGATTCAAGAAATAGAAAAAGGCAACAAAATGATATACCTTGTACAGAGATCCACACTGATTTTTGGTAGAACCAATCTTGGGTTCCAAGAATCGAAATGGATCGGCCCCTCTACAGAGATCCACACAAGCGGAGGAGAACCCCAATGCCTTGTCGAACAAGGAATGAGTCGGAGAAGAAAGCTCTAAGCGTCCCCACGGACTGCTAGATCCGAGACAGGGGAGGCAGCAACTGTCGAAAGAGGAGAGAAGCCCTAGTGGAACACTTTCGGCGCTGTTCTCTGAGATCACGAAAGGGTCGGTCGCAATATCCGTGTTTATAACCCTAAGGTCATGAACTGTTATATACCAAAGGATGCGTTCGACGAACTCAAGAAGCCTTCGTTCGACGAACTCAAGAAGCCAGCGTTCGACGAACTCGAAGAATCCCGCGTTCAACGAACTCTGTTCCTTTGAGTGGGATTTGCACATGAAAGCGCATTCCACTGTATCTTTTGCCATGCATGAAGAAGTAACCAATGGTGAAGAGGGATCCACTCTTTACGTATGGAAGCCCTTTCATGGCCCACCTTTAGTACTTCAGGATCCTCTGCCAAACCATCCTCCGCTTCCCCTCTCACAATTTCTACTCCCACCAAGCTTGTCTTGGAAACCACCCGATTGCATGATTGCCCTACTTTATTAGGTGAGGTGCAAGAAGAAGAAGTCGTCATTGAAGAGGCACCCTCCTCTTCACATGTGGAAGCCCCCTCTTGCACCACCTCTGATCAGGATGCTCCTGTAATAGGGGATGTTTCCTCCACCCCCTTGATGTTATCACAACAGAATCGCTGGCTGGGGAGAATCTGATTGGTGATAACATCTTCATTTTTTTTGTTGAGAACAAAGAGGCGGAACCACCCCTTTCCACAACTCCAATTCATCAACCTAAAAATTTGTTATTTTCTGAATTTGTTGCTGCCTCCGTGCAAGAAAATATGACTGAGCAGAATACTTGCTACATATTTAACCATATTTTTCTGCAGGAGAATGATAGGACCCTGATGGACCAGGCCATCAGCTTTGTGGTTTTATACCCTCTACCAGAAAGACACAAGTATCGTTACTTTTACGAAGGTAGAGATGTTTTCACACTATCCCCTTTTTGGTACCCGTTGCCAAAAAGGGTGTTAAAGGATTTGCTGGTGCACTTCTCCTTCTCTACCCTAATTAGCTAACTTGTGAATTCAAGTAAATAAGTCCTGTTGGGAGACAATAAACCCAACACTTATCTTAGTTTAATAGATTTGTGTATTTTTTATGTACTTCAAATTTAGTAAGTTACTATCTTAAAATAATTTGATCGAGTCCTTGATATCTGCTGGAAGTGTTTTTTTCTTATTTTGCAAGCTTTTGATGCTCGTGCACTTGCTGAATTTTACCAAGGGCCATTGTGAAATTTCCCTAGCGCACGACCAATGTGTTGTTTATTGGGTGTCAACTTATCACCTAGAGGGGGGGGGGGAGTGAATATGTTTTACAAATTATTTTATCCCCTTTAGGTGTTCTGAGTAGTCCTCTTTCCCTCTACGTCTACCTAGCAGTGTGCTAGGCTCGGCAAACTCCGCCAAAACTTCAGGCCCGCAAGCCTTACAACACGGACCCGCAAGTCCTACAGCTAGGCCCACAAGCCCCTACTGCACCCGAGCCCACAAGCTCGACACTCAGGCACTCAAGCCCTACACAACACAGACCAGCAAGTCCCGTGCCTACAGCCTAGGCCCGCAAGCTCTTACTGCACCCAAGCCGTCAAGCTCGACAATATCGGACCCGCAAGTCCACTGCCCTGGCCCTCAAGCCTCACAGCTCTCCAGCCCTCAAGCTAGATAAGATCGGACCCGCAAGTAAACTGCCCTAGCCCTCAAGCCTCATAGCTCTCCAACCC
This sequence comes from Dactylorhiza incarnata, assembly GCA_033032865.1. Classification (NCBI taxonomy): domain Eukaryota; kingdom Viridiplantae; phylum Streptophyta; class Magnoliopsida; order Asparagales; family Orchidaceae; genus Dactylorhiza; species Dactylorhiza incarnata. The sequence goes on along the minus strand of JAWHQI010000023.1, from coordinate 13,584,081 downwards.
TCATGCTAGACACATATGACCGCAAGCCTTACAACAATGAAATTACAGTGATGAAAACTGTTTCTTCTGCCTGATGAAGATCGGCAACTTAGCCTGATGGAGATCGGCTTCTTAGACTTGAAGAAGATGCTTCTTGATTTGTCATTTTTAGCACTGGATCTTCTTCAACCTCCTCTTTTTTTGCCTAATGTTGATCGGCTTCTTATCAGTCAATAAAGATGACTGATCCTTCAGAGAACGGTTGATTCTTGTTCTCTACTTGTTCTTCTTCTTCTCCGCAGCAATGACGGGATTCTTTTTCGTTCTTGTCTCTCACATTCTTCTTTTTCTAGGGCAACCTCTTATCTCTTTTATAAGACTGCGAGGCTCCCAAAGGTCACATATAATGTCCTTTACTGTCAGACGCCCATTTCTTAAGAGCGCGCGCTGATTGGACAATCAGGCGGCGACATTAATTACTGACAGCGCGTCCGCAACATTTGAATTCTGTCTTGATGATATTTCCAGCTTCATGCCGATACTGACAGCTTTACGATGATATGGATAATATCTCGACGACAGGACTTTGTCGATGCCTTAGGCCTTGGTGGATCTTCAAGTCTTCTAGCTTCTGCCTCTGACGATGATGTCTCGACGATACGAGATATTCTGGCATTTCTGCATATACAGCGATATGCTATCTCTGACTATGTCGTCGTGATCTTCTTTCTTGTAGTCTATCGTCGTAATAACTTTGTTCTTTCAACGACATGAGCGATATCATGTCGACAGACTCTGCTTTAGCAACTGCTTGTCTTCAGATGTCCTTCTTCAGTCTTCTCGATGTCACGCCTTCTTTACGACGATATCTGTTCTTCTCGACGACAAGGCTACTTTGTTGATGTCAATGATACTGCATCTTCTCGACGACATTCCTTCCTTTGATATCTTCTTGTCTTCTCTGTGTTCGACAAACTTCATTCTGCGTTCGACGAACAGCATTATGCGTTCGACGAACTTCATTCTTCTGTCCCGTCTCTGTGTTCGACGAACTTCATTCTTCGTTCGACGAACAACATTCTGCGTTCGACGAACTCGCCAAGTCTCAGCGTTTGCTTGTCCTATCTTTACGTTCGATGAACTTCGTTCTTCGTTCGACGAACTTCATTCTTCGTTCGACGAACTCGCCTAGTCTCAGCTTTTTCTTTGCTCATCATCATGGCGATGTGCCTGTACTTGTCGACGATATTTTCTATTTTTCTCGACGATATAGTACTTAGTGAAATATCTAAAGTACTTAACATATTGTCAACCTCTGCAAGCATGAACTAGATGGGACATTAAATACAACTTGCACTTATCATTGAGCTGAGCACTTCTTCAAATCAGGAACATTGCTGGGCACTGTTCCCAACAATCTCCCCCTATTTGAAGAAGTCATAACCCACTCAATGATAAGTGCCACTCAAATAAAAGGTTTAATACTTTAAGCAAACAAGCATATAATGATGACATTGCAACTATAATTGAGTGAACACAGAATTTGACAAATATTACTTCATTTATAAATAGTGCCAAATGTTTTCAAAAGTTTTGACATTTCTACATTTCGCCCCCTAAAGACTTAGCCATCTATATCTCCGGTGCCCTCATATCAGTTTCACCCTTTGCTTTCTTGGCACTAGCTTCCTGTTCCTTTTCAGCTTGTCTGATGAAGTACTCAAACGGTTTAGGATGATACTTTAGAGGTTCAGGAGTGTCTGCTGGAATTCTTCCTGCTTGCTTATTCCTTCTGTATTCTCTCCTTACTTCTTCTTGATCTTCATGCTTAGCCCATTCTTGAGGACTGTATACATTGTATCTTTCACCTTTATTAGCTTTCACTTGCTCCCATGCTTTTAGAATGATGGTCCTGGATATGGGACTCCATCTTTCATAGTCATCCTTTTTCTCCATTTCCTCCCTATACTTTCTCTTTCTCATTTTTATTTCTTCATCATCTAATGCTTCCTTTTCTTTACCCTTATCAGTATAAGGAATATCTGTATGTTTCTCTTCAGCAGGCTCGTCATAATGTAGAGGAGGGAGATTCATTGCTTCCCTGATGGTGTTTGTGGTCCAGATGGCATGATCACCACTGGCCTTTATCATTGATCTCTCCCCCTTTATGACTTCTTCAGATATCCCCCTTTGGAGATTCTCCTCGGAGGCCAATATCTTGTTTTTGATCATGTGGATTCCTACTTCCAAGTGATTCTTGGTCTCAAGCAGATGACTGTCTAGATCTTTATTGTGGTGATCTAGACTTTCTTGGAGATCAATTTTGTGTTCAGTTATCTTCTTGGTGGATGCAATGTAGGCCTTTTCTATGCTGCTGACAATCAATGTATGATTAACCCCTAGGTTAGATATACCCTTGTGAGTCGGGCAGTGTATTCTTACAGATTTTTCACATCATTTCTTAGGCTTGACGTTCTAGCAGACAGTTCCCTTATTAGCTCATTGATAGCAGAGGTAACATAGCTTTCAATGTTTAATCTTTGCTCTTCCAAGAGCATATTTATCTGAGATAATAGTGAGAGCTCTACTGGTCTATTCTCTGGAGATGAACTATCTTGTTCCTCTTCTTCATTCCCTTCAATTATTGGAGATAGAGATTTTCTTATGGGTGAATGGTTTGGCTCATTTTCCTTTTCAGGACTTTGCTGATCTTTGCTAGTCTGATCAACAGGGTTCTCTTGGTTGTCCTCTTGCATTGCTGGTTCAGAATGATCAGTATCCTCAACCCCTATGATCTTATTGATCACTTCTTCCACTTGAGCAGGGAGCTCACTTTTCTTCTCCCCCTCAATTTCAGTATTTTCTTAATCTATTCCTGCTGTTATCCTGGATCCCTGACTTAGAGCAGAGGTCTGGAGGGCGACATTCCTTGTCTCCACAGGTACCTCAGAGTAAGATGGAGGTGGCCTGTTGCCTGACTTACTTCCTTCAGACGGGCTTTCTCCCTTCCACTTCATATTTTTGCTGTCTTCAACTTCTTGGGAGGCTTAGTCAGAGTTTTCTCCCACCTGTCAAGGATCTTGATATCCATCCTTCTCATGTGATGAATTTTTACTCCATACTTTTTGTTAAAGCTTTTAGGGTAGGATAGCAGAAGATATAGTGATAGAATTCTTCCCAGATTTGGAGCTTGAATGCTTTCTTGTATCCTCTTAGAAATTTGCTGACCCCAGTTGGTCTTTTTACTTAGGATTATCCTTGCCATTATCTCGAACATGGGCTTGAATATCCTATCATGCGACCCTACTTTGCAGAGGAGAGCTTTACCTACTATATCTGCCACAAGTTTTCCTTGTTGATTGAAGCTTTTCCTTTCCAGAGACCCAGAGGTCTTGCTCGAATGCCCGCACCATGCCAGAGCCTTGTCAAGGTCTTCCTGGGTGATCTTTACATCTTCCTCCCCCTTGGCAAATGTCGGCAACTGAAGTACCGTTGCCAGCATCTTAGGATTCACTTTGACCTTTACCCCATTGATTTTGCTTTTCACAGAGGTTCCTTTTGAGCCACCCTTGGCACTCGAGTAGAACTCCAGCAGTTCTCTTTTGAGTATCACCGTTGGTTCGGAGAGGGAAAATTCCAGACCGACGACGTCCAATAGTTTAATAGCATTTTGAATCTCTTCTGGTCCTTCCATTCCTCACCACTTCACTTCCTTCAAAGAGGAATCCTTCCTTCTTTGGCCCCATCTTTTGCTTGATCCAGGAGGATTTCAGCACTGTCGACTCATTCACTCTAAGAAGGCGTGGAGAACACGATGACTTTTTAGGGCTAATATAGAGAGTGTTTTAACCTTAAGACATTTGACCTTATTTATAGTGTCTGAGTTGGAAGTTGAAGTGTCATTTGTTAAATGTCTGATTAACTCGAGTTTAGCTGTAATGATTGGTTAAGCACAGGTTTATTTAAGAGTCCAATGATGATTGGATATCATCGTGATGCAGATTCGATGTCGATGAGTCATTTCGACGATACCAATCATCATTTCGACGACATGGTTTTGGTTCACTCTTTTGTATGACCAGTGCAATGCTTTTAGCAGTGCCATACATATGTGCTCCTTGAATGACAACTTTTACTTACTTAAGTGAAAACTACTTTTACAAAATGATAAAGATGAGGTTATGTATTGAGCATCAACATAGTTACATTCACCTTAGCTTTTAAGTCTTCTTGAGCTAATAGCTCCCCCTTGATGGGATTTCCACTTATATTTACTTTTAGCTCCACCTTGATCAGTGCACCTTTGCATGTGGTGAGTTTTTCTTAGTCCAGAGTTGAGCCTGGAGCACTTATTGTCCATTAGCCTTGTTTGCTTTTTATTGGCTAAACGGACTACCCTGCAAAACAGATTTTAATATCCCTTAGGAACCCAAGGAGACTTGGGTCCTAGGTTCTTGTTAGCATAATAGGGAATTCTTCTACTCACCTCAACCCATCCAGGAGGTCTCTCCTTTGCACTAGGCACACTAGGGTTGTGCCAACAATCAATGGCAAAGTGTCCCACTTTGCCATAATACCAACATTCATGGATGTTGTATCTTCTTTTCTGAACAGTTTTTGAAGTATGTTCAGTAGAGAAGGCAACAACATTCTTCCTATCTCTCTCAGCCAAGAGCTGACTAGCTGCTCTAGTATAATTGTTTCTTCTTGACATTATCTGTTTGTCAGCAACATATGTCAGCTTGGTAGCTGACATGGTGTTGATGGCATCAAATATGATCAAGTGAGAATTGATTATACTGGGGCTGCCAGTCTGCTTCTTATCTAGAAGAGATTGGGAAGATGTTGCTCCTTTATCCTTGAAAGTGGGGGCTGGGGCACCAAACACAAATGGTCCATGATGGGCCATTTGGATTTCCTCATGGGGAGCCTTTAATGCAGTCATTCCCATGCCCTTTCTCTTCCCATAGTCAGGAGCATTTCCATGACTAATGGAGCTTCCATTCATCCAGTGACCATGGACACTGTCCTGATCATACCTATTAGAGGGAAGCACTACCTTCTGAAAGGTGAGATGAGGCTCTGCTTTAGTTTTGCCCCTTTCTCCATTCCCAGCATCTATTGGCCCTTCATTGAAACCCAATCCCCTCCTATTTCCATAGGAGGAGAAAGTGTAAATGATGGGCAGTATAGGTTTGGGCTTAGAGAATTGAGCCACCAAGCTTCTTTCCTTAAGAAGGTCATTCTCAAGTTTCTTGATAAGTTCTTCCCTTTGGCTTCTTTCATCATAAAGCTTGTCTATGATTTTCTTGAGCTCACAAGAGTTGGTTCCCTCATTGGGGGACATACCCATTTCCTTATTCATCTCAGCCTTAATGGGCCTGAGTGATTCTAGCTCCATGCTAGCTTCTTAATAAGCTTCTTGCTCTTTCTCAGAGCTCCCAAGAGATCACCAAACTGCTCTATTAGATCAGCATGGTTCTTATTGTTGCAAGATGAGCAGTCTTCTGCATCATCTTCAGGAGATGAACAATCGCCTGATGCACTCTTGGTCTTCTTAAATGAAGCAGGTAGTAAATGTGTGTGAGTGGTGCATACCTGATCTTGATGTGATTCATCATGATTTTCTTCATTTGATAGAGACATCAGCCCATGAACCTCTTCATCCTCAGAATCACAGTCTGTGAGAGTCAAGGGTGCTCTTATTCTTTCTCCTGCTCCAGAGCATTCTTCGTCATCTGATTCACTGTCTGAAGTAGTCAGTGGTGCTCAGATGCATACCTCTTTATGAGGGGTTTCCTCTTCAAAATCTTCCTCTGACCCGTCCATGAGGACTCCTAGGGAGTCCCACATGTCCTCAGCTGTTGTGCAATGACTCAGCTTTTGGTGTGTTGGCAGATCTATTGCACCAACTAGAATACTTCTGTCTTCTTTGTCCAAGCTGGCTAGAAGAGTCTCATCTTTTAACATTGTCATGGAGGGTCCTTCTTGAACAATTAAAAATATTCTTGGATCCATTGCCTCCATTTATATTTTAGCTCTTACTTTCCAAAGGAAAAAAATTCTCTCTAGAACAAACAGATATCCTTGATTCCATAGCTGTGATGAATGGACACCCACGGGCAGATCTGTTCAAGATGTTAAGCTTTTGTTTGAACAACCTCCCTCTGATACCACTTGTTGTTTATTGGGTGTCAACTTATCACCTAGAGGGGGGGGGGTGAATAGGTTTTACAAATTATTTTATCCCCTTTAGGTGTTCTTGATTTCTGATCAATAGATCTATAAATTATAAAGCACAACACAAAAAAGCACACAGTGATCTATATAGGTTCTTCAAGACCGGGTGTCTTGAGTAGTCCTTTTTCCCTCTGTGCCTACCTAGCAGTGTGCTAGGCTCGGCAAACTCCGCAAAAACTTCAGGCCCGCAAGCCTTACAACACGGACTCGCAAGTCCTACAGCCTAGGCCCGCAAGCCCCTACTGCAATCGAGCCCGCAAGCTCGACATTCAGGCCCTCAAGCCCTACACAACACAGACCCGCAAGTCCCGTGCCAACAGCCTAGGATCGCAAGCCCTTACTGCACCCAATCCCTCAAGCTCAACAATATCGGACCCGCAAGTCCACTGCCCTGGACCTCAAGCCTCACAACTCTCCAGCCCTCAAGCTAGACAAGATCGGACCCACAAGTCCACTGCCCTGGACCTCAAGCCTCACAGCTCTCCAGCCCTCAAGCTAGACACATAGGCCCACAAGCCTTACAACAATGAAATTACAGTGATGAAAACTGTTTCTTCTGCCTGATGAAGATCGACAACTTAGCCTAATGGAGATCGACTTCTTAGACTTGAAGAAGAGGATTCTTGATTTGTCGTTTTTAGTACTGGATCTTCTTCAGCCTCCTCTTCTTTTCCCTAATGTTGATTGGCTTCTTATCAGTCAATGGAGATGACTGATCCTTCATAGAATGGTTGATTCTTGTTCTGTACTTGTTCTCCTTCTTCTCCGCAGCAACGGCGAGATTCTTTTTCGTCCTTGTCTCTCACATTCTCCTTTTTCTAGGGCAACCTCTTATCTCTTTTATAAGACTGCGAGGCTCCCAACGGTCACATATAATGTCCTTTACTGTCAGACGCCCATTCCTTAAGAGCACGTGCTGATTGGACAATCAGGCGGCGACATTAATTGCTTATAGCGCATCCGCAACATTTGAATTCCGTCTTGACGATATTTCCAGCTTAATGCTGATACTGACAGCTTTACTACGATATGGATAATATCTCAACGATAGGACTTTGTCGATTCCTTAGGCCTTGGTGGATCTTCAAGTCTTCTAGCTTCTGCCTCTGACGCTGATGTCTCGACGATACGAGATTTTCTGGCGTTTCTGCATATACATCGATATGTTATCTCTGACTGTGTCATCGTGATTTTCTTTCTTGTAGTTTGTCATCGTAATCACTTTGTTCATTCAACGACATGAGCGATATCATGTCGACAGACTCTGCTTTAGCAACTGCTTGTCTTCAGCTGTCCTTCTTCAGTCTTCTCGACGTCACGCCTTCTTTACGACGATATCTGTTCTTCTCGACGACAAGGCTACTTTGTTGATGTCGACGATACTGCATCTTCTCGACGACATTCCTTCCTTTGATATGTTCATGTCTTCTCTGCGTTCGACGAACTTCATTCTGCGTTCAACGAAAAGCATTCTGCGTTCGACGAACTTCAATCTTCTGTCCCGTCTCTGCGTTCGACGAACTTCATTCTTCATTCGACGAACAACATTCTGCGTTCGACGAACAACATTCTTCGTTCGACGAACATCATTCTGCGTTCGACGAACTTGCCAAGTCTCAGCATTTGCTTGTCCTGTCTTTGCGTTCGACAAACTTCGTTCTTCGTTCGACAAACTTCATTCTTCGTTCGACGAACTCGCCAAGTCTCAGCTTTTGCTTTGCTCATCATCATGGCGATGTTCCTGTACTTGTCGACGACATCTCCTATTCTTCTCGACGATATAGTACTTAGTGAAATAACTAAAGTACTTGACATATTGTCGATCTCTGCAAGCATGAACTAGATGGGACATTAAAAATAACTTGCACTTATCATTGAGCTGAGCACTTCTTCAAATCAGGAACATTGCTGGGCACTGTTCCCAACATAGTGGTCGTGCACGTTATAGCAAAGAGCATGACCAGTGGTTGTGCGCGCGAATCTATCTTTAAATAACCCCCGACCGGGTTCTTTTTGCACGAGCCCTAGCATCTCTTTCATTTCGCCCGTGGTCGTGTGCCGCTCCTGGAGCTTCCCCTCCGATTTTCTTCATCCCCCACTCTCCGGTAACATTTCATTCCACCTCCTTCCTCCAATTTCTTCATTTCCTCCATGGATCCTCCCCAAGCTCCCCGAAATATCGTCAAGGCTTACAAGAGAGGAGGTAGCCATGGAGGTGCTGACCGAGCTCTTGAAAGGATGGCAAGATTCACCAATCCGGAGCAGCAACAACGTTATGCTCGGCTTGTCAACAAGCCTTTCATCCCCCAACGCTTTATTGATTGGGATGAGCTTCGATCCATTGGCGATGGCGACACCTTTGTAGGAGGTACACCTCCTCACCACGTCGGGCAACTGGAGTAATGTCTTCGACAATCGGGAGGATGGATTCAAGGAAGCCAAGCTCGAGTTCCTTAGTACATTGGAGATAGAGGATGTCCCCCCCCCCCCCCGCCCGTGCAACGCCCAACTACTTGTTCCTTCCAAATTTTGGGCATCACCCACACCCTTACCATCACTCAGCTCGCCATCTATGCCAGATTCTACACTGAGACAGAGATCCTGCAGCCTGGTTTCCATGATATCCCCACCATTCTGCCAGGCGGCACGCCACCTCAGGCAGTCTAGAATGCTTTTACTGGGAAGAATGAATTTTATGAGGCTTGTGCTGCAAAGTCGACCCGGATCCGCTCCCCTGTATTGAGGTATCTTTAGCATCTAATCATCCACACTATTGCATCCCGTGCACTAAGTAAAAATGTAATAGGTTGGTCCAACCTACTATATCTTTACAGTTTACAAGAGCGTTTCCCCCTCCATCTGTGGTATGTTCTTTCCCAGTATCTCCATTTTGAGGCTACTAACAGCCTCCTCGGAGCGACAGGGGGTGCGTACTATGTCACTCACATCGTGAAGAGTATGGAACTTTTGGATCAATTGTCCCCGATGGAGCAGGTGACAACACCTTCGGGGATCACGTTGGTGGCATTGGTGCAATTCCGTTTGCTGCGAGTCATTGGGAGAAAGGAGAATCAACATTACGAGATCCTCATACCTGATGATGATGCAGTGGGTAAGCAGTCTGCTGAGGAGCAGGCTGAGACTTCGTCGACGCGACATCGCCGACATGTGCAGAATGCTCCCACACATGTGCAGGAGCATCAACCAGACTCATCCCGGGCAAGAATCCAGGCGGAGCCCAACATTCCTTTCCTGAGCGAGCGTCTCTCGGATTTGGAGGCGTCACAATATTGGACGCAGGAGTTTATCTACTAGCAGGCGTTGCAAGCAGGGCTGTCCATTCCTCCACCTCCTATTCGACGTACTCCTGTACCGCGACAGCCCCTTTCTGACGATGAGATCGATGATTGACCTCCACCTTCTTCCAGCAGAATTCTAGCTTCTCCTTCTATTTTCTGTTTTTCCTCTTTTATCTAATTTTGGCTCTAATGATTGCACTATCTCTTATTTAGACAATCGTACCTTTTGAGGCCTTGTGCCTCCCTCTTTCTTTTTATTTTTTTCTAGCCGTATTATATAGCATTGTGTGTTTTGTCTTTTGTGCTGAAAAAGGTGCGTTGCTGCATGGTTTGTGTTTGTTTTAGGCATGTCGTTGGTACGATGCTAGTTTATATATATTTATACTGTGTTTCCTTTTCCGCTAATTTCCATAGGATTCAGATTTATGGGAAACTACATTTTACAAAACCGAAACTAGGAGCAACAATTTGAGCCAAATTCAGACTTAGCGTCTTCCGGCATGCCCCATTCTCGGGCATGGGCAACGAATCTCTTCCTCCTCTTTTTTGTCTGTTTAGCTTGCCTCTTTTTATTTAAGTGATTTTCTCACATTTAGGGCAACACTCCATTAAAGTTTTTTTTTGGGGGGGGGGGGGGGGGGGGTAGTTTCGTTCCCACATTTGTAAGCACTCGCTACACGCATTATGATTAACATTGCTTTCTCTTACAAAAAAATTTTTGCTCCAATTTTTTTCCAAATTTTATCGCTCTTAGTATAATATTCACCGCACCCTCTTAAATTAGACTTTAATTATTGTTAGTCTCATTCAGTTCGATTTTCTTAGGAGTGTAGGTTATACTAATTTATAATTGCAAAAAACAAAATCGGGTAGTGAACTGTAGACTCATGCAGTGCTCCTAGTTGAGTGCCCATATTCTCGGATAGAAATAGAATTAGAGCTAATCGCTTGCTTAGGATAAATACAATATAATTTTACTTATTATTGTAGGTTTTTATATATCCACTCCTCATTAGAACGCGATCGAGTCTGATGCTAGTGTAGAGTTGTGTGTAATGCCGTTAGTGTCGTATTATAGACTCACAATGAGGGGGTGTCCTTTCTCGGTGTCTGGAACTCGCCCTTAGTGATCTTTGAAGCATATGCACTAAAATAGTGATTAACTCAATGAAAATAATTTAGGTCTTTCTTTGGATAGTTTGAGCCTATGCATCCTAGCCCACTTTCACTACTGTTGCGAGCCAAAATTGAGCCTACACCTCTCCTTTGATAGCCTCCACCATTTTATCACCAAAGTTAAAATGCCAACCCAATTGCACACTTAAAAATCTGAGCTTAAATTCTCATTTTTCTTGATATTTGAAATTGCGATCCCATGTTGTGATGAGGTGGAATGCTATAAATTGTTATTACATTTGGGTGCTTTGTTTGAAAAGAAATTGATTTTATGAAGTCAAAATATGAAAAGAAAAGAGATAAGAAAAGAAAAGAAAAATATTTTATTTAGGCTTTGGAGAGTGGCCCCAATTCAAAAAGCAAGTCTGGGGGTTTCACTCTCCTCTTCGTGTGGTAGTTATTTATTTTCTTAAGCTCAAAACTTTTCAATTTAAGTGTGAAAAGCCTTCATGCATATCTTTGTTATATCTAACCCTTAAACCCAAGCCTACATTAATCCTAATCTAAGTCCTAATGATTTGTAGAGTTGGTTAATATCGAGTGTAGTGGAGAAGGTGTGACCGGGCGAGCCTATGGGCATCGTCATTAATGGATTTCTTTGGAGGAGACCCTAGTAGTTTTGAGTCTGTAACACCGCACTCCATGTCACTACTTTCGCCAAAACGATGCGTATGACGGATCACTAGTTCTTTTGAAAAAGAGTGGATATAGCCTTAGAATAGTTTGTTTAGTTGCATTGTGTTTGATTTTATGTATAGAGATTTTTTCTACTCTACTTGTATCCTCCTTGGGCACGAGACTTCTTGGTACACTTTCCTGTTTTGATTTTCAATTTGTAAGTAGCATAACATGCTCCCCTTAGTTAGTTGAATTGCTCGAGACGAGCAATAATTCAAGTCCGGGGGTATTTGATGAGCGTACTTTATATAGTATTTCATGCTCTATTTTAGCTGGGTTTTCATGAGATTTCACTCTTCTTCTTTGTGATTCTAATCGAAAATCATTTGTATCCTTACTTTGCATCATTGAGCAAGTTTTAGGCTAAATAGAGCATGTATGTTTTCTTTTCATGCATTCCTGCCCTAACCTTGAATCTATATACATTTTGATTGCATGGAGTATGTCTATTGTTGAGAATTCTGATGGGTTTGGATGTGTTTCATGCAGGTACACACTTGTGTAGATTTCCGAAGAGTTTCGGCCCTTTTTCGCATTGTTGTCCACTGGTCGTGCATTTTTCTTCACCCACGACCGGTGGACTCTTCGCGCATGACCAGTGGTCGTGCGCGCTATTTTGCTGAAAATCTCCAGAAGTTCGCACGGGTACTGACCATCTTTTGCACACGATCAGTGAATTTCTTGTCGCACGATCAGTGGTCGTGTCTTAAAAATCTCCTTGAGTCGTCTCGACATTTTTTCCTCCCACCAGTTCGTCTCGACGGATGTTTCTCCGCGCATGAGTAGAGGACATTCCTTAGTGCACGACCAGTGGTCGTTCACCTACTCATGTGTGCTTATCCTTCTAACATTGTTTTGGTACAGGTTCCATCGCGTACGAGTACTGGACTTTCTTCATGCACGACCAGTGGTCGTGTGTCTACTCATGCGCGTTCATCATATCTGCTGCCTATAAATACAGTATTTGACAGAAATGACGGGATCCGCGTTTTTCCCTCCGAACCCCTTATTCAGTCAACGCCCTAGAGGCAATTTTTCCTCCAACTAGGGTTAAGGATCATCCCATAAGCTCTCTCCTTCATCCAAGAGCATCAACGTGAAGATCTAGCTCCCATTTCCTCTCCACAAGCTAGGATCCCGAGGTGGAGACGTGGACATTGTATTTTCCTGGAGAAGACGGGCTAGAAGGGTGTCAACTTCAATGACCCCGAACGGCAACCGACGATCAGAGCTTTGAAGGTGTGTTCCTCCGGAGTTTCCTCTGCATCCACGGAATAGTCTCGAGCACTGTTTGTATTTCCTCTTCTTCTTCCGCACATTTGGTAGTAGGATGGCTGTGTTCTTCTATTTATGATGATGGTTGTGAACATGGTTATTTTTATATGCAAATCTCTGTGATTTATATTTTGCCATGTTTCTTTGAGTTGCTTAGGAGGCCTAACCTCTTGTATGCGTTATTTTCCACTTGAGTTCTTGTGTTGAGCGTCGAGAGAAAGGTTGACCTACGCATTTGCTAGGTGCAATGAACGAGGCGAAGGTTTGCGACCCACGGAGGGGCGAAGCAGTGTAGGCGACCCATATAGTTTTAAGTTTCCATTTCCCGTGTTAGCTGTAATCCGAAACCAAACCCCACCCATTAAACTCCGACATAAGAGACTTCAATCTCATGGACCTCCTCAAACAATTAGTCCACCCTGCCATGTTCCACGTGAGATTCAGTACTCGGAGATCTATTCCCGTTTAATTTATTACTTGACAATGACCAGTTCACTGCGGTTCGGACCATGCAGTCTCACTCCCTCATGGTGCGTTTAGCAAAACTATCAATTCAGAATATTACAACGATATGATATGAGATGTGAGGAATGACCCAACAATAAGTATAAGTGGTAATTGATGCATGAATTTGGAACTATTAGGTAGGGATTCAGTGATGACACGCAAGAATAGTCGGTCACTAGGAAAGGTAGGGTTTGATGATAAATTGAACATTGACACTCGTCTGTCCGGTCTATTTGTAATCCACCTTAGGATTTTAGAGTAACTAGAGAGGAAGTGGGTATAAAAGGATGAGTAGCCACCAATAAGAGTATATATCCTGGAAAGGGGGATTTGGGCTTCAACCCATTGTATTCCATAGTACCGCTGCGAGCCCTTAACCGGGTAGCCCTCGGAAAGTCCAGGATTCACCCTAAACTTCTAAGTACAACTAAACGATATAAAAGAGTAGTTTACGTAGGAGAACTTGATAAGGTAAATGTCGTCTCAAATTTGGGACGAAACAGTACAAGGACTGATAGTCCTGCGAGCTGGAGGCTCAGGAAATTATTATATTAGGATGGGTTGTCCTACGAGTAGTAGGCTCGATGTTATATAAGGAGGACATGATAGAATGGAGAGCTGGATGCTTGGGGGAAATATAACTAAGAGGTGTTACTTACCAGATAGTACGCAGATACCCTATGTGTTCTTAGGGCCGTACGTAAGATCTAGGTTGGGAGGTGTCATACTAGCCTAGGAATGGAGAACCCAATCCACTGCCCCTATTTGCCTCGACATGGTGTACCTAAGAGGAGACTCGAAAAGCGGGATAGAGGTGGTGCTTACCGGATAGTATGCGGATACCATATGTGTTCTTAGGGGCGTACATAAGGTCTAGGACGAGTGATATTGAAAGGTGCCTAGAAGTGGACATGCCTGATCTACTGCCCTGTTTGCCTCAACGGGGTACCTGAGTTGACACACTCGAACAGAGGGAACTATCAAATGGTCTGTAGGTACAAAGTTTAGTGTGTGAGTTGCATCAATGCATTGCACAACATAACATAGCATTATTTCATAAATAAGACCTCATCATATAAATTAGTATGAGCTCTTTTATACGATGAGTTTAGCGTAGTGCCAGATCCCCTAACTTATAAATTTGTATGGGCATTCATATAAGTTAGGGTTAGTTTTATAGCTGCTTTTAGATTTAATTAGTCAGCTTCCCTTACTTTTACTCAGCTATTTTTACTGCTAGTACTACTTACTGCTCATTATTATGATTTCAGTGTTTCAGCATACTGTTATATAGTAGAACTGCTAGTGTAGACTGCTAGTATTTGATCATATACTACTCCTAGTATATCCGCCGCCACCGGCTTTGCGTTTAACCCTTGGTGTCCTCCTCTTCGTCCTCCCGCTCGGTGCCTAGGAGTCGCGGGGGGAGGCGAGGACAAAACTGGCTTAGTCGTTTTGACTAACGGTCGGATATGGCCGTAACACCAGGGGTCTGAGGAGCTGGAGCACCCGTACGACCAGCATGATGTGATGGCAAGACCTGTGGAGCAGTTGCCACGCAGCACCACTACCCGACGACAGATTGATGAGAGTTTGATAGCTTCCGCATAGATGTAGAGTGAGAGAGAGTTTGTTTACTTTATTTTGAACATGTACCGGGCATAAGCCCTTACTCTCTAAAAGATCATTGTACTCATTGTTGGACTTGAATTCTATTGGATATATATAAATACATGATTGTGAACTTGTTTACCTAGTTTACTTCTTATCTCATGTTGGCCTGGTTGATCATTCTTGCCGGCAGGATCATCGTCTTGTGGAGGCGACTTACTAGCGTGTTAGTGTCACCGTAAGGCGGCGGTTCTGGGCATAAGGTCCCAAAACTCTCCAGTGTGGGAGATGGATCTTACATGATCACCTTTCTAAAGACTGTCTTTCCTTGAGCAGATTTCCCACTGTTTTCAATTTGAGAGTAGCCCAAACCTTTCTTATTTGTTTGTGAGAAGCTATCTATCAAAGGAAGAATAGTTTGTGCCTTGGAATAACTAGCCACAATTCTCCTTTCCTTTAAGAGCTTATCCTCTAGCTCTTTGATTCTAAATTCTTATGCTTAATAACTTTAGTCAAAGTGCTAGTGCTCAGTGGAGAGATTGATAATTTGGTCTTATCTTGAGCTAGCTCAGTTACTTTCACAAGCGGTTCATCTCTCTTGCCACTCAAGGAGATGATTTTTGTTGCTTGTGCTTTACAAAGAGCTTTTGCTTTCTTAAGAGCATCAAGCAAGGCACCAGATTTCTCAATATAATCACTGTCAACTGTTGGATCTTACGGCGCCCTTAGAGGGGGGGGGGGGGGGGTTATAAGGGCTTTATGGAATTTAAAACTTAATTAAATTTATCAGTGTTTGTGACCAAAGTGTAGGAATATTTTATAAGAATATATATTTTGATATCTCATAAAAGATTATATTGAAGATTCCTTCTTAAGCAAGAGAAACAAAACTTTTTGTTAAACTGTTGCTAACGCCTGGCGTTAAGTGGTAACGCTGGGAGTTAGCTCTCCAGAAAATATTCCTTAGAACAAAAAGATTGCCACGTTGATTTTACTTATGAAATCTTAAATGAAATACAGTTCCAGAAAATCAGAGATAATGAAAACGATTATTGTATTTCAAAGATAATTACACAAATGTTAGATTTAATACTTTGATGAAAATATAAATTAAAACATTCTTGAAGAGGAAATAAAATCAATTGAATAGAACATTGAAAGACATGATTTTATTTCATAATAAATTGAATACACAAATGTTTGATTTCTATAACGCTAGAAATCAAGGCGAGAATATGTAAAAACACTTTTTGTTGTTTCACCGGTCCTTCTCCCAAGGACCGGTTGGCTATAGCCTATCTATCCCCAGATAAGGCCTCTAGCCACCCCTAGATCTACCCTCGACCTAGTCGCCATGCACAAGGCGGTGAATTACCCCCTAAGGAGCACAAGGACCTAGTCGCCAACACAAGGCGAATTTACCCACAGAATCCTTCCCGGAATCCGACGTTCTCACCGAACGATTTCTCCACACAAAATACAAAAGGAAAAAATAAAAGATTACAAGATAAGTAAAGAGAAACTCCCCAAGAAATTCTGAAGGTGAAGACGAAGTCGATGTAGATGTTGTCGTTCTTGAAACGATTGTCCTTCGTATGGGATATGCGTTGTAGACCTTCTCCTTCAAAATCCTCTATAGATCTTCATGATAGCACAAGGGAGATATCTTAATTGCTATACACGAACCTCTCTCCGAAGTATCAGAATTCTGGAATCATCTCTTATTGAGAATGAGAGGGGATGTACATTAAATAGCCACGGGAGCTAACGCGTGGCATTAAGAATTAACGCAGACGTTAGTGAACGTGCACTGTCGTGGCTGAAATTACGCAAACCGTCGGGATTGTGCCAGAAACCAATTTCGTCGAACGCAACACATTTCGTCAAACCCACATTCGTCGAACGGAATTAAAGTTCGCCGATCACAGGTCAGTTCATCGAATGCAATAAGTCGAGCGCAGGCAATTTCGTCGAACGCGCCTTCGTCGAATGCTCCAATTCGTCGAACACAGGTTGTCGGGTGCAATTTCGTCGAACGCAGACAAATTCGTCGAACGGAACTCCAAGTTCGTCGAACGCAGGTTCGTCGACCGCAACTCAATGGCATTCCTCCTCTTGTTAACGCTGGGCGTTACAAACTAATGCGAGCGTTAGATCTCTTTCTCCGAACGCAGCTCGACGGCTTTGTTCTCGATGACATTCCTTCTCAGCGGTTTTCTTCTCAACAGAAGTTAACGCGGCGCGTTAATGTTAACGCGGGGCGTTAGCTTTCTTTCCAGAGAGTCATTTCCAATTAGCAAACTATTCAAAGGGATGTGTAGCTATAGTTCCTGTACAACCTGCATACTATAAACACACAAAATACAAGATCAAATACAACACGGTATTTGTTATTCTCAAACCAAGATATGCGGAACATAGGCTCCAACAATCTCCCCCTTTTGATAATAGCAAATACCTGTATGAGAAATTAGTGAGATAAAGACCATTTGTGTTTGTAGATAAGTGAGGTAATAATATATGCATGAATAACAGGTTAAGAGCGTGATAGAATTGATAGTGATAATGCCTACTTTTTCTTTATGAAGTCCTCCCCCTACATAAGTGTTCTCTTATAATTTACTCCCCCTAAATATCTATTTGACTAGATTTCTCAAATTTTTCTCCCCCTTTGTTATTAGCAAAAGTGGGTAGGGATGAGTGTATATCTTCTAAGATAGATAAGGAACACTTATTGAAGGATTGTCATGATTGAGCATATGATAGTGTATGCACCTCCTATATGATTACTCCCCTACAAATATACCCCTTTTTTAGTTTAATATTATTATAATGCACTCCCCCTAAATATTATATTTATGCTATTTAATCTCCCCTTTTGGTAGTATCAAAAAAGGGTTTAGGAGTGAGTATGTAATAAGGAGTAATATGTTCTATGTCGAGAAGAAAAATAGGATGCAATCAAAAGTTTGTTAAATACTACTTGTTGAGAAAAATATAAGCATGATGTAACATATAGTAGTAAGCAACATAGCTAATATGATAAAGTAAGCATTCTATTTTAAGATACCACTTGTTGAAACCATGGTATTAAAAATAATAGACATGAATGAGCATAAGTGGCAAACTCAGTAGAAGAATATAATAAGCACTCATAAACATAAACATCATTTTTAGAAGATAAAATCATATAAAGGATAATGAGTTTGAAATTTAAAAAGTTGATGTTTGAGTTAAAGATTGAATAGATGTTATTCCATTAAGATAATATTGCAAGCATGATTTCATAATATCAAGAAAAGATACACAAACTACAATGTAATAAAATTGGCATTTCAAGTAAACATAAACATTATATCGATCATGCTTTTGTTATCTAGTGCATTTAATTAAGTTTGTAGAGATTTAAGTAGATGAGCATTAGGATCCAATTCTCATGAGTAGAAGTTTTATGAAAGATAATGATGTGTACAAAGTAGTGTTTTGATAAAGTATACAAGTGAATCAATCAAAAACACATGACATATATAATGAAATAACACAACATTAAAATACACAAATACTATTACTTCCATAATATTTCAATGCACATGAATAAATAGTACAACTACCAAGGTGCTCTGCACACACAATGCTTATTAAGACTTATCAGGGTGCAAAGTAGTGCTTGGGGGATCACTTTTATACTTTTCTAGCTTTATTTTCAATTTTTTTTATGATCCGGTGTACTAAGAGAAGTGGTGTATAAATTGTTTGCTACAAGACACTTTACAATTCTTAGCCAAGGTGCTCAACCTCACAATGCTCATTAAGACTTATCAGGAGGGTGAGTAGTGCTTGGTGGAGTTTTCCTTGTCATTTATTATTTGCTTTTTAGTTTAGTGACTAAGGACTCAGAATTCACTTAATTTGCAAATATAGCATTTGAAACCATATTTCTCTAACGAATAAGTGCATGAAAGACAAAGAATTGTAATAACCAATTCAATGTTGTGTAGGTAATCTATTTATGCATTTTAATTATTTATGTTATTACACTACACAATCATGCAAGTATAAGATTGTAAACATATGTAGATTATCAAAATAAGTGAGTGAATAAATCAATATCAAACATAATACATTACTCATACTTAGAGGCATGCTAAGCATTTCTACACATGTATATCTACAATCAATTTCATTGCACATAACAAGATAATTTTCAAGGTATGACAAATACAAAACAATGTTTTTTTTAAGAAACTTGAAAGATAAATTAAACATTGTATTTAATCTTTAATTGATATAATTAATCATCCTTGACAATGGCAATGAATAACAATCAGTTATTTTTTTTTATAAATTTTTAATAATTTTTTATAAAAGCACAAAACAATAAACACACACAAAGAAAAAAAAAATTGTTATTTGAAATTGTTTTGTAATATTGTATTTGATTTTTTTAATATATATATTCTCTAGAAAAACATAGAAGTCTGTAATAGCCCTTTCAGTAAATGATATTCTATGCCAGAGAAATAAACCCAAAATAATGCATGAGAAAATACATATTTTTTTGAAAAGAAATAAAGGAAATAAAAAGATAGAAAACCTTTTTTTAAAAACAGAGAAAAAAAACACACACAAAATATTCAAATAATACCAGAAATTATTCAACACAAAAAAATTTTGGAGCCAAGGAGCTAACGCCAGGCGTTAACTTCTTAATGCCAAAACAGAAGTGCATTTCTTGATTGTTTGAAAAATGTTTTTCAAAATTCATTTGTATTATAAAGAGGCCTTCCTTCAGTTGAAATTTCAGAGTATATTGATTAGATTTGAAGGCTCTTTTAGCATGTTTTTGGTGATTTTTCAAACACTTGTGTTTTGTAAAATCATTAAAGCTCAAAATAATAAAATATGCAAACACAAGATGCAATGTTAGAACAAAAACAAATATGTATGATTTATGTATAAAGAGTGAGATAATGTTCATGCATTGAATATAATATAAGTATATCTAAGATCAAGATACCTTAACTACATGACTACACTCTAGCCCCGTACTAAGTGACGGATGGTCATGAGGAGCTGCACACATGCCGTAGGTTGGGGTGTTAATCTCATATGCATACAAAAGACGACGCTCAACCTAGCACTCTTTCCCCCCAGTGCCTCGCAAGGCCCCACTGGAACCCTCCCCGGTTAAGGACAAGACATGACTTAGAGGTTAGGTCTCTAATGCACACAATCCTACGCCCTCGCTATTGTGAGACACATGTCATAGGTTAATGATTTTGAATATACTAAGCATTTTAGTCTAAGGATTGATTCATAAAACATGAGTTTGTTTTAGTTTTAGAACATACAGTAGATTTTGAAACCACAATGTACTCATGAATTTTAAAGTTCAAATTTCTCTTCCTTTAGCATGTCACTATATTGATAATCCTAGCATAAACACTAAATTGAGCATATACCAAGAGGTGCGGCTAGGATAATGAATTTGGACGTTATGCAAAATATGCTAAATATATATAATTGGTTTGCATGTAATCAATTTTAGAGTTTTGAAAAATTTATACACCTAGAATGAAGTGACAATTCTATTTGATTTCATCTTATTTATATCAAGTTAATTCTTAGGTCTAAAGATAATGAGATTCATGCAAATAATAAAAATGTATTTCACACACACAAAACAAGATATGAAACTATAATATCAATAACAATCATATATTTCATAATTCTTAAGGTTGATAGAATTAGTTGATTTAAGATAGGTCTTGATGGATCATGAATTATGATATATGATTATAGTGAATTTTATCATAGGATATTAATAGATCAAGATGGAGTGTGTGAAATCATATTCATCATTTTTGTAAATTTTCAATTATGATTTTTCATTATAGGGGCTATCATATGCAACAAAGAAAATAGACAAATATGCATTTAGTTGCGCATTTAATATTTTAGCCTAAGACCCCTAAAAATCCATTTAAATCCAATTTTGAAAGTAATTTCATTAGTCTTGATAATATCATTTAGCAAATTTAGCATTCAATTTATAATGATAATATAAGACATTTATAGGCAATGGATTTAAAAAGGATAAAACATATAAAAAGAAAAGATAGATCACTTAAAAAATTGACTTTATGTTCAATTTAATTCAATTTGATTTGTTAAACATTAGAATTAAAATGAAAGTCATATCTCATGATACATAAAGTGATCATAAACAAGTTGGCTCAAAAATAAAAAATAAACAAAAGAAAAAGCAATTAAGGATATCATGAAGTAGAGTAATGATATTTCATTTATAATTAAGTCTACTTCATGCAATACAATGATTCCTAGTGAATGAGAGATTTAGGTATCCAAAGGAGACCAAGTGTGATGTTTCCTTTGGGTACCCAAATACATCGTGTTGTCTTTTGGAGAGATAGTGATGAATGGGCCTTTACAAGTGGAGTTAGTGTTTCATTTTTAATTTTGGGCCTCCATTCATACTTTGGTTGTTTATCTTTTAAATTCATATTATGATTATTTGACATCTTTTTGGAATGATAGTTGTTTGAAAAATAATTCATTTGGGATTTATGTATATTCAAATTATTTTTCAAAATACATTGATGTTGATAATCATAATGAATTTTATTATATGGATTCTTTGAAAGTTTATAAGAGTGATTGTCTTTCTTTAGAAGTGATTGTTGAAAGAGTGGGTTACAATATGTTTTAAAAGATTGATTCTTATTTTGATGATTTTCATTTCCACTCTTTCTTATAGATATACTCTTATAATTAATATGAAGGATAATATTTTGTAGTTTGATTTTCATGAAAAGGAGTTTTTAAATTTGAGTCATGATTGAAAATATATTGAGACTTATAATAGTGACTCTTAAGAATTTTGTGAAGGTCATAATTCTTTTTGAAACTAAACTCCTTTTGAGTTGATGTATGAAAATGGTCCTTTTTAGAAATGATTTTGTAAGTTAATTTATCTTTGTTATTCAAAATCTTATGATGAAAGTCATTACTAGAAATTAGAACTTTTTCAACAAAATATTTTAATTGTCTTAACTTACAAGTTAAAGCATCATTTTCAATTATCAAATTTTCATTATGTTCTTTAGAAACTAAGAGCCCTTTTTCAATATCCTTGAATTTTTCTTTTAATAGATTGCAATCTAAACAAGGAGTAGGAATTTTAACTAAAGAGCATGAAAGTGAATTTAACACATCAATATTTGATTCTACTTTATCGTTTGCTTTTAAAGATTTATTTTCTAAACGTAATTTGGAATTAGTTATTTTCAACTTTAAAATTTTACGTTTAGCAATTTTAAGCATACGAGATGTAGAACGAGAATTTGTTACAAAGAGAAATGGTTTTGATTTTCTTACATTGCTATGGGATGAGATAAGATTTGAACCAAGGGTTCCTTTGACATCTTCTTCGCATTCCTCTTCCATAGTTGAATTTTCGTCTTCTCTTTTGCTTGATGTGTGGCCAACAAATGAGTCCAATATTGTGACTTTGAATTCTTCTTCCTCCAAGAATAAGTCCTCATCAGTTTCTTCTCTTGGGTCCACAAGGAATTTCTCTTGTTCATCATCTGTGGAAGGAAGACTATAAGAATTCTCAAGAAATTTCCAAACTTCATAAGCAGTAGGAAATGTATAAATAAGTTTGAAAATATTTTGATCTAGAGCACAATATAGACTATGCATAGATTTAGCATTTAAAAACATTTCATTTTTATTTAAAATACTTGGGGCATTTTAATAGTAATGTTCCAAACTTTAATATCCAAAGATTTAAGAAATTTTTCCATAAGAGTATTCCACCCATTATAATTTTCACCCATAAATAATGGTGGACATAATGATTTTTTATTTTCATAAAAAATATCCCCTCTAGAAGATACGAGATCATGAAGCAGAAGCACCATTATTCCTGGTTGTGAAGCCGTATTGGAATAACCTACGCTCTGATAGAACGTGTTGGATCTTACAGAGCCCTTGGGGGGGGGGGGGGTGAATAAGGGCTTTATGGAATTTAAATCTTAATTAATTTTATCAGAGTTTGTGACCAAAGTGTAGGAATATTTTATAATAATATATATTTTGATATCTCAGAAAAGATTATATTGAAGATTCCTTTTTAAACAAGAGAAACAAAACTTTTTGTTAACTGTTGCTAACGCCTGGCGTTAAGTGGTGTAATGCTGGGTGCTAGCTCTACAAAAAACATTCCTTAGAACAAAAAGATTGCCACAGTGATTTTACTTATGAAATCTTAAATGAAATACAATTACAGAAAATCAGAGATAATGAAAACGATTATTGTATTTCAAAGATAATTACACAAATGTTAGTTTTAATACTTTGATGAAAATATAAATTAAAACATTCTTGAAGAGGAAATAAAATCAATTGAATAGAACATTGAAAGACATGATTTTATTTCATAATAAATTGAATACACAAATGTTTGATTTCTATAACGCTCGAAATCAAGGCGAGAATATGTAAAAACACTTTTTGTTGTTTCACCGGTCCTTCTCCCAAGGACTGGTTGGCTATAGCCTATCTATCCCCAGATAAGGCCTCTAGCCACCCCTAGATCTACCCTCGACCTAGTCACCACGCACAAGGCGGCGAATTACCCCCTAAGCCGCACAAGGACCTAGTCGCCAACACAAGGTGAATTTACCCACGGAATCCTTCCCGGAATCCGACGTTCTCAACGAACGATTTCTCCACACAAAATACAAAAGGAAAAAATAAAAGATTACAAGATAAGTAAAGAGAAACTCCCCAAGAAATTCTGAAGGTGAAGATGAAGTCGATGTAGATGTTTGCATTCTTGAAACGATCGTCCTTCGTATGGGATATGCGTTGTAGACCTTCTCCTTCAAAATCCTCTTTAGATCTTCATGATAGCCCAAGGGAGGTCTCTTAATTGCTGTACACAAACCTCTCTCCAAAGTATCAGAATTTTGGAATCATCTCTTATTGAGAATGAGAGGGGCTGTACATTAAATAGCCACGGGAGCTAACGCGTGGCGTTAAGAATTAATGCCGGCGTTAGTGAACGTGCACTATCGTGGCTGAAATTACGCAAACCGTCGGGATCGTGGCAGAAACCAATTTTGTCGAACGCAACACATTTCTTCAAAAGCACGTTCGTCGAACAGAATCAAAGTTCATCGATCGCAGGTCAGTTCATCGAACGCAATAAGTCGAGCGCAGGCAATTTCGTCGAACATGCCTTCGTCGAACGCTCCAATTCGTCGAACACAGGTTGTCGGGTGCAATTTATTCGAATGCAGGCAAATTCGTCGAACGGAACTCCAATTTCGTCGAACGCGGGTTTGTCGACCGCAACTCGATGACATTCCTCCTCTTGTTAATGATGGGCGTTACAAACTAGCGCATGCGTTAGATCTCTTTCATCGAACACATCACGACGGCTTTATTCTCGACGGCATTCCTTCTCAGCGGTTTTCTTCTCAACGGAAGTTAACGCGACGCGTTAATGTTAACGCGGGGCTTTAGCTCTCTTTCCAGAGAGTCATTTCCAATCAGCAAACTATTCATAGGGATGTGTAGCTATAGTTCCTGTACAACCTGCATACTATAAACACACAAAATATAAGATCAAATACAACACGGTATTTGTTATTCTCAAACCAAGAGATGCGGAACATAGGCTCCAACATCAACTTCTCTTAATGTTGAAGAGGAGCTGGCATTTGAATCTGTGTCAGATATGGTAGGGGAAGCTTTAGGAATTACTTGTTTGTGATGAATTTCATCACAACATACTTCATTTGAGAAGGCCATAGCTGCTATATGGTATCTGATTTAGATGAGGAGAATTCAGTATCACTGTCACTGAGTGTTCTCACTTTCTTTGCCACAAAGCTTTTCTCTGACTTCTTGCTCTTTGAGTGCTTTCTTTCTTCACCCTTCTCTTGTCTCTTGAATGGACATTCAACAATGACATGTCCAGGCTTTTTGCAGCTGTAACTAACAATATAAGAAGAAAAATGTTTGCTATATTTGGAGTCATACCTATCTGATCTGTGTTTCCTCCTAGACTTGTCTTCTCTCCTGGAACTAGAGGGTGAAGCTTCATATCTTCTATTCCCTCTTCTTCCATTTCTCGGTAATTTCTTGAACTACTTGGTAAATAGTGAGAGATCTTCATTAGAGAGTTCTGAGCTGGAGTTGCATGAGGTCTCTTCCACTGAGACATAGATAGGTTCCACTGTCTTGTGCTTTCTGTAGGTTTCAGCTTTAAATGCCACTGCCTTTTCTCTATTGTAAGCCTTGGATCTTTCCTCTTTAGCCTTTCTAGTATTCAGTTGCAACTCATATGATAGGAGCTTGCCATATAGATGTCGAGGCTCCATTGCTCCTAGATTGCCAACTTCCTAGATGGCACACAACTTCATGTCCCATTCTTTGTTCGGAGATCTCAGGAATGTGTCATTTAGCTCATAATTGGTGAACTCTCTTTCATAGGTTCTGAGCCCATAGACAATCCTGAAGAACTTTTCATAGCAGACAGCTATGTCATCCTTCCTGTCTTGCCTGAAGGATTCATACTCTTGATTCAGAAGGGATGTTTTGTCATCCCTGACCTCTTCTGTTCCTTCCATGTTTACAACCAAGGAATCCCATATTTCCTTTGCTGTTTTACAATGAATCAGATTCTGAAATGTTGAATCATCAATGCATTTACAATGATGTTCTTAGCCATTTTGTCCATGTTGACCAAGGTTACTTCATCCTTGGTGAACCAGAATAGGTTTTTAGATGTAGGAGCTACTGTTGGGTCCACATGGATATTCATGGGAACATAGGGTCCCTCTTCAACTTCCAAATAGACTCTAGGGTCTGAAGCTTCCATGTACAACTTGATTCTCTTCTTCTAGATAACAAAATTCACTTTGGTTCAGTTGGGTAGCTTCATTGAGTTCATTTCCTTATGATGCTCACCAGCCATTGATTTATCATTGATGCGGTTTCGGTAAGTCCATCGGTCGCCGTCAAGTAATAATGGGAATAGCTTCCCCGAATGTCGATCACTTCGGAATACCGGAATGCAGGTTGTGGTGAAGTAATTCGTGTCGTGAAATGATTGTTACAATGAGCGAAATAAATACAACAAGGGGGGTTTGGTTGGTTGGTCTAAACTAACAAACACGAAAATAAAGATGCGGGTCGAAGTCACCACTTCGCTTGGCGAGATGAATGCTTCGACCGCTATGACGGGCTTCGTTAGGCGAGTGGATGGAAAGCACGTGCGAAATGTAACACCCCAAAGATCGTAGTTCAGCGAGGTAGGCGGAGTGGTA
This sequence comes from Dactylorhiza incarnata, assembly GCA_033032865.1. Lineage (NCBI taxonomy): Eukaryota > Viridiplantae > Streptophyta > Magnoliopsida > Asparagales > Orchidaceae > Dactylorhiza > Dactylorhiza incarnata. The sequence goes on along the minus strand of JAWHQI010000023.1, from coordinate 13,557,953 downwards.
GTGCTGCGCTCGGGATAGGCTAAAAATTCCACATCAGGTCAATGCGCACGACCATTGTCCTCTTCGCGCACGACCAGTGATCGTGCGCCAATGATCATGCGCCAATAATCGTGCGTAACCCGCAAGGAATCAGAGTGCTGTCTCAGCTTATCGCACGACCATTCTCCTCTTCGCGCACGACCAGTGGTCGTGCGCCTGTGATCGTGCGCGCTGTTTATCTGCTCCGCGATTTTGAGCGGAGGAGACGATCCGGCCGTCCAAATCATTTGGAATTCGATCCAATGGCTAGGATTAGTTGCTGGAGGGTCTTAGGGCTTGTGAGAGGAGATTAACCCTCATTCTTTTGAGGCTTTTCTCTCTCCAAACCTAGAGGAAGAAGAAAGAGGCAAGGAAGAAGAAGGGAGAATCCGCCATTGACGGAGCTCCGGAGCTCCGTTTCGCGAGCCGTTTCCAGATCTGGAGAGTGCAGCCCGGTGCGGTCATTTCCCTCCATCTAGAATCTCGGATCCATGGCGAAAAAGAATGCTCCTAGGGTAACGATTCCTTCTCCTGTTGTTTGGACTTGTCTTTTGTCCTCTCCTTCATTTCTCTATGCTTGCGTGAGGGATCCCTTTCACCAAATGGGTGAAGTGTAGGATTCCCTCAAGTTCTTCGGAACTCCGAGTCGATTGTGTCCGTCCCCGGCATATTGCATGTAGAAAATCCGGTAGTCGTGCGGATTTAGGCATTTTGTGTGAAGCCTATTCGTGTCCGTGAGCCCGAATCGGTGATGCTTGGATTGCGACGTTGCATTTAGGTTAAGCCTAGAATGCGTACCAGAGAATGACTCCGTGAAATCGTCTATAGTAGTAAGGGATTTAAGTGTAGGCGTCTTGTGAAGATCCTAACGAAAGCCCCATGCTTTGAGATTGGATGAAGGCAAGCCTTCACCACGAAATTGATGCGGAGCGTATTATACCTCCCTTTTTTTTGAGTATTTGTGAAGCCTAGATCCTTGTGAAGGGATTAGGTGCGTAGCTTATATTTGTGTAGCACTTGAAAGTGCTAAACCCTTACGGGCCGAGGCGAAGCCGTACCCGCGTCGTGCGATAGATCGTGACGATTAGAGCACGGGCAAAGCTAAACCGAACCCGTTTCCATGCAGATCGGCAAGAGGTCCCTACCTCATGTAAGCCGTGCGATCATGGGAGAGGTCGTGGAAGGTGTTTTACCTAGACCGACCAAAAGCTCTTTTTCCCACCTAAGGCGATGGCCCTTACGGTGGAGTGTTTGTGGAAGTGATGTTGTTAGCCTCATGCGGTTGTTTAGGCGGTTGTGGGGAACCTTCGGGTGAACCCAACTAACATCATGTGCATACCTAGGTTCCCTCCTTTTTGATGCTCAACCTAGAAGATTGAATGTGCTTGAAACCTCACCTTGTGTAGTTGCACTTCTTTATTTTAGTACTTGTGCTAGTATGGCTTGCTTGCAGGGTAGAATCTCCGCCACCCCGGGAAAGGGGTGGGGTCGTTATAATTTGGTCAGCTGTGCTGACCATTACCTTGTTTGCCACCGCTTGGTGGAATGTTCTTATGCAGGTGCAGGTGAGCCTAGCGGGAAATAGCGGGCGGTGGCCCCTTTTGCTGAGTTGGCCCCTAAAGGCCAGCCTCCCTTTTTAGCTTTCTCATGTATTGCCGGCCTGCGCGCCGATGTATGTTTTGGAGTTTTAGTACATTTGTTAAATGTAAGGCCTTAAGGCCATAACTCTATTTCATGGTTTCATTCCTACGATAGTGGACAATTCTAATTGAAATGTTAAATCTTTATGCTTCCGCTAGTGTTTAGTATACTCTGTTGTAGTTTCTTTATGTTTATCACCTTTTAACTCCTAGCTAGTGTGGTTGGTATGGCGTGGGGTCCCAGCCGGACCTACTGTTATATTATTCGTACTGTCAGGGTGTTACAATTTGGTATCAGACTTAAGGCGTCGATCCGTAGTTTAGCGAATTCGGGACGAATTCCTTTTAAGGGGTGGTGTGCACGGGATGTGCATTCACCTAAAATGACAAAAACTAATAAGAATGTCCACTTAGGAATGGGAAAACATACTTGTTTGCGGAACTTGAGCATTCCATGATTGTTGTTTGCTATGTTTTCAGTCACTAAATTGTGTCTTACACGATTATAGGTGACTAGAAGTGGTGCGGGGCCGTCTCAACCCCGTAACACTGCTGAAAGTAGTGGGTCGGCTGAAGTGCCAGCGACCACTCCTCCTGCTGAGATGATCAGGTTAATCACAGAAGCTGTCTTCGCGATGATCAATGCTCAACCGCAAAGGCTTGCACAGCCTGCTACGCCTAATACAGATGCGGCCCCGGTGATCGAACCTGCAGTGGAACCTGCGGTGGAACCGAGGGTTGAGACCCCTATGCCAGTGGCTGCAGTGGAACCTGCGGTGGTGCAAAGGGTGGAGCGTCCTATAGAGCGTGTAGTTGTTGCGCGAGCGCGTGATCAACAGCTGCAACACTTTCTAAGCTTCCATCCTCCAACTTTCTCGGGGACCGGATCCCCAACGGAGGCGGAGGACTGGCTATCAACGGTTAGGAAGATTCTAAGGGCGACAGCAACAGAAGAAGTTATGATGGTCACTTTAGCCACCTTCCTCCTTAACGGAGAGGCAGAGCGTTGGTGGGCAGAACAGGAAGTGCACAAGTTCGGAGGCAGGGAGATTACCGAGATCACGATAGCGGAGTTCTCAAAGTCTTTTCTTCAAAGGTATATTCCTTCTGCCCAACGCATTGCGTTGCAGAACCAGTTTCTGAAGTTAACTCAATGCGACAACTCAGTGGATGAGTACTTGCATGAGTTCACTAAACTGGGTCGTTATGCGGGGCCTATGATGGAAGACGAAGAGACAAAGACGAACAAGTTCTATGAAGGTCTTCGGGACGAGTTGAGGCTGCTCCTTGCAGGCCCTATGACGTTAGGTTTCCAGGTGATGGTCCAAACTGCCAGATCCCTAGAGTTGGACATGAAGAGGGTACAAGCAAAAGCTGTGGCAAAGAAACCTGAGTTTCATGTGCCGGTCTCTCAGTCCAAGTCAGAGTTCAGAAAGAACAAAAGGAAGTTCAAACCGGCGGAGCAAACCCGCTCAAATGTTTCGGGAGCAACGACTGTGCGGAGTCCTATCACGTGTTTCACCTGCGGGAAGGTGGGACACAAGGCCGCAGTGTGTCGAAGTGGTCCCCCGAAGGCAGAAAATCGAGCATTGGACTATGCTCGAGCTGCGGAAAAGGGTAAAGCTGCGGAGTCTTCGGCTTCCCAGCACATTACTCCGACTCAGCCGAGAGTCTACTCGCTTGGCCAGCAAGAAGCCATACGATAAGCTGATGTTGTCACAGGTATGAATTAAAAATTAGCTTTTGCATAGCTATTTGTGATTATACTGTTGTGCAACTGTATGTTTTATTCGTGTGCAATTAGGCTTTGTCCTAATTTTCAACTATCCGGCGAGAGCTCTATTTGATACGGGTGCATCACACTCTTTTCTGTCTGAGGACTTCGTGGTGCGAATCGGAGTGCCATCTACCTTCGTAGAGGATAGATTAGAAGTAGTGCTACCCAATGGATCTCGCATGTCTGCGGATAGGAAGAGCCGTGTGAAGGTGCGGATCGGAAATCAGGATTTCGATTTGGAAGCATCGTTATTACCGTTAGCTGAATTCGATGTGATCTTCGGCATGGACTGGCTCTCGGAGCAGCGTGAATGCATAGATTGCAATTCTAAGGAGATCACTCTGGGAAGGAACACCGATGGAGAAACCACGTTTGCCGGTATGCGAGGAGCGAGCAAGACGCTGATTTCTGCTCTCCAAGTGGTTAAGGCAGTGAGAAAAGGCGCCGAGTTGTTCTTCACCTTGTTGGAGACTTCGGAGCCAAATCCCAAGTTATGTGATGTCCCAGTCATAGCGGAGTACGCCGACGTGTTTCCTAACGAACTCCCTGGGGCCCCGCCTCATCGGGAGATTGATTTCTGTATCGAGTTGGTGCCAGGTGCCAAACCTGTGGCCCGCTCACCGTACCGGATAGCGCCGAAGGAATTGGCAGAGCTGAAGGTCCAATTGCAAGAGCTGCTAGAGCAAGGCTACGTACGTCCAAGTTCATCGCCTTGGAGTGCACCGGTCCTCTTTATGAAAAAGAAGGACGGGAGCTTGCGTCTATGTATCGATTATCGAGAGCTAAGCAAGTTGACCGAGAAGAACCGATATCCGATTCCAAGAATCGATGATATATTCGACCAGCTGGTTGGGTCGACGGTATACTCCAAACTGGACCTAAGGTCTGGCTATTACCAACTGTGGATAAGGGAATGTGACATTCCAAAGACAGCGTTTAGTACCCGCTTTGGGCACTATGAGTTCACGGTGATGCCGTTCGGTCTGGCTAATGCACCGTCGGTATTCATGGACTTAATGAATAGGACGTTCCGTGAGTATTTGGATCAATTTGTGATCGTCTTTATCGACGACATTTTGGTATACTCTCAATCGGAAGAGGAGCATGTAGGGCATCTGCACGCCATTCTGAGCACCTTGAGGAGGAGTCAGCTATATACCAAGTTCTCCAAGTGCGAGTTTTGGCTACCGTCAGTAGCATTCCTTGGTCACGTCGTTAGTGGAGATGGAATTGCGGTTGATCCGTCGAAGATAGAAGTGATCCGAGCCTGGCCTTTGTTGAAAAACGTAGCGGAAGTCCGAAGTTTCTTAGGACTTGTCGGCTATTATAGGCGCTTTGTGGAAAACTTCTCGAGGATTGCACTTCCTCTCACTAAATTGACTAGGAAAGATCATAAGTTCGTTTGGTCGCCCGAGTGCGCACGAGCTTTTGAAGAGCTTAAGAGCCGTCTGACCACGGCGCCCATTCTATGCTCGCCATGTGGTACGGAAGGCTACGAAATTTATAGCGACGCCTCAGGGAGTGGTTTGGGTTGTGTCCTAGTGCAGTTCGGTAAGGTAATTGCCTACGGCTCCCGGCAGTTGAAGGTTCATGAGAGGAATTACCAGGTCCATGATTTGGAGCTAGCGGCCGTGGTATTTGCTCTTAAGCTTTGGAGGCATTATTTGTATGGCGTGAAGATCGACATCTTTACCGACCACGAGAGCCTCAAGTACTTGCTGGATCAAAGGGAGTTGAATATGCGTCAAAGGAGGTGGTTGGAGTTCCTTGGGGACTACACCTTCGACATCAAATATACTCCTGGAAAGGGAAATGTAGTTGCGGACGCGTTGAGTCGTCGGGCTCCCGCTCAAGCAAATTGGATTTTGATGCACGATGAGCGTCTAATCCGTGAGCTGGAAGAAATGGAGATCATTTGCGTTGATCGAAGAGCGTCTACTTCAGCATGCTTGAACTGGACGGAGGTTCAATACCACCTTGCCGACCGAGTTCGACAGGCATTGGAGCTGGATGAGAGCATGAAACGCTTTAAAGCGGAAACCGTTGACGGGTTAAACGCTGATTTCTCTTTCGAAGATGGCCTTATGTGGAAGAATGGCAGATTGTGCATCCCAAACGTTGGTACTCTACGGGCGGAGTTGATGTACGAGGCTCATCATACCAAGTACTCTATCCACCCGGGGAGCACGAAAATGTACATGGACATGAAGAAACTTTTCTGGTGGCCGGGTATGAAGAAAGACATTGCCCTCTACGTGGCCAAGTGTAACACTTGCGCGTTGGTGAAGGTGGAATGTCAACGTCCCGGTGGATTTTTGAAGTCCTTGCCGATTCCGGAATGGAAAATTGACAATATTTCGATGGATTTCGTGCACGGATTGCCGAGATCGCAGCATGGAAACGACGCCATCTGGGTGATCGTGGACAGACTGACAAAAGTATCGCATTTTATTCCGAACCGGAAGGATGATTCTGTAGAAAAGCTAGCGAAGCTCTATGTCGATAGTATTGTGCGGCTGCACGGTGTCCCTCGTAGCATCGTCAGCGTTCGTGACGGGCGTTTCACATCGAAAGATTGGAGGCTTATCCATGAACTGTTGGGCACTAAATTGAAATTCAGCACGGCCTTCCACCCGCAAACGGATGGACAGACCGAGAGGACCAACAGGACTATGGAGGATATGCTCCGAATGTGCGCTCTAGATTTTGGAAAGAAGTGGGAAGATCATCTCTATATGATCGAATTCGCCTACAATAATAGCTACCAAGCCAGTATAAAGATGGCTCCCTTCGAGGCCCTCTATGGTAAGAAGTGTCGTACGCCGTTGTCTTGGGCGGAAACGGGCGATACTAAGCTATTAAAGCGAAAGGATGTTGAGGAAGCAACTTCGACGATCCGAACTATTCGTGAAAGGCTATTGATTGCCCAGGATAGGCAAGCAAAATATTACAACGCCAAGCATAGGAACCTAGAGTTCGCCGTCGGTGACCGGGTTTACTTGAAGATCAAACCGTTCAAAGGGGTATCAAGGATCCGACGCTTGAAAAAGCTCAGTCCAAGGTACTTAGAACCGTTTGAGATTGTGGAACGTATTGGTGATGCGGCTTATCGGCTTGCACTATCTGCAGAGCTGAGCGGTCTGCACGACGTGTTTCACATTTCAGTTCTGAGGAAGGCAGTGCAAGAGCCTACTCATATCGTTGCGGTTGGCAAAGTGCCGGTTGATAGTGAGTTGTCGACGAAAGTCAAGCCCTTACGCATCGAGGATACAGAGGTAAAGCAGTTGCGGAACAAGTCCATTCGGATGGTAAAAGTCCGGTGGGATAATTGCGGCCGAGAGGAGCTATCTTGGGAGAGAGAGCAAGCGATGCTTGCGGAGTACCCCGAGCTATTTCTCTCAGGTAAATTTTCTTTAAAAACTGTAAATTCCTGCTTTCGAAATTTCGGGATGAAATTCTTTTAAGGGGGGTGGAGTTGTAACACCCCAAAGATCGTAGTTCAGCGAGGTAGGCGGAGTGGTAGTGCTGCGCTCGGGATAGGCTAAAAATTCCACATCAGGTCAATGCGCACGACCATTGTCCTCTTCGCGCACGACCAGTGATCGTGCGCCAATGATCGTGCGTAACCCGCAAGGAATTGGAGTGCTGTCTCGGCTTATCGCACGACCATTCTCCTCTTCGCGCACGACCAGTGGTCGTGCGCCTGTGATCGTGCGCGCTGTTTATCTGCTCCGCGATTTTGAGCGGAGGAGACGATCCGCCATCCAAATCATTTGGAATTCGATCCAATGGCTAGGATTAGTTGCTGGAGGGTATTAGGGCTTGTGAGAGGAGATTAACCCTCATTCTTTTGAGGCTTTTCTCTCTCCAAACCTAGAGGAAGAAGAAAGAGGCAAGGAAGAAGAAGGGAGATTCCGCCATTGACGGAGCTCCGGAGCTCCGTTTCGCGAGCCATTTCCAGATCTGGAGAGTGCAGCCCGGTGCGGTCATTTCCCTCCGTCTAGAATCTCGGATCCATGGCGAAAAAGAACGCTCCTAGGGTAACGATTCCTTCTCCCATTGTTTGGATTTGTCTTTTGTCCTCTCCTTCATTTCTCTATGCTTGCGTGAGGGATCCCTTTCACCAAATGGGTGAAGTGTAGGATTCCCTCAAGTTCTTCGTAACTCCGGGTCGATTGTGTCCGTCCCCGGCATATTGCATGTAGAAAATCCGGTAGTCGTGCGGATTTAGGCATTTTGTGTGAAGCCTATTCGTGGCCGTGAGCCCGAATCGGTGATGCTTGGATTGCGACGTTGCATTTAGGTTAAGCCTAGAATGCGTACCGGAGAATGACTCCGTGAAATCGTCTATAGTAGTGCGGGATTTAAGTGTAGGCGTCTTGTGAAGATCCTAACGAAAGCCCCATGCTTTGAGATTGGATGACGGCAAGCCTTCACCATGAAATTGATGCGGAGCGTATTATACCTCCCTTTCTTTTAATATTTGTGAAGCCTAGATCCTTGTGAAGGGATTAGGTGCGTAGCTTATATTTGTGTAGCACTTGAAAGTGCTAAACCCTTACGGGACGAGGCGAAGCCGTACCCGCGTCGTGCGATAGATCGCGACGATTAGAGCACGGGCAAAGCTAAATCGAAACAGTTTCCATGCAGATCGGCAAGAGGTCCCTACCTCATGTAAGCCGTGCGATCATGGGAGAGGTCGTGGAAGGTGTTTTACCTAGACCGACCAAAAGCTCTTTTTCCCACCTAAGGCGATGGCCCTTACGGTGGAGTGTTTGTGGAAGTGATGTTGTTAGCCTCATGCGGTTGTTTAGGCGGTTGTGGGGAACCTTCGGGTGAACCCAACTAACATCATGTGCATACCTAGGTTCCCTCCTTTTTGATGCTCAACCTTGAAGATTGAATGTGCTTGAAACCTCACCTTGTGTAGTTGCACTTCTTTATTTTAGTACTTGTGCTAGTATGGCTTGCTTGCAGGATAGAATCTCCGCCACCCCGAGAAAGGGGTGGGGTCGTTATAATTTGGTCAGCTGTGCTGACCGTTACCTTGTTTGCCATCGCTTGGTGGAATGTTCTTATGCAGGTGCAGGTGAGCCTAGCGGGAAATAGCGGGCGGTGGCCCCTTTTGCTGAGTTGGCCCCTGAAGGCCAGCCTCCCTTTTTAGCTTTCTCATGTATTGCCGGCCTGCGCGCTGATGTATGTTTTGGAGCTTTAGTACATTTGTTAAATGTAAGGCCTTAAGGCCATAACTCTATTTCATGGTTTCATTCCTACGATAGTGGACAATTCTAATTGAAATGTTAAATCTTTATGCTTCCGCTAGTGTTTAGTATACTCTGTTGTAGTTTCTTTCTGTTTATCACCTTTTAACTCCTAGCTAGTGTGGTTGGTATGGCGTGGGGTCCCGGCCGGACCTACTGTTATATTATTCGTACTGGCAGGGTGTTACACGAAATGTGAGGGTTGTAAACACCTCTTCGTTAATCATCGTTAGCCTTTGCTAATGTGAGTCTCAGGTGAGTGAATTGAGTGGATATGGGTGAGTGGTGGTGAAGCGCAACACAACACATAGTACAAGATTAAGCCAAGCAATACACACTTTCATTCATAGACAAATGAGAGTATTCAAGTTCTTTACAAAATAGTAACAACAACAGCAGCAACAACAGGAGAGGGGAAGAATAAACCAAAAGAGAAGACTAGCCGTCGATCTCGGTCGGAGCAGTGGGTTGTCAAACCACTTCCGAGCTCGGTCGATGTATGCTTCCAGGACCAAGATACTGTCACTCTCTCTGATCTTGCTCCGTTGTCTTTGTTCGTAGGTTTTCTTCTTCTTCTTCCAAACTGAGGTTGCACAACTCGACAATGGTGTTGTTGACGACCGGGAATGCTTCCAAACTCTTTGAATCTACGAGGGTTTCACCGGAGAATGGTTCCCGGATGAAGGAGATGAGTGGAGATGGAGGAGGAGCGGAAACGGCGTTGGGCGGAGCTTCAAATCGCGGAATGGAAAAAAAAGATCCATTTGCCGGCAGATTTCCTGGCTTATAGACAAAAGCAGAAGAAAATTAGCCACGCACGGTCGAACGCACGACCGTGCATAGACCGTGCAATATTAAAGAAGGATCAGTGCCTTGCGGAAGAAGCAGCAGCGCCCGTTCATTTTACTCACGCACGGTCATAGCCGATCGTGCGTAAAATCGCACGGGTAAATCTAGATTGGCCGAAAAACAAAGCTTAGCAGGCGACCGTGCATTTTCTTCGCGCACGAGCACTGCCCGTGCGTAAAAACGCACGATCAACGACAGAACATTGTTTTCATCCCCAGGTGAGTGCGCACGACCACATCCATCTGTGCGTCAAGTAAAACGCACGAGTGTGCGATATATGCAAACATGAAAAATGGGTAAAAAAGGATGATCCAATCACCTGCATAAGCAATAATACGGCTGGGAATACCCTTCCAAAACAATACAAATACAACAAAAAAGATTAGGGAGCACCATGTGCTTACCCCCAACAATAAGAAGCATAAAAGCAAACCACAACGGGCCTAAATGGTGCTCCTAGCGCGGAAGTGATTCTAGGAGAAATATAAGCAATAATAGCTCGAAAAGGATGTGCACAAGAGTGAAAACTAGCCCGGATGAGTCCATAAAAGTGTATATAAACGGGACTCATCACACCCACAGACTTACCTCTTTGCGCATCCCGAGCAAACAAATTCTAGGCAAACGAGGAAAGAAAAGTAGATGGCTTAAAATTACAATACTGAGTACCATGCGAAGTCACATGCTCACGTGCATAAGAAAAATAATAGAGAAGATTTCTCATTATACAAACAGTTTATAGATTTCTAAAAGAGTAAAAGCATATTACAACTACTCAAAATGGTGAACCACGGTGAATCATCCGGTCACGCATACGGAGAAAGTAAACTAAGCGCTGAGATGAGCATTACTCAAGATCGGGGTGCAGGAAAAACTCCACTGAAATCCATCGGTTTCGGTGACCATAGGCTCGCCCGGTCACATTCTCTCCACGACACTAGATTGGTTCAAAGCGTGAGTTAGTAGGACTTTAGGTTAGAGATGGGGCTTGAGCTACGGTGAGGTAAGCAAAGATAAACATGGATGCTAAGCACACCTAACCCAACCTGAGCATAAGGTAGAGCTACCTGCATGACTATAAATAAACAAGTGCACCACACCCCCAGACTTGGACATTTGCAACATAGGTGTGTGCACCGCCTGCTCCCAATACAAAATTTTCTAAATGATTTTCAATAAAACTCATTTTTCTTTTTATCCCTTTTTTAATCTTCTTTTTTTTTGCTAACTTTTTTTTGTCTTTTTCTTTTAGCAAAATTTTCAAATGAGCAAAACCACAAATTCACATAATAAACACCACAATCAACACCCCCCAAAATGTAAATACAACTATAACTAAAGCTCAGATTTTGGGTGTGCGACTAGGTTAGGCTTTTAGGATTTGGTTTGAAATATGCGGAGCTGAATCAATGAAAGGGGTAGGCACAAAGGAGCTAGCAAGGGTAGACGATAGGCATGAAATAAAAAGCTCAACCGGGCCAAAATAATGGCCTACGTCATTCTCACGCACTAGAACTATCCTTTGTCCTTGCTTCAAGAATCGCTTGGGGCAAGTTCTAGCCACCGAGAAAGATTCTCTTTTCTCCCCACTCAAGCAATACGAGTCTAGCGATCATTTACACACATCCCTATGCTACCATTTGATTCACACCGAATTCATCATTTGAGTAGAGTAAACAACATTTACACTAATAGAAAAAATATAAAACCATATGTATAAAAAGAAGTCTAATCTACACAAATTTCTATGCAACCGAGCACTTGACTAGGAGCACTACTGGTGTCAATATTTTACTCCACTACATAGTCCTAGGCCAGCACCTGGGCTTTCCCAAATAAGCCGAAGAAATAAATTCAACTCAGAGCACGCATACAGATGAGTGTGCGCTCAAGCGGGTGATGTGGTGCGCAAAGAGAATGAACAACAATTTTTAATAAACTAAAAAAAATATAAATACTTATAGCATGCTATACAATAGTGCACGTGAGTGGGCACACAAAATTACTCTCCCCCAGACTTAAACTAGACAATACACACAATATATAGCTATGAAATTCAGAAAAGAGAAAGTTAGGGAAGAGGATACCTATACTCAGATATGAGCATACCAGAAGATTGACGTTAGTCCTTAGAAATCATCAGGTTCGCTGCCCGAAAAAAACATCACTGCTCCTGCAATTAAATCACACCAGAGACAAACATAGGAAGATAACAGAAGCAAAAATAGATTAGGAGAAAATGACAACAGGAACCGAAAGGTCCACCAATGGGTTGTCTCCCAAGAGACCTTTTGTTTAATGTCCTTAAGGTGGACCAAATACGTGTATTAAGTAGTTTAAAGAGAGAGGAGTTCTAGCAATTGTCCAGAATTTTACCAAAAGAGATACACAAGCACATAAACTAAGGATTAAAACAAGAGCAGAAAGAACAAGGAGCAACCAAAAGCCTGGAGACTCAGTCACAACTCAGCTATATGCTGATTTGTGATGGTTCTCCCCTGCTACATGAGATGGGACGGAGGTGAAGGCTTTAGGGCTCAAGGGAAATTTCTTTCCCCTGCCCCTAACCTCTTCCTTCTCGTGCCTAAGGGCAGCAAAATGAGCAGTGCGAAGCAGTCTCTTTTATTTAAGTTTTTCCACAGAAGGGGAGCGCCATCGGGCACAATGTGCCATATCAGCATTAACGTTTCGCAGTCCCAGAGTAGCCAGAGGCTTCATTTTTTCACCCACCACGGGCGACAGATCCGCCCAACGAACCTGTTTTAATTGTTTACATTTTACTTCAGTTTTAACTGATTCAATCAAAATGTTTTTAGCCATGCCGGCCATGGTAACTTCAGACTTCGCGGCCTCGCCGTCTTTGCTCGCAGCTTCTTCTTCATCCCTCACATCTTTCTTCACTATCTTCTTTCCCTCCTCCTCTCACACATCATTTGTTTCTTCGCTTTGCTTTTCCACAACTATATTCAACTGGTTAACAAATTTATCAGAATTGACAGGTAAAGAATATAGATCCTTGGTTGTTGTGGAACAAGGTGTGGTGTGCCACTTTGGGTGACAAAGTGACACACCCCTTAGCAATGTGAAGAGTGGCGCCACTCTCCTTCAAGAACGGGATACCCAAAAGTGGCATGGAAGTGTTTTCCATGGGTCCCAGAACCTGGAAGTTAGTGACAACCGCTGCTCCATCTACAACAACCTTAACATCCTTAATCTCTCCCACTGTTTCCACCACCGTTCCATTTGCGATGACAAGATGTGTCCGATCGTCTATATTGATTTTTAAGTTCAGCTTTTCAACGTCTTGCAGTGCAATAACGTTGCGTGATGATCCCGTATCGCAAAGAGCGGTGGGTTCAACATTGTTTATCACAAATTTCAATATTTACTCGCCCTCATTGCAACGTTCTACCTCGACTAAGCTCTTTCCCTGCTCACGCGGATTTTTTTCCGTCGTGCTCGAGAGAGCACCATGAGTTCGCTCAGAAAGCACTTGAGCCAATTGACCCAGTTGCGTTTCCAAGTTCCTCATCGAGGCCGTTTGATTGGCCATATTAGCTTGGGCCACATCAACAAATTTTTCCATCATCTCTTCTAGCGCACTCTTGCGTTGCACTGGGGCGCCTTGATTATATCCGGGTTGAGGTGGCCTTTGTTGGCTTCCGGACGCTTGAGCATCAAATTGATGCTGGCCCGGTTGCCAATGTTGGCCCGCAGCATTTTGATTCCATGAGAAATTGGGGTGATTTCTCACACCCGGATTGTAAGTATTACCATAGGGTGCCCCCCTGGTTTGATTTCTTACATAATTAATAGACTCATTTAAATTATGCTGGGCGAATTCACCTGACAGCCCACCTCCTGGGCACTCATAAGCATGGTGACCACCACCTCTGCATCCTTCGCAAGTGATAGTCGTAGAGGATGCAGCAGCAGAAGGTATAGAGTCCACTGCGAAAAGACTTCGAGCGCCCCTGGGTGCGTTCCTCCCAGCTATCCAGAAATTGCCGTGGGAAGCAGTGTCTCAAAGTATTCTCAAGGCATCCTCCGGGGTGTGGTTCATCAAGGTGCCTCCAGCAGCGGCATCAACCATTGCCCGATAGTTGGGCTCTATAGCAAAGTAGAAGTTCTCCACTAGCTCCCACAGTTGGTGGCCATGACTTGGGCACCTGCGAAGGAGTTCATTGAAGCGCTCCCAATCCTCAGCGAGAGTCTCCTGATCCGCCTGACGGAAAGAAGCAATATCTCGCTGCAGGCTCACAATCTTGTCCACCTGGTGGAACTTGGCGAGGAACTTAGACGTGAGGGCGTCCCAAGTTGCGGCTGTACCAGGAGGGATTGTATGGAGCCAGACCTTGGCTTTATCGCACAGAGAGAATGGGAATAGTCTCAGTTTGACTGTCTCATCCGGGATTCCCGCGTAGCGGAACGTTCCGCAAATTTAAGCAAACTTCGCTAATTGAAGATGTGGGTCTTCACTAGGCATCCCTGAGAACTGTGTATTGTTGCAGATAATATTCAAAATGGCCGGCTTGATTTCGAATTGGTTGTTTATGATATCCGGCCCGAATCCCGGATACACACTCCCAACAGTTGGAGTGGTGTAATCCCTCATTATCCGTGGCCTTGGTTGAGCCGCCTCCTGCTCATCCACAATAATATTCTACCACTCGTCGGGCGCTCTCAGGCCTCCTCCATGGCCCTTTCCCTGGTTCGGATTATCTCCCATTTGTGCTCGTGCTGATACAGCATGCCTCAGTGCATGAGCAGTCCTTTCGATTTCTGGATCAAAGGGTGCAAGATCCCTTTCGGCTTGCCCCTGCATACACAAACAAAAGACAAGAAGAACAAAAATCAAAAACACCCGCTCCTAAATTAAGGTTCAAAACACCAAACACTTCGTGCCTGCATTCCCTGGCAACGACGCCAAAAACTTGATGCGGTTTCGGCAAGTGCACCGGTCGCCGTCAAGTAATAATGGGAATAACTTCCCCGAATGTCAATCTCTTGAGGAATGCATGTTGTGGTGAAGTAATTCGTGTCGTGAAATGATTGTTATAATGTGCAAAATAAATACAACTAGGGGGGTTTGGTTGGTTGGTCTAAACAAACAAACACAAAAATAAATATGCGGGTCGAAGTCACCGCTTCGCTTGGCGAGATGAATGCTTCAGCCGCTTTGCCGGGCTTCGTTAGGCGAGTGGATGGAAAGCACATGCGGAATGTGAGGGTTGAAAACACCTCTTCGTTAATCGCCATTAGCCTTTGCTAACGTGAGTCTCAGGTGAGTTAATGGAGTGGATATGGGTGAGTGGTGGTGAAGCGCAACACAACACACATTGCAAGATTAAGCCAAGCAATACACACTTTCATTCATAGACAAATGAGAGTATTCAAGTTCTTTACAAAATAGTAACAACAACAACATGAGAGGGTAAGAATAAACCAAAAGAGAAGACTAGCCGTCGATCTCGGCCGGAGCAGTGGGTTGTCAAACCACATCTGGGATCGGTCGATGTATGCTTTCGTGACCAAGAGACTGTCACTCTTTCTGATCTTGCTCCGCCATCTTCGTTCGTAGGTTTCCTTCTTCTTCTTCTTCCAAACTAAGGTTGCACAACTTGGCAATGGTGTTGTTGACGGCCGGGAATGCTTCCAAACTCTTGGAATCCGCTAGGGTTTCACCGGAGAATGGTTCCCGGATGAAGGAGATGAGTGGAGATGGAGGAGGAGTGGAAACGGCGCTGGGTGGAGCTTCAAATCGTGGAATGGAAAAAAAGATCCATTTTTCGGCAAATTTTATGGCTTATAAACAAAAGCAGAAGAAAATTAGCCACGCACGGTCGAACGCACGACCGTGCATAGACCGTGCACAATTAAAGAAGGAGCAGTGCCTTGCGGAAGAATCAGCAGTGCTCGTGCGTTTTACTCACGCATGGTCGAAGCCGACCGTGTGTAAAATCGCACGGGTAAATCCAGATTGGCCGAAAAACTAAGCTTAGTAGGCGACCGTGCATTTTCTTCGCGCACGAGTACTGCCCGTGCATAAAAACGCACAATCAATGACAGAACATCAATTTCATCCCCAGGTGAGTGCGCACGACCGCAGTTGTCAGTGCGTCAAGTAAAACGCACGACCGTGCGATATATGTGTTAGATCGATAGGCGCCCTTAGAGGGGGGGGGTGAATAAGGGTTTTTAAAACTTAAGTTATATCTTGATTATCTTTGAAATAATGCGTGAATAAGAAAGTGAGAAATCAAACAAAATAATTAAAATAAAGTGGAGACATGTTTTATTAATATGAAATAAGGTTTTGCAAAAATTGATTTCTATAACACTAGAAATCGGTGGCGAATAATAGTAAACTCTTTTTGTTTTCTATCCCGACTCGCATCCCCACGAACCGGTGGCCCTAGCCTATCCTTCCCCGGATTTGGCCTCAAGAAGCTCTAGCCAATCCAACCCCAGATATGGCCTGGAGCACCCCCTAGACCTAACCTAGATCTAGTCGCCAACACGAGGCGAATTTCTTCCCTAAGTCCTACCCAGACCTAGTCGCCAACACGAGGCGAATTCTCTAACGGTTTATAAGAAATATGAAATGATAATAATAAAAACTCTCTCTTGAAGAACTTCTGAAGTTGGAGAAGAAGATCCGCTGTAGAATAAGCATTGTAGAATCGGACGTCGTTTGGATCCGGCGTGAAGAGATTCTCCTTTAGAAATCCGCAGAGCTTTGGTTGGACATCAACTTTCGGCCAAATCAGCCTCTAGAATTCTAGCACTCAATCTCTCTCTCTCTCTGATATGTATGAAACGAGAGAAGAGGGGTCCTATTTATAGCCTCAGCGTTAGCGCTATCGCCGGTGCTATCCCGGATTGGGCATTATTTTGCGCGGGGGAATCTTCAATCCGAGGAAACATTTCTCTCTTGTCTTCTGTGCTCCGCGCTACCGCCTGCGCTATCCGCTACCGCTCGGCGCTAGCTCCTTCTATATGTGCTCCGGAATTGCGCTGATCATCGCTAGCGCTGGGTGCTAGGTGCTACCGCCAGCGCTAGTGGGCATGTTGGATTTGTTGGCTCAAATTTGGGGGCAACCATCTTATGTAATCCTTGAGTCATATGGACTTTGTTTCCTGCACACTTAAAGACACAAGTTCAAATACACATAGGATTTGTTATTCTCAAACCTAGGAGATGCGGAAGACCATGTTCCAACAAACTCCCCCTTTTGGTAATAACAAATCCATTAATGATAAATCAGAGCATTAATATATAAGCATGATGAAACCTACTTGTGTGTGTGAGAGAGTGATGACTTATGATAAATATTGATTATAGAATTTTAGAATTGCTCCCCCTAAATACATGCTCCCCCTAAGTGAATGCTCCCCTAATATGTAAGATATCATCTTTAATTAATCAAGTTAGTTTTTTATTTTGATAGCGGATTTTATTTATCATGGTAGCTCTCCCCCTTTTATTATTAGCAAAAGTGGGTAAGGAACCAAAACACATAAATTTTTTGATAATAAGATAAAGGCATGATCGAGCATTGAGAGAGAAGAAAATGATAAGGAGTTTTAGAATGATTTTCATAGAAAGAAATCAGAGTTTTTAGCATAAGTATGAAAAGAGTACAAGGAAAATGTAATGTAGCGGAAGACTTATAAAAAGATAACAAACATCTTTTTGTAAGACATGATGATTCATAAAACGATATTTTTGTAAAAAAAATTCTTAAAAAAATATCATGAAGTAACCAAGCATGAAAGAGATGTATGAAAGAGGGACTACAACAATGTTATTCTAATTTATAAAGTCAAAAAGCACACCAAACATTGTAGAAAGCATGCTAGGTTATCTAGTGTATTTTAGATATAAAAAGTATTATAGAATTAGCATTAGGATCCAATACTCATGAGAAGAAGTGCTATAGAAGATAATGATGTGCACAAAGTGTATTTTGAAAAGAGTAAACAAATGTTATAATAAAAAATACAAGACAAATGTAGAGTAAAAGTGCACAATAAAACACAAATAAGATTACTTCCACACACTTGTATGCACAAAGAAAATGTACAACTACCAATGTGCTTTGCACACACAATGCTCATTAAGACTTATCAGGGTGCAAAGTAGTGCTTGGGGGATCACATAATTTTATTTTTTCAGTTTTGTTTTTGATCCGGTGTACTTAAGAATAAGTGGTATTTTTTTGGAAATGAGGGTTTGCGCATGACACTTTACTAATCTTTCCAAGGTGCTCAACCTCAACAACGCTTATTAAAACTTATCAGGAGGTTCAAGTAGTGCTTGGTGGACTTAACTTTGTCACTTTATTTCAATTTTTGTTTTGTACAAAGTTCTCCGATTACACTTGCGTTGCAAACCAATTAGATTTTGAAAGTACAACCACTTTTCTTTATATTTAATAGTGCAAATAAATGTAGTGTAGGTAAGATACTTGTGCAAATTTAATTTATTGTGCAATTACAATACATAAGCAAGCATCTTTAGATTAAAAACATAAGTAGACTTAGCCAAAAAGTGAGTGAAGAAATATCATTATCAACCATAAGACATTTACTCATACTTAGAGACATGCTAAGCTAGGTTCTACACTACTTTTATAATAGAATTGATGCACATATTAATAGATATATCAAAGCATGATAAGAACAGTGTTCAAAAAGTAGTTTGACAAGATAAATTGCAACAATGTAGAAGTTCTAAATGATAGATTAAATCATGCTTGATGTTCACAATAAAGTTCATACAGGTTTTTTTTGATAATTTTGATGTTTTATATTTTTGTATTTGATTTTGCATTTATAAATAGAAGTTAAACAAATGAACAAAAAATAATTTTTTTAATTTAGCTTTTGTAATTTTGTATTTGGATTTTTCAAAAATGAAATAAAGTCAGAAGTGCAAAGATAAATAGTACATATAGATTAATATATTTTTAAGAATTTTACAAAATTTTAAAAATACAGAAAAACAGATAGGTGCGCTAGCGCCGGCGTTAGCGCTAGCGCGGGAAACAATACATGATTTTTGATGATTTTGAAAATTTTGCTTGTTGATCTTGATTAAGTATATATCTCAATAGTATTTTCACGCAGAAATTTCGGAATTTTAGGAGATCTTTTTACATGGTTAAAAGTTGCATAAATGCGTTTATGAATGTGTTTTAACTCGAAAGATCTAGGACCCCTAACTCAAGTCGTAATAATTGAAATCTTGCATCGGGAAGAGGTTTAGTAAATATGTCAGCGAGTTGAGAGTCCATACCAATGAAGCTTACTTTTACAGGCTCTTTCTTAATGTGATCCCTGATGAAATGATCGCAAACATCTATGTGTTTGGATCCAGAGTGGTGTACGGGATTATATGTAAGGTCTATGGCACTTTTGTTGTCACATTTAAGATCAATGTTTTTGAGATGAAATCGAAAATCCTCTAGAGTTTGGCTCATCCATAACGCTTGTGCACAACAATTACCAAGTGCGATGTATTCGGCCTCCGTGGTGGAGAGTACAACCGAAGACTAGTTCCTACTAGACCAAGCAACTAATGAGGGTCCTAAAAAGTGACAAGTACCGCTAGTGCTTTTTCGATCTAGTGACAACCGGCGTAATCCGAATCGGAATAGCCGTGAAGTGTAAATGTATTATTGTGTGGGTACCATAATCCTAATTTAGATGACCCTAATAGATAACGAAAAATATGTTTTACCGCTTTTAAATGAGATTCTTTTGGATTGGCTTGAAAGCGAGCACATAGACACACGACAAACATTATATCTGGTCTAGATGCACTTAAGTAAAGAATAGATCTTATCATTCCTCTATATAAAGTTTGATCAATGGAAATTCCAGATTCAACTTTTCCTAGTTTCAAAGAGACACTCATAGGAGTAGAAGCATGTTTAAGATTTTCAAATCCAAATCGTTTAAGCATATCGTGAACATATTTTGTTTGGCAAATAAAGATACCATCAGACCGTTGTGAGATTTGAAAACCAAGAAAATATGAAAGTTCTCCTACAAGACTCATTTCAAATTTATTTTTCATTACTAAGACTACTTCATTACACAACTCTTCATTAGTGGCTCCAAAAATGATATCATCAACATATATTTGTAAAATAATTTGATCGTTATTATTATGCTTAATGAAGAGTGTGTTGTCAGCACTTCCCATAACATAACCGTGCTTTAACAAAAAACGATGTAAGTCTATCATACCATGCACATGGCGTTTGTTTTAATCCATAAAGCGCTTTTTCTAATTTGAAACATGATTTGGAAATTTTTCATTTATAAAACCGGGGGTTGTTCTACATAAACTTCTTCTTTTATAAACCCGTTAAAAAAACACTTTTAACGTCCATTTGAAATAATTTTATTCTTTTAAAACTTGCAAATGCCAAAAATATTCGTATAGATTCTAAGCGAGCAACGGGTGCAAAAGTTTCTTCAAAATCTACCCCATCGATTTGAGAAAAACCTTGAGCAACTAAGTGTGCTTTATTTCTTATAATCCTAGATTCACAATCTAATTTATTTTTAAAGATCCATTTTACGCCAATACAGGATGATTAGATGGTCTATCTACTAGATTCCAAACTTTATTTCTTTCAAATTGATCTAACTCTTCATTCATAGCCTAAAACCAAAATTCATCATTTAAAGAGGTGGAAACATTTTTAGGTTCGATTTCAGAAACAAAGCAAATATTTGAAAACGTTTCATGAAGAGAAGATCGAGTTCTTACCCCAGTAGAAGGTTCCCCAATGACTAGCTCTTTTGGATGATTTTTTGAGAAGTTCAAGACGCTTGGGGGCACATATTCATCTTCCTTGGCCTTCTCCTTCTCTTCTTTGGAAGGTTCCTCTTCATCATGCTCCAAAGATGGCAAAGGTTCATCATTTGTACCTATAAGGAGTCTTTCTGCACACGGAATAAATTCGTCAAATTTAACATTAATAGACTCTTCAACCTAACTCGATCTTTTGTTAAATATTCTATAGGCTTTACTGGTTGAAGAGTATCCAACATTTTTCATCGAATTTTCCTAAAGAATCTTTTGTATTAAGAATAAAATATTTACAACCAAATACTTTAAAATATGATACGTTAGGTTTCTTTTCATAATATAGTTCATACGGTGTGAGATTTAGAGATGGGCGAAGCATGACTCTATTCATTACATAGCATGATGTGCTTACGATTTCAGCCCAAAAAGTCTTAGGTAATTTATATTCAGATAACATAGTGCGTGCTGGTTCTTGGATTGTCCTATTCTTTCTTTCTACAACACCGTTTTGTTGAGGTGTCCGTGGAGCGGAGAACTCATGCTTAATACCTAACATTTCACAAAAAGATTTAAGATTTTCATTTTCAAATTCTCCTCCATGATCTGAGCGAATGCATTTTATTTTTAAATCTAGTTCATTTTGAATACGAGTACATAATTTTGAGAATTCGCAAAACGCATCAGATTTTGAAGAGAGAAATAAAGTCCAACAATATCTCGAGAAATCATCTATTAGAATGAAAGTATATATTCTACCACCAAGACTTGCGGTGCTAACAGGACCAAAGAGATCCATATGAATTAGTTGCAATTGTTTAGAAGTAGAAAATTTTTTTTTGCTTTTAAAAGATGATTTTGTAAATTTTCCTTTTTGGCATGGAGAACATAGTGAAGATAAATTTCCATTCAATTTAGGCAATCCTCTAATCAATTCCTTTTTTGATAGTTTTAAAATGAGCTTTGTACTAGCGTGACCTACACGTCTATGGGATAGTCTTAATTCATCATTTTTGGTTATAAAATATTTTATAGAAGATTTTGAAAGATCATGAAACGAAACTAGGTAAATATTGTGAATTCTAGGTACAGTTAGTAACACATCTTTTGTTTTAGTATTAAATATTTTGCAAAGATTAGTGGATGATTCAAATAATACATCTAATCCTTTATCACACAATTGGCTGTTAGATATTAAGTTATGTTTTAATCCTTTAACATAAAGAACATTTGAGATAAGAAAGGAATCGTTAACCACTGTACCTACTCCCATGATCCTTCCTTTACCGTTATCACCAAACGTTATGATCCCTCCTTTCTTCTTTTCTAGGCTAAGGAGTTTTGCTTTGTTGCCCGTCATGTGCTTGGAGCAGCCTGAGTTCAAGTACCATACGTCCTCCATTTCCTTAGCCTTCCTGCAAATCTAGAAAGAAGATGAGAGTAAAAATCTGGATACCCAAGAGGTACCACCCATAGAGTAAGTGGATTTCTTAGGTACCCAGATTTGTTTTAATGATCGTTGTTTTATATTCCTGCAAGAGCTAGATGTGTGTACAAACTTAAGACAATTTGCACACAAAATAAAGGGGGTTGAGACCCTTTTCTGAATTTCTACATTGCTCAGCTTGCTGGATGATGTTTGAACTTTAAAAAAAGCATGAGATTTTTTAACTGTTGACCTACCGCCAACGTTAGTGGCTAGCGCCGGGCGGTAGGGCTCACTTTGATATCCGAGCCCAAACGTTCCAGAACCATAACATTGGTTTCCAAAAATCATATCCAGGGATTTTTGACCTATTCTGAATTTTTTTATGGCCATATTGAGATCATGATTTTGTTTTTTTAAGAGATGTATTTTTTTGTACAATCATAACGCATTTATTTTCAAATACCTTTTTGTTATTTTCAATTTGTGAGAGAGAGGTTTTTAGTTTTCTCTCTAAATCCCCCTTTTCTTTTGTAATATTTTTGATTTGTGAGAGGGCCTTAGAAAGAGAAACTTCAAGTTCTTTTGCCTTACATAAAGAGTGCTCACACTCTTGGCATGAAACCTTTCTCTTTTCAAGGGAAATCAATTTTTTGTGAGCTTATGATTTTCTTTGATAATAGATTCATTTTCACGATTTAAAATAATATTATCTTTTATACTTTGATCATAGGATTTGCAAGTTTGAACAAATTCATCATAGAGTTCTTCGAAGGTGGGAGGAGTTACCTCAATGTCTCTAAGAACACTGGTGTCATCATCGTTGCTTTTTTCCATTAAGCATAAGTTTGTTTCCTCCCCCTGCTTGACTCAGACTCGTTTGAATCTTCAGAGGAAGAATCATCCCAAGTTGCGACTTTCAATACTTTCTTTTTCTCCTTCGCTTTGTATTGTTCTTTTTGCTCCTTTTGATACTTCGGGCACTGGCTTCGAATGTGCCTGGTCTTTCTGTAGTGGTAGCGCTCCAGTGGTGGTCTTTATTCTTCATCTTCGTTTCCTTTTCCTTTCTTTGATGAAGTGGAAGATCCTTTTCGTCGAGCATCCTTTTGGAAGTATTTCCAGAAGGTGTTCCTTCTCTCTGGTTTCCTAATGAACTTCATGAAGTTCTTCACCAAGAGACCTTCTTCATCTTCATCATCATCTTCAATGATCTCCTTCTTTGATTTTAGTTCCAATGCCTTTTTCTTTGGCTCTTTGTTGTATTCATCGTGTTGAATTTGAAGTTCTACCTCATGGGTTTTGAGATTCCCAATAAGCTTCTCGATCTAGAGAGTTCTTAGGTTGTGCGTCTCCGAGATGGTCAACACCTTTGCATTGAACCTTGGAGGTAAAGAGCGAAGAATTTTCCTCACCAAGTCCCCGTCTGAGTAGATCTTTCCAAGTGCCTTTGAAGCGTTGACGATCTTGGTGAAGCGAGTGTACATCGAGTTGATGTCCTCTTCGGTATCCATCCTGAATTTTTCATATTCAGATTCCAGTTGGAATAGCTTAGCATCTTTCACCTGCGATGTACCTTCATGAGTAACTTCCAATTGATTCCAAATATCATAAGCTGTTATGCATGCAGAAATTCTATTAAACCCAGTTCTATTTAAGGCGCAATATAAAGCGTTCATCGCCTTAGCATTTTTTTTGCACCTTAGTTTATCGTTATCATCCTATTTATCTTTAGGTTTTAGTAATGTTGCCTCTCCCACTACAATTGTAGGAGCAGAGTACCAAACTTCTACCATGTTCCATACTTCCACATCCATGGTCATAAGAAAACACACCATTCGATTTTTCCAGTAGTTGAAATCTGACCCAGAAAAAAGAGTTGGTCGACTAACACCCTGACCCTCCGGAAAAGCAAGATCATGAGACGCCATTATTCTCAGTTGTTTAGCTGATTGGAATAAAACCGCTCTAATACCACTTGTTGGATCGGTAGGCGCCCTTAGAGGGGGGGGGGGGGGGGGGTAAATAAGGGTTTTTAAAACTTAAGTTATATTTTGATTATCTTTGAAATAATGCGTGAATATGAAAGTGAGAAATCAAACAAAACAATTAAAATAAAGTGGAGACATGTTTTATTAATATGAAATAAGGTTTTACAAAAATTGATTTCTATAATGCTAGAAATCGATGGCGAATAATAGTAAACTCTTTTTGTTTTCTAACCCGACTCGCATCCCCACGAACCGGTGGCCCTAGCCTATCCTTCCCCGGATTTGGCCTCAAGCCGCTCTAGCCAATCCAACCCCGGATATGGCCTTGAGCACCCCATAGACCTAACCTAGATCTAGTCGCCAACACGAGGCGAATTTCTGCCCTAAATCCTACCCAGACCTAGTCGCCAACACGAGGCGAATTCTCTAACGGTTTATAAGAAATATGAAATGATAATAATAAAAACTCCCTCTGGAAGAACTTCTGAAGTTGGAGATGAAGATCCGCTGAAGAATAAGCGTTGTAGAAGCGGACGTTGTTTGGATCTAACATGAAGAGATTCTCCTTCAGAAATCCGCAGAGCTTTGGTAGGACATCAATTTTTGGCCAAATCAGCCTCTGGAATTCTAGCACTCTATCTCTCTCTGATATGTATGAAACGAGAGAAGAGGGGTCCTATTTATAGCCTCAGTGCTAGCGCCTGCGCTAGCGCTACAGCTGGCGCTATCCCGGATTAGGCATTATTCTGCATGGGGGAATCTTCAATCCGAGGAAACATTTCTCTCTCGCCTTATGTGCTCCGGGCTACCACCTGCACTATCCGCTACCGCCAGGTGCTAGCTCCTTCTATATGTGCTCCAGAATTGAGCTGATCATTGCTAGCGCTGGGCGCTAGGTGCTACCACCGACGCTAGTGGGCATGTTGGATTTGTTGGCTCAAATTTGGGGGAAACCATATTATGTAATCCTTGAGTCATATGGACTTTGTTTCCTGCACACTTAAACACATAAGATCAAATACACATAGGATTTGTTATTCTCAAACCTAGGAGATGCGGAAGACCATGTTCCAACAATATGCAGACATGAAAATGGGTAAAAAAGGATGATCCAATCACCTGCATAAACAACAATCGGCTGGGAATACCCTTCCAGCACAATACAAATACAACAAAAAAGATTAGGGAGCACCATGTGCTTACCCCCAACAACAAGAAGCATAAAAGCAAACCACTACGGGCCTAAATGGTGCACCTTGCACAGAAGTGATTCTAAGAGAAATATAAGCAATAATAGCTCAAAAAGGATGTGCACAAGAGTGAAAACTAGCCCGGATGAGTCCATAAAAGTGTATATAAATGAGACTCATCAATCTTATTCTAAGTTGTTAAGCTTTTGAACTAAAAATATCTCCGATACCAATTGAAAGATATGGGTTTGATTAAACTACTCACAGAGGGGGGGGGGTGATTAGGTGTTTTCAAAATTAAATGCTACTTTAAAATCTATCTATCACATCACAAAAGCAACAAAGAAAACACACAGGATTTATAGTGGTTCCGTACAAGATAATATGTCTAAAGGTAGTCCACTGTCCCTCCCACCTATCTAGCAATGAGCTAGACTAGAAAAATTCTCCAAGTTCTCAGATCTCTTCCCAATAAGCAGATCTTACAACTCAGGCTCACAAAGAACCCTACCAACAACTCAGACTTTACAAGTCTTACAACAACTCAAATCTTCACTAAGATCCTACCAAACTTAGGCTCACAAACAACCCTACTGAACTCAGGCTCACACAGAACCCTACCAACTCAGATCTGCTATAAGATCCTACAAGCTCAGGCTCACAAAGAACCCTACAAAATAATACACATATGGGATTGTTGTTGTAGAAGATAAGGCTTTAAGATAAAGGCTTTGACTAATCAGACTTCTTCTTCTTCTTTCAACTGTAAGCCCAGAGATCTTGTGAATCACTGAACCTTTCTATAGAATCTTCTCTTGACCTTCACAACACAGCAATGAAGTCTTCTTCTTGTTAATTCTTTTCTCTCTCTTCTGTTAGTATGCCTGAGATTAATCGTGAAAGAGAATACTGAACAACAGATTTTTCTGTAATCGAAAAAGTGTCCCTTTTGTACTTCTCTACAATTTTGCATAAAAGCCCTTATTGATTATTCCATAATCAATTTGCCAGTTTGAAAATGTTGACAAAATTGGCATAATATTTTATCATAAATGTCTTGCCGTTCTTGGAACTTGCAGAATATGGAAGTGATAATATTCTTCATTAAATACTGTGCAACAGCTATATTTTGTAGAGAATATATCATTTATTACTCCTTGATTAATGCACAAGATGAGCGGCGTGTACATTACCTGAATTCAAGTTTTGAGAAAGTCGGCGGATTAAAGGCCCCTAAGCATCTGTCACGGCGATAAATTTCTTCTAGCCGATATAGCCTTGATCATCTCAACCATGTGTAATCTTTACGACGATATCGTCGACATACTTCTTTCTTCAAGACTTTACTTGATATCTCAACGATATTGCTTCTTCTAGACGATATCGTCGAGATGTTTCTTTGTATATGGCTTAGACTTATTCTTCAAGTTGATAATCTTTTCTTAAGACGATATCGTCTTGATCTTCTAGACGATATAAAGTCTTCAAGCAAATGTTGTCTACATGATCCTTTCTTCAGGACTTAATGAGTTACTCAACAATATGTCTTCAATCTTCAAGACGATATATCTTCTTCAAGATGATATCGTCGAGACATCTGAACTTAGCTCTCTCAATGATAAACTTTCTTTGAGATGATATTGTCCAGATTGTCTCGATGATATGTTTCCTATCTCAACGATTTATCTTCTGAGTCTTGAGACGATATTTTACTTAGTGAATTTTCATTACTTTTATAGTCTTGATACTAGTGATGTAGCTTTGATGCACCTGTCACAACATGAACTTAAACATATCATCAAAAACAACTTGGCTTATCTGTACTTGTGTTCCTTCTTCAGATCTAGAAACATTGAGGACATAATACCCAACATTGTGCATATCATTAAGCTTGCTTGTTGAGTCTTCGTACTCACATAGGTCGATAAATGATCAAAACCAAATATTTTTTTGCTGCGTAAATGTATATTTTTATTCGTGAACTAGCTGATCTACTGAACTGAGGGACATGGTTATCAAAACCTTAACTTAAGCTATGTTTTCATCACAACAATATATGATTTTCATGAAATGTAACAGATGAAGATTCTTGCCTAAGTTTCTGCAGTTGTCCCCTGCACGACGAGGCATCATGACACATATTTTCTCATGCTCTGATAATATATTAAAGGTTGAGAAAATACGGATTGTGATAGTTGGTATCAGAGCTAGGTTGTTTGACAAATTGGTCGAACGATTATTTTTGAGAAGGTGTCAGTCGTCTTGTTTCATTGCATACACACACCAATGTGTCAGCAGTACGTCTTAGATGAAGCATGAACACTACACTCATAAGCATGATAAGAAGTATATGGGGCATATTACGTAGTATAGGATGCATAATACGTGGTTGTATATGGATCCTCATAGGATGCAACATGTGACTGTTATGTAGTATGTGATGCATAACAATCCTCACATGGGTACCCATTAGATTTTAATTTTTTGTTACATGTGATATTATATAGTATGGGATGCATAATATTCCATATGTACACCGCTCATAGCACGCTTTAAGGCCTTTGTTAGAATGCATAACACGACATGCATGACATAACATAGCATTAACACACATACCAAGTTAAGATCTACATGATGACACATGTACACAAATGATTTTAAAACAAAGATATAAGAATTCATGCATTCATAAATGAAGTTTGCTGAAAATGATATAAGAATTGAAACTGCACACTGAGAATTCTCTAGGGGGGTGAATAGAGATTTAAAATATTTTTTATTATATTTATGCACACACAATAAAAACACTAAGTATTATGCATTCAGCAAAATCAAAGACAAGAGAAATTAAATGCAGTTTGCTGAAAAATAAACACAGAATAAATAATTTGGGACAACATAAAAAATCACAAAGCAAAGACACAGGGATTTTTATAGAGGTTCCCCAAAATGTGGGTAGTCCTCTCTTCTACCTCCCTGGTAGGATTGCACAACCTGTGCCTGCGTCTTTTGATAAGGAGACTCTAAGAATCACTGAATCTTTTGATAATGAGACTCTTAGAACCACTGAGTCTTTTGATAAGGAGACTCTTAGAACCACTGAATCCTTTGGAAGAGGGATTAATAAAACTCTTTACAGTTCAAGGGAAAAGGTAGGAAAAAAGGGAAGAAGAAGAAGAAAAGGATTCTGTTCTCAAAACTCTTCAGAAGCACTGATGCTGCTTGTGTCTTTCACAAGATCTAAAATGATGAACTCTCTTGCTTATGATAGTGATGATTTGCAATGGTTATTTTGTTGATCCTATTCTCTGAGCACTTCTTGTAACGCAACTGATGTATAATGATGAAAAAGAAACAACTGTATGTATTCTATGTGTAGTAAGATCACTTGTGTTTTTCTGTCTTTTAGGGTTTTAGAAGGATGAAGATGAACACCCTAATCGACAGATGAGAATAATGTGGTGACCCTCTTCTTTTCTTCTCCTCTTTTTGCATACTTATTCTGTATGATTGGGATTTCAAATCCTTTCTTCTGTTAGGCTGACTTGAAAAGGAATTCATCTTTGCCACCTATTTTCCTTTCTTCTTTTGTTCTCGACTCGTCCATCAATTTTAAATACCTTCCAAAAATGATTTGCTGTGTCCTGGAAAGCTCCATTCCATTCCTGGTAATTAATGAGCCATTAGAGAACCGTCTCTAGCCTGGTGGTCCTTCTGAAAAGGTCTCAAAAGGACAACATAAAAAAGCTTCATTTATCTGACTATATTCGACACTGTGTCGACTTCATAATTTTTCATGTCGACACACCTCTGAGTTCATATCAACGTACCTTCAAATTCCTTCTTAGCTTTGGCTGAACTCAGATGTCGACGCTACGTCGATTCCTTATTGACGTATCCGTCGAGTTAAAGACTTGGACTTTGAGTTTTAACTTCTGCTTCGAATTATAGTCGAAGTTGCATTGACTTCTTGAATGGCTTCAACAAGATCTTCCTTCTGTGTCGAGTTCCATTTGACGTTACGTCGACTTGAATTATACTTTGACAGTCTGAATAAGTTGCTTGGACTTCTAGTCAGAGTTGCATCGATATCAAGTCAAAGTTACGTCGACTTTCATTTGACGCAATTCTTAACCTAACTTATTTTGTGATTGTCTTGACTTGGTCTTGACACTCTAAAGTAAGTGTCACATCCTAAGACATCTAATGACCAATTTACCCTTACTATACAATGTGAGTAATATAACCTAAGAAGTAAAACCACTTATAAATAATTTTTTATGTTAAATCAAAAAGGAGTTTTTCCCAACAATCTCCCCCTATTTATCTTAACGAATTTTACATTTTGTTTAATGTGATTTTACAAATACATTGACATAAACACAAATACAAACAAGAAATACATAGGCAATAAAATATGACATAATGAAATCACAGACCATTTCATACAATGTCAAGTAATTATATTATTCACCACAATTGTATGCTTCTAGAAAGTATAATATTGACAGAATACCTGAGCTTCAATGTTCCTTCTCAGGAGTTTTCCTTTTCCTGGAGAATACCTTTGGTATCACCCTCCTTGCAGCAAATGTAAGAGGTTCATTTTCTTTTTTAGGACTCCTGACAGCTTCTTCATAAATTTGACCTTCTTTGAGAGGCTCCCCTTGAGATTGTATATTTTCTTCAGCAGCCAAGGCAGCTTCCTTAGAAATCTTGTAAACTTCAACTAAAAGTAGCTCATCTTCTATTATCTCCCCCTGAATTGATGGAAG
Source organism: Dactylorhiza incarnata (assembly GCA_033032865.1). Classification (NCBI taxonomy): domain Eukaryota; kingdom Viridiplantae; phylum Streptophyta; class Magnoliopsida; order Asparagales; family Orchidaceae; genus Dactylorhiza; species Dactylorhiza incarnata. Next base: position 13,528,204 of record JAWHQI010000023.1, on the reverse strand, counting down.
CTCCCCCTGGTTTTCTGCAGGCAATTCTCTAGTTAGTTCCTGAGTTATTGTATGAAGCCCCCCTGGTTTGGCACAGGATTATCTTGAGGGTTTCTAGGAGGCTCCCTCTGGATATTTTCATCTGGGTCTCTGGCCTTACTGTTTGGAATATAGTCATTTTATCTTGATCAGGAACATCATCATCCTTGTACTTCTCCTAGCCATTCTTTTCTGGATTAGACCTTTCCTCCTCCTAAATCTTCTCCCCCTTCTGAACCTTACTGATAAGGGAGGTTAAGAAATCCTTTGTTACCAAGGAGGAGGACACAAAAGCTTTGAGAGCTAGGAGAGACCCTCTTGAATCAAGCATCTCACTTTCCATTTGAGAGTACTTTTTATTGAACCTTCTGGCTTGAGTGGCCAGTAGGTCAGCAAAAGTGCTAGTAGCCAGTCTACTACTTTTGCAATTGCTTGCTCATCATCAAGGGGGGGTGCGGAGTGGGAGGTAGAGGCAGGTGGGTGTGTGGATTGGATTGCTGGAGGGATTGGAGTGAAGTTCTCATCTAGACTTGTGAAATCTTGATGGATAAGGAAGTGACATTGATATACTTCTGGAGAGATGTGAACTGGTGGTGATGGAGCAGACTAATTGTTTGGGAATATGGTGGATGGTTGTGGTTGTTGTTGTGGTTGAGGAGAGAGTTGAACTATAGATGGAATATCTGATAGCAAGAATTGAACTGTAGGTTCTGGAGCTGATTCAAGTTAGACTGGTGGAATATCTGGTATTACTGTTTCTGTTATCATTGTTTTTAGCTGCTGTGGTGCTGGAGAGAGAGGAGGAGAGGTTGGAGCTTGGCCAGGCTTCAGAATCTGCCTGGTCCATTTTGAAAAGATGCCTACATTTATTATTTTCCCTGGAGGAATAGGCACTACTTCGGACTTGCAAACACATGGATAGTGGTGAAGTAGAACTTGGCTCATTATTCTCATATAGGCATTCTCCTTATGAGAGTATTTATGACCAATTAATTTTAGGAGACATCTCCCCCAATTTATTCTCTTGTTGAGTACTAAGACCCCCATGATCTGCAACTGCTTCTTTGGTATGGCATCATGTGCTGAGATTTTGCAGTGCAGCACCTTTCCCACTATGTCAGCAAGAAACCTGTACTCTTCTGCAAGATCAATCTTCTTCAGATTGATGGCCTTCTCTTTCCTGAACTGCATGATCTCTAAAGCTTTCTTAGTCTCTTCCCCTATTAACTCATCAGACTCATCACCTGTCAGTAAATCAAAGGTGTGAGATAGTACTTCTTCAGTAATATTTATATCAGTTCCAGATATATTCCCATTGAGGAATCCATCCTCTCCTAGGTGAATATTTTCTTTGAGCTCTGTCAGCTCTACATCCAGTATCTTGCATCTGGTAGAGCTTAACTTGGTTAACCCAGCAGTCTGAAACAATCCAAGGATGGCCTCGAAGTTATCCGATTCTGCGTTAAAGGAATCCATATCCACATCAAATCCAGAGTTAATATTAGGAGGGGCCATTGTCTCTTTTGTGAAGTACCTACAAAGAAGAGAGAGAGAGAGAGAGAGAGAGAGACAGGAGCACGAGAGAACTGGAAAAGAGGAGAGCACGAGAGCAAAGAGAAGAGAATTTGAAAGAGTAAATAATTCGACGTTGAAGTTGCTTAAAAGAAGATGAATCGTCACAACTTAGGGTTGAAGTTGACGCAACGTCGATTAAAGTTAATATTCAGCATGCCAAAACTTGTCGAGACAGCTTCTAGAAGCAACACTGTGCACGCTGAAGTATCGACGTTGCTATGATTACAATTCGATGCAATTTTGAGATTGTTTACTAACAATTAAGTCGACGTAGTCATGTCGACATTGCATCGATTTGTAATCGAGGTGACCTCGAATTTGATCAGTGACTATTAAGTCGACGCATGCGTCGATATAAACTTGACGCTGCGTTGAATACCATTCAAATTATCTACTTCGATTGTTTCTCGAAGCTGGTGTCGAGTAGAACCCGACGGTACGTCGAATTCTATTTGACCCAACTCTGAATAAACATTTCTATTTTCTTAGAAATCTCTTGATGTTTTTCCCAGCAAAGATGTTTATTGAAAATAGTATTTATACTAGTATTTTTATGAGGGAATTTGAAGAGGAAATCACTCCCTTGGTTTTATTTAGTTCTTCCTTCCCTTTTCACTATCTCTTGGGAGGGATCCTTCCTTATCCTGCACAAGTAGTTAGAACATTAGAAGTTACCCAGGTTACCTTGGACCCTTTGCTTTTACCATTATAAGGTTCTATGAAAGAATAGAATGACCTCTTATGATATCCTTTTGGATGATAAGGAATGGTTTCACCAAACATATGTTTATTATTTTGGTACTTGTAATGTGTATAAAATGTATCTACAACAATAGATCAGCAGAGTGTCTAATTATTCTATTATTTACTTTGGCTTTTTGATTGTTGTTGGTTAATTTCTCTGAATTACTCTTTCCTAGAGATTTATTTTCTTTATTTGGATTTATTTTATTAACTACAATTATTTTATCTCGATGATTAATATCCCGATCCTTAGTTATTGCCCTTCCCTCACTAGATTGATAGTCACTAGGTCTAATGAATCTAACTGGATTTTTCCAGGCAGGTTTCCTAGGGTCTTCTATGCTAGTGCATGGGTTTGCTCCTAGACCTAGGTGCTTAAATCTCATGCTTAAATATCCCTCCTGTCGGCGATCTCCCTTGGCGAACTTAGTGACTCCATCAGCTCCCATCTCCCCCAACAATCTCTTTCCTAGTCATAGAGATCTCTTTTCTCCCTCTCTCACTCCTTCACTCGTGACTCAAAGTAACCGGCTACTCAACAATCGCCCCCATCATTCTTCAGCTTGAGCAAGTGTAGGCTGGGTACATTTTTGGTGCCAACACCGCCGTTCGTGCGTGAAGAAAATGCATGAGTAGTGGGGGTGGTCTAATCGATATGTCAAATGGCTGTGTACGACCAATGGTCACGCGCAGAGGGGACCACAGCTTGTGCACGAAGAAAAATGCACGAGTAGTGGCCTCCTCAATCGAAAAGGACTGAGCGCCCCAAAAAAACCACACGAGGGCAGTACCAGTAGCAAAACACATTCAACAATCCAGAATTCAACATCCACACAGCCACACACATGACAACAAAGTAAACAAATAAAATGTGAGGGAGAAAAGCCCCCCCCCCCCCCCCCCCCCCCCCCCCCCTCATGCATGGAATGTCATACAAAGCTCTCTAACTTGCTAAATATGCTCAAAATACATTCATTTGAATTATCTAAGGTTGTATGATGAAATCTACAAATAGATGAGCAATATCAATGGAAAAGAATGCTAGAATAGAGTCTAAATCACTATACGAAATTCCTTGATCAAATACTCCCAGACTTTAATTATTGCTCGTCCCGAGAAAACCATCTACCCACGGGGAGTAAGATAGGCTAATTATAAATGAAAAATCGTAATAAGAAAGTTGACCGAGAAGTCTCATGCCCAAGGAGAATAGAAATAGGTTAGAGAAAATTTCTAAGCATATAATCTAATTACACTATATTTAAACAAACTATCGTAACAACTATATCCACTCCTAAGAAAGAACAATTGATCCATCCTAAGCATAACATAGGGGAAAGTATTGAACAATTAGATTGGTATTATAGATGCACAACTACAAGGGTGGCCTCCAAAGAAATCCATCAATGGCGATGGCCATAGGATCGCCCGGTTACACCTTCTCCACTACACTCAATAACAATCAACTCTATGAATCCTTAGGGCTTATTCTAGGATTAATATTTTGGCTTAGGTTTAAGGGTGAAATATAACAAAGATAAATGTGATGGTTTTTCACACTTGTACAAAATATTTTTGAGCTTATCAAAATAAATAACTACCACAAAAAGGAAGAGAGTGACACCCCCAAACTTGATTTTTGATATGGGGTCACTCTTACATAACCTATACCATTTTTTTTTCTTTAATCCTTTCTCAGATTTTGTTTTTCATTTTAGATATTTAGATTTTTCAATTTTCTTTCCAACAAGCACCCAAGTATAACTGTTTGCATCTTTCCACCACATCACAAAGATACTATCCAAATTTCATATAACAAAAAAATGAAAATAAGCTCAAAATTTAAGTGTGCTAATGGCTTGGCATTTTAGCTTTGGTGATAAAATGGTGGGGGTGACTTAACAAAAAATGGTGATATGCTCAAAGCTGTGTTCGCAATTGTAACATCCCCCAAACAACTAGACCCCTAGAGTGGTTTTGTCATGACTAGGTCATGACAAAACCCTAGGAAACTTGAAGAGACCACATGGCCTTAGCCAAGAAGAAGGAAACCACAGTGGTCTGCAAATAGCAATTTCCAGTTAACAAGCATAGGGTTGGACTTAAGGGCCTCACCTTGACCCTTTGACCCCATCATAGCATACCTAACCCTTTAGGGGTCCCCTTAGAGCACCAAGGATCCATTGGGGTCAACGAAAGAGGCCAAATTGACCAAAGTCAACCCTAACCCCAAATTGGTCAAAGTAGCCTAATTAGGGTCAATTGACCTCCACCTTGCCAAATTGACCCTACCTAGACCTTCCTAACCCTTAAGAGAGACCAATAGGTCACTACCCACCCATTGGGGTCAACCCAAATGGTTAAATTGACCAAAGTCAACTCTAGCCCTATTTTGGTCAAACCAACACCTTTTGGATTAATTGGCCCAATTGGGGCACCACCATGAACTTTGGGTGGTGTCAAGGGACTCAAGACACACCACTTGGACCATTCAACACATCAGTTGACCAAGTCAACACCTCAAGTCAACACTTGGTCTTACAAACTGGTATCAAAGGAAACCTCGATCCGAAGAAAAGAAGTCTACATCCCTGGGCCACCCCGCGCGAGTTTAGTTTGAGGACAAACTAAGCAGCGGAAGCAATGGTGTGCCCATATGGGGAAATCACATGAAGAAGTCCACTTTTAACTGAATCTTTTTAGCCAAATCTCCTTACGAGTGGCAAGTTTTCTTTTGTAGCCTGTGGCAAACCCTGCCCCTAGCAGGGAATACCTCCGGCTACAAAGATTTCATTAGATAGTCCTTTAGTGAACGAGTTAGATTTAAACTCCACTAGGACATGTGACTTACCATGACAATTTATACCATGCATGCCCTAGTCTGAAATAGACCGTAGGTATAACTTTGGTGAAGGTACGAGGATACCACAAAGAGGCTAGAGAAAGAGAGATTGACATATAAGCAGAATGGTAGGGGACTCGTAGATCTCAACCCTCGTACCGGTGACATTATTACATTGAGACAACCACCACGACAAACACCGGGGGTCGGATAAGAATTGAAGTTCAGAAGGGACCCATTTGGGATTGGGTGACATATTGACCCTGATAAGGTTGTCGTTGTGCAACCCCATACCCGTCGGGTGTGACCCTACCCAGATAGTTGGGACCCGAGGTGTCCTGTGATTGGCTAGCATTGATCGGGATGTGTCTAGGGGGTTTTGGTGTGCGTTTAGAGGGATGGTCTGCGGATATCCTTAGTGTAGGGTTTTATTAAAACACCCAATTTCCCACTCCCCCTGGCATTTAGGTGGATCTCCCCCTCAACCTAATTTCAGAACCCCCTCCTCTCGCTCTCGTTCGCACAGGGCGCCGCACTCCCCCCCCCCCCCCCTCGATCTCTCTCTCTATCGCTCTCATTCGCACAGGGCGCCGCACTCCCCCCCCCCCCCCCCGATCTCTCTCTCTCGCTCTCAGTTGGCGTGGAGCAGTCGCAACCTTCATCTCCCTCCTCCCGTTTCCTCTCTCCATGGAGAAGACGCCAGGAGGAACTCCCTCACCCGAGCCCTCTTCTCCCTCTCTCCCTATCGGCCTGGAGCAAGGAGGAGCAGCCCCCGAGCTCTCTTCTACCTCTCTGCCCGTCGGCCTGGAATAAGGAGGAGCAGCCCCCGAGCTCTCTTCTCCCTTTCCCCTCTTCCTCGTCAACCCGGAGGAAGGGCAGCAGACTTTGTGGGCTTTTGTGGTCATTTAGAGTTCAAATCGATACGTGGAGAGCAGATCCGTGCGTGGACAGCCGCTGCACATTCTAGCCATCAAATCCGGGCACGTTTCCATGCCTCTGAAGCACACTTCAAGGGTAACGACTTTTCTTCTTGGGCAGGTGAAGCCCTTAATTAGCATGATTGCATGGAAGCCCCTCTCCACCAATGGGTGGAGGAACGGAGCTCTCCGACGGGTCGATGTGTACATCCCCACTTGTAATTGCATTAGCGTTCGGAAGCGCGAGTACGGATTTATGCATGCTGTGTGAAGCCCATCCAGATATGTCAATCTGGATTGGTGATGTTCTGGGGTTTCCGGAGAAGACTCCGAGGAAGTTGCATACTACTTGCTTGCAGGGGAGAAATATTGCCACCCCAAAAAAGGGGTGGGGTCGATAGGCTCCGGACTGTTGTAGCTGATCGATGTTCCGCTTGCCACCGCATGGCAGGACGTTGGCGTACAGGTGTTGCATAACAAAGCGGGAAATAGCGGGTTTAAGCCCAAGGTTGTGCCGGCCCGAGAAGGCCTTATTTATTTATATTGCCGGCCTGCGTGTCGAAGTATGAAATTCATATTCCTATAATCTGTGACACATGTTCTTTGTTTATCTTTACTAATGTAGTCAAGTGGGGGTCCAGAGGGAAATTTACTTGGAAACCCCTGAGAGTCCGTTAATAGTCTCCCGGAACAGCAGAGTCACGTTGTTGGCAGCCCCATTTGGTCTGCGTGTAGTAAAATTGTTAGGCGGGAGTACGATATTGGTCGACCGGATGAAAAAGGCTTTGCATAGATCCAGGGAGGTGCACCTATGGAGAGGAAGGGGTCGGCTCTGAGATTTTGGCCGGCCAAGAGAGCCCTCCAAAAGTGCCTTAGCTCAGCCTTTGGCTTGGGAGGGGAAGAGTTAGTTAGTCTTCCGGGTGTGTGGTGGGACCTCCATGCTGAGACCTTGGATCTGTACTTCGAGTTCCTAGTCTTGTGTCTAGATCGTTTACTTGAGCGTAGTAAGTGCGCGGTCACCCCTTTTTTGGGACCCCTAACTCCACAGAGACCGAGAAATCGGTTTCAACATTATGGTGCGGTGAGCGTGGAGAGTGACTAGCACAGAAGAACTCAAGCGAACGTCATGGCTAGAGAAGGGGAACTAAGTGACGACCAGGGCCATGCGCTGACACCCGCGGGAAGATGTGAGAAGTTCTACTAAGATAGTTCGATCATGTGTAAAGGGGACCATTAGAGGCACCAGTTAGGCATCGCATGATAAACGAGGGAGGGGTAGACCAATAAAGACTTGGAATGAAACTATACGGCAAGACACGATGCACTTAAGCATTAGTGAGGTTATGACTAGAGATAAGACACAATGGCGACAAAGGATCCATGTAGCAAACCCCACTATAGTGGGATAAAGGCTTGAGTGTTGTTATTGTTGTGTGTGAGCATGCTCAATATAATTGTATAAACATATTACATTTGTTGTGAAAATGATTTCTCTTAACCCCTAGAAATGAATTCTAAGAATGAAAAAAACAAGGCTAAGTAAATATGCGTCGAATAGTATTCGACGTTTCCTTCAGGTTAAGTCGAAGTAACTCTAGGAAGATTTCGACGTAAGTCTAGTCGACGCCACTCTGATTTCTAGTCGACGCATCTAATGAAGTCGACGCACCTCAGTCGATGCACCTTCCTTATTTTTCTCTCGACGTCCAGAAAGGATGCTCTCGACGCTTGCGTCGAATAGTAATATCGACGCACGTCGATTTCCATGACAGAATTTAAATATGCGCCAGATCTCTTTCCTTCTTTCAATAGATCTGATTTATATGGAATAAGTGTCAATATTTTATAGCCGTTCTGAATCATTCTTTCCTTATATCTGATTCTTGGCTAATTTGATTTAACTTATTTGGATATTATTTGAAATCTGAATTGGTTCTTTCCTTCTATAGAAATAAATATTATGGAAACATTTTCATCTTTCTATTTTTTTGACTGCTAATTAATTATCCTCCTATAGCATTATTTTGAATACACAGAGCTATAAATAAAGAGGAGGTCGGCAGAAAATGAAAGTTGAGTGATCCACCACATACATTTTGAAATAGAGGAAAAGCTCCCAAGAGAAAAGAGAGAAATTGAGAAAAAGCTCTGCAGCAACATTCAACCACTTCTTCTTCTTCTGCTTCTGAAATCACACTGCTGCAAAATCTGATAGCTCTCACAAAGAGATAAAGTCTGCAAATCTTCTTCTCTCTATAGAAGAAAGATTCAATTCACTTCTTGTGCTTCCAATCTTCTTGCTAGGAAGAAGATTCATTCTTGTCCTTATATCTTTCCTGCTTTCTTTCTTACATCTAACATTGTAAAAGAGTTTTTAGAATCTCTCTTCAAAAAATTCAGTGTACTGGTTCTAAGAGTATCCTTGTCAAAAGACTCAGTTGGTTCTAAGAGTCTCCTTGTCAAAAGACTCAGGGTGGTTCTAAGAGTCTCCTTATCAAAAGACTCAGTACAAGATAGTGAATTCCTACCAAGGGGGTAGAAGAGTGGACTACCCGAAGTTTGGGGAACCACTATATTTTCTTGTGTTGTGCTGTGATTTATTTTCTTGCATTTACTTTATTTTCTTGATTAATTCTTGTTGGTGTGTGGGAAGCCCTAATCTGTGATTATACACATATATATATATTAACTTTGCACAAAATATTTTTAATCTCTATTCACCCCCCCCCCCTCTAGAGAATTCTAGTGAGGTTAACTGTGCACTTTCAATTGGTATCAGAGGGAGGTTGATCTAAAAAGGATAACTCCTTGATCAAAAAGATCTTACCTCTCATATATATATATATTTTTCAAAACTATTTTATCATATGGCACAAATCAAAGATTATGCTTCCACCAGACCTCCAATGTGCAATCTTGAAAAGTTTGCAGTTTGGAAAACAAGAATTAGAGTTTATATGAATTCCATTGATGCTGACTTGTTTGATATTACTATGACAGGTCCCCCAAAGCCTTATAGAAAGGATGCAAATGGCAATGTCACACAAACACTTGTTCCAAGATCTGAGTGGACAGAAGATGAAAAGAAGGCAAGAACATATGATCTAAAGGCCATGAACATACTTGTCTCAACTCTCTCAGATTACATTTTTCAAAAGGTTGTTGACTGTGAATCATCCAAAGAAATTTGGGATGCTCTCACAAAGATGGTGGAAGGAAGTGCTGATGAAAAGAAAGATAAAAAGGCTTATTGATCTCTCAATATGAGAACTTCCAAAAGAAGGCTGAAGAAAGCATCTCTGAAATGTATGACAGATTCAGTTTGATCATCAATCAACTAAGAGAATTGGATAGAGAAATCTCTCTCACTGAGATTAATGACAAATTGCTAATGAGTCTCCCTAGTTCATGGGACTCAAGAATATGGGCAATAAGAGACACAAGAGGACAAAAAGAGATCTCAACAGATGCTCTCTTAGGAAAACTCAGATCCTATGAGCAGTTGCTGAAAACTAGAGAGGAGAAGGGAAAGAAGAGAAAACACTCCAATTTCCTCAAAAAGCAGGAACATTGCTCTAAAGGCAACAGAAGAAGGAACCCCTGTCACTGAAGAAGAATTATTCAGTTTCTTGGCCAGAAGATTTAAGAAATGGGTCAAGACAGATGGATCAAAAAGGAGGGAGTCAAAACCAAGGTATGACAAAACCCCCACTAAAGAAATTATTTGCTATTCTTGCAGGAAACCTGGACACATTGCCCCAGAATGTCCAGAGAATGCTGAAACAGAAAAGGATCTGAAAAAGAAAGATCTGAAGAAAAAGGGCAAGAAGAAAGAAAGAGGCTTCATTGCAGAAGTCTGGAGTGAAACAAACTCTGAGGATAGTTCATCCTCTAAGAGTGATAATGAAGAATCTAGGCAAGAAGACCTATGCTTGATGGCCTTTGAAGACTCAAAGAATGATGATAAATCATGGAGTGAAACAGGATCAGAAGAAAGCATATCTTCTGATGATGAAAAAGAAAAGAACCTCATTCTCATTGAGGAATCTGAGGATGAGGATGAGGTAAGCATGTTTGATGAAATAGATTTTCAAAGTGATAATTTTAGAAATGATTTTATGGGAATGTACCTAGATCAACTAAAAATAAAACAAGAAATTAAAGATCTAAAAGAACAAATCAATGTAGCTAAAAACCAGAGAAACACAGAAATTAAATCCTCTAAAGATTATGAATCAATAGCTAGTAGAATAGAAAAGGAAATAGAAAGGGCTAGAATAGAAAATCAGTTCCTTAAGGATAAAGTAACCCAGGCAAAAGCCTTTGAAGAATCAATAAAAATGAGAAGCCAAACTCTTAAGGAAATCACTGAATAACAAAAAATAAGACACAACCATCTTGGGCTAGGGGCTGATCCCTCAATCAGCCTAATTCCATCCAACAAACCTGCTTGGATGAGCCCTGTAAAATTCACTAAACCTGTCAAAATGACAAACCAAGAAAATGACCCAAAAGATAAGGAAGAAAACTCCTTCAAAGAAATAAAGGAATTTGATGAAACATCTTATTATTCAGCTGATGACTCACAAACTTCATCTGAAGAAACAATCAAACCAAGAAAAACAAGACATAAAGGAGTAAAAACAGAGAAAGGCAAAATGAAAATTTATGAAGATACAGTTGCGTCGACTTCATATCGACGCATGCACGATAGTGCGTCGACTTCTACTCAACGCAATCTCTCAGATGCTTCGACCTCTTCTAGATGGATGAACAAAAGCACGTCGACTTCCAATCGACGCAACTTTTTCTATGCGTCGAAATCATATCGACACCATCTGGAGAAAGCGCCGAATACAAATCAACGTGACTATCAACATGCGTCGAATGGATATCGACGCACAAAAATTCAGAACAATTTAAACATCTTTCCTCCAAAAGTCTTTCATCCTAACCCTTATTCAGGACTCATTCATCCTAATCATGAATTCTATCCAAATCAAACCCTCTATTCTAACCAACACTCTTATCCTCATCAACACTTCTATCCTACTCTAAACTCAAATTCTCATAATAATAGGATAATCAAATGCTATATATGTAACAAAACTGGCCACCTTGCCAAACAATGTTGGCATAATCAATCAAACTAACTGTAAAAATTAGTCATAGACTGTCTTAGAAAAGCTTTAGAACTAGGAAGAGACAACAAGAAATAAGAACATAGAGTGGTTCAGAAAAATCAAAAGTCACGTCAACTTCTACTCGACGCTCCGTAGATGACTCAGATCAACAGGTGTAATCGACGCATGCGTCGACTACTATCGACGCATACGTCGATAGGAAACCCTATCATACCAAATCAGACCATATCGACATTCACGTCGAATTCCACTCGCCGTAACGTCGACTTCATAAAAACGAGCGGCAATACTAAAATATTCTCAGTCACATCCACTGAAGTACCGAATAAGCCTCGAATTGAGTCCCGTTTCGACGCTTCACCTGACTTAAATAAACTCTTCAGTTAGAAAACCTTCGCGATTCTGCATCTATCATCCTTCTTGCTCCTCTGTCCAGCTGATTCTTTTTCCCTCTCTCATCGATCTTCAATGGCTCCCAAGATAAATTCTGGGTTCGATATCGACCTCGAATCCTTCCAAGCAGCAGCAGAGAACTATAAGAACATCATAGCTCTCTTCACTGAAGCAGGACTGGACAAGCTCATCTCCACTAGGAGCAAGCTTCTGGAAACTGAGCTCACAGAGCTCATAACTCATGTTCAGATTTCTGAACAAGGAGAAATCCAAGGAACACTATATGAGACACCAGTCTCAATCTCAGCAGAACACATTAGGGCCACCTTTGATCTCCCATCAGGTATATCCTAATGTCATCTTTGTTCAACTAAAATAGGGAAAGGAAATCTCATAAGTCTTCATCATTTCCTATTAGGTGATGAATCTATAGACCTCACACCTGATGAAATCAAGCATCTGCTAACCACCATGAAGTTCTCAAGGGATAAACCAAACCATCTAAAGAAAATAGACTTTTCTGAGGAGTATAGACTACTAGCAGATATAGTAGGAAAGATATTACTATGTAAGATATCTGCCCATGATGCAGTGCCCAAGCAGCAACTGAACATCATGGGAGCTCTGGCGTTAAAGAAGAAAATAGACTGGGCCAGCTGTTTGCTCAAGATGATAGGCTCTAGATATTCCCACAAAGAAAATGCCTACATGAGAATGATGAGTCAAGTACTGTTCCACTCCTTCCCTGACCTATGTAGGTCAAAAGGAATTCCCATCCCTCCAGGAAAAAGGATGTCCACAACCCTATTTTCTAAATGGGTCAGGCAAATCCCTAAGCCTGGTTCCATCCCTGAAAGGACTCCATCTCCTCCTATCTCTCCTGCTCATCCTCCTCCTCCTCCTCCTTCTCAAACAGTCACATCTTCTGTCCCAGCATCATCCTCACCAATACCTCCTCAATCACCTGCTCAACCTTCTTCTATTCCTCCACCTCCTCCATCAAATATACCTCCTCAAGATGATAGAATCCCCTCTCCACATCCATTATCTCCTCCTCCTCCTCTATTACCTCTTCCTCCACCATCACCTCCTCATCAACTATCACACCATGAACCATCTGAATCCACTGAGGCTCTCATCACCCAGTGCATACAATCCACAGCTCAAAGATTCCAAGCAATGCTAGATGAGCATTGCTCCCAGATTCATTCCTCCATCCTTCACATGCACACCCAAATAGATGGGGTCAGTGCCTCTGTGCAAGATCTGAAGTCATCTCTCTCTTCCTCTAGAGTGACTAGGTCTTTCTTAACCTCCTTGGCCAAGAAGGTCAAGAAGGGGGAGAATCTAGATGAAGATCAGCCCTCCAATCCTAAATCTCCTTCTCACAAATCCCTTCCTACCTCAAAAACTGACAGTCTAGCACTGCTCAAAACCCTTGGGAATGAGATAGTACCTGAGCTCCATATTGATGAACAAACAATAGAGGTACTCAGCATAGCAAGAGAGGTTGCAGACCAAGTGGCACTACTGCAAGGGGAAGCAAGCAGAGCTGAAAAAGAAGATGGGGCTGAAGATGAGAAAGTTAAAGAAACTAAACCTCAGGGGGAGCTGGAAATTGTGATAGCTGAAGTAGGAGCTAAGGAGCTGGATACCATTGTGAATACAGCTGAAAATGAAAAAGAGCAGCCAGATGCTGTGTTACCTGAAGCTGAAACTCAGGGGGAGCTAGATGAAACTCAAAGGGACTCAACTGTTGTGACTCAGGGGGAGATGAGGGTGCTATCTGCTGTTGAGAAAGAGCAACCTACCAAAGTCTTCAAAAGAAAAAGAAAGACTCCTCCTACCCCTCCTGAGTGTTAATTTGGTTTCTAAAAACATTAATGAAAATTTTTATGTTCAAAACATTGATTGGTCAATATATATATATTCTCTTCTGAGTTGGTGTATATACAACTTTCTTTCCTTCTTTCCTTTTTGGTTACTCAATATATTTCTTATCTTTACAAATGCTGTGCTGGGTTAATTATATGCTAGTACAATTTCCCTCTAAATAGGGTTAAGACAAATAGGGGGAGATTGTTGGGAAAATGATTTCTCTTAACCCCTAGAAATGAATTCTAAGAATGAAAAAAACAAGGCTAAGTAAATATGCGTCGAATAGTATTCGAGGTTTCCTTCAGGTTGAGTCTAAGTAACTCTAGGAAGATTTCGACGTAAGTCTAGTCGACGCCACTCTGATTTCTAGTCGACGCATCTAATGAAGTCGACGCACCTCAGTCGATGCACCTTCCTTATTTTTCTCTCGACGTCCAGAAAGGATGCTCTCGACGCTTGCGTCGAATAGTAATCGACGTACGTCGATTTCCATGACATAATTTAAATATGCGCCAGATCTCTTTCCTTCTTTCAATAGATCTGATTTATATGGAATAAGTGTCAATATTTTATAGCCGTTCTGAATCATTCTTTCCTTATATCTGATTCTTGGCTAATTTGATTTAACTTATTTGGATATTATTTGAAATCTGAATTGGTTCTTTCCTTCTACAGAAATAAATATTATGGAAACATTTTCATCTTTCTATTTTTCTGACTGCTAATTAATTATCCTCCTATAGCATTATTTTGAATACACAGAGCTATAAATAAAGAGGAGGTCGGCAGAAAATGAAAGTTGAGTGATCCACCACATACATTTTGAAATAGAGGAAAAGCTCCCAAGAGAAAAGAGAGAAATTGAGAAAAAGCTCTGCAGCAACATTCAACCACTTCTTCTTCTTCTGCTTCTGAAATCACACTGCTGCAAAATCTGATAGCTCTCACAAAGAGAGAAAGTCTGCAAATCTTCTTCTCTCTATAGAAGAAAGATTCAATTCACTTCTTGTGCTTCCAATCTTCTTGCTAGGAAGAAGATTCATTCTTGTCCTTATATCTTTCCTGCTTTCTTTCTTACATCTAACATTGTAAAAGAGTTTTTAGAATCTCTCTTCAAAAAATTCAGTGTACTGGTTCTAAGAGTATCCTTGTCAAAAGACTCAGTTGGTTCTAAGAGTCTCCTTGTCAAAAGACTCAGGGTGGTTCTAAGAGTCTCCTTATCAAAAGACTCAGTACAAGATAGTGAATTCCTACCAAGGGGGTAGAAGAGTGGACTACCCGAAGTTTGGGGAACCACTATATTTTCTTGTGTTGTGCTGTGATTTATTTTCTTGCATTTACTTTATTTTCTTGATTAATTCTTGTTGGTGTGTGGGAAGCCCTAATCTGTGATTATACACATATATATATTAACTTTGCACAAAATATTTTTAATCTCTATTCCCCCCCCCCCCCCCCCCCTCTAGAGAATTCTAGTGAGGTTAACTGTGCACTTTCAACATTTTCTATTGGCAATAAAATAAGATCTATCCCTTTTCATTTAATTCAGAGTCATTTGGGTGTCATATAATACTCAAATATAAGTGGAGCTCGTTGGTTTGTATCATTTAGTGATAGTAGCATCAGGGTCACTTCGATTTTCCTTAAACTTATATATTTTTTATAATTATTACAAATTGTTATGATATAATGTCACTTTGGTGGTAAAATACAAAGTTCGGGTATTAAAGATTATCTCCCAGACTGACTTTCTACTTTAATGTGTCTAAATCATATTGGGGAAGCCATCATTACTACTCATCTTACAAATGACCTTCCATCTAGAATTTTGGGTTTTAAATGTCCTATGAGTATGCAACCAAATGTCTATCCTAGAAGTTTTTGTTGTCCTTTTGTTCATTATCATAGTCCTAATATGGAGAAATTGAATCACAGGGCTATTAAGGGTGTTTCTAGGATATCTTTCCGCTCAAACAATGTTATAAAATCACCATTATCCATCTAAGAAATCATGTCTATGCAGATGTCACATTCGTGAGGGAGAATCATACTTTGTACCATCTCATCACCAGGTGAGGATATTAACATGGAGGAGCTCCGGGACCTGGCCACCATTCGCCAGGAGGAAATCAAGAGGCAGATGGCCAAGTATTTTGATCACCACGTCTGGGTAAAGTAGTTCGAAAAGGGGGACTTGGTCCTGAAGAAGGTAGATGCGGTAGGGAGAGGAGCCGCTATAGGTAAACTAGAGCCCAACTGGGAGGGGCCTTACGTTGTAAGTGAAGTGCTTAAGTCGGGAGGGTATCACTCCCAGGATGTGGAAGGGTTACCTCTCGGCCGAGCCAGGAGTGGGGACGACTTGAAAAGATTCTATCTGTGAAAATTTTTGTAACCAACTTGTTGTGCGTTTCATTATCTATGCATATATTCTGAGGTCTTTTTTGAGCAGGTGGCATGTTGTTTGGCGCTGGAATGCCCCAGATCGATTTCGATGTCGGGCTCTCATAGATGGTGGGTCAGGTTGATCTCTGGAGAGGCTGGCGAGTGGCAGGTTCTTTGGCGCTGGAATACCCCAGATCGATTCCGCTGCCGGGCTCTCATAGACGGTAGGTCAGGTTGATCTCTGGAGAGGCTGGCGAGTGGCAGGTTCTATGGCGCCAGAATGCCCCAGATCGATTCCACTGTCGGGCTCTCATAGACGGTGGGTCAGGTTGATCTCTGGAGAGGCTCGCGAGTGGCATGTTCTTTGGCGCTGGAATGCCCCAGATTGATTCCGTTGTCGGGCTCTCATAGACGGTGGGTCAGGTTGATCTCTGGAGAGGCTGGCAAGTGGCAGGTTCATTGGCACTGGAATGCCCCAGATCGATTCCGCTGCCGGGCTCTCATAGAGGGTGGGTCAGGTTAATCTCTGGAGAGGCTGGCGAGTGGCAGGTTCTTTGGCACTGGAATGCCCCAGATGGATTCCGCTGCCGGGCTCTTATAGACGGTGGGTCAGGTTGATCTCTGGAGAGGCTGGCGAGTGGCAGGTTCTTTGGCGCTGGAATGCCCGAGATCGATTCCGCTGCCGGACTCTCATAGACGGTGGGTCAGGTTGATCTCTGGAGAGGCTGGCGAGTGGCATGTTCTTTGGCACTAGAATGCCCCAGATCGATTCCGCTGCCGGGCTCTCATAGACGGTGGGTCAGGTTGATCTCTGGAGAGGCTGGCGAGTGGCAGGTTCTTTTGCGCTGGAATGCCCCAGATCAATTCCGCTGCCGGGCTCTCATAGACGGTGGGTCAGGTTGATCTCTGGAGAGGCTAGCGAGTGGCATGTTCTTTGGCGCTGGAATGCCCCAGATCGATTCCGCTGTCGGGCTGTCATAGACGGTGGGTCAGGTTGATCTCTGGAGAGGTTGGCGAGTGGCAGGTTCTTTGGCGCTGGAATGCCCCAGATCGATTCCGCTGTCGGGCTCTCATAGACGGTGGGTCAGGTTGATCTCTGGAGAGGCTGGCGAGTGGCAGGTTCTTTATGCTGGATTGCCCCGGACGATCCCACTGCCAGGCTCTCATTAGCCGGTGGTTCAGGTTGATCTCGCGGAGAGGCTGGCAAGGTGACAAGTTCTTTATAATGGCAGGTTGACCTCTCGTGGAGGCTCTTTGGTTTCAGCTCTGAGATGGTTCCGCTGTTCGGACTCTCATCTAACCGGCAGAGCGGGTATACCTCTCGGATGACAGTTTGAGAAAGGAAGTTCTGGAAGGTTGTCTCCAAAATAGTTTTGTCGATTTAACTCTCATTTCCAATAGGGAACAAGTGAGCCTGATAAGTAATTCCCAGGTGTAGAGTCTCTTAGATGACAGTTTGATCTTCTTATGATATTGTTAGAATGCGACACCAGCGCACCAAAATTCTTTTTGTTTTCACATCAAATATGTCTCATCATAATCTTTAATTGATGAACTGCTAAAATGAGATAATATGCTGCACATTATGACACAATAATGTATGTCGATGCTTCTTGGATGGTTTTATTTCATCCTTTGTTAAAATGGTAAATCAGTGACGCCTTGATGGTGCATGCAAGTAATTTATCAGATCATTTTGGATGACTCTTTTGGCTTGCATGGTAGTTTATTATTAAAGGTTAAGAAGATACCTTCTGCAGGTTTCATGGTATGCATGGCGCCTAATTGACTGTTATGCTTGGTGTTATGAGCAGAATCAGGCCTAGGGTAAAATCCATCTTTTGTATTTTTGAACTAAACATATAACTATTTTAGATAAAAAAATACACATGAAACTATTTAGGTACTCCAACTCAGAGATTTGGACTTCAGTGTTATGAAAATTATGGTTCATGCTGCATCCTCTATTGCGGATATTACTTCATGCTTCCAGCATTTAAGAGAACATGCAAAATTATATAGTGATGTCATAATTGATAAATGCTTTCCGGAAAAACTAAAAGTACTAGTTGGATTTTCATAGGGCGACAGGAATTAATGAAAAGATCAAAGATCGAAAGAAGGCAACTTGTCAAGGATGGTAATTCCAGTGTGTTGTCAAGTTTACTTTTTTTAGCTTCTGCATTCTCTCTCTGGAGTTATATATTATAGGACTTCAATCGTTACTGGTTGTACAACTGCAAAAATGGTTTTGGTATTACAGAGAGTGAAGAAATACCTTATCATGTGCTGCCATTTCATTACTATTTTTTGATGTAAAATCCAACTTGAGATTGTGCAGAAGATAATGGGAATAATAAGATATTGGCTAATGTTATTTGAAGGTTAGAGGTGATTTTTACGGAAGAAGTATCCAATTTTAAGACCTTTCATCCTACCCTTATTTGGAGCTATTCCTTAGTTGTTGGCACTATCATTGTTGGATCACTTATCTATTTTGTGCATGAATTTTATTCCATCTTTTGTATTTTTATAAACCCTAGGGGCATCACTATAATTTTTGGGCATCCCCCTTATTTATAGGTGTGTTACCTAATATAACACACAACTTTTCATTTCTCTTCATGGTATCCGAGCGTGCATTTCTACCTTAGTTGAGAATCTTCTCTATCTTTGAATAGTGGTCTCAAATTAATTTTTTACTGATTTTTGCAGCCTCTTAGTTTTCCCTCAGAAGAGAAAACCAACAAACCATGGTATGGCCATCAATAAAAATAATGAGTGGCCTTGGCTAGAAATATTTTTGATACTAAATAATTCTCACATGTCACTATGAATGAGTGAGAAAGGATGAGATTCAATATAAGGCTTTAGCATATAAGGGATCAGCTATGCTTGATAAATTGATAGTTTTCACTGACAATCGAAGTTCTTTAAGAATAGTTTGAAAACAGAAGCTTAAGATAATGAATCCTACAATGGCACAACATTATTTGATTAGTTTTAGAAACAAAATCAGATTCATTCTAAATTGTCAATGCATGATTGTTTATGTAATCATTATAGATAATAGTGAACATTCTTTTCATCAACACTGTCAATCATCCCTGAGGCCCATTCCTGAATAACACAATATGCAACAGTAAAAATGACTGCAATCCAAATTATGAGTTTGCTTGCTAGTAGACATTAGGTTGCATGACATTTTGAGAACATGAAGGGCATAATGTTTCTACCATAAAAAAGAAGGCATAGTGTATAACCAAGGTTGTTGACAACCAAATTGGTCATTTAAAAGGAACAAAGGAAAAGGTTATCACATCAGGACAAATATGAGTACAAAAAAGAGAAGAATCATCATTCATTTGATTATATACCCATATTTTTTCGGGTCGGCTCCCACCCACCGGATACTTGGGGTTGGACATTTCTTTCTAAGCGTGGGACACGCTCGCAAAGAGAGGGGATTGTGTATACCTGTCGGGTGTGACCCTCACCAGATAGTTGGGACCCGAGGTGTCCTGTGATTGGCTAGCATTGATCGGGTTGTGTCTAGCGGGTTTTGGTGTGCGTTTAGAGGGATGGTCTGCGGATATCCTTGGTCTAGGGTTTTATTAAAACCCCCAATTTCCCACTCCCCCTGGCATTTAGGTGGATCTCCCCCTCAACCTAATTTTGGAACCCCCTCCTCTCGCTCTCGTTCGCACAAGGCGCCGCACTCCCCCCTCCCCCCCCCGATCTCTCTCTCTCGCTCTCATTCGCACAGGGCACCGCACTCCCCCCCCCATCTTTATCTCTCGCTCTCGTTCGCACAGGGCGCCGCACTCCCCCCCCCCCCCCCCCCCCGATCTCTCTCTCTCTCTCGCTCTAGGTTGGCGTGGAGCAGCCGCAACCTTCATCTCCCTCCTCCCGTTTCATCTCTCTCGATGGCAAGGAGCCGAGCTCCTCTCGCATGGAGAAGCCCCCTGGAGGAACTCCCTCACCCGAGCCCTCTTCTCCCTCTCTCCCTGTCGGCCTGGAGCAAGGAGGAGCAGCCCCCGAGCTCTCTTCTCCCTCTCTCCCTGTCGGCCTGGAGCAAGGAGGAGCAGCCCCCGAGCTCTCTTCTCCCTTTCCCCTCTTCTTCGTCAACCCGGAGCAAGGGCAACAGTCTTTGTGGGCTTTTGTGGTCGTTTAGAATTCAAATCGACACGTGGAGAGCAGATCCGTGCGTGGACGCCTGCTTCACACGCTAGCCGTCAAATCCGGGCACGTTTCCATGCCTCCGAAGCACACTTCAAGGGTAACGACTTTTCTTCTTGGGCAGGTGAAGCCCTTAATTAGCATGATTGCATGGAAGCCCCTCTCCACCAACGGGTGGAGGAAGGGAGCTCTCCGACGGGTCGATGTGTACATCCCCATTTGTAATTACATTAGCGTCCAGAAGCGCGAGTAGGGATTTAGGCAAGCTGTGTGAAGCCCATTCGGATATGTCAATCTGGATTGGTGATGTTCTGGGGTTCCCGAAGAAGACTCCGAGGAAGTTGCATACTACTTGCTTGCAGGGGCGAAATATTGCCACCCAAAAAATGGGTGGGGTCAATAGGCTCCGGCCCGTTGTAGCTGATCGATGTTCTGCTTGCCACCGCTTGGCAGGACGTTGGTGTACAGGTGTTGCAGAACAAAGTGGGAAATAGCGGGTTTAAGCCCAAGGTTGTGCTGGTCCGAGAAGGCTTTATTTATTTATATTGCTGGCCTGCGTGCCGAAGTATGGAATTCATATTCCTGTAATTTGTGACACATGTTCTTTGTTTATCTTTTCTAACGTTATCAAGTGGGGGTCCAGAGGGAAATTTACTTGGAAACCCCTAAGAGTCCGCTAATAGTCTCTCGGAACAGCGGAGTCATGTTGTTGGGAGCCCCATTTGGTTTGCGTATAGTAAAATTGTTAGGTGGGAGTACGATATTGGTCGACCGGACGAAAAAGGCTTTTCATAGATCCAGGGAGGTGCACCTATGGAGAGGAAGGGGTCGAATCTGAAATTTTGGCCGGCCAAGAGAGCCCTCCAAAGGTGCCTTAGCTCAGCCTTTGGCTTGAGAGGGGAAGAGTTAGTTAGTCTTTCGGGTGTGTGGTGGGACCTCCACGCTGAGACCTTGGATCTGTACTTCGAGTTCCTAGTCTTGTGTCTAGATCGTTTACTTGAGCGTAGTAAGTGCGTAGTCACCCCTTTTTTGGGACCCCGAACTCCACAGAGACCGAGAAATTGGTTTCAACAGTCGTAGAAGTTACCTAGAAGAGTCTAAGGTGTGGAGTATACCAATGAGCCTCAAGATAAAACCCCAAGTCTAAGGTTGTGTGCCCTAAGAATTTTTTGCATACTTGGGACGAATATAACTTGGTGATATTGAAGATACTCAGCCCAAAATAGATAGTGACTTATTTTTTGTTTATTGGGGCTTATCTTTTGTTTATTGGGCAAATTAATGACTGACTTGGGTTTCCCTTAGATTTAATTTAGAAAGTGTTGCGTCGTGAACATAATGATTTTGAAGTTGATCATATTCGACGTTCCTCGGGCAAGGATGAGATAGTGTAAAAGTAGGTCTGGAATAATGATCTGAAGTATTACCAGGACAATGGATAAACATCGTTGATCAAACAACATGTTGGGTATTGTGTCCACAATCACCTAGATTTGAAGATGTCCCCTAGTGAACTAAAATGAATTGAGTATGTATTTGATGATTTCTGTTTAGATGTGTTATGACAGGTCTTAATGCTAAGTGCACACCAAAGTCAGGTAGCAATGGATCACCAAACACAGTTCTAGACAATGTAATCCCTCATTGTATAGAACAAAGTGTTGGTCCATGTGTAATCTCTCTCTTGGGGTGTACTTCATATACTCATAACTTAAGGCTTTCAAGGTTGAGGAGTGGAGCAGGTTTTCAGAAGAAAAGAAAAATTCTGCTGAGTTAATTCGTCGAGATGACTCGGGTCATTCCAACGAATCCCGACGAATCCAGACAGAAGACCTTTGTCTTGGTTTAGAAGAAAAATCTGCAGCTAAGTCCATTCGTCGAGATGACTCGGGTCATTCCGACGAATCCCGACGAATGCTGATAGAGGTCATTTTGGCTGGGGTGTGAAGAAAATTCTGCAGCTAAGTCAATTCGTCTGATGTTCTCGTGAACTCCCGACGAATCCCGACGAATGGTAACAGAAAGTGTTTTTCACGGGTTGTTCAGTGTTTCCCTGTGGCCAAGTCAATTCGTCGGATGTTCACGTGAAGTCTCGATGAATGACGGACAGACGGATTTCAAATCTTCGTTTCGTTTTCGAAAATTAGGGTTAGCCACCATGAACAGTACACGTGTCGCCTCTCCCTTCATTATCGCACGAGCCGTTGAAGTCCTCCCTATAAATAAATCCTTATTTTAGGGCAATGGCATCAATCTTAAAAAAAATCGATCTAAAAATCTCTCTTCAGCCGACAGTTCAGAAAAGATAAAGCTAAAAGTCGATCTCCTTTCTCTTTTGCTGAACAAGAATTCTGAGACCTAACATTTGCTGCTCAAAGATCCTTTCTCTATTGTTGTTAGAGATTTCTCAAAAGAAGGCCTTTGATCTTATTGTTGCTCTTATTATTGAAGATTCTTTCAAGTAAGTCAAAGGGCCTATTCAGATCTGGTTAGCCAAGTCTTCTCTCTTCCACATCTTTCAAGTGCCAAGCTTTCTTTCAAGGTTGAGAAGAAGACTCAGTATTCAAGATCTGAAGTTAATCTCTTTAGAGGATAAGAAGAAGTATTTTGTTTCAATATCTTTTCTTTTGTAGGAGTTTTCACTCCGAGATTATTTGTAGGTGTTGTTTACTCCGAGGTGTAGGAGTTATTATACTCCGAGTTGTAGGAGTGGTATACTCCGAGTTGTAGGAGTTTTGACTCCGAGGTGTAAGATTAGTTATAATCTGAGATTGGTGAAGTAGCCGAGTCTAGCCTCGAAGTGCTAGATAGGCGAGGCGGGAAAGAGGACTACCCACATCGGGGAACCTCTATAAAATCCTTGTGTCTGTGCTGTGTTTGATTGTTTGTTTTTCTGTGTTAAATTTTTAATTCCGCATAAAGACATAGAATCCACCTATTCACCCCCCTCTAGGTGATTTAGGCCGCAACTAGATACTTTCAATTGGTATCAGAGGTAGGTTGTTCGCTATAAGGCTAACACCTTGAACAAGACTCCTCATCTAGTTGCTAAAGCAAATATGTCTGGAATGGATAAGGCCAAGGATTCCGTCAAGTTGCCAGTCTGCACCAAAGAGAACTTTCCTATGTGGAAGGAAAGAGTAAGATTCTACATGGAAGCTGCTGACCCAAGAATCTTTCAGATCGTGGAAGAAGTGTTTGCCCGGAAAACCGCTTCTCGGTTTGAACCATTATCAGACCGCTCGGACTCCTGGGCTAAGCCGCTGGGTCCTGGAATCGGCGGTTCTCAGTTCAGGAAGGGCCAGGCCGGGCGGCCTGGTGTCATTTCCGGATCGCCCCCAAAGGGATAAGATCGTCAAAGAGCCAAGGCAAGAAGTTCATCCGCGGTCTCAGCCAGAAGGCCGCGCGGGTTGTCCCATAGAAACTCGAAGTTCCAGCCCCGAAGAACAGGCCGGGGCTCCAGATCGAAGGCTATCCAAGTTACCTCTTGAAGATCGGCTAAGTCATGACCAGAAGGCAGACCGCGGCCTCAATCTCCAAACCGCGCGGTCTGCATTATTGACTTGGTCCCGATGTCCTCAGCCGCAAGCAAGACAGGTCGGGAAGGCAGGCCGTCAGATCGCGCGGCCTCTTTCTTTTTCTTCTTTGTGTATCCCGTCACCGCCTGCCCGTTTCTCCTGTACCCGGGCAGGAGGTTATTTTATCCCTGCCCAATCGGGCAGGCCCCCAAACCTATAAATAGGGGGCGGCACTGTTCACAAGACACACACTCGAATCCAAGAGCTCGCTTGTCTGAGCTCCGGTCTCGAGTTTCAGGTCTTGCGAACTGTTCGACCGGCCGGCTTCTGTTCTTTCACATTTGTAACCGCTTCTTTTCAATCAAAGGAAAGCCCGTCGCAGGAGTGGCATTTGCCGCGACGGGCGAAGTCTGGCCTCGACCGCTGCTAGCGGTCTGAATTCTCTAACTAAATAGTAACTGATAGTCCGCAGCCTTCAATTTTCTTCGTAAGCGCACTTTTGAATCGAACAGAAACACGCGACCTTCAGATCGCAGACTGTCAGCGAAATCCTTGGTTCAGAATGTCAGACCGCCAGCTCCCTCCAAAAGACCGATCCGACCACAGTGAAGACTCTTTGTGGGAAGCTCTGGAGCAGACAAAGAGAGAGGCCGACCAGGCTCGGCAGGCGACTGATCAGCGTCTGGACGCGATCACTCAGGCCCTAACTCTACTAACCGAGCGGTTAGCCCCTCAGCAGGCCGCGGCTCACCAGGCGGTCACTCCTGTTTTACCTCCTCCACCTCCATACCCGTTCGCGCAAGTCGCTCATTCCCGACCACCACAAGAAGGTTCCGCGGACCGGCCGAATTTCTACCAAGAGGCCGCGCGATGTATGCCAGCTCGGGTCCTTGACTTTCAAGGGGCGACCTCTCAGGCCGCTCATTTTCCCTATCCGCCTGAGGTCGCCGCCTTCCAATCATATCCGGCTGGAGCACCTGCCCGCTCCTATCATGCGGCCTGTCCGCCAATGACCGCAGCCGAGATCCCTTATAACCCTGCTTTCCCTCTGTACGAGGATGCTGAGGAGAGTTCTCCCTTCACCGACGAAATCCGAGGAGAGCCGGCCCCAAACAACTTTCGAGAACCACGTATGTCAGCATATAGTGGGGAGTCCGATCCAGCAATACACCTCCAGGCATTTGAATCGGCTGTTGCTCTGAGGACCGTCACTGATGCAACAAAGTGCAAGCTCCTGGTGACATCCTTTGATGGGCAGGCCAGAGAATGGTTCTATGGATTGCATCCTCGATCTATCAGATGCTTTGCGGAGTTGCGTAGAGAATTTCTGCTTCGATTCTCTACCTCTAAGAAGAGGAAGAATGGTCCGGCAGCCCTATTCGAGATACGACAGCAAGAAAACGAAACGTGGGCCCGTTTCGTCGATCGTTTCCAAAGGGAAATAATGGAGGTACAAAACGTCGATCCGGAGTTATATAGGGTCGCACTAATGCATGGCCTTAGGGAGGGGCCGCTGAAGATTGAAGCCCAAATCAGGGAACCAAAGACATATCAAGAAATGATTAGTCTGGCAAACAAATTTATCAGGGGGGAAAAGACTAATCCGGGTTACGTTGCCAAGTTGCTCAGCGACAACGATCAGTTCAATTCTGCATCAACCCATCAGCAACGTTATAATCACTCGTCTCGGCCTGATTTCGAGCCTCGGGCTCAAAGGGGAAGGAATCTTAAGCCCAAGCAACCATTCATTGGCCATCAACGGTTTCAAGATCAGAAACCGCCGTTGGCCATCGCACCCACTCAACCCATGGGAGTTCCGCAAATCATGCCCGTATATCTGCCACAATACATCGCACAACCATCTCCACCTATCCCATCCATCCGATATGATGAATCACAAGATTCATTCACCCCACTCAACGTCACCATGAATGAGGTCGTGCAGATTCTTCAGAAGAGGCCTGACTTTAAAAGGCCCCCTCCTTTGAAATCAGAAGTTCGCAATCGGAACCCAAACCTTTATTGTGAATATCATAAAGAAGAGGGGCATCAGACTGAAGATTGCCGGGCCCTCCGGTGGTTGATAGAAAAACTCCTGAAAGAGGGAAAGTTTCGGGGGTTGATTCGGCAAGAAACTCCGGTTGAACCGCGAGCTGAGAAGAAGAAGGAGGCAGTCGAAGTAACATGGGAGTGTGCTGATGTAGAGGAGGCCGGTGGTTATGGGGATATACATCCCGCAGCCGAATGCATAGAGGTAAATGATGTTGGCTCTCTCGGCAACATCTATTGCATCCATGGTGGGGCAGGGATAGAATCCTCCCGAAAATCTAGCATCGGGAGAGTTACAAAGCAAGAAGTGGCAGTTGCCTCCACTTCTGCCCCGGAAAGAACGGTTGTTACGTTTGGCCAGGAAGATCTCTCCCCAAATACAAATCCGTTCGATGACGCGGTGGTGATAAAGGCGGTTATTGAGAATTACGCAGTGCACAAAATTTTGATCGATACCGGCAGCTCGGTTAATCTCATCTTTCGCCAAACGTTTGAGGCCCTCAAGACTGGAAAGGCCTTACTCTCCACGGAAGGCCCCCTCTATGGCTTCTCAGGAGAAAAGAAGGAAGTGGAGGGGTGCGTGAAGCTTCTGGTATCGCTGGGGGGCATAACGAAGTTGGTAAACTTCGTAGTGGTGGAAGCCCCAAGTAGCTACTGCGCAATTTTCGGAAGGCCAATCCTGAATGCTTACAGAGCGGTAGTATCTACTTTCCATTTGGCCTTGAAATTCGCTGCTGAGGGGCGTCAGTATCGGATCCGGAGCGATCCAAAGGTGGCACGCGAATGTTATGTGAAGACAGTTAATGTGATCACCGAGGCACCACTTCACAAGGCCCAGAATGACATCCAAGAGGTGTCCGAACTCCCTGAAGAAGCTGAGGAGAGCGCGGAACGGAAAGGGACTTACCTGGAACCTGCCCAGGAGACCCAAGAGATCCCCATTGTTGAAGGGGAAGGGAAGAAGCTGATCATCAACGCCGAGCTATCGGGAGAGGAAAAGCTCCAGTTAACCTCCTGCCTGCTGAATAACTTGGACATCTTCGCTTGGTCGGCGGAAGACATGCCTGGAATAGATCCAGATGTCGCGTTCCATCACCTCAACGTTTCTTCGGAGTTCAAGCCAATCCAACAGAAGAAGAGGGAGGTAGCAACTAAGCTGGCGGTGCCTATCAAAGAAGAAGTTGCAAAGCTTCTTAAGGCCAATTTCATTTCTGAAATCCAGTACCCCACCTGGATGTCGAATGTAGTGATGGTGAAAAAGTCTGGGGGGAAATGGCGTATGTGTGTTGATTTCACTAAACTCAATAAAGCATGCCACAAGGATTGTTATCCCTTGCCTCGGATAGATGTTTTGGTAGATTCCGCGGTGGGATATAGTTTTATGAGTTTCTTAGATGCATTTTCTGGTTATCACCAGATTAAGATGCATAAGCCTGATATCCCGCATACATCCTTCATTACCAATGATGGATGTTATTGTTATCTCGTCATGCCTTTCGGCCTCAAAAATGCGGGGGCAACATATCAGAGGATGATGGACACAGTTTTTGAAAAACAAAAAGGGAGAAATCTGGAAGTATATGTTGATGATCTCCTTCTAAAAAGTAAAACTTTTTTAATCCATCTGGAAGACCTCGTAGAGACGTTCGCTACTCTACGGTGGTTCAAATTAAAATTAAACCCCTCGAAATGCGTGTTCGGGGCGAACAAGGGGAAATTTCTTGGACATCTTCTCACTCCTGATGGTCTCGCACCGAACCCAGATAAAGTAAAGGCCATCCTAGACATGACCCCTCCTCGTAATCCGAAAGAGGTACAGCAACTTGGTGGAAGGTTGGCAGGATTGAGCCGATTCATTTCCAAATCGGGAGATAAAAGCGCTCCGTTCTTCAAAACACTTAGGGGAGGATCTAAGTTTGAATGGAACGAGGAATGCAATAATGCTTTCGAACAATTGAAAAAGCAATTAACTTCAACCCCCCTTCTTCAAAGCCCTCGCGAAGGAGAAACACTATTCTTGTACTTGGGGGTGGGCCCTGATGCGATAAGCTCTGTCCTGGTTCGGGAAGAGAAAAAGAAGCAGTTTCCGATATATTATGTCAGCCATATCCTTAAAGATGCGGAAACTAGATTTTCAATCCTGGAGAAATTAGCCTTGGCTTTAGTCATGTCATCACGAAGGCTCCGCCCCTATTTTCAAGCTCATCCTATTCAGGTGGTTTCAGATCATCCACTGAGGAATATCTTGGAGAAGCCGGAACATTCAGGAAGGTTGGCCAAATGGGCAATCGAGCTAAGCGAGTTTGAAATACTGTACACTCCCAGAACGGCAATAAAGGCACAAGTATTGGCAGATTTCTTGGTAGACACGATGGAGTCTAATCCAGAGCAGGTAGTGCAATCTCCTTTGGCTTGGATCATTTATGTGGATGGGGCTTCTGGCAGGAACTCCGTGGGAGCCGGAGTGGTTTTGATCAGTCCAAACGGCATCAGGCTGGAACAGGCTATTAGATTCTTCTTTTCAGTTACAAATAACCAGGCCGAATACGAAGCACTCTTGGCCGGCCTGAGACTCACAAAGGAGCTTGGGATAGAACATGTTCATATGAAAACTGATTCTCTTGTAATGGCCTCGCAGGTTCTGGGGAACTACGAGACAAGAGAACCGATGTTGAGAAAATACCTATTCCTAGCTAAGAAAGAAATCGGGAGATTCAAATCCTTCATCATCGAGCACATTCCGAGAACGCAGAATGAAGAGGCAGACGAGTTGTCAAAATTTGGTCTTCCATCAGGGGGAGTAACCTCAGAACTTTTTCATCCGGCAACAGAGGAGACAGAGGAAGAAGAGCTCATGCAGATCGATCAGCATCCTTCCTGGAAAGACCCCTACGAATTGTTTCTGACAAAAGGAGAATATCATCCATCAATCAAGGACAAAAATAGGTTCAGAAGAAAGGCGGCTTACTACTACTTGATAGCAGGAGTCTTGTACCGAAAAACTTTGATTTCTCCCTCGGCACGGTGCGTTTCAGAAGAGGAGATCCCGGTCATACTTCAGGAAGTTCATTCTGGGGAGTGTGGTAGCCATTCAGGGGCGAAAACCTTAGAAAAAAGGATCCTGCGGCAAGGATACTTCTGGCCAACCATGAGAAAGGATGCTGAAGCATTCGCCAAGCGATGTGTCCAGTGCCAAAAGTTCGCTCCTCTTCAACATTTGCCTGCTCAGTCACTCAGGTCAATAACTGCGCCATGGCCTTTTGCAGTATGGGGAATGGATCTTATGGGGCCTTTCCCAATGGCCAGCGGACAACGTCGCTTTATCCTGGTAATGATCGATTATTTCAGTAAGTGGATCGAAGCAAAAGCATTAGCAAGAACTACCACCCAAATTGTCAGAAACTTCGTCTGGGGGGAAATTATCTGCCGACATGGAATTCCGTTGGCAATCGTCACCGATAATGGCCCACAATTCAACAATCCGGAGATGATAAGCTTCTGTGATCAGATAGGAATTGATCTTCGGTTTGCCTCAGTACACCATCCAAGGACCAATGGTCAAGTGGAGGCGGCAAACAGGCAAATTCGGCAGCTTTTGATGAAAAGAGTCTTGAACCAGAAAGGGAATTGGGCGGACCAACTTCCTTCCATCCTGTGGACCCTTCGTACTACTCCGTCCTCAGCTACCGGGGAGACACCTTTCAAATTATCTCATGGCTCGGAAGCTGTTGTCCCTGTGGAATTCGAGGTGGTCACTCCGAGGGTTATTTACGCCAAAGAAGGAGGAGAATCCTGGATAGATGAAAATGGTGAGGCCCTCATGCATAATCTAGATCTAATCGAGGAACTTCAGGATGAAGCAACAATCAGGCAGGAAGAAGTTAAAAGGAGAATGGCAAAATATTTTGATAAGAATGTCAGAGTGAAGCAGTTTGTAGTCGGGGATTTGGTGTTAAAAAAAGGTGGATGCCGCAGCAAGGTCTGGTAATGTTGGAAAGCTGGATCCTAATTGGGCAGGACCTTTCATCATCAAAGAAGTATCTAAGAATGGGGCCTACCGTCTCCAAACCAGCGAAGGAGAAGACATCCCACGCACGTGGAGCGGTGACGATCTCAAACGATTCTATCCTTGAAACTATTTCTTTTATTCTTTACATCTCTTTTTGGTATTGAATGAAAAGCCCTATACTGACATTTCTTCTTGTCTGATGGTTCTCTGCATCATAAATACAAACACACATATCTCACTCCCCGAACCTCTGAGATATCGCCAAATTCTGCTCGAACCCCCTCGGATTGTAGTCATAGCGTAAAACCCACCAAGATCGTGTGATGCGGGGAGTTTTCGCACACATGTAGTGGTAGCTTGCCAATTCCGCTGCGGTGGTCTTCAGAACTTTGGATCCCGGCCGATATCTGACACACCCCTGCATCAAGGGAGGTCTAGGTGATTGTCAGCTCTATCATGCCCCGAAGGGATATAGTTACAGCTTTGATGATCTTTCTGAGGAAAGCAATGTTCGCCGCCGAGGCCCACCTGCCCAACTGATCATCATAGTCTGTGACCATCGAATACTCTTAGGTACTCTCGAAACGGTACCTAGTTGGGCCCACAACTGAGTTGATCTCTCTGAGGAAAGCAATGTTCGCCGCCGAGGCCCACCTGCCCAATTGATCAACTCGGCTTGTAACCCTAGGCAAGAGAGCGGATGAGTCATTTACAGCTCTTATGACCACTTGAGGAAAGCAATGTTCGCCGCCAAGGCCCACCTGCCCACTTGGTCATCTGAGTCTGTACATATTTTTTCTTTTTCCCTACAGCTCTTATGACCACTTGAGGAAAGCAATGTTCGCCGCCGAGGCCCACCTGCCCACTTGGTCATTTGAGCCTGTAGGATTATTCTTCTTCCCTACAGGGAGGCATTCACTTCTGATGATTTTTATATGGACCACTCAAGGAAAATATTGTTAGAACAGGTGCAGGTGTTCGTCTACCTCAATAAAGGGGTTGTGATATTAAGACCGGACGGTCTGAGTTTTTCAGGCCGATCGGTCTGGTTGAACAGGTGCAGGTGTTCGTCTACCCCAATAAGGGGTTGTGGTATTAAGACCATGCGGTCTGAGTATTTCAGGCCGCGCGGTCTGGCTGAACATAAGTTAAGACATCTTTTTGAAATTGATCATGTTATCACCAGGGTTATATTCAAACCGGGCGGGTATGCCCGTCGTCTATTAAGGAAAGTGTTTCTGAATCTGATCGTATGATCGCCAGGGTTGCACTCTAACCGGGCGGATCCGACCGTTTATTATCAAAATTCCAGAACTGATTATCTGATTGCCCGGGTCGCATTCGAACCGGGCGGGTTCATCCATCCTTTATAAAATCGGATATTTTTTAAGCTAACTATATGATCGCTCGGGTTACGTTTTTGATCGGATTGGATCTATCTATCTCTTCGTTCTATCAAGCTAGTATTTTCTGGATCTGGCTATATAATCCGGGTTGAATTTTAAACCGGCCGGGCATTATCTATCCCTGAATGAATAATCAGAATTGGATATCCCTGGATCTGAATACGTGATCGCTCGGATTGTGTTCTAACCGATCAGGTTAAGCTATTTCTTAGCAAAAGTTATCCTTAGACATGATGGATTATTCGCCAGAGCTGAATTCGAACCGCGTGAAAGATTGTGATTCATTACTTATAGCAGCAAGTATTTAATATCTAAAGAAGCCGTGCGGTCCGAATTATGGTCGCATGAATCTATCTGTTATTAGAGATCGAATATCCTGAGATCCAAATATATAACCGCGCGGGTTGAATAAAGGATCGTCGAAGACAATCAATCATCACTTGTGCTCAGGCCAAGATGTCCGCACGGTTAGATCATAAAGAGTAAAGAAAAGAGACAAAGAATCACAAGTAAGTAATGATAGAAGGACAATCAGACAGGTAAAAACTTCTATTTCATTTCTCAAAATATGTTTACAAAATATTGACCGCCCGGCCAACAAAAAGAGACCGGCGGTTACAAAAATTAAAAGTTAAAAAACGAGGGCACTAGTCTGCCGATTTCTTCTTCTTCTTCTTGACAGGAGAAATGGGGTCTACGCCATCGATGTCGACCTCCGGCGAATAACCTTCACTTAGCGAAGAGGATCCGGACGAACTACTGTCGCTAGACCGCCCGGTCTTGCTTGCAGAGCCGGTGGATCCAGAGGACAAACTATCCTCATCATCGAAGTCATCAGCATCTCCATCCGCGTCGACCTCTTCAGCGGCTTCATCACTTCCATCGCCTCCTTGATGGAGCACGATCTCCCTGCCCGCGTCGGCTTCGGTCTCCTCGCCCACCTTGGATTTTCCCTTCTTCCTGCGGTTGATTTCGTCAAGCTGCACCTCCAAGGCGGGGAAGAGGTCGGAGAAGGTGGTTCCGCCGAATCCTTCGGACAGACCGCCCCGGTCTCCCATGAGACCCAAGGCCTTATTGATCCCTTGGGCCACATGGGGCAGCACCTCGTCCTGGAAGGACGGGTTGGTCATCTCATATTGCTTCTGCAAGAAAAAGGAAAAATGAATCAGGCCGCTCGGGCTGAACAAAAGGGACCGCATTGTCTTTTGAAAAACTCACCGCCACGACTTCTTGAAGCCGCGCGTTCTCTTCTCGAAGCCGCGTGTTCTCCACGGCCTGTTCCTCGTATTTCCTCTCCAGATGTTTCTGAGCAGAAACTAGTCGCTTATACGACAAGGCCATAAAGTGGTTGGCCGAAAATCCCCAGGCGCCGGCTTGAGCCGCTAGCCGGGGGAGCTCTTCTTCTGGGGTTCTCGTCAGTTTCCTTAAGGTCTTTCGACCATACAAGGCGGCCCCGGCGGCTAGGGCATGGCGTTCAATTTTTTCGCTCCCCCAGGGAGGGAGAGCGGTGGATACCCGGATCCGACTTCCATCCCTGTGCCAAAGGACGGTCGGGTTGCCCTGCAGGTCGGGCTGGTTCCCACTCGAACGAAGGATTTCGTAGTCATCAGAAGAGGTCGGGCCCTCTTCCTCCGAGGATGGCGACCTCTTTCGCCGCTGCCTCTTCTCCCTCTGGGTTAAAACTGGGCCGGCCGGCGTGACCGGCTTGTTCGCTGGAACGATATGGGCGGCTGCAAAATAAAATCAAGAGTATAAGTAAAGGAGGCCGCGCGGTCATATAAAGGCGGTCTAGAAGAACTTACTATGTTCGGGGAGGATATTCTCAAGCTCCGAGAAAAGCGGGATGTAGTGGTTGATATCAAGCCGCTCCTTCTCAAGGAACGCGAAGGTGTCCGCCTCGATCTTGCCGACCTGGGGGATCTGGAAAACTTCTTCCCCCCGGACTTGCGGGTTGGTTTGTAACAGCCCGAAGTTACCTTCGAGCATTACAAACCGCTCCGACCAGTCGGAGACTTTGTTCGCCAGGTTAACAACCTTCAGCCCGAGGCAGCTGAAGTAGAGGTGCCCTCTGTAAGTCGAAGTCCCCGAGTCGGATACTGCCCGCACCGAGAAGAACTTCCTGAACAAGTCGATGGAGAATCTAGTTCGCTCGAACCGCAGATAGGAGATGAAGCTGTATATTGAAGCGATCGAGTTCGGCGGAAGCTGACCGGGCACAACCCCGTAGTGGTCGAAAATGGCTATGACTTCAAGCGGCAGTGGAAACTTGAAGCCATATTCGAAGTGGTCAACTGGGATGGTGATCTGGTGCGGACTGGAAGAGTTAATCCGCTCGTCGCGCAAAGGAAGCCGCGCGAGCAGATTGCTCCCTACCATGTGTCTGGCAATGAAATCATCTAGTTCGTTCTGAGTAAGGCGGCATTACGGATGGTCCGCCGAATGGAATGCCAAGGCCGCGTCAGCTCGGACGGCTTTAACTTTAACAGGTCGCTGCGACTTGTTCTTGGATCGCGCCATCTGGAAATCGTGAGAATGACTTCGGCAAATTCTATACTTATAGATTTCTATGATCTGTGAATAGTGAAATCATGTCACGGCTATACATTCTGACCGCGCGGTCAATGGCCTATGTGGTTAGATTCACCAGAAATATGAAAGAAGCAAAGACATTCAGAAAAAACAGAAATAAGCATACATCACAGTTCGCCCGACCGGAAAACAGTTCGAATGAAACATAAGATTTAAACAAAGCATAAAGTACAGCGGTTAAAACAAGAGACCGCGCGAGTTGTTCAAATAAAAGACAAGAATAGAGAAGAACATTGTCCAGATCAACAAGCCACATTCATAATACAAGTTATATTCAAATATTGGTCACGGCTGACGGCGCTCTGGGGAGGCATCCTCTCTATGAAGTCGTGCGACCTGGTCACTTGTGGTGTTCAGGAGAGAATAAATTTGGCTGGTATGATAATGGAGGTAGTTGATTGTACTATGAAGCCGCCCGGCATCCCTTTCAACCCGCGAGGCGGCAATCATACGGGGGACTGCAGCGGCCTCATCAACCATTGGATCAGCCGCCCGA
Source organism: Dactylorhiza incarnata (assembly GCA_033032865.1). Lineage (NCBI taxonomy): Eukaryota > Viridiplantae > Streptophyta > Magnoliopsida > Asparagales > Orchidaceae > Dactylorhiza > Dactylorhiza incarnata. The sequence goes on along the minus strand of JAWHQI010000023.1, from coordinate 13,494,065 downwards.
ACCGGGGGAGGATTCGAGCCCGCCCCAACAGTCGGGCGGCCAATAACCACCATCGCATCATTCATATTTCGCCGGCTCGCAGCGACCTCTCTGGTTAATCGCAGGAACTTTTCCTGGTAATACTTTGAGTCGCCCTCAGATTTCGCGGACGCTCTCTTCTCTTTCTCCAGCTGGGCGGTCAGAGCAGCGACTTGTGCTACCTTGGCCCTCTTCTCGGCCTCCACTGCTACCCGCGCGGCCTCCAGCTGAGCCTTCAGCGCCTCTTCAGCCTTCATCCTCGCAACTCGCTCAGCCTCCAGAGCGGTCCGAGTAGCGGCCTCCCGGTCTTCGATCTCTTTCAAGCAGGCTCGCAGGGTGGCCAGATCCCCTTCGAGATGTTCGAGAAGTTGTGGCCCTTCCTGCGAAGTTGTTGCGCGGACCGATGCCAGGGGAACAAATGGAGGTAGGCTGGCCACAAGGTCGCCCGGCTTCACAGTCTGATCGTTGCTATCTGCAAAAGGCCGCGCGGTCATAAAAAATAAAAGCATGCAGGGTTGAATATATACAGCAATGGACATAAATAAAAGATCAGTGCCTAGGCGCGCAGGCCGCTTAGGCTGTTTTGCGTCTAACCGCCGTTGTAACTCATGCAAGAATCTCTCCTTACTCTGCCTAGCGGAAGAAGACCAGGCCGCCATAGGGAAAAAGCTCGTCGGCGGGGTCAATAACTTATTTCGAAGAGGCCGTGGAATGAAGAAACGGACAGATTTACGATCCGCGGGGCTCGTACCTGGCGCGAAGAGATCAGACCGCAGCGGCTTGTTTAAAGCCCGGTCCGCCTTTTCCTTCTTCGCCACCACTATCTCCTCCCCGGTCATTGCCGGGGAAACCTCCTCCTGCGCCTTCAGCACCTCCCCAAGCTCCATCGCTTTCCGCTCAACCTCCAAGGCGGTCCGGGCAGCGGCTTCTCGCTCTTCGGCCTCAGTCTGATCGGTCTCGGCGGGGCGGCCTGAGTTATCAGCAGTTCGGGCGGTTTGTTCTGAGGCCGGCGGGCTGTCAAGGAGCTGGTCCCGCTTCACCAGCTCATCCATATCTCTGAAAATCCCATTAAAGGATAGACTACTCGCCGAGTCCGGAATCAGTTCGCCCGGCTTCGTATCAGGGGTAGCCGATGGGTCATTCAACTTTTTGGGTGGAGGAGTCATGAGGCCCAATTCCTCCTTTAGTCGCGAGTTGGTCTGAAGGAGGGATTCGGTCGGTTTCTTAAGGGCCGCCCTTTCCTTAGCGGCTAGCCTCTTGACCTTCTTTGTTATCCGCTCGGTCACGGACCCGGTCTGCTTCCTCTTCCTTTCTCTCTTACCCGGAGCTTGGTGAACTTCTTTCAGGGGGCTGGGATAATCATCCACGGACAGAGGAGTATTCGGTTCGCCCGTCCTGGGGGAACTAACCGCCCCTTCCTCTAGATCCCTGACAAGCAGGTGAGGGTTCCCGGAGGGGTGATTTCCACTCCAAACGAGGCGGTTTCGCCGACCTTCTTCGAAGGGCTGTCTGAAACAACTTTCTCAGAAGTGGCGGCCACCTCTTTGCTCGGCAAGCTAGCGGTCTGTTGGTTGAGGTCGCTGGGAGGGATCGACGAGACATCGGGGGGAGGCCCCGAGCTGATCACCACGGGCTCTGCAGAAGTTTTGGGAGTTGATAAATCTACGACTGGCTTGAGGCTAGCCGCTGCGGCCTTCTCAGCCCGCTTCCTCTTCTTCCGATCTTTCCGGTCTTGCTTCTCTTTCTCCTTGTCCGGCTTCTCCAACGGTTCGCGCCTCTTATCTTCCGCCCTCCTCTGGTCTCCGCTGGGATCCACGCGGTCTAGCACGGCGTCCAGGAAGTCCATTGCTGAAGAATTGCCGGTCTTAAAAATTCTGACCGCAACCGGCGAGTAATATCCCGTGATTTCAGAAAAAGCAACGCATAATGAATTCTCTGGCTCTCTTATAGAATTCAAGGCAAGTCGGATGCGGTCTCCCGGTCAAAGCTAATATTTTCAAAATCCTCTGAGATTTGAAAATATGCGGGGATTATGTTTGCCCGGAAAACCGCTTCTCGGTTTGAACCATTATCAGACCGCTCGGACTCCTGGGCTAAGCCGCTGGGTCCTGGAATCGGCGGTTCTCAGTTCAGGAAGGGCCAGGCCGGGCGGCCTGGTGTCATTTCCGGATCGCCCCCAAAGGGATAAGATCGTCAAAGAGCCAAGGCAAGAAGTTCATCCGCGGTCTCAGCCAGAAGGCCGCGCGGGTTGTCCCATAGAAACTCGAAGTTCCAGCCCCGAAGAACAGGCCGGGGCTCCAGATCGAAGGCTATCCAAGTTACCTCTTGAAGATCGGCTAAGTCATGACCAGAAGGCAGACCGCGGCCTCAATCTCCAAACCGCGCGGTCTGCATTATTGACTTGGTCCCGATGTCCTCAGCCGCAAGCAAGACAGGTCGGGAAGGCAGGCCGTCAGATCGCGCGGCCTCTTTCTTTTTCTTCTTTGTGTATCCCGTCACCGCCTGCCCGTTTCTCCTGTACCCGGGCAGGAGGTTATTTTATCCCTGCCCAATCAGGCAGGCCCCCAAACCTATAAATAGGGGGCGGCACTGTTCACAAGACACACACTCGAATCCAAGAGCTCGCTTGTCTGAGCTCCGGTCTCGAGTTTCAGGTCTTGCGAACTGTTCGACCGGCCGGCTTCTGTTCTTTCACATTTGTAACCGCTTCTTTTCAATCAAAGGAAAGCCCGTCGCAGGAGTGGCATTTGCCGCGACGGGCGAAGTCTGGCCTCGACCGCTGCTAGCGGTCTGAATTCTCTAACTAAATAGTAACTGATAGTCCGCAGCCTTCAATTTTCTTCGTAAGCGCACTTTTGAATCGAACAAGAAGGTCCCCATATTCTGATGAAACCATCTTCAATAAACTCCACCATCATGATCCCGAAGAAGATGTTGGAACTGAACAAAGATGAGATCGCTCTAGTGGCCCTAGACAAGAAAGCAAAGAATATCATAGCTGGTGCAGTTGATGATTCAATGTTGCAAAATCTGCTTCACTGCAAATCTGCTAAAGAAATGTGGGATTCACTAGTCGTTCTGATGGAAGGGACCGAAGAAGTGAGGGATGACCGAAGATCGTTGCTGAATCAAGAATAAGAAGCTTTCAAGCAAGATCCAAGAGACTCCATTTCTGACACCTACGAGAAGTTCTTCAAGATTGTAAATGGTCTTAGGAACAATGATCGAGAATTCACAACTGGCGAACTAAATGACAAATTCCTGAGATCCCTGACGAAAGAATGGGACACCAAGGTTATAGCCATCAGAGAATTCAGAAAGCTAGGAACCACGGAGCCACAAATGCTGTTTGGTAAGCTCTTGTCCCATGAGTTGAAGTTGAACTCCCGCAAAGCTGAAGAAGAGGGGATCAAGGCCTCTGGAAGGGAGAAGTCCTCCGCTCTAAAAGCTGAAAGCTCAAGAAAGAGCAAGACTCTCCCACCTGTCAGGAGATCATCTTCTGATGAGGATGAATCTGATGCCAGCCCCTCTGGCTCAGAGTTGTCTGATGGAGAATTTTCTCTGCTCTCCAAGCAATTCAAAAGACTTCTGAATAAAAGAAAGCAGAAGAGAGGCCAATCCACTGCATTTGATCACAGAAGATCAAGACGTGATGGTGATCATCACAAGAAGGACTACAATAATGACAGGTATAAATCTAAACCGAACAAATATGATTCCACTGACATTATTTGCTATTGTTGCAATAAGCCAGGACACGTGATAGCCGAGTGTCCATACAAAAAGAAAGAAGGATCAAAGAAGGAAAAGAGCCTCCTCGCCAAAAAGGCCAAGACTCTGAGCGACAGTGAATCTGATGCGTCAAGCTCAGATGAAGAAGCCTACTTTGGGCTAATGGCACATCTAGACGAAGAAATAGGCGACTCCTCTTATAAGGGGAAGGTAAACTCTCATACCCCTCTGTCTGCTTCTGAAGATGAGACTGCATCCGTAGCAAATGAAGGCTACTCCTCAGAGGAGGACTCTAAGTTAATAACTCAGTATGAAGCCCTTGTGAAAGGATTTGACAAGTGCCGCAAGGTCGTCAAATCCAAGTCAAAAGAAATTGAATCTCTCAAGACAGTGGAATTAGCTTTGAGGGAGGAAGTTGAACAATTAACTCCTCTCAAAGATGAAATCCAACTCTTGAAAGAAGAACTGAAAAGCTCCACTGAGTTGTTGAATCTAAAGGAGAAAACTATAAATGAACTAGAAGATAAGTTGAAGGCGGAAAGGAAGCTCGTAGAAAGCTTCTCGAAGCCTAAGACTATTCTTCCACTCATTGATAGGTTTTCTGCTCCTGCGAAGGGTAGTGGAATTGGTCATAAGGCCGAAAGTAGTAAGGCTGCTGAGAAAAGAGCCGTGAAAGGGAAGGGAACTGCTTATCAAAGTCAACCTTCATTCAGGAAGGTCATTTTTCCATCAAACCCGTTTGACCTTGATTCATCCTACGGTCATTATGCTAGACCAACACACGTTGAACCTAGTAATAAATATCAAGGATGGAGTTTTCCCCGAAACTTTGACGTCTCTCCATTCAAAGCTCCTCATGAAGAAATAATTCTCAAAGATCATGGTCCGTTTGTTCACGGATCAGCTCATAAGAAGGCACCAAAAATTAAAACGATTGCACCCAAATCTGTTGAGAAGAAGTTGGAGCCATGTGTGTGCTGTCACCATGAGGCCCCCACTTCTAAGAAAGCTCCTACTAAGAAAGTCACCCCTGTTGCACCTCACGTTCAAAAAGTAAAATAGGAGACAAAGAGAAGGTACAATCGGTTCGATTGTTGGTGTTGTGGCAAGGTTGGTCACTTTGCCATAGATTGTTGGTTTAATCCGAGAAATGTCACGACTCCACGGATTAACAATGCAAGAATGACCCCTCGCAATGTTAACATTCCAAGTGGCGGTCATCTAACAAGAAGCCAAGGACCCAAATCGGTTTGGGTTCCTAAGGGCAATTGATTGTTGATTGCAGGTATGTCCAAAGGCCAATACAAATCCAATATGGTACTTGGACAGTGGTTGTTCACGGCACATGACCGGAACAAGAAGCCTACTACAAGAGTATACCCCGGTGAAAGATGGTCCAAAAGTTATTTTTGGCGGATCTGATCGGGGAATCACAAAAGGCTACGGTATGATCACAAATGGTATAGTCTCTTTCACAGACGTGGCTTATGTTAAAGGATTACAACATAATCTCATTAGCATAAGTCAACTTTGTGACAAAGGCTATATGGTAGAATTCTACAAGGACAAGTGCTTGATAAAGTCGTCTGATACGTCAGAAACTATTTTAACAGGCACTCGGAGTAGAAATATTTTTTGTTTAAATTTTCTATGTTTAGACTCTTCTACACCAGTGTGCTTTTTAGCAAAAGATAGTGCATCTCTTTGTGACCAGTGGCACAAGAGACTAGCACATATTAATTTCAAAACTATAAGTATGTTATTTTCTCAAAATTTAGTTCGCGATGCTCCTGATGTTAAGTGCATTAAAGAGAGACCGTGTCATGCATGCCAAATGGGTAAGCAGACTCGGGCAACCTTTAAAAGCATTATTGGCAAAGACTCTAACAGATGTTTATATCTGCTCCATATGGACTTGTTTGGTCCCATGCCAATCAGAAGTATAGGAGGTAAGTCTTATACGTTGGTTGTTGTTGATGACTACTCACGCTTTGCTTAGGTATTCTTTCTGAAACACAAGTCAGACACCTTTGCTTCTTTCACTACATTCGTCAAGCAAATCCAGAATGAATTAGAATGTTCTGTGGTCAAAATCAGAAGTGATCATGGTACAGAGTTCAAGTCTGGAGCTATGACTGAATTTTGTGAAAGCCTAGGTATCTTTCATGAGTTTTCCTCTCCCTGTACTCCACAACAGAATGGAGTAGCTGAAAGAAAGAATAGAACGCTCATAGAGGCCTGCAGAACAATGTTGAGTGATTCTTCACTACCAGAGTACTTCTGGGCTGAAGGCATCAACACTGCTTGCCACGTGCAAAACAGAGCACTAATCAACAAGAACCATCATAAGACTCCTTATGAACTTTTGAAGGGCAAGAAACCAACCCTGTCTTATTTTAGAATCTTTGGCAGTAAGTGTTTTGTACTTAATAACGGGAAATATTACAAAACTAAATTTAATGAAAAATGTTTTGAAGGTATTTTTGTAGGTTATAGTAGCCATAGTAAGGCATATAGGATTTTCAACAAGAAAACCCTGGTTGTAGAAGAAACTTACAATGTCATATTTGATGAGACGAGTATGCTTCAAAGCAACTCTTCTAGTATTTTTGTTGAAGATGTAGATGCAAGGTTCAAGGAACTACACCTAGAAGAAACTGTAAAGGAAGAGCACTTCGGGAACTTGCCAGTTCTTAGGAAAGCGGCTCGTCTCCTGGAGCAGCAAGAAGCAAAATTGCGTTGCAATATCGACTGCTGAATCAGAGTATATCTCTGCCGGCAGTTGCTGTGCACAACTTTTGTGGATGAAAAATCAGCTTGAGGACTATAATTTAAAGCTCTCAGAAATCCCCATGTTCTGTGACTCCTCAAGTGCTATTGCCATAGAAAATAATCCCGTCTCTCACAGCAGAACGAAGCATATTGAGCTTCGCTACCACTTCATCCGGGAACATGTTGTGAGTAAGGACATAAATTTGTTATATGTTAATACTGACAAACAAATTGCAGATATTTTTACGAAGCCTCTGGATGAAACCAAATTCAATTTCTTCAAAATGGAACTTGGAATGCTTAACAAGGAATCTTGAAGTTGGGACTGTTGAGATTTCATGAAATTGCACGAGATTTCACTTGTTAACTCAGAAAATTTCATGAAGTTTCACGGGTTTTCACGGGACAAATATTACTCTTCTCAATTCATCTCCCGTGGAATCATCTCCCGATTAAATACGGTTTTATCGTCCTACAGGTACGCACTCTACTTCAATTTATATATATATAAAAATCAAAGAAAACATCACGATTTCACGAGAACTTCCGTGAAACCCTACCCAACCGTTCGCCTCCTTCTATCGCGATTCCTCTGTTTCTCTTCCGCGGCTTCGACGACATCAATGGCGCCCAAAGCCTCTGTAGGTTTGCATTCAGGGGGAGAGTTGGTGAGAGGCGCCTTCCGCTCAGCTTCAGATGAGTTTCGGAACGTGATTATGATGCTCGATGTCGCCGGGCTCAGTTTTGTCTTAGAAGAGCCGGCTAAAATCCTAGAACTGGACATTCTGGAGTTCTATCGCAATGCCAAAATCTCAAGTCAAGGTAAGAAGATCAAAAGCTCTATTAGGTCTTGCAAAATCATTTTGAAGGCTAGTGGTATCAACCGATTGTTGAGGATGCCTGAAGTTGAATCAGAAGAGTTGTTTGTTGAAGATATTTTCAGAGCCAGAAGATTCTGTGGCATTCTTGATCAAAGCTCCAAAATCAGAAGAAAGTTCATGAATGAAGGAGGTAAGCTTCTGTGTGATATTCTAGGAAAAGTATTATTATGCAAGGTAGGCTCTCATGACTACCTCTCTGAAGAAGCTTTCAAAATTCACACCGCTATAATATGTCAGAAGAATTTCAATTTTGGTGAAGTAATCTTTGAGAATATTAAAGAAAGTTTTCTTGCTCCAAATTTTGGAAGAATTATCAGTCTGCTTCTGAATAGTAGTAATCCAGATTTTTTCAATCTTGGAAGAGGCATCCCCTTCCACCACACAAAGAAGATCAACTCAACCATATTCTCCAAATGGGAAAGGGTAATTCCCAAGGGCTTAGGGAATGCTGGAGTTAGGACTGCTGTAAGTGATGATGAGGCCCCTCTGCTTGATGAGCATAGGTCTATTGAAGCAGGGCAATCCTCCAGGGGGAGTGGACTTAGTCTAGCTCCTGCACAGGGCAGAGATGCACATGTTGAGGGGGAGTTTCCAACCCCAAGAGACATTGATGCAGGAAGTGGTGCTGCAGAAGATGTTCCTCCAAGTGATGCTGATCAAGTACCTCTTGATCCTGTTGATATTGTTGTCCCTGATGCTGATCTTGACTTGGAGGGCCCAGAGGATGCTGCTGATTTTGATGAGGCTCCTCAGCTGGAAGATTCAAGGAGATCACCTGCCATGGTTGATTCTCATTCTGAAGATCATGAAATCTTGCCAGACTCTCCTAATGAGCAATCTGTATCTGTGGAGAGGGGCAGCTTTGGTGCCAGGCTGGAGTTGGCTAAGGAGATGTCTCTACTTGAGGGGGAGAAAGACCAGGAAGATATCTTCATGGCTGAATCTGTTCTTCCTGAAGTCTTTCCTTCTGTGCTGCTTTTGCCTCCTCCAGAAGTTCTTGTGGCTAGGAGCACTTCTCCAAGGGCAACTGTGCTTGACAAGCAAGCACAGTCCTCAAGTTTTGTAACTGATAGAATTTCTCCTGAAGAGGTTGAGACTGGTGATAGCTCTCACTCTTCTTTGCTGAAGTCCATAGCAGGGCTGCTAAAGGTTCAGACTGATCACTTTGATCAGTCTATCAAGCAAGTCTATAAGAAGATTGACTCTGTTGATAGTTCTCTGAAGCAGGAAATGGCTGAGATCAAGCATGAAATGGGAAGATTCAAGAGTGATCAAGAAGCTTGGATGCTAACTGCAGGGAAAGCTTTGAATCATACAAATACAGCAGTTGGGCATGCTCTTACCAACTTGCATCAGGTCAGTGAAGATGTTCTTCATCTCACCTCTGCTCATAAAGTTCTTAATTCTGCTCATGATCAAGGGATCTCTTACTTGGATGATCAAGTTGAAACTCAGCTGAAGAGATTATATACCCTCCTGCATGAAGATGTCATAAAGGGGGAGGAGAGTGTGGTATCCAGGTTAGAAGAAAGTGCAAGCAAAATGAATGATTTGAATGAAAGTGTAGCTACTCAAATGCAAGATCTCAAGGAAAACATCTTACAAAATGTTAAGGATGTGAATTGGTATACTCATGAAGCCCAAAGCTGGCTGTTCAAGGAAGTGGCTGGAATGCTTGGGTTTGCTGTTGTGGATAAAGGGTCAGATTTTCCCTCATCAAGTGCTCCATGACCCAGGGCTCCTAGTTTCTCTCCAAATCCTGTTGAGGATTCTGTTTTTGCTGATGAAGTCATCCCTGCTTCATCTTATCAAGAATTTTGGGATGATCCATTCCCTGTTCAAGATCCTGACAGCTCCTATTTTGCTGAACCCTCTGAGAAGTCATTAAAAAGGAAGCTATTTGCTGATAAGCCATCTGCTAAGAGGTCTAATCCACATAAGAAGATCAGAGAATTTTATGATAGGCCTCCTCCTAGAAAATTCCAAGAAAGTTGGAGCCCCATCTCCAAAAGTATTGTTCTCTCTGTTTTTTGATAGAGTCAGTAATTAGAATGAAAAAGTCAGTGACCATTATAGTTCAGAAGAATGGAGCAAGTTTGAGAAGAGGACAACTGAAAGAAGAATTCACTTCAAGAATGGTGGATCTAAAGAGTCTGCTCCTGATAAATATTGGCCTAAGCCAAAGGCATTCTTTGAGAGAATGGATTCAGAACTGAAGAAGAAAGCTGAGGCAGTGGACAAAATGTTTGCAAAGAAGAAAGGCAAAAGTCATGAATAAGCTGTGCTTATCTGGAATCATGATGTTTTCTTTGCTTATATATATACACATTTCTTTTGTGTTAAGTTAAAACATTCAGTCCTATTCTGTTTTTCCTTATATATTACTGCCTGGGTTGTGCATTCTTATTTAGTATACTTTCTGTGCAATTCAAGTTAGTGCCTAGGGTTATGACATCTTCAAATAGGGGGAGATTGTTGGGTATTGTGTCCACAATCACCTAGATTTGAAGATGTCCCCTAGTGAACTAAAATGAATTGAGTATGTATTTGATGATTTCTGTTTAGATGTGTTATGACCGGTCTTAATGCTAAGTGCACACCAAAGTCAGGTAGCAATGGATCACCAAACAAAGTTCTAGACAATGTAATCCCTCATTGTATAGAACAAAGTGTTGGTTCATGTGTAATCTCTCTCTTGGGGTGCACTTCATATACTCATAACTGAAGGCTTTCAAGGTTGAGGAGTGGAGCAGGTTTTCAGAAGAAAAGAAAAATTCTGCAGAGTCAATTCGTCGAGATGACTCGGGTCATTCCGATGAATCCCGACGAATCCAGACAGAAGACCTTTGTCTTGGTTTAGAAGAAAAATCTGCAGCTAAGTCCATTCGTCGAGATGACTCAGGTCATTCCGACAAATCCCGACGAATGCTGACAGAGGTCATTTTGGCTGGGTTGTGAAGAAAATTCTGCAGCTAAGTCAATTCGTCGGATGTTCTCGTGAACTCCCGACGAATCCCGACGAATGGTAATAGAAAGTGTTTTTCACGGGTTGTTCAGTGTTTCCCTGTGGCCAAGTCAATTCGTCGGATGTTCACGTGAAGTCTCGACGAATGACGGACAGACGGATTTCAAATCTTCGTTTCGTTTTCGAAAATTAGGGTTAGCCACCATGAACAGTACACGTGTCGCCTCTCCCTTCATTGTCGCACGAGCCGTTGAAGTCCTCCCTATAAATAAATCCTTATTTTAGGGCAAGGGCATCAATCTTAAAAAAAAAATCGATCTAAAAGTCTCTCTTCAGCCGACAGTTCAGAAAAGATAAAGCTAAAAGTCGATCTCCTTTCTCTTTTGCTGAACAAGAATTCTGAGACCTAACATTTGCTGCTCAAAGATCCTTTCTCTATTGTTGTCAGAGATTTCTTAGAAGAAGGCCTTTGATCTTATTGCTGCTCTCATTATTGAAGATTCTTTCAAGTAAGTCAAAGGGCCTATTCAGATCTGGTTAGCCAAGTCTTCTCTCTTCCACATCTTTCAAGTGCCAAGCTTTCTTTCAAGGTTGAGAAGAAGACTCAGTATTCAAGATCTGAAGTTAATCTCTTTAGAGGTTAAGAAGAAGTATTTTGTTTCAATATCTTTTCTTTTGTAGGAGTTTTCACTCCGAGATTATTTGTAGGAGTTGTTTACTCCGAGGTGTAGGAGTTGTTATACTCCGAGTTGTAGGAGTGGTATACTCCGAGTTGTAGGAGTTTTGACTCCGAGGTGTAAGATTAGTTATAATCTGAGATTGGTGAAGTAGCCGAGTCTAGCCTCGAAGTGCTAGATAGGCGAGGCGGGAAAGAGGACTACCCACATCGGGGAACCTCAATAAAATCCTTGTGTCTGTGTTGTGTTTGATTGTTTGTTTTTCTGTGCTAAATTTTTAATTCCGCATAAAGACATAGAATCCACCTATTCACCCCCCTCTAGGTGATTTAGGCCGCAACTAGATACTTTCACAACAACTTGACCTTAGTTGAATCATTGGAAATGTAAAGACGCCAGGATTAATCATTTAAGGATGTCGATGTCCTAGCCTAGAAGTTGAGGACGGAAATTAGATCTTACAAGTTGTAGTTATATCTGACAGTTCTTGAGGTTTGGGGCATTCGGAAGTTTTTAACTTATGGTTTGTTAAAAATCACACTTTATCATGGTAGAGAATCTTAATTACAATAATAGACTTATACCTTGGGATCTTTGATGATAAATAACCAGAGATCTTAGAAGATGACTTATTGGAATTAGAATATAGTGTTTGAGTTTACTATGATAAGAACGATCTAAGTTTATCTTACTTTGGACCATCCGAAAGTGATCAAGACTAGCATATGTGGAAGTAATAGGAATTTGGTGAAATAAACGTGGTGATACTTCCTTGATGAAATTGACTTGTGAAAAACCTTAGGGTTTCAAAAGATTTTACCCATATACCTTATGAATCAAACTCCATATAGAAAATGATTGCGAGCCATCTTACAAACATTGATACTAATAAAGATTAGTTAACATATACTCATAAGGTTCACAAGTGCACCACCATAAAATTTGAGGATGATTGGGACGCCTGATGATCTGATCAGTCCCACCAATGGTAAGAACTAGATAAGTTGTAGAGTGGAGAAGATTGATCACTCGGACGTACTTGAAGGAATAAGAACCTAAACATGCGGAGAAAACATTATAGAAGCGTTGTCTACCCATATTAACAGGAGCTTTAGTCACCGGAAAAATGGTGTATCCCGGAACACGTATGTCCTCGGAATGAAGAAAGACATCGTAAGTTTTGTGATGCACGGTGAAGGCCAAGTGCAAAAGTCTTTGGAGAACTACCATAGTCACTGCCCGTGTTAGAGTGGAGTTCGAGGACATAACTATGGATTTCACAAACAAGTTACCACTACGAACACAGTCTTATTTGGAACAACGAGGATAGATTAACCAAGGTATCTAGAGTCACCCTGGACTGGAAGGACGCTCTCGTTGGTGTTTGATGAGATTCGTTGAGTAGTTTGTCAATTATCGTGGTGTGACCAGGATGATCATGTTGGATCAGGATGAACAGGTTATCTCCAAGAGTGAAGATCAGTCCAGGCTTATCTCAGCTCTTGGTTGGCGTTCAACACAGCTTTCCACCCTCAGAAATACAGAGGCGCATAATTCCACCATCTTGGACCCAGGAAGAGGATTTAAGGAGACTCGGCCCTGAATTTGTGAAGGACACAAATACCCAGGTGCGATTGATTTGGGTTAGGATGCCGGAGGCCCAGAGCAGCCAGGTCAGGTATTACGATGTGTGGTATCGTCAAGTAGAGTTCCAGGTTAGAGACCGGGTGTTCCAGAAGATACGTCCGATGTAGGGAGTCTTGCGGGTTCGCAGGCGGAAGAAGCTCAGTCCGAGATAGATGGGGCTCTACATGATCCTGGAGTGGATTAGCATGTTGGCTTATAGACTGGAGTTGCCGCCGGAGTTAGCAGGATTGCACGATGTCCGCAATTATAACATCCCCCAAATAACTAGACCCCTAGAGTGGTTTTGTCATGACTAGGTCATGACAATACCCTAGGAAGCTTGAAGAGACCACTTGGCCTTAGCCAAGAAGAAGGAAACCACAGTGGTCTGCAAATAGTAATTTCTAGTTAACAAGCATAGGATTGGAATTAAGGGCCTCACCTTGACCCTTTGACCCCACCATAGCATACCTAACCCTTTAGGGGTCCCCTTAGATCACCAAGGACACATTGGGGTCAACCAAAGAGGCCAAATTGACCAAAGTCAACCCTAACTCCAAATTGGTCAAAGTAGCCTAATTAGGGTCAATTGACCTCCACCTTACCAAATTGACCCTACCTAGACCTTCCTAACCCTTAAGAGAGACCAATGGATCACTACCCACCCATTGGGGTCAACCCAAATGGTCAAATTGACCAAAGTCAACTCTAGCCCTGTTTTGGTCAAACCAACACCTTTTGGATTAATAGGCCCAATTGGGGCACCACCATGACTCAACCAACTTTGGGTGGTGTCAAGGGACTCAAGACACACCACTTGGACCAGTTAACCCATCAGTTGACCAAGCCAACACCTCAAGTCAACACTTGGTCAACCTTGCCCAAAAAGAGGGGAAAAGGCTAACTCAAGCCCAATCCACCTGGGCTAGGCCTAATTGGAGTAGCCCATTAGCTTAGGAGGCTGATAATTACCAGGAGTTACAACTCAATTTCTGGAAATGATGAGTAAGAGAGATAAAGTGCAATTTCCCTAATTTTGAAGAGAAATAATGAAGAGAGAGAGAAGGCCATTAATGGCCATGGGAGGCTAAGGGCCTCCCCTCTTCATCTCCAATGGCTTTGTAACTCCCTCCTCGTAAGTTTTGAGGAGTTTATTAGCCATGGCCGACCACCCAATTGGTATCATATTTGTAACATCCCCCAAACAACTAGACCCCTATAGTGGTTTTGTCATAACTAGGTCATGACAAAACCCTAGGAAGCTTGAAGAGACCACTTGGCCTTAGCCAGGAAGAAGGAAACAACAGTGGTCTACAAATAGCAATTTCCAGTTAACAAGCATAGGGTTGGACTTAAGGGCCTCACCTTGACCCTTGACCCCACCATAGTGTCCCTAACTCACTAGGGACCTATTGGACCAAAAAGCCCCATCATGGGTCCACGAATTTGGCCATTTTGACCAAAGTCAACCCTAACCTTAAATTGGTCAAAGTAGCCTAATTAGGGTCAATTGGCCTCCACCATGCCAAATTGACCTTTCCCCTACCCTTATATGGTTATTAGGGACTCAATGGACCAAAAAGCTCCATCATGAGGCCACCAATTTGGCCAATTTGACATAAGTCAACTCTAGCCCTATTTTGGTCAAATTGCCCTAATGTTGGTCAATTGACCTCCAGTTTGCCAAATTGACCCTACCTAGATCTTCTTAACCCTTAGGGGGGTCAATGGGTCACTAACCACCTATTGGGGCCAACCCAAATGGTTAAATTGACCAAAGTCAACTCCACCCTAAATTTAGGTCAAAATGACCTATTTTGACCTAATCAAGCACAATCCACTTGGGCTAGACTCAATTGAGGTGGTCCACCACCTAATGGGGTTGGGAATTACTAAAATTATTTTAGAGAATTCGGCCATGAGAGAGAAAATCCCATTTTCCCCAAAAAATGAAGGAGAGAGAAAGAGAGAAGTAATGGCATTCATGGCCAAGGGGAGGCCAAAGGCTCTCCGAATTGATTGGGATTCATCTCCCCTGGATGTTACAAGAATTTTAGGAGTTTTTCCAGCCCACATGGGGGCTAAAATGAGGAGTTTTCACCATGGCCGAAATTAGGCTTAATGGCCATTAATGGCCATGGCCGAAATCCCCCCCCCCCCCCCCCCCCCCCTCAAGTGGATGGCAGTCGAAATCATATATTGGATCAAAGGTTTTGATGGATAATGGAGAGATCGGGCGAGCTCGCCGGAGAAGGGAAAAGCCATGGCCGAACACCGCCGCCATCGTCGTCGGGCTCCAAGAAGGTCTGGTTCTTCTCCTCTTCTCTAGTGGATAGATCTACATCACAAATTGGCAAGGATTGGGGCCAATTGGTTCCCAATCAACATGGCATAAATCTCCATTTTTGGAGGTTTTTCCTTCGTCTAAACCACCGGTTCCGGCCACCACCGGCCGGCCAAGACCCGCCATCGCCGGCCACCACCTCAAGGAAGGTGGTGGTGGCATTGGCCGGCCGGGGAGGGGCGTTGGTGGCCGGGAAAACCACTTCCAAAACCGCCCAGGTCAGAGCAATCTCAGCCATCGGCTAGAGGAAGAAGAAAGTGGGATGCCGTCCATTTCTGCATCAAGATATGTGCTGCAGTTTTTGTTATATTATTTCGTATTTCTGTCTTTTAGTTTATTGTATCTAGATTAATTTAATAAAAATAATTAGGCCCCTCTACAGAAAAAATGGTCAACACAAAAGTTGTAGCCATTGGATTCTACTTTATTTTAAAAGTGATTTCACCCCAAAAGGAGTCTTGTAGCTCCCTGTAGGTCCATTTTGATGGGGCTGGTCCCTAGTGTAGGACATCCACCATTTATTGAATAACTTTTTATTGGTTCATGGGATTGACTTGAATATTGGAACCTAGGCTACTTATATCAACACCCTTATCATATCAAAAGATGGGAATTTTAGGAGAACCTTTTTCTAAGGTCTTTGTAATAATTTCATAAATCAAATATTAATTAACCATTGGGTCAAATGACCTCCCATGCCCTCCAAATTTTGGTGGGTACTTCTTAGGGTTATCACATGACCCTGGTAAAAATCTCAGCCCAATTGGGACTGATTTAGTTTGGAAATTGGTTAACCTAAGTTGGGTCTAATCAGGTCAAAATTAGGGCATGGTGTTTATCTTGGGGTATTGTGGTCAAATCTCCTCACCATGAGTTAAAACCTTGGCTACTGGTTTAGGATCCCCTAAAACACCTTCATGAGTAAGATGGGGTGGTGTAAAGGTGGATATGCCTTAGAACCCTAGTTTTACCCCTTGGGGTGCATATAGAGCTTGTGAAGGATATGTGGTCAAATGCTATAGAATGGCTATGGAACCTAGGATATGTGTTTATGGGATGTAATTATGCCTTAGGAAAATTTGAGAGAATTTTAGGAGAATTTATTCCCCCAAATTAGGTCTTAACCCCTTTAGAGAAATTTCTTATAAGAGATATTTACATGTTCAAATGGTCTTGGATGGTGATGAAACCTTGGTAGTACCTTTATATTTATGTGATGGACCTCTGGTAATTTTTGTGAAATTAATTAGGTGATGTAACCAGCACTTCATTTACAAGGCACTTATTTTACCTTAATCTTAAGAGATATAATTGAGAGTCCAATACTCTCTGGAAAAATGTGCAACTTGGTGATAGGACATTTCAAAGCACTAGGAAGCTCTGTGAATTTTTATGGAATTTTCGGAAGTTTTTATCAGTAGGCTACTTCACAATATGTGCAAATTAGGAATTAGTTGGGTTAATTATTTCAGTAAGGAAATGGTTCCCATAAATTGTGAAACTCTGTAATTAAGCTTTTCTGGACATAATAGAGGACTGGTAATTTTTCTATAATTTTGGCATAAGAATTCTTGGTAGTTCCTTCATAAATCCTCAAGGTTAGATAGATGTTAAATATTAAAAATAGAGAACGTTTCCTTACTGTAAAATTGTGATATTCATTATTTACTATTATTTGGGCATGATAGATTTATCATAATTTTATGAGAGTCATATCATAAGAATCCCTTACACTTCATGCTCATATTAATACTTGGCAAATATTGGAGAAATTTAAATAAATGCTAAAATGTCAAGGAAAATTATGAATCTCCGGAGTTAGTCTTATAATGCCATGATAGCCCTCCATTAATAATCTTGTGTCATGAGGATGAATATTTGGAGTACTTCTACTTATTAGCTTCATATAGTTAGTTGGTCTGCGTATAGTAAAAGTGGAAACTTGGGTATTTAGGGGCCTACCAAGTGGAGGTGGCGTGTAGTTGGTGTACATGGTCAGGTTGAAGAGATTGAAGGTCACCAAAAGGAGTTTAGGTGATGAGGGCGTGCTTGGTGAGTTAAGGGTAAAGTTGTGCTCGGGGTTGACGAAGGATCGTCTTTCCCCTAGCGGGTCATAAAATACTTAGGGTAATCCAAGTGTAATAAAAAGGAGGGGGTAATCTTATGGGTAGATACCAACAACACTAAGTGTCTTGAGAAAGGGAACTTTGGGGTGTCATGCCATTACAGTTCCTAGTACCGTAGCGAGCCCCTAACAGAGTAATCCTCGGGATGTCCAAGATTAACCGTAAATTGTAGGGATAAGTTGATATACAAGATTAACTTAATAATATGCACACACACACCCCGTAGTTATGGGAGGTTAGTTGGTTTGGTTGTACGAGCGGTAGGCTCGGTGGTTGAAGCAGCGGACTAGTTAGTCCGGTGAGCTTGTGACTCAGTAATGCTTGTTGGTACGGACGGGTTGGTCCGGCGAGCCGTTGGCTCGGAAGGTGATAGTGACGGGCGGGTTAGCTCAGGGAATTTATGGCTCGGGATATAGTAGAACATGTTTGCATGTGCATGAAGGTGGTGGGTCTCCGGTATTGGACGATCGTTCACACCGACGTCAATACGTTGACTCAGCAAGTGTGGAATTTGCACTTAGCCATAAAAGTCTGGTGGTCCAGCCAGTAAGAGTACGCAGATGCTCCACGGTTTTGCGTTAAGGCGTACGATAGGTCTAGGTTAGGTAGTGTGAATACCAACCTAGAGGTGGGCGAGGCCCAACCGGCCGCTTCCGTTTGCCACTATGGGAGTATCCTGGGAGTCTTGTTAGCTCCAAAAAGGGGGAACTAAAGGTCTGTGCGCATAGAGTCGAGGTGTGTGAGTTGCACTTGTATGAACATAGCATAAACTGCATAACTCTGCATCTCATGGCATAAACATTGCATTTCAACCCCTACCCCTATCGTATAAGTTAGTTATGGGACTTCTTATACGATAGGCCTTGCTAAAAGACCCCTTGGTCTATAGGTTTGTATGGGCATTCCTATAAATCAATGGTTACTTTTATATTATATACTTGTCTTTACTTACTATTCTTTACTTGCTCTTTACCATGCTTTCTATTACTACTTCAATTATCTATATACACATGTGTAGTTGTAGACATTTCCTGTAGACAAAATCCATTGTCATCTGCTTTGTTTTATACCCCTTGCTGTCCTCCGCTTCATCCTCCCATATGGTGCCTAGGAGCCATTGGGGGTGGGGTGGGGAACATAAGGCTTAGTCTTTTAGATTAACGGTCGGTGGACCATATTATTTTAGGGGATCGAGAAGACGCAGCAGCACCAGAGGCCAGTGCATACGGAGGCGGGCCAGTCTAGTACAGGAGCACAGGATTCGGGATCAGTGAGTGATTAGTAGTTAGCTTCCGCGAGTGATCTTGTAGTGAGGACATGATGTACAGAGCATGAGCCCTTTATTATTGTAACTTTGTTATTTCAGTTATACCATGTGGACATTTATTATATATAGCATGTGATTGTGGACTTGAACTTCTTTTTGTTCGTTTATACTTTTCGTCTCCTGTGATCGATATGGCCGGTAGGATCGGCATTTTGTAGTGGCGACCTTCCCGAGTGAAGGTGTCACCGCAAAGCGGTGGTTCTGGGCATAAGACCCGGGGTTTCAAAAGAAAAAAAGGGTCTTACAGCAATGGTAGTGAATGTAGGCTAGGATGCATATGCTCAAACTATCCAAGAAAAGCTTAAATCATTTTCATATAGTAAATTACTATTTGTGCATATGCTTCAAAGATAGATAGGGCGAGTTCTAGGAACTTAGAAAGAACACCCCCTTGTCGTGAGCCTATAATACACTACACATAGCTCTTTGTTAGAGTTGGACTCAATCGTGTTCTAACGAGTAGTGGATATACAACTAACGAAAATAAGTAAAAATACAATGTATTTAACATATGCAGAAAAATTAACTCTAAATCTATTTCTATCTGAGAACATGGGCACTCGACTAGGAGCACTCCACGAGTCTATGGTTCACTGCCCAATTTTAGTTTTTGATTAAAAATTAATTTTTCCTACACACCTAAAGGAATTGGAAAACACATGAATAACATATATTCAAGTCGCAATAGTAGTCGGTGCGGAAAATGAAATGGGTGTGAGTGAGATTTTTTTTTACTAAATTATTCTAACAAAAATGCAAAAACAATTTGTGCCTTCGAAAGTGAGCGAGAAACGAGATGTGAACTACCCCCATACTTAAATGTGGCATTGTCATCAATGCAGCCAATCATGTGAATGATATGAGGAATGCAAGATTAATGATAAGGAATAGAAACACATTACCCAATGCCCGATAATGGGGTATTTTGGAAGTGAAGAGAACACTCAGCCCAAAGCTGTGTGGTACACCAACATTCTGATAAGGTTCCTAGAGGTGGGAATCCACCTGCCTGATTGTGGATCCTCCTCTATTTCTCTTAATCTCTTCTGTTTATACTTTTTTTCTCTCAGTTCTTTTCCTTTTTCTTGATGTGGAAGATTCTCTAGCCTCAATACCATATCCTTCTGATGCAGTACTTTCAGAGGATTCTGTCCTTTCAAAAATAGAGGGAGGCTTTTATAAGGCTTGCTTTAATTGAATTACAGTCCACATAGCTTGATTGTACCATATAGTTATTATTGTCCTCTCCCCCTTTAGGACTTCTTCAACTATGTGATCAGTTAAGGCTACCTGCACAAAATTCATCCTTTCATGTTGGTATTGTTCTACCTCATCGAAGTTGCTTCTTACTTCTAGCAGATGTTCATCTATGGTCTAAGCATTCACATTTACTCTGTGCAGAATTTGATCTCTTTCTGCATTCATGAAGCTTACTACCTGCCCAAAAGCTCTCTCGGTATTGCCTGACATGGTGCCCTGATTCTGAATGATCTGATGAGTTAAATGCCCAACTTTGTTAATCTCTTCACCAACATGCTCCTTGTCTAGGACTGCTAGGTGAAAGAAATGAGTGTGTTGATTGTTCAGATGTTGCATGTCATCCTTCACACTCTGCAATTCAGCTTTCATCTCTTGCTTTAGGCAATCTACTGTCTGCTGGATGAATTTTTCCATTTTCTTCCCTTGAACATTGAGCAGTGCTGAGATCATGTTGAATAATGAGCATGGGTGAGTAGAGTATGTTTCAACAACATTCTCTTCTAGAGCAATATTCTCCTATGGAGCACTGCCATGACCCTGGAGGTCAGGAAGGTCCACTTGCATCTGGTCTTCTTTTATCATCACTCCCTTCCCTTTGAATAGAATTTGGTCAAGCCCACTATTGGGTCCTTCACCTTCAACATCTTCTTGCTCCTTGCCTTCTTCCTTCTCTAGATCTCTGCCTGGAAGCTGGTCAGCTTCTGGGACAACTGGCTCTTAGACCTCTGCTTGAGCCAAACTTCCAATATTGACAACAGTAAGATCATCAACCTGATCAACTAGGGTAGAGCACCCCAGATGGGTCTTCCCCTCAAACTTTTCAGTATCTTAGGCTGAGCCCAAGATGGGACTCCCCCTCAACTGGATCACTCCCCAGAATGGGGCTTCTCCTCTCTACACCTCTGTGTTAGCAGGTTCATCTAATTTCCCTGGGATTTCTTCATTAAGAGATACATCCCCCTTTATCAAAGCAGGATTTGGTAGGGATGGGGCTCCTTCTTTCTCAGAGCTACTTGAGGACTCCTCCTCCTCTGAGTTAACAACCTGAACATCCTTCTTCTTCTTCTTCTCTTTCTGATCTAAAGAGACACCTGTAGGTGTTTTGGAGATGGATCGATCCCACCTGTCCAACATCTTGGAGTCTAGCCTCATAGAGTAATGCAGAGACACTCCCATCTTCCTTTTTAGGACCTCCGCTAGGGAATTCAGAAGGAAGATAGATATGATTCTTCAAAATAAGGGAGTCTTCAGATTACTTTTTATTCTTTGAAAAACAAATACCCTACAATCTATCTTCTTGGAGAGAATTACCCTACTCACTACTTCAAACATGTTCTTTGGGATCCTATCATGAGAACCGGGCTTACATAACAGTACTTTTTAACTATATCTGCAAGAAGCTTCCCTTTTTGATTGAATTCTACCCTTTTGATAGACCCAGAGGTCTTTCCACTGTGCCCACACCAGCCATAACTTACAGATAGGTCTTTGATGGTCAGTTCTTCCTCTTCATCTTTTGCCTCCCTCCTTGGCAGTCTCAACACCTTTCCCAGGCTCTTTGTAGTTACTTTCACCTTCTGCCCAGCTACAATTGATTTCAGCGAGGATTCAGAATGGTTTACTCTTGCTCTTTCAAAGAACTCCAGGAGATCTATGTTCAGAAGGATGCAAGGTTCACTGAGCAGATATTCTAGTCTAGTCGATTCAAGAAACCCTATCACTGACCTAATTTCTTCAGAGCAGGAGTTGAAGCCTCCTCTCTGAAGCTCACAACCAGAAATCACTGAGGTTTCTTCCTTCTTGGGATCCATTGGAGAAGAGTCTTGAGAAATAACCGTTGTCAGAGACAGAACAGAGGTTTGCGTGGGAATGACTTAGGGCTAGTGAGAGTGTAATTTTTGTCCTAAGCATTCATTCTTTTTATAGTAGAGGTAGATGAAGGGGAGCGTACCTTTTGTTGTTTGTACTGATGAGTTGATTAATAATTCATCGTACGACTCTTATTGAATGATCCAATAACATGTTAAGTAGATGGATTCTGTTTCGACGATACTCCTTTTTGTCGTCGAGATTTATCGCCGTTATGAACCTTTCCAACTGAGTCCATTTGTCATCGAGATTTGTGTCATGTCGTTGAGACATCTGATTGTGTTGTCAAGACAATCATCAGATACTTGTCTGTCTTAGGCAATTTTCAGCACTTCTTGAGAGGCTCCTGCAGCAGTTAACATGTATATTATATGAGACAATAAATGAATAGTGATAAATGTACAATGAGTTAGAAATTACTCCATGTTTAACATCCCCAATTGGAACTTGAAGAAGTTAAACTTAGCTTCATCTAGGGGCTTTGTGAATATATCAGCCACTTGTTTGTCCGTAGGAACAAACTCAAGGGTGATATCTTCATTCTCCATATGCTCCCTAATGAAGTCATACCTGATCTCAATATGCTTAGTCCTGCGATGTGAGATATGGTTCTTAGCAATTGAGATAGCACTTGATGAGTCACAAAATATGGGTGTTTTTGGTCATCTTTAAATTGTAGTCTTTAAGCTGATGCTGGATCCAAAATAGCTGAGCACATCAACTCCCAGCAGATATGTATTTTGATTCTGTTGTGGAGATTACTACACTTGTTTACTTCTTACTGCTCCATGAGATCCATCTTCCTCTCATGAATTGGCAAGTCCCGAAAGTACTCTTTCTATCTTCTTTGCACCCTACATAGTCTGCATCTGAATAGCCAGTTAGTTCACACACATTGTTCCTAGGGTACCATAGGACAATATTAGGTGTACCCTTCAGGTATCTTAAGATCCTCTTGACAGAGGAGTGATTAGATTCCTTGGGGTTCACCTGATATCTAGCACAAACACATATGACAAACATTATGTCAGGCCTACTGGCAGTTAGGTAAAACAAAGACCCAATCATACATCTGTACTTGGTTTTATCAAGGGTATTCCCATTTCATCCTTGTCCAGAGATGCATTAGATCTCATGGGAGTCTTCATAGAAGAAGCACTCTCCAATCCAAATATCTTGACTAGCTTTCTAGTGAATTTGGTCTGTGAGATGAATTTGCCATCTTTAGATTGTTTCACTTTGAGACCTAGGAAGTATTTGTTGTCTCCCATACTGCTCATTTCAAACTTTCCCTGAATCAAATTAGCAAACTTTTTGCAAAGATTGTCATCTGTAGAGCCAAAAATAATGTCATCCACATAGACCTGCACTAGCAAAATCTTGCCCTTTACTTCCCTTAAGAACAATGTCTTATCAATCTTTCCTCTTGAGAACTTGTTCTAAAGGAGAAATCTAGACAGGGTCTCATACTAGGCTCTAGGTACCCGTTTGAGACCATATAAGGATTTTCTAAGAAAATAAACAAAGTCAGGATGTACTGAATCAACAAAACCTGAAAGTTCTACATATACTTCTTCTTTGATGTCACCATTCAGAAAAGCTGACTTCACATGCATTTGGTAAACTCTGAATCCTTTTTGGGCTGCATAGGCCAAGAATAATCTAATAGCTTCCAATCTTGCAAAAGGGAAAAGGTCTGAACAAAATCAATGCCCTCCTCCTATCTATAGCCCTTTGCCACTAGCATTGCCTTATTCTTTGTAATTATCCCATTCACATCCAACTTGTTTCTATAGACCCACTTGGTTCCAATAATGTTTTGTCCATGGGGTCTGGGAACTAACTCCCACACTTTGCATCTCTTGGATTGGTTTAGTACCTCCTGCATTGCTACAATCAGAATGGGTCCAGATTTGCTTCCACAAATTTCTTAGGTTCAATTTGAGAGAGAAAACTTAAGTACAATTCTTCATTCGAATCCCTCCTCCTTGTCAGCACTCTTTTATTGACATCTCATATAATTGGCTCTTGAGGATGATGTCTGACTTGTCTAAGGGCAGCTGACAGTCTTCTAGGCACTTCTTCTATGGCAGGCTCTTAAGGTTGTACTTCTTCTGTTGTATCTATGCCTTCCATGGCATCTTCTTCCAATTCAACTATCACTGAATATTCTTTATCTTTCGTTGAAGTTTCATCCCATGTCTCCAATGGATAGATTTTCCATTTTCTCTGTTGTGTCTGCATCCACCAATGAACTAGACCAGCCTTTATGAATAAGGCTAGTCTCATCAAATACCACATGCACATATTCTTCTACTTCTTGGGTATAGATGTTGTACACCCTATAAGCTTTGCTATAGGAGCTGCAGACAACAAAAATACCTTCACTACTTTTTTCAGCAAACTTGGTTAGCTTGGATTTTCCATTGTTATGTACATAACAACTGCTACCAAAGATTCTGAAGTATGATAAGATAGGTTTCCTGCCTTTCATCAGCTCATAGGGAGTTTTTTTATGGTGTTTGATGATGGAGGCCCTATAGATCACATGACAAGCTGTATTGACAGCCTCTGCCCAGAAGTATTCTGGTAGAGAGAAGTCACTCAGCATTGTCCTGCTAGCCTTTATTAGGGTTCTATTTTTCCTCTCTACAACCCCATTTTGTTGAGGAGTTCTAGGTGAGGAAAATTCTTGGGAGATACCCAGCTCTTGGATGAATTCTGTCATGGCTCCTGATTGAAATTCTATACCATGGTCACTTCTGAACTTAACCACAGTACAACTCATTTCATTTTGGATCTGCCTGACAATGTTCTTCAAGTTGTCTAAGGTATCTGACTTCTTTTTATGGAAGAAAACCCAAGAGAACCTTGAATAGTCATCAACTACTACAAGGGTATAAGCCTTCCTTCCTAAGCTGAGAACTGACATGGGACCAAACAAATCCTTGTGCAACAAAAACAAGCACCATGAGGAATCTTTATTAGAGATGCTCTTAAAGGTGGTCATAGTTTGCTTGCCAAGTTGGCATGCCTGACAAGGACCTTCCTTAATGCACTTAATGTTTGGTCTATTTCTAACTAGGTCTTGATAGAAAAGCTTACTTATGGTTTTGTAATTAATGTGAGCAATTCTCTTGTGCCATTGAACACATATAGCCTCTTTCTCATTAGCCCTAAACACATAGGCATGGAAGAATTTGAATGAAAGAAATTTTGACAATATACATTTCCACTCCTAGTGCCAGTTAAGGTAGCCTAAGATTCTAAGGATTTCTTAGCTAAGCACTTATCCTTGTAGAAGACAATAACAAAATCTTGATCACAAAGTTGACTTATGCTTATGAGATTGTGATTCAATCCTTCCACATAAGCTACCTTTGTGATGGTAACTAAGGCATTAGAAATGTTGCCATAACATTTGGTCACCCCTTTTTCTGAACCTCCAAATATGACTGTTGGTCCATTCTCCACACGGGTGAAGTTTCTCAGATAGCTCCTTACTCCAGTCATGTGCCTCGAGCAACCACTGTCCAACTACCAAATAGGAGATTGGTTGGCATTTGGACATACCTGCAAGAAGGATTACTTACCCTTAGGTACCCAATTGGATTTGGGTCCTTGGTTTCAGATAGGGGGATAAACTGGAACACCACACCTCGAAGTGGTCTACACTCTTTTTGCACTAGGCCATGTTGGGTTGAACAAACAATCCAAGGTAAAGTGACCAACTTTCCCACAACAACAACACTCATACCTGTTGTATCTTCTCTTCTGCCTCTCCATCTAAGTAGAATGGCAATGCTGGTGGGCAGGAGTGAAGACAGCTGTCCTAATAGACATGGGGTGAACCTCACAAGTGTGAGTATGTAGTGGGGATGGTCTCACCACCTTTTGGTTCACCTTCTTGGGTACAAGCTTGGTAGGAACTGCCTTTCCCTTTCTTTTGAGTGTTGTTGCTGCAGGTCCATGGACAAAGGGACCTGGATTCTTCATCTGAATCTCTTCATGAGGTGCTTTAAAAGCACTCAACCCAAAGCCTGCTCTTCTACTTGTGATAGAGAGCTTACTGCCAATTGTTGAGCAAGCATTGGTCAGATGATCTTATGAAGAATCCTTGTCAAAAGGATTTGATGTCAGCAACACCTTCTTAAAAGAAGGTTGAGCTTCAGAAGCTTTGTCCTTGACTGTCTCCTTATTGAAACCTACACCAGCTCTGAATGGTGCAGAGAAACAGTCAATGATAGGAAGGACAGTCTTGAGCTTTGAAAAGATGGCAGGAATTCTCTTTTCAGCCAGTAACATTTCCTCAAGGTCCTTGATGACCTTGTTCTTCTGAGCAGATTCAGCATTTTTGAGCTTTGTGGCTTTTTTGAATCTGTCTACCTCTTTGCTCATAGCAACCAGCTTCTCAGCTGTCTCCTAGAGCTCAGAGTGGGTAGTTCTCAAGGAATCTAACTCTTTAGTGTAAACTTTAAGGAGTTTCTTGTTGTTCTTGAATGCTTTCCACAAAGCTTCATATTGTTGTATTAATTCAAATTCATCCTCATGTAAGGATCTTGAGGATGTGTGTTGGCAGCAGACTCACCTTCATCATCATGCAAGGAATCTGCCACTAATTCAGAATCAGAGGCAGATAGGGGAGCTCTGATTAGTACCTTCCTAGGAGATATGTTGCCATCCTGGATTTCTTTATTTATGGCCATAAGGCCAATTAGAGCTTCCTCCTCAGTTTCTGAAGAGCTTGAATCAAAATCACTCAGGGTTCTGATTTTCTTTGCTATGAATCCTTTTTCTAATTTTGATTTGTCTCTTGACCTTCTTTTGTCCCTTGACCTTCTTTTGTCTACATAATTCTTTGATTCCCTCTTCTTGGAGGGGCAATCAGCAATCATGTGACCTGTCTTGTTGTAGGAGTAGAAAACTGTGTCAGTTAAATCATATTTACTGGGTTTTGATTTGTACCTTTCCTCCCTTGAGGATTTTGATCTGTCATGTTGACCAGATCTTCTGGAGCTTGAAGACGATGTTCTATGGATGTCTCTTCTCCTTCTGGATATCATCTTTTTGAACTGCTTGGAGAAGAGGGCCAATTCTTTATCAGTGTTGTCAGATTTTGATGTGCTGGCATCAGAAGCTTCACTGCTTTCAGATCTGTCTTGAATTGCAGGGGTCTTGTCCTTGGTTTTCCTTAAGCCTTCAGCCTTAAGAGCCATGGACCTTTCTCTGGTGCCCCCCTTGAGCTTTCTTCTTCAGATTTTCTGGTATTAAGCTGAACCTCATGAGACAACAACTTCTCATATAGGTTCTTTGGCACCATGTTGCCCAGTTGACCCATTTCTCTGATGACACGGATTTTGATATCCCGTTTCTTAGTGAGGGATCTAAGGATCTGAGTTGGTAAACTCTCTTCCATAGTTTTTCAAACCATTTACTATCTTGAAAAATCTCTCATAGCAGTTAGAGAAATTTACATTCTTGCCTTATTTGAAAGCCTCGTATTCCTGATTTAGAAGGGATTTCCTGTCATCCCTTAATTATTTAGTCCCCTACATATAGACAACCAGGGAGTCCCACATCTCCTTGGCAGTTTTGTAGTGAATGAGATTTTGAAGGGTTGAGTCATCAATGGCACTCACAATAATGTTCTGTGCCCTCTTATCAAGGCCTACCTGGGCAAGTTCATCCTGGCTCATATCAGCATATTTCTTTGGCACTTTCAGAGCAGGATCAATGGTAGATGCAGTCATGGGTATGAAGGGACCCTCTTGAACAACCACAAACACTCTGGGATCAGCAGCTTCCAAATGGGAAAGTTCTGTTTGGTGCAGGTTGAGAGCTTCATGGATCTCATCTCTCTGTGTTGATCACTTCCAGCCATAGGGAATAGTTCCAAGATCTTGATCTGATTGTTAATTTACTCTTTAATCATCCTCCCGCTGATTCGACTTGTTAGTTATGGAACAATCACCTAGAGGGGGGGGGGGGGGGAATATGTGTTATGGTTGTTTTAAATATTAAGCACAAGAACTAAATAAACAGATCACAACACAACAAAAAATCTCAGAAACACAGCATACAGGAACACCAGATTTATAGTGGTTTCTCAAGACAGTTTGTCTTGAGTAGTCCACTCTCCCCCTGCACCTATCTAGCAATGTGCTAAGGTCGGCAAACTCCGCCAAAACTCAGGCCCTCAAGCCCTACAGCTCAGGCTCTTAAGCCCTACAGCTCAGGCCCTCAAGCCCTACAAACTCAGGCCATCAAGCCCTACAAACTCAGGCCCTCAAGCCCTATAGCTCAGGCCCTCAAGCCTTATAAAATAAGTCTCTCAAGCCCTACAAACTCAGATCTGTATCAGGTCCTACAACTCAGGCTTGGAAAATCTCTACAAAGGATAACTGAAAGTTCTTCTTTAGCTTGTTGAAACTGGCTTCTGGACTTGAAGAGAATGCAATAGATTTTATCTTGCTGAACGCATGCTTCTCTTCAATCCTTTATTAAGTCTAGAACAATGCTTATCAGTCGATGTTGCTAGACTGAGACTTGGAGAACACATAGTAAGATCATTTCGTTCTCGAGTAGTTGTTCCTTCTTCACAACCGATTTTATTGTTTGATTGATTTTCGTGTTCCACGTGGTTGTTCTCTTTTTTTAATTAGAGCAGACACTAATCCATTTTATAATACTGAGGGACCATCTAATGATCTACTCAGATATCCATTAAGTGTCAGAGGCCCATTTCTTATCGGCATGCGCTGATTGGGCCATCAGGCGGCAAAATTAAATGCAGTCAGTGTGTTTTGAATTATCTTGAGCTGCCTTGATAATATTAGCAACATCTCGACGACATAGCTTGCCATCACGCCGATCCATCTTGGACTTAGACAAATCTTCATGTCTTCTTAAATCTTCTTCAGAGAGAGATATCTCGACGATAAGAGATATCTCAGCTATACCTGCACTCACAACGACATGAAGTCATCTCAATGATGTCTTCATGAACATCTTGTCGACTTGAGGTCTTCTCGACGATGTCGTTGAAATCATCCTATCTTATTGACGATATTGTCATGTTCATTCCGACTTCTCATCGATATCATCCTGATCATCTTGACGATAAGCAATACTTCTATTACAAACCGTCTTCACGAGTTCCGCCTTATTCTTCTGGACGATAAGGTTCCTTTACGAAGATTTTTTTGAATTAGCTGAATACTTTAACTTAAGTCTTCTGGAGAGCTTCATTATATCAGACTTCACAGCGATATCGTCGTGTTATTCTTGTTGACACAACGATACTGTGGCTTGTTCAATTCTTTTTGTTCTCATAATGATGTCATCGTGTGTACTTTGTTGTCATAACGATATCGTCGGATTGTCCATATTATCTCGATGATAACTAACATAAGCCTTCTGCTGAGTTCTGCGAGTAGTATCAATGATCTATGAATGCTTATTCGACGATATGTCCAGTCCTTCTCAATGATTTTGGACTTAGTGAGTTCAGTGAAGTACTGGACATATGATTTATTCTCTGCATTTATAAATAAAGCATACCATCAAATACATAGTGCTTTTATCATTAACCTGAGAACTTCTTCAAATCAGGAACATTGCAGGGCACTGTTCCTAACAATTCCCAAAAAATACTCCGACCATAAACACCAAGTTTTCCAAACATGTTAGCTCAACAAAAACTAAATAGAAAACATCACAGAATTTGAAAAACAAAACAATGTAAAATGAAGTAAAAAACTTAAATTTAACTAATTAAACTAGATTAGAAAAATAAAATTGCAATTAAAAATGAGATAAGTACTGGATTTATTATCTCCCAAGCACGACTTATTCAAAAATATAAAAGGTTCTAGCTTATAGGAGTATGAAAGGAGAAATGAACATACACCTGTTCTAATATCCGTGTCGGTAGAGGGTACTTATACGGCAACAGAATAATTACTCCTTTACCTAAATAACAATACCTGAATTTAATAGGTAAAAGAAATTGAAAGTAAAAAAGGAGGATCAGTGCTCCTCGCTAATCTCACCAAAATAAATGTCCTTGTCTAGCAAAGTTTCATCATCAATAGGGAGGATACAGGAGGAGAAGGCAATGAATGGAGCTTCCTCTATGGAGGGGGGATCAACCTCATCACAATACGTGATGCTCACCTCATTGACTTGAGAACAAAGATGAATTTCCTGTTGGAATACATGTGACAAATCAACCTGCACAGGCTCAGACAATGACGGGGGCTTAGGAAATAAAATTGAAGAAAGACAAATAATTAGTAATCGGGGAAATGGTCCCAGTCTCACTCTTAGCATGCTCCACAAATAGATCGTTATCGGTGTCATAAGAATCATTGCGAGGGGGGTCCGAGAACTCAAGGGCCTCGATGGTGAGTTGGATCTCCTCATCCAATAAAGAGGTACAAACCTCCTCATCCCACTTCAGCGAATCATCGTGCTCTCAGTAGTCATCCTCCCCATTGGAGAGAATGATATCCTCATCCCACTTTGGTCCAGCCTCAGGCTCCAGATCACCACCATTCATATAAACTTTGACAGGATCATCAAAAATAGGTGTAGAAAACTCATTCAAAGATGGCGGGGGAACAATGGTATTACCATCATCAGAGAATATGCGGGCTGGTTCCTCCGCAGGTGAATAAAAAATAGGCGATGAATGTACAATGGGAGATGGCTCCATATTGTCAGAGTACGAATCAGAAGTTGAGGGTGTGCAATCAAGAGGGGAGGGAGACACGATCCAAAAAGTAGGTTCATCATCTTCCTCCATTTATCGTTTACAAGCGACGCAATCATTCAAAACATGATTTGTACTATGACAAATCAAGCACTTGCGATTAACCCTTCACCTCGGAAGAGGCAGGATACAATATTGAAGTGGTGCTCGTGGTGGAGGTGTGTAGGTATGATAATTAAGTTGATCATATGAAGAACCGTACGATACCGATTCCCCGTCGGAAGAGTCGTATGAATCATAACTACGGTTTACCGTATGACATTCTTCACTACGATGATTGGATGCCCCGCAACATCTGCAATGCAAATTTGTATTCATATTGATTCGGGGTGATTCACAAGATTATATTAATTTTTGCAAGGATTAACTACACACAATAATTTTCTAAACAGGTATAGCTTGTTGCAAATTGTAAAATAAGGTTAGGAAAATAACTAAATTTAAAAGCTGCAATTAAAATAAAAAACAAGGAAAACAAACACAAAAAATCAAAACTATGTAATAAGATCAAAAGGCAACAAAATCATAACAAGCGCGATATACAAATGTAAAAAGACTTGTATCTCTCGACTCACTCTCCAGAAACACACCGTCCGTGTTTCCTGGTAACGGTGCCAAAAACTTGATGCTCACGCGGGCATGTACACAACGGTCATACAAGTAATAATAAAATGAGGAGTTACCCGTGAGTATCGATCTCACGTGGAACATGGTGGTATGGAGTAATCTATTGAGATGAGACTTGAGGTAGAAGTCTCTTTATGTCAGTGTTTTATGGGGGTTTTGATTTGGTTGCTAACAACTACTTGCAAATAATGAAACCTAATTAACTGTGCGGGTCTCCGACATGGCTTCTCTCCTTCGCAGATCGCCGGCCTCCGCTTCGCACCTTTGTGGGTCACCTTCCTCTGCTTCGCACCTCTGCAAGTCATCTTCCCCCGCTTTGCACCACCGTGGGTCGCAAGCCTCAGCTTCATACCTCCACGGGTCATAAGCCTTCGCTTCACTTATTGCCTTAACAATACTCAACACAAACAATCACAAAAATAAATAACAAACCACAAGCCAATTCATCCAAACCAACCACAATAGAAAATATACCTATGAGCATATACACCCAATGGTCATGGTGTTCATATGTTTTTGAATATATTACATTAAACACACAAACATCCCAAATGAGAGAAAGGAGATACAGAGTTACCGCTCCAAAATACAGAGGAGATGGGAGACTCTTCCTCGAGTTCATAGGATAGCTTGTCTTGGTCTACCCGCTCTTCCAACTCCGCCTTGGCTGTCATCCACGATATAAGATGTAAGAGCCCCCTTTTTCCCGGGTCTTACCGCCCAGAACCGCCATCTTGCGGTGGCACCAACTCACAGAATGGTCGCCACCACAATACGCTGATTCTGCCGTCTAATCAACATCATCCAGGCCAACCACATATCAAAGTAATAGAAGCATTAAATGAAACAAGTCCACAAAATCACATTATATATATCAAAATACAATTGTCTACAATGAGAAAGTACTCAAATTAATAAGGGCTTGTGCCCAGTACATCAATATCCTCACTACAGGTTAACTCATGCTCATGTGGAAGTCTCAAAAACATCTACATCCATATCTACTGCGGCTACTGCTGGTACGGGCTGCTCCATCTTGTCACGTTCTCTTGTCCTGGTATTCTGAATGAGGTCATGTTGCTCCGGCATAATGACTCCTAAAATGATATGGTCCACTGGTCGTTAGTCAAAAAGACTAAGCCAAATTCCCCATCCCCTCCCCCGATGACTCCTAGGCACCGGGCGGGAGGAGGAAGCAGAGGACAACAAGGGGTTAAAGCAAGCAGGTGACATGGAACCTATCTAGAAGTTCTATCATAATAAATCAAGAGCAACAATGAAACTGAGCAGTACATAAAAGAGCGTCAAAGTGAGTATACACTCGCAGTTATAAAAGTGTCTAAGCAGCTAGAAAAGTAAACCAGAGCAGTTATAAAGTAAACCAGAACAAGTAAGGAAACAACTAGAGAAGCAATGAAAGTATCCTTAACTTATGTGTAAACACACACAAACACATAAGCTAATGGATCTGGCAAGAAGTAATCTCATCGTATAAAAGAGCCCATACTAATTTATACAATGAGGTCTGGTTTTGCAATGATGTTATGCTATGTTGTGCAATGCAATGATGCAACTCATACACTCGACTCTGTACATACAGACCTTTGATTGTTCCCTCTGTTCGAGTGTGTCAACTCAGGTACCCGGTTGAGGCAAACAGGGCAGTGGATCAGGCTTTTCCACTTCTAGGCTTATGTCACACATCTCCCAGCCTATACCTTACGTACGCCCCTAAGAACACACAGGGTATTCGCGTACTATCTGGTAAGCACCACCTCTATCCATCTTTTCTAGTCTCTGCTCAGGCACCCCGTTGAGGCAAACAGGGGCAGTGGATTGGGTCCTCCACTCCTAGGCCAGTATGACACCTCCTAACCTAGACCTTACGTACGCCCCTAAGAATACACAGGCTACTTGATACAACAATGACTCTAAGTGAAACACCGAGTCTACCGCTCGTAGGACTAACCCATCCTTCTAATATACCGAGCCTACCGCTCACAAAACTTAACCCGTCATTCTAATATACCAAGCCTACCGCTCGCAGGACTTAATCCATCCTTCTAATATAAAAAAGCTTACCGCTCGCAGGACTTAACCCGTCCTTCTAATATACCGATCCTATCGTTAGCAGGACTTATCCCGTCCTTCTAATATACCAAGCATACTGCTTGCAGGAATTAACCCGTCCTAATATACCAAGCCTACCGCTTGTAGGATTTACCCCATCTTTCTAATATACCGAGTCTACTGCTCGCATGACTTAACCCGTCCTTCTAATATACCGAGCCTACCATTTGTAAGACCCCATTTTTTTCCGCTACAAAACCGAGTCTTATGCCCAGGACCACCGCTTTGCGGTGACACCAACACTCGGGATGGGCGTCACTAAAAAATGCCGATCCAGCCGTCCATATCGATCACAGAAGAAGAAAAGTATAAATGAACAAATTGAAGTTCATGTTCACAAATCACATGTTATATATAATAAATGTCCACATGATATAACTGAAATAATAAGGATTACAATAATAAAGGGCTCATGCCCTGTACATCATATCCTCACTACAAGGTCACTCGCGGAAGCAAATGACTAATCACTCACTGATCCTGACACTGGTGCTCCTATACTAGACTGGCCCGCCTCCATCTGCACCGGCCTCTGATGCTGCTGCACTCCTTGGTCCCCTAAAATGATAAGGTCCACCGACCGTTAGTCAAAAGACTAAGCCACTGTCGTCCCCGCCTCCCCCCGCGACTCCTAGGCACCGTGCGGGGAGGAGGAAAGGAAAGGTATTTGGGGTAGTAAGTGGATCAAGCAAATGACAGCGGAACTATCCCAACATGAGTACATATATAAAGAGAACTATTGTATGACAGTAATAACAAAGTAAGAGCAGTGTTATAAATATGGCAAAGTGAACATCAAGATAAGAACAAACTACCACAAACAAAGTAAAGTGAAGTAAGTAAGAAAGGTAACCTTGAATTATAGGAATGCCCATACAGGCCTATAAATCAAGGGGTCGTTTAACAAGGCTTATCGTATAAAAATTCCCATAACCAATTTATATGATAGGGGTAGGGGTTGAAATGCAATGCTTATGCTATGACATGTAGAGTTATGCTAGTTAATGATATGATCACACAAGGGCAACTCACAAACTTCGACTCTATGCGCACAGACATTTAGTTCCCTCTTTTTGGAGCTAGCAATATTCCCAGGATACTCCGGTAGTGGCAAATGGAAGCGGTGGGTTGGGCCTCTCCCACCTCTAGGTTGGTATTCACACTACCTAACCTAGACCTATTGTACGCCTCAACACAAAACCGCAGAGCATCTGCGTACTCTTACTGGCTAGACCACTATACTTTCATGGCTGAGTGCAAATTCCACACTTGCCGAGTCAACGTATTGACGTCGGTGTGAACGACCATCCAATACCAAAGACCCACCACCTTTATGCATATGCAAACATGTTTACCATCTATCTCCGAGCCATATGCTCCCCGGGCTAACCCGCCCGTCACCATAACCTTCTAAGCCACCGGCTCGCCGGACCAACCCGTCCGCACCTACAACCACCGAGCCTATCGCTCGTAAGTCCAAACCGACTATTATACCCGTAACAATGGGGTGTAGGTGACTGTATTAAGTTAATCTTGTACATCAACTTATTCCTACCATTTAGGGTTTATCTTGGACTTCCCGAGGTCTACCCTGCGAGGGGCTCGCAGCGGTACTAGGAGCTATGATGGGATGACACCCCAAAGCTCCCTTTCACAAGACACTTAATGTTATTGGTAACTACCCATATGCATAGCCCTCTTACCGTTTCACTTTAATTAACCCTAGGTGGTTTATGACTCTCTAGGGGAAAGGCGATTTACCATCAATCCCGAACACAAGCTTGCCCCTTAACTACCGAGAACACTCAACATATAGACTCCTTTTGGTGACATCAAATCTCTTCAACCAGACCAGGTACACAAACTACCTCCCATTCCCACTAGTGGGCTACTAGTTATGTTAATGCTATAATTTCTACTATATGTAGACCAAATGAGCTATATGAGTTGTATGAGAGGAGGTACTCCAAATTTTCATCCACATGACTCAATATTATTACTGGGAGTCTATCATGATATTATAAGACTAAATTCAGAGGATCATATTTTTCCTTAATTATTTGGCATTTATTATAATTTCTCCAACATTGGCCAAGTATGAAATTGAACATGAAGTGTACGATCTTCTTATGATATGTCCACCATAAAATTATGAAAAATCTATGATGTCCAAATAACAATAAATACAGAATATCACAATTTTACAATAAGGTGTTGGCCTCTAATTATAATATTGAATATTTATCCAAAATTAGAAATTAAAGAAGGAACCACAAAAAAATACTTGTCCAAAAATTATGGAAAAATTACCAGACCTTTATAATGATCAGAAAAGTTTACTGACAGAGTTTCATATTTTATCAAAACCATTTAGTCATAAAAATAAATATTTCAAGTAAATCCAAACTAGGGAACATTGTGAAGTAACCTACTGATAAAGAATTCTAAAAATTATACAAAAATTCACAGAGCTTTCTAATGCCCTAAAATATCCTATCACCAAGTTTCACAATTTTCAAGAGAATATTCGGCTTTAATTTATTAATCATCATCTTAACACAAAATAGATGATTTGTGAATGAAGTACTAATTAAATCAATTCAAAAATTGTACAAAAAATACCAGAGGTTTATATCATGATTTTATGGGCACTATCAAACTTTCATCAAAATCCAAGATAAATTATGCATGTAAATTTCTCCTATAGGAAAGTGCCCTAAAAGGTTATAACCTAACTCAGAGGGGAAAAAATGTTCCTAAAATTCTTATAAAATTATCTATGGCATATTTACACCCTGTGAACTTATCTACCAAGTTCCATAACCATTCAAGGACATATGACCATATGTCCTTCACAAGGCTCAAAGTGCAACCCTAGGGTTCTAGGGCACATCCACCCCAAACCACCCCAAACCACTCATGGGTGTGTTTTATATGATTCTAAACCAGTGACCAAAGTTTCATCACTTTTGGATGAGGGTTGACCCCTTAAATCCACCAAGAGCACTTTTGACCTAAATAGGCCTAGTTTGACTAAACTTGGGTTTATCAGTTACCCAACCAAATCAGCCCAATTGGAATGAAATTTTTACCAGATTCATGTAATGACCCTAAAGACCACCCACCAAAATTTGGATGGGTTTGGATTTAGACCATACAATTAATTTATATATGAATTATTAAATTTTTACAAAAAAACTTAGAAAAAGTTTATCCAAAAATTCCCATTTTTGGATAAGATTAGGGGGTAGGTGTAATTAGACTATTTTTCAAATTTCAAGTCCATATCATTATCCAATCAAAAGTTATTAAAGAAATAGTGGATGTCCTACCCTAAGGACTAGTCCCACTAAAATGGCCCTACATGGAGCTACAGTGCTCCTTTTGGGCTGAAATTAATTTTAAAATAAAGTAGACTCCAAGGGATACAACTTTGGTGTTGACCATTTTTCTTGTAGAGGGACCTAAGTATTTTCTATATTTATTTCTAACTACTGCCAGTAATAAAAACATAAAACAAAATAATAATACATAAATATAATAATTTGTACAGAAATAAATCAACGGCATTGGGTTATCTTCCCCGATGCGCCGACGACTCAGATGAGCCCGTCTTCTAGCCTCTTCCAGCCCGTTTTCCCAGCCATCCGGCCACCTTCCTGGCCGACCACCACAACAACCACCTCCGTTGAGGTGGGGGCTAACGCCGGGCGGCGGCACGACCGCCGGAGGGGCCGATTCCGGCGAACCCGCACCTCATTTTTTTCATGGAAAAATCCAAAAATCTCACATGGGATCAGGCTCAATTGAGCCTGATGTCTCTCCTATTTGATCTAGGATACTAGCACAAGGGGAGAGGAGGAGAAGCGGACCATAATTGGAGCACGGCGACGATGGCGGCGCTGGCCGGCCATGGCTTTTCCCCTCTCCGGCAAGCTTGCCTGATCCCTCGATTCTCCACCAAAACATTCGATCCAATATATTATTTCGACTGCCATCCACCTTTTGAAGCTAATGGTGAAGTTAGATTTGAGTGGGGAGGGCTGTATAAGGTGAATTTGAGGAGGGGAATTTCGGCCATGGCCATTAAGACCTCTTTGGAAAACTAAAATCTCATCAATTCAGCCACCATATGCCTGGAAAAACTCCTAACCTTCTTTTAACAGCCATGGGAGATGAATCCCCATCAATTGGGAGATCAATTGGCCTCCCTTGTCCATGAATGTCATTACTCCCTCTCTTTCCCTCTCCTCCATTTTTTGGGGAAATGGAGTTTGTCTCTCCTGGCCGAATTTCTTAAAATTTAATGGCAATTTCAGTAACTCCCAACCCCATTAGCTAGTGGACCACCTCAATTGGGTCGAGACCAAGTGAATTGGGCTTGATTAGGTCAAAATAGATCATTTTGACCTAAATTTAGTGTGGAGTTGACTTTGGTCAATTTGACCATTTGGGCTGACCCAAATGGGTGGTTAGTGACCCATTGGTCTCTATTAAGGGTAAGGAAGGTCTAAGTATGGTCAATTTGGCAAGATGGAGGCCAATTGACCCACAATAGGGCAATTTGACCAAAATTGGGCTAGAGTTGACTCTGATCAAATTGGCCAAATTGGTGGCCCCATGGTGGGGCTTTTTGGTCCATTGGGTCCCTAATATCCTTATAAGGGTAGGGGAAAGGTAAATTTGGCATGGTGAAAGCCAATTGACCCTAATTAGCCTACTTTGACCAATTTAGGGTTAATATTGACTTTGGTTAACTTGGCCTCTTTGGTTGACCCCAATGGGTTCTTGGTGCTCTAAGGGAACCCTTAAAATGTTAGGTATGCTATGGTGGGGTCAAAGGGTCAAGGTGAGGCTCTAAAGTCCAACCCTAGGCTTGTTAACTGGAAATTGCTATTTGCAGACCACTGTGGTTTCCTTCGTCTTGGCTAAGGCCAAGTGGTCTCTTAAAGCTTCCTAGGGTTTTGTCATGACCTAGTCATGACAAAACTACTCTAGGGGTCTAGTTGTTTGGGGGATGTTACACCGTTTGCAGGACTTAACTCGTCCTTCTAATATACGGAGCCTACCGCTCGCAGGACTTAACCCATCCTTCTAATATACCGAGTCTACCGCTCGCAGGACTTAACCCGTCCTTACTTGAGCAATACTAATCTGTACCAAATTTGGGACGGGGATTAATCTGTCAAGTTCTCCTATTTAAAATACTCTTGTCTACCAATTAGTTATGCTGGACTTCCTGAGGGTTACCTTGTGAATGGCTCACAGCAGTATTAGGGGATGCGATGGTGGATGAAGCCCAAATCCCCCTTTCCAATGCATTTACTCTTCTTGGTGGCTACTCATTCTTATATGAACACTTGCTCTCTAATTGCTCTAAAATCCTAAGATGGATTACCAATTTGAATCGGCAGATAAGTGTCGATGTTTGATTGAGCACTGAACTCTGTCTTCCCTAGTGACCAACTATTTCTTTGTGTTATCTCTCAATCACAACTTGTAAATCCTGTTGAGTCACTCCTTACCTACTTAAGGTCCCAATTCATACATCAAGCATACTTGTACTTACTAACGGTTCAATCCTCTTATCTTATCATCATAATCCTGAATTGATGGTATTACTAAACGCACCCCAACCCCTTTCTTCTAATCGATGTCACTAATGGTTAAACCTTTAATCAATTTATGACTTCGGAATGATCAATGAGTTAATAATTCCATAGGTGATGGTCTGGAGTGGTCTAAATCACATAAATTGGTTTTTACTATTCGCAGACTAGAGACCTTTAATCGAATCCTCATGTCCTAAAGGAGTGACTATATGAATCTTAAATCAGGATGAGTCAATCCTAGTTCCATATGTTCATAAAGATATTATTAGCTTATGATCAGACTCCTAGAATATTCTAGTGTCAATAATACCAGATATGAATATTCTAAAATAGAATTCCAAAGTCTACATTGTGAATGAAGTACCAATTATATGCAATCATAAATTCTAGGAAAATTACCAGGGGTTCATAATGTTATAACAAGCTTATGTTCAAATTCCTAGGATATTCCAGAGTAAATAATTCAAGGTATGAATTTCTCAAGTTATAAACTTAAATTCTACTTTGTGAAGGAAGTATGTCATATACTCAATGATTAATTCTAACAAAATTTCCAGAGCTTCCTACTAATATGAAAGGTCTATATACAAAATCTTATAATAATCCAGCAACTATACTTCATGGTAAGAACTTCTCAAGTTATAAACTCAAATTGTACTTTGTGAAGGAAGCATGTCATTTATTAATGATAAATTCTAACAAAATTCCCAGAGCTTCCTACTGATATGAAAAGTCTATATACGAAATTCTATAACAATCTAGCAACTATATTTCATGGTATGAATTTCTCAAGTTACAAACTCAAATTGTACTTTGTGAAGGAAGTATGTCATTTATTAAATGATAAATTCTAACAAAATTCCCAAAGCTTCCTACTGATATGAAATGTCTATATACAAAATTCTATAACAATCCAGCAACTATATTTCATGGTATGAATTTATCAAGTTATAAACTTAAATTTTACATTGTGAAGGAAGTATGTCATTTACTCAATGATAAATTCTAACAAAATTCTGAGAGCTTCCAACTGATATG
The DNA here is from genome assembly GCA_033032865.1 of Dactylorhiza incarnata. Taxonomy (NCBI): domain Eukaryota; kingdom Viridiplantae; phylum Streptophyta; class Magnoliopsida; order Asparagales; family Orchidaceae; genus Dactylorhiza; species Dactylorhiza incarnata. Next base: position 13,454,288 of record JAWHQI010000023.1, on the reverse strand, counting down.
AAAAGTCTATATACAAAATTCTATAACAATCCAGCAACTATATTTCATGGTATGATTTTTCTCAAGTTATAAACTCAAATTATACTTTGTGAAGGAAGTATGTCATTTACTCAATGATTAATTCTAACAAAATTCTCAGAGCTTCCTACTGATATAAAAAGTCTATGTACAAAATTTCACAACATTTCAGTAAGCTTTGACCCTATAATTACTCACTTGAGGTCTATGTGACCGAATTATATGAAATCAACCTTCCTAGCGAAATTAACCTAAAGGTTGATGATTTTCACTCTAGAGTATTGTCCTATGGTCCTACGTGCATGTTTGAAATTTCATGAAAGTTGACCAAGGGAAAAACCTTGAATCCTCAAAACATCATTACATAAGAACCTTATTGTTCCCCTTTATCACCTAGACTTGGCATGTGAATTTCATTCATATACAAGGGTCCAATTGGGCTCAACCATTAACTAGGTCATTCTCATGGTCTTGTTGTCATGCCATCCAAAATTTGGGTTAAGATAAGTGGCTTATCTATGTAAGTCTAGTGCTACGTGGTTATGTTATATGCACACCAAATTTTCCATACACTTGCATGTGAAATAAACTAACATGCAGAGGTCCAAAAGACCTAAAATTTTAACCAAAGCCTATTACATGCAGAGAAAATTTGTGTGGATTTGGACCATTATAAACCTAGATTTAGGCTATAAAAGAAAAATGAAATGTTGAACAAAATCTTAGAAAAATTATTACCAAAAATCCCCAATTTTTGGCAAGGGTACTTTAGGGCATGACTCATGCATGCCCCAAATTTCAAGTCATTTAGAGTTATTTATATCTCCAAATTAAATTTTAAAGATCTAGGGGCCCATATGTACATGTCTCTCCAAAATGGGTGCTCAGAGAGCTACAGTGCTCCAAATCACCTCACACAAATTTTTAATTTTGCTAAGGTCATAGGCTATAAATTTTATTCAGTGTATATTTTCTGTTGGGGCCTCTAAGTAAGGTGATAAGTCATCTGAAAGTGACTATCACATTTAAGGCAGAATTTTTAATAGCATTCATAAGGACACATTTATTTGAATATATAGATGGACTTTCCCAAACATGCACTGATCAAAATGAAGTGAAATTTTTACCAGAGGACTAAGTTATCATAATAAATCTCCCACCTAAATTTGGGGTAATTTTAGGGACTTTGAACCTTGTAAATATCTTCAACATGGGAAATGAAATGTTTTCAAAAACTTCAGGCAAAGTGCACCCAAAAATCCCAATTTTTGGGCAGTGAATAAACTAGGGCATGACTCATGCATGCTCTAATTTTCAGCTCATTTGGACAAACCAAATGATGTGGGCACCCAAATAGGTACAGGGAGCTATAGTGCTCCAAATGACCCAAACAAATTTCTAAATTTTGTTAAGATCATAAGCTACAATTTTCATATTGACCACTTCTTCTGATTTTGGGTCTAAATGGGCTAAAAATCAACATGCATGTATGAGTAATTAGTGTGACATAATAAAATCAACAAATTCAAATATTATTATTATTTAATAAGTATAAAAACGAGTTTATTGTTCATCTTCTTCAAAAACCGCATTTTTGGCAGATTTTTGAGCCATTTTTGGATCCAAAATCCAGCCACCACTCTTGATCTCCGGCCAAACCCCAAATGGGGAAGCTTCACATGAGTGGTGGCTTTCGATTGGTGGTGGCCACATGGTAGGGGGTGGCCGGAGTTGCTCCCCCGTTATCACTATTTTTGAAAAAAGCTTGATATTTAACTATGGAATCTCCCTCATTTCTCATCGAAATTCAAAAAGAAAAGAACTGAGATCTAGCACTAGGGGAGAGGAGAAGGAATCCATGCCTAAATTTGAGCTTTAAGCCTTGTTACTCAGGTTTCCATGGCCGACCATACAAGCTTCATGCCTTGCCCGATCTCCCTATCCAGAGCACGATTTTCCTCCCTAGGTGGGGGATTCTTCTTCTCTCAGAGTTCTAAAGGTGATAGGAGGTCTAATTGGGGCTGAGGAGGGGTTTTTAAGGAGATGCCATTAAGGGGGGATTTGGCCACATGGAGGGTTTCGAAATTGGTCACCACCTGGCCTAATTTCAGCATGCATTCAGAGGAGAATTACTGAAGGAGGTGAGAGAAGACCATGTGAGTGGCTAATTTGGCCATGTGGAGCTTCATGCATGCAAAATCATTTTGTCCCTTTCCCAAATTAGGGGAATGATGTAGGCCGACCAAATCGATCCTACACGGAAGATACAACAACGTCTCTCGATACATTCTACGCCCTCTTTACCACACGCTAACGAAACGCAGCCGTCACAATTATTTTTATTTATCTTTCGCGCTAACGTACGGGTAGCCACACCGCACTTGGTTCGGAGAATGGCTATAGGCCAAAATCTGCTCTGGCTAAAAGGAATAATATTGATTCCGACGAGCTTGGAGTTGTACCAAAATAGATCCACCAAAAAATAAAACATGATTCGAAAGTGGTAGGATCTATCCCAACTAGAAAAAAGAACGAGGGTCGCCAATCCTCTTGAGAGTTATCGGAAAACCAAACAAAAACCACAGATCTATTATAAAAACTACCGCGATAATTAAAGCTTCGAAAATCCACGCAAAAATCGTCCACCACAAGAACTATCAAAGAAAAGAAAATCTCTTGAGTAGTATTTGTTGTTACCCCTCTCGGAAAAGTAGATCCGAGATGTTGGATCCACAAGAAATGATCGCCTTCCGTCGAGATCCACGGGAAGTGCACCAAGGATGAAGAACACGTCCGTCTTCCCCGCTTCACTCCGTAGAAGATCACCACAACCTTTACTTCTTGCACAAGATATTTTGGAACCGTGGATGAAAGAGGAAATAAAGAGATGAAAGGTGGTGGAGGAATAGTGTGGAGGAGAGAATATGGAGGAGGGGAGAAGAGAGAGAGGGGGCGTCCGAACCTTGGAAGAGATCCCTCAAGGGGGGAGGCGGCAAGGAGAGAGGAAGAGGGAAATAGAGGGGGCGGAAATCTGAGAGAGAGAGGGAAAGAGGATATTAGGTTTTAGGATGCAAATTTTGGTTTAATCTCAATAATATTCTCCAACATAGATGTTGGATCTTACGACGCCCTTAGAGGGGGGGGGGGTGAATAAGGGAATAAAAATTCTTTCTTATAATTTTATGAAAATTACTAAATTGTTTTATAATATGAGAAAGTAAAATAACAATTTAGCTAATTTGTGAGTATATCACAATTTTCAAGTTTAGAAATAAGTACTAAATTGTTTTATGATTAAGAGATTGAAATAAACAATTTAGATAAAGTAATATGAAATTGAAAACTTTGTAACCAATATTTTAGAGATAACGCCAAAGGAGAGAAATCAAGTAAACACAAATAGAGACATGATTGTATTTATATAAAAAAGGTGTTTACATAAATTTGATTTCAATATCGCTAGAAATCGGAGGCGTACAAATGTAAATATCTTTTCCTTTTCTATACCAACTTGTATCCCCACAAACCGGTTGGCTTTAGCATATCCTTCCTCAGATAAGGCCTCAAGCCGCTCTAGCCAATCCTTCCCCGGATATGGCCTCGAGCCCCCTAGATCCAATCACCTAGAACTAGTCGCCAACACAAGGCGAATTCCCCCTAAGTCCTACCCAGACCTAGTCGCCAACACAAGGCGAATTAACTAAACGGTTACAAAGAAAGTATCGAATGAAAAATAAAGATGACAATAATAAAAACTCCCAATATGAGATTTCTGAAGATGAGGATGAAGGATCGTTGTAGCATAAGCGAGGTAGAAGCGATCGTCCTTTGGATGTAGCATGACGTAGTCCTCCTCCAGAATTCTCTTTATGCTTTTAGTGGGAGATCCATCTTCGGCAGCATAACAACAATAGAATTGTGGCAATGGAAACCTCTATGGGATGGATTTTTTCAAAACGAGAAACAAAGCTCCAATATATAGAACTTCTCGCTAGCGCCTGCGGTATCTCCTAGCGCCTGTCGTAGCGTTCGTTTGGAGCAGTTGCGAAACCGTTGGCGGCGTGGCGCTGTGCACGATCTTGAGATAGCGCCAGGCGGTAGCGCTGGCGGTAGTGAAAACTGTTGGTTGCGTGGCAGAAACAACTTTCGTCGATCGGAGCTTCAAGTTAGTCGAACAGAAATTTCATCGAATGGAGACAAATTCGTCGAACGGCATTTCGTCGAACGGAATTTTTGTCGACCGAAATCTTCGTCAAACGCAGCTTTAATTTCGTCGAACGGCTAGCGCCTGGCGGTAGCGCTAACGCCGGCGCTAGCGCATTCATCAAGATTTTCGAATTCAGCTGCTTTCTACCTGTGGAGTATTGCACCTATAGTTCCTGCACACTATAAACACACTACAAGCAATATCAAATACAATATGGGATTTGTTATTCTCAAACAAAGGGATGTGACACACATGTCCAACAATCTCCCCCTTTTGATAATAACAAATCCTCTAAGCAAAAAATCAACAATAGTGTTTATAGTATATGATAAGCAAGACAATAGTGCAACTATAGTAAATGATAAGCATGATAATGTGCATACTCCCCCTATCTTAATGCTCCCCCTACATAAATGCAATTTATGTTTTACTCCCCCTAAATGATAGATTACATGAATTATTCTCCCCTTAATCTTCTATATTTCTCCTATATAGATTTCTTCAATTAATCTCCCACTTTTGGTATTATCAAAAGAAGGTGGGGTGAGGCTAGTAAGGAGGCATTTCTTATAAATGATAAAGCATGATCGAGCTTTTGTAATATAGATAATGATAAAGAATTTAAGCATAGCATATATAAGAGATTTCAAATAAAAAGATAAGAGTTGTAAGCAAACGAAAGATTATAAGAAACATTTTTTTGTAAGCATGAAAAGCATAAGTAAAAATATGAGTTTTAGTTCAAAATTGAAAGATGTTTTAACCTTTTTGAAATCTCAAAGTTTTTCATAAAGATACCAAGCATGAATTGAACATATCAAAGAAAGATTATACTACAATGTTACTTAATTTTAAGTTCAAGAGATACCAAAACATTGTAGAGATCATGCTAGGTTATCTAGTGCATTTCTTACATAAAGAGTAGTATAGATAAAGCATTAGAATCCAATACTCATGAGAAGAAGTGTTATGAAAGATAATGATGTGCACATAAGTGTATTTTGGTTAACAATTGATTTAAATCAAAATACAAGACATATGTAAAGTAAAGTGCACAATAAAACACAAGTAAATTACTTTCACACACTTTTAATGCACATAGTTTTTAACAAAGTGGTGTGGTAACAAAGGTTTGCACAAGACACTTTACTATTCTTTCCAAGGTGCTCAACCTCACAATGCTTATGAAGACTTATCAGGAGGTTCAATTAGTGCTTGGTGGAGTTATAGTTGTCTACATATATAATTTTTTTTTCACATTTGTGAGACAACATTCTCCGAATACACTTGTTTTGTAAACCCAATTTTTTAAACTTAACCACTTTTCTAAGTTTCATAAGTGCAATTGAAATGTAGTATAGGCAATAAACTTATGGAAGTTTTAATTCATTGTACAAATACAATACACAAGCAAGCATTTTTAGATTTAAACAACACATGTTGATTACCAAAATAAGTGAAAGGTATCATTATCAATCATAATACATTTACTCATACTTAGAGGCATGCTATGCTTGGTTCTACACATATTTTTAATACTATTGATGCACTTAAATAGATATATCAAAGCATGATAAAAAAACGATGTTCATAGTTATTTGAAGGAATAAATTTTAACATTGTAAATAATTCTAAGTAACGGAATTCATTCATGCTTGATATAAGCAATAAAGATCATACAGTTTTTTTGTTGTTTTGAAAATTTTTAATGAAATAAAAACAGAAAGAAAAATCACAAAACTTATTTTTGTATTTTTGAATTTTGAACTTTTGTAGTTGATTTTTCAAAATAAGAATAAAACATAAATCTCAAAAACATATTTTTGTATTTTTGAATTTTGAATTTTTGTAGTTGATTTTTCAAAATAAGAATAAAACACAAATTTCAAAAACATATTTTTGTATTTTTGAATTTTGAATTTTTGTAGTTGATTTTTCATAATATAAATAAACCAAAATAACAAAAGTCAGAAACACAACAAATAAGTAGTACAAATGAACTAACATATTTTTATAGATTTTCAGAAATTTTAAAAATAAGAAAAATCAAACACCCACACTAGCGCCGGCGCTAGTGATAGCGCAGCAAACAGTACTTGATTTTTTGAGAATTTTTAAAATTTGATTTTTGACATTTATTAAGTGTCCTTAGAGTAGTCTTATCCAGAAATTTTGTAATTTTTGGAGATGTCTTGATTGCTTAAATTTGCGTAAAACTTTAGCTTTTTCAAATACATATGTTTTACAAAAACATTTAAGCACAAAAATAAATAAATTATGCAAAACACAAGAGGACATAATTTGAATAACCCAAAATATGCATGATTTAAGTGATAATAAAATAATCATGCAGTGAGTAATATAGGTATGTCCTAGGATTACAAATTACCCAGACTAAATGCCTACACCCTAGCCCCATACTAAGTGACGGATGGGCATGAGGAGCTGCACACATACTGTCGGTTGGGGTGTTAATCCCATATTCACACACTAGAGAACGCTCAACCTAGCACTCTTTCCCCCAGTGCCTCGCAAGGCCCCACTAGAACCCTTCCCGGTTAAGGACAAGACATGACTTAGAGGTTAGGTCTCTAATGCATACAACCCTACGCCCCCGCTATTGTGAGATATGAAGTCAAAGGTGAATAATCTTTGGACAACCTATGCTTTTTAAACTATGGGCTGATTTATAAACTATGGGTTTTGTTTAATGTGAAGAGTTATATAAAGCCGCATAGTTTTCTACTTTTATGAGATGACGATATGAGATAACTAGCATAATTACTAATATTCAATAAGTGACAATGCTAGTATGATGAGTTTTGGGTTTAATGTCATGTCATAAGATTAATATAAATATTGCATGTATTCCAAAATAGAATTTCAAATTATAGATCTAGAATAGAGTGATGATTAAGTTTGATTTATATCTTCATTGCAAAGTTGATTCTAGAGTCTACAAATATGAGAGATACATGCAATCAATAGCAAAGCATATCAATACACCAAATAATGGAAAGAAAACATTATTCAAATTTTTATCATAAGATTCATAATTCTAATTATTGATTTGAGATATTTCTTGATAGAACATGAATTATGATTTATGATTATAGAGAATTTTGCATAGAATATATGTTAGATCATCATGATGTATGTGATTTCTATTCTTTCTAGACTTACGACAATATGATTTGGTGATTTTCTTTTGAATAAGCATGTTTGATTTTTAAGCTAGAAAATGATGATCATGTAATCATATTAAAGACAAAGATCACATATATAGTGTTTTGAAATTTATAATAAAATTTGCATTCAATAATTGAATCTATTGATCTTTGGTTTTGCATGATGATATATGATTTATGATACAATATTCATATATATTCTAATGATTAATCCATAAACTATGTGTTTGTTGGAATTTTAGTATTCTATTTATGATTTCAAATCACATAGTTATCATCAAATTTAAATAACATTGTCCATGTTATACCTAGCATATAAATTTAAGCATAAAATAAGAGGTGATGCTAGGATGATGAGTTTGAATGCAATGTTATTACATAGGATTAATTGAGATCATGTTGCATGTAATATGAGAAGTTTTCAAATTAATTTTCTTTAGACCTAGAATGAAATGATTAAACTTTTGATTTGATCTTAATGATACAAGATGATTCTAAGGTCTAAATTAACATGCAAACAATGGTGACACACATTACACACAATATACAAAGAATATCATGTGATGAAGAATTCAAAGACACGGAAATTGCCGAAATAAGAAGACTGATATAACTTTTAAACAAAGTTGAGTTTGGGCAATTTTGACAGCACCAAACGAATTTGAATGAACAAGTTTGGTTCTCCGTTTGATGGAGATTTATGTGCTCTTTCCAAAAAGATATTAAATGCGGAAATCGGACGAGCGGATCAAAAGATATGGCTTTTGAAGTTTTGATCTAAAACTCGCATTTTTGAAAATTTAAACACGCGTTTTGTGAATTTTTGTTTTCGATTTTATTTGAAAATATTCTTCATTATAAGGGCTATCATATGCAGCAAACAAGATAGAAAATAATCAAAACATTGCATTTTAATTTTTAACATAAGCCCTTTAATAAACCATTTAAATCCATTTTTTTAAAATAATTTCATTAGTCTTGAAAATATTAGGCTTAACATTGATGGGAAAAGACATTGATGGGAAAAGGATTTAAAAGGATAAAGAACAATCAAAGATGAGAGATAGATCACTTTGAAAAATATATGACTTAATGTTCAATTTTAATTCAAATTTGATTTGATAAACATTAGGCTTAACATATGATAGTCATATTTCATGATATTTAAAGTGATCATAGCATGTTTGTTCAAAAAATTATAAAAAATAAATAAAAGAAAAGTGACAATAAGCATATCATGAAGTAGAGTAGTGATATTTCATTTTTATTTGTTTCTACTTCATGCAAATGAATGGATACTAATGAATAAGAGATTTAGGTATCCAAAGGGGACCAAGTGGGATGGTTCCTTTGGGTACCCAAATACATCGTGGTGGCTTTTTAGGAGACAAGGATAAATGGCCATTTCAATTAAAGTTGATGTGTCATTGTTTTAAGGGTCTCCATTCATACCTTGGTTGTTTATCTTTTAAATTCATATTGTGATTATGTGACATCATTATATGATTATATTTGTTTGAAAAATAATTCATTTGTGATTTATGTTTATTCAAATTATTTTTCAAAATAGATTGATGTTGATAATCATAATGAATTTTATTATATGGATTCTTTTAAAGTTTATAAGAGTGATTGTCTTTCTTTAGAAGTGATTGTTGAAAGAGTGGGTTACAATATGTTTTAAAAGATTGATTATTATTTTGATGATTTTCATTTCCACACTTTCTTATAGACATACTCTTATAATATGAAGGATAATATTTTGTACTTTGATTTTCATGTAAAGGAGTTTTTAAATTTGAGTCGTGATTGAAACAATATGGAGACTTATAATAGTGACTCATAAGAATTTTGTAAGGGTCATAATTCTTTTTGAAACTAAACTCCTTTTTGAGTTGATGTATGAAAATGATCCTTTTTAGAAATGATTTTGTAATTTATTTATCCTTGTTATTCAAAATCTTATGATGAAATTCATTACATGACATTTGAAATTTTTCAACAAAAGATTTTAATTGTAATAACTTACAAGATAAAGCATCATTTTCAAATATCAATTTTTCATTATGCCATTTAGAAATTAAGAGCCCTTTTTCAATTTCCTTGAATTTTTCTTTTAATAAATTGCAATCAAAACAAGGAATAGGAATTTTAACTAAAGAGCATGAAAGAAAATTTATCACATCAATATTTGATTCTACGTTATCGTTTGCTTTTAAAGATTTATTTTCTAAACGTAATTTTGAATTAGCAATTTTTAACTTTAAAATTTTACGTTTAGCAATTTTAAGCATACGAGATGTAGAAATGGAATTTGTTACAAAAAGAGAAGTTTTAGATTTTCTTACATTGCTATGGGATGAGGCAAGATTTGAACCAAGGGTTCCTTTGACATCTTCTTCGCATTCCTCGTCCATAGTTGAATTTTCGTCTTCTCTTTTGCTTGATGTGTTGCCAACAAATGAGTCCAATATTGTGACGTTGTGTTCTTCTTCCTCCAAGCATAAGTCCTCATCGATTTCTTCTCTTGGATCCATAAGGAATTCCTCTTATTCATCATCTGTGGAAGGAAGACTATAAGTATTCTCAAGAAATTTCCAAACTTCATACGCAGTAGGAAGTGTATAAATAAGTTTGAAAATATTTTGATCTAATGCACAATATAGACTATTCATAGATTTGGCATTTAAAAACATTTCATTTTTATTTAAAATACTTGGGGGCATTTTAATTGTAATATTCCATACTTTAATATCCAAAGATTTAAGAAATTTTTCCATAAGAAATTTCCACCCATTATAATTTTTGCCTTCAAATAAAGGTGGTGCTAAAGATTTTCATTTATAAGAAAGTTTCTCCCATTAGTAAAAGCGAGATCATGAGACGCCATTATTCCTGGTTTTTAAACCGTTTGGAATAACCTCCCTCTGATACCACTTGTTGGATCCTACGACGCCCTTATAAGGGGGTGAATAAGGGAATAAAAATTCTTTCTTATAATTTTATGAAAATTACTAAATTGCTTTATAATATGAGAAAGTAAAATAACAATTTAGCTAATTTGTGAGTATATCATAATTTTCAAGTTTAGAAATAAGTACTAAATTGTTTTATGATTAAGAGATTGAAATAAACAATTTAGATAAAGTAATATGAAATTGAAAACTTTGTAACCAATATTTTAGAGATAACGCCAAAGGAGAGAAATCAAGTAAACACAAATAGAGACATGATTGTATTTATATAAAAAAGGTGTTTACATAAAATTGATTTCAATATCGCTAGAAATCGTAGGTGTGCAAATGTAAATATCTTTTCCTTTTCTATACCGGCTTGTATCCCCACAAACCAGTTGGCTTTAGCCTATCCTTCCCCGGATAAGGCCTCAAGCCGCTCTAGCCAATCCTTTCCCGGATATGGACTCGAGCCCCCTAGATCTAATCACCTAGAACTAGTCGCCAACACAAGGCGAATTCCCCCTAAGTCCTACCCAGACCTAGTCGCCAACACAAGGCGAATTAACTAAATGGTTACAAAGAAAGAATGGAATGAAAAATAAAGATGACAATAATAAAAACTCCCTATATGAGATTTCTGAAGATGAGGATGAAGGATCGTTGTAGCATAAGCGAGGTCGAAGTGATCGTCCTTTGGATGTAGCGTGACGTAGTCCTCCTCCAGAATTCTCTTTAAGCTTGTAGTGGGAGATCCATCTTCGGCAGCATAACAGCAATAGAATTGTGGCACTGGCAACCTCTCTGGGATGGATTTTTTCAAAACGAGAAACAAAGCTCCAATATATAGAACTTCTCGCTAGCGCCTGCGGTATCTCCTAGCGCCTGCGGTAGCGTTCGTGTGGAGCGGTTGCGAAACCGTTGGCGGCGTGGCGCTGTGCAAGATCTTGAGATAGCGCCAGGCGGTAGCGCTGGCGGTAGCAAAAACTGTCGGTGGCATGGCAGAAACAACTTTCGTCGATCGGAGCTTCAAGTTAGTCGAACGGAAATTTCGTCGAACGGAGACAAATTCGTCGAACGACATTTCGTCGAACAGAATTTTCGTCGACCGAAATCTTCGTCGAATGCAGCTTCAATTTCGTCGAACGGCTAGCGCCTAGCAGTAGCGCTAACGCCGGCGGTAGCGCATTCTTCAAGATTTTCGAATTCAGCTGCTTTCTACCTGTGGAGTATTGCACCTATAGTTCCTGCACACTATAAACACACTACAAGCAATATCAAATATAATATGTGATTTGTTATTCTCAAACAAAGGGATGTGACACACATGTCCAACAATAGAAAGAGTTTTTGGCCTTATATAAGGCTTACATCCAAACGTCTAATAGCAGCCCATAACAGTGGCTAAACGCACACCACAAATAAAAAATGACAGAAATAAAATAATTAAAAGCAAACCATATAATTGGATAATTGCAGACCATAAACTAGCAAGATAAATTAAATTAAATTCTTGTTGCGTGGTTGAAGATTGTAGCCGTGACCGCTACGGCGCCGCAAGTCTTTGGTCGGGGGTTCATCATCATCATCTTCCGCCACAATCCCATGATCACCAAGTGCGCCATGGTCGTCATCTTCATCACCAAGTTGGTCGTCGTGGTGGTCGTCGCCATTAATCCTCCCCCGCTCAAAGACATAGTGAGTTTCGTGGTTGTCGTCGCCATCACCGATGAGTGTGCGGGTAAGTAACTGCGTAGGAGATCCGCGTCCAGAAGTTCCACCTCCGTGGCAGAGAGCCAAGAGTCATCTGAAGTGGGGCGACCTCGCCATCAGATCAAAAACCATTGAATGTCACCGTCGGGAGTGGGAAACACTGCATCCTGCAAAATCCTGTCAGGCAAGAAATCGGTCCGGGGGAACCTTGGAAATTTAGGGTTTACGTAGTAGTGGGGCTTCAAAAGGCGCGACACCGCGCAGAACAATTGCGAGTCACATAGTTTAGGTAATTTACGCAGAACACGCGCCCTTTGAAAAGAGATGCCCTATATGACATTTTTAGGAAAAGTGTTCAACATCAAAGTTGTAGATCTCGACGAGATCTACAACTTTCATGTTGAACACTTTTCCTAAAAATGCGATATAGGAGGTCTATTTTCAAAAGGCGCGACACCGCGCAGAACAATTGCGAGTCGCATAGTTTAGGTAATTTACGCAGAACACGCGCCCTTTGAAAATAGACGCCCTATATGACATTTTTAGGAAAAGTGTTCAACATCAAAGTTGTAGATCTCGAAGCCTTTTGAAATAGACCTCTTATATCGCATTTTTAGGAACAGTGTTCAACATCAAAGTTGTAGATCTCGTCGAGATCTACAACTTTGATGTTGAACACTTTTCCTAAAAATGTCATATAGGGCGTCTATTTTCAAAGGGCGCGTGTTCTGCGTATATTACCTAAACTATGCGACTCGCAATTGTTCTGCGCGGTGTCGCGCCTTTTGAAAATAGACCTCCTATATCGCATTTTTAGGAAAAGTGTTCAACATCAAAGTTGTAGATCTCGTCGAGATCTACAACTTTGATGTTGAACACTTTTCCTAAAAATGTCATATAGGGCGTCTATTTTCAAAAGGCGCGTGTTCTGCGTAAATTACCTAAACTATGCGACTCGCAATTGTTCTGCGCGGTGTCGCGCCTTTTGAAAATAGACCTCCTATATCACATTTTTAGGAAAAGTGTTCACGCCTTTTGAAAATAGACCTCCTATATCGCATTTTTAGGAAAAGTGTTCGACATAAAAGTTGTAAATCTCGTCGAGATCTACAACTTTGATGTGGAACACTTTTCCTAAAAATGTCATATAGGGCGTCTATTTTCAAATTGCGCGTGTTCTGCGTAAATTACCTAACTTATGCGACTCGCAATTGTTCTTCGCGGTGTCGCGCCTTTTGAAAATAGACGCCCTATATGACATTTTTATGAAAAGTGTTCAACATCAAAGTTGTAGATCTCGTGGCCAATCCATGAAAACTTCTAACCTCCCGGATATTTTTAGGTTCCGGCCATTCTCGAATAACTTGGACCTTTTTAGGGTCAACATGAATACCTTCGAAACTCACTATGTATCCTAGAAACTCTACAGAAGTCACCCCAAATGCGCACTTTTTAAGATTAATAAATAAAGTTTCTTGACACAATGTAGTAAGGATCGTCCTCAAATGTTCTTCATGGTCCATCGGCGAGAGACTAAATACTAAGATGTCATCGAAATAGACCACTACAAATTTACCAATATATGGTTTAAATATTTGGGTCATTAACCGCGAGAAATTACTCGGTCTGTTGGTGAACCCCTCTCCAAGTACCAACCACTCATAGAGCCCATCCTTAGACTTAAATGTCATTTTCCATTCGTCTCCCTCCCGTATCCTTATTTGGTGGTAACCACTTTTAAGATCTAATTTATAGAATATGGTGGCTCCAGATAACATATCTAATAAATCGTCCAAACGTAGGATGAGAAACCTATATTTAACAGTAATTTTATTTATGACCCGGTAATCTACACACAATCTCCAAGACATCTTTTTTTTGGACCAAAAGTGCAGGGACGGCACATGGACTCTTACTATGGCGGATATATCCCTTTGCTAATAAATCTAAAATTAAAGTTTGTAATTCATTAAGTGCGGCGGGATTGAGTCGATAATGGGGGAGATTAGGCAATGATAAGCCCGGGATGAAATCAATCTCGTGCTGGATTTCCCTCATGGGTGGCAACTTAGATGGTAAGTCCACCGAATAGACGTCCTTATACTCTTCCAAAAGTGTTCGCAGAGATAACGGTAGGTTCTCTAAAGATGGTGAAGCGTCCTTAGCTTGTAGACATACTAAAGCATAGATGACGCCATTCAAGAAGGTCTCACGCTCTAGTTCCTTCCTACTTATCAAGCCTATTGTTTTCTTTTCCGCAGGCACAATTGTGTCTTTGGAGGCAATCGACGGATCCTTAGGCGGTGAGGGTTTCAATACAATGGTCTTACCATTAAACTTAAACTCGTATGTGTTGGCTCGTCCGAAATGGGTCACGTCATAATCATAAAGCCACGGTCGTCCTAGCAGTACATGACAAACATCCATGGGGATGACGTCGCACCACACCTTGTCGATATAGCTCTTCACTGTAAGCGGTACTAGACAACAATTAGAGACCGGAATTGACGTTTTGTTTACCCACGCTATTTTATACGGATGGGGGTGCGGTTCAGTGACTAAATGCATACGAGTGATAGCGTTCTCCGAAATGACGTTCATGCTAATACCGCTATCTATTATTAGTTTACACCACTTCTCACCGCTCTTAAAATTCAACGAAAAGATATTCGTCCAATTATACTCATCTGACACATGCGGTGTGGCCAAAATACACCTCATAACCATCATATAAGATTCATCTTCAATATCACTCGGCTCGGCATCAGATTCATTGTCGGCTTCATAGACGATCTCGGCGGGTTCAGACGTGGAGTCTAATAGTGCTAATGGTTTACTCTTAGTGGGGCACTCACTAGAGTAATGCCCTTGGATCCCGCAAGAATAACATGTGGCATTAGTCTTATTAATCCATCCTACCGGAACTCTCTCACCAGTGGGATTCTTAATGCTCCTAGCGGTAATGACTACAGAATTCGAATCAATAGATCGAAACCTTCCTTTGTCCCTCATGGAGGACGAAGGTGGGGCTCCTAAAAGGGACTTTCCCTTCTGGAATGCTCGTCCCTTGGACTTGTAAGCGTTGTGCTTCTCTATGTCTAAGGCAGCATTGAATGTCGTGTTAAGGTCCGTATGACCATAACGCAAGAGCTTGCCTTGGATGTCTAGGTTGAGTCCCTTACGAAAACGAGATAGTGTAACTTCGGGCATTTCCCGTATGTCACACCGTACCATCATATCTTTCAGGAGTCCCATGTACTCCGCTACCAATTTGCTACCCTGACGATGGGTGGCTAACTCGTCGAACATTTGGGTTCGGTGATACGCAGGGACATATTGATCAGATAAGAGTGCTTTCATGGCAGCCCACCCAATTGGGGGTGCTACATTTACGGTACCTAGACGCCTTTCTTCGTTCAACCAGAATGTTTTGGCCCTACCCAGAAGCATCATCCGTGCAACCCGCACCTTCTCACCATCCGTCAAATTTTTCCACTCAAAGTAACACTCGATCTCCATAATCCAGTCTAAAAATACTTGGGGTTCACCCATAACATCGTATGACGGTGGATCAATTTTCACGGCTCTAGTTACATCGAACTCATGAGGAGCTCTAGGCGCTTGGTCATCGTTCTGATTACGGGGATGGTTTGGTCTCTCATCTCGTTGGTTGGCAACGGGATTTCGAGGCGCCGCTTGATTTAATGCTAGCCGTTGTATTAACTGTGTGAGTGCATCGAACTTAGCATTAAACTCGTCTCGAAACTCCGCAATCATTGTCGGAGCGTGATCATCATCATGGTCGTCTGCCGTGGTAGAAGTGGTTGGGAGATATTCCTTGCCACGCCTAGTGCGCATAAACAACAGGACAAGTGATTTTTTTGTAATTTTTTTGCAGAAAAATTGTTTTGTTTTTTTACTCAAAGCAGACCAGAATTTTAGACTAGGACAGAAATTTTACGAAATGTAATTGTATTCCCGCCTAATAACTAAGGTAAGTGAAAATATTTTTTGATTTTCTTACAGAAAATAATAAGTTGAATATCCAGAATTTTGTTTTTTGAATTTCGCAAAAATATGAGAATTTTAGACCGCTATTCGCAGACCGACGAAATTTTATTTTTAAATTTTGAATGCCAAATCGTGTGACGATTGTGAGTGTCAGCGTTCTATGACAACCTAAGGATTGCGTCAATTTAGAAATTGACACGTACCTCGCTTTGATACCAAATTGATGTAGGCCGACCAAATCGATCCTACACGGACGATGCAACGACGTCTCTCGATATGTTCTACGCCCTCTTTACCATACGCTAACGAAACGCAGCCGTCACAATTATTTTTATTTATCAATCATGCTAACGTACGGGTAGCCACACCGCACTTGGTTCGGAGAATGGCTCTAGGCCAAAATCCGCTCCGGCTAAAAGGAATAATATTGATTCCGACGAGCTTGGAGTTGTACCAAAACAGATCCACCAAAAATAAAACACGATTCGAAAGTGGTAGGATCTATCCCAACTAGAAAAAAGAACGAGGGTCGCCAATCCTCTCGAGAGTTATCGAAAAACCATACGAAAACCACAGATCTATTATAAAAACTACCGCGATAATTAAAGCTTCGAAAATCCACGCAAAAATCGTCCACCACAAGAACTATCAAAGAAAAGAAAATCTCTTGAGTAGTATTTTTTGTTACCTCTCTCGGAAAAGTAGATCCGAGATGTTGGATCCACAAGAAATGATCGCCTTCCGTCGAGATCCACGGGAAGTGCACCAAGGATGAAGAACACGTCCGTCTTCCCTGCTTCACGTCGTAGAAGATCACCACAACCTTTACTTCGTGCACAAGATATTTTGGAACAGTGGATGAAAGAGGAAATAGAGAGATGAAAGGTGGTGGAGGAATAGCGTGGAGGAGAGAATATGGAGGAGGGGAGAAGAGAGAGAGGGGGCGGCCGAACCTTGGAAGAGATCCCTCAAGGGGGGCGGCGGCAAGGAGAGAGAAAGAGGGAGATAGAGGGGGCGGAAATCTGAGAGAGAGAGGGAGAGAAGATATTAGGTTTTAGGAAGCAAATTTTGGTTTAATCTCAATAATATTCTCCAACATAGAAAGAGTTTTTGGCCTTATATAAGGCTTACATCCAAACGTCTAATAACAGCCCATAACAGTGGCTAAACGCTCACCACAAATCAAAAATGACAGAAATAAAATAATTAAAAGCAAACCATATAATTGGATAATTGCAGACCATAAACTAGCAAAATAAATTAAATTAAATTCGTATTGCGTGGTCGAAGATTGTAGCCATGAACACTACGGCGCCGCAAGTCTTTGGCCGGCAATTCATCATCATCATATTCCGACACAATCCCATGATCACCAAGTGCACCATAGTCGTCATCTTCATCACCAAGTTGGCCGACGGGCAGGTTGACCTCCCAGGGAGGGTAAGTATTTTTCCCCTCGGATGGTTCCGCTGACCGGGCTCTCTCTAGCCGGCAGGGCAGGTTGATATCCCAGGGAGCGTAAGTATTTTTCCCCTCGGATGGTTCCGATGACTGGGCTCTCTCTAGCCGGCAGGGCAGGTTGACCTCCCAGGGAGGGTAAGTATTTTTCCCCTCGGATGGTTCTG
Source organism: Dactylorhiza incarnata (assembly GCA_033032865.1). Taxonomy (NCBI): domain Eukaryota; kingdom Viridiplantae; phylum Streptophyta; class Magnoliopsida; order Asparagales; family Orchidaceae; genus Dactylorhiza; species Dactylorhiza incarnata. The sequence goes on along the minus strand of JAWHQI010000023.1, from coordinate 13,436,572 downwards.
CTGACCGGGCTCTCTCTAGCCGGCTGGGCAGGTTGACCTCCCAGGGAGGGTAAGTATTTTTCCCCTCGGATGGTTCCGCTGACTAGGCTTTCTCTAGCCGGCAGGGAAGGTTGACCTCCCTGGGAGGGTAAGTATTTTTCCCCTCTGATGGTTCTGCTGACTGGGCTCTATCTAGCCGGCAGGGCAGGTTGACCTCCCAGGGAGGGTAAGTATTTTTACCCTCGGATGGTTCCGCTGACCGGGCTCTCTCTAGCCGGCAGGGCAGGTTGTCCTCCCAGGGAGGGTAAGTATTTTTACCCTCAGATAGTTCTGCTGACCGGGCTCTCTCTAGCCGGCAGGGCAGGTTGACCTTCCAAGGAGGGTGAGTATTTTTCCCCTCAGATAGTTCCGCTGACCGGGCTCTCTCTAGCAGGCAGGGCAGGTTGACCTCCCAGGGAGGGTGACTATTTATCCCCTCGGATGGTTCCGCTGACCAGGCTCTCTCTAGCCGGCATGGCAGGTTGACCTCCCAGGGAGGGTAAGTATTTTTCCCCTCGGATGGTTCCGCTGACCAGGCTCTCTCTAGCCGGCAGGGCAGGTTGACCTCCCAGGGAGGGTAAGTATTTTTCACCTCGGATGGTTCCGCTGACCGGGCTCTCTCTAGCCGGCAGGGCAGGTTGACCTCCCAGGGAGGGTAAGCATTTTTCGCCTCGGATGGTTCCGCTTACCGGGCTATCTCTAGCCGGCAGGGCAGGTTGACCTCCCAGGGAGGGTGAGTATTTTTCCCCTCGAATGGTTCCGCTGACTGGGCTCTTTCTAGCCGGCAAGGGAGGTTGACCTCCCAGGGAGGGTGAATATTTTTCCCATCGGATGGTTCCGCTGACCGGGCTCTCTCTTGCCGGCAGGGCAGGTTGACCTCCCCGGGAGGGTAAGTATTTTTCCCCTCGGATGGTTCCGCTGACCGGTCTCTCTCTAGCCGGCAGGGCGGGTTGACCTCCTAGGGAGGGTAAGTATTTTTCCCCTCGGATGGTTCCGCTGACCGGGCTCTCTCTAGCCGGCAGGGCAGGTTGACCTCCCAGGGAGGGTAAATATTTTCCGAGGGGACCGGGCTCTCTCTAGCCGGCAGGGCAGGTTGACCTCCTAGGTAGGGTAACTATTTTTCCCCTCGGATAGTTCCGCTGACCGGTCTCTCTCTAGCTGGCAACACAGGTTGACCTCCAAGGGAGGGAAAGTATTTTTCACCTCGGATGGTTCCGCTTACCGGGCTCTCCCTAACCGGCAGGGCATGTTGACCACCCAGGGAGGATAAGTATTTTCCCCCAAGGTGGCTCTGCTAGCCGGGCTCTCACTAACCGATAGGGTAGGATGGTCTCTCTGGGAAGCTTGAGCAAATTTTCACCGGGACAATGTGGGGTCTTCTCAATTTCATTCAGCGCCACTCACCGAATATGTAGGGTTGGACTTTTCTTTCCGAGCGTATACTCCGCTCAAAAAGAGCGGGAATTATGTACAACCCTGTATTCGCCGAGTGGACCCCCGGGACCAAGGGGCCCTTTAGAACATTGTTTTTTAAGCATGGTCACCGGCGTGGAGAGGGGGGCAAGCGGTGGAGGCGGAGGTCTCCCTCGCCCCTGCCCCTTATAAAGCGGGATGAGAGGAGGAGGCGTCCAGCCCCTCTCGCCCCCGCCCCTTGTAAAGGGGGGCGAGAGGAGGAGGACCAGCCCCTCTCGCCTCCTCCCCTTGTAAAGGGGGGCGAGAGGAGGAGGCTCAGCCCCTCTCTCCCCCGCCCCTTGTAAAGGGGGGCAAGAGGAGGAGGCTCAGCCCCCCACGCACCCGCCCCTTGTAAAGGGGGCGAGAGGAGGAGGCTTAACCCCCCTCGCCCCCTCCCCTTGTAAAGGGGGCGAGAGGAGGAGGCTCAGCCCCCCTCGCCCCCGCCCCTTGTCAAGGGGGCCGAGAGGAGGAGGCTCAGCCTCCCTCGCCCCCGCCCCGTATAAAGGGGGGTGAGAGGAGGAGGCCCAAACCCCCTCGCCCCCGCCCCTTGTAAAGGGGGCGAGAGGAGGAGGCTCAGCCCCCCCCCCCCCCCCCCCCCCCCCCGCCCCCGCCCCTTATAAAGGGGGGTGAGAGGAGGAGGCTCGGCCCTCCTCGTCCACGCCCCTTGTAAAGGGGGCGAGAGGAGGAGGCTCATCCCCCCTCGCCCCCGCCCCTTATAAAGGGGACGAGAGAAGGAGGCTCATCCCCCCTCGCCCCAGCCCCTTGGAAAGGGGGGCAAGAGGAGGAGGCTCAGCCCCCCTCGCCCTCGCCCCTTGTAAAGGGGGGCGATAGGAGGAGGCTCAGCCTCCCTCGCCCCCTCCCCTTGTAAAGGGGGGCGAGAGGAGGAGGCTCAGCCCCTCTCACCCCCGCCCCTTGTAAAGGGGGGAGAGAGGAGGAGGCTCAGCCTCTCTCGCCCCCGTCCCTTGTAAGGGGGGCGAGCCCAGGAGGGGCGACCTCCCGGCTCGCCCAGCCTAGTAAGGGGGGCGAGCAAGGGCGGAGGCCTGCCTCCCTCGTCCCAGCTCCAGTAAGGAGGTTCATTCTGCGTTTAGCGCCGTAGAACAGTGGGATTTGGCTATTCACAGGTCAAATTCGGGGGTATTTTCGTAATCTCGTGGGCCAGATTGTGGCTATTTGCAGACCCGGTTCCAAGAACTATAAATAAGCCCAAGGGGCACCATTTGGAGACACTTCTCTCTTGGCCTTCTCTCCCCCTATGTTCCTTTGTTGGGTGGAGAGAGCCTCCAAAAGTGCCCAAGCTTAGCATTGGCTTGGGAGGGGAAGCACTCTTAGATCTTTCGGGTGTGTGGTGGGACCTCCTCGCTAAGCCCTTGGCCTTATTCCTAGTTCCTTAGCCTTTTAGCCTAGAGCTCTCCCTTGGGAGGAGTAAGTGTTGGTCACCCCTCAACTTGTTGAGGGCACGAACTCCTCGAGAGACCAATTTTTTGGTTTCAACAGTAGTGATGAAGCTAATTTAGCTTAATTTATTAGGGTAAAAATATGTATTTTCATACTTAAATTTATGTACATCATGAATTTGGAGCCTATAATTAGTTTCTTTTTTGAAAATATTATTCTAACTTAATCTTATTTTATGTTTTGCAGAATTTCAGTTGTTTTGACAAGTTTTGCAAGTACACGCCCTATGTCACGGGCGTGACCTGAGCGTGTAACCCATTCCCTACAAAGATGTAATCACGAGCCCAAAACAAAAGAAAATCAAATTACACGCCTAGTGTCACGCCCTTGAACAAGGGCGTGTTCATCAAGTTTCAAGATCTGACCGATCCTGCGCAACATGCACCGAATTGCGACAGCCATACTCGACCCTCCCCCAGGTCACAAGCGTGTTCACCTTCTCATGGGCGTGACCAGGGAGGGTGTGTTCACCATGTCCCAAGCGTCGGCTGCTATAGCACAACTTTTGCCGAATTGCGGCTCACCGTACTCGACAGGCCCCTGGTCACGTGCGTGACCGAGGGCTTGTTCACCAAGTCCTAATCCCGTCGCAACCCCGCCAGCTTTTCTCCAGTCGAAAGTCAACTAAGTATTACATGCCCTAGGTCACGGGCGTGATCAAGGGCGTGTACTTCTCAAAAAATTTCTATAAATTCCAGCAGTTCTCATGAGTTCAGGGTTCATAAATCTGGAGTGGGGAGTTGATACTAGTTGATGTTCTTGTTGTTTTTGAGTTTTTTTTCCTTATGTTCTCATTTTCTCTCCCGTCTTTTCATGTAATTTTCTCTTAGTTTTTTTCATGCAACCTCTATTAGTGAACTTGTAATCTCCTTTTATTAATGTTGTAGTCTCTTTTTGAACTTGTAATCAACTTTTATTTTTAATAAAATTCTACTTGTCTTTTTTTTTAATCTTTCTCTCCTTTAGTTAATCCTCTTACAAATTTATTTCATGTCTTCCTCTTACCCCTCCACCATGATTAACTAAACTCTCATTAGTACTCGATCAAGATGATCCGAGGATGAGATAATCATGTGATGATCTTTAAGCCCTCTTTTTCTCTTTAAATAAGCAATTTTGATATACCCTTGAATTTTAATTTAGTGGGGCCATATTTTTTATATGTAGTTTTCACTTAGGTTTTCATACTTAGTTAGGCGAGAAGCTCATGTATGAATCGATCACTCAAGGGTAAAGAGATTTGCACGCACCCCTCGAGAGAGGATGACGTAAATCTCTCGGATTGGAGTCAAATCCAATATTTGGGTTCATAGCGTAAAGCGAGCCTTAGGTATTCTATTATAGAATGAGAGTTCGGTCATTTTAGCTTAAGCTCAGTTGGCACTTCCTTGAGAGAGGCGTGTTCATGCATCGGGAACCTCCACGGTCAAAGTATTTTATTTTAAGAGAATTAGAGTTTTGTTATTTACTTCTCAAATATTCTCAAGCCAAGGTGATTCAAGATCGAGTTCTAATCTTTTAATCATTACCTAAACCCTTCCCTAATCCTGCAACTTATTTCTCTTTTTTGCTAAGTAAAAAAAATCACAAAAATTGGTTCATAAGATAATAGTTTCCTCCTCGAAGTAGAAGTAATCGACTCGCCCCGGGAAATACAACCTTGATATTTCTCTTAAGTATCCTATACTATAGACGATAAGGTACACTTGCCTTCATCGGATATAGAATTGGAAAACATCATCAACAACTGTTTCCTATATCATCTGCCACATTAAATTATTATCAAGTTTTTGGCACCGTTGCCGGGGACTTTTGGTTGATATTTTGAAAAGAGGATAACTATTAATTTTATCGTTTTCTTTTTTCATTTTCTTTTCAAAAATCTTAAGAGTGTACCTAAAATCTTGGAAAGGGACGTTTTGGCTATCATCCCAGCACACCTCCTAGTAATAATGAGAACCCTTCGCAGGGTATACCTTGTGAAATCAAAGACTAACTTAATCCACCTAAAAGAAAAAAAGGGTTTTATTATTATTATTATTCTCTCACCTTTCTCTTTCTTTTCTTTCTCCCCTTCTCTCTTTGTAGTGTATGACCCGACGTAGATCTTCGAATATTCCTTTTGATCTAGAGATTGAGAGCACTATTTTGTAGTATGTGCCTCGTACTCGTGATTAGGATTCGCATTTATCCTTCGAAGAGTCGATCAGGAACACTGCCATAGAAAACATGGAACCTAATTTGATGAAACCTAATCCGCCAAATCCTAATGAGGCCCAGCAAAGGACAATGTCCTATTATGCGCGAACGAATTTGGAAGGTACACAATCAAGTATTATCCTCCCTATAGTGGCGAACAATAACTTTGAGATCAAGTTTAACATCATACAAATTGTGGAATAATCGGTGACCTTTGATGGCCTGCTGGACGAAGATCCAAACTCTCACCTCTCTAATTTTCTCAAAATTTGCGACACTTTCAAAATCAATGGTGTTACTGATGACGCCATTCAATTACGTCTTTTTCCTTTTTCTTTGCGGTCAAAGGCCAAGTTGTGGCTGGACACTCTTCCAAAATGGTCCATCACTACATGAGCCGAGATGGCGGAAAATTTTCTTACTAAGTATTTCCTGCCTGCTAAGACCGCCAAATTACGCACTAATATTGCTTTATTTGTGCAAATCGACTTGGAGACTCTCTGTGATACATGGGAGCGCTTCAAGGAGCTTTTGCATAGATGCCCTCACAACGCACTTCCAAATTGGCAACAAGTGCAAATCTATTATAACGGCTTGAATTTCCAAACAAGGTAGATGATTGATGCAGCCTCCGGGGGCACATTAAATAACAAGACACCGGAGGCCGCTCAAGAGATTTTTGAGGATATGACCATGAACGCATAACAATGGAATATGCCCCGAGCGTGGACTAGCAAGCTGGACAGTATTTTTTACGTTGACGCTACTACGAATTAAGCTTTACAAGTTGAGCGCTTAACTAAGCAAGTGGCGGAGATGCATGCTTCCTCTGCCACTCCTCTTTGGGCTAATAATGTTATAATCGAAGAGCAAGTTGATTTCATGGGAAATCAACCTCGACCTTCCTTTAACCCGAATATCGCTCCATATAACAACACCTACAATGCGGGTTATTGGAATCACCCAAATTTCTCACAGAGCAACCAAGGAAATGCTCGGCTCCCGTTAAATTTAAATCACACTCTTAATTTAACTCTCCCTATAAATTTTAATCCACCCGGTTTTCCACTGCAACCACAGATGCCCTTTCCACTTGAAGATGTCTTCACCAAATATGTTGCTACAAATGAGTCGAACATCAGGAACCTCACCGGATCAATCAAAAATTTAGAAAATTAAGTGGGACAGCTAGCGAAAAAGTTCTCTGAGCGTCAGCATGGAGCTCTACCAGGAAATAATGAACCAAATCCAATGGAAAGCACGAATGTGATTACCCTCCGCAGTGGAAAGGAGGCAGCCTCACGAAAGGATGAACCCAAGGTACTTATCTCTACTCCTCCCCCTCCTCTTATTTTATCTTCAAATTTGTTCTCTACTTCAGCTCTGCACACTTCTACTTCAAATGTTCAGTATTCATCTAAGCTTAGGAATGAGTGCGCCGATAAAAATTATAAAAGGTTTTTGGAAACTTTGAAACAAATTCATATTAATGTTTCTTTCTGTGAGACTATCTTTTAAATGCCGAAGTACGCAAAATATCTCAAGGAGTTGCTCTCCAACAAGAAGAAGCTTGAGGATATTTCACGTATTTCCCTTAATGCAGAATGCTCCGCGGTTGTACTCAACAAATTGCCCCAGAAAGTAAATGACCTAGGACGGTTCTCCATCCCATGTTTATTTGGCAATTCGTTGATAAATCACGCCTTAGCTGATATTGGAGAAAGTATTAATCTTTTGCCTTTTTCTTTATTCAATAAGTTAGGTTTAGGAAATCCTAGCCCCACCCAAATGAGTATCCTACTCACAGATCGATCACTGAAATATCCATTAGGGATTGTGGAGTACGTGCTCGTCAAGGTTGATAAGTTCATCTTTCTGGTGGACTTCGTCATTCTTGATATCGAAGAGGATGCTGAAGTACCCCTCATACTCGGCCTCCCCTTCCTCGCCACCTCCCGCGCGATTATCAATGTTAGTAATGGAAAGCTCCTACTACGGGTTGGACATGATGAAGTTACGCTTAGCATAAATCCCTCGATGTGAAAAGCCTTAGAAAATGACAATTCTTGTTTCTACTTAGAAGATTGTTTTGAGAATGAGTTTTTTTTCTTCCTGAGTTGTTCTCATTATTTAGTGACGATTCCAAGCTCGTCGAGCTCTTCTGTTTAAAAGAAGTTTCTCGCGCACATCAACCAAGCCACTGCACTTAGAAAAACTGCAAATTAAAACTTCGTATGAAGAACCACCCCATCTTAGAATTAAAGCAACAACCCCTCATCGAAAATATTTATTTTTAGAAAAAAATTTAAGCTGCCTGTCATCGTCTCCTCTGAGCTGAGTGATTTAGAAATTTTTGAATTGACTCTAGTTGTAAGTAATCATTTCCATGCAATTGCGTGGCAGATTTCGGATATCAAGGGGATTAACCCCTCCTTCTGCACTCATAAAATCTTCCTTGAAGATAATTCCTATAACAAAGTCCAGTCTCAATAACGACTCAACCCGAATATGAAAGAAGTCGTTAAGGCTGAGGTTATCAAACTCTTAGATGTGGGGATCATCTATCCAATCTCGAATTGCACTATGGTTAGCCCAGTACAAGTTGTTCTAAGGAAGGGCGGCGTAATGGTGGTCGCAAACGAAAACAATGAATTAATCCCAACCCGTACTGTTATGGGTTGGCAGATGTGCATAGATTATCATAAATTAAATGATGCCACCCAAAAAGATCACTTCTCGTTGCCTTTTATCGATCAAATCTTAGAATGCCTTTCGGGTCACTTCTACTACTGTTTCCTCAATGGTGTGTCGGGATACTTTCAAATCCCTATTTCGCCCGACGACCAGGAGAAAACTACGTTCACTTGTCCCTTCGGCACCTTTGCCTATCGAAGGATGTCATTTGGACTTTGTAATGCACCAGATATATTCCAAAGATGTATGCTAGAAATCTTCGATGAGTTAGTAGAGGAGGTGTTGGAAGTCTTTATGGATGACTTCTCCGTCTTCTGTATTTCCTTCCAAAATTGCTTAACGTTGCGAGGAAACGAATCTAGTTCTCAACTGGGATAAATGTTATTTTATGGTCAAAGAGGGATTAGTCCTCGGCCATAAAATATCGGGCAAAGGGATTGAGGTCAATAGGGCCAAGATCAAAGTTATCGAGAAACCCCCCCCCCCCCCCCCCACCCACCTCCCCCCCCCCCCCCCACCCCCCCTCCAACAAATGTTAAAGCGATTAGAAGTTTCCTAGGCCACACAGGGTTTTATCGGCGCTTTCAATAAAACTTCTCTAAAATCCCGAAGTCGTTAACCCATCTTCTTGAAAAAGAGTCTTTCTTCATTTCAATGATGAATGTATTTTAGCTTTTAATCTTATAAAAGAAAAAACTTATAAAATCCCCGATTCTAGTCGCATCAGATTGGTCGTTGTTTTACCCAGAAATCGGTGATCTCTACGAGCTAACATTTTCAGGTATTACGGTATGTTCGGAGATCCGGGACGATCTCGCTACTCCGGGGGGGGGTATCGTCGAGCCTGGGTGGTCTCGCATAGGAGGAGGTCGCCCCTTCCTGGGCGACCTCATGCAGGGGAGGTCGCCCCTTCTGGGCGACCTCACAGAGAGGGAGGTCGCCCCTCCTGGGCGACCTCGCAGAGGTAGGTCTCCCCTTCTGGGGGACCTCGCAGAGGGAGGTCACCCCTCCTGGGCGACCTCGCAGAGGCAGGTCGCCCCTCTTGGGTGACCTCACATAGGGAGGTCGCCCCTCCCGGGAGACCTCGCAGGGAGGAGATCGCCCCTCCTGGGCGATCTCCCAAGCAACAGGTCGCCCCTTCCGGGCGACCTCGAGCAGAGCAGGCCGCCCATCTCGGGCGACCTCGCAGGGAGGAGATCGCCCCTCCTGGGCGATCTCCCAAGGAGCAGGTCGTCCCTTCCGGGCGACCTTGAGCAGAGCAGGCCGCCCCTCCCGGGCGACCTCGCAGGGAGGAGATCGCCCCTCCTGGGCGATCTTCCAAAGAGCAGGTCGCCCCTTCCGGGCGACCTCGAGCAGAGTAGGCCGCCCCTCCCGGGCGACCTCGCAGGGAGTAGATTGCCCCTCCTGGGCGATCTCCCAAGGAGCAGGTGGCCCCTTCCGGGCGACCTCGAGCATAACAGGCCACTCCTTCCGGGCGACCTCGAGCAGAGCAGGCCGCCCCTTCCGGGCGACCTCGAGCAGAGCAGGCCGCCCCTTCCGGGTGAACTAGAGCAGAGCAGGTCGCCCCTCCCGGGCGACCTCGCAGGAGGAGATCGCCCCTCCTGGGCGATCTCAAAAGGGGAGATCGCTTCTCCTCGGTGACCTCGCTCCGGAGGGTCTCGGTTCTGTACTGATTCTGTTTTGTGTGATCTGTTCAGGTGATCCAGGCCCAGACGATCTCAGCGGTCTCAGCAGGTCCTGACGATCTCAGCAGGTCTAGACGATCTCGACGATCTCAGCGGTCTCAGCAGGTCCTGACGATCTCAGCAGGTCCAGACAATCTCGACGATCTCAGCGGTCTCAGCAACGGTCTCAGCAGCGATCTCAGGCGATCTCAGTGTTGGAGCATGCGTTCCGTACTCGTCCAATTTGAGAATAACATATCCCGAATATATTTGATCCTATTTTTGATTAATGGTGTGCAGATAACAGGTGCAAGAATAACATGTTTGCAATTGGAGCAAAATACAGATTTTCCAGAAATTGGAGCTATCGGATTTCCGACAGCAGTACCGGATTTCCGACAGCGCACGATTTCTTCCGTTCTCCGATCTCTACTCAACGTTTTAGAGCTATCGGATTTCCGACAGCAGTAACGGATTTCCGACAGTGCACGATCTTCCCGTAACTCTACGACGTGCAGCAGTTACGCAAGCTAACGGATATCTGATAGTGCTATCGGATATCCGACAGCCCACGTCTCAACAACGACTCAATCGCGATCGCCACTCTCCGCAAAAATGCCGAATATATGGGACACGTGGCACCTCTGGAGCTATCGGATTTTGGCGATAGCTAGCTAACGGATGGCGTTATCTATCTTTTATACAAAAGGGCTCAGAACTTCGTTTAATTCATGCTTTCAGATCTCCAAGTCCTTTCCTGAGTGCATACGAACCAGAGAGCTCCAGAACCTCATCAACTCCCAATTGTGCTTAGAAGGTTTGAAATTGAAGACGAGATCGGACGCGCTTCTACATCAACGATCATCTCGAGGCTTCAACCTTCCTTTCAGAGATCTGAATTTCTAGGGAGTTCTTCATTTGATTTTGTATTTTCATTTATATACATTTCATTTTGTATTGGTAGGGAAATCGTCTCCTTGTACGTGAGGTCTAAGTCCTTGCGTGGCTTAGGGGAAAATCGCTTCCTTGTGCGGAGCGTCCAAGTCCTTGCGTGGCTTGGTAGAAAATCATGGCCTTGTGTGCTACGTCTAGATCTTGGGAAGATCTAGAGGATAGGCTTGGGCTTGGTCTAGGGAGAGACAAGTGATAGCCTTCCAATCCATAGGAGAAGGATTGGTAAACTCAAATTGTAGAAATTTTATTATCAAACTTGTGCCTTGATCTTAAGCATTGTTAAGATCACTTTTATTGTATGTCATTTTCTTAATTAATAAAATTATGACTTTCTTTTAATTGCAAATTTTATTGTTTAATTTTTAACTTAAAAATTTGTGTTTGAATTAATTTAAAAATTTCATAGTTTGAAAATTTTTATAAGTGATTTTTAGAAAAGCAAAATTTGTTTTAAAAATTCTTAAGTAAACAATCATAATTTAAAAAGGCCCTAATTCACCCCCCCCCCCCCCCCCCCCTCTAAGGGCGCCACAAGATCCAACACGTGGTATCAGATCTAGGTTACTCCAAAACGGCTTTACCACTAGCAGTAATGGCGCACAACGATCACCCGTTCGTTGAGGGGCAAGGAATTAGTAGGCCACCACTTTTTACGGGAACAGACTATAACTATTGGGAAACCCGAATGCGGTGTTTTCTAATAGCTCTCGACATAGAAGTTTGGAATGTGGTCGAGACGAGTTATACTTCCCCAACAATTGTTGTAGGAGATGTAACTATGGACAAACCCAAAGACAAGTGGGATGACAATGATAAATTAAAATGTAAGAACAATGCAAAAGCCATGAATGCTTTATTTTGCGCATTAGATCGCACTGAATTTAATAGAGTTTGTGCTTGTGATACTGCATTTGAAATTTGGAATCTTTTAGAAATTACTCATGAAGGTACTTCGCAGGTAAAGGATTCAAAGCTATTTCAACTGGAGTCAGAGTTCAAAATATTCAAAATGGAGGTGAATGAAGAAATTGATACAATGTACACACGATTCACTAAAATCGTGAACGATTCAAAGGTGTTGGGTAAGGTTTTCTCCAATGGAGATTTAGTAAGGAAAATCTTAAGATCACTTCCCCCAAAGTTCAATCCTAAAGTGACTGCAATTTCTGAGTCACATGATCTTAAGACCTTACAATTGGAGAGCCTCATTGGGAATCTAAAAATCCATGAAGTGGAGTTGAAGATTCAAAGCCAAGAGTACAATTTGGAGCTCAAAAAGAAGAGCTTGGCGTTGAAATCTAAAAAGGAAATTGAAAGTGAGACTGAAGAAAGTGAGGAAGATGAAGAAGGACTGTTTGTGAGGAACTTTAAGAAGTTTATGAGAAATCCTGAGAGGAGAAACTCATTTAGAAAAATTTTCAAAAAGAAGGATTTTTCCTACAACAAAGGCAAAGGAAAAATGGATGATGAAGAAGAACGTCCGCTACCGGAATGCTATCACTGCAAAAAGATTGGACATTTAAGAAGCAAGTGCCCAAAATATCTGAGAGAGCAAAAAGAGAAGAGGCACGATAAGAAGTTCAAAAAGAAGATTCTGAAGACGGAGACTTGGGATGACACAACTTTTGAAGGCTCAAGTGAAGCAAGCGTTGAAGATAAAGAAGAAGCAAATGTATGCTTGATGGGGAAAGAAAATGCGTCATCTGACGACGATAGCAGTGTCCAAAGCGACACTGAGGTAACTCCTCCATCTTATGATGATTTATATACTGAATTTATGAAAACTTGCAAATTTTTGGATAAAAGCCTAAAGGAAATCGATTTTTTAAAATGTGAAAATAAAGATCTTATGAAAGTAAATAAAAAATTATCAAATGAGTTGAAATCTATTGGGAACGAGAAGGTAGTTTGTCAAGAGTGTGATCACTCTTTGACAAGGATAAAAGAACATGAAAACACTATTTCTAAGTCCGATCAAAAAATTGATCAACTTCTAAAAGAGAAAAAGGACTTAGAAAAGGTTGTCAAAACTTCTCATTCTCAATTAGAGAATTACAAGAAAAAGTTTGCAAATCGATGTGGCATGATAGTAAAAGAAAATTTAATTTTAAAGTCCAAAGTAAATGAATTGAACATGGCAATTGGAAAATTTTGTGTTGGGAAAAAATCTCTGGATATGATTTTAGGCAACCAATGCCATGGGTCAGCAAAATTTGGACTAGGATACGTTTCTGGAAGCTCTGGAAGCTATCGGAAAATTCCGACAGCTGCTGTCGCCAGCGACAGCTCCAGGTTCAGAAAACCTCTTTTCAAAATAAAAAAATTTCTAAGTCCACACATAAAGATGTTTCCTCCAGCAAGAGTCCAGCGGAACCATTAAAGAATGGTTCCTCACTATTCATTGCATGTGCCAAATGTCATCGATTTGGTCACATCTCGGACTCATGCTGGAAGAAAGGAAAAGTTAATGTTAAACAAATCTGGGTACCTAAGGCTTCCACCTATACCATGGGAGGGACCACTTGGGTAACCAGATATTTACTCTCATCATCTTTTTAGATGTCCGTGCAGGCTAGGAACAAGGAAGACATATGGTATTTGGACTCTGGATGTTCAAAACACATGACAGGCGATAAATCAAAGTTCCTTAGCCTGGAGATGAAGAAAGGTGGAACAGTGACATTTGGAGATAATGGCAAGGGTAAAGTCAAAGTCATTGGAGTAGTAGGTAACGAAGAATTTAAAATTTCAAATGTTTTATATGTTAAAGGTTTGAAACATAATTTAATTTCTATTAGTCAACTATGTGATAAAAATCTAAATGTTTTATTTGACTCTAGCTCAAACCTTTGCAAAATTATTGATTCTAAAACAAACGAAATCGTACTTACTGCACCAAGAATAAACAATGTCTATACAATCACTTTTAATGATTTATCTCATTCTACACTTAAATGTTTTATTTCAAAGAATGATGAACTTGAATATAATTATGGCATAGGCGACTAGGACATTCTAGTGCTAAACGAATAGTAAAGCTTTCAAAGAATAAAATAATTAATGGTTTACCGAATTTAAATGGAAAGCTTTCATCATTGTGTTCACCATGCCAAAAAGGAAAGTATACTAAATCATTGTTTAAGAGCAAAAATGTTATTTCTACTTCTAGACCTTTCAGTTAGTACATATGGATTTATTTGGTCCAATTACACAAAGTCTAGGAGATAGAAAATATACATTTGTTATTATTGATGATTATTCTAGATTTTGTTGGACACTATTTTTTAAATTCAAAATCTGATGCTTTTGATGAATTTGTAAAACTAATTTCACGTATTCAAAATGAACTTGATTTAAAAGTAAAATGCATTAGATCAGATCATGGAGGAGAGTTTGATAATGAAAAATTTATTTCATATTGTAATGAATTTGGGATAAAACACGAATTTTCCGCTCCTCGCACACCACAACAAAATGGTGTAGTGGAGAGGAAAAATAGAACACTTCAAGAATTAGGGCGTACTATGCTTTGTGAATTTAAATTGCCAAAATATTTTTAGGTCGAAGCGGTAGTACTGCATGCTATATTATTAATCGTGTCATGATTCGTCCTACATTACAATTAACTCCTTATGAAATTTATTTTCAAAGAAAACCAAATGTATCTTACTTTAAAGTTTTTGGTTGTAAATGCTTTATTTTGAATACAAAAGATAACTTAGGTAAATTTGATGTAAAATGTGATGAAGGAAATTTCATTGGTTATTCTTCAACTAGCAAGGCCTATAGATTTTATAATAAACGTACTAAAGTGGTTCAAGAAACTATTCATGTAAAATTTGATGAAAACATTTCTTGTGTAGAAAATACTAAAGTTGCAGGTAATGAGAAAATGAAGAAGATGTGGAACAAAATTTGAGGAAAAATGATGATGATGATGAAGAAAAAGTAGAGAAAGAAGACGAAAAAGATGGTGAAGAAGAAGAAGAACAAGGATATGTACCTCCAACCGAGCTAAGGTTCTCAAAAGATCATCCGCAAGAATTTATTATTGGAGAACCATCAAGTGGGGTATGTACACGTTCTAGTTTACATGAAAGTTTTTCAAATTTATGTTTTGTCTCAAATATAGAACCAAAAGATGTTGCCACCGCTTTAAATGATGAATCTTGGTTTCTAGCTATGAATGAAGAACTTAACCAATTTGAAAGAAATAAAGTTTGGACTCTTGTTGATAGAACTAGTGATCATCCAGTGGTAGGAGTCAAATGGGTTTTCAAAAATAAATTAGATAGTGACTCTAGGGTCACTAGAAACAAAGTTAGGCTTGTAGCGAAAGGATATAATCAAATTGAAGGGGGTAGATTTTGATGAAACATTTGCACCCGTAGCACGATTGGAATCAGTTAGAATTTTTGTTGCATTTGCTATTCATAAAAGATTCAAATTGTTGCAAATGGATATTAAAACTGCATTTTTAAATGGGTTGGTTAAAGAAGAAGTTTATGTTGAACAACCCCCAGGATTTATAAATGAAAAATTTCCTAATCGCGTATATAGATTGCTAAAAGCTTTGTATGGTTTAAAACAAGTACCACGAGCATGGTATGATAGATTGACTTTATATTTATTACAAAATGGTTTTAAAATGGGTGGTGTTGATTGTACACTCTTCATTAAGCAAGTTGATGATAATTTAATTGTTTTACAAATTTATGTTGATGATATTATTTTTGGAGCCACTAATGAAGAGTTGTGTAATTGTGTTGTAAAAATGATGGAAAGTGAATTTGAGATGAGTATGGTAGGAGAATTAAAATATTTCTTAGGATTTCAAATTGTACAAAAACATGATGGAGTTTTTATTAACCAATCAAAATATATTCATGATGTTTTAAAATGATTTGGATTTGAAAATCTCAAACAAGCAAATACTCCTATGAATGTATCTTTAAAATTAGGAAAAGATGAAAATGGAATATTTATAGATCAAACTTTATATAGAGGCATGATAGGTTCACTTTTATATTTGACTGCATCTAAACCAGATATTATGTTTTCGGTTTGTTTATGTGCTAGATTTCAAGCTAATCCCAAAGAATCTCATTTAAAAGCGGTTAAAAGAATCTTTAGATATTTAATTGGCACATCTAAACTTGGTTTGTGGTATCCACACAGTGATGATTTTACTTTATTTGGTTATTCTGATTCTGGTTATGCCGATTGTTCACTAGATAGGAAAAGCACTAGTGGCACTTGTCATTTTTTAGGCCCTTCACTTATCTCTTGGTCGAGTAGGAAACAGAATTATGTTGCCCTCTCAACCACCGAGGCCGAATATATCGCACTTGGTAGTTGTTGTGCACAAGCTCTTTGGATGAAACAAACATTAGAAGATTTTAATATTAAACAACAAACTATTGAATTATGGTGTGATAATAAAAGTGCAATTGATTTAACATACAACCCGGTCCATCATTCAAGGTCTAAACACATTGATGTGAGACATCATTTTATTAGATATCATATTAAAAATAACCACATTAAAATTTCATTTATAGGCACGGATAATCAACTAGCGGATATATTCACTAAACCGTTACCGGATTCCCATTTTTCTATGCTTAGGCTAGATTTGGGAATCCTAGACATTTCACAATGATTATATCACTACTTATAACCTATAAAATTAAAAACATCACAATAACTATACATTTTAAAAAGAAAAACTAAATCTTACACGATCAAAACATAGACATTCACCAACATAAATCATGTCCAAATATTAAAAATTATTACAGAACTTTAATAAAAGAGTACTTAAAATGTCTCATAAAAGAAGTTCACAAAATTAAGGAGAGATCTGGGCTGGGAAGCTATCAGATGGCAACAGTAGGATATCGGATGGCGTTAGCTCCCATAAGTCATTTTCAATCTGAATCCTCCTCATTTCGACTGCCTGCTCCACTGCTTTCTGGAAGATCATAAACTTCTATTCTTCTCTAGCTTTTTCATTCCCTGTTTCTAGTAATGTTCATATGAGAATTTTTAATCTTGCATAAATGATCCTTCATGTGTTATTTTTCGTAAAAATAGCTTAACACATGATTATGATGTTCAATCTTAAGTTATCATTGTAATGACACTTTCATATAGGAATTAAGAATTGTTTTCGCATGCCTCTAAGTATAAGAAATCTTTTATCTATGACAATGAGCAATCACAAACACTTACTTTGCAAATACATGTTAATAAAATTTATTTTATACATACATCATGATTGATCGAACATAACAAAATACATTTCTTGCATGCAAGTGAATTCGGAGATCCTTTACATACATAAATATTCAAAAAAAACAAATTCAAATGCAAAACATATATTTTGCCAAAAATTTTGAAAGAAATAAATTAAAAAAAAATTGAAAAGGATCCTCCACCAAGCACTACTTAGCCTCCTGATAAGTCTTAATGAGCATTGTGAGGTTAAGCACCTTGGAAAGAATTGTAAAGAGTCTTGTTATGCAAAACCAAAATGGTCCTTTTATGTATACTTGCAAAGTTTCTATAAGTTCATAAGTTTGGCTTTATGTATATTTATGTTATGTTTAACAATTCCATGATCATGTATATTTTAAATATACGCATATGTATTCTTTCTCAAAGTATCACTACTACACTTCATTGTTATTTATAAAATTTCTTCTTATGATAATTGGAATGAAACGATTCAATATTCTATCTGCTAATGTGTCTTTCTCTGATAATTGAACTTGAATCTCATAAGGGTTAAGTATATTTGCTTTATGTATATTGATAACAGATAACTAGAATTCTTGGCCTCATCTCTAAGGTTTCCTATCTCGATATCATATCACATACAAAGCTTCCTCTACTCTACTCCAACTTTCCCTATATTCTTTCTTATTTTCTACCATATCTCTATGATACTCCTTCCTCGTCTCTATTCATTACTTTTGATAATATCAAAGGGGGAGAAGATAATAAGAAATCACTTTAATCACATAAAATACTTAATTAATACACGGAGCATACATGTAGGGGGAGTTTATATGTCGGGGGAGAATATTTTTAGAAGGAGCTAATATTAAGGGGGAGATCATATTAAGGGGGAGATCATGGAGATCATATGTTCACACTTGTAGACACATGATATACTTTTCAATATCTCTATAGGATTTATTTGATTTCTTTTAATAAGGATTTGTTATTATCAAAAGGGGGAGATTGTTGGAGCATGCGTTCCGCACTCGTCCCATTTGATAATAACAAATCCCGAATGTATTTGATCCTATTTTTGATTAATGGTGTGCAGATAACAGGTGCAAGAATAACATGTTTGCAATTGGAGCAAAATACCAATTTTCCAGAAATTGGAGCTATCGGATTTCCGACAGCAGTACCGGATTTCTAACAGCGCACGATTTCTTCCGTTCTCCGATCTTTACTCAACGTTTTAGAGCTATCAGATTTCTGACAGCAGTAACGGATTTCCAACAGTGCACGATCTTCCCATAACTCTACGACGTGCAGCAGTTACGCAAGCTAACGGATATCCGATAGTGTTATCGGATATCCGACAGCCCACGTCTCAACCACGACTCAATCGCGATCGCCACTCTCCGCAAAAATGTCGAATACATGGGACACGTGGCACCTCTGGAGCTATCAGATTTTGGCAATAGCTAGCTAATGGATGGCGTTATCTATCTTTTATGCAAAAGGGCTCAGAACTTTGTTTAATTCATGCTTTCAGATCTCCAAGTCCTTTCCTGAGTGCATACGAACCAGAGAGCTCCAGAACCTCATCAACTCCCATTTGTGCTTAGAAGGTTTGAAATTGAAGACGAGATCGGACGCGCTTCTACATCAACGATCATCTCGAGGCTTCAACCTTCCTTTCAGAGATCTGAATTTCTAGGGAGTTCTTCATTCGATTTTGTATTTTTATTTATATACATTTCATTTTGTATTGGTAGAGAAATCGTCTCCTTGTGTGTGACGTCTAAGTCCTTGCGTGGCTTAGGGGAAAATCACTTCCTTGTGCGGAGCGTCCAAGTCCTTGCATGGCTTGGTAGGAAATCGTGGCCTTGTGTGCTACGTCTAGATCTTGGGAAGATCTAGAGGATAGGCTTGGGCTTAGTCTAGGGAGAGACAAGTGATAGCCTTCCAATCCATAGGAGAAGGATTGGTAAACTCAAATTGTAGAAATTTTATTATCAAACTTGTGCCTTGATCTTAAGCATTGTTAAGATCAATTTTATTATCAAACTTGCGCCACAAGATCCAACACTCAGCAATTCTGGGCAGCCCGTTACCCTTCAGATCTACCCATTTGGGCAGGCTCCGCGTCTATAAATAGAGGGGTAGGGGTACCATTTGGGAGATCGTTGGAGAGTCCCTAGCTCTAGTCGTGCACTTGAGAGGTCTCAGTTTTTGGAGACCTTCGAGACCTTCCCGTCTCCCTTCCGGAGCCCTCTCCACCTCTTTTTCAGGAGACCTCTTCTTCATGCTTTTTACTGTAACCTCAGCTGTAACACAAGCTTTTTATCAATAAAATTGCCTTTCCTTCAGCTCAAAGTAACCGGCCACCCAACAATCTCACCCCCCGTCCTTCAGTTCGAGCGAGTGTGGAGTTGGTACATTTTTTGGCACCAACAGAACGAACACGCGACCTTCAGATTTTGAGTTGTTGGTGAACAGCAGCTGCTAGGAAGCTGCGAGATTCAACCTAAAATACACCAAAACTTCAAAGGCCCATAACTTTTGATCCGGGTGTCGGAATTCAGAAATTCAAAGCTTGTTTAAACCGGCTCGACCTTAACTATCCAAAAATTGAACGGGGTTTCCCATTCAGGAACTTTTCAGCCCTCAAATTTCAAAAATTTGACTCCGTTTGGAAGTTATCACAGTTTTTCTATTTCGGCAATTCCTGTTTTTTGAGTAGCAATGGAGATGCTAGAGGTTCAAGCTCCTGTTAAGAAAGCTCCTTTCCCTCCTCGAGTGGTGGATCTTTTTCCTCCTCGAGTAGCTGTTCCACCTTGAGTTGTGGATCTTTTTCCTCCTCAAGTCGTAGCTTCTCTTCCTCCAACAAGATTCGCACATCCAGTTGTTCCTCCGCCATCCAAAGCTGAAGAGTTCGCCGCTACTCGTCGTGGCTATTTCAGACCAATTGCCCGGGGAGGTCTCGTAGAAATGTCTAACTCTCAGGAGAAGTGTGCTTATTTTCCAGCCCCAGCTGATGTGGCTTGTCCTTCATCTCCTCCAGATATTGTTGAAGAGGAAGTGCCTTCCCCCTACACAGACAGAGTTCGTTGGGTGACTGCTCCCGATAGTTTTAGAGAACCTCGTCTGCCAACCTTCACAGGGGGAGAAGATCCAATCTCCCACCTTCGGGCCTTTGAGTCAGCTATTTCATTAAGAGCGATAACGGATGGCGTCAAGTGCAAGCTCCTTGTTATGACCTTTGATAGTCATGCTAGAGAATGGTTCTATAACTTGCCATCTCGATCAATTGCTTGTTTTATGGATTTGCGGAGAGTTTTTCTCTTAAGGTTTGCTACCTCTAGAAAGCGAAAAAGAGGTCAAGCAGCCCTTTTTCAAATCAAGCAAGGAGTTAATGAAACTCTCGCTCATTTCATCGACAGATTTCAGAGAGAACTTCTTGAAATTGTTAATGTAGATCAGGAACTGTATCAAATTGCCTTAATCAACGGACTCCAAGAAGACCCTCTCAAATTTGAAGTAAGCACAAATGAGCCCAAGTCTTATAGGCACCTCATCGAAATAGCAAATCAGTTTATTGAGGGTGAGGCGATGAATCCCAACTATATGAATTCTCGGAACCAGCGGACTCAGCAGCATCGGGGGAATTTATATCATCATCTTTCATCTTCATCACAGATCCCTCCGCAGGATGAGCAGTTCGAGTCTTATTCACCTCCTCTGAATATGCCCACACCACCTCAACAGGATATGCCATCTCCATATTTGGATGTCTCTCCCATTCTGTCCTATGATCCTACAACATTTGAATATGAAACTTACTCAGAAGGATTTGATTAGTTGAATCTCCCTTTGGAAGAGGTTCTTCCAATTATTCAGAATATGCCCGAGTATAGAAGACCCCATCCTATAAAGTCTAAAGTTGAAAATCGCAATCAGAAACTCTACTGCATATACCATTCAGCTATGGGTCATGATACAGAAGACTGTCGCGCTCTCCGAAAATTAGTAGACAAACTATTGAAGGCAGGAAAATTACAAGATTATGTTGTTTAATAATATGAAGATGATTTTTCTTTCCAGCAAAGACAGCTTTACAAAACAGAGATTCTCTCCTTCAATAAAAGAAATGCATGGATTAGAGATGAGATAAAGTGTCATTTTTTATTTGTATGTCTCCCATTTGTTTGGAGTTTCTGCATCTTTTATTTTCTAAGTTTACTTGTAATAAGTGTGGCAGTAATCTGTGTTCTACAAGCAGCTACCATTGCAAGGATTTTTTCAGCAGTCAGCTATATCAAACTTCATACCCATATTCACTGCAGACATTCAGCCAAGTACGTCTAAAACTTTTTTCATTACTTTACTTTTTCCTGTTTACATTAATATTTCTAGAAATGCGTGGATATGGTAGGTAGAAATACCATTTCTGTTGTTTGATATAAAGTGTGAAAGTAACATCTCTAATTATCCCTTCTTCTCCAGGTCGTAAAACCACCAAGTACACATCTCGCTAGAAGTAAACGCAGATGTGTCGTGGTAACCCAACCCCCCATTCTCCCCCAATATCTTTCTCCTTCAACCTCTTTCTCTCCCAACCTCTTTCTATGTGATGATTACCATTAATAGCCGAGACATTTGGTTGAGATTAAAAGAAAATGGTTTTTGGAGATCTAAATATGTTGAGACCGCTGGTTTGATCTCCCCCATGACTTGGATGTTTGAGATTGCTGGTTGTGTTCTCCATTTCTTCTTAGAAAGTGGTTTTCGGAGATCTAAATATGTTGAGACCGCCGGTTTGATCTCCTCCAGGACTTGGCTGTTTGAGATTGCTGGTTGTGTTCTTCATTTCTTTTCAGAAAGTGGTTTTCGGAGATCTAAATATGTTGAGACCGCCGGTTTGATCTCCTCCAGGACTTGGATGTTTGAGATTGCTGGTTGTGTTCTCCATTTCTTTTCAGAAAGTGGTTTTCGGAGATCTAAATATGTTGAGACCGCCGGTTTGATCTCCTCCAGGGCTTGGATGTTTGAGATTGCTGGTTGTGTTCTCCATTTCTTTTTAGAAAGTGGTTTTCGGATATCTAAATATGTTGAGACCGCCGGTTTGATCTCCTCCAAGACTTGGATGTTTGAGATTGCTAGTTGTGTTCTCCATTTCTTTTCAGAAAGTGGTTTTATGAGATCTAAATATGTTGAGACCGCCGGTTTGATCTCCTCTAGGACTTGGATGTTTGAGATTGCTAGTTGTGTTCTCCATTTCTTTTCAGAAAGTGGTTTTCGGAGATCTAAATATGTTTGAGACCGCCGGTTTGATCTCCTCAGGGATTTGGATGTTAGAGATTGCTAGTGGGCTCTCCAGGAAATTTTCAGTTTTAGAAGAGATTTTGGCAATCTGAAGTATTGGAGACTATTAACTGGGTCTCCTCCGAAAAGCCTTTTGACTGACAAATGATTTAGAACAATTATGATCATCAGTTGAGAACCTCTCATATTTATTTCAGGCGGTCTGGAGAAATTAAGACCACAACATGAACGCTTATCTGCTCAAGCGATCTGAAGTATACCAATGCTTTTCTTGAGATCTTTTTCTATTTTTCAATTAGAAGACGGTCCGGGATCGTTGGAATAATTAGTAAATTAATCTTCTAACATGAATCCATCAAATATTTATCATTTTTTCCACAGGAAGAGGCGGTCTGAATTGTTTAAGACCGGCATTCGTCCCTTAAAAATCACTCAAATGGTACTACAAGAGTTCAGGATCATCATTTATGGATTATCATAAATTGGTTTCTCCCTAGAAGACCTTGAGTACTGAAGATCGACATTTACAGATAATTGACATCATAATTATTTCATAACAAAGCAACTTCAAATGGCCAAACCTAATAACTTCTTAAAAGGCGCTTTGACAACCAAAAGATCGTCATTCTGAATTATCAATTGAAGCTCAAATATGAACAAAGTATCTCATCAGTTTCAGATCGATTGATCGGCAACAAGTTGTCTCAGTTACCTGACATATCTTTACTTTTTCGCATACCTATTCAACATACCTTTTAGCATATGGAAACAGGTGCTCACTGATTCTCCTCAGCTACTCATGTAATATATCTTTTTCCTATACCTTTTCTGACCATTCTTTCGCAGAGATAGGCAAGTGCTCGCATTTTCTCTTCAGGCACTCGCTTAAAAACAAAAGTTCGCAAGTCTTCTTAAGAAGAGAAAAAATATTCGCAAGCACGCCTTGCGGTAGGATGTTCGCATAGGTACTTGCACTTTTACATCACACATGCTCTACTATAACAGAAAAGGTAGATCGCGATTCTCGTGGGTAAGTTTTATTTTTTCGAAGTTTTTTTGAAGTTTTTTCAAAACTTAAAACAATGCGGGGATTATGTTTTACCCAGAAATCAGCGATCTCTACGAGCTAACATTTTCAGGTATTACGGTATGTTCGGAGATCCGGGTTGATCTCGTTCCTCCGGGGTGTCTCGTCGAGCCCGGGCAGTCTCGCGTAGGAGGAGGTCGCCCCTTCCTGGGCGACCTCATGCAGGGGAGGTCGACCCTTCTAGGCGACCACGCAGAGAGGGAGGTCGCCCCTCCTGGGCGACCTCGCAGAGGAAGGAATCCCCTTCTGGGAGACCTCGCAGAGGGAGGTCGCCCCTCCTGGGCGACCTCGCAGAGGCAGGTCGCCCCTCTTGGGCGACCTCGCATAGGGAGGTCGCCCCTCCCGGGCGACCTAGCAGGGAAGAGATCACCCCTCCTGGGCGATCTCCCAAGCAACAGGTCGCCCCTTCTAGGCGACCTCGAGTAGAGCAGGCCGCCCATCCCGGGCGACCTCGCAGGGAGGAGATCGCCCCTCCTAGGCGATCTTCCAAGGAGCAGGTCGCCCCTTCTGGGCGACCTCAAGCAGAGCAGGCCGCCCCTCCCGGGCGACCTCGCAGGGAGGAGATCGCCCCTCCTGGGCGATCTCCCAAAGTGCAGGCCGCCCCTTCCGGGCGACCTCGAGCAGAGCAGGCCGCCCCTCCCACGCGACCTCGCAGGGAGTAGATCGCCCCTCCTGGGCGATCTCCCAAGGAGCAGGTCGCCCCTTCCAGGCGACCTCGAGCAGAATAGGCTGCCCCTTCTGGGCGACCTCGAGCAGAGCAGGCCGCCCCTTCCGGGCGACCTCGAGCAGAGCAGGCCGCCCCTTCTAGGCGACCTCGAGCAGAGCAGGTCGCCCCTCCCGGGCAACCTCGCAGTGAGGAGATCGCCCCTCCTGGGCGATCTCAAAAGGGGAGATCGCTTCTTCTCGGCGACCTCGCTCCGGAGGGTCTCGGTTCTGTACTAATTCTGTTTTGTGTGATCTGTTCAGGTGATCCAGGCCCAGACGATCTCAGCGGTCTCAGCAGGTCCTGACGATCTCAGTAGGTCCAGACGATCTCAGCGGTCTCAGCAGGTCCTGACGATCTCAGCAGGTCCAGATGATCTCGACGATCTCAGCGGTCTCAGCAGCGGTCTCAGGCGATCTCAGCAGTTCCGGGCAGCCCGTTACCCTTCAGATCTGCCCGTTCGGGCAGGCTCGGCGTCTATAAATAGAGGGGTAAGGGTACTATTTGGGAGATCTTTGGAGAGTCCCCAGCTCTAGTCGTGGACTTGAGCGGTCTCAGTTTTTGGAGACCGTCGGGACCTTCCCGTCTCCCTTCCGAAGCCCTCTCCACCTCTTTTTCAGGAGACCTCTTCTTCATGCTTTTTACTGTAACCTCAGCTGTAACACAAGCTTTTTATCAATAAAATTTCCTTTCCTTCTTCTCAAAGTAACCGGCCACCCAACAATCTCACCCCCCCCCCCCCCCCCCCGTCCTTCAGTTCGAGCGGGTGTGGAATTGGTACATTTTTCGGCACCAACAATCGCTACCTTTCGAGATCATGTGTGATGCGAGTGATATTGCAGTAGGCATTGTATTAAGCCAATGGGTAAACAAGTATTTCCACCTGATTTATTACGCAAGCAAGACACTCACGTCTGCACAGGCTAATTACAGCACTACCGAGAAGGAGCTTCTAGCTATCATTTTTGCATTTGATAAGTTTAGGTCATACATTACTCTCTCCAAAGTAATTGTCTTTCAGATCACTCTGCAGTTAGGTACCTGCTAAGTAAGGCGGATGACAAGACCCCATTTGTTGCGATGGATCCTCCTCTTAAAGGAGTTTGTTTAGAGATCCGGGACAAGAGGGGAGCTGAAAATTTGGCGGCCAACCACCTTTCCCGTTTTGAGAATCCCACAACAGAAGCAATAGTGGAGGCCGATATAAATGATAAATTCGTTGAAGAGAGCCTCCTTGATCTCAAAAAGGTAATGCCATCTTCCACCCCCTATGTTGGAACAACCCTATTTTTGATTTGGTCTAGGATCACTATCCGTTGACTAGGATCAAGTTGACCCTAATGGATAGTCAATGGGTCAATTATTTAGGCTGTTAGAACTCAAGAAATCATTTCAAGTTCTGTGTTCGACGAACTCCATTCTGCGTTCGACGAACTCCACACTGCGTTTGACGAACTGCTCTCTGCATTCGACGAATGGCTTACATTCTGTGTTCTACGAATGTCTTGCTTCAAGCTCGTCTCAGCAGTCGACGATCCCGTCTCAGCGGTCGACAAACAGATTGTTTCAGCGTTTGACGAATAGACCCCGGCTCAACGGTCGACGAAATTTGATCAGCTCAACGGTCGATGATTTTGCACAAGCTCAGCGGTCGACGAATGTATCCAGGCTCAGCGGTCGATGAATCCTTCCGTTCGACGAACTCCAGTCTGCGTTCGACGAATCTTTATCAGATGTTCAGATCGACGAAAGATCTTCTCAGCTCTACTAATTCAACTCTTCCAGAGCAAAGTTAAATTGAGATCGACGAAAATCATGAGATCGACGAACATACTTGTTCTCAGCGGCCGACAAAATTAACTCAGTCTGCATTCGACGAATATCTTCAGATCGACGAACACAGCTCTGAGCTCGACGAAATATGTTGAGATCGACGAAAATATCTCTACAGCAAATTCATTCCAGAAGATCATATTATTTCATTCTCTGATCTCAGATCGACTTCAGCAACGGCGCTTTCTATCAGATAAGTAAGGATAATATATTTCCTTTTATTATTCCAAGATTATAGTCGTTGACATTTCTTGGAAAAGGACATATCCATGGAAAAGGAAAAAGGTAAACGGCGCAGCAGATTTGCAGTTTCCAAATATCTCTTCAGAATATCACATTCCTTAATATAAGGGATTTGCATTTAATATCTGTCAGAGATTTTCAAAAGAAAATAAGGAAGAAGATACAAAAGATTATCACCCTCAGTCTTCTCGACAAGAAGAAAAAAAGAAGAAAAATATATACAGAACATATTACATACAACTGTACAGAGAAAGGAAAAGGAGACAGGAATAAATAGAAGAACAAAAAAGCACACAGATCTTCTTCTTCCTCTAGCAGCATTCATTTTCTGAGAACATCTTCAACAATACTCTCTCAGTCTCTGCTACAAGTTTAGATCTCAAAAGAGCAACAACAAACTGAAGAACTTGTTCTCTCAGTTTAATCAGCTACACAGGAAGATCATTCATTAAAAAGAAAGCTTCAGCCAATCAACTGTCAAACTCTCTCATATCAGACGGAGGAAGCCTTTTCTACATCAATATCCACTAGAGTCTTCTCTCAGCATATTGATAGAGAAGAACTTCATAAACTCATTTCTATCCCCTCTTGTACAGGGTTAAAACTCCCTTCAAAAGTTTACCCAATGGTGGCAAGACACATGATCAAAAAATCCTGTTGGTTTTGAGCACCTGATCAAAAGCTCTGTGGTTTGTGGACACCTGATCAAAAACCACTTGGTGATAGGGCACCTGATCAAAAACCTAGTGGATCCTACCAAGTGTGGTAGAAGAGTAGACGTACCCAGGTTTATTGGGGACTACTATAAAAATCCTTGTGTCTTTGTGCCTGTGAATTTCTGTGTTGCTTGTGCTATGTTGATTTCTTTATTTAGTTTTTATAAATCACTCTATACACATATATATATCACTATTTTAATTCCGCTATAAAACTAAGGGAAAAGTTTTAATACTCTATTCACCCCCCCCCCCCCCCCCCCTCTAGAGTTAATTTAAGATCTAACCTCCACTTTCAATTGGTATCAGAGGGTAGTTGATTCTTTACAGGCTAACACATGAATCACAAAGATCAATTAGATCTTAAATTCTTTCAGAGTTTTTATCTTATTTATTTTTGTTTAAAAACTCATATTACAAAACAAAGAGTATTCAAGCACAAGACCTCCTATGTGCAATCTCAATAAGTTTGCACTATGGAAAGCAAGGATTATGTTATATATGAATGCTATTGATGAAGATATTTTCAATGTCATTTTGACAGGACATTCAACTTCATCAACATCTCAAGATACTCAAAAGATGCTGAAAAGTGTTGATGCTAAGGCTATGGACATATTAGCTCAATCAATGTCAAATGACATTTATCAAAGAGTTGCTGATTGCACTTCACCAAGAGGCATCTGGAACTCCCTCGCAAGGATGGTAGCTGAACCTTCTTCCACTTTCTGTATTTATGATACAGAACCATCATCTAGTCAAAGTGTAGTAGAAGAAGAAGAACAAAAAGCTATAGCATTTTGCATGATGGCCATATATGGGTCAAACCACAACTCAAATGCAGAATGTGAATCTGATGAAAATGAGAGTTCTGCAGAAAAGTCAAAGTCATCATCAAGTTCATCTGAAGATGAAAATAATGCAAAAAATAAAGATCAGTGCTTGATGGCTATATATGATTCATACAATGATTCAGATCATGCATCTTCATCCAGTTCCAGTTATTATGAAGATGATGCAGATGAAAGAACCTTCTGCATGATGGCTATCAATGCCTCAAGAAACAATTCTGAAGAATCATAATCTGAAAATGATGCAGATCAGGTAGTATCTAACCTTGATTTTAATTCCACTGATTTCAAAGATGATTTTAAAATTCTCTGCTTGGATTTAATTAAATCTGAGAAAGAAATCAAATATCTCAGAAAAGATATAAATAATTTAACTTCTGAACATACTAAACATAAATAGATTTGAAAACATCAGAAAAGGAAATTAATCCTTTGAAAAATAATTCAATTATTTCTGAAATGTTTGAACAATCTCTAAATGGGAAAAATATCAAACCAATAACTATCACAAGCACTAAAAATGCCAGATTAAATGACAGCAAACATAGCTTAGGATTTTCAACTAATCTATCTCATATTCTACAGAAAAATCCTCTAACTACATCTATAAAATTTGTCTCTGCAAAAGAAAAGGAAGTAACAGAAAACTTAATAAAAATTGTTAAAATTTTGTGTGTTCAACAAAATTCTTTGAATAGAGATCGACGAAATCAAATGACTTCGTCGAACGTAGATCGACGAAAGCTGAACACAGAAATAAAACATTATCTGCTTATAATCAGAGCTCAACAAATCAGAGTTCAACAAACTCTGAACACAGAGAATGAATATAACTATTCCTTAATCTTCTTATCAAACATATATCTTAATGATTATCAAGAAAATTTTAAATTAGTATCAAACATATATTTTAATGATCATAAAAGAAAACTTTTAATTGGCATCAGAAATCAAATTTGCAATTGGTAAAAGAAATTGTCAATTGGGAATACCTTAACAGATAAGGCCAATATAATTAAATATAAGGCAATGCTTAAACCTATTGAAAATATTCTTAACTCCAATTGCAATCAAACAAAAAGTTATAGGATTCAATTGAATCTTCTCATCTTAAAAACAAAGTCAGATAACATCATGTTCCTACAGACTTTCTCAGGATCATCAAGATTTGAGAATTCTACTCTAGTTGCACTGATCAGAAATGATCATGGCACTGAGTTTTGAATCTCTTCTGATAAGAAAATTCTGTAAGAAGGAGGGTATCAGGCAATGTATCTTTGAGAAGATGAGAATTCCTTAGAATCCATTAAAAGCTGTCCCAATTCATCATATTAATAGAATCCTATTTAAAGCAAAATCTAGGATATTTTTCCTTCTAATAAAGCAGAAATGGTTTATAACAAATCCTCTCTTAAAATAGAAGAGTCTATGCATTGTTGGAACTAACCTATTAAATGAGGAGAGGAACACCACCTCTACCAGAGACATTTTGCAGGTACCACGGGTCACTTTAAATTGGTATTCAATTGGGATCAAACTATCAGTTGCAGAAATAAAAGAAAGGGCTTACACTCTCAAGATAGAGAATGCAAATGAAATTGCAAGTTCAATATCAGAAAACCAGAACTTTCTATTGGTATCAAAATCAAAGCTTACCTTTCAATTGGTGTCAGAATCAAACTCCCAGTAGCAGTAATAAAGGAATTGGAACAATAGCAATATAAAGATTACATCCTTCCCTTCCTCCCATCAAATGTCCCTTCTTCAAGGGGCCTAGCTTCAGGCCTTCCTGAAACTAGGAAGGGGGAGAAGTTTTTATGAACAAGCTCCATTTGATGCAGTGTTTTGCTCAAGGGGAGTTGTTCTATAAACTAGGCAAGGGGAGAAAGCTGAAGAACCTCCAATCTCAGGGGGAGACACTCTCAGGGGGAGATGCTTTCAGAAAGGGCAAGATGACTTCTGAACAAGCTACACATAATGCAAATTCAAATGCAGTAATTGTTTTAGCTCAAGTTCAGGTTCAGATTTCAGTTATGGCAGATAACATATTCAGAATATAAAGATTCAGTTCAGATCAAATTCAGAAAGCTGAAACATAGCAGATAGATTCTTTCAGAGAGGGCAAGATGACTTCTTAACAAGCTACACATAATGCAAATTCAGATGCAGTAATTGTTTTAGCTCAAGTTCAGGTTCAGATTTCAGTTATGGCAGATAACATATTCAGAATATAAAGATTCAGTTCAGATCAAATTCAGAAAGCTGAAACATAGCAGATATAGTTCACACAAAATCAAAAATCAGAATTCAGAATTATCAGATCAGAATTCAGATGTCAGATGTCAGATTTCAGAGAAAGACAAAGGTTCTTTTTATTAGTTTTATTTTCAATGTAATTTCAAAACTGAGAGTATCGTATTCTTTAAATCTGATGAAATATTTAAAATCTATCAGATATATACATGCTCTGTTGTTTTTGCTATTTTATTGTTTGTTTATTTTCAATTTTTGTCAAATAGTGTCCTAACCCAAATAGGGGGAGATTGTTGGAACAACCCTATTTTTGATTTGGGCTAGGATCACTATCTGTTGACTAGGATCAAGTTGACCCTAATGTATAGTCAATGGGTCAAGAGTTTAGGCTGTTAGAACTCAAGAAATCATTT
The DNA here is from genome assembly GCA_033032865.1 of Dactylorhiza incarnata. NCBI lineage: Eukaryota > Viridiplantae > Streptophyta > Magnoliopsida > Asparagales > Orchidaceae > Dactylorhiza > Dactylorhiza incarnata. The sequence continues at coordinate 13,406,487 of JAWHQI010000023.1, read as the reverse complement.
CAAGTTCTGCATTCGACGAACTACATTCTGCGTTCGACGAACTCCACACTGCGTTCGACGAACTGCTCTCTGCATTCGATGAATGGCTTACATTCTGCGTTCGACGAACGGCTAGCTTCAAGCTCGTCTCAGCGGTCGATGATCCCGTCTCAGCGGTCGACGAATAGATTGTTTCAGCGGTTGACGAACAGACCCCGGCTCAGCGGTCGACAAAATTTGCTCAGCTCAGCGATCGAAGATTTTGATCAAGCTCAGCAGTCGACAAATGTATCCAGGCTCAGCGGTCGACGAATCCTTCGGTTCGACGAACTCCAGTCTGCGTTCGACGAATCTTTATCATATGTTCAGATCGACGAAAGATCTTCTCAGCTCTACTAATTCAGCTCTTCCAGAGCAAAGTTAAATTGAGATCGACGAAAATCTTGAGATCGATGAACAGACTTGTTCTCAGCGGTCAACGAAATTAACTCAGTCTGTGTTCGACGAATATCTTCAGATCGACAAACACAGCTCTGAGCTCGACAAAATTTGTTGAGATCAACGAAAATATCTCTACAGCAAATTCATTCAAGAAGATCATATTATTTCATTCTCTGATCTCAGATCGACTTCAGCAATGGCTCTTTCTATCAGATAAGCAAGGATAATATATTTCCTTTTATTATTCCAAGATTATAGCCGTTAACATTTCTTGGAAAAGGACATATCCATGGAAAAGGAAAAAGGTAAATAACGCAGCAGATTTGCCGTTTCAAAATATCTCTTCAGAATATCATATTCCTTAATATAAGGGATTTGCATTTAATATCTGTCAGAGATTTTCAAAAGAGAATAAGGAAGAAGATACAAAAGATTATCACCCTCAGTCTTCTCGACAAGAAGACAAAAACGAAGAAAAATATATACATAACATATTACATACAACTGTATAGAGAAAGGAAAAGGAGATTGGAAGAAATAGAAGAACAAAAAGCACACAGATCTTCTTCTTCTTCTAGCAGCATTCATTTTCTGAGAACATCTTCAACAATACTCTCTCAGTCTCTACTACAAGTTTAGATCTTCAAAAGAGCAACAACAAACTGAAGAACTTGTTCTCTCAGTTTAATCAGCTACACAGGAAGATCATTCATTAAAAAGAAAGCTTCCAGCCAATCAACTGTCAAACTCTCTCATATCAGACAGAGGAAGCCTTTTCTACATCAACATCCACTAGAGTCTTCTCTCAGCATATTGACAGAGAAGAAATTCATAAACTCCTTTCTATCCCCTCTTGTACAGGGTTAAAACTCCCTTCAAAAGTTTACCCATTGGTGGCAAGACACCTAATCATTAAATCCTGTTGGTTTTAAGCACCTGATCAAAAGCTCTGTGGCGTGTGGACACCTGATCAAAAACCCCTTGGTGATAGGGCACCTGATCAAAAACTTAGTGGATCCTACCAAGTGTGGTAGAAGAGTAGACGTACTCAGGTTTATTGGAGAACTACTATAAAATTCCTTGTGTCTTTGTGCCTGTGAATTTATATGTTGCTTGTGTTGTGCTGATTTCTTTATTTAGTTTTTATAAATCACTCTATACATATATATATATATATATCACTATTTTAATTCCGCTATACACCCCCCCCCCTCTAGAGTTAATTTAAGATCTAACCTCCACTTTCACCCTTGTTTGTGGATCTGGCTAACTATCTAGTAGCCCGGGTCCTGCCAAAAGAGTACTCGAGTCAGCAAAAGAAGAAATTCTTTTCTGACTTACAGAGTTATTTTTGGGAGGACCCCGTTCTATTATGGGTCTGCGCAGTCCAGGTAGTGAGAAGATGTGTCGCGAGTGAGGATGGTTTGAAAATTTTGCGGCACTGCCACGTAGAACCAATCGGTGGTCACTATCAAGCGAATCGGGCTGCGAGGAAGGCACTGGTGGTGGGCCTCTATTGGCCCACGCTCTTTAAAGACTATCACACCCTTGTGAGTACTTGCGACAGCTGCCAGTGGTCAGATAACATCTCTTGCCAGGATGAAATGCCCCAAAATCTCCTTTTAGAATGCAAAATTTTCGACCTATGGGGCATCAATTTCGTTGGCCCTCTCCCTCCCTCTTTTACGAACCAATATATTCTCGTTGCGGTCGACTATGTATCAAGTTGGGCAGAAGCACAAGCTCTCCCCACCAACGATGCGAGGGTCGTCGTTAACTTCCTAAAAAAATTATTCTCTAATTTTGGTACGCCACACGTCATAGTTAGTGATAGATGCACCCACTTCTGCAATAGCCAATTCGCTAAAACTTTAGCGAAATATGGCGTCATACACAAACTCTCCACTGCTTATCACCCACAAACGAGTGTCCAAGTAGAAGTTGTGAATCGCTAGTTGAAGCGGATTTTAGAAAAAATAGTTTTTGTTAATAGGAAGGATTGGGCACTTAAGCTCGATGATGCGTTATTGGCCTATCGAACAACGTACAAGACCGTCATTGGTTTTATACCACATCGATTGGTGTATGGAAAGGCTTGCCACCTTCCGATCGAGTTAGAGCACCGCACATTTTGGGTGCCTAAATTCTTACACCTTTATTCTACCTTAGCAGCTGAGCACCATAAATTTCAACTTAACGAACTCGATGATTGGCGCGCGAATGCCTACGAGAGCAACAAGTTTTATATGGAGCAAACAAAGTTCTACCACGATAGAAATATAAAATTTCCTAAAGCTTTTACATCGGGCGATTTCGTCCTCCTTTATAACTCTCGTCTTCGCCTTTTTCCGGGAAAATTGAAATCTCGATGGTCTTGCCCCTTTATCGTAAAAGAGGTTTGGTCATATGGGACAGTTCTCATTTTCCACCCGGAAAAAAGCTCCTTCAAAGTAAATGGGCACCGACTTAAGTTGTATCTTCTAGGAGAAATCTCGAATAAGAAGAGTGAATCATTTATCCTTCCACCTATAACTTAAATGTCACAGGGGTCAAGCTACGCGACCTTAAACAAAACACTTTTGGGTGGCTCCCCATAGTTATCTTTATTTATTTCTGCTTGTTTTTTGGTTTTGCTTTATCATAGCTAGTAGGCAAGTTTTCTTTCCCCTCCTTCCTCCTTAGCTTTCACTTTTATCTTTTATTTGCACTTTTGCTGCCTTTCTTCATACTTAGTTTTAAACATTGTGGACAATGTTTAACTTTAAGTATGGGGGGATCTTTCTTGAATTTAGAAAAATAAAAATTTAGAAAACTAGACAATTTCAAAAAAATTTATAAAACCCCAAAATCCCAAAAAAAAAATCTAGTTTTTGTATATATAGTTTATTTTGAAAAAATCAAAATCCAAAAAAAAAGTTGTAGAAAAAACTTTTGAAAAAAAAAATACCATGTTAAGTTAAGGTAATGTTTGCCAAATCTTTAGTACCCCATATAACTTTGCAATTTTTTGTCATTAATCTTATGTCTACTTGTTAGAATGAATTAGATTAATTTTCACTTTAATTATGTTTAGCGAGTTTTATGTTGACTCATGCAGAGTTTCTAATTAGGGTAGTACGTTATTTTTGAAAAAACTCTTGAATTTTTTGCACTTTTTCATAATGATTTCTTTTATATTTTCCACTGTTGTAAAACTTATCGTCCTTTATTTTCTTTATTAATTTTTTTTTATGTTGCTTAGGGTTAAGTGTAGTAGATGTAAAATGATCTAAACCCTTGTTATCGCCATTTTCATGAATAACAAGCTTTCTTTATTTTCTATTTTACAAACTTAAATCTTTGGATTGTTCAAAACATTACTTTTAGTAGACTTAGAACCATGGAAATGATCTAGGCGTTCTTTTTTATTTAGTTTGAGCCTTTGCATACCACACCAAAAATATTTATTGTTGCTAGCCACATTATGCCTTTTCCCATTCCTTTTTGTAGCCCCACTTATCTTTCACCAAAGCCCTACTCATGTTGCACACTTAAATTATTTTTGAGCTTTGATTTTATTGATAGTATGTTTCATTTTTGTGAAAATAGTGGAGAACTATTGTTATCTTTTTGCTACAAAAGAAGGATGCCACTTTGTAAGTTAGAATAATGATGAAAAAAAAGAGAAGAAAAAAACATATTTGGAAACAAAAATGAGGAAAAGTAGAAAAAAAATTTGGGAAATGAAAATTTACTTTCTAGCAACCAAAAATTTCTTTTTGTGAAGCTCACCCCTCTTGTTTAATTGTGAAAAATAAAACCCTTCTTTTTTATCTATTGAATATCGCACCCTTAAACCTAAGCTGAACTTTACGCCTAATTAAACTCCTATTGATTCATGCTTCCTATGTTTACTTTAGTATAGTAGCGAGAAAGGAGATTGGGTCAGTTTTTAGTTAGGAATATTGAATTTTAGCTTAAATTGAAATGATTATAAAATATCTCTTAGACTTTAGTAACGACTCAATTCATTTTTCATTAGTCACTTTATTAAGTTTTTAATTTTGTTTGAAACCTAGGATGATTTGCTTTTATGATTAGTGAAAACTATAAAATCATAGGATAAGATTAAGTAATAAATTTCAATTTCTTTTCAAAAATTTCTCTACTTCTAATTTCGCATCGTACTCGTGTTTAGCATGGTTAAACTATCCGATTAATCATTTTTATTCTCGCAAATTCATTTTTCTTTGCTTGAGGACAAGCAAGATAATAAGTATGGGAAAATTTGATGATGCTAATTTAGCTTAATTTATTAGGGTAAAAATATGTATTTTCAGACTTAAATTTATGTACATCATGAATTTGGAACCTATAATTAGTTTCATTTTTGAAAATATTGTTCTAACTTAGTCTTATGTTATATTTTGCAGAATGTCAGTTGTTTTGGCAATTTCTGCAAGTACACGCTCCAAGTCACGGGCGTGACCTGGGGCGTGTAACCGGTTCCCGACGCAGATGTGATCCTGAGCCCAAACCAGAAGAAAATCAAATTACACACCTAGTGACACGGGCGTGACCTTGGTCACGCCCGTGACCAAGGGCGTATTCATCAAGTTCCAAGCTTCGACCGATCCAGCGCAACTTGCGCCGAATTGCGGCCACCGTACTCGACACGTGTCATAACCTGCATTTTCTTAATATAGTAATATTTTATCAGAGTGAGAGAAAACACGCGTCATGATGCCACGCCGTGTAGGGAAAAACTGCAGACGCTTAGACAGCTCTATCTTTACCCATTACTTTTACAAAAGACATAAACTTTGCTTTTAAAATAATAACAAATGTTGAAGCTTACAAACACCGTGTCCCTCGGTTTGGTGGATCATCTAGTCCACAATAAAGAAAATATGAATATACACGGCGGAAAAATACATATTTCACCAGAAGTTATCCTACATGAGCATGAGAACTTAACTAACATTCTAATAATATGCATTCTCTAGATTTAGTATAAGTAAAAGTAAACTTTTACGAGTTTCAAATAGGGTGATATTAGATAAAAGAGGTGTCATGAGCATGAGGAAATATGCAAAATTTAGTATATAAATTATTTACTATGCATCCTAACATAAAACCTTCCCAGAGAGCATTTGCATTAATAACAAGGCAACAATAGTAGCATAACTAGAAAAACATAGTCTAACATAAAAAAAACATATTATGGGCGCCAACAAACTGACACGAACCCATAGCATTAAAAAACCAGAAAAGGTTCAACAATCTACCTCTCACAATGAGGGTAAAGAGAAACAACTACCGAAGGTCTGGAAGAACCAAACTCGGTCAACTCAACTGCTACTGATCCATACCTGAGGCATTCAAAAGAAAATAATGCCTCAGCACAAGGCACCAGAAAGGGAAACTCAAACATAGAGCAAAAAAGAACTTAACAAGCTTCAAGAGGGTTACCATCCCAACAAGAAAAATATTTGTGTAACAACAGCAATCAAAGCAAAGAACTATTAGAATCCAAATAGGGAAAGACTTGCACAAAGTGTAGTCCAAGTCATATAACAACATCCAAGTAGGAGGAAGAGTGACGGATTAGCTCAAGAAGTGAATCATTAACCCAGCCAAAATACAGTACTGAGGCGGTGGCTATCTTTCCAACACAAACCATCAGACCAAGACATCTTGGGAACAAAAGCATTGTGGCGGTGGTTACGCCCACACAACCAACAACCTACAAGTCCAAGGAAGAAAAAAAATTGGCACTGTGGTGGTGGCCACTTGTCCAACTCAACCAATAGTCCATAAAGAACCAACTGGGTGTAGTGACTCACGAATATCTTGATTAAATATGGCACCATGGAAAATGAAAGTGCACAGTGTGCCTCTGAGAATCCTCTAGAGGGGGTGAATAGAGATTTAAAGATTTTTCTATTCTAACTGTGTAAACAATAAAACTTACTAAGGTATTATGCACACAAACAAAACTAAAAGAAGAATAATGAAGATAAATACTGCTGAAATAAATGCAGAAAAAGGAAATGGGATAGCACAGAAAATCACAACAAAGACACACCAAATTTTATAGAGGTTCCCCAAAATGTGGGTAGTCCTCTCTTCTACCACGTGGTAGGAATGCACTACCTGTGCCTGAGCCTTTTGAAAAGGAGTCTCTTAGAACCACAGATCTTTTGATAAGGAGATCTTGAACCACGGATCTTTTGATAAGGAGACCTTAAACCACAGATCTTTTGATAAGGAGATCTTGAACCACTGAATCCTTTGGAAGAGGGATTCTTAAAACTCTTTTACAGATGAGTTGAAGAGAGAAGGAGGAGAAAGAAGTAAGAAGAAGAATTCTCTTCTCAAAATTCTATTGAATCCTTCAGCTTCTTTTCTTTTGTTGGAACTGCTAATGATGAACCCTTGCTTATGATTATGATGATTTGCAAGGGTTATAAGCTTCAGATCCTTTCTGCTTTCTTATGATTGAAATCTGGCTGCTATGAGATATATATGAAGAGAAGCCTTCAGTTGTTCTATCCTGTTCTGAGAGAGAGAACAGTTTTTGTTTTATTGTCTTTTAGGGTTCCAGAAGGAAAAAAGAAGAAGGAGGACCCCTGATCGACCAGATACTCAATATTTTGATGAATGTTCTGCTTTTATTCTTCTCTCTATTGTTCTTATTTATTGTCCATCATTTCATATTTGAATTCCTTTCCACTTTTGAATTGTCCTGAAAAGGTACTTGCTTGGATAATTTATCTCTCTTCCTTTATTTGTTCACGGCCCATCTGCCAACTGTTTTAATCCTTTCCAAGAAAGCTTTCTCTGTCTTCTTTACTACACCTCTCTATTCTAGGAAATAAATAAGACATTGTAGAATGGTCTTTAGGACTGTGGGCCCTTAGAGAGAGTGCAAAAGGAACAACTGAAAAGGTTTCCTTTTCAGACTATATTCGACGTTGTGTCGATTTCATCTTCTCTCTTATCGATGCTCCTTCGAGTTCATGTAAGAGCAGCTTCGAATTCCTTCTTGCTCTAATTGAACCATGATATCGACATTGCGTCGATTACTTATCGATGTAACCATCGAGTTGAAGGCATGACTCTGAACTTCATCATCTGCATCGAATTGTAGTCGATGTGGTGTCGACGTCAGATGGCTTCGACGGATTCTTCCCTCTGCGTTGAGTTGAAGTCAAAGCTGCGTCGACTTCTAATGATACTTCGACATGCTCATTTCATTTACGTCGATATCCTTTCGACATAGCGTCGACTTTATCTACTTTGACAGAGAGGTTGAGTTGCTTGGACTTCTAGTCTAAGTTAAGTCGATATGAAGTCGAAGTTGCGTTGAATACTATTCGACGCAATTGTTAACTCAACTCAATTTGTGCTTGTCTTGCTCTGGTCTTGACACTCCAAATTATGTGAGATGTCCAAAGACATCTAATGACCAAATTACTCTTACTATACAATGGGTAATTAAAACCTAAGAGTCAAAATTACTTTAGGTAATTTGTTAAGTTAAATCCAAGGAGTTTTTCCCAACAATCTCCCCTATTTATCTTAACAAATTTTACAATCTTGGTTAAAGTAATTTTACACAATCTTTTATATAAGCAGAATTACAAAGAAGACAACATAGACAGAGAATAAATAACTAGATGGGATGGTAAACAGAAAAGCATCTGATTAATATCAATAGGTGTTTATCAGAGTTTACCAAAGGAAAAGTCTACTTCCTTCCTTTAAGAAAAGTAGATAGGGCCTCATAGACCTTTCTGAATTTCCTTTCCATATATTTGAAGTTTGCAGGAGTGGCTTTTTATGGATTCTTCTGTATTCTTTCATGACCCTTGAACAGCTTTTCCAGATCCATTTCTGTTTCAAGGTGAACATCTTTTGAACTAAACCCAGATTAAGAACTTTTGCTGTCATCAAATTTATAACTTCCAAATTTAAATCATCTGACTTAGGCTCTGCATCAGGATTTGGTACCACAAAAGTTGATTGTAGTTTGCCAGAAGTTGAAGCGGTTATGAACACAATTTTTGTTTTCACTACTGGTAACTGTTCTCCTTTCTTTCTTTCTTTTCTGAGGTAGCTCCACTTCATTATCTGGATTACATCCAATGCCCCTTCTATAGAGTTGCCCTACTCCCTCTAACATTTTAACTTGAGGGTTCCTTGTAGTATACTCAGTGGGGTCAAACAAGGAGGTTTTGATTGGGATTGCTTTTGTCAGCTCCTCTTGTTCAACTACCTCTTTTCCCCTTTGCAAAATATCAATGAACCTTTTCCTCTTTTCTTCAATCTCCTTTTGAGATGTCTCATACTCATATTTGTCTCTATCTCCAATCTCCTCCAATGCTTTGTAGAAATTTGGATCAGTGTATGTTTTCATTGTATTCTCTGGGATTTCAGTCTTCTCATATTTCTTGTAATAGGATTTGTCCTTTTTGAAATCCTTCCTTTGTTCTTTTGTATACCTTTCCCAGATAGGTACACTACTTCTTCTGAGGTTTCTTCCTTGACCACTCCCCCTGTATGGAGGTGTTCCTCTGAAAATGGGTGTTGGGAGAATTGGCTTACCTGCTGGAACTAGAGCAGATGGAGGTTGGACTGGAGGTGAAAACTGAGCTGGAGGTGGATCAGGTGAAGGTAGATCCTGATCAGCCACCTTGACATGAGAAGGTGTTGTTGTTGAATCTTTAGAAGACACCCTGAATGCAAGTGCATCAGGGATGGATGGCTCAGTATCTTCATGGAATTCTTGCAGAGTTTGTAGATAGACCTGACCATCAGAGATCAGGGGAACCTCCCCTTGAATTGAGGACTCCCCTTGTGTTAAAGGCAGGATCCTTGGAGGGGTTGACTCCCTCTGTGTTGTTGAACCTTCAAGCTACATCCTAGATGTAATGGCTGAATCCCTTCAGAGACAAAAGAGAAAGGAATTACTGTGGTGTATACTGAGTCTTGGAGAGGTTTGTACACACACTCTTGAGGAGACCTACTGACATATTTCTCCCCCTGCTGTATATCGTTGAAGATGTATATAAAAGCATCAGCAGGGAGACTCTCAGACCTTACTCTATCATCTATGTCTTTGATTTGAGCATTGAGATACTGCAGCCTTCGATGTTGAGCACTGATCTTCCTGTAACATGTTGTAGAGAAATCAAGATAGAGGGAGCTAAAGTGAGAGAGAAGGGTCTCCATGGCTTGATCAATCGCATCGACAATGTCTTAGGGAGATGCCATTGCTGTCTTGTGAGTACCTGCACAAAACAGAGAGAGAGAGAGACGAAGAAGGGAAAGAGTGGGAGAGCAAGAGGGGGAAATTCGAAGAGCACAATAAAGTCGAAGGCTTAAGTTGCTTTGAGTAGATGAATTGTCACAACATAGGTTTATATTCGAAGCAACGTCGAAAAATAGCTAAATTCAGCGTGCCAAAACAAGTCGATCATGCGTGCTTTTGGACACGTCGACGGAGCGTCGAGTTGCAATCGACGCAACATCAAGTGGAAGTTGATGTGGATCTGAGATGGAATCAACAATGATGATGTCGACGTAAGCGTCGATAAGTATTCGACATTACGTTGAGTGCTATTCGAATGATCCATCCCAGGATGCTCTTGAAGCTATCGTCGAGCAGAAGTCGACGGTACGTCGATTTGAATTTGAGGCAGCTATGAATAACCAGTTATTTTGTTCTTCAAAATCCTTGCTGTTTTTCCCAGTAATAATTTTCTATAGAAAATAGGTCTTTATACATAATAAGTGTGACCTACAATGCTCCATCAAGCATACGCAGTGCATTGATGAAGAACTTGTGCTTACTTTCATCAAGTGGCTTAGTGAAGATGTCAGACCTTTGAGTGTTAGTGGATATGTATTAAAGGTTTATCTTACCCTTCTCTACATTGTCCCTGAGAAAGTGGTGTCTTATCTCTATGTGCTTAGTTCTGCTATGTAGAACAGGATTTGAAGCAATTGAAATAGCACTAGAGCTATCACAATAAATTGTGGAATTGTCAAGTGAAAATTTGTAATCCAATAACTGATTTTGCATCCATAATATTTGTGAGCAGCAGCTTCCTATAGCTATATACTCAGCTTCAGTTGTAGATGTGGAGACTATGGTTTGCTTCTTGCTAAACCATTAAAAGTCTAGTACCCAGAAACTGACACGTTCCTGAAGTGCTTTTTCTATCCAGCCTGCATCCAGCATAGTCTGCATCTAAATAACCAATTAATTCAAATCCAAATTTATCTAAATACCACAAGCCAAGCTCAGGTGAATCCTTCAGATATCTAAAAACTCTTTTGACAGAACTCATGTGTGATTCCTTTGGGTCAACCTGAAACCTTGCACATATATAGGTACCAAACATTATATCAGGTCTGGTAGCTATTAGGTAGAGAAGAGAGCCAATGGCTGCTCTGTAAGTCTTTTGATCAAAGGACTTACCCTTTTTATCTCTATCCAAAACAGCATTAATAGCCATGGGGTTTTCATAAAAGAGGCATTTTCCAACCCAAACCTTTTGATGAGGTCTCTGGTATATTTGGATTGGGATATGAAAATGTCATCTGCATTTTGTCTTACATGAAGACCAAGTAAATAGGATAATTAGCCCATGCTACTCATTTCAAATCTTGACTGCATTAGGTAGGCAAACCTTTTTGCAGAGAGATTGATCTGTTGACCCAAATATAATGTCATCTACATATATTTGGACTAGTAATAGCTGATTCTTATGCGCTCTGGTGAAAAGTGTTTTATCCACTTTCCCTCTTTCAAAAGAGTGTTCCAGAAGAATAGTGGATAGGGTCTCAAACCAAGCTCTTGATGCTTTCTTGAGACCATATAGTGCTTTATCTAATTTATACACAAAAGAGGGATAAGTAGGATTGACAAAGCCTAGGGCTGGTCCACATATACTTCCTCTTGTAGAGTTCTATTTAGGAATGCACTTTTTACATCCATCTGGTAGACTTAATAAATAAGCATGATGAAACTTACTTGTGTGTGTGTGAGAGTTATGACTTAGGATAATTATCGATTTTAGTATTTAGAATTGCTCCCCCTAAATACATGCTCCCCCTAAGTGAATGATCCCCTAATATGTAAGTTATCTTTTTAATTAATCATGTTAGTTTTCCATTTTGATAGCGGATTATATTATCATGTTGGTTCTCCCCCTTTTGTTATTAGCAAAAGTGGGTAAGGAAGCAAAACACAAAAATTTTTAATAATAAGATAAAGACATGATCGAGCTTTTAGAGAGAAGGAAGTGATAAGGAGTTTAGAATTATTTTTATAGAAATAGATCAGAGTTTTTAGCTTAAAGATGAACAATATAACATTTGCCAAGTAAGCAATATTATCATGTTAGTTTTCCCCTTTATATAAGAGTTTTAAGCATAAAAAGGTAATGATTTCCAAGTAACCAATCTACCTAGACAATATGTCTACACCCAAGCCCCATACTAAGTGATGGATGGTCATGAGGAGATGCATACATGCCGTAGGTTGGGGTATTAGTCCCATATGCAAACACTAGAAAATACTCAACCTAGCACTCTTTCCCCCCTAGTGCCTCGCAAGGCCCCACTAGAACCCTCCCCGGTTAAGGATAAGACATAACTTAGAGGTTAGGTTATCTAATGTCTACAACCCTACGCCCTCGCTATGGAGAGATATGTAATCATGGGATAATAATCATTGGAAACATTAAGCATTTAAATCTAATGACAAGTTTATAGCCTATGGGTTTATATTTTTATTTAAATATTAACAAAACATAGCTATTTTGAAATCCATTATTAAATCGGAGTTTTTAGCATAAAAATGATATGCGTGTTTAGAATAACCAATATAAATTCTACCAAGCAAGTTTATTACTTGTTGAAAAAAGGAATTTTGAGATTTAAGACTTTGATATAAGCAGGAAAGCGCAAGGTAAAAAATATATGGTGATGATGCAGAAAACTTATAGAAATACAAGAAACATATTTTTGTAATCATGTCTATTCATAAGAAGATATGTGAGTTAAATTCCAAAAAGGAAGATGTTTTTGTAAATCATTTTTCATTTTAAAATCTTTAAGTAATAAAGTAACCAAGCATGAAATAATGTTTTCAAAAAGGGATTACTACAACGTTATATTAATTCACAAATTCAAAATATACAAAACATTGTAGAGAGCATGTTAGGTTGTTTAGTGCATTAATATATAAAGAGTAGTATGGAACTTAGCATTAGGATCCAATACTCATGAGAAGAAGTGTTATAGAAGATAATGATGTGCATATAAATGTATTTTGAATAAAGTAAGCAGATGATTTAATCATAAATACAAGACATATGTAGAGTAAAGTGCACAATAAAACACAAATAATTTTACTTCCACACACTTTAATGCACATAGGAAAAAAATGTACAACTACCAAAGTGCTTTGCACACATAATGCTCATTAAGACTTATCAAGGTGCAAAGTAGTGCTTGGGGAATCACATACTTTATTTTTCAATATTGATTTTTTGTGATCTGGTGTACTTAAGAATAAGTGGTGTAGAAATGAAGGTTTGCACAAGACACTTTACTATTTTATCCAAGGTGCTCAACCTCACAATGTTTATTAAGACTTATCAGGAGGTTCAAGTAGTGCTTGGTGGAGTTATCTTTGTCAATTTACTTTATGATTATTTTTTATACAAAGTTCTCCGAATACACTTGTTTTGCAAACAAAGGTAATTTTGAAAGCACAACCACTTTTCTTAATTTTTAAGAGTGCAAATAAATGTAGTGTAGGTAAGATACTTATGCAAATTTAATTCGTTATACAATTACAATACACAAGCAAGCATTCTTGGATTAAAAACACATGTTGACTTTGCCATAATAAGTGAGTGAATAAATATCATTATCAATCATAAAACATTTACTCATACTTAGAGGCATGCTAAGCTTGGTTCTACACAACCTTTTTATTATAATTGGTGCACATATGAGTAGATATATTAAAGCATGATAAAAGCAATGTTCAAAGTAGTTTGAACCGATGAATTGCAACATTATAGAAGTTCTAAATAGTAGATTAACTCATGCTTGATTTTCACAATAAAGTCCATACAGTATTTTTGATATATTTTTAAATTTTTGATTTAAAGTTTGAACTCTTAAAATTGATCTTGGACTTCCCGAGGTCTACCCTGTGAGGGGTTCGCTCGGTACTAGGAGATGTGATGGGATGATAGCCCAAATATCCCTTTCGCAAGAAACATGTAAATAGAAAAGTTAAGTTCAAAAGATAATTTTTTATAATTTTTTTTGTTTTATATTTTTGTATTTGATTTTTGCATATAGAAATAAAAATCAAACAAATAGCCAAAGAAAGGAAGTAAGACAAATATTTTTTGAAATTTAGCTTTTGTAATTTTGTATTTTAATTTTTCAAAAATCAATTATAGGCATAGATGCAAAAATGAGTAATACATATAAAATAATATATTTTTAGTGATTTTTCAGAATTTAAAAATTACAAAAAATCAGACACTCAAGCTAGCGCCGGCGGTAGGTCTTAGCGCGTGCGTTAACTCATAGAGAGTGCTTATTATGAGTATTTGGCCCAAATTTTCTTCGATTTTATTTCCGATTTCACTTAATTATGACTGAGCAATATAAGACTTATCTAATACAGTGAAATTTTTTGAAGAAAATGCAAAAATTTGCAGAAGTTAAATTTTAACTAATGAGGTCAAAACCAAAATTATGATTCGTGTGTTTTAAAGAGTTTTTGAGAGGATATCCACATATTGTTACATGTTAATTCTCCAAATTTGTTGATGAAGGCTAAAGTGCTTAATAGCCTAATAACTTGATTTAATTAAAATATATTATAGCAAATTTATAGTTCAATTTATATGAATACTATATGATATTTATAGGCAATGATTTTAATAGTAATAGGTTGGTCATTTATAAATGAAAACCTGACTTTTACTTTTGATTTACATTGATTTGTAAACTTCATTTAGGTTTTAGGGGACAAAGTCAAATTTCAAATATTATATTAGATGACCATGACATGATGGGTTAAAAAAGAGAACAAAAAAATGGAACATTAGGCATATCATGAAGTAGGGTATTTTCTAATTCATTTTGATTTATTTCTACTTCATGCAAATGAATGATACTAGTAGATAAGAAATTTGGGTATCCAAAGGGAACCAAGTGTAACGGTTCCTTTGGGCACCCAAATATCGCATGATAATTTTTGAGGAGACAAAAATGAATGAATCCTTTCAAGTGGAGTTAATTTTTTATTTTTTTATTTTAGGTCTCCATTCATATTTTGATTTAATATTATGCATCAAATTTCCATATTCATTAAAATTAGGGTTAGAATAATAATGACTTTTGAAATTATTTTTCGTAGGAAATTTGTCCACATATGAATTTAATTTGGGAGATATATAATGAGGGTTAGAGTTCATTATGCTTTTATGATTAAATATTCTACTAGGTGCATGTTTAATAGATTTATAATACTAGTATAAGTCTTACACATGTCAGATGATAAACTAGAAAATAAAAGATTTTTTATTACTTGTAAAATTTTCCACAAATAGTTTTAATGATTCTAGTTTATTAAATAAAATATTACTTTCATTTACTAATTTTTCATTATGCTCTTTTGAAATTAAAAGTTCTTTTTCAAAATCCTTGAATTTTACTTTAATATTATAACAATCAAAACAAGGCTTTGAAATTTCAATTAAAGAGCATAATGGAGATTCAAACACATCATTTTTGGATTCTACATTCATATTTGTCTTCAAAGTTTTATTTTCTAAACGTAGTTTTGCATTAGCCCTTTTTAATTTCTTAATCTTACATTTAGTAATTTGTAGCATAGAAATTGAATTTCAAATGATAAGGGATTTTGATTTCCTTACAGCGCTTGTGGATGAGGTCTGGTTTGAACATGAAGTTCCTTTTTCATCATTTTTGCATTCCTCTTCCATGGATGAGTTTTCATCATCCCTTATGCTAGATGTGCATTCTATGGATTCATCATGTAAGGAGCTTTCTTGAACACCTGTGCAAGCTTTTATGTTCTCCAATTCTTGCGTTTGTTTTATACCTGTAGATGGAGAATCATAAGTTATTTCAAGAAAATTCCACATCTCGTATGCAGTAGGAAAAGTATGAATGAGTTTGGAAATATTTTGATCTAACGCACAAAATAGACTATTCATAGATTTTGCATTTAAAACCATTTCATTTTTATTTAATACGCTAGGTGGCTTTTTAATAGTAATATTCCAAACGTTTTCATCTAAAGCTTTAAGAAGATTTTCCATTACTATTTTCCATCCTTTATAATTTCTTCCTTCAAATAAAGGTGGTTTAAGAGATTTTTCTTCTTCATAAAAATTTACCCCACTAGTAGAAGCGAGATCATGAGACGTCATTATTCCCAGTTGTTAAGCCATTTGGAATAAAAGCCCTATGATACCACTTGTTGGATCGGAAGGCGCCCTTAGAGGGGGGTGAATAAGGGTTTTAAAACTTTTTCTTATATTTCGGAATACTTGAAATAATAAGAGATCAAAATAGTGATTTTGAATAAAGATCTAAATTATTTTATAATGAAAGAGAGGATAATAAATAATTTAGAGAAACGAAGATCAAATCAATTTTATTACACAAAGAGAGACATGATTATTATTAATAAAATTGATTACAAAATTCGATTTCAATGACGCTAGAAATCAAGGCAAAATATGAAAGACCCTTTTTGTTTTCTATACCGACTCGTATCCCCACGAACCGGTTGGCTTTAGCCGATCCTTCCCCGGATACGACCTCAATCTGCTCTAGCCAATCCTTCTCCGGATATGGCCTCAAGCACCACCTAGATCTACACCCTAGACCTAGTCGCCAACACGAGGCAAATTTCTTCCCTAAGTCCTACCCAGACCTAGTCGCCAACACGAGGCAAATTTACTAAGCGATTGCAAGAATGAAACGAACAATAATATTTAAAACTCCCTCTATGTGGATCTCTTGGAGAAGTAGATGAAGATCCGCAGAGTATGATCATAGTCGATGCGGTCTTTCATCATGATGATGACGCGTGTTGAAATCTTCTCCATGGATCTCCTTAAGCCTTCATGGATTTGTGGGAGTATCTCTCTAAACCTTCCTCTATATGAAGTGGCACGAAGCTCTGTAATTTGGGAGTGGGAGAGGATGAAGAAGACGGATCCAAGGGGTCCTTTTTATAGCCTTGGAGCTAGCGCCTGCTCTATCGCTACCGTCGGCGCTATCCCAGATTAGGCAATATTCTCCGCGTGAGAATCCTTCATTTTAAGCAAGCCGGCCGCCTTCCTCTTGTGCTTTGCGCTACCTCCTGCGCTATCCGATACCGCCTGCGCTATCTGCTACCACCTGCATTGGCTGCTATTGCCTGGTGCTAGCACCTTCTATAACTGCTTCTGAGATTTTCTCTAATCAGAGCTAGCGCTAGCGCTATCGCTAGCGCCGGATCTAGCGAGCATGTTGGAATTTTGACTTCAAATTTTGGCGCAGCCTTCTTATGTTATCCTTGAGTCATGTGGACTTATTTTCTCGCACACTTAAACTAACAAGATCAAATACACGTAAGATTTGTTATTCTCAAACCTAGGAGATGCGGAAGACCATGTTCCAACAACTAGTCCTTCTTGCATCAGGACGCATCTGAGTCCCACATGCGAAGCAGCCATATAAACAGCATACTCCACTCCCTTGGTAGGCAACGTTAAAATAGGTGCAGAACACAATCTCCTTTTCAACTCCTGAAAATCTTCCACGCAATCATCGCTCCAAATAAAAGTCGCGCTTTTCTGCGTGAACTTAGTCAAAGGCGCTGACAACACTGAAAATCCCCGCACGAATCTTCGATAGTAACCCGCCAACACTAAGAAATTCCTTATCTCCTTAGGCGTTGTAGGCGATGAGTCCCATTTATATACACTTTTATGGACTCATCTGGGCTAGTTTTCCTGCTTTTGTACTTCTTTTTCAGTTCTTAATTGCTTATATTTTACTCATACGCGCTTTCACTATTAGTGCAATGTCTTGGCCCATTGTGGTGTGCAATTGCGCGCTTTATTGTTGGGGGCAAGCACAATGTGCTCCCCATTCTTTTTATGCTTTTATACTTATGCTGGAGGTGTGTTCCCAGCGTTTGGATTGTGCAGGTGGTTGGATCATCTCCTTTTGCCCAGAAATCATAATTGTGTATATCGCACGGTCGTGCATTTACTTGATGCACGGTCGGCTGTGGTCATGCGTAATGATCATCTAGGCAATATGGTGACCTTCCCCGCTCGTGCATTTTCTTCACGCACGGTTGGCCTCAACTGTGCGCGAACATAACGCACGACCTCTTATTGGTTGCCGGATTTCGAGCTTTCTGAATTTACCTGTGCGTTTTTATGCACAGTCGGCTTTGACCGTGCGTGAGTAAAACACACGGGCGCTCTGGGTCGTCTTCCTGGCCTTTTACGCATGTTAAATATCGCATGGTTCACGCACGGTCGTGCGTTCGACCGTTCGTGACCAAATTTCTGATTGTTTTCTATAAAAGCGCAGATTTCCGCCCTAATCGGGAATCGATCAATTTTCTCGCCCCCAGATCTCTAGTTCCACACCATTTTCGCCGCTCCATCACCTCCCACCTTCGGGGGGAGCCCCGGTCGCCATTCTCTTACAAATCTCAAGCCGGAGCATCCTCTAGGCCACCTCCATTGTTCGTGCACCTCCAAAGCCCGATTTCGAGGGATTCATTACTGCATACATGAAGTTCTCTGGCCAGGTCGGAATCGAAGATGATTGACGGAGAAGATGGGTCAACTAGAAGGAACTGACAACTCCTTTCCATACCCCGGACGGCAGTTGGAGCCCGAGCTCAGACAAGGATTGACAACCCTAGATTCCAGTCGTGAACCTCCGACGTGTCTCCTCCCCTTTGGTTGTAATCTCACCCCCTTCATATTGTAGTATTGTTTTTCTTCTATTATTCGTGTGTATGGATAATGTATGCTAAATCTTGCTTTGCCATTTAGTATATTTTATGTCTAAGTGAAATATCTCTGTGGTCTATTTTAGTGAGGAGCGCCCCATTCCATCCACCATCCATTCCGCCATGACGTTCATGTGTCGCACTAGCAGTTGCTAGTGGCGTGCTTGGTGACGAGGTGCTTACGACCCTCAATCCCGCCAGTGCGATCCACCTCATCCGCAAGCCTACTCGTCCATCCGCCTAGTGAAGCATGGCATAGCGGCCCGTGTAATCCATCCGCCTAGCTAAGAGGTGCTAACAACCCTCAAACCTTTCCGCAGTTACACTCACTTCATCCGCTTGCCTACTCATCCATCCGCCCTTGTGAAGTAGTGCGTTCAAGGCCTACATAGTCTCCATCCCGCCTGGCGAAGCATTGCATAGCGGCATTGCATAGGAGTAGTTGTAGTTATTTTCTTTTATTTTCCATAAACCAAAACCCCCCTTTTTCCGCAATCCTTCCGACCTAATGGACTTCAATCTCAAGTCCTTCCTTAAAAGTAAACTCCACCTTACTGTGTTCCTTCGAGATTGATACTTGTCTATTCACTCCCACATTTTATATTACTTGAACGATCGGTACACTGTCATTTCGTGCCGCAGTCTTGCTACCGCCTATAGCGGTGTGCTAAGATTTGCGCATCAAGTTCTTGGCGCCGTTGCCGGGGAACACAGACGTTTGAGTTTGTTGTAGAGGGAGACAAGAGATAGTAGTTCTTCTTGTATTTATAGCCAACTAATTATTTTTGTTTGCTTTTTAATTATATATTGTTTGTTATTATTTCTTCCTCTCACGTCTTAAAGTTTTAGGCAAGTTTAATCCAAGGAGGTTTTATTAGTTTGTGTAAATTTCCTTGCAAAGAATTTCAGTTTCGTTATATCTGCTTTAATCATTGAAAATGTCATCATGGGATATTTCTCCTAGCACTTACGGCAAGATGGTTTATTATATAGACCAAATGAAGGAGTTAAATGCTAGGTAGTGTAGGAACTTTGTTTGCTTGTTGTGTCGAGGAGAGTGTTGAAACTGATTTCTCGGTCCCCGTGCAGTTTGGGGCCCCCAACAAGTTGAGGGGTGGCCAACTCTTACCCCCCCCCCCCCCCAAGGGAGAGCTCTAGGTTGAAGGTGTTGGAACTATGAACTGGACCAAGGGCTCGGCGAGGAGGTCCCTCCACATACCCGGAAGGCCTTCAAGGCACTTCCCCTCCCAAGCCAATGTAGGGCTTGGGCACCACTGGAGGCTCTCCCCACCCCACTAGAGAGAGGTTGGGGGAGAGAGAAAGAGAGAAAGCTAACCTAGAACCAGCCTCCCTCCAAATGGTGCCCCCTTGGTCCTAATTATAGGATTTCCAGACTTGGGCTGCGAATAGCCAAAAAGTGTCTGCGAGATTACCAAAATACCCCCGGATTTGGCCTGCGAATAGCCAAATCCCGTTGTTCCGCAGTGCTAAACGCAGACCAACCCCTCCCCCCAGAACTGGGTGAGAGGGGTTACTTCACGGGGCTCGGCTTGCCCTAATAACTGGGGTGGGGCGAGACCCGGGGGTCGGCCCCGTGCTGGTCTCGCCCCCCTGCTGGGGTTGGGCGAGACCCAGCCAGGGTCGGCCCCCTACTGGTCTCGCCCCTCTGCAGGGGCTGGGCGAGACCCAGCCAGGGTCAGCCCCCTGCTAGTCTCGCCCCTCTGTTGGTGGGGGTGCGGGGGCGAGTGGAGCTCGCCCCCCATACCTTGGGGCGGGGACGAGAGGAGCTCTCCCCCCATAACTTGGGCGGGGGCGATAGGAGCTCGCCCCCCCCCTAACTTGGGCGGGGGCGAGAGGAGCTCGCCCCCCATAACTTCGGTGTGGGCGAGATTGGCTAGCGCCCAGCGGTATTGCTACCGCCGGCGCTAGCGACTCGTCTCAACATTCTTGCGAGACGACCGAGCGGTCTCGGCGGTGCCGTCGAGACGGCTGAGGAGGGCTAGCGCCTGGCGGTAGTGCTACCGCCGGCGCTAGCGGCCATGTCTGAGCCGTCCATGGTTAACAAAGGATGATTGATTTACCTCCCCCCCCCCTATTCTTGTCCTCAACCATTGTAAGAAAAACAAGTCTTAAAGACCTCTTGGGTCTCGGGGGTTCGCTCGGCGAATTCAGGGTTGTACACAATCCCCGCTCTTTTCGAGCGAGATACACTCTCGGAAAGAAACGTCAAACCCTGCATATTCGACGAGCGTCGCTGGGAATCCAGCTAATGGTGCTATCTCGGAAAAAACATATAGCCTCCCCGAGAGTTCCTCCAACCCTGCCGGCTAGCGAGAGCCCGGCTAGTGATGCCATATTGGGAAAAAACACTACCTCCCTGAGGGGTCTTCCCACCCCGCAGTCTAGCGAGAGCTCGGTCAGAGGGTCAGCATCGGGGCTAAAGTCGACACACTCTAGGAGCTGAGCTCAACTAGAGGTGGATACAAGGTCGACACATTCTAGGAGCCGAGCTCAACTAGAGGTGAATATTTTTTTTTCTTTCCTGCCCCAGAGCGGTTCCCGGCCCTACCAGCTAGGTGGGAGCCTGGTCAGCGGGCCAGCATTGGGGCTAAAGTCGACACACTCTAGGAGCTGAGCTCAACTAGAGTTGGATACAAGGTCGACACGATCTAGGAGTCGAGCTCAACTAAAGGTGGATATTTTTCTTTCCTGCACCCGAGCGGTTTCCGGCCCTGCCAGCTAGGTGGAAGCCTGGTCAGCGGGCCAGCATCGGGGCTAAAGTCGACACACTCTAGGAGCCGAGCTCAATTAGAGGTGGATACAAGGTCGACACAATCTAGGAGCCGAGCTCAACTAGAGGTGGATACAAGGTCGACACAATCTAGGAGCCGAGCTCAACTAGAGATGGATATTTTTCTTTCCTGCCCCCGAGCGGTTCCTGGCCCTGCCAGCTAGGTGGGAGCCTGGTCAGCGGGCCAGCATTGGGGCTAAAGTCGACACACTCTAGGAGCCGAGCTCAACTAGAGGTGGATACAAGGTCGACACAATCTAGGAGCCGAGCTCAACTAGAGGTGGATATTTTTCTTTCCTGCCCCCGAGCGGTTCCCGGCCCTGCCAGCTAGGTGGGAGCCTGGTCAGCGGGCCAGCATCGGGGCTAAAGTCGACACACTCTAGGATCCGAGCTCAACTAGAGGTGGATACAAGGTCGACACAATCTAGGAGCCGAGCTCAACTAGAGGTGGATACAAGGTCGACACAATCTAGGAGCCGAGCTCAACTAGAGGTGGATATTTTTCTTTCCTGCCCCCGAGCGGTTCTCGGCCCTGCTAGCTAGGTGGGAGCCTGGTCAGTGGGCCAGCATCGGGGCTAAAGTCGACACACTCTAGGAGCCGAGCTCAGCTAGAGGTGGATACAAGGTCGACACAATCTAGGAGTCGAGCTCAACTAGAGGTGGATATTTTTCTTTCCTGCCCCCGAGCGGTTCCCGGCCCTTCCAGCTAGGTGGGAGCCTAGTCAGCGGGCTAGCATCGGGGCTAAAGTCGACACACTCTAGGAGCCGAGCTCAATTAAAAGTGGATACATGGTCGACACAATCTAGAAGCTGAGCTCAACTAGAGGTGGATACAAGGTCGACACAATCTAGGAGTCAAGCTCAACTAGAGGTGGATATTTTTCTTTCCTGCCCCCGAGCGGTTCCCGGCCCTGCCTGCTAGGTGGGAGCCTAGTCAGCGGGCAAGCATCGGGGCTAAAGTCAACACACTCTAGGAGCCGAGTTCAACTAGAGGTGGATACAAGGTCGACACAATCTAGGAGTCGAGCTCAACTAAGAGGTGGATACAAGGTCGACACAATCTAGGAGCCAGGCTCTACTAGAGGTGGATATAAGGTGGACACAATCTAGAAGCCGAGCAACTAGATGTGGATACAAGGTCGACACAATATAGGAGCCGAGCACAACTAGAGGTGGATACAAGGTTGACACAATCTAGGAGCCGAGCTCAACTAGAGGTGGATATTTTTCTTTCCTGCCCCGGAACGGTTCCCGGCCCTGCCAGCTAGGTGGGAGCCTGGTCAGCGGGCCAGCATCAGGGCTAAAGTCGACACACTCTAGGAGCCGAGCTCAACTAGAGGTGGATACAAGGTCGACACAATCTAGGAGTCGAGCTCAACTAGAGGTTGATACAAGGTCGACACAATCTAGGAGCCATGCTCAACTAGAGGTGGATACAAGGTCGACACAATCTAGGAGCCGAGCTCAACTAGAGGTGGATACAAGGTCGACACAATCTAGGAGCTGAGCTCAACTAGAGGTGGATACAAGGTCGGCACAATCTAGGAGCCGAGCTCAACTAGAGGTGGAAATTTTTCTTTCCTGCCCCCGAGCGGTTCCTGGGCCTGCCAGCTAGGTGGGAGCCTGGTCAGCGGGCCAGCATTAGGGCTAAAGTCGACACACTCTAGGAGCCGAGCTCAACTAGAGGTTGATACAAGGTCGACATAATCTAGGAGCCGAGCTCAACTAGAGGTGGATATTTTTCTTTCCTGCTCACGAGCGGTTCCCGGCCCTGCCACCTAGGTGGGAGCCTGGTCAGCGGGCCAGCATCGGGGCTAAAGTAGACACGCTCTAGGAGCTGAGCTCAACTAGAGGTGGATACAAGGTTGACACAATCTAGGAGTCGAGCTCAAATAGAGGTGGATACAAGGTCGACACAATCTAGGAGCCGAGCTCAACTAGAGGTGGATATTTTTCTTTCCTGCCCCCGAGCGGTTCCCGGCCCTGCCAGCTAGGTGGGAGCCTGCTCAGTGGGCCAGGATCGGGGCTAAAGTCGACACACTCTAGGAGCCGAGCTCAACTAGAGGTGGATACAAGGTCGACACAATCTAAGAGACGAGCTCAACTAGAGGTGGAGAAATATTTACCCTCCCTGGGAATTCAACCTGTCCTGCCAGCTTGAGAGAGCCTGGCCAGCGGAACCATCCGAGGGGAAAATAATTACCCTCCCTGGGAGGTCATCCTGTCCTGCCAGCTAGAGAGAGCCTGGCCAGCGGAACCATCCAAAGGGAAAATACTTACCCTCCCTGGGAGGTCAACCTGTCCTGCCAGCTAGAGAGAGCCTGGCCAGCGGAACCATCCGAGGGGAAAAAACTTACCCTCCCTGGGAGGTCAACCTGTCCTGCCAGCTAGAGAGAGCCTGGCTAGCGGAACCATCCAAGGGGAAAAAACTTACCCTCCCTGGGAGGTCAACCTGTGCTGCCAGCTAGAGAGAGCCTGGCCAGCGGAACCATCCGAGGGGAAAAAACTTACCTTCCCTGGGAGGTCAACCTGTCCTGCCAGCTAGAGAGTGCCTGGCAAGCGGAACCATCCGAGGGGAAAAAACTTACCTTCCCTAGGAGGTCAACCTGTCCTGCCAGCTAGAGAGAGCCTGGCCAGTGGAACCATCCGAGGGGAAAAAACTTTGAAATACTTTTATTAAATTAGTCGTCCGGTTACATGCAGGAAAATCAAAGTAGGAAAATACACCGTCATACTTCATGGGCTTGAAAGAAAAAACTAAGCGCCGAGACCGAGACTTGGACTTTTACTCCCAGACACAGTCTTCCTCGACCTCCTCTGGTTGTTGTTGTTGCTGCCTTGGACCCCCTGCATCCTTCATTTCCAAGAACTCGAAGCAGGCGGAGGTCACGTGACCCTCCTCCTCGTGGAAGTCACGGTAGGGTAACTCCACCCTATCCCCTCCTTTTCCTCTTCTTTCCGCTTTCCTGACTCTCCTCCTTCTTCCCCGGCCAATCTCCATGGCTAGGTGAGGTGGTGGAGAGGGTGTGTTCGATCCCTGCCTCCACGTCGATCGGTTGGCTCTTTTCCTTTCAAAACCCTTTCTTCCTTGCTCTCACGGAGTCGAATTGCTGACCTCTGTGCACGTCAGGCTATTGGTTAGTCGGCACACGTGGTGGTCTTGCCCACCAACATTCACTCGACTCCTTTCGGAGCGGGGCGAGTGAGGTTTGGATGCTCCCTCGTTCGCCCCCCTTTGGGGCTGGGCTAGAAGGGGCGGGGCGAGCTGGGAGGGCGCCTCCCTCCTGATTCACCCCCTTGAAGGGGCGGGGCAAGCTAGGAGGGCGCCACCCTCCTGAGCTCGCCCCCTTGAAGGGGCGGGGCGAGCTGGGAGGGCGCCACCCTCCTGAGCTCGCCCCCTTGAAGGGGCGGGGCGAGCTGGGAGGGCACCTCCCTCCAGAGCTTGCCCCCTTGAAGGGGCGGGGCGAGCGGGGAGGGCACCTCCCTCCAGAGCTCGCACCCTTGAAGGGGCGGGGCGAGCTGGGAGGGCACCTCCCTCCTGAGCTCGCCCCCTTGCAGGGGCGGGGCGAGTGGGGGTATGGCTCTTCCCCACTCCCCCCTTACCGGTGCTTCTTTCCTGAATTGTTGGCCGAGAGCTCCCCCATCCACCTGCTGGGACGGGACTTCCGGACTATCTCCTCTTCTACGTCCGGCTATCATGGTGAAAGCAACCTGGAAGGTCTGTAAGACCTCTTGCCTGAAATCTTCGAACATCTCCAACGTCACCCCAGCCACCGGGGGCTTCGAGTAACCTGGGTCGGATCTTCCTCCACCTCCGTCCATGGAGCTCATCTCGAGAGTTTCTTGAGTTAGTCACACTCCACGCTCACCGCAGCATAATGTTGAAACCGATTTCTTAGTCTCCGTGGAGTTCGGGGCCCCCAATAAGTTGAGGGGTGGCCAACTCTTACTCCCCCCAAGGGAGAGCTCTAGGTTGAAGGTGTTGGAACTACGAACTGGACCAAGGGCTCGGCGAGGAGGTCCCTCCACATACCCGGAAGGCCTTCAAGGCGCTTCCCCTCCCAAGCCAATGTCGGGCTTGGGCACCACTAGAGGCTCTCCCCATCCCCACTAGAGAGAGGTTGGGGGAGAGAGAAAGAGAGGGAGCTAACCTAGAACCAGCCTCCCTCCAAATGGTGCCTCCTTGGTCCTATTTATAGGATTTCTGGACTTGGGCTGCGAATAGCCAAAAATTGCCTGCGAGATTACCAAAATACCCCGGGATTTGGCCTGCGAATAGCCAAATCCCGTTGTTCCGCAGTGCTAAACGCAGACCAACCCCCCCCCCCCCCCCCGGAACTGGGCGAGAGGGGGTACTTCACGGGGCTCGGCTTGCCCTCCTAACTGGGGTGGGGCGAGACCCGGGGGTCGGCCCCCTGCTGGTCTCGCCCCCCTGCTGGGGCTGGGCGAGACACAGCCAGGGTCGGCCCCCTGCTGGTCTCGCCTCCCTGCTAGGGCTGGGCGAGACCCAGCCAGGGTCGGCCCCCTGCTGGTCTCGCCCCCCAGCTGGGGCTGGGCGAGACCCAGCCAGGATCGGCCCCCTGCTGGTCTCGCCCCTCTGTTGGTGGGGGTGCGGGGGCGAGTGGAGCTCGCCCCCCATACCTTGGGGCGGGGGCGAGAGGAGCTCGCCCCCCATAACTTGGGTGGGGCGAGAGGAGCTCGCCCCCCCCCCCCTAACTTGGGCAGGGGCGAGAGGAGCTTGCCCCCCATAACTTGGGCGTGGGCGAGATTGGCTAGCGCCCGGCGGTATTGCTACCGCCGGCGCTATCGACTCGTCTCAGCATTCTTGCGAGACGACCGAGCGGTCTTAGCGGTGCCGTCGAGATGGCTGAGGAGGGATAGCGCCAGGCGGTAGTGCTACCGCCGGCGCTAGCGGCCGTGTCTGAGCCGGCCATGGTTAACAAGGGATGATTGATTTACCTCCCCCCTATTCTGGTCCTCAACCATTGTAAGAAAAACAAGTCCTAAAGACCTCTTGGGTCCCGGGGGTTCGCTCGGTGAATTTAGGGTTGTATTGAGAGGGTCATGAATTGAAGGACTGTCCTAGTCTTTTCAATCCTGACCGCTGCTCCTTCACTCATGACAACATTGTCCCTATCACTCATTCTTTACCCATGGAGGCAATCATGCCCTCTACCCTGAGCTTATATCATCCTTGGACTCCTCACTCCCTGTGTATGGCTTCACTCCTCGTGATGACGATCACTCATCTGTTGGCCAACAAGGAGAGGAATGGGAGCTCCTAGATGCACCTGAGTGTGATGCGGAAAGTATTCTTTCCATCGGAGAGGCATTAGTGGATCTTTTTGCAGAGGAACCAAATCTTTTTGTTCCTCCAGTTTCTTTGCAAGATTTTTCTACACACATTTTTTATGATCCTGTCGAAGTAATTGAGCAGGGTGATGATTCTGAGCCTGAGGATGCACCCCGATGGGATGATGAGGGTACTCTTTCTGATGAGGAGGTTTGCACTTCCTCATGGGACGAGGAGGTCCAACTCACCACCGAGGCCCTTGAGTTCTTGGTTTCCCCTCGCTATGATACTTACGATGATGATAGTGATCTATCCTTGGATCCTGCTGGGAGTGAGACTGGAACCACTCCCCCAATTTCCGATTATTTATGTCTTTCTTCTATTTTGTTTCCTGACCACCCTTCTTTGCTTGAACATGTGCAGGGGGATTCAGTAGTGGTAAATCTTTTGGAAGCTGAATCTGAAATGCCCTCCACTGCTGATCCACCTTTACCTCTTCTTGATACTCCTAATGCTTCTTCTTTTCCATCCCTGCAGGATTTTGTGTATGTTGACCCATTTTTGGGTAATGTTGAAAATAAATTCTGGCAGGGGAAATACAGTGCAATGACGGTGTTTCCCTTAAAGGATTGGCTGCAGGGAGGCAAAAGATATTCATATCCTGATCGAATGTCGGAAGAGAAGAAGAAGGCGAAAAAGAAAGAGATTTGGGGATGGAAGATAAATCCTTCTTTTTGCCCCTACTGCTGGGTCTTCGGACCCATTTCATTCATTTCTAGTTACTACTTTAAATCAACGTATAGTTGATTTCTTTGATGGTTGTGTAATAATAATAAGTAGACTTTATTATTATCGCTTTATGCTTAGACAATCTCATAAAACTGCTTAATACAGGTATTAAGTCCAGCTTAAGGATGGTAAACAAAAGCGATGATGGGAGACAACCCAAATCTTTTTGTTTTATTGTACTAATATGCTAATAGTTTAGCATTTTATATTTTTGCGTGGAGTCTTTTTCCTGCAGGTGCGCGGCGATTTTCTTGTTTGGCGGATATGGGAGTGGATTCTTTGTACTAATGCCAATCTTCTGGTATGCTCATATTCTGAGCATAGGTACCCTCTTCCTTAGCATTTCCTTATTCTCATTATCATAATTCATGTGATTATCCAATTCAAGTCTGGGGGGAGTGTACCGAGTGTTCACTACACGTGTACACATTTTAGCAAACCAGAAGTATATTTTTATTTATGTCATATTATAGCATACACCAGTTCACCCACATAAGCGCGCACTCACATGTTTGTGCTTGCATAGAAATTTGAGTAAAATTAGATTATCTCTATGCTTTTAATTTACAATTAGTGTTTTTGCGTAGTTTTTGATTTATTTTACTCATTTGGTGAATGTGACTGAAATTTGCGGTAGCACGGTGTTGTGAGTAAAGCGAGCGCTAGTTGTGCGTTGCTCGAGTCGGAAGGAAGGTTTTTCTTTCTCGTGGTCTAAGAACTTGCCCCAAGCGACTCTTGAAGCATGGGTGAGAGCGACTCACAAAGATGAGCGTGATGTAGGCCATCTAGTTGGCTAGTTTGAGCTTTGATTTCCATGACCTACACGCTTACCTTTGCAAGCCAATTTGTGCCTACCACTCCTTTGTTTCAGCTCTTCTTTCAATCACCAAAACCTGAAGCTTATCCTATTATCGCAACCAAGTAGTGAGTTAACTGAAATTATATTTCTTGTTTGGGTGTGATGTATGGATTTTTTGTGATGTGAAAAAAATTATATTGTGTGCTGAATGCATTCTTGTAAACCAATCAGGGGATAAAATAAATAGAAAGAAAATGAAAAGAAAAATCTGAGGAAAGAATAGAATTGAAAAGAAATCCCCTTGGGATTAATAGAAAAATTCAGTTGGTATTTGTTTGGAGTAGGTTGTGTGCACACCCAGTTTTCAAGCTGTTGGAAATTGTAATCACAATTACCTTGATTTGTGAGAAGTCACCATTAAACTAAGATTGAATTGCATTTGTATTTGATATGCTTTTCTAGTATTGTCTTGCAGATTATCATTGCTAAGTGTAACTCAATGTCAGGTCACAATGGGTCTGCAAACACAGTTTCATACAATGTAATTCTTCATTATATGAAACATGGTGATGACTCATGTGTGATCTCTCTATTGGGGTACACTTCATTTTCAAGACTATTGAAGACTTTGGAGTGCGGTTGCAGCAAGTGTTCAAGAAAAGACAAGAAAATTGTTGAAAACAATTTTCCTAAGGACATGTCTCGAGAGATCAAGTATGTCTCGAGAAGATCAAGGACATGTCTCGAGAGTTCTGACTTGTCTCGAGAGGCAAGTTCTTTGGATCTCCGTATTTCTGTTCTTGATGTCTCGAGAGATCAAGCATGTCTCGAAAGACCCTTGTCTGAAATCCTTGTAATGTCTCGATAGAACATCAAGTTCTCGAGACATCTCCTTCCTGCTCTCTTTGCTTCATATTTCGAGAGATCCCTCATGTCTCGAGAGAACCCTTATGTCTCGAGAATTCTGTTCGAAATCTTATTTAATTTATTTCTCTGTTCTTGTCGTTTCGTAATCGCTCTCTTCCGATTCTAACGGCTATATGGAGTGCATTTAAGGTCGATTTAATCCTTAATTGCTTCCCTCTATATATAGGATCGCTCTTGAGTTATTAAAAATAAGTTTTAAAATCGTTCTGAAACCCTAATTTCTCTCCCGATCAAAAAGAACGAGAAAAGCGCCGCCTCGCCGTCGTCTACGATTGGAGATCGATCTACTCATTGGAGTTGCCGATTTCTATCAAGAAGGATTCGATTGATCCGTGTTCTGATTCTACAATCTCTATTGGATCGTTTCGGATTGCCAAAGACAGATTTGAAGGATCGTTGTTCTTCCTCATCGTTCTCAAAAGCCATTCAAGAAGAAGGAAGAAAACGCCTCTGTTATTCAGATCTGGTATCTCATTGTTCAAAACCTTTTATCATCTATTGTAGGAGTTGTTATCTCCGAGTTGTAGGAGAGGTTGTTCTCCGAGTTGTAGGAGAAGTTTTCTCCGAGTTGTAAGAGAGGTTCTCTCTGAGTTTGTAGGAGTTTGACTCCGAGACTGTAGGATCGTTCTTGATCCGAGATTTAGTGAGTAGTCAAGTCTAGCTGTGGTGCTAGATTGGCGAGGCCGGCAGTGGAGTACCCAAGTACGGGGAACCACTATAAATTCCTGGTGTTATCTGTGGCTGTGATTTATTTTGTGTGCTGTGCTTTACGTTTAATTTTTAATTCCGCAAAAGACGTAGAGATCACCTATTCACCCCCCTCTAGGTGATTTAGGTAGGCAGCTAGATACTTCAATTGGTATCAGAGGGTCGTTGTTCGTTGCTAGGTTAACACCTTGAACAGGATCCATCCTTCTAGTTGTTAGCAAGCCATGGATAGAGTCAAGGAATCCTCTCTGAAATTGCCCATCTGCACTAAGGCCAACTTTCCTATGTGGAAGGAAAGAGTCCGTTTTTATATGGAAGCTGCAGAACCCAGAATCTTCCAAGTCATGGAAGAAGGTCCCATGTGCCAATGACCGCTTCGTCAACAAATCCTACTATTCAGATACCTAAGAAAATGATGGATTTGACTAAGGATGAGATAGCTCTTGTTGCTCTTGACAAGAAGGCTAAAAATATAATTGCAAGTGCAGTGGACGATTCCATGTTGCAAAACTTAATCCACTGCAAATCAGCCAAAGAAATGTGGACATCCTTAATTGTTCTAATGGAAGGTACTGACGAGGTAAGAGAAGATAGAAGGTCTCTACTTAATCAAGAGTACGAGGCGTTTAAGCAGAATAAGAAGGAGTGCATTGCTGATGCGTACGAGCGATTCTTCAAAATAGTCAATGGTCTGAGGAACTATGACAGGGAGTTCACAAACGGTGAACTAAATGACAAATTCTTGCGTTCCCTAACGAAAGACTGGGATAGCAAAATTGTTGCCATTAGAGAGTTTGGAAAACTGCCAAGTCTAGAACCTCAGAATCTGTTCGGAAAGCTGCTGTCTCATACAAATGAACATCCGAAAGTCTGAAGAGGATGTAAATCGAGCTTCAAGCAAAGAAAGAACCTTAGCTTTGAAGGCAGAGAATTCAAAGAAGAGCAAAGCAGTGATACCGATCAAAGAAAAGGAATCTGATATTGAAGAAGAATCAGAAGCCAGCTCCTCCTGTTCCGAACTTTCTGATGGGGAGTTCTCTTTAATTTCCCGTCAGTTTAAGAAACTGCTGAACAAGCGAAGGCACATGAACAACAAGCCGTCTTCCTCAGATCATAAATATTCTCGTTGTGATGGCGAATATCGCAGGAAGGGCTCAAGCAATAATGACAGGTATAAATCCAAACAGAACAAACACATTTCTTCTGACATTATTTGTTACTGTTGTAATAAGACAGGGCACATGATTGCTGAGTGTCCCTATAAGAAGAAAGAAGGTGGAAGGAAAGAAGACAAGAAATCCATCCACGGAAAGAAGAAATCAGATAGAAGCTTCGTCGCTAAGAAAGCCAAAACTCTGAGCGACAGTGACTCCGATGAGTCGAGTGATGAAGAAGAAGCTTACTTCGGTCTGATGGCTATGTCTGATGATGAAGAAGCACCCCCGTACACCGGAAAGGTAAATGATCACACTATCTTATCTGATTCTGATTATGCTTCGGCTGAACAAAAGGATAACCCCTCAGACGATGAATCTGAGCTCATGTCTCAATATACCAAAATGCTCCAAAGCTTTGACAAGTGCCGAAAGGTTGTCAAATCTCAGGGTAAGGAGATCATGGCTCTCAAGGAGGTGGAATCTAACTTGAGAAAAGAAGTTGAAGAACTTTCTTCTCTCAAAGAGGAAGTCCAAGCCTTGAAAGACAAGATCAAAAGCTCAGAAGAGACTCTTGCCATGAGAGATCACTCGATAAATGTCTTGGAGGAACAGCTTGCGGCTGAGAAGAAGTTGGTTGAAGCATTCTCTCAACCTAAAACTGTTCTGCCAATTATTGGTACTTTTACCACTAAGGCAAAAGGAAGCGGTATAGGGCATGTAGCTAGTACTAGCAATTCTTCAAAAAATACGATTGCTAAGAAGAATGGTCTGGTTGCTAAGAAAGCTACTACCAAAGAAAAAGGGAAAGCTCATCAAGAGCCTGTAGCATTCAAGAGAGTCATATTCCCTACGAATGCTTATGATATGGAGAGTTACTATGGTCATTTCACAAGACCAATTCCTTTTTCACCTGTGAATGATCATAAGGAATGGGCTCCTCCCCGAAAGTTTGGTGATAGTGCTTTTCAAGCACCCTATCAAGAGATTAATCGGAAAGGGTACGGTCCATTCGTTCATGGTCCGAGCGCTAAGAAAGCACCGAAAGTGAATGCTGTTGCACCAAAGCCGAAGAAGACAATACCACCTTGTGTGTGTTGCCCCCATGAGGCATCCTCATCTAAAAGGGCTGCTCCTGCAAGAGCTAACGTTCAAAAAGTTAAGCAGGAGAGTGTAAAGAGAAGGTACAACAGATTCGACTGTTGGTGCTGCGGCAAAATTGGTCACTTTGCCGTTGATTGTTGGTTTAATACAACGTATACTAGGAGACCACAAGTGAACGTTGCAAGGCAGACCACTCGCAATGTTAACATTCATCGTGGTGCTCAACTGACACGGGACCAAGGACCCAAATCTGTTTGGGCTCCTAAGGCGAAATGATTTGTTTTTGCAGGTATGTCCAAAGGCCAATAAAAATCCTATCTGGTACTTGGACAGTGGATGCTCTCGGCATATGACCGGGACAAGAAGCCTTTTGCAAAACTACATTCCAGTTGCGAACGGTCCAAAAGTTATTTTTGGCGGTTCAGACAGAGGAATAACTAAAGGCTATGGTATGATTTCTAATTGAAATGTATCGTTTTCCGATGTACCTTATGTGGAAGGATTACAACATAATCTGATAAGCATAAGTCAACTTTGTGATAAAGGATACATTGTTGATTTTCATAAAGATAAGTGTTTGATAAAGTCGGCTGAAAATCATGAAACGATTTTATCAGGCATTCGCTGTAGAAACATATTTTGTTTAAATTTTCTTTGTATATCATCTTCTACACCAGTATGTCTTTTAGCAAAAGATAGTGCATCTCTTGTTGACCAATGGCACAAGAGATTAGCACATATAAATCTCAAAACTATTAATAAATTGTTTTCTCAAAACTTAGTGCGAGATGCACCAGATATTAAGTGCATTAAAGATAGACCTTGTCATGCATGTGTAAAAGGCAAGCAAACAAGAGCTACCTTTAAGAGCAATATTGGCAAAGATTCAACCAGGTGTTTATACCTGCTCCATATGGATTTGTTTGGTCCTTTGCAAATTAGAAGTTTAGGAGGAAAATCTTACACATTGGTTATTGTAGATGATTACTCTCGTTTTGCCTGGGTATTCTTTCTGAAACACAAGTCAGATACCTTTGACACTTTCACTAGTTTTGTCAGGCAAGTCCAGAATGAATTTAACTGTTCGGTGGTCAAAATCAGAAGTGACCATGGTACAGAATTTGAATCTGGAGCCATGACAGAATTCTGTGAAAGCCTCGGTATCTTTCATGAGTTTTCTTCTCCTCGAACTCCACAACAAAATGGAGTAGCTGAGAGAAAGAATAGAACACTTATTGAGGCTTGCAGAACCATGTTGAGTGACTCTTCACTACCTGAATATTTCTGGGCTGAAGCTGTCAATACTGCATGCCATGTGCAAAACAGAGCACTCATAAACAAAAACCATGAAAAGACTCCTTATGAACTTCTAAAAGGCAAGAAACCGACCATTTCTTATTTTCGAATCTTTGGTAGTAAATGCTTTGTGCTAAACAATGGAAAGCATTACAAAACTAAATTTAGTGAAAAGAGCTTTGAAGGCATTTTTGTAGGTTATAGTAGCCATAGTAGGGCATATAGAGTTTTTAATAAGAAAACCCTGGTGGTAGAAGAATCTATTAATGTTGTATTTGATGAGACGAGCATGCTTCAAGGCAGCTCCTCTAGCATTTCTTCTGCAGACACAGGTTCAAAGCTGCAGGACTTAAGCTTGGATCAGCCAGTTGAAGAAAATTCTCAACACTTCATCAAGATTCCCCCAATAACTACCTATGAAGAAGATCATCCTGATGAAGAGTCAATCCAAGTGGAGGAAGATACACCAACAGTAGAAGAAACTCCTATTGGTTCAAATCATGCTAGGAACCTCTGGCTACGACACATGAGGGATCATCCAGTTGATCAAATCATAGGAGATCCTCATGAAGGAATAAGAACAAGACGAGGTACCATTAACGAGAATATGCATTTGAGTTTTCTTTCGCAGGTCGAACCGAAGAAGTTCCAAGAGGCAAATGAAGATCCATCCTGGATAATTGCTATGGAAGAAGAATTAAATCAATTCAAACGTTGTAAGGTATGGACACTTGTTCCAAAACCCAAGGACAAAAATGTCATTGGAACAAAGTGGGTGTATAGAAACAAGCTGGATGAAGAAGGAACAATCATAAAGAACAAAGCCAGACTTGTAGCTAAAGGATACAGACAAGAGGAAGGTATCGACTTCGATCAGACGTACGCTCCAGTAGCAAGGCTCGAAGCGATCAGACTCTTCCTTGCTTATGCTGCTTTCAAGGGTTTCACCGTATATCAAATGGATGTCAAATCCGCTTTCCTAAACGGAGACATTAAAGAGGAAGTATACGTTGAACAACCCCCAGGTTTTGTTAATCCTGAACATCCCAATCACGTTTATTTATTACAGAAAGCTTTATATGGTTTGAAACAAGCTCCTCGAGCTTGGTATGAGACGCTGTCTAACTTCCTTCTTGAGAACAAGTTCACAAGAGGAAAGATAGATAAGACATTATTTCTTAGGGAAGTAAAAGGCAAGATTTTGCTAGTGCAAATATATGTCGATGACATCATATTTGACTCTACGGATGATAACCTCTGCAAAAAGTTTTCTAAACTTATGCAAGGGAAATTTGAAATGA
Source organism: Dactylorhiza incarnata (assembly GCA_033032865.1). Taxonomy (NCBI): domain Eukaryota; kingdom Viridiplantae; phylum Streptophyta; class Magnoliopsida; order Asparagales; family Orchidaceae; genus Dactylorhiza; species Dactylorhiza incarnata. The sequence continues at coordinate 13,371,826 of JAWHQI010000023.1, read as the reverse complement.
GCAGTATGGGTGAGCTGAAATATTTCTTAGGACTTCAAGTGAAACAGTCTGAAGATGGAATCTTCATTTCTCAGATGAAGTTCACTAAGGAGTTGATTAAGAAATTTGGAATGGAGAGTGCAACCTCTATGAGGACTCCAATGAGCTCAGCTATGTCTCCGGACAAGGATGAGAAAGGGAAACCTTTTGATGAAACCAAGTACAGAAGCATAATTGGCTCCTTGCTCTACCTTACTGCCAGTAGACCTGATATAATGTTCTCTACATATGTATGTGCTAGATATCAGGTGAACTCTAAGGAATCCCACTATACTGCTGCAAAGCGAATCTTGAGATACCTTAAAGGCACACCAAATCTTGGCTTATGGTACCCAAGAAGTAATGATAGTGAACTAATTGGTTTTTCAGATGCAGACTTTGCAGGTAGCAAAGACGACAGGAAAAGCACTTCTGGGATGTGTCAATTCCTCGGAAGGAGACTTATTTCCTGAAGTAGCAAGAAGCAGAATTGTGTTGCAATATCAACCGCCGAGTCAGAATACATTTCTGCTGGCAGTTGTTGCGCACAACTTCTCTGGATAAGGAATCAACTTCAAGACTACAACATGAAGATCAAAGACATTCCAATGTTTTGCGACTCTTCCAGTGCAATTGCTATCGCAAATAATCCAGTCTCTCACAGTCGGACAAAGCACATCGAGCTACGATATCACTTTATCCGGGAGCATGTGGAGATGGGTGATATAAATCTAAGTTATGTCCCCACGGATAAGCAAGTTGCTGACATATTCACGAAGCCACTGGATGAGACTAAGTTCTCCTTCTTCAAGACGGAACTTGGAATGCTCAACATGGAGTAATGATCAAGTCAAGCAAAACCATGAAGACATGAAGATTACAAAAATTCAGAACTTTTCCTGAAAACTTCAGGCATGTCTCGAGAACTACATGTTGTCTCGGGAACTATCTGTGTTCTCGACAACTCAAGTCACTTTAAAGTCTCGAAATCCAAAGAATTCCTGGGATTTCTCGAGACAAGCTAGTTCTCTCGAGACAAGTTCAAGATCTCGAGATATAGCAATGTCTCGAGATATGGGTCATTTTCCGAGACTTCAATGAAGGAAATAACCTGTTGAACTTCCTGAGTTCTCGAGACATACCCGATGTCTCGAGACATAGTTTTCTTTAAGAATTCCAAACGTCAGGTACGCGCTATTTCCTCTTTTAATTTTCTTCAAAATGTCATTTTAACGTCAAATCAAAATCATATATATATATAAGAAATCGAAAAACTTGATGTTCACGAAATCAATCTTCGAGTTCTCCCCGACCTTTCGACTTTCTCTCGAGCGGCGACGGTTAGCGACAGGTCTCAGTGATCTCGGTGGCTCTCGATACTTCATCTTCTCCAGTCGACAGTTCTCCATATCTTGCTTCAATGGCGCCCTCTTCTCATCCAAAGATCGGCGTTGGCAGTGAAGTCATTCGCTCAGGAATCGTCGGTTTATCCGAGGATTTCAAAAATCTCTTCTGTATGCTTGATGCTGCTGGTCTTTCATTCGTTCTGGAACATCCTTGTCGCGTGTTGTTTAATGAGGTGGAAGAATTCTTTATCAACGTAAAACCTATCAAGGAAGGGAGGATGTTGGTCTCTTTCGTCAAGGGAATTAAGATAAAAATCTCACCTAAGACCCTCGTTAAGTACCTGCATCTATCTGAGCTTGATGCTGAAGAAGATCTAGATGACAATGACTGGTTGAGAACAGCAAGATACTGTGGTCTGGACTCAGATTTTTCTGCAGTTAAGAGGCATAAGATGAATGATGCAGGGAAGCTCCTGGTGGACATTATATTAAAAGTTCTATTCTGCAAGACAGGCACACAAGGGCATGTGTCTGAAGAGACTTTTCTGTTGATGGCTGGAATCGTGTCAGGGAAAAAGAGAGATTGGGCCTCAATCTTATTCTCTAATATCAAAGCCTGTATTAATTCTCCAAAATTTGCCCGGATCATCTCTTTGTTCCTAAATCAGTTCAATCCTGCTATTTTTGACATGTCTAAAGGTACAGTCATCCACCATCTCAAGAAGATCGATGTCATCTCCATGCAGAGATGGGACATTCGGATCAAGAAGCCAGGAATGGCTAGTGCTCCTTCTGAGGGGGAGACTCATCAGTCTGCAGCTGCAAGTGAAGCAGAAATTCCTCCTCCTCGGATTCGTTCTAAAGCTTCAAGTCGTGCCAAGCTGCCAATCCGTTCTAAAGCAAAAGGTCAGTCCTCATCAGCTCCAACAGAACTTGTTCCATCAGTGACACAGTCAGATCCGTCAGGTACTATCCCATCACCCTCACCTGTTCACACTCTAGATTCAGTTCCACCACCTCCTTCTCCATCAGTTGTTGCAGCAGAAACTTTTTTAGCAAATGAGATAGTTTTAGCTGTTCTGAAGAATATTCAACAAGAATTATCTGAAGGGCACAGTCCCAGTGGCCAACAGGCAGGGTCTGGTGCTGATTTTGTTTTTGAAGATGATGATGTTATGTCAGTTCATGAATTATCACCTCCCCTAGTACATGTTGAGGGGGAGTCAGAGTTTGACACAACCAAGAATGCTCCAGATGAGCTAGGTTGTGCAGAAGGTAATAAGGTTTCTTCTCTTGAGATTGAAGAAATCCCTGATGATGCTCCTGGTGCTGCCCCTGCTGCTACTCTTCCATCCTTTCATCCTTCCCCTCCAATCCATGATGCAGATTCTCTTTTGGGCAAGATTGAAGCTATGCTCAAGAAGCAAAGTGAACAATTTGAGAACTCCTTGACAACTGTTCACAGGAAGATTGCCTCAGTTGAAAGTGATCTTGGCAGGGAGTTAGCCAAAATCAATTCAAATTATGAAAATCTCTCTGATCTGATGAGTCTAGGGAGCAAGCAAATTGAACATGCAACTGAAGGTGTAGGCACAGTGTTGAAACAGACAGTAATAGTAACCCAACTTCAACAATCGATGAGTAATGATGCAGAAGCTAACACTTTCAGAGTTGTCGATGAGGTGGGTCATTTCAAAGATGATATTCTCCAAACCCTATCTGTAGAAGTCAGAAAGGGGGAGGAAAATATAGTAGCTCAAATGACAGACTTGATTGAAAGCTCCGTATCTGCTCTTCAAAGCTCATGGAATTCTCAGTTTGAGCAGTTCTCTTCCAGGATGCTGAAGCAAGTTGCTGTTATTAATACTTATTCCTTCAAAACAGCAACGTGGCTTCATAATCAGATCTTTCCTGAGTTGGCAATTGATCCAGATGTTCCTGTTCCTCAGTTTTCTCCAAGGCCAGAAGAACTACTTGGGAAGGCTCCTATTGTTGAAGATCAATCAGATAGGGCTGGGACCAAAAGAAAAAGAATGTTTAGTGAAGGTCCTTTTGCTAGTCGATCTGTTCCAAGTTCTAGCTCTACAGGTCAGTGCAAAGCTAAGGTTGAGAAAAGTTTTCCAGAAATCTGGAGCCCAGTCTCAAAAGACATTATTCTTGAAACCTATAAGTTAGTTCATGAAGGTAAAATGAATAGATCTGAATGCTACAGCTCTCAAGAATGGGAAAAACATGAGACAGCTCAGAGGAAAAGAAGGATTCATTTCAGGGCTTTTGGTTATAATAATGCTGATGCTCCGGATCCTCCTCCGTTTTACCATCCCAAGCCTCATGCCTATTTCTCCAGACAAGAAGAAAAGATGAAAAGAAGATCTTGAAGGATATTGCTGATGCTGTCAAGACATATTCTGTTTTGGTTCTGATTTTGTTGAACATCAAGTCTTCTTAACAATTCAATTTAGACATATATATATATATATAATTGTTGATTTGATGTTCTCTACTTATTCATTTTCATATCTTTGTGTAGTGTAGCATATTTGTTCTATATTGTTGTAATTCAACTTAGTATATAGGGTTCTGACTTCTACAAATAGGGGGAGATTGTTGGAAATTGTAATCACAATTACCTTGATTTGTGAGAAGTCACCCTTAAACTAAGATTAAATTGCATTTGTATTTGATATGCTTTTCTAGTATTGTCTTGCAGATTATCATTGATAAGTGTAACTCAATGTCAGGTCACAATGGGTCTGCAAACACAGTTTCATACAATGTAATTCTTCATTATATGAAACATGGTGATGACTCATGTGTGATCTCTCTATTGGGGTACACTTCATTTTCAAGACTATTGAAGACTTTGGAGTGCGGTTGCAGCAAGTGTTCAAGAAAAGACAAGAAAATTGTTGAAAACAATTTTCCTAAGGACATGTCTCGAGAGATCAAGTATGTCTCGAGAAGATCAAGGACATGTCTCGAGAGTTCTGACTTGTCTCGAGAGGCAAGTTCTTTGGATCTCCGTATTTCTGTTCTTGATGTCTCGAGAGATCAAGCATGCCTCGAAAGACCCTTGTCCGAAATCCTTGTAATGTCTCGAGAGATCATCAAGTTCTCGAGACATCTCCTTCCTGCTCTCTTTGCTTCATATTTCGAGAGATCCCTCATGTCTCAAGAGAACCCTTATGTCTCGAGAATTCTGTTCAAAATCTTATTTAATTTATTTCTCTGTTCTTGTCGTTTCGTAATCGCTCTCTTCCGATTCTAACGGCTATATGGAGTGCATTTAAGGTCGATTTAATCCTTAATTGCTTCCCTCTATATATAGGATCGCTCTTGAGTTATTAAAAATAAGTTTTAAAATCGTTCTGAAACCCTAATTTCTCTCCCGATCAAAAAGAACGAGAAAAGCGCCGCCTCGCCGTCGTCTACGATTGGAGATCGATCTACTCATTGGAGTTGCCGATTTCTATCAAGAAGGATTCGATTGATCCGTGTTCTGATTCTACAATCTCTATTGGATCGTTTCGGATTGCCAAAGACAGATTTGAAGGATCGTTGTTCTTCCTCATCGTTCTCAAAAGCCATTCAAGAAGAAGGAAGAAAACGCCTCTGTTATTCAGATCTGGTATCTCATTGTTCAAAACCTTTTATCATCTATTGTAGGAGTTGTTATCTCCGAGTTGTAGGAGAGGTTGTTCTCCGAGTTGTAGGAGAAGTTTTCTCCGAGTTGTAAGAGAGGTTCTCTCTGAGTTTGTAGGAGTTTGACTCCGAGACTGTAGGATCGTTCTTGATCCGAGATTTAGTGAGTAGTCAAGTCTAGCTGTGGTGCTAGATTGGCGAGGCCGGCAGTGGAGTACCCAAGTACGGGGAACCACTATAAATTCCTGGTGTTATCTGTGGCTGTGATTTATTTTGTGTGCTGTGCTTTACGTTTAATTTTTAATTCCGCAAAAGACGTAGAGATCACCTATTCACCCCCCTCTAGGTGATTTAGGTAGGCAGCTAGATACTTCACAAGCTAAGTCTGGGGGTGTGTTACACTAGCGCTGTTTTGGGCTTATTCAGGGTAAGCATATTGATGTTGCTCATTTGGGTTGCGTAGCCTTTCAGTTTATCTTTGTATATCATTCTGTAACCTAAGCCTAAAAAAACCTAAAAGCCCTACTGATTCACCTTATGAGTTTGCTAGCACTGTGGAGAGAGTGTGACCGGGCAAGCTTATGGCTCACGACGTTGATGGATTTCAGCGGAGTTACCCCTGAATTCCGGTCTTTAGCAACACCCTCCTAAGTGGCTTGTTTACTTTCACACCGGGGCATGATTGCAAAATTCTTCATGATTCACCATCTGAGTAAACTTAAATCTTTATTTACGCATTTATACTATTATAAATTAGTTAGTATAGTTAGAATCTTCTTTTACTGAATTTCTATTTGCATGAGTATGATACTTCGCATCCTACTCTTTCTTTGCAATTCTCTACGCTAACTACCATTATCTTATCCCGTTGGATTAGTTTGCTCGGGATGCGCAAACAGGTAAGTATGGGGGTGTGATGAGTCCCATTTATATACACTTTTATGGACTCATCTGGGCTAGTTTTCCTGCTTTTGCACTTCATTTTCAGTTCTTAATTGCTTATATTTTACTCGTAAGCGTTTTCACTATTAGTGCAATGTCTTGGCCCATTATGGTGTGCAATTGCGCGCTTTATTATTGGGGGCAAGCACAATGTGCTCCCCATTCTTTTTATGCTTTTATACTTGTGCTGGAGGTGTGTTCCCAGCGTTTGGATTTGTTGTGCAGGTGGTTGGATCATCTCCTTTTGCCCAGAAATCATGATTGTGTATATCGCACATCGTGCGTTTACTTGACGCACGGTCGGTTTTGGTCGTGCGCAATGATCGGCTGGGCAATATGGTGATCTGCCCCGCTCGTGCGTTTTCTTCACGCATGGTTGGCCTCAACCGTGCGCGAACAAAATGCACAACCTCTTATTTGTTGCCAGATTTCGAGCTTTCTGAATTTACCCGTGCGTTTTTACGCACGGTCGGATTTGACCGTGTGTGAGTAAAACACACGGGCGCTCTGGGTCATCTTCCTGGCCTTTCACGCATGTTAAATATTGCACGGTCGTGCGTTCGACCGTGCGTGACCAAATTTCTGATTGTTTTCTATAAAAGCGCAGATTTCCGCCCTAATCGGGAATCGTTCAATTTTCTCGCGCCCAGAGCTCTAATTCCGCGCCATTTTCGCCGCTCCATCACCGCTCACCTTCGGGAGGAGCCCCGGCTGCCATTCTCTTGCAAATCTCAAGCCGGAGCATCCTTTAGGCCTCCTCCATTGTTCGTGCACCTCCAAAGCCCAATTTCGAGGGATTCATTGCTGCATACATGAAGTTCTCCGACGAGGTCGGAATCGAAGATTATTGACGGAGAAGATGGGTCAACTAGAAGGAACTGATAACTCCTTTCCATACCCCGGACGACAGTTGGAGCCCGAGCTCGGACAAGGATTGACAACCCTAGATTTCGGTTGTGAACCTCCGATGAGTCTCCGCCCCTTTGGTTGTAATCTCACCCCCTTCATATTATAGTTCTGTTTTTCTTCTATTATTTATGTGTATGGATAATGTATGCTAAATCTTGTTATGCCATTTAGTATATTTTATGTCTATGTGAAATATCTCTGTGGTCTATTTTAGTGAGGAGCACCCCATTCCATCCACCATTCATTCCGCCATCACGTTCATGTGCCGCACTAGCAGTTGCTAGTGGCATGCTTGGTGACGAGGTGCTTACGACCCTCAATCCCGCCAGTGCGATCCACCTCATCTGCAAGCCTACTCGTCCATCCGCCTAGTGAAGCGTGGCATAGCGGCCCGTGTAATCCATCCGCCTAGCCAAGAGGTGCTAACGGCCCTCAAACCTTTCCGCAGTTACACTCACTTCATTTGCTTGCCTACTCGTCCATCCGCCCTTGCGAAGTAGTGCGTTCAAGGCCTACATAGTCTCCATCCCGCATGGCGAAGCATTGCAAAGCGGCATTGCATAGGAGTAGTTGTAGTTATTTTTTTTTATTTTCCATAAACTAAAACCCCCCTTTTTCCGCAATCCATCCGACCTAAAGGACTTCAATCTCAAGTCCCTTTTTCTGCAATCCATCCGACCTAACGTCAGACTCACGGATCCTCAACTAATGGTAGCCCGAACGAAGGTCGGTTTTTGAGAACACGGAACTACCCCGCAACTGGTCGAAGAAATCGTCAATCCTAGGCAACGGATATCTATTCTTGATGGTTACCTTATTCAGCTCTCTATAATCTATGCACAATCTCATCGAACCATCATTTTTCTTTACAAAAAGGAATGGAGCACCCCAAGGCGAAGAACTGGGCCTAATAAAACCACACTGCAGCAATTCATCTAACTGGGTTCGTAGTTCTTCCAACTCACGTGGAGCCATATGGTAGGGTGCTTTCGCAATAGGGCGAGTACCAGGCTCAAGGTCTATAACAAACTCTACCTCTTGCTCAGGAGGGAGACCAGGAAGACTAATGGGAAAAACGTCGGAGAATTCTCGCACCACGGAAACGTCCTCGAAACGCGGCGAAACACGAGGAGCTTCCAAAATAGAAATAAGATAAGCAATACTACCGGATTCTAAAAGGTTCTGAGCACGTACCGCAGATACGATTGGGAAGTCCTGACGTGGAAAACCATACACGCTCATGGGTTGGCCATTGTCCATCAAGAAATCCAATCACTTAACCTTGCACTGGATGACAGCACCATACCTAGACAACCACTCCATACCCAAAATCACATCGAAGTCTTCCAAATCTAGCACCTTTAGATTGGCATACGCTAGGAATCCTACCAAAAGGATAGAACAATTTTGGATGCTCTGATTCCATACAACCGAATTACTGGATGGAAACTTAACGCAAAGCGGATTGCCAACTTGGTCGATAGTCCAACGATGACGGTCTACGAACTTCTTAGCCACAAAAGAATGTGTGGCACCCGAATCGAAAAGAACGCGCGCCCAACAATTCTTTACCTTAAACTCGCCTATAAAATCGCACAAATCACTAATACAATCAGAATTAAATTCGCAAACACAACGTAACAACTATGCCGGAATTTAACCTGATATCACCTGGGTGGAACACTGAGCTTCTTCCTTGGTCACTGCATTTAGATGGCCTTTTCCTCGCTCCAGTTGTTGCAGTTGCGGTGATGGCAAGGCCTGAAGTGAGACTGGCTGCATCGCAGGCTGGGTCTACGGGCACTTAGATTTTATATGCCCCTTCTGTCCACACTGAAAACATGTCTTATCCTTTGACCAACAATGGGCAACATTGCGCCCCTTCCTCTTACACAAGGTACAAGTAAGCTCATTATTGGGTGTGCTTCGATTGCAAGCACCTTGGGCTGCTTCTGAGCACCCAGCCACTTGAAACACTTCTCGAACGGGTGGCCTAGACGTCCACAAAAACCACACGCTTCCTTGCCTCCTTTCTTTGGAGTTGGGCCTGACACCCAAGGGCTTCCACAGTCTTCAGCCTCCCTCTTTTCTGTTTTCAACAAAATGCCATGATTCTTGTCATTATTGATGGCCTCAACCTTCAAGGCAGCTTCCACCGCTTCTGAATAACTCTCGGATCGGTAAGCATTGGCTAGTTGCTGGATGTCACTGCGAAGACCGCCCAGAAAATGCTTTACTCTGCCTTCCTCTGTGGCTACCAACTCCAGAGCAAACGTGCACAACTTGCTGAACTCGGTCTCATACTCACCAACTGTGAGTTGCCTTTGCTTCAAATGCAAAAAGTTGTTCATCAACTTGTCTTGCTCAACCGACGGCAAGAATTTCTTCAGCAGCATTCCCTTAAACCTTTCCCATGGGCAATCATCCGTGAGACTTTCCTTTTCCCTGATCCACCAGCCTTTGGCGAGACCCTTAAACTGATAAGCAGCGACCATAACCTTTTGGCCCGCTGAAATTCCCGAATATGAGAACATTTCCTCAATCGCTATGATCCAGTCATCCAACACCATGAAATTAGCCCTCTCATCATAGGTCGGGGGTCCTAAACGCTGAAAATGCGAGATGAAATTCATCTCAGGAGGCAACAGAATAGGAGGAACTAGGGGAGCAGGTGGGATAGGAAATGTCTGGCCCATCGTAGGCTGTTACCTTAAGGTGGCAGTCAACAACACCTGCATCTATGCTTGCATCGCGACCATCTGCCTCGATAGAGTCCCATTGCACTGAAGCAGCTCCTCAATCATCACCTTTTTATGCGCACCTAAAGGCTCACCCTCGGATTAGGGAGCCGACCTCATTGATTGACGCTTTTGAGCCATTGCATACGAATACGTACGAGCGTTCTATCCAGACTTAGCTAAAATCTAAAATTACTTAACTCAAGACAAACCAAACATGTGTAGACACTTGCTCTTGCTACTATCTCGCTCTGGGATTTTATATGAATGATGTTATGATTTAACCTAGGATGATATACTGTCATCCTTCGACTCTTATGCATTCTATATGCATGTATGTATGATCAAATCTTCATTTCATATCATGGGTGTACGAGTGTCATCATATAAATTTTTAGCTTGGCACGGGTGCTTATGCGATATTATGAGGTGCATGCAGTGGTATGCACTGTAATAAAATCCTTAATGCATGTCATGAGCGGTGTACACATGAAATATTATGTATCCCATACTACATAATATCGCATCTAACGAAAAGAAAAAAATCCAATAGGCATCCATGTGGTTGATGTTATGCATCTCATACTACATAACAGTCACATGTTGCCATTACTATGAGGATCCATTTATAAACACATATTATGCATCCCATACTACATAATATGCCCCATATACTTCTGTCATGCTTATGAGTGTAGTGTTCATGCTTCAGCCAAGACATACTGATGACCCTTCGGTGTGTGTATGCAATGAAACAAAATTCTAAAACGAATGGTCGTTCGGCTAAACCGTCTAATGATCCAAACGAGAACAAACCTCCCTCTGATACCAACTGACACAACCCGCATTTTCTCAATATAGTAATATATTATCGGAGTGATAAAAAACATGCGTCGTGATGCCACGTCGTGCAGGGGACAACTACAGACGCTCAGGCAACTCTGTCTTTACCCATTCCTTTTATAATAGACATTAACTTTGCTTTTAAAATAATAACAAATGTTGAAGCTTACAAACATCGTGTCCCTCGGTTTGGTGGATCATCTAGTCCACGATAAAGAAAGTGTGAATATACGCAGTGGAAAAATACGTGTTTCACCATAAGTTGTCCTACATGAGCATGAGAACTTAACCAACATTCTAATAATATTCATTCTCTAGATTTAGTATAAGTAAAAATAAACTTTTACGAGTTTCAAATAGGGTGATATTAGTTAAAAGAGGTGTCATGAGCATGAGGAGCAAATTTTAGTATATAAAATATCTACTATGCATCCTAACATAAAACCTTCCCAGAGAGCATTTGCTTTAATAACAAGGCAACAGTAGTAGCATAACTAGCAAAACACACTCTAACACAAAAAAACATACTATGGGTGCCAACAAACTGACACAAACCCATAACATTAAAACAAACCAGAAAAGGTTCAACAATCTAACTCTCATAACGAGGGTAAAGAGAAAGAGCTACTGAAGGTCTGGAAGAACCAAACTCGGTCAGCTCAACTGCTACTGATCCAAACCTGAGGCATTCAAAAGAAAAGAATGCCTCAGCACAAGGCACCAGAAAGGGCAACTTAAACATAGAGTAAAAAGAACTTAACAAGCTTCAAGAGGGTTACCATCCCAACAAGAAAAATAGTTGTGAAACAACAGCAATCAAAGCAAAGAACTATTAACATCCAAATAGGGAAAGACTTGCACAAAGTGCAGTCGAAGTCATATAACAACATCCAAGTAGGAGGAAGAGTGATAGATTTGCTCAAGAAGTGAATTATTAACCCAGCCAAAAGATGGTACAGAGGCGGTGTCTATCTTTCCAACACAAACCATCGGACCAAAATATCCAGGGAACAAAAGCATTGTGGCGGTGGTTACGCCCACACAACCAACAGCCTACACATCCAAGGAAGAAAAAAAAGGCATTGTGGGGGTGGCCACTTGTCCAACTCAACCAACAGTCCAAAAACAAGAAATTGGGTGTAGTGACTCACAAATATCTTGACAGAATATGGCACCATAGAAAACCCTGAAAAATTCCAAGGAAAACCCACCTTCACAACAAATTCGTCGAGACCGCAAAAAGAATTCGGTGCGAACACTTGACGAAATTACATGACTCACTCGACGAATTAATCGAAAGGACTCGACGAATTAAGGGAGAACACTCGATGAATTCTAACAAATACTCGAGGAATTATAAGGAACACACGACGAATCTCACTCGACGAATTGTCACTTAGCTACTCGACGAATTTCTACTAAGCCACTCAGTGAATTTCTAACACTCGGCAAATCTCACTTGACGAATTGTCACTTAGCTACTCGACGGATTTCTGCTAAGCCACTCGACGAATTTCTAACAGTAGACAAATTAAACGTAAACACTCAACGAATTACGAGAATATTCAACAAATTTACCTTAGAATACTCGACGAGTTCTGCTATATTAACTGAAATTTTCAGAGAAAACTAACACCACATTTGCTTGACTAAGGTAATAAAGGAAGGAGGAAAAAGAGATAAAAGTAAACATGGCAAGGGGAAAAGTCCACCACTTGCCTCAAACCTTACGATCACCGGCCTCTCGAGTACTCCACACCAAGGATCGACCAAGAGAAGACCGCGAGGACGAATTCCTAAAACTTTTTGGACAAAAAGGAGTGTTAGGGCTACACGTTCCAACATTAAAGATCTACGAAACTCGAAAAGCTTAAAACACACGCAAAGAGCTCAGCGAGAGCTTTCCGAATCTATGCTTAGACGGAGATTTCGTCCACTAGAACTCTCGCGGTGGTCGACGGAAGCTTCACAAAGGATGCGACTTCTACTTTTCCTCGCTCTATGGTTCGGCGAAAATAGGAAGAAGAAGGGGAATAACCTAATCCTAAATATCAGCCTTTTATAGGAAATTTTTAAGAAATTGTTTATTTATTATGAATTATAGATGAGATAAACCTTTAATTAACAATTTGGACTAGGACCAACTCGGATTTTAACTAAATTCTCACCAAAGGCAAATATCGGCCCTACGAGACCAACGACGAAGTCGAAATCAGAGTTCGACGAGCTGATTAAGAGTTACAATTTAATTTACTCGATTTATGACCACGAATTGGTCAATTGCTATAAAAAAATTAATTATTTTAAATTTTCTAATCTCTGAAATTTTCTACAATTTTGCAAACACCGTTAACTTCACGTTAACGTAAAGCACTTACGTCATTATTACGCTGAAATGTTATTTAATTAAATTATCAAAAATTCTGGGGCATTACAACACGCCCCTAGGTCACGGGCGTGTTCACCATGTCACGGGCGTGACCAGGGAGGGAATGTTCTCCAAGTCCCGAGTGCCGGCTGCTGCAGCGCAACTTTCGCAGAATTGCGGCTCATCGTACTCAACATGCCCGAGAGCGTGTTCACCAAGTACTGAGCCAGTCGCAATCCCGCCAGCTTTTCTCCAGGCAAAAGTCAACTAAGTATTACACGCCCTTGGTCACACCCTTCACAACATTTTTTATATAAATTCCAGCAACTCTCATGAGTTCAAGGTTCAGATATTTGGAGTGGGGAGGTGCTGCTAGTTGCTATTTTTGAGTTTTTTTTCATATGTTCTCATTTTCTCTCCCTTCTTTTCATGTAATTTTCTCTTAGTTTTTTTCATGAAACCTCTATTAGTGAACTTGTAATCTCCTTTTATTAATGTTGTAGTCTCTTTTTGAACTTGTAATCAACTTTTATTTTTAATAAAATTCTACTTGTCTTTTTTTATCTTTCTCTCCTTTAGTTAATTCTTTTGCAAATTTATTCCATGCCTTCCTCTTACCCCTCTACCATGATTAACTAAACTCTCTTTAGTACTCGATCGAGATGATCTGAGGATGAGATAATCAGGTTATGATCTTTAAATCCTCTTTTTCTCTTTAAATAAGCACTTTTGATTTACCCTTGAATTTTAATTTAGTGAGACCATATTTTCGATATGTGGTTTTCACTTAGGTTTTCATACTTAGTTAGCTGAGAGTCTCAAGTATGAATTGATCACTCATGGGTAAAGAGAGTTGCATGCACCCATCGAGTAAGGATGACGAAAATCTCCTAGATTGGAGTCAAATCCAATAGTTGGGTTCATAGCGTAAAGTGAGCCTTAGGTATTCGATTATAGAACGAGAGTTCGGTCGTATTTTCCTAAGCTCAGTTGGGCACTTCCTCGAGAGAGGCGTGTTCATGCTTCGGTAACCTCCACGGTCAAAGTATTTTATTTAATGAGAATTAGAGTTTTGTTATTTACTTTTGATTATTCTCAAGTCAAGATGATTCAAGATCGAGTACTAAACTTGTAATCATTACCTAAACCCTTCCCTAATCTTGCAACTTATTTCTCTTTTTAGTTAAGTAAAACAAATCTCAAAAATCGGTTGTTAAGATAATAGTTTCCTCCTCGAAGTAGAAGTAATCGATGTGCCCCGAGAAATACAACCTTGATACTTCTCTTAAGTATCCTATACTATAGACGATAAGGTAGACTTGCCTTCATCAGATATAGAATTGAAAAACATCATCCACAATCATTTCCTTTATTATCCACCACATTAAATCATTATCAAGTAGCTTGATATAGCTTGTTAGGTTCTCCTTAAATGCTCCTTGATAGTTGGTCATTCTAGAATGAGAGATATCGCTTACAGTAACTACTATTGTCTGCAGTAGTAGGCATTTCATTCCACATCTGCCAATGGAAGTCTCGATCATGCTTTAGAGTACTAGCCTCTATTTTACCTATAATACATGCACATTATAAACACAAGAAAAGGTAGATCAAATATAGATTTGGATTTTTATTCTCAAACCAAGAGATGCGGAACCAATGTTCCAATAATGTACCTTTTCTTCTTTTTATGGTGTGAGTGAATGTTTGACTCCTATGTAATGTTAAAACTTGATGAATAAATTGATAGTATTCATTGTTCCCTCTTATTTTTATTTTGCTTGTCTTTTTTTCTGATGTTCTGGAATGTCTCTTGATGCCTTATGAGATGTATTTTTGAGTATTCGCAAACATTGGCTTTTTGGACTTATATTTTCTCTTACTTCTGAGATGTATGCTGGAGTATTCGCAGACAATAGAATTTTGCTCATATACTTTCTTTTAATTTTGAGATTTATGCTAGAGTATTCGTAGAAGCTAGCTCTTTGGTCTTGCATTTTCATTTATTTAATAAATGTATCCTAGAGTATTCACAAGTGCTGGTTCATCTTGTTGGTGAATACGTTCACCCATCATTTCAATTTTTTATGTGTCTACCTTAGAAATATTGTTGGATCTTATGGCGCCCTTAGAGGGGCGGTGAATAAGGGTTTTATGGAATTTAGATCTTAACTAAATTTATCTGAGTTTGGGACTGAAGTTTTAGAATATTTTATAGACAAATATATTTTAATATCTCAGATAAGGGAAACAAAACTTTTTCCTTACTGTTGCTAACGCCTAGCATTAGGTGTTAACGCTTGGCGTTAGCTCTTCAGAAAATTAATCTGCTCAAAATTATGTCAATGAGATTTTACTAATGAAAAACTTAATGAAATACAATTCCAGAAAATCAGAGATAATAAAAAGGATTATTGTATTTCAAAGATAATTACACAAATGTTAATTTTAATACTTTGATAAAAATATTAATTAAAACATTCTTTAAGAGGAAATAAAATCAATTGAATAGAACATTAAAAGACATGATTTTATTTCATAATAAATTGAATACATAAATGTTTGATTTCAATATCGCTAGAAATCGGAGGCACACAAAGTAAAACAATTTTTCCTTTTCTATACCGACTTGTATCCCACAAACCGGTTGGCTTTAGCCTATCTTTCCCCGGATATGGCCTCAAACCGCTCTAGCCAATCCTTCCCCGGATATGGCCTCGAGCACCCCCTAGATCTAATCTCCTAGACCTAATCGCCAACTCACGCGGTGAATTACTCCCTAAGCCGCGCAAGGACTTAGTCGCCAACACAAGGCGAATTTACCTACGGTATCCTTCCCGGAATCCGACGTTCTCCCTGAACGATTTCTCCACACAAATTACAAGGAGAATAAAATAAAAGATTACAAGATAAGTAAAGAGAAACTCCCCAAGAAATTCTGAAGGTGAAGACGAAGTCGATGTAGATGTTGTCGTTCTTGAAACGATCGTCCTTCGTATGGGATATGCGTTGTAGACCTTCTCCTTCAAAATCTTCCTTAGATTTTTATATTAGCCCAAGGGAGATCTCTTAATTGTTGTAGACGAACCTCTCTCCAAAGTATCAGAATTCTGAAATCATCTCATATAATGAGAGGGGTGGTACTTTAAATAGCCACGGGAGCTAACGCGTAGCGTTAAGAGTTAACGCCAACGTTAGTGAACATGTACGGCAGTTATTGTGATCGTGCATAGCGTCGAGAGCATGGCAGAACCAAATTTCGTCGAACCAAACTAATTTCGTCAAACGAGCCTTCGTCGAACGGAATCCCATTTCGTCAACCGCAACCGTCAGGATCGTGGCAGAAACCAATTTCATCGAGCGCAGGCTCATTTCATCGAACGCAACTCATAGTTCGTCGAACGCAGTTTGTCAAGTGCAATTTCATCGAGCGCGGGCTCATTTCGTCGAACGGAACTCCAAGTTTGTCGAACGCAATTTGTCGGGTGCAATTTCGTCGTGCGGAGGCTCATTTCGTCGAACGGAACTCCAAGTTCATCGAATGCAGTTTGTCGGGCGCAATTTCATCAAGCGCAGGCTCATTTCGTCGAACGAAACTCCAAGTTCATCGAACGCAGCTTGTCGAGCGCAATTTCGTCGAGCGCAGACAATTTTGTCGAATGAAACTCCAAGTTTGTCGAACGCAGGTTCATCGACCGCAACTCGACGGCATTCCTCCTCTTATTAACGCTGGGCGTTAACAACTAACGTGAGCGTTAGCTCTCTTTCCAGAGAGTCATCTCAAATCAGCAAACTACTCATGTAGTTATAGTTCCTGTAAATCCTGCACACTATAAACATACAAAATACAAGATCAAATACAACACGGTATTTGTTATTCTCAATCCAAGAGATGCGAAACATAGGCTCAAAAAATCTCCCCCTTTTGATAATAACAAATACCTGTATGAGAAATTAGTGAACTGAAGACCATTTGTGTTTATAGATAAGTGCGGTAATAAGATATGCATGAATAACAGGTTAAGAGCGTGATAGATTTGATAGCGATAATGCATACTCTTTCTATATGAAGTCCTCCCCCTACATAAGTGTTCTCTTATAATTTACTCCGCCTAAATATCTATTTTACTAGATTTCTCAATTTCTTCTCCCCCTTTTGTTATTAGCAATAGTGGGTAGGGATGAGTGTATATCTTCTAAGATAGATAAGGAACCACTTATTGAAGGATTGTCATGATCGAGCATATGATAGTGTATGCACCTCCTACATGATTACTCCCCCTACAAATATACCCCTTTTGAGTTTAATATTATTATAATGCACTCCCCCTAAATATTAGATTTATGCAATTTAATATCTCCTTTTGGTAGTATCAAAAGAAGGTTTAGGTGAGAGTGTGCCATAAGGAGTAATATGTTCTATGTCGAGAAGAAAAATAGGATGCAATCAAAAATTTGCTAAATACTACTTGTTGAGAAAAAATATAAGCATGATGGAACATATAGTAGTAAGCAACATAGCTGAATGATAAAGTAAGCATTCTATTTTAAGATACCACTTGTTGAAACCATGGTGTTAAAAATAATAGACATGAATGAGCATAAGTGGTAAACTTAGCAGAAGAATATAATAAGCACTCTTAAACATAAACATCATTTTTAGAAGATAAAATCATATAAAGGATAATGAGTTTTAAATTTGAAAAGTTAATGTTTGAGTTAAATAATGAAGAGATGATATTCCATTAAGATAATATTGCAAGCATGATTTCATAATATCAAGAAAAGATACACAAACTACAATGTAATAAAATTTGCATTTCAAGTAAACATAAACATTGTAGCGATCATGCTTTTCTATCTAGTGCATTTACTTAAGTTTGTAGAGATTTGAGTAGATGAGCATTAAGATCCAATTCTCATGAGTAGAAGTTTTATGAAAGATAATGATGTGTACAAAGCTATATTTTGATAAAGTATACAAGTGAATCAATCAAAAACACATGACATATATAATGAAATAACACAACATTAATATACACAAATATTATTACTTCCACAATATTTCAATGCACATAAATAAAGAGTACAACTACCAAGGTGCTCTGCACACACAATGCTTATTAAGACTTATCAGGGTGCAAAGTAGTGCTTGGGGATCACATTTATACTTTTTAGCTTTATTTTCATTTTTTTGTGATCCGGTGTACTAAGAGAAGTGATGTATAAATGTTTTCTACAAGACACTTTACAATTCTTAGCCAAGGTGCTCAACCTCACAATGCTCATTAAGACTTATCAAGAGGGTGAGTAGTGCTTGGTGGAGTTTTCCTTGTCATTTATTATTTGCTTTTTAGTTTAGCGACTAAGGGCTCCGAATTCACTTGTTTTGCAAACATAGAATTTTAAAATCGCATTTCTCTAAAGAATAAGTGCATGAAAGACAAAGAATTGTAATAACCAATTCAATGTTGTGTAGGTAATCTATTTATGCATTTTAATCATTTATGTTATTACACTACACAATCATGCAAGTATAAGATTATAAACATATGTAGATTATCAAAAATAAGTGAGTGAATAAATCATTATCAAACATAATACATTACTCATACTTAGAGGCATGCTAAGCATTTCTACACATGTTTATCTACAATCAATTTTATTGCACATAACAAGATAATTTTCAAGGCATGACAAATACAAAACAATGTTTTTAAGAAACTTAAAAGTTAAATTATACATTATATTTAATCTTGAATTGATATAATTAATCATCCTTGACAATAGCAATGAATAACAATCAGTTTTTTTTATAAATTTTTTAATACTTTTTTATAAAAGCACAAAACAATAAACACACATAAAGAGAAAAAACATATTTTTATTCTTTGAAATTGTTTTGTAATTTTGTATTTGATTTTTTTATATATTCTGTGGAAAACATAGAAGTCTTTAATAGCCCTTTCAGTAAATGATATTCTATGCTAGAGAAATAAACCCAAAATAATGCATGAGAAAATACTTTTTTTTTTTGAAAAGAAATAAAATTTTGTTTTAAAGGAAATAAAAAGATAGAAAACTTTTTTAAAAATAGAGAAATAAAACACACACAAAATATTAAAATAATACCAGAAAATATTCAAAACAAAAAAAAAAATTTGGAGCCAAGGAGCTAACTCCAGGCGTTAACTTCTTAACGCCAAAACAGAACTGCATTTCTTGATTTTTTGAAAAATGTTTTTCAAAATTCATTTGTATTATAAAGAAGTCTTCCTTTAGTTGAAATTTCAGAGTATATTGATTAGATTTGAAGGCTCTTTTAGCATGTTTTTGGTGATTTTTCAAATATTTGTGTTTTGTAAAATCACTAAAGCTCAAAATAATAAAATATGCAAACACAAGATGCAATGTTAGAACAAAAACAAATATACATGATTTATGTATAAAGAGTGAGATAATGTTCATGCAATGAATATAATATAAGTATATCTAAGATCAAGATACCTTAACAACATGACTACACTCTAGCCCCGTACTAAGTGACAGATGGGCATGAGGAGTTGCACACATGTCGTAGGTTGGGGTGTTAATCCCATATGCATACAAAAGATGACACTCAACCTAGCACTCTTCCCCCCCCCCCCCCCCCCCCCCAGTGCCTTACAAGGCCCTACTGGAACCCTCCCCGGTTGAGGTCAAGACATGACTTAGAGGTTAGGTCTCTAATACACACAATCCTACGCCCTCGCTATTGTGAGACACATGTCATAGGTTTAATGATTATGGACATACTAAGCGTGTAAGCCTTAAATATATTAACTATGGTATAATTGCATGATTAGTTTTGGTTTTATAATTATGTCGATGATTGTTGATTTTAAATCCATTTAGAATACATTTTATTCATGCAAATAACTACAAAAGAAATTATGATTTTCATATTTTAGTAATATAATTTACTTTATCATTGCAAGATATATAACTAGCATGGACATTGATTTATACCAATGGTAAGTGATGATGCTAGTATGATGAATTACGACAACAAGGTGCACAGCTAAGTAAAATTGGACAAATATATAATTGAATTGCATGTATTCAAACATAGAGTTTTAAATTTTCATAGACCTAGAATGAAGTGACAATTCTATTTGATTTCATCTTGTTTATATCAAGTTAATTCTTAGGTCTAAAGATAATGAGATACATGCAAAAAATAAAGATGCACATCACACACACACAAAACAAGATATGAAACTATAATACCAATAACCATCATATATTTCATAATTTCTAATGTTGATAACAATAGTTGATTTAAGAAAATTCTTGATAGATCATGAATTACGATATATGATAATAGTGAATTTTGGCATAGGATATTAATAGATCAAGATGGAGTGTGTGAAATCATATTCATCATTTTTGTAATTTTTCAATTATGATTTTTCATTATAGGGGCTATCATATGCAACAAAGAAAATAGACAAATATGCAATTAGTTGCGCATTTAATATTTTAGCCTAAGACCCCTAAAAATCCATTTAAATCTAATTTTGAAAGTAATTTCATTAGTCTTGATAATATCATTTAGCAAATTTAGCATTCAATTTATAATGATAATATAAGACATTTATAGGCAATGGACTTAAAAAGGATAAAACATATAAAAAGAAAAGATAGATCACATAAAAAATTATGACTTTATGTTCAATTTAATTCAATTTGATTTGTTAAACATTAGGCTTAAAATGAAAGTCATATCTCATGATATATAAAGTGATCATAGTGTGTTCGCTCAAAAAAATAAACAAAAGAAAATGCAATTAAGCATACAATGAAGTAGAGTAATGATATTTCATTTTTAATTTATTTCTACTTCATGCAATACAATGATTCCTAGTGAATGAGAGATTTAGGTATCCAAAGGGGACCAAGTGTGATGGTTCCTTTGGGTACCCAAATACATCGTGTTGGCTTTTGGAGAGATAGTGATGAATGGGCTTTACAAGTGGAGTTGGTGTTTCGTTTTTAATTTTGGGCCTCCATTCATATTTTGGTTATTTATCTTTTAAATTCATATTATTATTATTTGACATCTTGTTGGAATGATAGTTGTTTGAATAAATAATTTATTTGGGATTTATGTTTATTCAAATAATTTTTCAAAATACATTGATGTTGATAATCATAATGAATTTTATTATATTGATTCTTTGAGAGTCTATAAGAGTGATGGTCTTTCTTAAGAATTGAATGTTGAAAGAGTGGGTTACAATATGTTTTAAATGATTGGTCCTTATGTTGATGATTTTCATTCCCGCTCTTTCTTATAGACATACTCTTATAATTCTTTGAGAGTCTATAAGAGTGGGTTACAATATGTTTTAAATGATTGGTCCTTATGTTGATGATTTTCATTCCCGCTCTTTCTTATAGACATACTCTTATAATATGAAGTTAAGCTTTTAGGCTTTTGATAATTTGATAAATTAGAAATAAAAGATTTTTTATTATATGAAAAATTTTGAACAAACATTTTTAATGATTCTAGTTTATACTTTAAATTATCATTTTTTTAACAATTTTTCATTATGCTCTTTTGAAGTTAAAAGACCTTTTTCCAAAACCTTGAGTTCTTCTTTAAAAGTGTTATAATCAAAACAAGGTTTAGCATTTTTAAAAGAGCATGAAAGAGAATTTGAAACATCAATATAAGATTCTACTTTAGCGTTTGCTTTTGAATTTTATTTTCTAAACGTAATTTGGAATTAGCATGTTTCAACTTTGAAATTTTACGTTTAGCAAATTTAAGCACACGAAATGTAGAAATAGAATTAGTTACCAAAAGAGAAGATTTAGATTTTCTTACCTTACTATAGTTTCCGTCTTCTCTTTTGCTTGATGGTTTGCCATCAATTGAGTCAATATTGTTTCTCTCTTAGATTGATCTTCCTCCAAGAATGAGTCCTCGTCGATTTCTTCTCTTGGATCCATAAGGAATTCCTCTTGTTCATCATCTGTCGAAGGAAGACTATAAGTATTCTCAAGAAATTTCCAAATTCAAAAGCAGTAGGAAGCGTATAAATAAGTTTGAAAATATTTTGATCTAGAGCACAATATAGACTATTCATAGATTTGGCATTTAAAAACATTTCATTTTTATTTAAAATACTTGGGGGCATTTTAATTGTAAGATTCCAAACTTCAATATCCAAAGTTTTAAGAAATTTTTCCTTAAGTGTTTTCCACCCATTATAATTTTCACCCATAAATAATGGTGGACATAATGATTTTTCATTTTCATAAAAATTATCCCCTCTAGAAGATGCGAGATCATGAAGCGACATTATTCCCGGTTGTGAAGCCGTATTGGAATAACCTACCCTCTGATACCACGTGTTGGATCTTACGGCGCCCTTAGAGGGGGGGCTGAAGGGTTTTATGGAATTTAGATCTTAATTAAATTTATCAGAGTTTGGGACTAAAGTTTCAGAATATTTTATAGAAAAATATATTTTAATATCTCAGATAAGGGAAACAAAACTTTTTCCTTACTATTGTTAACGCCTGACGTTAGGTGTTAACGCTTGCCGTTAGCTCTTCAGAAAATTAATCTGCTCAAAATTATGTCAATGAGATTTTACTAATGAAAACATTAATGAAATACAATTCCAGAAAATCAGAGATAATAAAAAGGATTATTGTATTTCAAAGATAATTACACAAATGTTAATTTTAATACTTTGATAAAAATATTAATTAAAACATTCTTTAAGAGGAAATAAAATCAATTGAATAGAACATTAAAAGACATGATTTTATTTCGTAATAAATTGAATACAGAAATGTTTGATTTCAATATCGCTATAAATCGGAGGCACACAAAGTAAAACAATTTTTCCTTTTCTATACTGACTTGTATCCCACAAACCGGATAGCTTTAGCCTATCTTTCCCCGGATATGGCCTCAAGCCGCTCTAGCCAATCCTTCCCCGGATATGGCCTCGAGCACCCCCTAGATCTAATCTCCTAGACCTAGTCGCCAACTCACGCGGCGAATTACCCCCTAAGCCGCGCAAGGACCTAGTCGCCAACACAAGGCGAATTTACCCACGGAATCCTTCCCGGAATCCGACGTTCTACCCGAACGATTTCTCCACACAAATTACAAAGAGAATAAAATAAAAGATTACAAGATAAGTAAAGAGAAACTCCCCAAGAAATTCTGAAGGTGAAGACGAAGTCGATGTAGATGTTGTCGTTCTTGAAACGATCGTCCTTCGTATGGGATATGCGTTGTAGACCTTCTCCTTCAAAATCTTCTTTAGATCTTAATATTAGCCCAAGGGAGATCTCTTAATTGCTGTAGACGAACCTCTCTCCAAAGTATCAGAATTCTAGAATCATCTCATATAATGAGAGGGGCTGTACTTTAAATAGCCACGGGAGCTAACGCGTAGCGTTAAGGTTTAACGCCAGCGTTAGTGAACATGTACGGCAGTTACTGAGATCGTGCATAGCGTCGGGAGCGTGGCAGAACCAAATTTCGTCGAACGAAACTAATTTCGTCGAATGAGCCTTCGTCGAACGGAATCCCATTTCGTCAAACACAACCGTCAGGATCGTGGCAGAAACCAATTTTGTTGAGTACAGGCTCATTTCATCGAACGCAAATCATAGTTCATCGAACATAGTTTGTCAAGTGCAATTTCGTCGAGCGCATGCTCATTTCGTCGAACGGAACTCCAAGTTCGTCGAATGCAGTTTGTCGGGCGCAATTTCGTCGTGTGCAGGCTCATTTCATCGAACGGAACTCCAAGTTAGTTGAACGCAGTTTGTCGGGCGCAATTTCGTCAAGTGCAGGCTCATTTCGTCGAACGGAACTCCAAGTTCGTCGAACGCAGCTTGTTGAGCGCAATTTCGTCGAGCGCAATTTCGTCGAACGAAACTCCAAGTTCGTCGAACGCAGGTTCGTCGACCGCAACTCGATGGCATTCCTCCTCTTGTTAACGTTGGGCGTTAATAACTAACGCGAGTGTTAGCTCTCTTTCCAGAGAGTCATCTCCAATCAGCAAACTACTCATGTAGTTATAGTTCCTGTAAAACCTGCACACTATAAACATACAAAATACAAGATCAAATACAACACGGTATTTGTTATTCTCAAACCAAGAGATGCGAAACATAGGCTCCAACAAATATGACCCACCATGGTTCTCATTTCACACTTCCTCCAATATTTGATAGAAAACTACTGCTGCAACTACCCCAGGTGGGTGCCAAAAAGAAGTTGCAGAATGGAAAAAGCTCACCGCAGAGAACAGGAATCATGGAGATATTCCTAAAGTATATATTTAAATTGTGTTTTAGCAATGTGAGAGAACTCACAAACTTCCTCAGGACCTTCCCTCTTTCGGATGGAGTTACAAAGAGACTCCCATCCCTAAGTGAACATATTAACAAGACCCCTGAAGGTAAAATTTTCATCACTTTTGATGACTTAAATTATGGTTTGTGACTCCCATTGTAGCCTGAATGCGTCGGAGTGTAATCATGGAGTATGAGGTCATTCCTACGCAGATAATCCTAGTCTTCTTCCTTATTTTGACCTCCTTATCTATATACCTTCAACTATAGAAGGTATCATGGAGTATGAGGGTCTTCTGAAACTTATTTTGACCCAGATCTCACAAGGATGTGACCCTTTTCTTTGGTTGGATATATGTGTGGGTACTTAATATCATAAACAAGGTCCACTTCTGGACCCAGTATTTTGCCTTGTTCAGAGGGGGCCTTGGTCCCTTGGTTTGCCGACCGCCAGCAAGAGTGGAGCAAGACTTTGTGACCAATGACTTGAGGGGAAAGGATATAAAGATTGTCAACTTCATCACCAACAATCCCCTAAATGTCAATTACAATATGTCTTACATCAACAAGGTTGCGTACTTCGATGCTTTGGAGGGTAAGGGACATCTCTTTGAGTACTTGTAGTTCTTTTTATTGCATATTTGATGATTTTTCTTTGGTGTAGTGAACCTTGTTCTACAAATAACCATCCACACAGGACCAAGGGTTACTTCGACACTAAGGATTACCTCGATTACATTGCAAAGGTGAAATCTCGCAGAGTCTGGATGCACAGGTACACCCAAAAGAGAAGGAAGCCAATTTCAGACATTGGTGAGAGCTCTGCAATGCCGATGAAGTGAGCTCACCAGACTGAGGAAGGGTTATTGCCTTCGAGAACATGGCATCATTTTTCCTATTTCGTCGCGGGTGTGATGGTCTTAGAAGGCGATCCTTTAATCCTAAGGGATATTGAGATGTAGGGTTTTTTGGTCAGCTCACTTCTCCCATCTTACAAGAATTCGTCGGACATTTTTTTAATGTTTGCACTTGATGCACTCGAAAAAGGAAGTTGATGAGCTATAAAAAATTAATCTCCCAAACCTCCTATATGCGATAACAAGACTTAGCATGCAAAGTCTCATCAAGTACCATCCACCTCTGTTCAGATATCCCACATTTTGCAAAAGATTCATGTTGTTAAGAGGGATAATAAGGCACTACAAGACCAAAATGAGGTAAGAAAATTTTGTGGTTCTGCGAGTTCGATGTTATTTTAGTTTTGTCAATACTCTTTTGTTGTAGAAGTTGCAGGCAAAAATGAAGAAGATGGCGGATCTCTATGATGTTGAGAATTCCAAGTATCTTATGGAAATGAGTAGGGTCTCCCATCTTGCTAGGGATGGGACTATCGAGGAGCTTCATAAGAGGGGGGTTTGAATCCTGAGTTTACTGACCAAACTGTAAGTTTAAGGATGTCTAATCACTAGAGGGGTGGGTAGGTGAATAAGTGTTTAAGTCTTTTTCGGCAATTACAAATAATCAAGTAAATCACCACAGAAAAAGAAAACACATCACAGAGTACAGAGATATTTAGAGTGGTTCCCCATATTTTGGGTACATCCACTTTCCCCCTCCACCTATCTAGCAGTGTGCTAGACTCAGCCAACTCCTCTAAATACTCAGATATAATAGATCTTACACCTCAGAGAACAAGACTCCTACAACTCAGTAATAGCTGATGACTCCCTACGTCAGATCCAATCACAGGATCCTACAATTCAGAGTATTTCACTCCTACAACTCAAATTCAAACTTGAATGCTACCTTAAGAACTGTACAAAGCTCCCTACCTCAGATCCTTAATAAAGGAGCCTAAACTCATGTCTCAATGACCCTACACTCAGATTTCCTCAGAAATCTTCCAATGGGGTAGTGAACTCTGCAGGTCTCACCGATGTGGTCGTCGGTGATAGTGGCCGGTCCTGACACTTTTAGGTGTGGTCGTACTGCACTACCCATGCCCCAATTACATCAAGGTGTACTCCTGAATGTAAGCGACATACGATGATAACTGTTATCCAGCCAACCAGTGGAGGGACCTAGTGGAGCAAAAAAACATGGTCGAGCTCCCGGTGTGCACTTCTCTCTGTTTCCTAGAGTCGTCCATCTTCCCATACTGGTACGAACGGTCCACGAGCACGACCAACCCATCACTTTTCTACACAAAAAATTATAAGCAGTTTAATAAAGTAAACAACTAGCACCTTTTGGGTCTACGATGGCTTGCCCTACTCGACATGAAATAATTCGGGCAGGCGAACGGACAGCTTGATCGTACCACTCAACTTTAGACAATGAGCATAGTGATCGAGGGAGACTATTATTTAGGGCTGGCCTTGGAGGAATAACTCATCTCCAAGTTAACCCTAACTAATGCTCAACCAGATTAACCGCTTATCAGAGCGAGAGCCTAAATAATGATGCAGAAATGAAAGCAGTAGTAAATTGCAATAATAAAGTGCGGTGATGAAATGCTGCTGTAAATAAAGTGTCGAAATCAAATAGAGAAATGAACTACGGTAATTAAAATACTGAACTGAAGTAAGGGAAGTACTGAAATAAAGTATAGTAACTGAAATGCTGAATAAAAGAACAGAATAAGAAATAGTTTAGTTTTGTAGTTCCCTCTGCATTCAAGGAGGCAAGTTCAGTTTTTCTCTTTGTTCCAAGGAGGCTTCTTCGTTCATATGAGGCTTCTCCATTCCAAGGAGGCAACTCCGTTCATAGGAGGCTTCTCTATTCCAAGGAGGCAACTTTATAATTCAGCATCGAGTTTTTCGTATTTTCACCGTATTAAGGTCTGCCAGTTTATTTGAATATGATAGTTATTTTAGATGCACCTTTTTGGTGGCTTGTCGGATTTGCGTTGATCTATTAGAGCTTCATTATAATTCCAAGCTGCTTTATTATAAGCATCTGATTTATTCATTAAGACTCCAAATCTCCGCAAGAGATTTATCACGAAATCTTTAACCTCAATTGCTTGCGTCAGGGCGATTCAAGTTATTTAGTATGGCCGTTGTAAATAATTTCAATTTTCAACCTTTTATTCGATAAATACCAAAAGAGTCGGAAATCTATGAAACTTAAACCATATGTTAAATTTGCCCTAACATAATCCCCATAAATTTCTCAAATCATTTTGAGCATGATTTGTCTTTCGATAAAGTATTCGCCTTGAATAGACCCTTATATTAAAATACCAAAAATACTTTTGCTAATCCAAAAATTCCCAAATTTTGACTGAGGGTTTATACTAACATAAAGTAGCTTCCATAATTTTATCCGACTTATTTCACCAATTAGGAGTTGTCTAGAATATTCAGAATAGAGAAGAGACTACAAATTAATTTCTCAAAAATAGAAAATTTTTCAAAAAAATTTAGTGGGTGAACACCAGTCCCACTGTCATCTAAAGATTTTCTCGGATTTTTATACCAAAATTAAAGCCTTTTGATATTTTTAAAACAATAAATTCTGCTTTATTTAAATCTTTAAAAATACCAGGAATATATGATAAAATCTAATAAATTTTCAGGGGCTGTCTTATCCTCCAATTGACATCATATAAAAAATTCAGCTATTTTAATCGAGTAGATTGCCCTCTAGATTTTTTTAATTAACACAGCTGTTTTGTTCAATAGCAGGTATATAGACCATGTACATCTTCACAAATTTTCTCTTAAATTTACAACCATCCTAAGGGCCTCTAATAAATCAAAAATAGAGAATTTTACTGTATTTTAATTTCTAAAAATACTTGGACTATTCCAAAAATATTAAATGTTCACTGGAAGTAGTCCTGGCCAAGATGAACAACTTTCATGTTCAAAGTTTTTCCATCAGGGCCCTAGATCATCCTTAAAAAATCAAAAACCTCTATGCTTTATTAAAATAATGCACAACACGTATGTTAGCACAAATCAACGGCTGAGATTGAGCCGTAACTTTGAGCGAGAGCCACACAGCAGATCTAACGCTGATTCTCTGTGGGGACCTAATGAATAATTTTGATTTTTTAATGAAATCAGGGCCGTTCGATCCCGATCGCGGGATCGGACGACACGTATAGCTCACCGGAGCAGGAAGGCTCACTGGGCTTCCCCACCGCCATCCAGTCGGCGAATCGCCATGCCACCACCCCTGGCCTACTCGTCGGGGGCCGGCGCATCCTTCGGCGGTAGTCTGGCGGGCCTGGCGCCGCTGGACGCCTCCGAAGATCTCTGTTACAGGGAAAACACCACGGACGCCGCCAGAGTTTCCTCCTCCCGTGGCGCCACCGCCTAGAGCCCTCCTAGAGCGCCTCTAAGCCCTTTTCGGTGAGTTGTCGCTCCCCAATGAGCCAAGAGGCGCTGGGGAGCCTCACTCTACTCGGCCACCCTCCAAAGCTCAATCGAGCTTGGTGGTGTCGTGGCGGCGCTCCGGCGGCTAGAGCCCGCATGCAGATCGTCGGGAAGATCGGGAGTGAGGGGAGGAGAAGGATCCACCTGTGTGGAGGCCCTCTTGGAGCTCTCAGGCAGATTTTCCATTGGAGGTGGCAAGGTGGGGGTGGGGCTCGGGTTTGGTGTTTTCCGGCGAGGCAGGGCTCCGACAGGGTGGGGTCGGGTTCAACTCGGCTTGGGAGGTGGTGTGAAGTCACCCGGAGGAGCCCCTCCCCTTCATCCCGTCGGTCTGGGATTAATCCCTTGGATTAGGGTTAGTCTTAACCGAGGTGGGTTAACCCAAGGAGGTGGCCTCATCTTAGGAGGGCAAGGACTACCAGATGTCATCATCATGGCTTGGGTGGGTTTATCTTGGGCTTGGGGAAATGGAGAAAAACAAGAGAAGGATATGGTGGCCTTTTTCCTTAGCTAAAGATCCATCCTTCTTGCTGCCTTGCTGGAAAAATCAGAGCCCACTTGGGCTGGTATTGGACCCATAGTGGGTCATGCGTGGAGGTGTGATGGAGTCCTCATTTTAAATTACAAAACTTGTGATTTTTTAAATGTTTGACCAAAGTCAACTCGAGGATGGGACACCTACGTAGGTCAAAGTCAATGTAGGTCCAAGTCATTGGGTGACGGGCTAATATTTAGGTTATTGGAGTAAGATTGGTGTGTGTATGCTTTTTGGTGCACCATAAAGCTTGATTTGACCTAGTTGACCAAACGATGTCGGATTGAGCGTAACGAATTCTATTGCTCATATTGACCATATGAGTCCAATGCAACTGATTGTGGTCAATTATGAGTTCATATGCTCAATATACTAAAATGGCGTAGTCGTAACGCGCTACGATACTCAAAATGACCACTTTCTCCAAATGACCTCGGAACTAAACGAAACGAGTTCCATTGCACTCGTATCGACTAGACAAGTGTGATGTAACAGACAAACTCAATTTGGAGCACATATGCTCAATATACTAAAACGACGTTGTCGCGGCGTATTATGATACTCAAATTGGTCACTTTCTACAAATGACCTCGGAACAAAACGGAACGAGTTTTGTTGCACTCGTATCGACTAGTAAGTCTAATGCAACTGATAGAACTCAATTTGGAGCATAAATACTTAATATACTAAAATGACGTCGTCGTGACGCATTTTGATACTCAAAATAGTCACTTTTTTCAAATGACCTCAGAACGAAATGAAATGAGTTCTGTTGCACTTGTATCGACTAGACGAGTCTAATGCAACTGTTAGAACTCAATTCGGAGCACGAATGCCCAATATACTAAAACGGCATCGTCGTGACGCATTATGATACTCAAAAATGGTCATTTTATCCAAATGACCTCGGAACGAAACGAGTTTTGTCGCACTCGTATCGACTAAACGAGTCAAATGCAACTGATAGAACTCAATTCGGAGCATGAATGCTAAATACACTAAAACGGTGTCGTCATGACGCGTTACGATACTCAAAATGGTCACTTTCTCCAAATGACCTCGGAACAGATTGAAACAAATTATGTTGCATGTGATTGGTGTGAAGGTGACCTTCTCAACCAATTGCATGTGTTTGGTGTGAAGGTGGATGAAGAAGACAATGTCTTATTGCTACTTACATTGTTCACGTCACCGTATAATCATATGCAGACCACGCTTCTGTATGGGAAAGATACAGTAGACCTGGAGCAGATCACATATGTGTTAATGTGCAGTTAGATGTTGTCGGACCCCACTCCTAGGGGTGAGCATGCATTGGCAATAGGAGGACAAGGGATGCAGCTTGGGAAGGGATCTAATAGTGCACGGGCCAGATCAACATGAAGGAAGGCGATGGTGACATGCTACCACTGCAGGTAGAGCGTCCATATCAGGAGGAATTGTCCGCAATGTGCATAGAGCTATGGGGACACCCAGAGTGCAGGCAAGGCGACGCTGGCCCTAGCAGAGGAGAGTGGTGATGCTCTCACCATCCCTGAGAGTCAAAGTGACTCTGATAGCTGGATATTAGATTATGGTGCTTCGCAGCACATTTGCTCAGATGCATTGTTGTTTAGTTCACGTGCGGTGATGACTGGGTCAGTCTTTTTGGGTGACGGCCCAACATGTGAGGTCACGGGGGGAAAGGGAAGTGGATATTCATACGTATGACAAAGTTGTGCATAGTCTTGAGCGGGTACACCTAGTACCAAAGTTGCGTAGGAATTTGATATCAATGGGCAGATTAGACTCTAGAGGATGCAGTTTGCAGCAAGAGCTGGAGTTTTGACGGTGACACGATGGCACGTCGTGCTTATGAGAGATGAACATCGATGTAGTCTATACTGGCTGATGGGGACCATTTTGCGAGGTGGGGCACCCATGATTTCTACGGTCGACTATGTGGATAGTTGTGGAGGTGCATGGGATTGCCCTTCTGGGACTCTGACTAGGCGAGTCAGATTCAACGATCGAGTTGCGTCGACATTCATAAATTGAGCCCGAGAAGAGATGAGTCGACTGGAGCAGGTCGGCTGACACCTTGGGTTTTTGAGGTGGTGATACCTGCATTGTTGCTTTGCGCAGTTGGTGTTATGTGCAGACAATGCTTTGTGCAGGGAGTGCTTTGTGCCGGTGGTGGATCCGGATCCCGAACCAAGTTGATGGTTTGTTAGGATTTGGGTTTGTTCAGATTCGGATCTAAACCAGATCTAGTATGGGATGGATATCCCTATTGCTGGTTTAGGACAAGTGAGGATCGAGCCCTTTATTCCCGTGAGAGAAGAACCCACCACACCCCTTTGTTCCTGATCGCGTTATAGGCGACGCCCATGTTCCCTTGTGCAGAAGGATAAACTGCTGTCTGATCCCTCCTATTCCATCGAGAAGGAGCAGCACCGCCCCTATCCTGTTCTTGAGGTAGGAAGTTGCAGACGCACTGGAACTTCCTGATCTCTGGAACGTGTGGAGCCGCCTATCATGGAGCACATACCAGCCGGTGTTAGTGGTGGTGTTGTCGTGGAGGTGGATGGAGAGCCAACCGACTCTTGGGGTGTAGTCGGAGTAAGTGGGCAGTCACCGTTGGTGGTGGTGTAGCGGTGCAGGCTTAGTGTCGGAGGTGTGCACAAGTGCAGTTGACCTCGACAGAGTTTCTCTTCGGTGGTGGTTGTGGGTTGGACGTCGGACATTTACGTTGAAGATTCCCGGTGAACCTCTCGTGCGTCCGCTAAGAGGATTACATTCCAGATTTAAGATTTCGATGTGTATCGTGTGTGTTCGGTGTATCCACGGTGTACTCATCGGACATCATTTCTTCATTTACTCTTGTATTTTATCTTGCATTATATATTGAATATAAACGGTGGGATTGCCGAGTTTATTATCATTTGTGTGTTCTTATTTGTCTTGTATATTTGTGGTTGTGCCTACAATTGTTCAAAAAAATCGGGCCCAGGGGGCCGGCCCGAGCCCGGCCCAGAAAAGGCCCGTCGAGGCCTGGCCCACGCAAAGCCCGCCTGGGCCCGGGCCGGGCTTAGGGGGCATAACTGGGCCCCCATATTAGGCAAATGCCCGGCCCGGGCCGGGCAAAGCCAGGTTTACCGGGCCCTTGAAAAACCCGGTTTGGCAGCATGGCAGCTTGCTGCCATGGCAGCCATAAGGCCGGGCCCGGCCCGGCCTGGCCCGGCCCTGGGGGCCTTGGCAGGCCCCCATTTGGAGGGAAAGCCCGAGCCCGATTAAGGCTAGGGCCGGGCCGGGCCCAGTTGGAAAAAAGCCCGGGCCTGGTAGGCCCGTCTCGGCCCGGCCCCACCGGGCTTTTTGGACAGGACTGGTTGTGCCTATGAATGTCGTGCCCCGATTGCTCACAGTGCGCACACCTGACGCCATCAACCCAAAATTTGTTACAGTCATTTTATTCTCCTCTTTGATTTTTCCGAGATGTGCTAGCATTCACAGTGTACTTATTGTCGCATAATGAATCAATGAGAAAAATACGCGAACGCTTTCAACACTCAACAGAGACAACTAGCAGATTTTTTGCTCGAGGTGTTCGCGCTTTGTTGCAATTAGCGGAGGAAGTAATTCAGCCATCAGATAGATCTTTCAGCTGCACTCTACCAGAGATTATGTATGACAGACGTTATATACTTTTTTAAAAGATTGCGCTGGGGCAATAGATGGAACACATGTTGACACGTGCATACCAGTTAGAAGTCAAGTACCCTATATTGGGAGACGGGGCAAACCAACACAAAATGTCATGGCTGCTTGTGATTTCAACATGTGCTTCACTTTCGTTATGGCGGGTTGGGAGGGATCTACGCGCGATGGTCACATTTTCAATTATGCCTTGCCCACAAGATTGCGAGGGGAGCTGGTTGCAAAATCTGTCTTTTTCATGAATTCTTTTTTTGGTATTTGGTCGTATTATTAAAAAAATAATTTTTTTTCATATATTATGTGACTGATAATTATTTTATGGAAAAAAATTTCACTCAAAACTTTTTTTGTTTTCAAACAACCTTTTCAAGACTCTATTTTACAATCACCATTTCACCCAAACAATTTTTTAACAAAATTATGTTTTCTAGATTCAGCATTTTTCCTATCAGCAACTTTCAATCAGCAACTGCCCAACCAAACGAAGCTTAAATGTACGAGAGATGGTTAGCTAAGGCGTAGGCCTTCGTGTGGTGCGCAGATAATGAAGCCTCATTAATTCCTCCCGGGCCCAATTACAATACCGAAGCTGTTGCAAATAGTCCAAATCGCACCAACATTACTAATTCACGAGGACCGATCGATCGATCTATCTAAAACGCTATCTTCAACCTTATCGGAAATCTCAGGAGTCACAAGCTCGCCAGAACCAGCAATGGAAATATAATTTTTCAATTTCACAAAATTAACAATAAATTCCAAATTCAATAGACAAAACAATGGCGTTCACTGCCATTTTAACTTCCGGCTCTCACACTCACGTTTCTGTGTCCGGCATCTCATCGCCCACCCACCGCCGGAGGCACGCTACCAAAACCCTCGCCCTCCCACATCTCCCCCTGGCCGCAAATCTTTCTGTAGACTCCCAGGCCGCCATAGTCGTTCTCGGAGGCGCGGCTGTCGCTGCCACCCTCTCCCTCACGGATCCCGAACGGCGCCGAAAGCAACAAGCACAGGAGGTTGGTGGTGACGACAAAGAGGTGGTGCGCGAGTACTTCAACAACGTTGGCTTCGATCGCTGGAAGAAGATCTATGGAGAGGAAACTGAGGGGGTCAACAGGGTTCAGCTCGACATCCGCGTCGGCCACTCTAAGACCGTCGAAAACACTATCGCCATGCTCAAGGACGGCGGTCCCCTTTCCGGGGTGACCGTCTGCGACGCAGGATGCGGGACTGGAAGCCTCGCCATACCACTGGCCCTCGAGGGGGCCATCGTGTACGCGACCGATATATCCGCTGCGATGGTGGAGGAGGCTCGGCGACAGGCCGAGGAGGTCATCGCCGGGGGCGAGGGAGTGACGATGCCGGAGTTCGGGGTCAGCGATTTGGATAGGCTGGAGGGGAAGTACCACACGGTGGTGTGCCTCGACGTGTTGATTCACTACCCGCAGGAGAAGGTGGAGGGGATGATCTCGCATCTGGCGTCGCTGGCGGAGAACAGATTGGTGCTCAGCTTTGCACCTAAAACGTTCTACTACAATTTACTGAAGCGGCTGGGAGAGCTTTTCCCAGGGCCATCGAAGGCGACGAGAGCGTACCTCCACGCCGAGAGGGATGTGGAGCGGGCTCTGGAGAAGGTCGGGTGGCGTGTGCACCGGAGGGGATTCATCAATACGCAGTTCTACTTCGCTAACCTCGTCGAAGCTGTCCCCTTCTGAGATTTATTTTGACCTTTTGTATGAAAAGAAGAACAGAAGAAGATAATTCTTGTTTGTGAAATTGAAGTTAGATTCGCTTAGATGGGGGTATGTTTCCTGTTTTTCTGCTTAATTCCATCACCCTGAACCCTGGCTTGAGTTCAACATTTAAGTCGAATTAGAACTCCATAACTATGATTGATTGATGGGAGCATGCTAGGAGATATTCAGTTTTTTTTTTCCTTTATCCAGATTGAGAGCCAAGAACTTAATCCGGTGGTAAGCTAGTTAGGCCATATTTTATAGTGTTGAGAGAGGGGTGGCGATTATGGATGTAGTAATTGAAAATATATGTAGAATAAATAGTGAAAGGCCTAAAAAGCTCATGAGATTTCAAACATAAAACTGTCTCTATCATTTTACTACTACAATTTTATACCCATAGGGCAAATTTTGGAACGGGATCCCGTCTCTAAATTTTTGTCTGGGGCGAATGAAGAGGGTGTTGAGATTTGTGAAGTGAGCTAGCGCTAGCGCCGACGCTAGCCATCTTCCAGGTGTTGGCTCCGGAATCTATACATAGGGGGGCAATCCCCCTACAGAGTACATCAAAAAAAGAGGTCGACTTGGGCGGTCTCTATTGGCGGTCTAAGTCAGAGCGAACTTGGAGTAAGTTCGGCAGGAGAGCTTGGGGGGGTCTAAATTGGCGGTCTCAAGTGGGAGTGAACTCGGAGTGAGTTCAGAGCGACCTAGAGCAAGACTCGCGAGTTGTGTGAGTTCGCTGAGATAGCGCATGAGGTAGCGGGTAGCGCAGGCGCTAGCGGCTTGTTGTGATCTGGAGGTCTGCATCTGCCGGCTGATCAAGAGAGTGTGCAAGCAGCGAGCTCACTCGGTCTGAGATAGCGTCGACGCTAGTGCTAGCGCGGGACGCTAGCGAATTGTGGAGAAGCAGATTCTGTCTGTGACCAGTTGTTGTTCCTTACTTTTGGTTGTTGTGAATCAAGTTGTATGCAACTTGTATTCAACCCGTTTCACTTGTAATTGTTGTAACTACTTGTCAAGTAATAAAGAAGTGCTTTTTTTGTTCATTCTTGGTGTGTTTGTCTCAGTGTTCCATAGATCTTGAAAACTTCACATGGTATCAAAGCAAGGTTGGAACAAGCACTGAGCATCAAGTACTGAGCAACCAAGATGGACGACGAAGGAGGTTATGCGAGAGGACTTGGCATTGAGTTACTTACTCAGACCAATTACAAGAAGTGGAAGTCATGTATGGAGAGCTACCTTCTTGGAGAAGACCTATGGGAGGTCGTTGGAGGAGATGAGCAAGAAGAAGTCGTAGCTGCCGGAGATAATGGTACAGCTGTGCGAGCTTGGAGGAAGACTAACGCCAAGGCGAAGTTTACTCTGAAGAGAGCAATTTCACCTGACTTGTTCGGCCACATCATAGGTTGCAAGTCAGCGCCTGGCATCTGGAAACCCCTCGATGGGCTATTCAACAAGAAGAATGTAGCGCGACTACAGTTTCTGGAGAATGAGTTGGCGTGGTCCACTCAAGGAGAGTTGTCGATATCCACCTTCTTTCTGAAGGTGAAGAACTTGTGTGCTGAGATCTCGGCTTTGGATGCTGATGAGCCGATCTCCGAGGCAAAGCTGAAGAGGCATATACTTCGTGGTTTGCGGAAGGAGTATACTGCGCTCGTTACTTTTGTTCAAGGATGGGCTACTCAACCCTCCCTTCTGGAGCTGGAGAACCTGTTGTTGTCACAGGAGAGCCTGACGAAGCAGATGGCGGGAGTGTCTATCTCAGGGGGAGATAGCGAGGTGTTGTTCTCAGGCAAGAAGAAGACCTAGGACAAGAAGAAGAAGAACTCCAGAGATGGACCCTCAACGTCCTCTCAAGGAGATAAGGGGAAGTTCCTCCCTGCTTATGATGAGAGGGGGAGATCTCTTTGTTTTGCCTGTAAGATATGGGCACATGGCAAAGGACTGCCGGTCTAATCTGAAGGCCGGTCATGTTGTTGAGAAGGAAGGAGGCCACTAGAGAGGTGGAGCGAGAGGTGGAGGTCTCCAGGGTGGTTAAGGCGAAGACAACTGCTTCCTGGCTGAGATGACATCCACGCCTGTTGATGCCTTAGCTTTAGTAAATTTTGAGAATGACTGGATAGTGGATTCCGGTTGCAGGCACCATCTCACTAGAGATGTGTCTAAGTTTGCCTCCTTGAAGGTATACGAAGGATCGAATTCTATCATCACTGCGGATGATACAGTGCATCCTGTGGAGCAAGAAGGGATGGTATCCCTGGAAGTGAATAGAAGCCCGTGACACTGAAGAGCGTGTATCATGTGTCGGGCATGAAGAAGAATCTCTTCTCGGTTGCAAATGCAGTGGATGCAGGATACCACGTGCTGTTTGGACCGAAGGAGGTGAAGTTTCTGAAGAACCTGTCGTCTGTTGATGTTGACATCACACTCACCGGGAGAAGGGTGAAGGATTTGTATGTTCTATCTGCAAATGCCTATGTGGACAAGCTGAAGACGAATGACAGCACTGCGATATGGCATGAGAGGTTAGGTCATGTGGGGATGGACAAGTTGAATATGATGGCTGCAAAGGGTCTGGTGAACAGCCTGTCTAATCTCTCTTCTTGCGGCGACGACCATGTATGCGAGGGCTGTCAATATGGAAAGTCACATCGACTTCCATTTGACAAGTTAGAGACAAGGTGTAAGACACCCCTTGAGTGTGTACACGTTGATGTGATGGGATCGTGCGCCACCCTTACTTATGGAGGAAATAAGTATGCGCTGGTTCTGGTGGATGACTACACCCGCTACACGTGGGTCTACTTTCTGAAGGAGAAGTCTGAAGTGTTTGAGAAGTTCCAGGAGTGGAAGGAACTTGTGGAGGGGAGGCTGGACCTGAGGGTGAAGAAGTTGCGAAGTGATAATGGGGGAGGGGGAGTTTACCTCTAACGAGTTTGCTTCTTTCTGCAGGAAATACGACATTCGGCGAGTTGCGCCCACACCCCTCAGCAAAATGGGGTCGCAGAGAGGATGATCCGCCATCTGGTGGAGACTACCGGGAGTTGGCTGCATGTCAAGGGGATTCCCAAGGCCTTGTGGGCAGAGGGAATGACATGTGTTACCCACGTGATCAATCGGCTACCTCTGAGTCCTAACAGGATGGTGTCTCCACACTAGCTCATGTTCGGGGAGAAGCCAAATGTGAGTCACATGAGAGTGTTTGGTTCTACCTGTTTCGTGCACCTCCCTGATGCCCAGAGAACCAAGTTGGAGCCAAAAGCACGGTAGTGTATTTTCATCGTCTACGATGAGCGAAAGAAGGGGTGGAAGTGCATGGATCCGCAGACCCACAAGTTCGTCGTCTCGCCTGACGTGGTGTTTGATGAACTGATCTCGTATCAGAGAGTCTCTTCTGTGGTGCTGCCGGAGAGTGGAGTTTCTAGCAGGTGTGAAGAGAGAGACACTGAGGAATCTACTGTGGAGTTGGAGCTATCTCCCAGTGCCCCATCGCCATCTGGCTCAGGGGGAGCTTCGAGTTCGAGAAGCAGGGGGAACAGTGCTTCAAGAAATGAGGAGAGAAGAGTTGTAGAGGAGGACTCTACCGGGGCGGTAGAAAGTGGCCAAGCCTTGAGAAGGTCGAAGCGGACCATCGTCCCGCCTTCTCGCTATAAGGAGGGGAACTTCGTGAGTTTGGTCTCTTGCTTCTTCGCAGGACCATTCGACGAGAGGGAATCTGCCCGCTTTGAAGATGTTGTTGGCACCAAGGAGTGGGACGTGGCCATGTATGAGGAGATGAAAGCTTTAGAGAAAAATGAGACATGGGACCTTGTTCCCATGGTGGAGGGCATCAAACCTGTCACCTGCAACTGGGTGTACAATGTTAAGAAAAAAGCTGACGGAGGAGTTGAGCGGTACAAGGCTAAGCTTGTCGCTTGAGGTTTCCCATAAACCTATGGAGAGGACTACGAGGAGACGTTTAATCCTGTGGCGAAGACGACGTCGGAGAGGACGATCATTGCTCTGGCAGCATGCCGAGGGTGGAAGCTGTGACAGCTTGATGTGAAGAACGTGTTCCTATATGGAGAGATTGACAAGGACATATTCATGGTGCAACCACCTGGATATGTGTCGAAGTCACACCCACATCACGTGTGCAAATTGAAGAAGGCCCTCTACGGGTTGAAACAGGCGCCGAGAGCCTGGTATGGGAAGATTGCAGAGTACCTGCAGTTATGTGGTTATGATGACTCAGACTCAGACTCTAGCATATTCGTGAAGAAGAGTGGAGATCTTCATGTTCTGGTACTGCTGTACATCGACGACATGATCGTGACCGGGAACAACAGTGAAGAGGTCGCGGCGCTGAGACAGCAGTTATCTATTCGCTTTGAGATGAAGGATCTTGGTGAACTGCACCATTTCCTTGGACTTCAGGTTGAGAAGAGAAGTAACGGACTGTTCGTTTCCCAGAGAACTTACACTGAGAAGATCGTCGAGAGATTCGGCATGAAGGAGGGGAAGAGCAGCTCTGTTCCACTGGAGGTTGGGCTGAAGCTTCGGAAGGAAGTAGGGAGGATTCTTTCTGATCCGAAGGTCTTCCAGGCACTGATGGGGAGTTTAATCTACCTGACTATCACGAGGTCGGACATCGCTTTTGCGGTCGACCGAGTTAGTCGGTATATGCAGGAGCTGTGGAAGCCTCATCTGGAGGCATCTAAAGGAATTCTGAAGTACGTGAAGGGGACCCTTGAGATGGGGTTGTCTTATGGAGAGAAGTCTGACTTCAAGCTGTATGGATACACTGATGCAGATTACGGAGGTGACGCTGACGATCACAAGTCGACTTCAGGTCATGTGTTTCTATGTGGAGCTGCTGCTATCTCGAGGTGTATACGTAGCAAGAAGCACGATTCTATCTCCCTATCCACCACAGAGGCTGAGTACAAGGCGTCGTGCTTAGCAGCCCCGGAGTGTGTCTGGCTGAGGAGGTTGGTGGAAGACGTGCACGAGAAGGTCAGTAGACCTACTGTTCTTCGCGGTGACAACGAGAGTGCCTTAAAACTGGCAACCAATCCAGTTTGTCAGGCGAGAACAAATCATATTGAGATCGAGAATCACTTCATCAGAGAGAAGGTGTTTGGTGGCTTGATTGCGGTGGAGCATGTGCAGAGTGAAGACAACGTAGCAGATATATTCACAAAGCCCATATCTACGGGGCTGTTCAGGAAGCTTTGCTCGCTGCTCGGTGTGGTTGACGGAGCTCACTTCAAGGGGGAGTGTTGAGATTTGTGAAGTGAGCTAGCGCAAGCGCTAGCCCATCTTCCAGGTGGCGGCTCCGGAATCTATAAATAGGGGGGGCAATCCCCCTACAGAGTACATCAGAAAAAGAGGTCTGTTGGATCTTGTGTTCCACATCTCTTAGTTTGAGAATAACAAATCACTTTATGTATTTGATCTTGCTTGTGCTTATAGTGTGCAGGTACTATAGTTAAATAACCATATGAACAGGATGCTGATTAATAATGATTCTCTGAAAAGAGTGTTAACGCCCCGCGTTAGTAGTTAACGCTCCGCGTTAGTAATTAACGCTCCGCGTTAATTTTCGTCGAGATGAAATGTCGTCGAGAAGGAGTCCGTCGAGAAGCCAGAGACAACGCCAACGTTGGCTCATAATGCCCGCGTTGAGTCCATGAATCTGCCACGATCTCGACGGTTGCACGATCTCAACCACGATAGTGCACGTTCACTAACGCTGGTGTTAACTCTTAACGCTGTGCGTTAGATTCCGTGCCTATTTAAAGAATTGATTCATTTGATCAAGATTGATGCAATCCGAGCCTTCATTCTATACTCATGAGAGTTCATTTCATCCCGAATTCAGAGAGCACTCCCAACACCAATATTGAGGAACAAGAGTGAGAAGGAGATTTCCAATGGCAATTTTGAAGAAGGACGCTCGCTTCAACTCCGACGTGGTCATGGCGTATCTTTAACATATCCTTTAGCACTCTTCAATCTAGGGAGTCTTTTATTCTGATTTTTACTTTATCTTTTCATTTTTTCTTGTAACGGTAGTGAAATTGCCGCCTTGCGTGTGGCGACTAGGTCGGGTTCAGTTTAGGGGGAAATTCACCGCCTTGTGCGTGGCGACTAGGTCTAGGGTAGATCTAGGGGGTGGCTAGAGGCCTTATCTGGGGATAGATAGGCTATAGCCAACGAGTCCTTGGGAGAAGGACCGGTGAAGGAACAAAAAAGTGAATTTTATCTTGACGCCTTTATTTCAAGCGTTATTGAAATTATATGTTTGTAATCATCTTCTTGAAATATATAATATTCATTTTATCTCTTATTGTCTGAAAGGTTATTTCATTTAAGATTGAGCAAGTAAAATCACTTTGAATATTTCTGCAAAAATATTTTCTGGAAAGATAACGTCCGACGTTAACTATCTAACGCAAGGTGTTAGCAACAGAACCAAAAAGGTTTTCAATTTTTTTAAAATCTCTCAATTTATCTCAAAACAGTAAAACCCTTATTCACCCCCCCCCCTCTAAGGGTGCCATCAAATCCAACACTTGGTATCAGAGTGAGGTTATTCCAAAACAGTTTCACAACCGGGAATAATGGCGCATCATGATCATGCTTTCGTTGAGGGTCAAGGAATTAGTAGACCTCCAATATTTACCGGGACTGATTATACCTATTGGAAAACAAAAATGCGTTGTTTCTTAATTGCTTTAGATAATGATGTGTGAGGTATGGTAGAACAAAGTTACTCTTCACCAACAATTGTGGTTGGAGAAATTACTATGGAAAAACCAAGAGACAGATGTGATGATAATGACAAGTTAAGATGCAAAAATAACGCTAAAGCTATGAATGCTTTATTTTGTGCATTGGATAGAACAGAATTTAATAGAACTTGTGCTTGCAAAACTGCTTATGATATATGGAATTTATTAGAACTCACTCATGAAGGTACTTCACGGGTCAAGGATTCATAGCTTTTCCAACTTGAATCCGAATACGAGAAATTACGGATGGAGGCGGATGAAGACATTGATTCAATGTACGCAAAATTTACCAAGATCGTCAACGACTCAAAAGTACTTGGAAAAGTGTTCTCCAATGGTGACTTGGTGAGAAAAATTCTATGGTCTCTCCCTCCAAAGTTCAATCCAAAGGTAACGGCTATCTTGGAGTCGCATGATTTAAAGAAGCTGCAAATTGAGAGCCTCATTGGGAACCTCAAGACCCATGAGGTTGAACTCAAGATTCAACAACAAGAGTACAACATGGAGCCAAAGAAGAAGGCCTTAGCATTGAAGTCGAATAAGGAAGTTGATGGAGATGATGATGAAGAGGACGAGGAGAGCTTTTTTGTGCAGAAGTTCAAAAGATTCATGAAGAATCCGGAGAGAAGAAACACCTTCCGAAAATATTTCATCAAGAAGGGATCTTCATCGAAGAAAGGAAAAGGTAGCGACGAGGACGATGATGAGCGACCACCACTAGAGTGATATCATTGTAGAAAGACCGTACACATCCGGAGCCAGTGCCCGAAATATATGAAAGAGCGTAAAGAAAAGCGGCACACGGGTAAAGAGAAGAAGAAGGTCCTAAAAGCGGCTACATGGGATGACTCCTCCTCCGAGGATTCAATCGGCTCATCCACTAGTGATGAAGAAGAGGCAAATATGTGACTTATGGGAAAAAGTAACAAAACATTCGAGGATGAAAGCAGTGTCCAAAGTGACACTGAGGTAACTCTCCCTACTACTTATAATGATTTATATATTGAATATTTACAAACATGCAAATTTTTTGACAAAAGTTTAAAAGATATTGATCTTCTAAATTCTGAAAATAAACTTTTATTGAAAGAAACAAAAAGTTATCTAAACAATTAGGGAAAGAAAAAGTATCTTGCCAAGAGTGCAATCACTCATTGGCAAGAGTGAAAGAACTTGAAGAAGCTCTTTTTCAATCCCAATCCATATTGATATTCTTACTAAGGAGAAGGGGGATTTAGAAAGAACTTTAAAAACTTCTCTTTCTCAAATAGAGGAAGGAAAGAAGAGTTTTGTGAATCGGTGCGTTATGTTGGTAACGGAAAACACCGCTCTCAAAGCTCGTATTCATGATTTAAATATAGTTATTAAGAAGTTTGGAGTTGGGCAAAGATCTCTGGACATGATCTTGGCCAACCAATGCCATGGAAGTGCCAAATATGGCCTTGGATATGGTTCTGGAAGCTATCGCCAGGCGTTAACTCCTAACGCCAGCGTTAGCTATAATTCCAGAAACATTAATTCTGTTAATAAAAAAAATCAAAAATTCAAATGTTACCTCATTTTCCAGCAAAAGTTTATCCAAAACTCCAAAAAGGGTCTCATCCCCTTTTATATCGTGTGCCAAATGTCATTTATTTAGACACACCTCAAACTCTTGTAAGAAAAAGGGTCGTAATGCTATAAAGCAAATCTGGGTGCCTAAGGTTTCCACCTATTCTATGGAAGAAACCTTTTGGGTATCCGAATCTTTACTCTCATCTCCTTTTTTAGGTATGTTGGTAGGCTAAGGACAAAAATGACGTGTGGTATTTGGACTCGGGATGCTCCAAACACATGATGGGAAACAACGCAAAGTTTCTTAGCCTTGAGATGAAGAAAGGAGGGATGGTGACATTTGGTGACAACAAAAAAGGAAGGATCATGGGCATCGGCAAAGTGGGTAACAAATGATGTCGTACTCACCGCACCTAGAATGCATAATGTTTATATGATTACTTTTAATGATCTTTCAAATTCGTCTTTAAAATGTTTTATTTCTAAAAGTGAAGAATTAGAACTTTGGCATAGACGTCTTGATCACTCTAGCACCAAGCTTATTTTGAAATTATCAAAAGATAAATTAATTAAAGGTTTACCTATGCTTAATGGTAATTTATCTTCTCTCTGTACGCCTTGCCAAAAAGGAAAATTTTCAAAAAATTCGTTTAAAATCAAAAATGTAATTTCTACTTCTAGACCACTTCAATTAATTCATATGGATCTATTTGGACCGGTTAGCACTTCAAGTCTAGGTGGTAGAAAATATACTTTTGTAATAATTGATGATTATTCAAGAATTTGTTGGACTTTATTTCTATCTTCCAAATCCGATGCATTTCTTGAATTTACAAAACTTTGCATTCGTATTCAAAATGAACTTGAGTTAAAAATTAAATGCATATGCTCGGATCATGGAGGAGAATTTGAAAATGATAAATTTTCTTCCTTTTGTAATGATTTATGAATTAAACATGAATTTTCCGCTCCTCGCACCACACAACAAAATGGTGTAGTGGAGAGGAAAAATAGAACCCTTCAAGAGCTAGCACGCACTATGCTTTGTGAATATGGGTTGCCTAAATCATTTTGGGCCGAAGCGGTTAATACTTCCTGTTATATCATTAATCGTGTCATGCTTCAACCTATTTTAAAATTGACACCTTATGAGCTTTTCTTTAAAAGAAAACCTAAAGTATCTTATTTCCATGTCTTTGGTTGTAAGTGTTTTATTTCAAACACTAGAGATGCATTAGGAAAATTTGATAAAAAATGTGATGAGAGAATTTTCATTGGGTACTCTTCAACTAGTAAGGCTTATAGAATTTATAATAAATGAACTAAAATAGTTGAAGAGTCTATACATATAAGGTTTGATGAGTTTGTTCCTTGTGTAGATACTAATCATACAGGAAACGAAGACGAACCCCTTTCCCCTTTGGAGCATGAGGATGATGAATCGCTTGGAGAGAAAGAAGACGAAAAAGAGGAGAAGGAAGATGAAATAGTATAATATATTCCTCCAAGCGTGTTGCAGTTTACTAAGTATCATCCAAAGGAGCTTGTGATACGAGAACCATCAAAAGGGTAAGTACTTGTTCTTCTTTACATGAGTCTTTTTCAAACTTTTGTTTTGTATCTGAAATAGAACCAAAAAATGTTTCAACCACTTTAAATGATGAATTTTGGTT
The DNA here is from genome assembly GCA_033032865.1 of Dactylorhiza incarnata. NCBI lineage: Eukaryota > Viridiplantae > Streptophyta > Magnoliopsida > Asparagales > Orchidaceae > Dactylorhiza > Dactylorhiza incarnata. Next base: position 13,327,289 of record JAWHQI010000023.1, on the reverse strand, counting down.
TTTAGCTATGAATGCTGAACTAAATCAATTTGAACGGAATAAGGTTTGGAATTTAGTAGAGAGGCCATCTAATCATCCAATTATTGGAGTCAAATGGATTTTCAAAAACAAACTAGATGGTGACTCTAAAATTACAAGGAATAAAGCTAGACTGGTTGCACAAGGGTATTCACAAATCGAAGAGATAGATTTTGATGAAACTTTTGCACCCGTTGCTCGCCTAAAATCAATTAGAATATTTCTTGCATTTGCGAGTTTTAAAAGATTTAAACTATTTCAAATTGATGTTAAAATTGCATTTTTAAACGGGATTATAAAAGAAGAAGTTTATGTAGAACAACCCCCTGGTTTTGTGAGTGAAAAATTTCCAAACCATGTGTATAAATTAGAGAAAGCGCTTTATGGATTGAAGCAAGCGCCACGTGCTTGGTATGATAGATTGACATTATTTTTGATAAGGCACAGTTATAAAATGGGAAGTGCTGATAATACACTCTTCATTAAGCATGTAGATAATGATTTGATTATATTGCAAATTTATGTTGATGATATCATTTTTGGAGCCACTAATGAAGAGTTATGTAATGAAGTAATTTTAGTAATGAAAAATGAATTTGAAATGAGCTTGGTAGGAGAACTCACATATTTTCTAGGATTTCAAATCTCACAAAAAACAAGATGGTATATTTATTTGTCAAACTAAATATGTTCACGATATTCTAACAAGATTTGCATTTGAAAACCTAAAACAAGCTAATACACCAATGAGTGCATCACTAAAATGTGGAAAAGATGAAGCCGGTATTTCTATTGATCAAACATTATATAGAGGAATGATCAGCTCATTGTAATATTTAAGCGCATCTAGACCCGATATTATGTTTTCCGTTTGTTTATGTGCTAGATTTCAAGCTAACCCAAAATAATCACATTTGAAAGCGGTTAAACGTATTTTTAGACATCTAATCAGAACATCTAGATTAGGCTTATGGTATCCTCATAATGATTGTTTTATTTTACATGATTTTTCTGATTCGAACTATGCGAGATGTTCATTAGATCGTTAGAGCACTAGTGGTACGTGTCATTTTATAGGCCCTTCACTCATATCATGGTCAAGTAGGAAGCAGAATTCTGTTGCCCTCTCCACCACCGAGGCCGAATATATCGCACTAGGTAGTTGTTGTGCACAATCCTTGTGGATGACCCAAACGTTAGAAGACTTTGGTGTTCATCTAAATAACATAGAATTAAAGTGTGATAGCAAGAGTGCTATAGATCTCACAAACAATCCCGTATATCACTCTAGATCGAAACATATAGATATCCGACATCATTTTATTAGAGATCATATTAAGAAGGAACATGTTAAAATTAGCTTTATAGGAACCGAATCACAACTTGCCGACATTTTTACCAAACCTCTACCCGATGCACGTTTTCACATGCTTAGGTTAGAACTAGGTGTCTTCGAAATGTCTCCTTAAACCCTACAAAAGCTATCAAAATTATCTTATATTTTAGTTTGCATTTTAAAAAATTGTGAAAACACTTTCAAAACCACCAAAAACATGCTAAAAGAGCCTTCAAATCAACTTCATAATGTCTGAAATTTCAACTGTAAGAAGATCTCTTTCGCATACAAAGGAATCATGAAAAAGATTTTTCAAAAAGCCAAAATTTAGTAATCTGTCTCGGCGTTAAGAAGCTAACGCCTGGCGTTAGCTCCTTTGCTCCAATTTGTTTTTTGAATAATTTCTGGTATTATTTTTTTGTTTTGTGTGTGTTTTATTTCTCTGTTTGAAAAAAGTTTTTTATCTTTGTATTTCCCTTTAAAACAAAATTATATTTCTTTTCAAAAAAAATATGCATTTTCTCATGCATTATTTTGGGTGTATCTCTCTGGCATAGAATATCATTTACTGAAAGGGCTATTAAAGACTTTTATGTTTTCCAGAAAATATATATAAAAAAAACAAATACAAAATTACAAAACAATTTCAAAGAACAAAAATATTTTGTGTGTGTTTATTGTTATGTACATATATCAACATTCAAAATTAAAAAAATGATTGTTATTCATTGCCATTGTCAAGGATGATTAATTATATCAATTAAAGATTAAATACCATGTTTAATTTAACTTTCAAGTTTCTTAAGAACATTGTCTTATATTTGTCATGCCTTGAATAATATCTTAATAATGTGCAAAGAATTTGGTTATAGATAACATGTGTAGAAATGTTTTTACATGCCTCTAAGTATGAGTAAAGTTTTTATCTTTGATAATGATTTTCTCACTTACATTTTTTTGTTAATCTATATATGTTTTAAATCTTATTGAATAATTTTGTAATATAAGAACTTCCTTTGAATCTCAAAAATAGTTTACCTACACAACATTGAATTCTTTATCAAATTCTTTGTTCTTCATGCACTTGTGATTAGAGAAATGTGGTTTAAAATGCTATGTTTGCAAATCAAGTGAATTCGGAGTCCTTAGTCACTAAACTAAAAAACAAATAATAAATGACAAGGAAAACTCCACCAAGCACTACTCACCATCCTGATAAGTCTTAATGAGCATTGTGAGGTTGAGCACCTTGGCTAAAGAATTGTAAAGTGTCTTGGAGCAAACAATTTATACACCACTTCTCTTAGTACACTGGATCACAAAAAATGAAAATAAAGCTAAAAAGTGTAAAAGTGATCCACAAGCACTACTTTGCACCCAGATAAGTCTTAATAAGCATTGTGTGTGCAAAGCACCTTGGTATATGTACTCTTTATTTATGTGCATTGAAATTTGTGGAAGTAAAGTTATTTATGTTCACTTCAAGTTATGCTCTTACATAACATATTTTCATATGATTTGATTTATACACTTGTATACTTTATCAAAACACCTTTATTGAACACATCATTATCATTTATAAGACTTCCACTCCTGAGAATTGGACCTAAATCTTACCTACACTATTCTCTACAATCATGAGTAAATGCACTAGATAGCAACACATGATCTTTTCAATGTTTATGTTTACTTGAAATGCAAATTAACATACATTGTCAAGATATCTTTACTTGATATTCTATAATCTTGCTTGCTAATTTTAAATTCAAATTTCAAATGAACATGCAACTTTTAAATTTCATGCATCTACTTATTTAATTCAAACGCTTATTATACACTTGTATTTCGATATTTTTAAGAGATGCTTCAAAATTGCTTTCGCTGTGTTCACTATTTTTTCTACAAAGTTGTTAGAATATTTGCATAATGCATATATTTTATATTGCTACTACTCTAACCCACCTCCTTTTGATTATAACAAAAGGGGGAGAATAAATTGAAGACATAAGAAATCTATTATTTAGAGAGAGTAAAATAGAAAATGCATTCATGTAGGGGGAGCATCCATATAGGGGGAGTATGCATATTATCACGCTTAACATATATACTATAAGCACTACTCTAATTATGTTTTATTTCTTATTAGTGGATTTGTTATTATCAAAAGGGGGAGATTGTTGGAGCTTGTGTTCCACATCTCTTAGTTTGAGAATAACAAATCACACTATGTATTTGATCTTGCTTGTGTATATAGTGTGCAAGTACTATAGTTAAATAACCCTATGAACAGGATGCTGATTAATAATGATTATCTGAAAAGAGTGTTAACGCCCCGCGTTAGTAGTTAACACTCTGCGTTAGTTGTTAATGCTCCGCATTAATTTCCGTTGAGAAGGAATCCGTCGAGATGAAATGCCATCGAGAAGGAGTCCGTCGAGAAGCTAGAAACAACGCCAATGTTGACTCTTAACGCCCGCGTTGAGTCCACGAATCTGCCACGATCCCGACGGTTGCACGATCTCTGCCACGATAGTGCACGTTCACTAACGCTGACGTTAAATCTTAACGTCGCGCATTAGGTTTCATGCCTATTTAAAGAATTGATTTCATTTGATCAAGACTGATGCAATCCAAGCCTTCATTCTATACTCCTGAGAGATCATTTCATCCCAAATTCAGAGAGCACTCTCAACACCAACATTGAGGAACAAGAGTGAGAAGGAGATTTCCAACGGCAAATTTGAAGAAGTATGCTCGCTTCAACTCCGACGTGGTCATGGCGTATCTTCAACATCTCCTTTAGTGCTCTTCAATCTAGGGAGTCTTTTATTCTGATTTTTTACTTTATCTTTTCATTTTTCTTGTAACGGTAGTGAAATCGCCGCCTTGCATGTGGCGACTAGGCCGGGTTCGATTTAGGGGGAAATTTGCCGCCTTGTGCGTGGTGACTAGGTCTATGGTAGATCTAGGGGGTGGCTAGAGGCCTTATCTGGGGATAGATAGGCTATAGCCAACCGTTCCTTGGGAGAAGGGCCGGTGAAGGAACAAAAAAGTGAATTTTATCTTGTCGCCTTTATTTCAAGCGTTATTGAAACTATATGTTTGTAATCATCTTCTTGAAATATATAATATTCATTTTATCTCTGATTGTCAGTAAGGTTATTTCATTTAAGATTGTGCAAGTAAAATCACTTTGAATATTCCTGCATAAATATTTTCTGGAAAGATAACTCCCGACGTTAACTATCTAACGCCAGGCATTAGCAACAGAACCAAAAAGGTTTTCTGTTATTTTAAAATCTCTCAATTTATCTCAAAAATAGTAAACCCCTTATTCACCCCCCCCCCCCCCCCCTCTAAGGGTGCCATCAGATCCAACAAGGTTGACTTGGGCGGTCTCTATTGGCGGTCTAAGTCAGAGCGAACTTGGAGTAAGTTCGGCAGGAGAGCTTGGGCTGTCAAAATTGGCGATCTCAAGTGGGAGTGAACTCAGAGTGAGTTTGGAGTGACCTAGAGCAAGGCTCATGAGTTGTGTGAGTTCGATGAGATAGCGCAGGCGGTAGCAGGTAGCGCAGGTGCTAGCGACTTGTTGTGAACCGGCGGTCTGCATCTGCGGGCTGATCAGGAGAGTGTGCAAGCAGCGAGCTCGCACGGTCTAAGATAGCACTAGCGCTAGTGTTAGTGCGGGGAGCTAGCGAGTTGTGGAGAAGTAGACTCTGTTTGCGACTAGCTGTTGTTCCTTACTTTCGGATGTTGTGAATCAAGTTGTATGCAACTTGTATTCAGCCCATTTCACTTGTAATTGTTGTAACTTCTTGTCAAGTAATAAAGAAGTGCCTTTTTGTTCATTCTTGGTGTGCTTGTCTCAGTGTTCCATCGATCTTGAAAACTTTACAGAGGGGACAACTGTGATACACTTTTGGCGTGTGGGCTGTATATAGAGAGAGAAAGTGATTTTTGGAGATCAGGAGATCAAAAAGAGATCGTCAGGAGATCATCCTGGATGGAAAGTTAACTTTCCGTCCGAATCCCGGTCCCAAGATTTTTTTGCAACATTCAAAGGCCACAGTTGTTCCATATAGAGCATTTAGGTCTATTTTGGAGAGCTGCAACTATGACAAAATAAGTGGTTTAAATGGAATTTGCTGATGGAGCTTTGGGTAACTTATCTATGTGAAACGATTTTTTTAAATAAAATCCATTTTCTTAGCCTTTTCTCAAACTATTTGGAATCAAGTATGATCTGGTTAGACTGGTTTATAGGGTTTTTACCAAGTGCTTAAAATGGGTTGCTGCAAAACAGAGGGAGATTTTCTTGCAACCCAGACAAATTGGATGAAAATGGAAGAACAAAAACAACAAGTGGGCTGCTGCAAATCTCTAATTAACAACAACAAATTGCAAATCCATGTCATGAAGAAAAGAAAATAGAAGATCAGTGATACATGTATATTATTCAATCACATGTAGAAACGAGCAATTGTTTTTATTTAGCACACGAGTCGTGCAGCCCTAGGCAATACCTTTTATTTTCAGGGTTCTTCAAATTCTCGGTAGAGCGCTAGAGTTTCTCCAAAAAGCTCTTAAGCAGTCATTTACTCCTCTGCACTTGCATGTTTGCAGCTTTTCTCGAGATTGAAGATGATAGGTCTTCCGCGGGGAAGATAGTGGAGGGAAAGAAGAAAAGAAGACTGATGCCGACTAGGCCTGCAAGCGGTTCGGTTTTATGTAAAACCAAAACCGACCGAATAGCCTCGGTTTTTGAGCACCCAAAACCGAAACCGAACAGAATCCAATCACAGAATTTCCAAGTGAAGGGTGTCTGGGAGTTTGGCGCTTGAGATCTCCAGCAATTCACATGAAATCAGATTTTCCAAGCGGTTGGCCCTTTGGGCTTTGGTGGGAAAACAAACTGGAGGTGTTTTTCTTTGAAGTAAAACTAGCATCGTGGCATTGGTTTCGCCTATGTTTGATGTTCTCCCGTGGGCTACGCCCATATGCGAACACCTTACATCCGTGCTCAAAGCATAATGAAATAATATGTATTAAAAATAGTATAATGAAAATGAAACTTGAAGAAGCCGACTAAAAGACATTCCTTTAACCTAAATCGAAGATAAATATTTGCCAATTAATCTCATCTATAAGGAATGAAATGGATAAAAAGTAAACCAACTCAATTTGGGTTACACCCAAGAAGGAGGACCTGTGGCTGGATGTTGATATCAGCTCCAACTTGGGCTCCGTTTGGCGCGGCGTTTTTTCTCCGGTGAGTTTGGGCAAAAATGCCACCGTCATAGAATATATGTTTGGCATGATAACGGTTATGACTGTCACCAAGAAAAGAAAACTAATTTTGAACATAAAGTGGATGGAGTTTCTTAGGCGAGATCGGGCGTTCATGACCGAGAGTTCATAACCACCGCCACCGTAACGCCAAATTGAGCCTTGGTCTTCACCTTTGAGTACATCCACAACATGGAATTGACTAAAAGAGAACAAATCTAGAAAGCTCCTGAATTATTGATATGATTAATTTTGAGATACAACCATACACATTGGAAATGGTTCACAATAGATTTATAATACAGTTATGCAAGGTGCTAGAAGTTGTTTGAATCATATAACACAAATTAAACAATAAGAAAGTAGTATTAGGTAGTTTGGCTCCAATTTGCCTAGACCAATGTGATGAAAAATAGGGCTGAGGAGAGAATTTAAATTTACTTAAGCACCTCACATGAATATCAAAGTATTAGTACATTTTGATGTTACAAGGCTGCCTCTTTATGTAAGACCCCATTTGTTTTCCTTCAAAAACCCAGGTCTTATGCCGAGAACCGTCGCTTTGCGATGACACAATCACACGGGAGGGTCGCCACTACAAAACGCTGATTCTGCCGGCCATATCGATCACAAAAGAAGTAAGTATAAACAAACTTATAGAAGTTCAAGTCTACATCACATAGAAAATAAACTCATCATAAAGAGATGTCCACATGAAATAACTGAAAAAAAGATAGTAATAGAAGGGCTCATGCCCTGTACATCAATTCCTCACAAACATTTTCACTCGCGGAAGCATAATCTACTAAAGCTAATAAGACACTCACGGATCCTGTCATCGGTGCTCCCGTGCTAGACTGCCCCGCCTCCATCTGCACCGGCCTCTGGTGCTACAGCATCTCCTTGGTCCCCTAAAATGATAAGGTCCACCGATCGTTAGTCAAAAGACTAAGCCAATCCCCCACCCCTCCCCCGGTGACTCCTAGGCACCGTGCGGGAAGGATGAAGCGGAGGACATCAAGGGGTAAAATCAAAAGCAGGTGACAATGAGTATAACTATGGAAGGGTCTATTGGTAAGCAATATATAGTACAATGAGTAAAGCAATAGGAAGTAAAATAGTAGCAAACGAGTAGTAGTAATAAGTAAAGCAATAGTAAAGAAAGGCACTAAGGAAAACAGTAATAAGAACAAGTAACCTTGATTTTTAGGAATGCCCACACAAACCTATAGACCAAGGGGTCGTTTAGCAGGGCCTGTCGTATAAAGAGTCCCATAACCAATTTATACGATAGGGGTAGGGTTTAAATGCAATGTATATGCTATGTCATGCAAGGTATGCAGTTTAAATGTTATGTTCATACAAGTGCAACTCACACACTACGACTCTATGCGCACAGACCTTAGTTCCCCCTTTTTGGAGCTAGCAAAACTCCCAGGATACTTTCGTAGTGGCAAACGGAAGCGGTAGGTTGGGCCTCGCCCACATCTAGGTTGGTATCTGCACTACCTACCTAGACCTATCATACGCCTCAACGCTAAGAATACAACATCGGAGCCCATGCGTACTCTTACTGGCTAGTCCACCAGACTTTTCTTTGGTAAAGTGTTAACCACACTTACCGAGTCAAAGTATCGACGTCGGTGCGACGACCATCAACACTAATGACCCACCACCTTTATGCATATACAATATGTTATCATTTATCTCTGAGCCCTAAGCACCTCGGATTAACCTGTCCGACACAATAAGCTTTCGAGCCACCGGCTCGCCGGGCTAACCCGCCCGTGCTAACAACCACCGAGCCTACCACTCGTAAGATCAAACCTAACTAGCCTTCTTAACCATGGAGTGTGTGTGTTTGCATTATTAAGTTAATCTTGCACCGCCATTTATTCCTACACTTTAGGGTTATCCATGGATTTCCCGAGGACTACCCTGTGAGGGGCTCACTACGGTACTAGGAACTATAATGGGATTACACCCCAATGCTCCCTTTCCAAGGCACTTAATGTTATTAGTGACTACCCATAAGCATACCCTTCTTATCATTACACTTGGATGACCCTAAGTATTTTATGACCTTCTAAAGGGAAAGACGATCTTTCGTCGGTCCCGAACTCGACCTTATCCCTTAGCTTATCTGGTACACCCAACATATTGACCCCTAATGGTGACCTCACATCCTCTCTAACAGACTATGTACACCATCTACGTTCCATGCCCACCTAATGATCCATAAATTACTCAAGTTTTATAGTTTTACTATACGCAGACCAAATGAGTTATATGAGTTGCATAAAGAGAGGTACCCCAAATATCCATCCAACTGACTTAAGATTATTACTGGGAGTCCATCATGATATTCTAATACTAAATCCAGAGGATCATATTTTTCCTTATTTAATTGGCATTTATTATAATTTTCCTCAACATTGATCCAGTATGAAATTGAACATGAAGTATCAAATCCTCTTATGATAAGGCCTCCACAAAATTATGGAAAATCTATGAAGTCAAAATAACAGTAAATACATAATATCAAAATTTTGCAGTAAGGGGTTAGCCTCTAATTATAATATTGAATAATCATCCCAAATTAGAAATTAAAGAAGGAACCACCAAAAGTACTTGTCCAAAAATTATGGGAAAATTACCAGACCTTTATATTAATCAGAAAAGTCTACTGGCCAAATTTCAGAATTTATCAAGACTAATTAAACCCATACTAGGGAAAATTGTGAAGGAACCTACTGATAAATAATTACAAAAATTCACAGATCTCTCTAATGCCCTAAATTGTCCTACCACCAAGTTCCATAATTTTCCAGAAGATATTTGGCCCTCATTTATTTAACATATTCTTGAGACCAAATAGATGACTTGTGAATGAAGTGCTAATTAAATTAATTCAATAATTACACAAACATTACCAGAGGTTTATTACATGATTATGAGGGTACCACCAAACTTTCATCAACATCCAAGATCATTTGAGAATGTAAATTTCTCTTATAAAAAGGTTCCCTAAAAATGTTATAACTTAAATCAGAGGGGATAAGTGTTCCTAAAATTCTCATAAAATTTCCTAGGGAATATTTACACCCTATGAACTGATATACCAAGTTTCATGATCATTCAAGGACATATGCCACTATGTCCTACACAAGGCTTAATGTGCAACCCTAAGGTTAGAACTAGGATCCTAGGGCATATCCACCCCACATCACCCCAAATTACTCATGGGGGTGTCTTATGTGATCCTAAACCAGTGGCCAAAGTTTCACACCACTTTGATGAGATTTGGCCACCTAATTCCATCATGTGCACTTTTGACCTAGTTTGACAAAACTTGGGTTAACCAATTATCCAAACAATTCAGTCCCAATTGGGATGAAATTTTTACCAGGGTCATATAATAACCCTAAAGAGCACCCACCAAAATTTGGAGGGGATTGGAGGTCATTAAACCCTATAATTAAATAATATATTAATTATTAAATTATTACTAAAACTTTAGAAATTTTTTTTCCAAAAATTCCCATCTTTGGATATGTTAAGGGTGTAGGTACAAATAACCTATGGTTCAATTTTCAAGTCAATATCATTTCCCAATCAAAAGTTATTCAAGAAATAGTGGCTGCCCTACCCTAGGGACCAGTCCCACCAAAATGGCCCTACAGGGAGCTACATTACTCCTTTTGGGCTGAAACAAATTTTAAAATAAATTTCACACCAAGGGCGACAACTTTGATGTTGGCCACTTTTTCATCAAAGGGGCCTAAGTATTTTTATTAAATTAATCTATGTAATGCAAATAGTATGACAGAAATGCAATATTAATATAACATATACATTTGATCTTAGCACAGATCTTGGCGCAAATCTGACGGGTCCTGGTCGTCTTCTACCTCCAGCCAAGGGCTGAGATTGCCCGCGCCTGGGCCGAATTTCACTCCATTTTCCCGGCCACCTGAGCGCCGCCTCGACCGGCCAATGCCACCACCACCTCCGTTGAGGTGGTGGCCGGCGACTAGGGGTGGTTGGCCGGCCGGAGGTGTCTGGAATGGAGAGAATTAACAGGGGAAAGAGGGCTCAAAATGAGCCCTTTCGGGAGCTTGATTCGAGCCCAATTTGGCTCGAATCAAGCCCCAAACCAGATGAGGATCTAGCACTAGGGGAGGGAGGGAGGATCGGACCTGATTTATGGCCTGAGGTCGCGTATTCCGGCGGGTTGCCATGGCCAGTGCTTGAGCTTTTGGTGCCATGTCCATTTGCACATGGAGAGCTCGGTTTTTTCAGCAAAGTGGGGGGGGGGGGGGGGGGGGGGGTTTCACTCCTCTTCGACCTCTGAAGGTGTTAAAGGCCTCAATTGGAGGCAAGAGGGGGGGTTTCACATGGTAGCTATTAATGGACTTGATGGAGAATTTCGGTTTTATATTGGGGAGTTGAATTGGGAATCAATGTGGCCGGGAGAAAGCTGGAAACTCCTCCTCTCCCTAAGAGGAGATGAATGGTGCCATCAATGGGGGGAGATTGAAGGTTCCTTCTTCCTCGCCATTAATCCCCCCTCTTTCTCTCTCTTTCAAATTGGGGCTTTCTCTCTCCTAGCCAAATTTCCTAAAATTTAATGACCAATTCAGTGGCACCCAACTCCATTAGGTGGTGGACCACCTTAATTGAGTCTAGCCCAAGTGGATTGGGCTTGGTTAGGTCAACTTAGGTCATTTTTACCAAAATTTGAGGTAGAGTTGACTTTGGTCAATTTGACCATATGGGTTGACCCCAATGGGTGGATAGTCACCCATTGGCCTCCCTTAAGGGTTAGGAAGGTCTTGGTAGGGTCAATTTGACAAGGTGAGGGTCAATTGACCCTTAATAGGCCACTTTGACCAAAATAGGGCTAGGGTTGACTTTGGTAAAATTGGCCAAATTGGAGGCCCCATGATGGGGCGTTTTGGTCTATTGGGACCCTAGTATCCCTATAAGGGTATGGGTAAGGTCAATTTGGCATGGTAGAGGCCAATTGGCCCTAATTAAGCTACTTTGACCATTTTAAGGTTATGGTTGACTTTGGTCAATTTGGCCTCTTTGGTTGACCCCAATGGCTCCCTGGTGCTCTAAGGGGACCCCTAATGGGTTAGGGATGTTATGGTGGGGTTAAAGGGTCAAGGTGAGGCCCTAAAGTCCAACCATAGGCTTGATATCTGAAAATTGCTATTTGCAGACCACTTGGGTTTTGTCCTTCTTACCTAAGTTCTCATGATCTTAAGCTCTTCCTATGGTTTTATTATGAACTAGTTATGACAAAACCAACTGGGGGTCTAGTTTTTTGGGGGATGTTACACTTTATATAGAGGTCTTTTGATTAAACTTGTTTATACATATACTTTTTCTTATATATTGACCTATTTTACAGATATAAACCAAAGTGAGTGGCATCAGCTTGTCTTCTTCTATTGTCTTAAGTTATCATCCCCCCTTAAGTCGAGCGTCTTCCGACTCCTATATTTGTATGTAGGTCTACAAATCGAAAGCGATGTAATGGTTTTGTTAACACATCTGCGAGTTGTTTCTCAGTAGGGGATCAACATACATTGTGTCATTTTGCACTTGATCTCGAATGGTGTGGAATCGTAAATCAATGTGTTTACTTATCCTTTCTATGATTGGGTTCGTCGTCAAGAAGATAGTTGAAGTGTTGTCGCAGTATAGTTTTGTAGGATTTTTTTTCTTCTTTTCCTCTAATTTTAGCAAGTATTCTTCTGAGCCATAAGCATCCACAACTGGTTGTACTGAGTGTGATAGACTCTGCTTCAGTCGTCGACAATGCTACAATTGGTTGTTTTTGAACGCCCCAAGTAATGAGTTTTGTCCCTAGTAGAAAGAGAAATCCACAGGTACTTTTTCGATCATCTAGGTTAGCTCCCCAGTTGTGTAGGTCCCCATTTTTTTGCTTTGAAATCGGGTCTTATGCCCAGAACCGCCACTTTCGGTGACAACAACACTCAGGAAGTTCTCCACTACAAAATGCCGATCCTGCAGGCCATATCGATCACAGAAGAAGAAAAATATATTTGAACATATAGAAGCTCAAGTCCACATCACATGCTATATTTAGATCATAATAATAGTCCACAATATAACAACTGACATAACAGAGTAATAATAAGAAGGGATCATCCCAGTATTTCATGTCCATAATACAAGGTCACTCGCATAAGCAAATCTACTAGTAACCACTCACGGATCCTGAGGTTGGTGCTCCTCTGCTAGACTGGCCCATCTCCATCTGCTCTGGCCGCTGGTGGTGTTACGCCTCCTCGGTCCCCTAAAATGATATGGTCCACTGACCGTTAGTTAAAAAGACTAAGCCTCGTTTCCCACCACCCATCCCCCAGTGGCTCCTAGGCACCATGCAGGAGGATGAAGCAGAGGACAGCAAGGGGTATAAAACAAAGCAGATGACGTGACCTAGCTACATGATCATCTACACTACACAGGTGTGTATATATATATATGGAAAACAGTAAGTAAAGTACAGTACAGTAAAGAGCATGTAAAGAACAATAAGTAATAGAAAAGTAACCATTGATTTATTGGAATGCCCATACAAACTTATAGACCAAAGGGTCGTTTAGCAAGGCCTATCGTATAAAAAGTCCCATACCGATTTATATGGTAGGGGTAAGGGTTGAAATGCAATGCTTATGCCATGATATGCAGAGTTATGCAGTTTAATGCCATGTTCACACAAGTGCAACTCACACACTTTGACTCTATGCGCACAGTCCTTTAGTTCCCCCTTTTTGGAGCTAACAAAACTCCCAAGATACCCCCGTAGTGGCAAACGGAAGCGGTGGGTTGGGCCTCACCCATCTCTACATTGGTATCTGCACTACCTACCTAGACCTATCGTACGCCTCAATACGAAGAACATAACCGCGGAGCGCCTGCGTACTCTTGTTGGCTGGCCCACCAGACTTTCTTGGGTAAGTGCAAACCACACTTGCCAAGTCAAAGCATCGACGTCAGAGCGAACGACTGTCCATACTAAAGACCCACCACCTTTATGCACATGAAATTATGTTTACCATCTATCTCCGAGCATAAGCTCTCCGGGCTATCCTGCCCGTCACCATAACCTTCCGAGCCACTAGCTCGCTAGACTAACCCGTCCGTACCTACAACTATCGAGCCTACTGCTCGTAAGACCAAACCAACTAACTACTTGTAGCAACATGATGTGAGTGAGTGTATTATTAAGTTAGTCTTGCATAACAAATTATTCCTATGGTTTGGGGTTAATCTTGGACTTCCCGAGGTCTACCATGTGAGGGGCTCGCAGTGGTACTAGGAGGTACGATGGGATGACACCCCAAACCTCCCTTTCTCAAGAAACTTACTATTATTGATAACTACCATTAAGCAAACCCCTCTTACCGTTTCACTTGAATTACCCATAAGTGTTTTATGACTTTCCAAGGAAAAGGCGATCTATCGTCAATCCCGAGCACAAACTTCCCCTTAACCACCTTGCACACTCAACACATAGACTCCTATTGGTGACCACACATCTCTTCAAACTGACTAGGTACCCCCAACTATCACTCATTCCTACCAAATGGTCTACATGTTATCTTAACTCTACAGTTTTACTATACGCAGACCAAATGAGCTATATGAGGTGCATGAGAGGAGACACTCCAAATAATCATCCAAATGACCCAAGATTATTATTGGGGGTGTGTTATGACATTATAACACTATCTCCATAAATTCATAATTTTCCTACTTTATTTGGTATTTATTATAATTTCTCCAAAATCAAGTAACCCATGACATTGAACACCAAGTATGGTTTTCGGATAAGCTATGAAAATAATAAAATTTGTGCAACTATATGTCATCAAAATAATAGTCACATATGAATTTCATAATTTTCCAGAAAGGTTTTGACCTCCAAAAAAAATATTGACTAATTTATTAAAATCAAGGGTTAACAAAGGAATTACCAAAAATACTCATTAAAAATTACAGAAAAATTACCAAGTGTCTATAGTAATCAAAAAAGTTCACTAGTTGAGTTTCATAATTTTACAGATTCATTTGACCATATAAATCCTTTATTTGATTAAATAGAGCCTAGTGCGCCTTGTGAAGAGAATCATGTATAAGTTCTTCCAAAAATTATATTAAATTTAACAGGTCACATACTTGCCCTGAAAAATCCTCTGACCAAGTTTCATGATTTCCCAGAGGGTATTAAGCCCATAATTAATTTTCATACAACTAGGGTAAATATTGGGGGTTGTGAATGAAGTACTATTTATATCACTTCAAAATTCTTAGCAAAATTATCACAGAATAATATCATCAATATAAACCCACTGACAAAGTTTCATAGTCATCCTAACATGTATGGACAGGTAATTTCAGTTTAAAAGAAGGTGACCTAACTAAATAATAAGCAATTCAGTGGGCACTAAAGTTACTAAAAATTCTAGCAAAATTTCCCAAGGCTTATTTCCACCCCATGAAACTACCTACCAAGTTTCAAGCCCATCCAAGGACACATGGTTTCACCCTTCAATAAGTTTAATTTGCAACCTAGGGTTTGAACTAGGGTTCTAGGGCGCATCCAACCCAAATAACCCAAAATTCTTTGTGGGGGTGTTTTATGTGACATCAAATTAGTGGCCAAGATTTCATCACCTTTGGATGAGGATTGACCACTCAAACCCAAAATGTGCATTTTGACCTAATAACCCCTAGTTTGACCAATCTTGGATTAATTAATTACCCAACCAAATCAATCTTAAATGGGATGAAATTTTTACCAGAGTCATTTCAAGACCCTAAGGACCTCCCACCAAAATTTGGAAGGTTTTGGATGTCATTAGACCCTTTAATTAACTTATACATGAATTATCAAATGTTTACAAGTTTTTTATAAAAGGTCCTCCAAAAATTCTCATTTTTGGATATGTTGAGGGTGTGGGTATAAGTAGGGTATGTCCCAAATTTCAATGCATTTGGATGGCTGGATTGATGGGGGCACTCAGATCAATCTCTGGTCTACCCTTTGTATAGGCTGCACCATTTTGAATGTTGTAGTCAGACCACCGACCCAATTGATGTGAACATAATTTTAAAATACAATAGACCTCAGGGGATACAAGTTTGATGTTGAACATTTTTCCATCAGAGGTCTCTATGTATTTTCTATAATTATTTCTAAGAGCTGCATAATGTGTGACAAAAATACAACAAACAATCTTTTATAGATAAATGATCCTGCCCAGATCTTGGCGCAAATCAGCCGTCCCCTGGCTTTCTTCTTCCTCCAGCCAACGACTCTGATTACCCGTTCCTAGGCTACCATCAACTCCATTTTCTCGGCCACCTGAGCCCCGCTCTGGCCGGCCAATGCCACCACCACCTCCGTTGAGGTGGTGGTCGGCGAATATCGGTGGTTGGCCGACCGGAGGTGGCCGGAATAAGGCTTTTTGCTCAGGATTAAAAGTTCCAAATCTATAGCTTTCCGTGAGCCCGATCCACGTCCAATTGTCCCCAAATCGAGCCACCAATGAGGGTAGATCTAACCAGAGAGAGAGAGAGAGAGATGAGGAGGGGAGGACCTGTGTGGTGGCCTGAAGCCGCCTATTTCGGCGAGTCGCCATGGCCAGATTTGAAGATTTTGGTGCCATGCCTTCCCCAGTTTCCAGTGCCCGATTCCTCCTGGAAAATTTGGGGTTTCTCTCCTCTCTAATCACTGATAGTGGTAGGGGTTTCAATTTTTGGTTTGGGGGCTGTATTCCTGAAAGCCATTAATGTCCATTAAGGGGGAGTTTCAGTTTGGCTTGGGGGAGATGAACAGGGCCTCAATCTGGTCAGGAGAAGGATGGAAACTCCTCCTCTCCCTAAGATGAGATGAATGGGGCCATAATGGGGGGGGGGGGGGGGGGGAGATTGAAGGTTTCTTCTTCCTCCACATTAATCCCCCTTTCTCTCTCTTTCCATTTGGGGCTTTCTCTCTTTGGCCGAATTTCTTAAAATTAATTGGTTAATTCAGTAACTCCCAACCCCATTAGCTAGTGGACCACCTCAATTGGGTCTAGCCCAAGTGGATTGGGCTTGATTAGGTCAAAATAGGTCATTTAGACCAAAATTAAGGGTGGAGTTGACTTTGGTCAATTTGACCATTTGGGTTGACTCCAATGGGTGTCTAGTGACCTCTCCTAATGGTTAGGAAGTCCTAGGTTGGGTAAATTTGGCAAGGTGGAGGCCAATTGACCTTCATTAGGCCACTTTGACCAAATTAGGGCTAAAGTTGACTTTGGTCAAATTGGCCAAATTGGTGGCTTCATGATGGGGATTTTAGGTCCATTGGGTCCCTAATAACATTATGAGGTTAGGGGCAAGGTCAATTTGGCAAGGTGGAGGCCAATTGACCTTCATTAGGCCACTTTGACCAAATTAGGGCTAAAGTTGACTTGAGTCAAATTGGTCAAATTGGTGGCACCATGATGGAGATTTTAGGTCCATTGGGTCCCTAATAGTATTATGAGGTTAGGGGCAACGTCAATTTGTCAAGGTGGCGGCAAATTGACCTTCATTAGGCCACTTTGACCAAATTAGGGTTAGGGTTGACTTTGGTCAACTTGACCACTTTGGTTGACCCCAATGGGTCCTTGGTGCTCTAAGTGGACCCTTATTGGTTATGCTATGGTGGCTTCAAGGGGTCGAGGTGAGGCCGTAAAGTCCAACCCTAAGCTCGATAACTAGAAATTGCTATCTGCAGACCAAGTTGCTCTTCGCCTCAAGCCTAAGCTTTTATGATCTCTTTTTCTTCCTAGGGTTTTGTCATGACCTACTCATGACAAAACCATCATAGGGGTCTAGTTGTTTGAGGGATGTTACAAATCCCAATACATAAATATAATTATTTCATTCCCGAAATTCAGGTTAAGCCCGCAGGATTTCTACCGCAAGTGATTGAATGTAACATCCCTAGAAAAATTAAATTATTCCTGACGCGAAGAGCTCCGGATACTTCTGCTGCATCAGGTCCAGTGGCTCCCAAGTTGCTCCTCCTGCCCATGGTTCCTCCACAGGACCTTGACCAGTGGGACTTTCTTGCGCCGTAGGACTCGCATCTCAGTGTCATCTATCAGGACCGGCTCCAGGTTAACCGATCGATCAGTAGCTACTGGCCCATCTATAGTAGATATTTTCTACTCCGTCCGTAGTAGAGCTCTCCTAAGGGAGGAGACATAGAAGACGTCGTGCAAAACCCACTAACTCCGGTGGCAGCTTCAGTCTGTAAGCCAGGGGGTCGATCCGCTCCATGATCCTGTAAGTCCCCATATACCTAGGACTGAGATTCCTCCACCCGCGTACCCGTGAGACTCCGTGCATCGGACGCATCTTCAAAAATATCCGGTCTCCTACCTGGAATTCATCTGCACGATGTCGCGCATCGTAATACTTGGCCTGCCTGCTCTGGGCCTCCAGCATCCTGTCTCGGATCAGTCTCACCTGAGCATCTGTATCCTCCACGAACTCTGAGCCGAGTGCCTTAGGGTCCTTATCCTGGATCCAAGATAGTGGAGTCCTGCACCTCCGTCCGTATAACGCCTCGTAAGGGTCCATGCCTATGCTTTCCTGGTGAATGTTGTTGTACGAGAACTCGACTAACCACACCAGTCTTTCCCATGACTCCCCGCGGTCCAGAATGCATAGGCGTAGAAGATCCTCCAAAGTCTAATTGGTACGCTCCATTTTCCCATCTGTCTAAGGATGGAATGCGGTGCTGAATGTCAATCGGGTGCCCAGGTAAGCCTGCACCGCTCTCCATTCCCTAGATGTACACCATCCATCCCGATCCGACACGATCGTCCTAGGCACGCCATGACATCGGACAAACTGCTCCACAAACCTCCGTACCAATTCACCGACCGGAGCGTTCTTCTTGACTGGAATGAATCTTGCCACCTTCGTCAACCTGTCGACGATCGACCATATTGAATCATTCCCGCATGTGATCAGGGAAGACCATGTATAAAATCCATCACGATGTCGTCGAACTTCCACTCTGGTGCCGAGAGTGGTTGCAATAGTCCAGCCGGGTTCTTACATTCCGCCTTCACGAGTTGGCAAGACTCACAGTGGGTCACAAAATAAGTGATGTCCCTCTTCATGCCCGGCTAGTACATGGTCCTTTTTGAAAGTGCACAGTGTGCCTCTAAGATTCCTTTAGAGGGGGGACGGGGGTGAATAGAGTTTTAAAATATTTCTATCCTAACTGTGTTAAACAATAAATTCTCTAAATAGTTATGCCTAACAATCCAGGCAGAATAAAGAATGCAGGAAATAAAGTGCAGAATAAAAGACTGGGACAGCACAGAAAATCACAACACAAACACAATGAATTTTATAGAGGTTCCCCAAACCCTGGGTGCTCCCATCTTCTACCACCTTGTAGGAATGCACCACCTGTGCCCGAGTCTTTTGGTCAGGATACTCTTAGAACCACTGATCTTTTGATAAGGAGATCATGAAACACCAGATCTTTTGGTAAGGAGATCTTTAACCACTGAATCCTTTGAAGAGGGATTAATAAAACTCTTTTACAGGAAATAGAAAGAGAAGAAGAAGAAAGAATGTTGTATGAATTCTGTTCTCAGAATTCTTGTGATGGCTGATTGAAGAACAACCAATGTGAAGTCCCACAGAATTTGCTCTTGATTAGTCTCTGCTTTTGATGAAGAACTGCAGAGACTTTGATTGTTAGATTCTTCTTGACTTCTGCTGATTCAGATCCTACTGCTATATGTTGGTGATGAGAAGCAGCTATCAGATCTACTCTTCTCTTAGATGAAGATCAATTGTATTTCTCTTTTCTTTCTTGTTCTTGATTAGGGTTCCTGAGAGATATGGAGAAGAAGAGGAAGCCCTAGAAAATGAAGGAGACGTCTGATAATGATTAATGCCTTGTCTGCCTCTATCTTCTCTTGTCTTTTTATTCTGCCTTTTTCAAATTCGAATTCGTTTCCCTTTCAGATATGCCTTGATAAGGTAATCTGCTTATCACTTTCTCTTTCTTTCCTCTTTAATTCTCGTCTCGACCACCTACAAGGAATATGGTTCCAATAAACCTTTTGTGTCCTCCATTAATGCTCCATTCTATTTCAGGCAATTATTGAGCCGTTGGGGAACGGTCTTGAAGGATGTGGGCCATGAATGAAGGATAAGAGAGACAGCTGAAAAGATTACCTTTTACAGACTGTATTCAACGTAGCGTTGAATTCATTTCTTCTCTTATCGACATAGCTTCGAGTTCTTCTAGGAGCTGCTTCGATTTCATCTGTGCTCCGACTGAACTCTACTAGTCGACGTTGCGTCGATATCTTATCGATGTGTCCATCGAGTTGATCTGCCTAGCTCTGAGCTACATCTTCTGCGTCGAGTGAAGTCGACGTTGCATTGACTTCTCCAGTTACTCCGACAAGTCCCTGACCTCTACTTCAACATCTATTCGACGTTACGTTGACTTGAGTTACTTCGACATAAGGGTTTGAACCACTTGGACTTCTAGTCAGAGCAGCGTCGATATGGACTCGATGTTGCGTCGAATTCTATTCGACCAAAATGTTGACTTAGCCCAATTTTGCTTCCCTTGACCTGGTCCTGACACCCTATGTTGAGTGTGACATCTTTGTTGGATCTTGAGGCGCACTTAGAGGGGGGGGGGAGTGAATAAGGGTTTTAGAAAACTTTAATATTTTATAGAAAACTTTTGATATTTTATTTGAATAAGAGTGAATATAAAACAAAGATAGTAAATCAATTTTATTAAATAGAAAAAGACATGATTATCATTAATAAACTTGATTACAAAATTTGATTTCTATGACGCTAGAAATCAAAGCGAATAATATGAAAACTCTTTTTGTTTTCTATACCAACTCTTCTCCCTAAGAACAGGTTGGCTTTAGCCGATCTATCCCCAGATACGGCCTCAAGCCGCTCTAGCCTTTCAATCCCCAGAAAGGCCTCGAGCACCCCTAGATCTACTCCCTAGACCTAGTAGCCAACACGAGGCGAATTTCTCCCTAAGTCCTACCCAGACCTAGTCGCCAACACGAGGCGAATTCACAAACCGATTACAACGATAAAATAAAAATACAAATTCAAAAGTCTGTTGGAGCATGCGTTTCGCACTCTTCCGGTTTGATAATAACAAAATCCCGTTTATATTTGATTCTATTTTTATTGATGGTGTGCAGGTAACAGGTATGAGATGTTCACAATTCTGATTGGAGCTCAATTTGACTGTATGGAGAATTTTGATGTCGGTATTTTCCAACATCTACTGTCGCCCAGGCAACAGGACAGAAGTTACAGCAACAGCCCGCACGGCAGCACGACGAGCAGCAGTTTGGCGCTGTCAGAATTCCTACAGCGATGTCGCCCAGGAGACAGGTCAGAAGTTACAGCAACAGCTCGCACGACAGCACGACGAACGGCAGTTTGGCGCTGTCGGAATTCTGACAGCGATGTCGCCCCGGCGACAGTGAAAAACTATAAATTGGTTCGTTTTGTTCGTGCATTCCAAGCATTGAGAATTCTAAGTCCCTTCCTGAGTGCATACGAACCAGAGAGCTCCAGAACCTCATCAACTCCCATTTGTGCTTAGAAGGTTTGAGATTGAAGACGAGATCGGACGCGCTTCTACATCAACGATCATCTCGAGTCTTCAACCTTCCTTTCAGAGATCTGAATTTCTAGGGAGTTCTTCATTTCATTTTGTATTTTCATTTATATACATTTCACTTTGTATTGGTAGGGAAATCGTCTCCTTGTGTGTGACGTCTAAGTCCTTGCGTGGCTTAGGGGAAAATCGCTTCCTTGTGCGGAGCGTCAAAGTCCTTGCATGGCATGGTAGGAAATCGTGGCCTTGTGTGCTACGTCTAGATCTTGGGAAGATCTAGAGGATAGGCTTGGGCTTGGTCTAAGGAGAGACAAGTGATAGCCTTTCGATCCTTGGGAGAAGGATTGGTAAACACAAATTGTTAAAAGTTTATTATCATATTTCTGCCTTGATCGTAAGCATTGTTAAGATCTTTTTTATTGTATGTGAATTTCATGATTAAAAAAATTATTATGACTTTTTCTTTAATTGCAAATTTGGTTGCTTAATCTTTAACTTAGAAATTTGTGTTTGAATTAATTTAAAATTTTCATAGTTTGAAAATTTTTATAAGTGATTTTTAGAAAAGCAAAATTTGTTTTAAAAATTCTTAAGTAAAAAATCTTAAATTAAATAGGTCCTTATTCACCCCCCCCCCCCTCTAAGGGCGCCACAAGATCCAACACGTGGTATCAGAGGGAGGTTACTCCAAAACGGTTTTACCACCGGGAGTAATGGCGCACAACGATCACGCGTTCGTTGAGGGGCAAGGAATTATTAGGCCACCACTTTTTACGGGCACAGACTATAACTATTGGAAAACCCGAATGCGGTGTTTTCTAATAGCTCTCGACATAGAAGTTTGGAATATGGTCGAGACGAGTTATACTTCCCCAACATTTGTTGTAGGAGATGTAACTATGGACAAACCCAAAGACAAGTGGGATGACAATGATAAATTAAAATGTAAGAACAATGCAAAAGCCATGAATGCTTTATTTTGCGCACCAGATCGCACTGAATTTAATAGAGTTTGTGTTTGTAATACTGCATTTGAAATTTAGAATCTTTTAGAAATTACTCATGAAGGTACTTCGCAGGTAAAGGATTTAAAGCTATTTCAACTGGAGTCAGAGTTCGAAAGATTCAAAATGGAGGTGGATGAAGAAATTGATACAATGTACACTCGATTCACTAAAATCGTGAACGATTCAAAGGTGCTGGGTAAGGTTTTCTCCAATGGAGATTTAGTAAGGAAAATCTTAAGATCACTTCCCCCGAAGTTCAATCCTAAAGTGACTGCAATTTCTGAGTCACATGATCTTAAGACCCTACAATTGGAGAGCCTCATTGGGAATCTAAAAACCCATGAAGTGGAGTTGAAGATTCAAAGCCAAGAGTATAATTTGGAGCCCAAAAAGAAGAGCTTGGCGTTGAAATCAAGAAGGGAAGTTGAGACTGAATCTGAAGAAAGTGAGGAAGATGAGGAAGGACTGTTTGTGAGAAACTTTAAGAAGTTTATGAGAAATCCGGAAAGGAGAAATTCATTTAAAAGATTTTTCAAAAAGAATGATTTTGTCTACAAAAAAGGCAAAGGAAAAATGGAGAATGAAGAGGAGCGTCCGCTACCGGAATGCTATCATTGCAAAAATATTGGACATATAAGAAGCAAGTGCCCAAGATATCTGAGAGAGCGGAAAGATAAGAGGCACGATAAGAATTTCAAAAAGAAGGTTCTGAAGGCGGAGACTTGGGATGACACAACTTCTGAAGGCTCAAGTGAAGCAAGCGATGAAGATAAAGAAGAAGCAAATGTATGCTTGATGGGGAAAGAAAATGCGTCATCTGACGACGATTGCAGTGTCCAAAGTGACACAGAGGTAACTCCTCCATCTTATGATGATTTATATTCTGAATTTATGAAACTTGCAAATTTTTGGATAAAAGCCTAAAGGAAATCGAGTTTCTAAAATGTGAAAATAAAGTTCTTTTGAAAGTAAATAAAAAGTTATCAAATGAGTTGAAATCTATTGGGAACGAGAAGGTAATTTGTCAAGAGTGTGATCACTCTTCGACAAGGATAAAAGAACTTGAAAACACTATTTCTAAGTCCGATCAAAAAATTGATCAACTTCTAAAAGAGAAAAAGGACTTAGAAAAGGTTGTCAAAACTTCTCATTCTCAATTAGAGAATTACAAGAAAAATGTTGCAAATCGATGTGGCATGATAGTAAAAGAGAATTCAATTTTAAAGTCCAAAGTAAATGCATTGGACATGGCAATTGGAAAATTTGGTGTTGGGAAAAAATCTCTGGATATGATTTTAGGCAACCAATGCCATGGTTCAGCAAAATTTGGGCTAGGATACGTTTCTGGAAGCTCTGGAAGCTGTCGGAAATTTTCGACAGCTGATGTCAGAACCAGCGACAGCTCTAGGTTCAGAAAACCCATTTTTCAAAATGAAAATTTTTCTAAGTCCACACATAAAGATGTTTCCTCCAGCAAGAGTCCAGAGAAACCATTAAAGAATGGTTCCTCACTATTCATTGCATGTGTCAAATGTCATCGATTTGGTCATATCTCGGACTCATGCTGGAAGAAAGGAAAAGTTAGTGTTAAGCAAATCTGGGTACCTAAGGCTTCCACCTATACCATGGGAGGGACCACTTGGGTAACCAGATCTTTACTCTCATCATCTTTTTAGGTGTGCGTGCAGGCTAGGAACAAGGAAGACGTGTGGTATTTGGACTCTGGCTGTTCAAAACACATGACGGGCGATAAATCAAAGTTCCTAAGCCTGGAGATGAAAAAAGAAGGAACAGTGACCTTTGGAGATAATGGCAAGGGTAAAGTCAAAGGCATTGGAGTAGTAGGTAACGAAGAATTTGAAATTTCAAATGTTTTATATGTTAAAGGTTTGAAACACAATTTAATTTCTATTAGTCAACTATGTGATAAAAATCTAATTGTCTTATTTGACTCTAGCTCAAACCTTTACAAAATTATTGATTCTAAAACAAACGAAATTGTACTTACTGCACCAAGAATAAACAATGTCTATACAATCACTTTTCATGATTTATCTCATTCTACACTTAAATGTTTTATTTCAAAGAATGATGAACTTGAATTATGGCATAGGAGACTAGGACATTCCAGTGCTAAACGCATAGTAAAGCTTTCTAAAAATAAAATAATAAAAGGTTTACCAAATTTGAATGGAAAGCTTTCTTCATTATGTTCACCATGCCAAAAAGGAAAGTTTACAAAATCATCTTTTAAAAGCAAAAATGTTATTTCTACTACTAGACCTCTACAATTATTACATATGGACTTGTTTGGTCCAATTACTACACAAAGTCTATGAGGTAGAAAATATACGTCTGTTATTATTGATGATTATTCTAGATTTTGTTGGACATTATTTTTAAATTCAAAATCTGATGCTTTTGATGAATTTGTAAGACTAATTTCACGTATTCAAAATGAACTTGATTTAAAAGTAAAATGCATTCGATCAGATCATGGAGGAGAGTTTGATAATGAAAAATTTATTTCATATTGTAATGAATTTGGGATAAAACACGAATTTTCCGCTCCTCGCACACCACAACAAAATGGTGTAGTGGAGAGGAAAAATAGAACACTTCAAGAATTAGGACGTACTATGCTTTGTGAATTTAAATTGCCAAAATATTTTTGGGCCGAAGCGGTTAGTACTGCATGCTATATTATTAATCGTGTCATGATTCGTCCTACATTACAATTAACTCCTTATGAAATTTATTTTCAAAGAAAACCAAATGTATCTTACTTTAACGTTTTTGGTTGTAAATGCTTTATTTTGAATACAAAAGATAACTTAGGTAAATTTGATGAAAAATGTGATGAAGGAATTTTCATTGGTTATTCTTCAACTAGCAAGGCCTATGGAGTTTATAATAAGCGTACCAAAGTGGTTGAAGAAACTATTCATGTAAAATTTGATTAAAACATTTCTTGTGTAGAAAATACTAAAGTTGCAGGTAATGAGAAAAATGAAGAAGATGTGGAACAAAATCTGAGGAAAAATGATGATTATGATGAAGAAAAAGTACAGAAAGAAGACGAAAAGATGGTGAAGAAGAAGAAGAACAAGGATATGTACCTCCAATCGTGCTAAGGTTCTCAAAAGATCATCCGCGAGAAGTTGTTATTGGAGAACCATTAAGTGGGGTACGTACATGTTCTAGTTTACATGAAAGTTTTTCAAATTTATGTTTTGTCTCAAATATAGAACCAAAAGATGTTGTCACCGCTTTAAATGATGAATCTTGGTTTCTAGCTATGAATGAAGAACTTAACCAATTTGAAAGAAATAAAGTTTAAATTCTTGTAGATAGACCTAGTGATCATCCTGTGGTAGGAGTCAAATGGGTTTTTAAAAATAAATTAGATACTGACTCTAGGATCACTAGAAATAAAGCTAGGCTTGTAGCGAAAGGATACAATCAAATTGAAGGGGTAGATTTTGATGAAATTTTTGCACCCGTTGCACGATTGGAAGCAGTTAGAATTTTTGTTGCATTTGCAAGTCATAAAAGATTTAAATTATTGCAAATGGATATTAAAACTGCATTTTTAAACGAATTGATTAAAGAAGAAGTTTATGTTGAACAACCCCCAGGCTTTATAAATGAAAAATTTCCTAATCGCGTGTATAGATTACTAAAAGCTTTGTATGGTTTAAAACAAGCACCACGAGCATGGTATGATAGATTGACCTTATATTTATTACAAAATGGTTTTAAAATGGGTGGTGTTGATTGTACACTCTTCATTAAGCAAGTTGATGATGATTTAATTGTTTTACAAATTTATGTTGATGATAATATTTTTGGAGCCACTAATGAAGAGTTATGTAATTATTTTGTTAAAATGATGGAAAGTGAATTTGAGATGAGCATGGTAGGAGAACTAAAATATTTCTTAGGATTTCAAATTATTCAAAAACATGATGGAATTTTTATAAACCAATCAAAATATATGCATGATGTTTTGAAAAGATTTGGATTTGAAAATCTTAAACAAGCTAGTACTCCTATGAGTGTCTCTTTAAAATTAGGAAAAGATGAAAGTGGAATATCCATAGATCAAACTTTATGTAGAGGCATGATAGGTTCACTTTTATACTTAACCGCTTCTAGACCAGATATTATGTTATCAGTTTGTTTATGTGCTAGATTTCAAGCCGATCCCAAAGAATCACATTTACAAGCGGTAAAAAGAATTTTTAGATATTTAATTGGCACATCTAAACTTGGTTTGTGGTATCCTCATAGCGATGATTTTACTCTTTTTGGCTATTCTGATTCTGATTATGTCGGTTGTTCACTAGATAGGAAAAGCACTAGTGGCACTTGTACCTTTTTAGGCCCTTCACTCATTTCATGGTCGAGTAGGAAACAGAATTCTGTTCCCCTCTCAACCACCGAGGCCGAATACATCGCACTTGGTAGTTGTTGTGCACAAGCTCTTTGGATGAAACAAACTTTAGAAGACTTTAACATTAAACAACAAACTATAGAGCTATGGTGCGATAACAAAAGTGCAATTGATTTAACTTACAACCCGGTTCATCACGCTAGGTCTAAACATATTGACGTTAGGCATCATTTAATAAGAGACCACATTAAAAATAATCAGATTAAAATTTCCTTCATAGGAACGGATAATCAACTAGCCGATATATTCACAAAACCATTGCCGGATTCCCGGTTTTCAATGTTAAGGCTTGAATTAGGAATCCTAGATATTTCAAACTAAGCTTATCCAATATGACAAATCAAGTTTAACAAGATAAAGAACAATGGAAAAACATCATTTTAAATCAACACGTGGTTTTTATACTTTTAGCTGTCGCCCAGGCGACAGTGACTGTCGGAAAATTCCGACAGCTCCCAAATTTGATTAATCTTCAATTTTGGTCTCTATGATACTCTACACTAGTTATATGTCATTATTAATGCCACAACTCATGAATTGATGCCAAACCATGTGCTTTCTATTTTTTAAAAATGGCTATTTACATGATTATATGGTTTCATTTCCGCTCTATCATAGTATTGACACTCCTGCTAAGTGGTTTAGACTATTGGAAATTGTTTTCGCATGCCTCTAAGTATGAGAAATTATTTATATATAATAATGAGCTATCACGTTCACTTCTTTTGATCCATACATATGTCTTTCTATTTAATATATACACGAATCATGTTTACTTTAACATAATACAATAGCATTTCATAAATACTACTTTCAACCTTGATTTGTTAGCACAACCAAATATACACCATCTTTTGCGATTCAAGTGAATTCGGAGATCCTTGGTCAATTAAAAATTAATATCTATACAAACTACAAAGTTAAGATATCACAAACTATGTGATCAACAAAAAGTTTAAATTGAGTACAAGGATACTCCACCAAGCACTACTTACCTTCCTGATAAGTCTTAATAAGCATTGTGAGGTTGAGCACCTTGGAAAGAATTGTAAAGTGTCTTGTGCAAAAGAAAAAAATGGTATTCTATTCTTATTGAGCTATATCTTCAAGATCAAAGTTGTTTTTATATGCTTGTATTATGTTTTCTATTATTTCATATGTTTGATCAAAGCAACACTTGTACACATCATTATGTTATATAAACCTTCATCTCATGAGAATTGGACCGAAAAGATTCCAAATTTCTAATACAATTGTGTCTTTCTATGTTACTTTAAAATGACATTAATCATGTTGAAGTTATTTTTTTTATTCTACTACTTCATATGGCTATACCATCTCTTCATGAGTTTATTCAATATTATGGCATATTACTATTATTTCAAGACTTTCAATCATTTTCAACACAAGTGCTTCCGCTTACTCTTATTTTCTACATCCTATCTCTTCCCTTAAGAACTACTCATTCATTTCAAATTAACTTTTGTTAATACCAAAAGGGGGAGAATTATAAGTATATTCAAGAAATCAAAGAACAATAAGAACAATTCCACCTAAATATTTCACCTAAACAATACATCATTTCACTTTACTATAACATTTAGGGGGAGCATTCATCTAGGGGGAGCTTACATTTAAGATGAATATATCATGTTATTTTTGTGCACACACCATATGTTAAAAACAACAACCTAAATAGACATGATTTCTTTTTATACGGATTTGTTATTATCAAAAGGGGGAGATAGTTGGAGCATGCGTTTCGCACTCTTCCGGTTTGATAATAACAAAATCCCATTTGTATTTGATTCTATTTTTATTGATGGTGTGCAGGTAACAGGTATGAGATGTTCACAATTCTGATTAGAGCTCAATTTGACTGTATGGAGAATTTCGATGTCAGAATTTTCTGACATCTACTGTCGCCCAGGCGACAGGACAGAAGTTACAGCAACAGCCCGCACGGCAGCACGACGAGCAGCAGTTTGGCGCTGTTGGAATTCCGACAGCGATGTCGCCCAGGCGACAGGTCAGAAGGTACAGCAACAGCTCGCACGACAGCACGACGAACGACAGTTTGGCGCTGTCGGAATTCCGACAGCGATGTTGCCCCGGCGACAGTGAAAAACTATAAATTGGTTCGTTTTGTTCGCGCATTCCAAGCATTGAGAATTCTAAGTCCCTTCCTGAGTGCATACGAACCAGAGAGCTCCAGAACCTCATCAACTCCCATTTGTGCTTAGAAGGTTTGAGATTGAAGACGAGATCGGACGCGCTTCCACATCAACAATCATCTCGAGGCTTCAACCTTCCTTTCAGAGATCTGAATTTCTAGGGAGTTCTTCATTTCATTTTGTATTTTCATTTATATACATTTCACTTTATATTGGTAGGGAAATCGTCTCCTTGTGTGTGACGTCTAAGTCCTTGCGTGGCTTAGGGAAAAATCGCTTCCTTGTGCGGAGCGTTCAAGTCCTTGCGTGGCTTGGTAGAAAATCGTGGCCTTGCGTGCTACGTCTAGATCTTGGGAAGATCTAGAGGATATGCTTGGGCTTGGGCTAGGGAGAGACAAGTGATAGCCTTCCGATCCTTGGGAGAAGGATTGGTAAACACAAATTGTTAAAAGTTTAATATCATATTTGTGCCTTGATCTTAAGCATTGTTAAGATCATTTTTATTGTATGTGAATTTCATGATTAAAAAAATTATTATGACTTTTCTTTAATTGCAAATTTGGTTGCTTAATCTTTAACTTAGAAATTTGTGTTTGAATTAATTTAAAATTTTCATAGTTTGAAAATTTTTATAAGTGATTTTTAGAAAAGCAAAATTTGTTTTAAAAATTCTTAAGTAAAAATTCTTAAATTAAATAGGCCCTTATTCACCCCCCCCCCCCTTCTAAGGGCGCCACAAGATCCAACAAAGACAAATATAAAACTCCCTATGAGGTAATCTGAAGGAGACGCCGAAGAATCGTTGAAGTCCAAGCATGCGTTCTTTGCATTGAGTTAGCATGTTGATCCAAGCCTCCTTCGATTCCTCCTTTTGAATTTTTGTGGTAGATGAGTTGGTCTGGAAATACGGCCCTCTCAGAGTTTCTGAAGTGCTGGAATCGGGCTCTAATCAATCAGTAGTTGGAGAAGACGAAATCCAGCTTTGTATAGGACTGGAAGCTAACGTCGGCGTTAAGAGTTAAAGCCGGGCGTTGACTCAGTATAGAAATAACTTGATGGCTCTGATCTTCAAAACAGGAAGGAGATTTTGCATCTTTGGAAACTTTCATTTTAGGCAACCTTAACGCCGGCGTTGACTTTAACGTCGGGCGTTCACTTTAACGCCGGGCGTTGAGTCAAATCATTCCAAAAATGCTCCTTCAATCATGGTTGCATTCCTCCTTGCCACAATCGTCGATCGTTAACGCCAGCATGAAGTCCTAACGCCTGGCGTAGAGTTTCTTTCTCTTTTTATTTAGTAGGCAAGCCATCCCGTCGATCGGCATCCCATCCCATCGATCGTTAATGACCAGTGTTAAGACCAAACGCCTGGCGTTAGACAACTTTCACTCCTTATGCTTGTGGATAGTGCCAGACCAGTATTGCAGCAACCTGGTGTCATATCTGTCCAAACCTGCATGCTAAAAACACAATGGCAAACAAGATCAAATACAAGTAGGATTTGTTATTCTCAAATTAAAGGGATGCGGAAAGCCATGTTCCAAAAATCTCCCCCTTTTGATAATAACAAATCCAATAGAGATAAATCATAATGATAAATAGGATATGTGTTTTTAGAAAGATATATGACACAAAGTAATCATAGAGATAATAATAAGAGTTATCATTGTGCTCCCCCTACTTAAGTTCTCCCCCTTAGTGTATGCACCCATAAACTAGATTCATGCTCCCCCTTAATCTAGTGAATCCTACTCCATTAATCATTACGATTTATCATTTTATTCTCCCCCTTTGTTATTAGCAAAAGAGGGTGGAGTGAAACAAAACTAGAATAAAGAAGACAAAAGTTGGGACATAACTAAGAGAGGATTAAGAGTTTTGTGTAAACATAAAGTAAGTCATGATCGAGCCAAGGGAGAGAGTAGCACAACATAAAAAAAATATACGATAAGCGTGAAAGATCAACATTCCATGATTTTACCAACGGAATTCTACCACTTGCTTTTCAAATTATTTTTTAAAGAAGAATATTACTTGTTGAAAGAGATGCAATAATGTTTGACAAGCACAAGTGAAGAAAGACCTAAGAAGTGAGCATGATAAACCATGGTAAACGAAGTACATGACCAAAAGAGAACTGCAGAAAACAAAAACAAAACAAATAAGAGTAGTATTTTTGTTATAGTTTGACCATTCCAACAATATGTCTAGACTCTTCACATTTGAGCATTTTAACTTTGAAATTTTTCATAACTAATAGGCAAGCATGATTTAGCATATTCAAAAAGATAATAGCTACAATGTAACCAATTCGTATTTCAAGTAAAGAAAACATTGTAGAAATCATGCATTGCAATCTAGTGCTTTTACTTAAGTTTTTAGAGAATTATGTAATGTTTGCATTAGGATCCAATTCTCATGAGTGGAAGCTTTATGAAAAACAATGATGTGTGCATAAGGTGTTTTGATAAAAGTATACAAGTGAAATAATCAAAACACATGACATATATAATGAAATAGTGACAACAATATTAATGATGCAATCTTATAATTACTTTCACACGTCAAATCTAGAATAAGGTTTCAAGGCACAAATAATGAGTACAATAACCAAGGTGCTTCGCCCACACAATGCTCATTAAGACTTATCAGGGAGCGAGTTATTGCTTGGGGGATCATATAAGCAATTTTATTGATTTTTATTTTTAGTGATCTGGTGTACAAATAGAAGTGATAAAAGATGAATGTGTTTGCACAAGACATTTTACAATTCTTTCCAAGGTGCTCAACCTCACAATGCTCATTAAGACTTATCAGGAGGGTGAGTAGTGATTGGTTGACTTATCTTTGGCCTTTTATTTCATATTATTGTAATATCGGGCCAAAGGTCTCTGAATCGCTTGTTGTTGCAAACACTAACAATATTGAAATAACACTTCTATGTGTGCAAGAAATTTATTGTTTGAATGAAGGTGTAGGTAATTTAGACATACAACGTAATATGTTAAGACTATTAAACTACACAATCATGCAAGACTAAGATTATGAGCACATGTAGATTACAAAAATAGTGAGTGAATGAATCATTGATTAGCATACAACATTACCCATGCTTAGAGGCATGCTAGGCAATCATACATAATTTTCTATAGACTATTTCATTGCACATAATCAGATTAATGTCAAGGCATGAAGATAAAACAATGTTTAGGAAATTTGAAATTAAAATTAGACATTGAAGATATTCTTTAAGTGTATGCCTAAACAATTTTGACCATTTGAAACAAAATAACTAAGAAGTTTTGCTCTTGTGAAATCTTATAGTCAAACCATAGTTTTGTAAATATTTAAAGTAAAACAAATATCAAAAAATATTTTTGATTATTTTGAATCATTTGATTTTTTTTTTGTATTTTGGAATAAAACAACCAAATTAATAACAAAATAATTTCAAAGCTGAGAAAAAAAAATAGAAAAAGATCAGTAAAAATACCATAAATAGTGTTGAGAAAACAGAATTTCAATTTGGCAAAAAGGGCTAATGCCTGGCGTTAACTACTTAATGCCTAATCAGAACTCTGTATTTTGAGATTTTTGAAAATTTTCCTTTGGAATAGTGAATATGCATATTGTCCTTCTTGGTGTAGAAATTTCAGAAAAATTTAAAGATGATTAGAAGCCTCAAAATTGTTGAATACTTTTCCATAAAAAGGTTGTAAGATTATTTTTAAGAATGTTAATTCAAATAATGTAAATCAGATTGCATGAAGACTGAACTAAGAGATATAGAGATCAGATACTATTCAGTATTGTGATATTTGCAATTTTGCACATAAGGCTAATGCTAGACATTAATTTCTAACGCTGGCGTTAGAGGGTAACGCCTGGCATTAACTACTTAACGCCGAGACAGTAGATGATTTCATGCATTTTTGAAAAAATATTTCTTTGATTTTGAGTTATTATAGAAAGGCCTTCTTAGTATATAAATTTCAGACATTTTGGAGATCATTATAAGACTCATTAAGCATGTTTTATTTGTTCAAACATGATTTTTATATTTTATTTGGTTTTCAAATACTTGTGTTTTACAAGATCATTAAAGCTCAAAAATGATAAAATATGCAAAACACAAGATAAGCATGTTCGATCAAAACAAGAATGCATGAATAATATAATCATAAAGAGTGCATGCAAAATATACGATATAGGAATGTCCTAGATTATAATACCCTAACCATATGCCTACACACTAGCCTCGTACTAAGTGATGGATGGGCATGAGGAGCTACAAACATGCCGTATGTTGGGGTGTTAATCCCATATGCACACACTAGAGAACGCTCAACCTAGCACTCTTTCCCCCCAGTGCCTCGCAAGGCCCCACTGGAACCCTCCCCGATTAAGGACAAGACATGACATAGAGGTTAGGTCTTCTAATGCATACAATCATATGCCCTCGCTATTATGAGACACATAATGTGGGAGAATGATCATGGTCATCCTAAGCATTTTGTCCTATGGAAATAATTTAAAGTCACATAGTTATTTTATCTTTCAATTTTTCTACCTTAAGATGGATTCATTATGGCATTATTTGATACCTAGCATGAATGATAATATTTATTAGTTGATAATGCTAGTATGATGAGTTCATATTATACCATAAGAATAATGCATGTCTTTTAAATTAGTAGAATTTCACTTTGTAGATCTAGAATTAAGTGATGATTTGATTTGACGTTATTGATATCAAGGTGATTCTAAGGTCTAGATTTAGTAAGATACATGCAACCACAATAGATAATTTATTCATATAATTATCATGATCACCAATTATATGATAGAACCCAAATGATATTTTGTAGTTATGTGTAATGTTTGAATTAAAAGATCTTTTGATATTACATAATATAATTATGATCATTAATTTTATCACATAGAAATTTTGATACTCATAATTAATTATTGTAAGTGAAATATATAAAACAATTCATATTCAACCTTTTCAAAATATTAAAGAGAAAGATTGTAAGGTGAATAATGAATACAATGAGAAATAATTTTTTAGATTATTTTTGAAAGGTTTTATAAATTTTATCTTTGGTTTTTGAATATTAAACAAAAACATATATATATAATTTTCTTGACTTTTAATTTTCATTATTCTATTTTTCTTTATCATAACATGGTATATCTAGCATAGACATTGATTTCTTCTTATAGTAAGTGATGATGCTAGAAAGAAAAGGTTATGGTAATAAGGTGCAAGGTTATGTAAAGATTACAAGCATATGATTTTTGGAAGGGGACACAGGGGCCTATGACATAAATTTCGTAGACATACAAAAAAAATTGCCGAAAAAGAAAAACTGATATATCTTCTAAACAGAGTTGAATTTTGGCAATTCTAAGGGTCCAAATGAACTCAAACGAGCAAAGCTCATTTTTCATTGCATAGATCTTCTCGTACTCGTTCCGAAAAGTTATTATGGGCAAAAATCAGACAAACGGATCAAAAGTTATGATCGTTTGAAGTTTGCGTCAAAATCTCGCATATTTTTGTAAATTTGATTTTGGTTTTTGTTTAAAAACATATGATTTTTGCAATTATTCAATTCTGATTTTTTCGTGATTATGATTCAACATATTAGAGGTTATCAAATGACATAAGAATATTAAATAAGTAATCAATCACTTGTGCATTTTATACATTTAGCCAAAGACCCCCATAATCTTCCTTTAAATCCCTTTTTGACAACTATTTTATTAGTCTTGATAATATCATATAAGCATTTATCATTTAATTTATAATGATGATATAAGACATTTAAAGGTATTGGATTTAGAATGTTAAAAGTAAAAAGGATAGATAGGTCACTTGAGAGATGATATGACTTTTATTCAATTTCATTCAATCAATTTGATTTATTAATAAATTTAGGCTTAATGTATGAAAAGTCATATTGCAAGATATATATTTAGTGACCTTATCATGTTGGCTTAAGAAAAGTAAAAGAAAAAAAAATTTATGCATGAAGTAGTTAATGATATTTCATATTCAGTTATTTTTACTTCATGCAAATGATTGGATATTAATGAATGTGAGATTTAGGTATCCAAAGGGGACCAAGTGGAATGGTTCCTTTGGGTACCCAAATACATTGTGTTTGCTTTTGGGGAGATGGAGATGAATGAGCCCTTTTGAGTGGAGTTTGTGTTTCATCTTTAATTTTGGGTCTCCACTCATACTTAGGTTTAACATTGTTTTTATGCATCAAATTTCCATTGTAAATATTTTGAAGTTTATGATTGTAATGATTATTGAAAATATCGTTTATAGGAAATTTGTGTAATTTTTAATTTTAAGTTGGGAGAAACATGATTTTGTAAATAAGGGTTATTTTGATTTTGATTTACAAATATTTTGTGTTTCTTACTCCCATTATTAAGCTTAGTTAAGATATTCATATTCATATTCAACTTGCTTTTAGATATTACTTGATATTGTGAATTTACTTGTTGTGAATTTTTGTTCATAATTTCCTTAAGCAAGATAACTTTATTTTCCAATTCATAATTTTTAACTTTGAGATTATGTCTAGCTTTATTATAAGCTATTGTCGATTGTGGTGGATCCGTTATTGACTCCCTCCTCGCACTCGTCAGGCGAACTCGCAGGAACATATTTGTAGTCTTTTCTTTCTGTCGTGTCTTGTGGACAATATTAGTATTATTTGTGAACATCTCCCGAATAAATGGCGGGAGCCTTCTGTAGTTGTTACTCGCTCATTATTTTTGTCTTTATTGCGACTACTAACCCATTCTTGACTAACCTCTCCTTCTCGCATCTTGCCGGGGACTCGCCACCCCTGACCGCGATCTGTTCTCATTGCCTCGCTGCGAGATCTCTGGGGGAAGGGGGCAAGCTCGAATATTGCGGTGCCTGACGCGGGATTTGGCTATCCACACCCTCTGATGCCTAGTTTCCTCCCCACCGCCTTGGGTGTTCTATAAATAGTCCTGTCGTAAACAGTCAACCACCGCATTTAATCCTCTTATCCTCCCTCGTTCTCGCTATCCCTTTCCTTTCCTTCTCGCTCTCGCAAACTTTGTTATTTTCGCCAGCATGGGTGGTGACGGTGACACAGAAGGCCGGGCCAAGTGTGCCTATACCTTCTGCGATCATTCCTTCTTTACTTGCTCGCTAACCGAGAGCGAGTACCGCGCAGTGGTGGCTAACTTCATCAAACCACCCTTTACTGCTCATCATCCAGCAAAGACTGAGGCCATCAATGACCTCCATGCAGACGAACTCGCCATCTCCGCGGCCCACTTCGATGTGGGTCTGCGACTTCTCTTGTGGCCAGAGATCAGCCAGGTATCTCGCCTGCAACCCTTCTCCTAACACTCCTTTCTCGCATTCGCCTAGGATTTCATCCTAACTACTTCTCACATATTTTCCAGCTACTGAAATACTATGGCGTCATCCCGGGCCAGATGACCCCGAACTCCATCGCAGTGATGGTGGGGTTCGCATGCTACCTGCGCGAGGAGCGCATCGAGTTTAGCTTGTCGGTCTTCCGCAAGTTATTCTCCTTTTGTGCGAACAAGGATGGCACGACCTTCTTTGCAAGCCAGCACGCCAAGGTTCACGAGACGGTGAACAAGAGCCACTACTGGGCGCAAAAGTTTGTGTTCGTCAAGGGACCCTTCAGCAATATCCCCCTCTCGCCCGTACAGCGAGACGAGCACACCTACCGTCCACCCAAGCTCGGCGGTCACGAGTCCAAGCTCTTCCAATACATGTCCACCCACATCGATGTCGTCTACCTTCGACGGCACATGGACTCGCTACCCCTATACCGCCTGGGGCAGGTTTGACTCGCGGTCTCTTTCCTTCTTTTGTTAATACCTTCGGCCTTTCCTGACCCGCTCTCGGCATTCGCAGGGGAGAAAGATCTTCCCGTCCATCCCCCTCACGCGAGCACAACGGTTATTTCTTCGGGCATCAATCTCGCAACCGCCGCCGTCAATGCCTGCCGCGAGACCCCAGGCTCCTCCTCCTCCAAGAAACGGCCCGCGCCCGCGAGCCGCAGGTCGTCCCTCAACCCTCCGCAGCCCAAGAAGATGCAGGCTCCAACCCTCACCAAGGGGAAGGCATCTACCGAGAGCTCAGCTAGGGCGCAGCTTCCAGTGAACCCTCCCGCTGACAAGGGAGATGGAGGGACCACCGGGGAGGGTGCGAGCATGTCGGCCGCAGCCGTACCCGCGGGGCACCGGAACTTCTGCCTCGGCAACCGGAACTTGGATGTGGTCGGCGAGCCGGTGCTTATAAGGTTATATTGCAACCCTTCCACATAAGCTACTTTTGAGATAGAGACTATGACATTAGTAATTATACCATAGCCCTTGATGATGCCTTTGTCTGATCCACCAAAAAAAACTTTGGCTCTATCTTCCACAGAGGTAAAGTTCTTCTAGAGGCTTCTTGTTCCAGTCATGTGCCTAGAACACCCACTGTCCAAATACCATATTGGCATTTTGTTGGTCTTTGGACATAACTGCAAAAACACACTATTTTACCTTAGGAACCCAAACATATTTGGGTCCTTGGTTCCTGTTACCATTGACTGTAGGAAGCCTGACTACAAAACTACTAGCAAGATTAACATTCTTTGCTCTAGGAACTGTTGGGTTGAACCAACAATCTATAGCAAAGTGGCCAATCTTGCCACAACACCAGCAATAAATTTGTTGTACCTCCTCTTCTGATTCGTCATTTAAGTGGAATGTTGGTGCTGATGAATAGAATAGCAGCCTGCTTCACAATAAGCACTTCTAGAGATGTTCCTGTGGATGTGCATAGATTTGGAGATTGGTGCACAATCATAAGCTTTGCTTTAGGGACTGGCTTTTGAGGAAAATCCATTCTCTTCCCTTTTGCTGTTGGTGCTGTAGAGCCATGCACAAATGGCCCATTATCCTTCATCTAGATCTCCTCGTGGGGTTCCTTTAGAGCACTCGGTCCATTGTTTTCTCTATTCTTCTGGATCGATATCTCAAACATCATGTATGAGATATTGCATCTCACTGATAATATTCTTAGAAAACCCGTCTTCTCCAAATCATAGCTACTACAAATAGATGATCACAAATAAAAACTCCTATAGCCTTATCTCGTCCATTTTCAAAGACGGATACTAAGCACAAGCAACAACGTCACTGTGTAATGAAGTCACAGTACTCCGAGATCGAATGACTCAACTATACTGAAGTTGGGGCTAGGGCATAAAAAATCGGACTGGTCAAGATTATCGAAGAATAAAATACATGGCGCAAAAATGACTGTAATGGGAGCTCGGACCTAAAAAGTTTGTGTCTCTTAGGTAGGAACGTTTATTAGCTAAAATAAGAGACTAAGGCTCTATTTTTTCGGCCTTTTTTTTCTTCATTTTCGGTGGGAGAAAAAACGTTACCGCTTAAAATATATACTTCTGTGGTAAATCTCCATTCTGCATTTTCAACACTTCAAAACGTTATTTTTGACCTTCAACGTCATCGCACCACATCACTCCATTCTGCCCGCCCCAACTCCCAACGCTCCAAAACGCCAGCAAGGAAACAAACAAACCTAAGAGAGTATTTTTCTGTACGCCAAGAAGGATTTGAGAGTAATTTCTTTCATAGAAATTGACATTGATCAATGTTGAGCTTCTAAGCTTCTTCCTGCAAATTATCATAAGCAATAGCGCGTTTTTTAGCCCGGTACGCATAGCCTAGCGCGCGACATTTTCGCCCGAGCAGGTTTTTTTGCCCGGGCGTGGTTTTTTTCGACCGGGTGCGATTTCTTCACCTGGCGCGATTTTTTTGCCCGTGCGCAAACTTATCGCCCTGGCGGGAATTTTTTGCCCGGGCGAGATTTTTTCGCCCGGGCGCGGTTTTTTTGCACGGGCGCGGTTTTTTCGCCCGGGCGCAATTTTTTCGCCCGGGCGAGATTTTTTCCCCCGGGCGCGTTTTTTTTCGTCCGGGGGCGATTTTTTTTGCCCGGGCGCATTTTTTTTTCACCCGGCCATGATTTTTTCGCCCGGACGCTGTTTTTTCGCCCACGGGCGTTTTGCCCGGGCGCAAAAAAAACACGCCCGGGCGAAAAAATCGCGCCCGGGTGAAAAAATCGTGACCGGGCGAAAAAACGCGTCCGGGCGAGAAAAAACGTATGTGGGCGAAAAAACCGCGTCCGGGCGAAAATAAACGCGCCAGTGCGAAAAAATCACGTCTGGGCGAAAAAAAATACGCCCAGGCGAAAAAAAATACGCCCAGGCGAAATAAACACGCCCGGGCGAAAATATCGCCCCCGGGCAAAAATATCGCGCCCGGGAGAAAATGTCGCGCCCGGGCAAAAAAATCGCGTAAGGGGTGAAAAATCGTGTTTGGCCGGAAAAATCGCATCCGGACGGAAAATTTGTGTCTTGGCGAAAAAATTGCGTTCGGGCGAAATTTCCGCGTCATCGCAAAAAAATCACGTTTGGAGCCAAAAAAATAGCGTACGTGCGAAAAAATCACGTACGGGCAAAAAATGCTCATTCGGGCCAAAAAATTTTGATATTCTTTTGGAAAGTCGGAGTTGGCGATCTCAATATCCGCCCCTGGAGATAAACATTGGATCGATAGGTTCTTAGGTTAGGGTGAATATCGTCGATTTTCCACCAGAAAGCCAATTTCACTCTACAATTGTTGGTACGAACAACATAAATGACTTTCATATTCTCAAAGTCAATAATTCAATATTAATGTCTGTGAAACGAACGGACCCTTATAGATATGTGCAACCAATTTTACGGGCAAACCGAAAAATTATATGCACAAATACAAAAATGTTATGTGCAAACCAATCGCCGGCGATAAAATCATAAATACAATTATCCAATGGAGCTGCATTATGGTTGCTGAAATCATAAAAAGTAGAAATCTTTATTGGGCAGGAGCTGGTACCCGTTGTTGGTTCCAAATATTCTAACTTCATTTATACAAAGAATATTTGAAATCATAAATATCTGCAGCAGTTTGGACTTTTTAAGTCTTCTTTCCCTTTTTTTAATTTTGATGGTAGAAGTATCTCGAGGAATTTGGAAGTTCTCTTTGGATCTTCTCATATGAAATTTTGATTAATTTGAGTGTGGGAGGGTGGGAAGTAAAGTGGTCTGTCTGGGATGGAAGCAGAGAACTCGTCGGGAATGGATGCACAACACTCACCGGTGTAGGGGGTATACGCTCCAGTTAAGGGAACGACATGGATCTTCGGTATTGGGGTTGACGTCGGTGCAGGGGTCATAAGCTCCAGTCGTTCTTCCATAACCTAAAATCACTCGTATATAAGAAGATGACATAAGCTCCAATCGTTCTTCTGGAAACCCAAAATTTAATGACTGCTATGAACAGAGGCTCGACGGCGATGAACATAACAGGAAACGGGAGGCGAGGAGTTCGGTTGAACAGGAGTCGTTCGGCTGGGTTCCGTCGAAGTTAGGGTTGTGCAGAAGTTCATGTGAAACAGAAGAGGCGTGATGCGTGAGTGGTTTGCCCCTATCCTTTTTTTCGTCAAAAAAGTTAATAATTATTTAATAATTTTTATTTTAAAAATTGGTTTGCACATATCCAAAATAGATTTGCCCATAACAATTACCTAAAATAATTTCGTTCGGCTGGGTATATATTCTTTATGTTACGGTCCACGCAGAGTTCCATTTTTGAACAGACCTGTAGGTCGTACACCTCAACTCATCTCCGCACACTGAGCGTGATCGTGCATGTGCAGCGGGTTGTTGAGGTTGGGTCTTGAACCCGCGGCCTCCCAGATAGAGGGACTTAGCGTCGGCCTCCATCACTAGTTGAGGAGCAGCTCAGTTGGTGAGGGAGGTCGACGCTAAGTCCCTTTATCTAGGAGGCCGCGGGTTCAAGACCCCACCTCAACACCCCGCCGCACATGGATTGCGCTCTGTGTGCGAAGATGGGTTAGGGTGTACGGTCTGCAGGCCTGTTCAAAAATAGAACCCTGCGCAGACCGTAACATAAAAGTGCATTTTTAACAGATTTGCATGTCGAACAACCCAACCCATCTCCGCACACGGAGCGCGGTCCATGTGCAGTGGGTTGTTG
Organism: Dactylorhiza incarnata; assembly: GCA_033032865.1. Classification (NCBI taxonomy): domain Eukaryota; kingdom Viridiplantae; phylum Streptophyta; class Magnoliopsida; order Asparagales; family Orchidaceae; genus Dactylorhiza; species Dactylorhiza incarnata. Next base: position 13,286,140 of record JAWHQI010000023.1, on the reverse strand, counting down.
AGGTGGGGTCTTGAACCCGCGACCTCCTAGATAGAGGGTCTTAGCGTCAGCCTCTGTCACCAGTTGAGCTACAACTCAGTTGGTGATGGAGACCCGCGCTAAGTCCCTCTATCTAGGAGGTTGCGGGATCAAGACCTCATCTCAACAACCTGTTGCACATGGACCGCGCTTCGTGTGCGGAGATGGGTTGAGTGTAAGACCTACATGCATGTTCAAAAATGGAACTCTGCGTGATCCGTAACATAAAAGTGCCGAGTCATCATCAAAAGTTTAAATATTGTAATGTGCATTAAATTCTTTTATTGACTTAAGTTGTCACAAAATAAATTAACAAATAATTACTTAAAACTCAGAAGCCCAAATCGGAATCTAGTTGAAATTAAACATGAACGGTGAGTTGAAAGGAGCGGCCGGCGATTGATGAAACTAAACATGAACGGTCGACAATCTGCTAACAGAAAATTAGAATAACATAAACTTATTTTGATAAAAAAAACAATTCAATTATTCCTACATCTCAAATCCTAAATCATAATCCAGATACAACCGCATGAGAGCGCGCACATACCTGTATGATTCATAATTTCTCTCTATATTTTTTGAACACGAAAAGGAAGCGAAACTTTGTTTATATATACCCATATAAACTAAGGGGATTTGGCATATGATGGGACAAAGGAGGATTCATCCTTTTATAAAGGATTTTCCTCCCACCAATTTGAGTTACCTTCCAATTGTTTTGAGTTTTTTTCATCAATTCCAATTGTTTTGAGTTTTTCATCAATTGATGTATATGATAAACACCTGCAATTAAACACAAAGAAAGCTAAATGAAATGAATATAAATGAATAAATTTTCAACATATGCTTCAATACTATAGTATATTTTGGTTGGGCATATTTCGCCATTGAAGTTTTGAAAAAATGCGAACTATTATTTGCCCATTTGGGCAACTTTGTTTTGAAGCACAACCAAAAATTGATCTTTTATGCTTAACTGTGTCCGCAGAAAGACCACGCTGCTACTAGCAAAATTGTCTTCCCAGCTCTAAGTCCAACCACTCCATCTTCAATCGCAACCAGCATCTTGAACGGGCCATAAGTAGGGTGCAACTCGGATTGGTTCAGTTCGGTTCCACCCGAAACCAAGAACCGACCCATATAGCTTCGGTTCCAAAGTTTTGGAACCAGAACCGACCCGTGGTTCTAAATTATGGAACCGGATCCGAACCGTTTGGTTCGGGTCGGTTCCGGTTCGGTTCTCGGTTCTATACTCATTGTTTTAATTATTGCAATCTTGTCTAATTCTTACTTCATTCTAAAAAAATACTATTAATACTAAGAATATCAAAGCATTATTTAATACCAAGTACTAACAAAGTAACATTAATATTGTTAAATGTTAATGCAATCATGCCAAATTTGCACTAAGATTAAAAGTCAAAGCATCCAAAAATACATTCTGGGGACTAAACCATGTATTGTTGGCAGAGGGACTAAACCACATAGTATTTCTTCACTAATATATATTTCGTGTATCAAGTTTGATTTGCCCACACTTGACATTGCCACACTATGAAATAAATTTGATGAAATAAACTAGATGAAATGAACATGAGATACCTTCCTGAAATTGAAAGCTTTGGTGTTCTACCAGATTGAACCAACTAGAAGCATGTAGCAGACTCCAGAAAATTAGAGAGAAATTAGTAAACATTAAAATCCATAAAACATTTGTGCAGTTTTCTGGACTATTACTGCTAAGTTGTCAAATTTCTGCTAAGTTTTCTAGACTATTACCACTTACCAGCGCATAAAATATTAGTGCATTTGTGCAGAAATTTCTGCTAAGTTTTCTATGAAACGGTGCTCGAAGCATCCGAGTGAACATCAAGTTTGGAATGAACTACCCGTTGCCCCCAGCGAGGGTATTTATAGGCGTAACCCTAAATCCCCGACGACCCGTTAACGGACCCGTTAGGGTTCCGTTTAACATATGATACACGTGCTAAATATACCTTAACATTCTCCTCCTATATTGTAGCAATTGTATCACATAACAGGTTAAACAAAACATATTAGTTAGATAACGACAGAATGAGTTTCAGATTAAAAACAACAAGAGTTTTAGATCAAACATCTAAACTCAAACAGGTTCCAAACATGCAAAAGCTAAAGCAGAAGCAAGAATAGTAATCTGAAAAACAGAACTCAAACAGGTGACGGGTCGGTCTACTCAAACAGCAGATCATCTCCATCTATGTCGAAATCCACTTTCTCTCCTCCAGACTTCAATTGATCTGCATTTAAACATTTGAATGTCATGAGAACAAACTCAATGAATCCATACATATGCATATCAAAAGTAAAGTGATTAGTTCTTACAATTTAGAACATAATACTCTAACTAGGAAGAAAGACTCACATGTCCGCATCTCTTATCTAATTTATAGAAAATTAGAAATTCGGTTTCATAGAACCAAGCTATGTTCCTTCGATTATTAAGATTATTACCAAACGTTTCACAATTGTATTATATCATCAAGTTTGGAATGATACAACAAGTTGTGACCAATATATCATCAAGTTTGGAATGATATAAGTAATAATCATAATATCAGGACGCATATTAGTAACTTTAGTACTCATTTTTGAAATGATACCCAATTCAGCCTTTGAAAAGAAGTAGTTGTGTAAGTCATCAAGTTTGGAATGACTAGCAACTAAACAATCTCAGGATTCATCAAGAAACATCTGGAATACTTCAGTGTACTCAGTCTAGATGCGTGAATGTAGGCAGTCTCGGTTCTAAAATCTTAAACAAACATAGGTATTAAGTCCCACTAAATAGACTTTAATCCCATGTCCCCCGATGTTTTAGATGTAAGAACCTTGCATAAGCCCTTGGTAAAGACATCTGCTACATTATCTTTTGATCTCACGTCCAAGAGGGAAATGATCCCTTGATTGGTGAGATAGGTCAACCAGGCCTGTTTCATCCGTAGTTGCCTTCGCTTACCATTGAACAGGGAATTAGTTGCAATGGTTTTTGTGGCTTGATTGTCACAAAATATCGAGATAGAGTTCATTTTCAGACTCGTCATTGGAATATCCATAACCAAATCTCTGACCCACTCTGCTTCTTCGGCAGCTGAAGCAAGAGCATAGAGTTCGGATTCCATAGAGGACAGTGCTATACACGTTTGCCTCTTAGATTTCCAAGCTACTGCGGCTCCTCCTAGGGTAAACACATAACCACTAGTGGACCTACTATCACCAACGTCTGAGCACCAGGAGGCGTCAGAGTACCCTTCAAGCACAGGAGAGTGTCCACTGTAACATAAAGCATACTGCTCAGTACACTTTAAGTATCGCATTAGCCTTTCCAAGGCGTCCCAGTGGTCCTTTCCAGGGTTACTAGTGAATCTACTCAACATGCCGACCGTAAAGGCTATGTCGGGTCTAGTGCAAGTAGTAGCATACAGGAGACTACCAATGAGTTTGGAGTAATCCAACTGTCGAATAGGTGAACCATCATGAGGTTTCAGTCTATTATTATAGTCATATGGAGTCTCAATCTTCCTGCACTTATCATAACCCCACTTTTCTAGTAGAGTTCGGATGTAGTGACTCTGGCTGAGGGTGATTCCCTTATCCGTAAAGTTCACTTCCATGCCTAGGATGGTCTTCACCACACCTAAGTCAGTCATGCTAAATTTTGACTTCAAGGTAACCTTAATGTCTTCCACCTCAGACTGATCAGTACCCAGTATTAGCATGTCATCAACATACAAGCAGATTATAGCGACGTAGTGAGGACTTGTCCGTATGCACAGACATTTATCTGAAAGGCTGGATTTAAAATTCAGGCCTTTTACGCAAGTGTCAAACTTCTCGTGCCATAGCTTTGGTGCTTGCTTCAATCCGTAGAGTGACTTAATCAACTTACAGACCTTGGTTTCTAGACCTTGTACGACAAACCCTTCAGGTTGACGCATGTAGATCTCTTCAGTTAGATCTCCATTTAAAAATGCAGTCTTAACATCCATCTGATGAACGGCGAAATGTTTAATAGATGCGATAGCGAGAAGAACCCTGATCGTTGCAATGTGACAAACATGTGAGTAGGTATCAAAGTAGTCAACTCCACTCACTTGAGTGAAGCCTTTGGCAACAAGACGTGCTTTGTACTTAGCGATACTCCCATCTGGATTCAGTTTCTTCTTAAGAACCCACTTGCTCCCAATGGTCTTAGCTCCTTTGGGTAGGTCAACTAACGTCCAAGTGTGGTTTTCCATGAGAGAGTGCATCTCATCATCAATGGCTTCTTTCCATAACAAGGAATCCCTGGATCGCATCGCTTCCTGATAGGTGGATGGATCAGCTTCAACGTGGTAAGTAACAAAATCTGTACCGAAGCTTTTAGGAACACGTTCCCTATTAGATAGCCTAGTGGACTCTAGGGCACTAGTGTGAACTGGCTCAGTGTCAGGGAGTCGTAGTTCCGTCCCAACGAGGGTATCAGACCTGGTGCCTGCAGACCGGGAAGAGTCAAGTTCTTATCTCTAAGAAACTTATCCTCAAAGAACACAGCATCTCTAGACTCAATAACCGAGTTGGTAGAGAGATCTAGAAATCAGTCTGCAGCACTGTCCACCGCACATCCTAAGTAGACACAAGTGTTCATCTTAGGTCCTAACTTAGATCTCCTTATGTCAGGTATCCTAACATAGGCGATACAACCCCAGGTTTTGAGGTGATCAAATCTGGGCGGTCTCTTAAACCAAAGCTCATACGGGGTTTGCTTCAATTTAGCATGAGGAACCATATTTAGGATGTGATTCGACGCGAGGGCTGCTTCTCCCCAATAAGCGGCAAGCATACCGGCAGTCAACAACATAGAATTCAACATCTCTGTTAAAGTTCTATTTTTCCGCTCGGCAATACCGTTTGACTGGGGCGAATAAGGGGCAGTGGTTTCAGGTATTATGCCATGGCTGGCAAGAAAATCCCTAAACTCACCCGAGACGTACTCACCTCCTCGATCACTCCTAAGTCGTTTAATTTTCAAATCCAACTGGTTCTCAACCCTATTTTTGAAAATTTGAAATTTTTCAAAAGCTTCATCTTTTGATTTTAAGAGATAGATGTGAGTATATCTAGAGAAGTCGTCGATAAATGTTATCAGGTACTTCCGACCACCACGTGTGACAAAATTTTTGTAGTCACAAATGTCGGAGTGTATCAACTCTAGTAAACGTGTACTCCTAGACACCTGACTGAATGGTGTTCTGGTTATCTTAGTTTGAGCACATATCTCACATTTGTCGAATTTGGTTTTAGTGTTTAAGGGGATGTTGTGAGTTCTAGCTAGCAGGAGTAGTTTTCTATAGTTGACATGTCCTAGTCTTACGTGTAGAGTCTTAGGATCAATCAAATAGAACTAACCTGATTAACTACTTCGTGTGCTAGACTCAGACGATACATTCCGTTGACTACGTACGCACAACCAAAATAATGTGAGTTAACCATGAAGGTCACCCTACCACCACTAATGTTAAAAGACATACCTGCATCGCTTAACAAACTAATCGATATTAAATTAGCAGCTAATGTAGGAATGTATTTAACATCTTTCAAAATTAAATGCGTACCTGAAGAGAGGAGCAGATCCACGGTCCCGGTCTGGAGTACCTCAGTAGTGGCTCCATTTGCCACTGTAACTGTCTCAGAGGCTGGAGTGGCATCCTTCAGCAGTGCGGAGTTGTTGCAGACGTGGCAAGTCGCCCCCGAATCCAACCACCAGTCAGTACTGGCCTGAACGTTCCCAACTTTGGCAACAAAGTGGGAGGGCGCAGTCTGATGGAGCATATGTGCTCTGTTATCAGGCTTTGGTGGGTTAGCATCGGGCTTCTTGGGTTGCCTGCACTCAGAAGCGCAGTGACCCCACTTGTTGCAGTTGTAGCACTTGACTTTGAACTTCTTGATCTTCTTGCTGGTGTCTACGACTGCGGGTGCACTGGGGGGAGGTCGAGTCCGATCAGATCGAGGCTTCCTCTTCGGGTGTGTGACCATATTAGCAGCAGATTGCTGCTTGCTCACCACCTCCTTAACATGCATCGTCCGATTCTCATCCTCAATGCAGATGAACCGCTTGAGTTCTTTCAGACTGACCTGAGTCTTCTTGCGATACATCTCCGTCTTGAAAGAGTACCATGCTGAGGGGAGCTTGTAGATGATGGCACCAGCAACAAACCCATCTGGCAGAGTGATACTTTCACTGTTGAGCTTGGCCACCAAATTCTCCAGGTCTGCAATCTGGGGAAGGATTTCCCTGTCCTCTGTGAAGGTGAATCCCATGAACTTGTCCACCAGATGCGTCTTGGACATGTTCTCCTCCTCCTTGAACTGATCTTCCAGCGCATTCCAGATCTCTTTCGCTGTTTTCAGTTTTCCAAACGTCTCGGCAAGTGAATTGGAGAGACAATTCAGGAGATAATCGCGACAGAAGTCTTCGTCGCTGATCCACTGTGCCTCATCATCTCCTCCTTTGACATCTGCGAGATGAGACTGCAGTGTATAAAAAATATTCAAATATTTCATACCAAACTGCGTATTCCGCTTCCAGGCACTGAACTCTGAGTGGGAGAACTTCTCCAGCTTTATCAACGGCACAGGAGAGGACAGACTGCTGCTCTTCGAAAGCGAGGCCATCTGGAGGTGGCGGATGAAACACGGAAGAACGGACCTCCACAAGCAAAATGGGCTATCGCCTGGCGGTAGCAGCAGGGGAGGTTATCGCCTGGCGTTACCGCTAGCGCAGGCGGTAGTGGCGGCAGTTACGCACACGATCTTCTCGGCGGCAGTGGCGGCGACAAACTCTCCTTCACAGATCGACGGCGACACTGCACTGTACTGCTTGCGGCGCACTCCAACGGCGGCGGCGCACTTCACTGCACTAGAGCAGCACTTCAGCGGCTCTTAACTGGATCAAGAGCAGCGGCGGCTGCGCTTCCTTCTTCGAAACGCAAGTCGCGTCGACTGCTTCCTCATTCGAAACGCAAGGCGTCGCTTGAGAACCGACTGGGAGAGCACGCGACCGATCGGCAGCGACAAGGATAGGAAGAAGATGCGACCAATCTCCTCCTTCTTCACAGCGACAAGCGGCAGGAATGGCGACAGAGTCGCTAGGGCATAATCGGGATGGAGCGGCGGCAGATCACTGGCAATCGGGAGGCTCCTTCGACTCCTGCGAGCGACGGGATCGGGAGGGAGCGACAATGGCCGTTCCCCTTCCTCTCAGGCGCGATCCTTGAATAAGAAGCGGGATCGTCTTCCTCTATCTCAGCGAGAAGCACGCGGGCGATAAGAAAAATCGCGTGAACAGGGAGCGGTTACTGGAGAAAAACCGCTCGGGAGCGACGGGAGATGGGGGCTAAACGCTCACGAGAGAAAAAAAAAACTTCGAGAATGAAACGGTGCTCGAAGCATCCGAATGAACATCAAGTTTGGAATGAACTACCCGTTGCCCCCAGCGGGGGTATTTATAGGCGTAACCCTAAATCCCCGACGACCCGTTAACGGACCCGTTAGGGTTCCGTTTAACCTATGATACACGTGTTAAATATACTTTAACATTCTAGACAACACACAGAATTACAACTAGTAGTCAAATTTCTCTAAGAAGAAAACTCCAAAAAACTGCACAAATTAATAGTCCGAGAGAGAGAGAGAGGGGGAGAGAGAGAGAGAGAGAGAGAGAGAGAGAGAGAGAGAGAGAGAGAGAGAGAGAGAGAGAGAGAGAGAGAGAGAGAGATGGCTGTGAAGGGGGAACTCACTGAGTCACGGGTTTGATTCTTACCTCTCGCCGCTCTCGGAGTCTCGTCGGCCGTCGGGGGAGGAGCGCTCAGCCACTCACTCGCTCAGAAATCAGAATCAGCGATTCAGCGTCGTGGGGCACGGGAAAGGTCAGAAATCGGGAGCTAGGGTTCAGCGCTGGAATCGTGGAGACCGGAGAAAGGAGAATAGGAGATAATTTATTTTCTTATCACCAGCAGCAGCCACGGCTAAATTATACATCTAAATTTTTTATTACTTATACGGGTCGGTTCTCGGGTACTCGACTGTAGGAACCGAGAACCGACCCGAACCGACGGTTCTCTTAATTCTGGATCCAAACCCGAACCGATCAACACCGGAACCGACCCGAACCGACCCGAACCGACCAATTCGGTTCGGTTTTGGTTCGGTTCTCGGTTCTTCGGTTCCTTTTGCACAGGGCTAGCCATAAGTAACAAAAACTAAAGGAGAATGACCTTTTCCTTCCAAAGCTATGAAACTTGAATCATAAGGTCAATAAAATTAAATAATTGTTAATAACTATTATATATAATTTCCTTTAAATAGTTAAATATATTGCATAAGAGTAATGTTAAAAGCACACTGATATTGACTATTTACAGTCAAATTATATTTACAATTCAAAATTTTTATGCACTGACATGTTATTGGCATGCCAAAAACAAATTATAATATTTGCACGCCCATTTGAACTTGTTATCCCTGATCTTAGCTTGGATAGAACTTGTTATCCCTGATCATCAACTTAGAAGAATGATGTCTGAACACTCACCTCAAACTAAAACAGATTATCACACAGAGAAAATCTTCAAATGCTTATATTTGGAGAGAAGTGAATATTTGGAGAGAAAAGCTTCAAATGCTTATTTTTAGAGTCAAACCCTTGGAGGTACTTGCGGTGGATGATATGAGATAGTTGTGGTAGGTGGCATGAGATGGTCGTGGTGAGTGTGAGTTGAAAATTGGCATTAAACCCATGTCAAATTCTATGGTAAAACAAAAATAAAACAAAAATAACTCAGCAGGAATCGGGGTTGCGACGTCGAGAAGATGGGGATCAGGGTCGCGATATTTAGAGCGTTTAGAATTTTAGAGTTTTTTAGGATGTTTGATGGTGTGGAATATCGATTTCGAATGTGCTTTTAACACCGTTCATTTCCAAACCACGAATGAACCCTTTAATTACTGTTTACTAAATTAGACTTTGCTTGCACGTGCTAGATAAACACCACCATGTGCCCTTTCTCTCCCTCATAATTCACGTGGCCATACATTAAAAATAATTCATTTAGAATAAACGATTATGAAAAAAATGTGAATTTGAAAACCACCTGTGGATAATAAGAAACATTTATTTTATTTTTAGTGTTTATCAGAGTCAAGATCCAAATTAGATCATGCTAGCATTTTCACTATTTAAAACTAGTTGAGAAGGTCAAGGAACTATTGTCAACTTGCCTCCAGCTTCTAGAGGTGAGACAATGGAAAAGTCAACTGTTTGCCATACTTTTTTGCCTAAATCCAGCCTTTTGCCTCTGTCGGCGGGCTCCGATTGGAAGAGAAGTGACGGTTGCTCTTGGTGAGAAATATAGTTCCCGCACTTCGGTAAAAATGAAGTTCAAAATGAAGTTTTGACGTTTCCCACTTCACCGGAGCTCCAAAAAATATCTCTAATGTTGGTGCTTTGGGGGTCTGTTTGTTTCAGCGGTGAGAGTTGGAGCTAGCGGTGAGAGCATGAGTGTTAGTAATGAAGGGTGGAGAATGAAGGGGGTGACTACGTTTAAAAAAAAAAAGGCAAAATGACATTTTGGAGCGTTGGTGGTTAGAATTGGATGATTAATTTTCAAATAGATTTTTGTTAGCTGCGGTGTTTCCCCCAATAGAGATGGACCAAAAAACCATCACATTGAAGGTCAAACAAACATGACAAAATCAACCTTCGTGTCTGGGTCATCACTACTTGTTCGATCTTCTTAGGGTCTGTTTGGCACAGCGGTGGCGGTCGTGGATACAGTTGATCTTCGTTTGGAACGACTTATTTGTTCAGATGAGTTGGGTCAAAAACGCCGTTATCATAGATTATATGTTTGGCAAGACAGGTTATGACCACTACCAAGAAAAAACTAGTTTTGAGCATAAAATGCATGAATATTTTTTGGGTGAGATCGGGAGTTCGCGAACGACGGTTCATGACCACCGCGTTCACGACTGCCACCACCACGTACGCCAAACGAAGCCTTAGGCGCCATTAATTAAGGTATGGTTCATGCGGTCATAACCGTTTGACCGGTGAAAATAAGTCCCCCCAAACGAAGCCTTAGTTAGGTGAGGTCGGGCGTTCACGAATGACAATTCAAAACCACCACATTCATAAAGGCCACCACCGTGCCAAACAGAGCCTTAATGTATGTTTTGTCATGACAACAGTTATGACCGCCGCCCAAAAAAGAAAACTAGTTTTCAACCAAAATGTTGATGAAGTTCCTTAGGTGACCGCCCAGTCGCACGCAACCGCGCACGGTACCTCTCGCACCCCGTGCGCGGTACCCGACACGTGACCGCACACCGGCATCCGCGCGCGCGTCTGGTACCGACCGCTCCCCCTTGCCTCGCGCCGCCCGTTGCACTCCTTGCGCCGTCCTTGTGAAGCCCCGATCACGCTTAGCACCGCTAAGTCCTTAACGTGCCTTTAATCCGCGCGCACTTGAACATTGCAAAGTTCATAGCGCGCGCGGTTGCTAACTCCACTGTCCTTCTTAAGATTACAGGATTCACACATTGCAATCGGAAATTATCAAGGAAGCTGCTCGAAGTGCCCGAAGAGCCCGAAGTGCCCGAACTGACTGGGGGGGGGGGGCGAAATTTTCATATTCAGAAAGTGACGACCAGTGTGATCTCGATCAACGGTCGAGATCGGCTCGTCAGGTGGTTACGGTGGTTACAACGACGAAATTACCGGGTCGCCCCCAGCCAAATCTCTAAAAGTGACCCTGAACCTTCATTTGAAGGGATCTGACACTTTGCATCCGAGAGAGCTCCTTGAAGAATTCCTTCAGAGATCTCGTTCGCGGTTCGAAGATCTCCTTCAGAGTTCGAAGATCTCCTTCGTCACTTGAAGATCTGCTTCGGACCTTGAAGACCTCATACGACAGCAAAATACTTAGTTTTTTCTGAGAGGTGGCATGTCACCCTCAGGGACTTTCCTTCAACTGCAATTGTAATGAGAAGCGGTCTGTCGCTCTCAGTTCTCGCAACTTTATTTGTAACACTCGAACACTTAGTGAAATTTGGCTGACGCAGATCCAACCACGTGGTTTTTAACCCTTTCTGAGTTTTCCACGCTAAAAATGTTCTCTTGCCACCTGTCTGTTCTCTCTGTGACTGTTTGCGAGCTCGACCCACTCTCGGGCTAAGACGGTTCAATTCGCCCAGTCTGGAAGTGCGCTGAGTGACCCACAACAGTTTGGCGCCGTCTGTGGGAAATGTGTTCCCCAAACTCTGCAAAGATTTTTCGAAGACAATATTCATTTCATAGCAATACTCGTGACTAATAGCGATGGCTAGAAGAAGTGCTCGCACCACCGATGGTTCCATCCCGGAAGGACGCGTTGATCCCTCTCCCTCTCATTCACTCATCAACGCACCTCCCGCCGAAGAGGGCGCGTTAGCACCTGTCGCCGCGTTGGAGGGGCGCATACGCCAGGTGGAGGAACAACAAGCTGAAATGTTGGCTCTCCTCAGAAACCTTGGATTCCCACAAGCTCCCGTTCCGCCTACCGCACCAGTCATCCCGCTGCCCTTGGTCCCTAATCCTGCTCCATTGGGAGAGGCAGACGAGGAGGGCGATACATACGAAGAAGAATACTCAGATGCTGCCAGCTCCGCGCATCCGGTCCGCCCCACCATGGGCGCTAGAGGAGAACCCCTTCACCATCAGCAAGGAGGGGTAGGAGTCGATCAAGCCATAGGAAGGCCCACTCACGAGGAAATCCGCAATGTGATTGTAGAAGAGTACGGACAGGTCAGGCGTCAGGGCATCTTTGTCCGCCGCCCCCTGAATCGCGGTTCCCCCCTAATACATCAAATCCTGGACCATCCAATTCCACACGGTTTCAAGCTTCCTAACATCGAAACATTTGATGGGACGGATGATCCTCTGAATCACATCAACCATTTCACCACCATTATGAGGATCTATAACGCCGCTGATCAGCTCCTCTGTCAAGTGTTCCCGGCAACACTTAAGGGGAGGGCGCGCACTTGGTTTCATTCTCTGCGGGATGGGTCCATCAACAACTTCGCCGAGTTAGCCCGTCAGTTTACAGACCAGTTCGTTGCTAACCGAAGAATTGTCTGAGATCCCTCACATCTTTTGGGGATCCGCCAGAACGAGGGAGAGACCCTAAAAGATTTTTTTCCGTCGCTTCACCTCCGAGGCACGACAGATCTCTGGGGTTGATCCCGAACTTCTATGCGGCATTTTCCTGGGGGGACTCCGCCCAAGCAGCTTCTACTCTGCTCTGATGAGGGAGATAGTACCAAACTACCCAGATCTCATGCACCGTATAGAAGCACAGATATCAGCGAATGAGGCCATTGAGGCGCATCGCCAGCAGTTCGAAGGAAGCCAGAAGAGAAGGAAGGGGCAGGAGAAAGCTCCCAGAAGGCAGGAAGAACGGCGTATGGAAGAGCGCCGGAATGATGATCATCGCCGAGACCTCCGAAGGGATCAAGGTCCCCGACCACCACGAATTTACACTCCCCTCAACACGTCGCGAACCAACATACTTTATGCCATCCAAGACAGCCCGATATTCCGTAGGCCGAGGCCGCCTATTCCAAATGAAAGTACCGACCAGTAAAAATATTGCGAGTTTCATAGAGGAGCTGGTCACACGACTGAGAAATGCTCCAAATTGAAGGAAGAAATTGAGCGCCTTGTCAGGCAAGGGCTCCTCGGAAGGTTCCTGCAGGGTCAGCTGCCAAACCAGCCGCAGCAACCCATGCAGCCAAGATATCAACCTCCCGCGCCTCACGACACAGCGGCGGGAAGGCCGGTGGTAGGAGAAGTCGAGACTATAGCCGTGTCTCCCAACCTCGCCGCTCAGATTATTTCCATTGCTAGGACCGAGAGGGGGCACGAGGATAAAAAATAAAAGCAAGACACCATCATTACCATTGGAGAAGAAGATCTAGAGGGGTTGCGGCTGCCTCACCAAGACCCGCTCGTAATCAACGCTGGGATCGGGGATCCCTGTTTCAACGTCAAGAGAATACTAGTCGACAATGGGAGCTCAGTCGACGTCCCATTTCTCTCCACTCTACAAAGCGTGAAACTCACCAAGGAGCACCTCAGCCCAGCAGCGGGGCCCGTCTACGGTTTCGACAACCGCCCCATTCCGGTCCAGGGCATGATTACCCTCCCGGTAACGCTTGGCGAGTTTCTAAGGCAGGAAACTCACAACATTCAGTTCGTAGTCGTGGAGTCAAGCTCTGCCTACAACGCAATCTTCGGGAGGCCACTCCAGTTTGTTTTCGGAGCCATTCCATCAATCCTGCACCTAGCTATAAAATTTTCGACTGCTGTTGGAGTAGGAGTTGTTCGTGGGAACCAAGAGGCAGCCAGAACCTGCTACCTGAAGCAAGCTCAACCGGCAAGGGCGACCGCCCTCAACATCGACAACTTCGACCTACGAGATGAAACTACTTTGCAGCGGGGGGCTCCTGTTGAAGGATTGGTGGAAGTGTCGCTCTCCCGGCAGGATCCGACTCGGACCATCCAGGTCGGGTCCCTCTTGTTGCAGGAAGAACGAGAAGAATTCGCAACCTTCCTGCAGAAGAACGAAGACATTTTCGCTTGGAGTCCGGAAGACATGCCTGGGGTAGATCCTGAAGTCATTTTTCACTCTTTAAACGTTTACCCTGCCTGCAGGCCCGTGATTCAAAAGAAGAGGAACTTCGCCCCCGAGCGGTTGAAGGCGATCGAAGAAGAAGTAGCTAAGCTTCTGGAGGAGCGGTTCATCCGCGAAGCAGAATATCCCACATAGATTGCTAACATGGTCATGGTAAAGAAGACCTCGGGGAAATGGCGAATGTGCATCGACTACAACAAGCTAAACCAGGCGTGCCCAAAAGAAAGTTTCCGCCTCCCGAGGATCGACCAGCTCGTCGACGCAACGGCCGGCCACGAGTTGCTCAGCTTCATGGATGCTTATTCAGGATACAACCAGATAAGAATGAACTCCGCAGACGACGAGCACACCTCCTTCCGCACCGACAAAGGAGTCTACTGTTATAAGGTGAAGTCGTTCGGCCTTAAAAATGTCGGAGCTACCTATCAAAGGCTGATGAACTCTTCAAGAACCTCATCGGAGGGACGATGGAGGTATACGTGTACGACATGCTGGTGAAGAGCGTCCACCGTCGCGACCACTTGAGAGACTTGGGAAAGTGTTTTCAGCTTCTTCGTCGCTTCCAAATGCGGCTCAACCCCAGCAAATGCGCATTTGGTGTGACCGCGGGGAAGTTCCTGGGTTTCATGGTAACCCATCAGGGAATTGAGGACAACCCCGAGAAGATCAAGGCGTTGGAGGACATGTCGCCACCTCGTTCAATTAAGGAAGTGCAACGCCTAAATGGGAGGATCGCTGCTTTATCTCATTTTTTGTCACGGATGGGAGACAAGTACCTCCCTTTCTTCAAAATTCTCCGGGGAGCGCGTCACTCCGGTTTCCAGTGGATGGACGAGTGCCAGATGGCCTTCGAACTCCTCAAACAATACTTGGCCTCGCCACCGCTCCTGTCAAGTCCCATCCCCGTAGAAGCTCTGTTCTTATACCTGGCAGTTTCGCCTACGACCCTCAGATCGGTGCTCGTGAAAGATGAAGGAGGGGTGCAACGGTCAGTCTACTACCTCATCAAAGTCCTCACCGATACCGAAACCAGATATCCAGCAGCAAACAAGACATCCTTAGCTCTCGTCTTCTCGGCGAGAAAACTTTGGCCCTACTTCCAGGCTCATACAGTAAAAGTGTTGACTCAACTCCCGCCACAAATAATCCTCCAGAAACCAGAAGTTTCAGGGAGACTAGTAAAGTGGGCGGTGGAGCTCGGTGAGTTTGACATCAAATTCCTGCCCCGACCGGACATTAAGTCGCAAGTGCTCGCCGACTTTGTTGTAGAGTGCACCATTCCATCGGAAGTGACTCTTGTTAAAGATACCACTGCCCCCGTTGGACTCTCTATGTCGACGGCGCTTCAGGAGCTGAAGGGGCCAGAGCAGGTTTGCTACTCATAAGTCTAGATGAGATTACCTTGGAGTATGGTCTCAGGTTGAAGTTCCCCGCAACCAACAATATCGCAGGGTACGAGGCTCTGATCGCCGGCCTTCGGCTCGCCATCGACTGCAAAGCAGAGAACCTGACGATCCACGCAGACTCCCAACTAGTAGTATCATAAGTAGACTGAAACTACGAGGCCAAGAATGACCATATGACACAGTATCTCGCGCTCGTAAGATTACTCCTTCAGAAGATCCTGTCATACCAAATTCTGCACATCCCCCGGAAGCAGAACTCCAGAGCAGATGCTCTCTCTAAGCTTGGAACTTCACCCACCAGCTATCAATCCCGAAGGCGCCGAGTAGAAGAGATCATGACTCCAAGTATCCAAGGGTCATGGGAAATCGCAACCATAAATGGAGAGGATTCATCCTGGATGACCCCCCCTACGGGCCTACCTCAAGCACGGCCACCTCCCCGAGGATCGTCTGGAAGCACAAAGATTATGGATGCGAGAGGCATCATTCGCCATCATAGACAGGGAGCTTTACAAACGGGCATTCTCCGGGCCCTATCTAAAGTGTGCTGGCAGGAGAAGCAGACTACGCCCTAAGAGAAGTGCATGGGGGAATCTGCGGAGAGCATCTAGGCGGGAAATATTTGGCCCAAAAGATCTTGCTCCAAGGTTTTTATTGGCCAACGAAGAAGAAGGACGCGACCGAGCTCGTACAGAAGTGCAGGAGCTGTCAGCTTCACGCGAACATACCACACCAACCCCCGGTCGCGCTCACCTCACTCCGAAGTGCATGGCCGTTCGCGCAATGGGGAATCGATCCCCTCAGCCCCCTACCTCTGGCATCTGGGCAGAGGAAATTCATCATTCTATCCATTGACTACTTCACCAAGTGGGTGAAAGCTGAGCCCTTGGGTAAGATCACAGAGGAGAATGTCAAACAGTTTGTCTGGAAGAACATCATCTGCCGATTCGGTATCCCAGCAACAATCATTGCCGACAACGACACCCAGTTTACTGGGAAATCGTTCACCACGATGTGCAAAGATCTGAAGATCAACCTCTGACACACATCTGTGGCACATCCGCAAACCAACGGGCAAGTAGAAGTCACAAATCGTACCATCCTCAAAGGGTTGAAGACGCACCTGGAGGAAGCTGGGGGGAAATGGGTGGACGCACTCCCAAATGTGCTATGGGCATACCGGACGACAGAGGGGACTCCTACGGGAGAGACACCCTATAACCTTTGCTACGACACTGAAGTTGTCATCCCCATCAACATCGGCGTCCCAAGCATCCAGGTGCTAGCCTTCGATCGTAGCAAGAACGATGAGCTGCTTCGAGAAAACCTCGACTTAATCCCCGAAGTCGGAGACAACGCTGCCCAGCGTATCGCTACCTACCAAAGGCGCGTAGCCTGGCTCTACGATAGGAGGGTGAAGCCCAGACCAATCAACGTCGGAGACCTCGTTCTACGCTGTATCGAAGCAGCCGTAAAAAGTCCGCAGAAAGACAAACTCTCGCCATCCTGGGAAGGACCTTATGTGGTCACCGCAACGGTCAAGCCTGGAACATTCTAACTCAGAACGACAAAAGGAAAAACCCTCTCGCGCACTTGGAACACACAGAACCTGCGCTGTTTTTATCAGTAATCTTTTTACTCCACTGTGTAAACGTCGTGAGCCTCGACTCACGCAAACTATTTTTCTGTAATTTTTACATTATGTAAAAGTCGTGAGCCTCGACTCGCGCAAACTATCTTTCTGTAATTTTTACATTATGTAAAAGTCGTGAGCCTCGACTCGCGCAAACTATCTTTCTGTAATTTTTTATGAAAAAGCCGTGAGCCTCGAATCGCGGGAAAAATCTCTCTACAACTATTATAGTATGTAAAAGCCCCGAGTCTCGACTCGTGCAATCTATCTTTTCGCAAATATTCATCGCTACTCGGGGCCAGTTCCCCAGTGATCTCACGCTACCCGGTTCGAAGCGTCTGCCCATCACCCTGGTAGTAAGATCACGACACTGTCAAGGCCTGCCCCCCGCACGGTCGCCCACGGTTCGAAGCGTCCGCCCTTCACCGCTACTCGGGACCAGTTCCCCAGTGATCTCGCGCTACCCGGTTCGAAGCGTCCACCCTTCACCCCGACAGTAAGATCACGGCACCACCAGGGCCTGCCCCCCTCACGATCGCCCACGGTTCGAAGCGTCCGCCCTTCATCGCTACTCGAGGCCAGTTCCCCAGTGATCTCGCGCTACCCGGTTCGAAGCGCCCGCCCTTCACCCCGGTAGTAAGATCACGACGCCACCAGGGACTTCCCCCCTCACGGTCGCTCATGGTTCGAAGCATCCGCCCTTCACCGCCACTCGGGGCCAGTTCCCCAGTGATCTCGGTCAACCCAGCTCCTAGCGTACACACTCATCACAGCTATCCAGAGTCAGCACTTGGACGAGCACAAGAACAAGAAAAGCAAAAAAGCGAATATCGATGGTGAACAAAAGAACAATCATCAAGCAATATGACCAAGTAAAGAGTTACACAACTCCACCACAAGACATGCAAATACGAACACAACAAAGTACGGTACATAACAGCAGAAAGCAAAACATACAGACAAATGAAAGCCAAACAATCAACCTTCAATATCAACATCAGAACATTCATCCTCAGAAAGGTCGCCAATACCAAGCCCGGTCGTGCTGCATCTGAGCTTTCTCTCCACCATACGAAGGGTCTTCCCAATCCCCCCTCTTAAAAGAGATCCCGCACTCGTCTTCCAGTAGGGGGTCCACCTCCTTGGTCATAATCTCAGCTCGAAGCTCTTCAGAGATCCTAGAGCCCTCCTCCACGAACTCTAGGGAATCCTTGTACTCAACAACTCCTTCGGCTTTGATAGCCTTTGTATCCGGCTCAAGAGAAGAAAGCCTCTCCACCTCGCCTCTCAGAAATGCCAACTCGCCATCCTGACGGAACATGTCTCCCTGCAAATCTGTAACCAGTCGAGCAGCATCGTTAGCAGCGACTTTCTCTACACTAAGCTCCCTCTGCAGACACTCTATCTCGGAATGGGCTAGGGCAAGATCAGACTCCAATTGGAGCCTGCACGATATCTCACGCTCCCTCTTCTTCTTGGAATCCTCCAAAAAGCTCTTCGCAACACGTAGATCTTCCTGAAGCACGAAATATCCATCCTTCAGTCCGACATAATCGTTCCATGTAAGAGTGACGTTATTCATAACACCAGCCTGCAAAGAAAGAGCGAGATAAGAATATTTGAATAAGAGAACACTCAAAAACTAAAAGATAGGAAGATATGGCTTACCGCTGAAGTCATCGCCCGTAACGAAGACAATACTCTCTTTGCCGTCATCAATGGAGGATGAGGGAGGTCGCTCAAAGGAAG
The DNA here is from genome assembly GCA_033032865.1 of Dactylorhiza incarnata. Classification (NCBI taxonomy): domain Eukaryota; kingdom Viridiplantae; phylum Streptophyta; class Magnoliopsida; order Asparagales; family Orchidaceae; genus Dactylorhiza; species Dactylorhiza incarnata. The sequence continues at coordinate 13,267,580 of JAWHQI010000023.1, read as the reverse complement.
GACTTCCGCGGCAGGAGAAGCCGCAATCTCAACATCAATATCAATATGAGTCACATCAGGAACAACTCCACTGGGACCCGCCTCGTCAGAACGACTCTTCGACGGAGGAGGAGAAGACACCGCTTCTGAGCCTCCACACTTAATAACAAACTTCCTCTTCCTGTCACGGGATAAAGGAACGGTGGCGTCACGCTCCGCATCTGATGAAAGCCCGGCTAGCAACAACCTCTTCTCCTCGTCAAAAAGAGCCACGCCATGCAAATCCTTCGATAAATCGTTACAATCTGGAAAGCCAGGGAGGGGCTGGAAATCGTTTTCTCGTCCCAATTGACGACGACAACGACCGAGAAGATCTCTCCAAAGCTCCGGCAAATCCCAGTGATTGCGAACGTACCCGTAGAGAGTGTTTCCGTGGCGATAGTCGTTCTTCTCCCCAAACCGAAACCTCGATCCGACCTCCGGGATCCGTGAAGACCTCGCACCAATCCTTGAAAATTTCCAAAGAAAGTCGCGAGCCATGCTCTCGGAAAAATACGATCAACCCCATAATACTTGTCATTCCGGCTGGTATAAGCTGCGAGATAGGCACCCCGCAGAACCTGAAAATCTCGACCGCCTCCTCCGACGGGGAAAAGCGGAACCCCGATTTTAAACAGCTCTCAGAAACAGTAATGAAGCCGGCCGGTGGATTTTGAGCACGTTCCTCCGGAAACGGTATATTCACCTCTACAGACGATGGGAGCCTAAATCGCTTTCGCCAAGCCTCAACGCGCTCAATAGTGCGAGTGGAATGCAACCGCATCGACTTTGATCGCACTCCGTTCCTCGACGCCTGAAAAGAGAAAGGAAGAAATAGAGCGAAAAATAAATTTCTAAACCGGGCAAATTCTCCCCGCACAACACTATAATTATTATGAAAAATGCGGAATAATGACGGCATAATTAGAAAGAAAAACATCGGAAAAATACCTCTGCCATAGCTCCGTCGCAGCGTCCGGATCACACCGAAAGATGACAAAATCCTCGCACTTCTCTAAGCAACAAGAACGAACTCCAAGGATTTGGGAGGCAATTGATGAGTCTTCATCTATTTTATAAAGAGATCCGGGCTGCGTTTAGCCAGAAACCCCACTCCCCACTAAGATGGTGGAGTGATGGGCAAGAAAGAGGGGGAAAACCCACCAAAAACTGCCCAAAACCGCCCCAATCCGCAGCAGCTCCACACACTATCACGCACGATACCGCACGAGGTATCACACGACCGCGCGGTTGCGTGTCGTACCGCACGCAACCGCGCGCACGCAGCACGCGCGATACCGCATGCGGTATCGCGCGCGGTACGCGCGGTACCGCGTGCGCGCAACCGCGCGGCCCGCGGAGTACCCCGCGCGCGTGGAGCTGCGCGCGGATCGCGTGGTACTGCGTGCGATGCCGCTCGCGGCACGCCCAACCGCGTGCTACCACGCGCAACCGCGCACGGTACCTCTCGCACCCCGTGTGCGATACCCGGCACGCGACCGCATACCGGCATCCGCGCACGCGCCCTGTAACGCCCCGGATTTTCTTATATTTATTTTAAAAGGGAATAATAATAATCATTCTAAAATGAAATATTAGTTCGAAGCTCTGATGTGAGGGCGTTACCATTCCGGAAACGTCGTCGTCGTTGTCCGGCGTTTTGTTTCTAGAAAGAGGCTTATGCGGGTATATGTATAAATATATATAGATGTATATATTTGTGTATATAGGGTCTCGTATAAGTAAGTTTGTGCAATCGTGTTTTCTTATAGGGAGGTAATTGTGGGCGGATATATATATATATATATATATATATATATATATATATATATATTCTCACAGTTATATATATGAGTATATATAAGTTCTATGCGTATAAAATTTTTCTTATATATGTATATATATATAAAAGTTATACATATAATTAAATATAATTATACATATAATTACATATAATTATACGTATAATTATACATATAATTATACATATAATTATTCATATAATTATACATATAATTATTCATATAATTATATATATATAATAATACTTATACAATTAAGAAATTATACTTATATATATATATAATTATACTTATATAAGTATACATATAAGCCATTTTTTCATTCTCCCCTTCCCAATAACCCCCATTTCCCCGTGAAGCCGGCGAGTCGAGGAGTTAGGGCTTGCGTCGGTCGGTCTCGAGCGGCGCCGGAGCCGTTGGGGAGAAGGATCGTAGTCACCGGGGTTCGTCTACGTCGTCGGAGCGGGGTTGTGGTGTGTTCCCGTTGGAGTCGGTGGCGGTGGTGAGGTCCTCCCGTCATGGTTTGCGCTTCATCGTGTGGTGTCGCTTCCGAATCCGAGGCAAGGAAATACTTCTTCCTCTTCTCCTCCATCTCCTTTTTTTTTCTCTGCCTAACCAAGCTTGGCCATGATTGTTGAGTTATGCATGCCCTATCTGATCATTGGTATTCGGATAAAATCTTCAGGTTATTATGCTAATAAAATCTTCAGGTTATTATGCCCTACTTGGTAATTGGTTTCTCCCAGGTTTTTATGCTAAGTGTCCTAGTTTATATGCTAACAAAATCTTCAAGTTATGTATGCCCTGCTCGGTTTTCGGATTCTCCCAGGTTATGTGCACCAAAAAATTCTAGTTATATGTATGTGTGCACAACAAAAAATTCTGGTTATACATATGTTTCATGTTAACTAGTTTCTGATATAAATTTCCTTGGGAGTTTTATGCTAAAAAAAAACAAACTTCCTGATCAAATGGCTAATGTATGCTTAGCCTGTTGCTTATACATTGGGTATTATTATGTTAGAAATTTCTGATTTATTGGGTGTCTTATGCCTTTAGAAACCTGTTGGGAGGGGGCTGCTATATGTTTATATAATTTGCCATATCAAGGGCCGCTGTATTTGGCTCCGGTTGAATTATTTTGGGGTGGCTGCATTCGGAGCTATCAGAAATGTCTGTTTTCTCTTTTTTTCTTTCCTGGGGGGCTGCTATGCTTGGTCCTAGGCTCGGTTTCGTTGGGGCTGGTTTGTACAATCCAAGTTAGGAGCTGCTTTACATTATTCTTGCTTGGTTTTGTCTTTGGGGCTGCCTTATTGATGTAGTATTGGGGGGGCTGCTCCTTGAAATTTGGGGCTGCGGTTATGAATTTAATTAGGGGTTTGTTTCTTATTAGTTTAATTGAGGGGGCTGCTATATATTTATGTACACTCCCTTTCTTGTTGAGGGGTGGGGCTGCTATATCTATGACCCTCCTTCCCTTGTCGAGGGGGCTGCTTTATATCTATGGCTCTATTAGATTCTTACCTATGGAGATATTCTTGCTATGTGACGTTTAATCGCCTTGGTTATTTGGCCCTGGGTATAAGAAAATACGTTGTCATGTTCGGCATTTATATTTAGATGTTGGTTAAATTATAAATTTTGCTCATAGTCTCGCGCTAGTAGCCTAGCTGTTGAGGTCACCTATTGCCTGTTACCTTCTCTTTTAATCCTTTTCCCTGGTTTTCTGTGTAATCTGCATTTTTCTTCTGAGTATTTTAAACCCTTTACGACTCGGTCTTCCATGTAGTTTTTGCGTTAACTTTCTCAGTGAAGGGTAATGCTTCCTCTTCACTGTCTTAGCAATCTGATTGAATGTGAAGATTTCTTTTTTTAAGAGGTTGTGGGCTGCATATAGCGGTCCTTCTCCTTAATGACTCTGTTTCTTGAAGCTTAGTTATACTAGGCTCTCTTGATGGTCGTGTCCTTCAGGTAGTAGTAGTACCATTGGCTTGATTTTGCTGGGTGATTGAAAGTCCTTTATTTCAGTCCTTTCTTCTTCCTGGTTTTCCTAACCTGTTGAATTTAGGTTAGTGGTTGTTGTGTTTTCCTTTTTGGGGTCTTATTTGTGTTCTGGGTTCTTGATTCCAGCTGTCATCCCCTTGGAATCTGGATAGCTTCTATACCTGTTTAGTTATGCTACCAGGTAGTCTGATAAGACTTCCCTAGGTTTAGAAAAGTTTGCTCGCCCTAAGATCGTGCAATTTCTTCTTCTGCTTCTTCTTTTATGAAGTTTCCCGTCGACTTTGATATAAGTCTTTCTCGTTGACTTTGATATAAGTCTTTCTCTTCGACCTCGATATAAGTCCTTCTCGTCGATTTCTTCGCTTATTCTGAATTGTTTCCTCATATATTATATGTTCTTTCGCTGGGTGATCCCGGGTATCTTAAGCGATGTTATCAAGAATTTTAGTCTTTTCGTTGAGACTTTTTAGATGAAGCTATGCTTTATTCTTTGATTTGTCCGGTATTTGATTGGTGACTGGTTATGGTATTATTTCGTGCCTTATTCGTCGTATTGTTATGAGAAGTTCGTTGGGAGTCAAGTTTGGACTCGCCAAGTGTTTTCAAATGAATCGTTGAGTAGTGTTTATTTCTTTGTGACCCTATCCTTGGGTGTTATGGTGCTGATATCTCGGGTTACGTTCCGTTCTTTTTGTTATTTTCCTTCTTCCCTGTGGGTTCGTGTCAGTTGTTGGCGCCCGTATGACTTTTATCTTTAGATCACTTGCTAGTAGTATTGATGTTACTTTTGGGTTGTTTACCTACTTGCTCTCTGGGAAGCTTTATGCTAGGATGCATTAGATACTTTATTGATATAAAAATGTCAACCTTGCATATCATGATTTTTAATAAAAGTCACATATTTTGAAAATCGTAGAAAATCCTTTCTTACTATACTAAGCATAGATATGTGCATATCATTTCTGGATGTTTATTTTCATGCTCATGTAGGCTAAAAACAAACCTATTTTCCGCTACATATGTATATATTTCTACTTGTGGACTAGATGATCCACTAGACCGAGGGACGCGGCCTTAAGCTAAAATGAAAGAAAATCTCTCTTTTAATCCGAAAACATATATGTCTTTTATAAAATTATCGTAAGGAGTGTTGCCTAAGCGTCTGTAGTCGTCTCCTGCAGGCGTGGCATCACGACGCGTATTTTCCCCTTTCTCTGATAATATGTATTATATTCGTGGGAAAATGCGGGTTTTGACAGTTGGTATCATAGCCAGGTTAGCCGGGTTGCTGTGATAGTTTGGTTGCCCGGTTAACTGCCTGGTGAGAATCGTCATTCATTGCATACACACACCGAAGAGCCATCAGTATGTCTTGGCTGAAGCATGAACACTACACTCATAGCATGATTAGAAGTATACGGGGCATATTATGTAGTATGGGATGCATAATATGTGTTTGTATATGGATCCTCATAGGTGACAACATACGACTGTTATGTAGTATGTGATGCATAACGTAGGTCGCATGCGTGTCCATTAGATTTTCTTTTTTGTTGCATGCGATAATATGTAGTATGGGATGCATAAGATCGCATGTGTACGCCGCTCATAGCATGCATTAAGGCCTTTTTAGATTGCATAGCACTGCATATGCATCATAACATAGCATTAGCACACTTGCCAAGCTAAAGACATACATGATGACGCTCGTACACACATGATTTGGAATAAAATTTGGCATTCATGCATTATTTTATATGCACATAAGTTGATAGGATGATGGTGTATCATCCTAAGTTTAGCATAACATCATTTCATAAATTCCCAGAGCAAGGTAACAGCAAGAACAAGTATCTACTCTTTCCTGGCCTGTATCGAGTTAGGAAATTCTAGTTCCTAGCTGTTGTGTCTTAAACTGGGTGTATTGTGGTGTTCGTTCGTAATTGCAGTCAATGACTCCAGAGCGTCGTGCGTCGGAGTCGGCTCTCCGGTTAGAGGGGGATCCCTTAGGTGCGCTTAGTGAGACGGTGACTAAGGAGTTGCGTCAGAGTATCGAGGCGTTGTTGAGGCAAATGGTTGCGAAACAAGCGCAGTTTTTCTGCCCAGGTGATTTCAGGTTAGATTCTAATCTAACTCTTAGCTTTCAACGTTTGTACTAGATTGTTTTCGCTCGATTAGTTGCGTATCCAATTTTATAGGAGAATTTAAGGTAAAAAACCGTTAGGCGCGCGTCCTTCTCGATTCTGGTGCTACCCACTCGTTCGTGGCTAGGACTTTTATAGAGCGTCGTAGTTGACCCTCGTTTCGATTGGCGATCCGTTTAATGTTAAGTTCCCCTCTGGTGGCTCTGTGGTGTCGAATTAGGGTATCTAGGGTTGTCCTACCCTCTTAGGTGGATTCTTAGCTTTTGCTAATCTTAAGGTGCTAGACCTGGAGTTTTCGTTGCGATTTTGGGTTTGGGCTGGTGGTCCAGGTTTGATGTTGTTATCCAACGCAAGGTAAAGCGTTTGGTCCTTAAGCTGGACATCGGTCAACCCTCGAGCCTGTTTGGCTTTCCGCGCAATGTTTCTCTGGTTTTTTTTTTCGCAGTGTGTGCTCGGAGCCTTTAGTATCTGGTTGTTTTGCCTACCTTGTTTCTATGTTAGAAACTGGTAGCAGTTTGCCGGGTATCGAAGATTTTTTTTTCCTGTGGTGCGAGAGTTCGCTGATCTCTTCGCCGTTAACCTCCATGTTTTTCTGCCTGTGAGAGTTGAGGAGTTTGTTTCTGACCTCGAGCCGGGTACTTGTCCTATTGCTAAGACACCATACCCGTTGGCCTAGCGTGTGTTGCGAGAGTTGCGTACTCCGATAGATGAGTGGTTGCAGTGTGGCTTATTTTGGCCTAGATCCTCGCCCTGGAGTGCTCCTGTCTTGTTCGTGAAGAAGAAAGGTAGTTCGGTGAGATTGTGTATCGATTGTCGAGAGCTGATCAAGATGACCATCAAGAACAGGTATCCGTTGCCTCAGATTGATGATTTGCTTGATCAGTTGCGTGGTAGTTCGGTGTTTTCGAAGATTTATCTTCGTTCAGGCTACCATTAGTTGAGGATCCGCGAGTCGGATGTTCCGCAGTTTGCTTTCTGTTCTCGGCTAGGACATTTCGAGTTCTTGGTAATGTCCTGTTCCTTTGGGTAATCTTATCCGCATCTGCTTTCCTAGCCCTTTTCGGCTAGCGTTTCTATCTAGCGAGTGTAAGCTTACCTCTCCCTTGCCTTTTCATTCTTTTGTATTCTAAGTTTCGGTTCTAAGTTTCGGGACGAAACTTTTGTTAGGAGGGGTGGTTGTAACGCCCCGGATTTTCTTATATTTATTTTACAAGGGAATAATAATAATCATTCTAAAATGAAATATTAGTTCGAAGCTCTGATGTGAGGGCGTTACCATTCCGGAAACGTCATCGTCGTCGTCCGGCGTTTTGTTTCTAGAAAGAGGCTTATGCGGGTATATGTATAAATATATATAGATGTATATATTTGTGTATATAGGGTCTCGTATAAGTAAGTTTGTGAAATCGTATTTTCTTATAGGGAGGTAATTGTGGGCGGATATATATATATATATATATATATATATATATATATATATATTCTCACAGTTATATATATGAGTATATATAAGTTTTATGCGTATAAAATGTTTCTTATATATGTATATATATATAAAAGTTATACATATAATTAAATATAATTATACATATAATTACATATAATTATACGTATAATTATACATATAATTATACATATAATTTTTCATATAATTATATATATATATAATAATACTTATACAATTAAGAAATTATACTTATATATATATAATTATACTTATATGTATACATATAAGCCATTTTTTCATTCTCCCCTTCCCGATAACCCCCATTTCCCCGTGAAGCCGGCGAGACGCGGAGTTAGGGCTTGCGTCGGTCGGTCTCGAGCGGCGCCGGAGCCGTTGGGGAGAAGGATCGTGGTCGCCGGGGTTCGTCTACGTCGCCGGAGCGGGGTTGTGGTGTGTTCCCGTTGGAGTCGGCGGCGGTGGTGAGGTCCTCCCGTCGTGGTTTGCGCTTCATCGTGTGGTGTCGCTTCCGAATCCGAGGCAAGGAAATACTTCTTCCTCTTCTCCTCCATCTCCTTTTTTTGTTCTGCCTAACCAAGCTTGGCCATGATTGTTGAGTTATGCATGCCCTATCTGATAATTGGTATTCGGATAAAATCTTCAGGTTATTATGCTAATAAAATCTTCAGGTTATTATGCCCTACTTGGTAATTGGTTTTTCCCACGTTTTTATGCTAAGTGTCCTAGTTTATATGCTAACAAAATCTTCAAGTTATGTATGCCCTGCTCGGTTTTCGGATTCTCCCAGGTTATGTGCACCAAAAAATTCTAGTTATATGTATGTGTGCACAACAAAAAATTCTGGTTATACGTATGTTTCATGTTAACTAGTTTCTGATATAAATTTTCTTGGGAGTTTTATGCTAAAAAAACAAACTTCCTGATCAAATGGCTAATGTATGCTTAGCCTGTTGCTTATACATTGGGTATTATTATGTTAGAAATTTCTGATTTATTGGGTGTCTTATGCCTTTAGAAACCTGTTGGGAGGGGGCTGCTATATGTTTATATAATTTGCCATATCAAGGGCCGCTGTATTTGGCTCCAGTTGAATTATTTTGGGGTGGCTGCATTCGGAGCTATCAGAAATTTCTGTTTTCTCTTTTTTTCTTTCCGTGGGGGGCTGCTATGCTTGGTCCTAGGCTCGGTTTCGTTGGGGCTGGTTTGTACAATCCAAGTTAGGAGCTGCTTTACATTATTCTTGCTTGGTTTTGTCTTTGGGGCTGCCTTATTGATGTAGTATTGGGGGGCTGCTCCTTGAAATTCGGGGCTGCGGTTATGAATTTAATTAAGGGTTTGTTTCTTATTAGTTTACTTGAGGGGGCTGCTATAAATTTATGTACACTCCCTTTCTTGTTGAGGGGTGGGGCTGCTATATCTATGACCCTCCTTCCCTTGTCGAGGGGGCTGCTTTATATCTATGGCTCTATTAGCTTCTTACCTATTGAGATATTCTTGCTATGTGACATTTAATCGCCTTGGTTATTTGGCCCTGGGTATAAGAAAATACGTTGTCATGTTCGGCATTTATATTTAGATGTTGGTTAAATTATAAATTTTGCTCATAGTCTCGCGCTAGTAGCCTAGCTGTTGAGGTCACCTATTGCCTGTTCCCTTCTCTTTTAATCCTTTTCCCTGGTTTTTTGTGTAATCTGCATTTTTCTTCTGAGTATTTTAAACCCTTTCCGACTCGGTCTTCCATGTAGTTTTTGTGTTAACTTTCTCAGTGAAGGGTAATGCTTCCTCTTCACTGTCTTAGCAATCTGATTGAATGTAAAGATTTCTTTTTTTAGAGGTTGTGGGCTGCATATAGCGGTCCTTCTCCTTAATGACTCTGTTTCTTGAAGCTTAGTTATACTAGGCTCTCTTGATGGTCGTGTCCTTCAGGTAGTAGTAGTCCCATTGGCTTGATTTTGCTGGGTGATTGAAAGTCCTTTATTTCAGTCCTTTCTTCTTCCTTGTTTGCCTAACCTGTTGAATTTAGGTTAGTGGTTGCTGTGTTTTCCTTTTTGGGGTCTTATTGGTGTTCTGTGTTCTTGATTCCTGCTGTCATCCCCTTGGAATCTGGATAGCTTCTATACCTGTTTAGTTATGCTACCAGGTAGTCTGATAAGACTTCCCTAGGTTTAGAAAAGTTTGCTCGCCCTAAGATCGTGCAATTTCTTCTTCTGCTTCTTCTTTTATGAAGTTTCCCGTCGACTTTGATATAAGTCTTTCTCGTTGACTTTGATATAAGTCTTTCTCTTCGACCTCGATATAAGTCCTTCTCGTCGATTTCTTCGCTTATTCTGAGTTGTTTCCTCATATATTATATGTTCATTCGCCTGGTGATCCCGGGTATCATAAGCGACGTTATCAAGCATTTTAGTCTTTTCGTTGAGACTTTTTAGATGAAGCTATGCTTTATTCTTTGATTTGTCCGGTATTTGATTGGTGACTGGTTATGGTATTGTTTCGTGCCTTATTCGTCGTATTGTTATGAGAAGTTCGTTGGGAGTCAAGTTTGGACTCGCCAAGTGTTTTCAAATGAATCGTTGAGTAGTGTTTATTTCTTTGTGACCCTATCCTTGGGGTGTTATGGTGCTGATATCTCGGGTTACGTTCCGTTCTTTTTGTTGTTTTCCTTCTTCCCTGCGGGTTTGTGTCAGTTGTTGGCGCCCGTATGGCTTTTATCTTTAGATCCCTTGCTAGTAGTTTTGCTGTTACTTTTGGGTTGTTTACCTACTTGCTCTCTGGGAAGCTTTATGCTAGGATGCATTAGATACTTTATTGATATAAAATTGTCAACCTTGCATATCATGATTTTTAATAAATGTCACATATTTTGAAAATCGTAGAAAATCCTTTCTTACTATACTAAGCATAGATATGTGCATATCATTTCTGGATGTTTATTTTCATGCTCATGTAGGCTAAAAACAAACCTATTTTCCGCTACGTATGTATAGATTTCTACTTGTGGACTAGATGATCCACCAGACCGAGGGACGTGGTCTTAAGCTAAAATGAAAGAAAATCTCTCTTTTAATCCGAACACATATATGTCTTTTATAAAATTATCGTAAGGAGTGTTGCTCAAGCGTCTGTAGTCGTCTCCTGCAGGCGTGGCATCACGACGCGTATTTTCCCCTTTCTCTGATAATATGTATTATATTCGTGGTAAAATGCGGGTTGTGACACGCCCGGTTCCGACCGCTCCCCCTTGCCCCGCGCTGCCCATTGCACTCCTTGCGCCATCCTTGTGAAGCCCCGACCGCGCTTAGCACCGCTAAGTCCTTAACGTGCCTTTAATCCGCACGCACTTGAACATTGCAAAGTTCATAGCACGCGCGGTTGCTAACTCCATTGTCCTTCTTAAGATTACTTGATTCACACATTGCAATCGGAAATTATCAAGGAAGCTGCCCGAACTGACCGGGGGGCGAAATTGTCATATTCAGAAAGTGACGATCTGTGTGATCTCGATCAACGGTCGAGATCGGCTTGTTAGGTGGTTACGGTGGTTACAACGGCGAAATTACCGGGTCGCTCCCGGCCAAATCTATAAAAGGGACCCTGAACCCTCATTTGAAGGGATCTGACACTTTGCATCTGAGATAGCTCCTTGAAGAATTCTTTCAGAGATCTCCTTCACGGTTTGAAGATCTCCTTCAGAGTTCGAAGATCTCATTTAGGATTCTAAGATCTCCTTCGTCAATTGAAGATCTGCATCGGACCTTGAAGACCTCCTACGACAGCAAAACACTTAGTTTTTTTAGAGGTGACCTGTCACCCTCAGGGACTTTCCTTCAACTGCAATTGTAACGAGAAGCGGTCTGTCGCTCTCGGTTCTCGCAACTTTACTTGTAACACTCGAACACTTAGTGAAATTTGGCTGGCGTAGATCCAGCCACATGGTTTTTCACCCTTTCTGGTTTTCCACGCTAAAAATGTTCTTTTGCCACTTGTCTGTTCTCTCTGTGACTGTTTGCACGCTCGGCCCACTCTCAGGCTAAAACGGTTCAATTCGCCCGGTCTGGAAGAGTGCTGAGTGACCTGCAACAATACTATTTTTATGTTTCCTCAAATAATTTTGCGGATCTTGTGAAATTACGGTAGGGTCCGTTCGTTTGAACGGAATTGGATTTCTGGAATTGGCTTTTCGACGAAAACCAATATCTACATGAATTGGCTTTGTACATAATTTCAATTTTGTTGTTCGGCTGTAAAATTGAATTCAGTCAACACAATTGGAATTGAGGCACAAAAGTTGTTCGGCTAAATGATGGAATTGATATTGGAATTGATATTACAAAATAATTTTATAAAACTCAAAATAAGCGTCGACGCCGAACGCATTAAATTGCATAATATGTTTTAAGACACGCGTTTTTCGCCCAAGCGCAATTTTTTCGCCCAGGTGCGCAATTTTTTCCCTGCCGCACATTTTTCTCCAAGACGCGTGTTTTTAGCCAAGGTGTGTTTTTTGGCCCATGACCGCATTTTTCGCCCGATCGCGAGTTCTTCGGTTGAAAGTGCATTTTTTGGCACGAATGTACACCTTTTGTCTGGACGCGTATTTTTTGCCCGTGCGTGCATTTTTTCACTGGCGCACATTTTCGACCGAGTTGGTGTTTTTCGGCCCAGGTGTGTGCTTTGCGACCTGGGCAAAAAATGCGCGGTTGGGAGAAAAATGCGCGCCCGAGCAAAAAATGAGCGCCCGGGCCGAAAAAAATGCGGCTTGGCGAAAAAAGTGCGCCTGGGCAAAAAACATGTTCCCGCATCGAAAACGTGCTTAAGGGTGAAAATTGCGCGCCCGCGAGAAAAATGCGCGCTCGGCGAAAAATGCGCGCCCGGGTGAAAAAACGCGCGCCCTGGCGAAAAATGCGCGCCCGGGCGAAAAAACGAGCGCCCTGGCGAAAAACGAGCGCCCGAGCAAAAAATGCGCGCTTGGACAAAAAATGTGTGCCCGGATGGAAAAAATTGCGCCCGGCTGAAAAACGTGTGCCCGAACGAAAAAAATTCGCACTGGTCAAAAAATGTGTGCCCGGGTCGAAAAATGCATGCCAGACCGAAAAACACGCACCTGAGCGAAAAAAGAGCGCCCGGGCGAAAAAAGCCCGGCAGGCCGAAAAACACCTGGTCGGCCGAAAAAATGCCCGCCCGGGAGAAAAATACGCGCACGGGTGAAAAACACGCGCTCGAGCGAAAAATAGCGCTCCCAGGCGAAAAACGCCCCCCTGGGAGAAAAATGAACGTCCGGTCGATAAGCACGCTCCTGACCGAAAAACTTATGCCGGGCCGAAAAACACACCCTGCAGGAAAACGCACGCGCGGGCGAAAAACGCGCACGTAGGTCGAAAACTTAGCGAAAACATTCAATTATGCGGAAAACCCATGGGCGGAGGTAAGAATTGACTATTTGATTGTTTAGTTCATAGTCAAAGCCATGAGTTTTCACATGAAAGCCAATATCCTCTTAAATTCTGTTGCGTCGAACATTAGAATTGGATATCTAATCTACAATGCAAATTCCAGAAAGCCAATTCCGTCCAAACGAACAGACCCTTATATTTGAAAACAACACGGTCGGAGCTGTGTCGACCAACTTACACTATCTTCTGGGGGGTTACAGTCAAATACTTAGAATTCGAGCGCAATAGGACGCCGCTCGTTACAATAATAGGGAGAGAGAGATCTCTGAAGGTGACAGGCCACCACTCGGAAAACTAAATCTTTTTTCTTCTGAGAACTGTGGTGGGAACAAAAGTGAGAATGCCGAGTCGCCTTTCGGGAGAAGGAAAATCTCCAAGTCCACGAAGGAGATCTTCAAGCACCGAAGGAGAACTCAAGGGAAATCTTCGACAGAGCTCTCTCGGGTGCAGAAGGCAAGGTCCCTTGAAATGAAGGCTCTGGGCTCCTTTTATAGCTTTGGTCGGGGGTAGCCAGGTAATTTTGTCGTCGTAACCACTGTAACCACCTGACTAGAGAATCACGCTGGTCGATTTGGAGCACACGGATCGCCATTTTTTGTAAATGACCGTCTCTCCCTTCGGGCAGTTCAGACAGTTCGGGCAGTTTTGTTGAAGGTAAGAAAGGCGACAAGCGGGTCCTGCAATCTGAGAAATTAGAAAGACAAAATATGAGCGTGACCGGAATGCGGAAGTGCTCTGAGCGCGCTCAGAAGCGTTCTGAGCGCGCAACGAAAGGGGAAGCATTCTGAGCGCACAAGGAGGTCGGAAACGGGAAGCTGTACCCCCAAAGAAGGGATGGGGTTTCGGCCGGGCGCTCCGTCGGACCCCCTGCAGGAGAGGGTGCGGTCCGACCGCACACGTACGGGCGGTGGCCGCGGCCCGAGGGGGGGGGGGGGGGGCGGCTCAGCCGCACCCCAAGAGGGTGGTGAGACGGCATGGCCGCACCCCAAGAGGGTGGTGAGGCGGCATGGCCGTACCCCAAGGGGGGTACGGCCCAGCCGCAACCCAAAAGGGGGGTGCGGCGGCATGGCCGCACCCCAAAAGTGGGGTGCGGCGGCATGGCCACACCCTAAGGGGGTGCGGCTTGGCCTTACCCCATGAGTGGTGCGGTTAGGCCGCACCCCTTGAGGAGAGTTCGACACTACCGCGCGCACTATCGTGCGGTTGCGCCGCGCGATACCGCCCCGCGCGTCGTGGCGGTTGCGCTAGCGCGCGCGGTAGCGCTTGCTGTTGCGCGCGGCATAACCACGCATGGTGCTGGCGCATGCGGCTGAGCGCGGCCCTGTGGCGTGTTCTGTGCGCATCTTTGTACAGGCAGTTGGTGGGTTTGGCCCACTCTCCCACTCATCCCTCTTAACCTTAGTGGTGGAGTGGAGTTTTTGAGTAACCGCTACCCGGCTTTGGACATGTAGATGAGAGCCCATGTATGAATGCATATCATAAGCCCCCCAAACCTTCGGAGTCCGAATTTTTATATGGAGGAGTTCAAAGGTTTTGTCTCTTATGATGCGGCTTCAATCATCGTCATCTTTGTGGGGCCTTGGGTAGGAATTGCCACTGAGGGATGCATGCGCGGTTCGCTTTTGTTTCCTGGTGTCTTTGGCGACTTTAGTGTCTTACTTATTATTGGAGTTGTAATTAGGGGGACAGGCCCCAGAGTGGCCGGTGAATAACAGGTTTATTCAAACCGTGGACGAGCGTAAGAGGGGCAGGCCCTTACGACGTCGGGACCTGACCGCGGAGGAGAAGGGCGAACCTTCAATCGATGGCAGTGCAAAGTCCCCCGGGGCAGGGCCCCGAAGTGGCCGGTGAATAGCAGAGGTATTCAAACTGTGGACGAACGTAAAGAAGGTAGACCCTTACGATGTCGGGACCTGACTGTGGAGGAGAAGGGAGAACCATCAATCAATGGCAGCGCAAAGTCCCCGGGGCCGGGCCACGAAGTGGCCGGTGAATAGCAGGGGTATTCAAACCGTGGACGAACGTAAAGGGGGCAGGCCCTTACGTCGTTGGGACCTGAGTGCAGAGGAGAAGGGCGAACCTTCAATCGACGGAAGCCCAAAGTCCCCGAGGCCGGGCCCCGAAGTGGTCGGTGAATAGCAGGGGTATTCAAACCGTGGACGAACGTAAAGGGGGAAGGCCCTTACGACGTCGGGACCTGACTGCGGAGGATAAGGGAGAACCTTCAATCGACGGCAGCACAAAGTCCCCAGGTCCGGGCCCCGAAGTGGCCGGTGAATAGAAGGGGTATTCAAACCGTGGATGAACGTAAAGGGGGAAGGCCCTTACGACGTCTGGACCTGACTGCGGAGGAGAAGGGCGAACCTTCAATCGACGGCAGCGCAAAGTCCCCGGGGTCGGGCCCCAAAGTGGCCGGTAAATAGCATGGGAATTTAAACCGTGGACGAACGTAAAGGGGGCAGGCCCTTATGACGTCGGGACCTAACTGCGTAGGAGAAGGGCAAACCTTCAATCGACGACATCGCACAAAGTCCCGGGGCAGGGCCCCGAGTGGATGATGAAATGCGTTTGTGATGGTAAAGAAGATAATAATGATTTTTCTTAATTGAACATAGGTGTCTGTGCCAAAACATATTTTTCATAGTAGAGAGTCAGTTTGCGTGTGGCTTACAAGATAAATTTGTGTGAGTCTGAGCTCGCGGCTTTGTGCATATATAAGATAAATTTGCGCGAGTCTGAGCTCGCGGCTTTGTACATAATATAAGATAAGTTTGCACGAGTCTGAGCTCGCGGATTTTTGGGTGATAGAAGACTTAAATTACTGATAAAAATGGTGCAGGTTCTGGGCGTTCCAGGTGCGTGGTAGAGTCTTCCCTTCCGCCGTTCTGAGCCTGTATGCTTCGGGTTTTACGACCGTAGTGACAACATACAGACCTTCCCAAGTTGGTGAGAGTTTATCTCCTTGGGGGCCTTTACCGGCCGCCTCGATGCTGGGTAGGACGAGGTCCCCTACGTTGATTGGTCTGGGCTTCACCATTCTATTGTAGCGCCGGGCTACGCGCCTTTGGTAGGTTGTCTCGCGCTCAGCAGCATTATCTAGAATTTCGAGGACTAAGTCGAGATTTTCCCGAAGAAGTTCGTCATTCTTGTTGGGATCGAAAGTTAGCACCCGGGTGCTTGGAATGCCGATGTCGACGGAGATGACAACTTCAGTACCATAACAGAGTTTATAAGGCGTCTCTTCTGTAGGAGTCCTCTCCGTCGTGCGGTATGCCCATAGTACACTTGGGAGTACGTCCACCCATTGCCCCCCAGCTTCTTCTAAGCGCGTCTTCAACCCTTTGAGGATGGTGCGGCTTGTGACCTCCACTTGCCCATTGGTTTGTTGATGTGCTACGACCGTGTGACGAAGATTGATTTTTAGATCCTCGCACATCTTGGTGAAGGATTTCCCGGTGAACTGAGTGTCGTTGTCGACAATGATTGTTGCTGGGATACCGAAGCGAAGATAATGCTCTTCTAGACAAATTGTTTGGCATTCTCTTCTGTGATTTTGGCCAGGGGCTCAACTTCTACCCACTTGGTGATGTAGTCAATGGCTAGGATGATGAATTTCCTCTGTCCAGATGCCAGAGGCACGGGGACGAGGAGATCGATTCCCCATTGTGTGAATGGTCACGCACTTTGCAGTGTGGAGAGCGCGACTGGGGGCTGGTGAGGTACGTTTGCGTGTAGCTGATAGCTCCTGCACTTTTGGACTATCTCGGTCGCGTCCTTCTTTATTGTTGGCCAATAAAAACCTTGGCGCAATATTTTTTGGGTCAAAGCTTTCCCGCCTAGGTGCTCTCCGCAGACTCCCCCGTGCACTTCTCTTAGGGCGTAGTCCGCTTCGCCTGTAGGTAGACACTTTAGATAGGGCCCTGAGAATGCCTGTTTGTAAATCTCCCCATCCACGATGGCGAATTATGCGGCTCGCATCCATAATCTTCGTGCTTCCAGACGGTCCTCGGGGAGGTGCCCATGCTCAAGGAAGGCCCGCAGGGGGGTCATCCAAGATGGCTCCTCTTGGTGGATGGTCGCGATTTCACATGGCCCTTGAATACTTGGAACCATGATCTCTTCCACTCGACGTCTTCGGGATTGATAGCTGGTGGGTGAAGTTGCAAGCTTAGAGAGAGCATCTGCTCTGGAGTTCTGTTCCCGGGGGATGTGCAGAATTTGGTATGACAGAATCTTCTGAAGGAGTAATCTTGCAAGCGCGAGATATTTCACCATCTAGTCATTCTTGGCCTCGTAGTATCCCTCAACTTGCGCGACTATGAGTTGGGAGTCTGCATGAATTGTCAGGTTCTCTGCTTTGCAATCGCCGGCGAGCTGGAGGCTGGCGATCGGCGCCTAGTATTCTGCGATATTGTTGGTTGCGGGAAAATTTAACCTGCGTCCATAATCTAAGGTAATCTCATCGGGACTTATGAGGAGCAATCCTGCTCCGGCTCCTTCTGCTCCTGATGCGCCGTCGACGTATATAGTCCAACGGCGAGTAGTGATATCTTTGACAGGAAGTGCTTCTAGTGGAATGGTGTTCTCTGCAACAAAGTCAACGAGTACTTGCGATTTGTTGTCTGGTCATGGTAAGAACTGGATGTCGAACTCGCCGAGCTCTACCGCCCACTTTACTAGTCTCCCTGAGACCTCTGGTTTCTGGGGGATTGTTCGTAGCGGGAGCTGAGTTAACAATTTCACTGTGTGAGCCTGGAAGTAGTGCCGAAGCTTTCTTGCCGAGAATACAAGAGCCAAAGCCATCTTTTTCGCCGCCGGATATCTGGTTTCGGTGTCGGTGAGGACTTTGCCAAGGTAGTAGATCGGTCGTTGCACCCGCCTTCATCTTTCATGACCACTGAGCGGCTGTAGGCGAAACTGCCATGTATAAGAACAGAGTTTTCCCGGGGATGGGCTTTGATTGGAGTGGTGGTGAGGCCAGGTACTGTTTGAGAAGTTCGAAAGTCGTATGACACTCGTCCGTCCACTGAAATCCGGAGTGACGCGCTCCCCGGAGAATTTTGAAGAAGGGGAGGTACTTGTCTCCTGTCCATGATAGGAAACGAGATAATGCGGCGATCCTCCTGTTTAGGCGTTGTACTTCCTTAATTGAATGAGGTGGCGACATATCCTCCAACGCCTTAATCTTCTCGGGGTTGGCCTCAATTCCCCGATGGGTTACCATGAAACCCTGGAATTTCCCCTCCGTCACACCAAATGCGCATTTGATGGGGTTGAGCCGCATCTAGAAGCGACGTAGAAGCTGAAAGCATTGTCCTAAGTCTCTCAAGTGGTCACGATGGTGTATGCTCTTCACTAGCATGTCGTCCACATACACCTCCATCGTCTCTCCGATAAGGCTCTTGAAGACTTTGTTCATCAGCCTTTGGTAGGTCGCTCCGGCGTTTTTGAGGCCGAAGGGCATAACTTTGTAGCAGTAAACTCCTTTGTCTGATCAGAATGCGGTGTGCTCCTCGTCTTCTGGGTTCATCCTGATTTGGTTGTAACCTGAGTATTCGTCCATGAAGCTGAGGAGTTCGTGGCTGGCCGTCGCGTCGACCAGCTGATCGATCCTTGGAAGGGGGGATCTATCTTTTGGGCAAGCTTGATTTAGATTGTTGTAGTCGACGCACATCAACCACTTCCCCGAGGCCTTCTTTACCAAAACCACATTGGTTAGCCATGTGGGGTATTTTGCTTCGCGGATGAATTGTGCTTCTAGGAGTTTCTCCACCTCTTCCTTGATCACCTTGAGCCGTTCTGGGGCGAAGTTCCGTTTTTTCTGGATCACCGTCCTACAAGCAGGGTTAATATTCAAAGAGTAAAAGATGACCTGAGGATCTACCCCGGGCATATCTTCCGGACTCCACGCGAAGATATCCTTGTTGGCGCGGAGGAAGAGAACATATTCCTCTCGTTCTTCCTTAGATAGGAGGGACCCGACCTGGACCGTCCGGGTCGGATCCTGTTGGGAGATTGGTACTTTGGTGAGTCCTTCGACGGGGGACCCGCGCTGTAGAGTGGTTTCGTCCCGTAAGTCAAAGTTGTCGATATTGAGAGCGGTTGCTTCCATTGGTCGTGCCTGCTTTAAGAAACACGTTCGTGATGCTTCTTGGTTCCCTCTTACAACCCCTATCCATGCAGCAGTCGGGAACTTCATAGCCAGATGCGGAATAGATGGGATTGCTCCAAAGATGGATTGGAGCGGCCTCCCGAAGATGTCATTTTAGGCGGAGGTGGATTCCACCACAACGAACTGAATGTTGTATGTTGACTGTCTTGGAAACTCGCCCAATGTGACTGGGAGAGTGATCATGCCTTGAACTGGAAAAGGTTGGTTGTCGAAGCTGTAGGCGGGCCTGGCTTTAGGGCTGAGCCGATGCTTCGTGAGCTTCATACTTTGCAAAGTGGAAAGGAAAAGAACATCAACTTTACTTCCGTTGTCGACCAATATCCTTTTTACATTAAAGCAAGGGTCCCCAATCCCTGCGCTGATTACGAGGGGATCCTGATGCGGTAGTCGTAACCCTTGTAGGTCCTCTTCCCCAAAAGAAATCGTAATGTCCTGCTTGAGCTTCTTATCTTCGTGGTCTCTTGGGGTTTTGGCGATCGAGAGGATTTGCGCCGCTAGGACGGGAGGTCCGGCGATCGTTTTGATTTCTCCCACCATCGGTCTTCCTCCTCCTGCGCCCCGGGGAGCGGGAGGCTGCTCCCTCGCTTCCCTAAGCTGCTGAGGCTGATTGGGAACCTGGCCTTGCAGGAATCTTCCCAGGAGTCCCTGGCGGACGAGGCGCTCGATCTCGTCTTTAAGTATAGTACACTCTTCAGTGGTATGCCTAGTCCCTCGATGGAACTCACAATACCTGGATTGGTCACTCCTCGGGTTTGAGGCTGGCACCCGAGGTGTGCGGAGCTATGGGTTGTTCTGAATGGCATATAGTACATTTGTTCCGGTGGTGTTCAATGGGGTGTAGACCCTGGGCGGCTGTGGACCTAGGTCTCTTCGGTGATCGCGACAACGTTCATCATTGCAGCGTTCCTCACCGCACCGTTCTTCTCGTCCACTAGGGGCTTGATCTGACCCCCTCTTTCTCCTTTATCTACCTTCGAACTGCTGATGGTGCGCTTCGATGGCCCCGTCGACAGCTATCTGAGCTTCAACTCGGTGAACGAGGTCAGGATAACTTGGCACGGTTTCTCTCATTAGAGCCGAGTAAATGCCACTTGGGCAGATGCCTCCAAGGAAAACTTCTAACAAGATCTCGGGGTCGACCCCTGGGATTTGTCGAGCCTCCGAAGTGAAGCATCGAAAAAAATCCTTGAGAGTCTCTCTGTCGTTTTGGCGGATTCCTGAGAGATGGGAGGGATCTCGGACAATCCTACGATTGGCGATGAACTGGTCCACGAACTGTTGCGCCATTTCTGCGAAGTTGCTGATGGCCCCATCCCGCAGGGAGTGGAACCAAGTGCGCGCTTGTCCTTTCAAGGTTGTCGGCAACACTTGATAGAGGATCTGATCGGGGGCACTGTAATTCCTCGTGATGGTGGTGAAGTGATTGACATGTTCCAATGGGTCGTCCGCCACATCGAATGTTTCGATGTTGGGAAGCTTGAAACCATTTAGAACCGGATGGGCCAAGACCTGAGGCGATAGTGGGGAGCCATGGTGCGCAGGACGGAGGGCGAGAGCTGCGCGTCGCCTTGCCTGGCCATATTCTTCTGCTATCATATCGCGTATCTCCTCTTGAGTGGTTCTTTCTATTGCTCGACCAGGAACATCTCTTCCCTATCGATGGTGATGGTGGTCAACTTCTGGTCCTCTGGCCGTCCGAGCAGGATGAGTGGAGCTTGCGACGTCGGAGAATTCTTCTGAGGCTTTTTCTTCTCGAACGGTCTCCTCATTCGGAGCATGGTTCGGAGCTGGGGTGGCAGAACGTTCAACGCCGGAGGTTGAATGGGAGCTCGAGCAGCCCCAAGATTTCTTACGAGAGCCAGCATCTCAGCTTGTTGTTCTTCCATCTGCCGCATGCGCCCTTCTAGTATTGTCGCGGGCACAAGCACTGCCTCTTCTGCGAGAGGCGCATTGATAAGCGGGTGAGAGGGAGCTGGGTCGACGCGTCCCTCTGGGATTGATCCTTCAGTAGTGCGGGCACTTCTTCTTTCCATTGCAATCGGTAGCGAGTACTGTCTTGAAGAAAATACTTCCTTTGGGGAGTCTTTGTGGAGTATCTGTGAATACTTTTTCCCACAGACGGCGCCAAACTATTGCGGGTCGCTTGGGTGCTCTTGGTAGACCGGTCGACTTGAACCGTCTTAGCTCTGAAGCGAGTCAAGCGTGCTAACAGTCAATTAGAGAATCGCTAAGTACACTGGGACTTTTTGACGTGGAAAGCCCAGAAAGTGTACAAAACTACGCGGTCGGAGCTGTGCCAACCAACTTACACTATCTTCTGGGGGACTTTTTTCTTCTGAGAACTGTGGTGGGAACAAAAGTGAGAATGCCGAGTCGCCTTTTGAGAGAAGGGAACTCTCCAAGTCCACGAAGGAGATCTTCAAGCACCGAAGGAGAACTCAAGGGAAATCTTCGACAGAGCTCTCTCGGGTGCAGAATGCAAGGTCCCTTGAAATGAAGGCTCTGGGCTCCTTTTATAGCTTTGGTCGGGGGTAGCCCGGTAATTTTTTCGTCGTAACCACTGTAACAACCTGACGGGCGAATCACACTAGTCGATTTGGAGCACACGGATCGCCATTTTTCGTAAATGACCGTCTCGCCCTTCGTGCTGTTCAGGCAGTTTTGTTGAAGGTAAGAAATGTGACAAGCGGGTCCTGCAATCTGAGAAATTAGAAAGAAAAAATGTGAGCGTGCCCGGAATGCGGAAGTGCTCTGAGCGCGCTCAGAAGCATTCTGAGCGCGCAACGAACGGGAAAGCATTCTGAGCGCGCAACGAACGGGGAAGCATTCTGAGCGCGCAAGGAGGTCGGAAACGGGAAGTCGTACCCCCAAAGAAGGGATGGGGTTTCGATCGGGCGCTCCGCCGGACCCCCTGCAGGAGAAGGGTGCGTTCGGGCCGCACCCGTATGGGCGGTGGCCGCCGCCCGAGGGGGTGTGGCTCGGCTACACCCCAAGAGGGTGGTGCGGCGGCATGGCCGCACTCCACACCCCATGAGGGGTATAGTTAGGCTGCACCCCTTGAGGGGAGGTTGGCGCTACCGCACGCGCTATCGTGCGGTAGCGCCGCGCGGTACCACCCCGCGGTACCGTCCCGCGCGTCATGGTGGTAGCGTTACCACGCGCGGTTGCGCGCGGCATAGCCGTGCATGGTGCTATCGCGTGCGGCTGAGCGCGACCCTGCGGCGTGTTCAGCGCGCGTCTTTGTACGGGCGGTTGGTGGGTTTGGC
The DNA here is from genome assembly GCA_033032865.1 of Dactylorhiza incarnata. Classification (NCBI taxonomy): domain Eukaryota; kingdom Viridiplantae; phylum Streptophyta; class Magnoliopsida; order Asparagales; family Orchidaceae; genus Dactylorhiza; species Dactylorhiza incarnata. Next base: position 13,245,256 of record JAWHQI010000023.1, on the reverse strand, counting down.
CCACTCTCCTACTCATCCCTCTTAACCTTAGTGGTGGAGTGGAGTTTGCGAGTAACCGCTACCCAACTTTGAACACGTAGATGAGAGCACATGTATGAATGCATATTAATGACAACGGAAGATATGAGTTTATGGATGATGAAGTGATTAGCAAAGGAAGAATACAAAGTGTATGAGACCGAATGATGTCATTTTTTGTAATATTAGTATATGTTTTTTTAGACAAAATTCTAATTGAATGTCAATTTTATATGTTCTCATGGTTCTTTCAAGTTTTGATTTTCAAATGCATGTTTAATGTTTTATAACAAATAAGAGAATAAGATGCTCATTTTGTTTAAACAATGGGTACAATTAGCAAATTTGGGTGTTGAAACCAGAGAACTGGTCTCGACGTTCGAAAGGGAGATGCAGCTAACCCTTACTTGACCCGAGCGAGACCCTTGACCAGTCACTAAGAACCGCTGAACCCAACCCTTGGAAATTTCTAAGTCCACAAAATGACCTCTTAAGCTGCAGCGTGGAGATCCCACCACGTACCAAGAAGCTCTCAAGGAACTTCCCCTCCCAAGCCAATGCTGAGCCCGGGCACCTTGGAGGGCACTAAAGATCACCTCACCGTCCACATTCAATGACAGGGGGAGGGGAGGGTAGTGCTTACTCACAACACACACGCGAGGGAGGGGGGTATCAACAACCCTTCCCAAGGTGCCCATGGGGGTCTATTTATAGACTTCCCAAAAATTGGGCTGCGGATAGCCAAAAATCTACTATCCGCAGCCCAACAACCAACCCGAACGACCGAAAAATGAGGGGGGGGGGGGGGGGGGGGGGGGGGGGGCGAGTGGAGCTCGAAATGTCCACTCCCCCCCTCGTAGGGGGTCAGATGGGTGGATCAGGGTCCACCATCTGTGTTGGGCAAGTGGACCATAGGGCCACTCGCCCAGCTGCCCGGGCGAGTGGACCTAGGGTCCACTCGCCTGCTGGCCTGGGGGCGAGTGGACCTTGAGTCCACTCGCCCCCCCTCTCCTAGGAGAGTGGACCGATGGTCCACTCGCCTGCCGGCCCAGGCGAGTGGACCGATGGTCCACTCGCCCCCTTGCCCGGGTGCGTGGACCGATGGTCCACTCGCCCGGGGCCTTGGGTAAATGGACCGAAGGTCCATTCGCTTAAGAGAGCTTGCCCCCCAGGCTTTCTTTTTTCGGTCCTTAATGATCTACGATGGTTTGGTCCGCTCGCCCCTTACATGTGCTAGGCCACGTCGGCTCGACAAATATGAGGGTTGTACACAATCCCCGCTCTTTTCGAGCTTGTTCTAAGCTCGAAAAGAAAGTCCAACCCACCTATTTGACGAGTCAAGTGGTGTCTTGGGGGAATCTACTGAGGGTCCCGCAGGACGGCAATAAAAAGCCTCCAGAGGGGGAGGTGAGGAGAGCACCCTTCTTGAGAGTTCTCCCTTCCCCCTTTTCCTTCGAGTCAGATGGATCCTCCTCGAGACTTCAGAGCTCGTTTCAAAGCCCTTGCTGGGAGGGACCGGAGTGACTTGGCGGAGCTCAGGGCCATGGTCAGTGGACTTCTACCCTCCCCCACTCGGCCGACGGTGTGATCACCGCGGAAGAAACTCCGACCCGATTTGGTGAAAGAGGTGGCGTCATCATCCTCCCACAGGGTGACCGACTATGTCCGGGACCTGGAGCTAGACGCGGTATCAACTCATTCCTAATCTTTGCCTCTTTTTCGCGGTCATATCGCACTAATGACGACATGCTTCTTGCATGCTAACAGCTTTTTCTGAACCACCCCGAGGGGGCCCAGAGTGCGATGGAAACGCCTGGTGCAGGCGTTCGAGAAAGTCCTGTCATTCTCGCTCAGGATCCTGCTGCTCTCTCAACTGCCCATGACAACCCTTCCTCGAAAAGCCAATAGATTGAGGATTTGCAAGGTAATGTTGCTGCGAGAGCCTCTATCGAGGTGAGTGCTTCGGTGTCTAAAGCTACGCTTTTTGCAGGAGGGGACAAGACCTCGACGGGTCAGTCGAGCCGGAGGGAGGTCACCCCACCAATCCTATCCCTACTATGGTGGAGGAACCTGTCGAGGACCAGCCCAACATCCTCGATCGTCTGAATCTTTTGGCTGATACGGTGCGAAGGCAAGAGGCTTTTCTTCTCGAGCTGCGTGACGGAAGGTGGTCCGCCGGACCTGACCCTCTCGCCCGCGTCTGTGCCCTTGAGCGGCGGATGGAGAGGTTGGAAAACGAGCTTAATCTGCTAAGGGGGGAGGTCCGGCTTGCATCCGGAGGTATAGCTGCGCCACTCGCAGACCACATATGCCGGGTTGAGGCTAGCTTCCGCACCGCGGGCGAGGAGATTGCCGCAATGAAAGAATGCATCGAATCTATGTAGGGGGTGCCGTCGTGCACCCAGGATCAAGGTTTCTGGAAGTGGATGCCGCGCTGAACGGATTTTATTCGCGTTCTTCGATTTGTTGTGTAATAATAGGAATTAGCCTTGCATGGTGGTTTGATCCACCTCGCGACCGGACGCTTTAACCCTACTTTGCTTCTGTTATAATGCTTTGTTGCTTTCGTTCATTCGCGATTCGCAGGTCGTTAAGCGTTGGACGATTAAGTGCCAGTGTAAGCGACATGACATCGGGGTAGTGCATCTGAGGACGGGAGGCAGAGGCCTTAGATGGGTGTCATCTAGAGGAGGTAGAGGAGTGGGGTTGGGGGGAATCATGGGAGAATGGACCTCGAGGTCCTCGCCCCTGAACCAAGTTAGCGGACCATAGGGTCTGCACACCTTTGCCGGGCGGATGGTCCGCGAGGACCACTTCCATGCACCGGGCGAGTGGACCCTATGGTTCACTCGCCCGTGCCCCGGGCGAGTGGACCCTATGGTGCACTCGCCCGTGCCCCGGGCGAGTGGATCCCATGGTCCACTCGCCCATGCCTCGGGCGAGTGGACCTCAGGGTCCACTCGCCCGTGCCCCGAGCGAGTGGACCTCATGGTCCATTCGCCCGTGCCCCGGGTGGGTGGACCTCATGGTCCACTCACTCACTTTGGCTACCCCAATAAATACCCCTCCCCTTTCTTTTACTTCACCCTCACATTCGCCCTCTTATCTTGCTTTGCATTCTCCTTGAGGTCGGCTCTCTTCCCTCTCTCTTACCCCGTGAGATGGCCCCCAACCGCCCTCCTGTTGCCAGGAATGGCCGGGAACAATGTGCAGCCAATTTTTCCGAGCATCCCTTTCCCGAAGGGAAGGTATCTAAGGAAGAGTTCTCAGCATTCAAGAGCTCCTACCTTCCTGAGGGGTGGACGTCTCGTCGTCCATCCCAGGGTGAGGCCATTAATTCCTTCTATGAGAACTGGCTCGCCTCCCCCCTTGCCCACTTCGAAGCTGGCCTACGGCTTCCCCTATAGCCTGAGGTGAAAGAGTTTTTGAACTACTTCGGCATGGTCCCGACCCAGGTTAACTCTAACGCGGTCTCAATGTTGACGGCCTATGCTTGCTATCTGCGAGAGGAACGAGTTGAGTTCGACCTAACCGTGTTTTGCAAGGTCTTCGTCTTCCGAGCGACCCCTGATGGGGTATGCTTCCTCACCGGCACACACATGAAGGTGTGTGAGACCTCCAACAAGGTCCATCACTGGAGTGACACATTTGTGTTCATCCAAGGTGACTTCGGTGACATCCCCCTCTCGCCCATGCAGAGGTCCGAGAAGGCCTTCAAGGCCCCTCACTTAGGTGGGGAGGCGGTCGTACTTCATAGCTATCTTGAGGGCGTGAGCTTTGAGGTCGATCACCTCAGGAGAGACATCGGCCGGCTTACCTACGTCGAGCCTGGGATAGGTATGCCCTCCTCTCTGATGTCTTCCCTATTTTTCCTTCCTCATTCATACATGCGGATACTTACCTTGACCTTGGTTCACTCAGGTGAGCGGACTCGTCCACGACATCCCCCCCCCTTCGCAAGGGGGAGCTCTTCATCCGCTCGCTGGTTCGTTAAGGAGACTGCTGTTGCATGTGACTCCGCCCCTAAGGTCTCCGTGCCGAGGCAACAGAGGGAGAAGGAGCAGGTGGTGGAGGAGGACTCGCCTTCTTCCCCGCCTAAAGAGCTAAAAATGCGGTGAGGGAAGGTTGTCCGTAGGGAGGGATCAGTGGTAGCGCCGAGGGAGAAAGGGGAACCAAGTTACTCTAACGCATTGGCGAACCACCCCAACTTCGAGATGGGGGGGGGGGGACTCCACTGACTCCTTCGGCGACCCTATCCTTCACTGGGATGAGGCCACGAACCGGGTCTCGATCACCTCCCATCAACCCTCCTGGATAGAGAGTGAGCCACTCGGGGATGCTGCGTACAACCTATGATTTGGCCTCTATGGCTGGCATGATGCGGCCGTCTACAAGAAAAAGTCCATGCGCGACCTTGCCTGCATGAGCTCGCAAGCCCTTCTTTGCGCAACCGAACTCTCGCATATGACCGCCCGACGAGGTCTTAATCTCTCAAAGAAGCTGAGGCAGGCCGATGCGTCGAGTCGGGCTGCCGAAGAGAAGGTTGCTGACCTCACCACACGCCTAGTCACCTCTGAGAGGCTCATGGAGCAGTCATCTGGGGGCCTGGTTCGTGCTTGCTTTGGGGACTCTCCCCTTCTTCTTCACCTCTCTTTTCTTCAACATCTGTAACCCTTTTACTTTTTCCACCTGCAGGGGCCAGAGGCTGCTGACTCACTCATGAGGCGATGCGAGGAGTCAGATCGGGAGGTGCAGGACCTGAGAGCTCAGCTTGTTGAAGCCCAGAGGCAGTTACGAGAGGGGGAGAGAGGCGGACCCTCGCGGACGGCAGCGCTCGTCCCACCTTCCCCTGCTATGGCTGAGGGCATCTGAAGGGAGATTGCGAAGACGACGGCCGAGGCCTTGGTGGTTTCCCTTCATAGGGCGGACGCCCTTCGTGACGGTTGGAGGGGGGGGTCTCTGCTAGCGATATCCTCTTTGATCTATACCCCTCCCCTGTGCGTCCCAGCACGCCCCCTTCCAGCGGCGGCTATTCCCCTTGAATGTCGGAGTTGCTATGAACCTCCTCTCTTCTTTATTTTCTGCAGGCCATGATTATTTTGTATCTTCAACCGCATGCTAATTATTAAGAGCAAAGTGCCTATCTATATAACCTGTATTATCAATGAACATGCAACTATTTGGCGAACTTCTAGTTTCTTCAACTATTCACTGTTCAAGCATAATCAACTATTTGGTTTGAGATCTCTTCCTACGATGAAGAGAGTTTACTATCTTGTCATACCTTAGACCAACTTGCTAGAACAACCAGGAGAGGAGAGCCGATCCACGTCCTAGGGGCTTAGCTTACCTGGAGGCAGAGGAATTCAACACCTTTTCAAACCACTTGGGGGCGGAGTACCCGTCCACGCCCTATGAGCTTAGCTTGCATGGAGGCGGAGGAACCCAACACCTTCCCAAACCAATTGCGGGCGGAATACCCGTCCACGTCCTAGGGGCCTAGCTTACCTGGGGGCGGAGGAACTCAACACTCTTTCAAACCAACTGGGGGTGGGATGTCCATCCACGTCCTAGGGGCCTTGCTTACCTGGAGCTGGAGGTGCTCATCATCTTTCCAAGTCGCTTAGCTAAGTAGTGAGTCGACCCGATGAGTCTCCCATCTGTCGGCATGACTGATCCCGGAGAATGGTCTCTAGTCGGGGAACTTACCAAATGAGAGCTGAGTACCCATCCACGTCCTAGGTGCTTACCTTCACCTAGAGGTAGAGGAACTCAACACCTTCCCCAAGACACTTAGAAAAGTAGCGAGTCGACCCGATGAGTCTCCCATCTGTCGGCGTGACTGAGCCTAGAGAATGGTCTCTAGTCGGGGATTTTACCAATCAGTCGACCAGATGAGTCTCCCATCTGCCGGCATGACTGAGCCCGGAGAATGGTCTCTAGTCGGGGATTTTACCAATCAGTCGACCCGATGAGTCTCCCATCTGCCAGCATGACTGAGCCCGGAGAATGGTCTCTAGTCGGGGATTTTACTAATCAGTTAACCCGATGAGTCTCCCATTTGCCGGCATGACTGAGCCCGTAGAATGGTCTCTAGCCGGGGATTTTACCAATCAGTTGACCCGATGAGTCTCCCATCTGCCGGCATGACTGAGCCCAGAGAATGGTCTCTAGTCGGGGATTTTACCAACTGGGGGAGGAGTACCCATCCACATCCTAGGTGCTTACCTTCACCTGGAGGCGGAGGAACTCAACACCTTCCCAAGCCACTCTGCATGTGGCGAGTTGACCCGATGAGTCTCCCATCTGCCGGCATGACTGAGCCCGGAGAATGGTCTCTAGTCGGGGATTTTACCGTAGTGTTACCTGAAAAAGGGAAACCATTTTCATTCTTAATTGAGAGGATACCAGTTCATTACATTGCGCCTCCCTGCGCATTTTCATTCATAATTGAGAGGATACCAGTTCATTACATTGCGCCTCCCTGCGCTTACTCGGCCACATACTCACTGGCCCTCTCCTTCATCATCTCTTCCATTTCCTCCGCCTTATATGCCCACTCGACCGTGTTGACTGATGTGACGTAGCACTGGCGCGCCTCCCTGGGATCTCCCCGGACCCTGGCCTGCACTCCCTCCAGTGTTGTATTTCAAACACTGATGGTATGAGGATGGCACGCACTGGTACGCGCTGATAAGGGGACGCCCGAAGATGGCATTGTAACTACTCGGCGCATCCACGATGACGAACCGACAGTTTTTGGACGTGCCACCCAAGGTGACGAAGAGTTCATCTCCCCCTCCACTTCCTTCCTTTCTCCGGAGAACCCGAAGAGCAGCCCATCTGATGCAAACACCCGCTTCTCCACAACCTTCATCTTGTCCAAGGCCTTCTTGAACACCATGTTCACCGAGCTCCCATTGTCGACCAGGATTCAGGAGACCGTGAAGTTTTCGATTGCGGCCTTGATGACGAGTGCGTCGCATAAGGGATCCTCGTGGGTCGGCATGTCCAGGGCCGAGAAGGTGATCTTCTCGCCAGGGGGTGGGGATCGGGAGGTCGAAGCGATGCTCCGACGGTAGATGGTATGGAGGCTCCCCTTCCGGGTGGCCTCGATGCCCGCTCCTCCGTGGATCACACCGATCCCACCTAAGGCCCCTAGGTCAGTCCTTTCCTCGCACTGGTCCTCCTCCTCCTTCTTCTTCCCTTCTCCTCTTCCGCTCGGACCCTCCAGGCAGAGCTGCTTTCCTCCTGCCGGGGCTCCTCCTCCTCCTCTCATCTCGAGGAACACTGGGCAGGCCGCGGTCGCGTGACCTTCCAGCTGGTGGAAGTCACAATACAGTAGCGCTAACTTGCTCGCTCCATTCCCCAAGCGGTTTCTCTTCTTCCATCCCTTCTTCCTTCCGATCGCCATGGCCTGCAGGGGTTGGGTTTGCAGCGGCCTTGCGTCGTGCTGCCAGCCCGCCGGGTTAAACCGTCCCTTCTTCCCTTGGTAGTTTCTTCCTCCCTGGAAGTGGCCTCTTCCTTGGCCCTGAGAGGGTCCCCCAGGCGGCCTCTAGGCTTGTCAGGCGGCTGGCGGTTGAGACCTCCAACATTGCTCCGACCTAGCGGGGGGTCCCTGGTATCCCTGGCTCTTCACTTCCTCCCTTCTTCTCCCTCCATGCTCATTCTTGTCCTCCTTCTTCCCCTCTTCCGAACTCCTGACCAGCCTTGCCATGAACTCCTGATTGGTGTCCTCGCACTCAATCTCCTGGGCAGCGCGCTCCATCAACTCTTCGAAAGACACGGGGGGGGGGGGGGGGGGGTCCCGAGTCAGACTCATTCTGAATAGTCCTTGCTGCAGCCCGAGGGTGAAAGACAACTACAGGGTGTGCCCGGGCACCTAGGCGTCTACGAGGACTTCCTCCTGGAACCTATCCACATAACTTCCTAACGTCTCCCCCGGCCTCTGCCGGATCAGGAACAGCGCTTCCGCCCCTTTCCTTCTCTTCTTCGAAGTGGAGAACCTTAGCAGGAAAATCCGACGAAAGTCCTCGAAGCTGTAGATGGTTCCTCCCGGGAGCTGGTGGAACCAGTCCCTCGCCTTTCCTCTGAACGTGACGGCGAAGAGCCTACATTTGAAGGCATCCGACATCTGCCTGATCGAGGTCATGTACTCGAACCACTGGAGGTGCTGAATTGGGTCATCCTTTCCTGCATAGTACGACATATCGAGCTCGCTGAACCCATCGGGAACCGGATCCGAGATGATTAGCTCGCAGAAGGGACTCCCCCCTCCTCCCTGGCGAGTCGAAGGCGTTCTCTCCACCTCCCCACTGGGGTAGCCGGTCCCGGGAGAGCTGTTAAAGAGCACTCTCGCTTGGAGACCCGAACCTTCCCTCGTGGCCGGCTCCTTCCCTTGTCGATGTGCTTGCTCCACCTCCATCGGAGGTGGCGAGGCGAGCATGGGTGCAGGTGGTGTTGAACACCCACCTTGAGGAGGGCATGCGACCCGCAAGAGTTCTAGGATCGACTTCCTGAACTCATCAAAATCACTCTTCTTCACGTACTCGCTGGTAGGGGGCGAGTTCCCCAGCTCATCGCTCCCAGCCATAAGACTTGCCCAGGGCTTTCTGAACTAGCTGCGTCCACGCTCAGCGCACCAGAATGTTGAAACCAGAGAACTGGTCTCGACGTTCGAAAGGGAGATGCAGCTAATCCTTACTTGACCCGAGCGAGACCCTTGACCAGTCACTAAGAACCACTGAACCCAACCCTTGGAAAATTTGTAAGTCCACAAACGGACCCCTTAAGCTGCAGCGTGGAGGTCCCACCACGTACCCAGAAGCTCTCAAGGAACTTCCCCTCTCAAGTCAATGCTGAGCCTGGGCACCTTGGAGGGCACTAAAGATCACCTCACCGTCCACCTTCAATGACAGGGGGGAGGGGAGGAGTAGTGCTTACTCACAACACACGCGCGAGGGAGGGGGGTATCAACAACCCTTCCCAAGGTGCCCATGGGGGTCTATTTATAGACTTCCCAAAAATTGGGCTGCGGATAGCCAAAAATCTACTATCCGCAGCCCAACAACCAACCCGAACGACCGAAAAATGAGGGGGGGGGGGGGGGGGGGGGGGGCGAGTGGAGCTCAAGATGTCCACTCCCCCCTCGTCGGGGGTCAGATGGGTGGATCAGGGTTCACCATCTGTGCTGGGCGAGTGGACCATAGGTCCACTCGCTTGCTGGCCTAGGGGCGAGTGGACCGTGAGTCCACTCGCCCCCCTCGCCTGGGCTAGTGTGTAACGGTCCAGGCCCGCCAACACGGGACCCAGCTGGACCGCCGACACCCTCCCAGCCCAGGCCCATCAACACGGGACCCAGCTGGCACCGGAAGGGTTCAGCCTAACCAGATGGTCTGCAGACCATGCACCCCAACCCCTCTCTGTCCCACCACAGGGCACAGTGGGTTGTTGGAGACGAGAAGTGAAAGTACTCCATAGTTAAGCGTGCTCGGGCTGGAGCAATTCTGAGATGGGTGACCTCCTGGGAAGTCCACGCGCTGCCGCTTAATTGGCTCAATTCTCATCAAAGGGGGACTGCGGTCTCCAACAACCCACTGTGCCCTGTGGTGGGACAGAGAGGGGTTGGGGTGCATGGTTTGCAGACCATCTGGTTAAGCTGAACCCTTCCGGTGCCAGCTGGGTCCCGTGTTGACGGGCCTGGGCTGGGAGGGTGACGGCGGTCTAGCTGGGTCCCGTGTTGGTGGGCCTGGACCGTTACAAAAAGTCCTATCATGCAGCTCAATTGGTGATGAGAAGTGAAAGTACTCCATAGTTAAGCGTGCTTAGGCTGGAGCAATTCTGGGATGGGTGACCTCCTGGGAAGTCCACGCGATGCCGCTTAACTGGCTCAATTCTCATCAAAGGGGGACTACGGTCTCCAACAACCCACTGTGCCCTGTGGTGGGACATAGAGGGGTTGGGGTGCATGGTCTGCAGACCATCTGGTTAGGCTGAACCCTTCCGGTGCCAGCTGGGTCCCGTGTTGGCGGGCCTGGGCTGGGAGGGTGCTGGCAGTCCAGCTGGGTCCCGTGTTGGCGGGCCTGGATCGTTACAGAGTGGACCGATGGTCCACTCGCCTGCAGGCCCAGGCGAGTGGACGGATGGTCCACTCGCCCCCTTTCGGTCCACTCCCCCTTGCCCGGGCGAGTGGACCGATGGTCCACTCGCCCGGGGCCTTGGGCGAGTGGACCGAAGGTCCATTCGCCCAAGAGAGCTTGCCCCCCCCCAGGCTTTCTTTTTTCGGTCCTTAACGATCTCTGATGGTTTGGTCCGCTCGCTCCTTACATGTGCTAGGCCATGTCGACTCGACAAATATGAGGATTGTACATTGGGTACGAATATAATTCTGTGGGTACAAATATCTATGGGTTACAAATATCCATTTAAGAGATACAAATAACAACATCTTAAAAAAATTGGATTACGAATAACACAATTCAGACTGTTGATAACATTGCTCTAATTTTATGGCAATATTGAAAATTTTTTAATTCAAAATTAATCACAAAAATTTAAAGTTGTTGAATACAAGTAAGACTGTGGATCTAACATTCTATCGAGAATACTCTAAGGGCCCGTTCGTTTGGACGGAATTGAAGACTTGGAATTGATATTCGACGTCGAATTCCAATTACATCATTCGCTTGTTAGGTAGCTTTAATAATTGAAATTTGAGTTGAATATCATGGAATTGATTTTAGCCTAGGCACAAAATCTAGCTGGACATATCGGAATTGGGTGAGTCTGGCATGCTCGATTTATTGCATTTTTCGCCCGAGAGCGAGTTTATGCGCCCGGGAGCACAATTTTTTTGTCTGGGCGCGAGTTTTTCGCACGGACGCAATTTTTTCGCCCGGACGTGCATTTTTTGCCCAAACCAGCAAATTTCGCCCCGACGGAAGTTTTCCGCCCAAGCGCGCATTTTTCGCCCTGTCGCGCGTATTTTCGCCCGGGCGCGCGTATTTCGCCCGGTGGCGCGTTTTTCACTCGGGCACATATTTTGTCTCCCGGGCGCGCGTTTTTCTCCCGGGCACACGTTTTTCGCCCTCTCGCGCCTTTTTTCGCCCGGGCGCGCGTATTTCGCCCGGGGGCGCGTTTTTCGCCCGGGGGCGCATTTTTCGCCCGGGAACATATTTTGTCGCCCGGGCGCGCGTTTTTCTCCCTGACACGCATTTTTCGCCCGGGGACGCATTTTTCAACCGAGCGCACGTTTCGTCGCCCGGGCGAGCAATGGTTCGCCTAGGCCCGAGTTTTTAGCCCGAGCGCGTTTTTCGCCTGGGCGCACGTTTTGTCGCCCGAGGGTGCAATTTTTCGCCCAGGGGCTCGTTCTTCGCCCGGGGCGCGTTTTGTCTCCCGGGGGCGCGTTTTGTCGCCCGGGCGCGGAATTTTTCGCCCGGGCGCGCGTTTTTCGCCTGGGCGCGGGTTTTTCGCCCGAGCGCGCATTTTACGCCCGAGCGCGCATTTTTCGCGCGAGCACGTGTTTTTTGTCCGGGCACGCATTTTTCGCAGGTGAGCACAATTTTCGCTCGGGCGCGAGTTTTCGCTCGGGCGCGAGTTTTCATCAGGGCGCGTGTTTTTCGCCTGGGTGCGAGTTTTTCGCTCAGGCGCGCGTTTCTCGCTCGGGAGAGCGTTTTTCACCTTGGCGCGCGTTTTGTCGCCCGGGCGCCCAATTTTTCGCTCGGGCGCGAGTTTTTCGCCTGAGCGCGCATTTTTTGCTATGACGCGCATTTTTTATTATATATGTAAAAAAATATTATTTTCTTTATAATATTTTTTAATTCTTAGATTGAATTTTATTTAACAAACGAACAAAAAAATTGATTAATTCCACAATATTCAACAATATTGTTTATTAGGCGAACGATGGAATTGGAATTAGATCAATTCCAATTCTGAATATCGAATCTCAATATCGAATTCTAATATCAAATTCCAATTCCGTCCAAACGAACGGACCCTAATGAAATACACATGCGCGGCATTGGCCGAACACATTTCATGATTAAAGTAAATAAAATATTAAAAAGTTTATAAGTGATTATTTCTTAAGATTTTTTTATTTTAATCTTATCGTGCATCCAACCAATACCACGTTGGCATATTCTATTAATATTCGTAACATAAAGCTAGAGAACTATTTATTAAAATTAGTTATGGGTAAAATCATAATGATATGGGAGGATTGATGGCTATATCAATTTTATGTCTATTTTTGTGTGTCAATTTAGTCCCTAAATATTATATTTATGTTTTTCTTTTAGATTTTAGAAGAGTAAAATGGACCTTTTAAACCATCTCAAATGCCGCAAACTTAAATTAGGTTTATGCTCTATCAAACCGTCGTCCTTCGCGTCCCTTCCTCCATCCTTGACTTCACGTGCATTAGATGTTGTCCCTCGCTTCGCAAACCGAAGCGATCTCTAGGATGATCTCTTCCCCTCCGTAGATACTGCCCTTGACTCCTGATCCCCTCTGGCGATCTCTCCTCACTTCGCAAACCGAAGCGGAAGCCCAGTCTCTCACTTCGCATAGACGCAAACAACACCAATCCTCCATTTCTCAGCTTCGATCTCTCCTCACTTGCAGTAAATAGACTAAACTACAACGAAATGTAATTTTAATCTCATCAATCACAGCTTATTGATAGTTGATTGCATGATTTTTTTTATTCTTCATGAATTTTAATCACAAGTTCCCAAATGGTTTAGGGTAGAAAATGCAGCAATTTTTTTTATGATTCATGAATGTGCAATGATATTGATAGTTTTTTTTTTTCAATGATATTGATAGTTTATTGCATGATATTGATAGTTTATTGCTTCATGAATTTTAATCTTAGGAGATGATTTTTAATTTGCAGATTAATTTTTTTGGGGATAAACTGAGAGTCTCAAATTTGAAAAGCACATATTATGGATACTTATCTCTATTAAATGATGTTTGTGAAGCGGTTACGGGAAAAAACAAGTTGGCTGAGTTCATTGGTTGTTGTGGAAGGTGTTCTTCCATATATAGAAGAAACCTTTATAATTAGAGATGATAAAGATATAAACACGTTAGTTGCACTTTATATGGCTATCGGCTTGGAAAATGTATGTGTGAATTTTAATGTTGGAACCCGAATACCGGTCCAACTATGTTAGAGACTTGGGGAGTAGCTTGAGTTACTTCTCTCTTCGTCAAATCCTTAGGTCTAAGTATTCCGAGCTGAAAACTGACCCTCACCGATTGGTAGGTAGTTGCCTGAAAATGGACTCATTGGCTGCAATGAGGAGGTCCCTCCACTAACCCGGAAATCTCACTCGATTTCCCCACCCAAAAACCAGAGGCTGAGCATGTCTCAGACAGCACAAGCAAGAAAGCACAGGGTCTCAGGGGGGGGGGGGGATTTGTGCTGATCTGAGACTTAATGAGTCCTATTTATGGGCAAACTCTTCCAAGGGTAAAATGGTCCTGAAGGCCTGCGAATATCTTCCTCCGCCTTAACCAAATTACTATATGCATACCAAAATGGTCTGCGAACAGCTACTCGCGCTTTTTCGCATATACTAACCGCAGACCCTGTCGGTTTGCGGATAGTGAGGGAGGATTGATGAGTCGGGTTGACCCGTACTCGCCTCGCTCCCTCCCTGAGACTGTGGCTGAGGCGACTAGGTCCAGTTTTACTCGCCAAGGGCAAGCTCTCTTGAAGCGGGCTCGTCTGAGGCCATGTCAACTCGCCTCGCCCTGGGCGAGAAGGAGCCTTGTCGCCAAGACAGGGTTGTGCCGTCGAGAAGAGATTACGTCGATATGAGACTACGACAGGGTGGGGCTTACTCACTTAGCCTAACCTGGGCGAGTGGGACCGACATTGGGTCAACCCGCCGGAAGCTGCTTGCCAACTCGCCGAACACCTGCTGGTCTACTCGCCGAATACGGGTTCTACACAATCCCCGCTCTTTGCGAGCTCGCAAGAGGTCGGAAAGAAGAGTCCAACACTTATTCGGCGGGACTACACGCTGATTGGACCTTCCTCTATAAATAGAGTGGGGGTATGCCTTCGGTTCTATGCGCTGAGATGTCTTCCAGGGGAGGTTCTTCCACGGCCGCCAACCGGGGGCTCGCTGACCACGAGCCAGAGGCCGCCGCTGTCCTCGACATCATCGGCGAATTCCTACCGCCTTTCCTTCCTAGCTCCGCGAGGAAGAAGAAGCACAAGCGGAAGAGGGTCGACCCTGAATTACGCGAGAAGTCTTCCACAGATCCAGAATCTACCGCCAGATGTGGGCCCTCGCCTGGGAGATTTGCCGCCTCACAGATCCATGAAGAGCCCAACGCCGACCTACCTCACCGGGAGGACGAAGGCGAGATTGAAGTTACTACCGGTGGGGTTGAGGATGCGAGACTGGCTCCAGTTGATGCGAGCGTCCCGCCGCTCCCTCCCGTTCTCCACGTCGTGGTGCCGTGTAAGGGCACTGCTTTCTCGCCTGACTAAATTGAGCATGTCTGAACCCTTCATTCTACATAGTGCCTTCTACTCGCCAGGCGCAACTTGGGCAGCTCGCCGCGGCGCCGTCAATGGGTCAAGCTACCGAATTTTCCTCGGTCCCAGGGTGAGCTAACTCGGTTCCGGCTCCTCCCTCACAGACGCTTCAACAGCTGTCTGGGGTAGGTCAGCCTGCCCGCCCAACATCCGGGGAATGTCTCTGACGGTGGGTCCCTTACCCGGAGAGACTAGCGTGGTCCTTCGCCTGTCCGCCTCTATTGGGGGGCTGCAGACGGATCCGCCTCGGCTTCAAGGGGGAGACAACGCTCCTGCAGGTACTCGCCTCACTTATCTTATCCCGTTTTTTACTTTCATTATTTATCTTCGCTGCTTGATTCCTTTTTCCAGATAGTCATGGGTCTGCCCCTTCCAGCCATCCACCGTCCACAAATTCACTGCCAGGGTCACCACCGCCCGCGACATCCACCCACTTTAGGGAGCTGCTCGCGGGCCCGCCTGGCCTCAATGAGGGGTCGTGGGCTGGCTTGATCGCTGTCCTTCGAGCCCATGATTCTTTTCTGATGACCATGCTGCCCGCCGAGGTGAACGCGCGACTGGTTGATCTTGGGGACTGCCACGCTGAAGCGAAAGAGTTCCAACAACAGATGCAGGGCGAAGACGGTCTCTTCGGTAGGGTGGCTGACCTAGAGGCGAGGTTGTACGAGGTGGAGACTCGTCAGCAAGCCACCGAAGATGATCTCCACCGCTTCGCGCAGTTGGCAGGCGCTGTGGGCGAAGCCTCCCTACTGGAAGAACATATCCGGCGAGGAGAGGATCACATCAGACAGAGCAAGGAGAATCTGGAGAAGGCCCGCGAGGACTGATGCAGGCTACGCTCTCCAACACGATCGCTATGAACACGCACGCATTTCCTCTCACCGCTCCCAAATTTTACGCTCGCACAAAATTACTCGCAATGTACACGCAACGCAATATTTATCAATTAGATGCTAACGTGCGGGTAGTCACGCCACTAGAGGTTGAATAGATGCCTATATGCCAATATTCTTCCCGACTAAAAGGACCCACCCGGTCTGAACGAGCTTGAGTTGTACCAAAAGAGATCCACCAAAAATTATGATTCCAAAAGGGTAGATCTCTCCCAACAAAAAGTCGAGGTTCGCCAATCCTCTTCAAAAATTAAAAGAAATAAGAAGAGCACACAAATCGATCGAAGAAAACCACGAGTATTCAAGTGATTCGAAGATCACACCAAAATTACCACCACAAGAAATTAACAAGAGGGAAATCTCATGAGTAGACATTTCGTTACCCCGCTTGAGATGGGACTATCCTCAAGCATGCACTCGCCGGAATCGTTCTTCAACGAATCCACCGGAGACGCATCTTTGGAGAGAAACTCGTCCGCCGTAGTCGCTTCACGCCGGATCCAAGATCCACACGAACTAACACCAAGCACCTTGAATGAAATCTTCAAGGAAGAAGCTTTTAGGTTGGCCGAATTCTTTGAAGGAAAAAAGGATAGGAGATCCTTCGCGATGCAAGCAAGAGAGAACGAGAGAGGGATGTGAGAAAGAGTCGTAGAGGAGAACGAGAATGAAAGGAAGAGAGAGAGAGAGAGAGGGGGGCCGAAATTTTGGAGAGGGAAGAGAGAGGGAAATCCAATAGAGAAGATTAGGGTTTGATTTTTTTTATCATTCAATAATAAAAATCTAATACAAGATGACCTCTTATAGGCTAGCCAACAAACATGGCTAAACGCAGTCCGAAATTAAAATAACATGGGCATGGCTAAATGCAGTCCAAAATTAAAATAAAACAAGGACAAAAACAATGTCCCAAAATAAAAGATAAAGCTTAATAAAATTTTAATTAATAATTATAATATAATAATTATAATTATTAATTATTAATCTTGCGCCGCGGACGAAGGTTGTAACGGCGATGGTGTTCGTCATGACGTAGGTCTTTGGTTGGAGAGGCGCCATCATCCGTAAGCGCGCCGATACCAACATCTTCATGTTGAGGGCCGTCATCGCCATCAATCCTCCCCCGCTCAAAAGTACTCATCATCGATGTGTTGTCCCGAAGGTAGCGGCGGAGAAGAGCATTATCCAAAAGAGCCACCTCTGATTCTGGAATCCACGAGTCATCGGAGGATGGACGATCACGCCAACGAATCAAGTAGCGGCGACTGTCACCACTAGGAGAGGGGAGCATTTCATCTTTGAGGATCCTGTCAGGCACAAAAGTGGTTCGGGGGAACCTTGGAAAAGCATTAGGCAAATAAGGAGAACAAGTTCCGCCATCAACATTCAACGTACCTCCAGTAGGAACCGAAGAAGAGAGCGAACCGGGCACAAGCTCACCCCCAACCCATTAGAAAATGTAGTGAAACCAAACAGACAGTCGGTTAATTCAAGTGGTGGAGAAATATATGGCGTTAAATCCGAAACATTGAAAATATGGGAGATTCCCCAATCAGTGGGTAACTCCAAAAGAAAAGCGTTTTCCCCTAATTTTTTTAAAATTCAAAATGGACCCGCTCGCCGATTTGCCAACTTTTTATGGTGCCCGAAGGCAACCGGTTATGGATAAGACGCACCATAGCCGAATCGCCAACTTTCAAGTGAGATGCTCTCTTATGTACGTTAGCATGATATTGATAAGATGCGTATTGAGTAGCTAGCGTGTCCTTAATGTGCTTGTGTAAATTATGAACGTGAGAGGCAAAGTCTTGTGCAAATTGACTTGACTTATTAGATGAAGGTAACATAATCAAGTCAAGTGGCACTAGTGCCTTATAACCGTGCACGATTTCATTCGGCGATAAATCTGTTGATCTATTTTTAGAATTATTATTCGCTAACTGAGCATGAGGAAAAAGTAAATCCCAAGTACCCATGTGGTTAGCTACAATTATAGACACATGTAGGTGAATGTGGTAAGCAACTGGAGGAAAAATATGCGCAACTGGACCGGATGAGTAAGTACGTCATGAAGAAACTAAGTCCAGGGGTACAGTCGCCACAGAATCATAATCGCTCGCGACCGCCAACAAATCCGTAGACGGGCACTCAAAAAAATTATCAATCAAAGGTGACGCGTAGTCATATCTACGAAGGGTGGTGAATAGACCGAGCACAAAATCTAACAACTCAACAAAACATGTCCGACGGGACATGGCCAACGGAGGGGCTAGTAACATAGGCAAAACCAACAGGCTAGGACGAGGCATAATAAAGTCATGTCCTAAAAATTCGGCAGGTCGAGTCCACGTGTCAGGAGGGAGGACCGGCAAAATCGAACCTGACACAATTTCTAATTCACAATGAGCTTCTGGCAAAGGTGATAACATCAAAGAAATATCTTCCAGGTTCTCAACGTTAAAGTCACCCAAAATTAACCTTCACTCGCAAGGTAAATCTTTCAACATAGTAGGTACATCTGCGAACACAGGGTCATCAGACGTTTCCTCAACTATCATAGGTGACAGACCTGGAAATAGGTCGACGACAGGTGGGGCAATCCCAAAGAGTGGCACTACCGAGGGGAGATCCACTCCTATGACACTTAGGATAACCAACGTCTCAACAACGCTAAGCTCTTCCTCAATAAAGACATCGCCCTCAGCGGTCGGCTCAATCAAAGGCACTAACTTAGAATCATCAGAAAAATCAACAACTAGATCAGAACGTTTGGGAGGAGACTTTAATAAGACTGAGGTCGTTGACTGAGCAGGGCACTCGACAATATGGGGGTCAAACATTTCCCCAGCATTGTGTGTAAAATTCATGGGACGACCCTCACTGACCAGAATACTCTCACAGCGCGGGCTCATGGCATCCCTAGCCATAATGAAAAACGAGTTTGAGTCAGTGGACCGGAACTTACCCTTATCTTTCAGGGATAACGGAGGGGGAGGTCCTAAGATGGACTTGCCCTTCTGAAAAGAACGAAACTTGGTCTTGTGAGCAAGTTGCTTCTCAATATCCAACGTGGCATTATAGGTGGTGCCCAAATCTGTGTGTCCAAAACGAATGAGTTTGCCTTGAATGGCGGGGTTAGGCCCCTTACGAAACCGTGAAATGGTGACCTCAGACATCTCCCTAACATCACACCTAGCCATCATGTCCTTCAAAATGCCCATGTACTCCGCAACCGATCGATTCCTTTGTCTAAGGGAAGATAACTCATCAAACATTTGCGTTCTATGGTATGTAGAAATAGGAGGCGTTCGGTTGGCCGAAAGTTGGGCCACCAATTCTCGAATTTCCCCCAATTGTCGATTCATCTCATGTCGAAAATCATCAACCGGCGAGTGGTTTCGATTTGGTTGTCATACGTCACGAGGCAAAGTTGGGGTGTGATTATCCATAACTTTAGCATACAATTAATCTAATCGGGAAACATAAACGTCTTGAGCCATACTCGGAGTGTAAGTGAGGAACCATATAATTTTAGAACAACAAACGATTCTGACCAGAAAATTTTATAAAATATTAATTTGTTCCTGCCTAATAACTAGGGTAATTAAATTTTTTTTTTTTACTAAGAAAATATGGAGAATTTCCATAATTTTATTTTTGATTTTTCGCAGAAAAATGAGAATTTTAGGCCGCTATTTGCATACCAGAAATTTTAAACAGGCCATAATTTTATGAAAGATAATTTTATTCCCGCTTAATAACTAGAGTAATTAAAATATTTTTTTGATTTTCTTACTGAGAAAATTATGGAGAATTTCCAGAATATTATTTTTTGATTTTCGCAAAAAAATAAAAATTTAGGCCGCTATTCGCAGACCACCAATAATTTCTTTTGATATTTTGAACACAAAATCCTGTGAAGATTTTGTGTGTCGGCGTTCTAAGCAAAATTTTAGGAGACGTGAATTAAGAAATTGACACAAACCTAGCTCTGATACCAAATTGATGCAGACTACGCTCTCCGACACGATCGCTACGAACACACACGAGTTTCCTCTCAACGCTCCCAACTTTTACGCTCGCACAAAATTACTCGCAACGTACACAACGCAATATTTATCAATTAGATGCTAACGTACGGGTTGTCACGCCGCTAGAGGTTGAATAGATGGCAATAGGCCATATTCTTCCCGACTAAAAGGACCCACCCGGTCCGAACGAGCTTGAGTTGTACCAAAAGAGATCCACCAAAAATTACGATTCCAAAAGGGTAGATCTCTCTCAACAAAAAGTCGAGGTTCGCCAATCCTCTTCGAAAATAAAAAGAAATAAGAAGAGCGCACAAATCGATCGAAGAAAATCACGACTATTCAAGTGATTCGAAGATCACACCAAAATTACCACCACAAGAAATTAACAAGAGGGAAATCTCACGAGTAGAAATTTCGTTACCCCGCTTGAGATGGGATTATCCTCAAGCATGCACTCACCCGAATCGTTCTTCAACGGATCCACCGGAGACGCGTCGTTTGGAGAGAAACTCGTCCGCCGTAGTCGCTACACGCCGGATCTAAGATCCACACGAACTAACACCAAGCACCTTGAATGAAATCTTCAAAGAAGAAGCTTTTAGGTTGGCCGAATTCTTTGAAGGAAAAAAATGATAGGAGATCCTTCGTGATGCAAGCAAGAGAGAACGAGAGAGAGATGTGAGAAAGAGTCGTAGAGGAGAACGAAAATGAAAGGAAGAGAGGGAGAGAAGGGGGAGGGGGCGAAATTTTGGAGAGGGAAGAGAGAGGGGGGCGGCTAGGAGGAGGGAAATCCAATAGAGAAGATTAGGATTGATTTTTTTATCATTCAAAAAAATCTAATACAAGATGGTCTTTTATAGGCTATCCAACAAACATGGCTAAACGCAGTCCGAAATTAAAATAATATGGCATGGCTAAACGCAGTCCAAAATTAAAATAAAATAAGGACATAAACAAAGTCCCAAAATAAAAGATAAAGCTTAATAAAATTTAAATTAATAATTATAATTATTAATTATTAATCTTGCGCCGCGGACGAAGGTAATAACGGCGATGACGTCCGTCATGACGTAGGTCTTTGGTTGGAGAGGCGCCAACATCCGTAAGCCCGCCTATACCAACATCTTCATGTTGAGAGCCGTCGTCGCCATCAAAGACCTGCGAGCAGCTCGCGGCATCACTTGGAGAGCTCTCCATCCCCAGCGGGCGCGTCGCCTGGGTCGCGGTCTGCGGCGGGTCGCGCTCCGCGGCGCCGCGGCGGAGCTTCTTAGGCTGTATTCCCCTTTTGATGTATTTCATTATTTTTTGACGCTTGACATGTGAAAGCACTCGCGACCTCTCAGATCACTGTAATACGCAGGCGATACTTTTGTATGTATTTTTTGTACTCGCGCTATGCGCTTAGAGAATTTTTGCCAAACGCTTTTTATACTCGCACTGCGTGCTTCTTTTACGTTAGGTTCGTTATCTTCCACCCACGCGTTGTTGGACTAGTTACCCGCCCAGGCGGACTCGCGTAGATGGTTGTCCTACTCACGCGCTACTAGACTAGGGGCAGGGTCTATAAATAGAGGGCCCCCTAGAGTAGGAGAGTACACTTTCTCACTCCTTCCAGGCACCCTCTCCGTCTTCCTTGTAGAGCCCCTTCATCCCTACTCGCAGCCCACTATGGTGAAAGTGCCATCAGAGAATGGGTGCGCCATCTGCGTCCGCAACTTTTGAGCGCACAGCTTCCCTAGCTCGCAGACCCTTGGCGAGGAGCTAGTGGATGTTGAGAAGCGGTATTTGCCTCCCGGCTATACCGCGAGGCGGCCAGTACCGGGCGAGTTTCTCAACTCGCTCTACAACGTGGAGCTCGCCTTCCCCCTGGCCCACTTCCAGGTGGGGCTGAGGCTACCTCTGTGGCCTGAGGTGTGCCAGGTCCTCCGTTACTTCGGGAAGACCCCCGCGCAGGTCAACCTTAATGCGATCAAAAATACAGTCAGTGGGTCAGGGGGAAGGCGATTAGAAGACACAAGAAAATATAGCAGTTCCCCAATAATCCTGGGTACGTCTACTCTTCTACCACACTGGTAGGAATCCACTAGGATTTTTGATCAGGTGTCTAACACCAATGAGCTTTTGATAAGGTGCCCAAAAACCAAACAAGATTTTTTGATCAGGTGTCTTGCCACCAAGAGGTAAACTTTTGAAGGGAGTTTTAACCATGTACAAGATGGGAAGGGAAAAGAATATGTTGTTCTTCTCTTTGCTTGAGAAGACTCTAGATGATCCTGATGGTGTTGTTGAGATTGGATCTTTGAAGATGATGTTGAAGAGCTCCCCCTGTCTGATTGAAATTGATGATAGCTTGTGGAGGCTTCTTCTCCTGATTGTAAATACTCCTTTTCTTCTTCTGCAGTTTCATCCTGAGCAAATGATATTGATTGGTGTCTCAGGATAAATATGTTCTGCAGAGAAGAGTTAGCAAAAAGAACTCTGTTGATGTGTTCTTCTTTTTGCTTCTCTATTTTTCTCCTGTATCTCTCCTTGTTTATTCTTCCTAGTTCTTCCTATTCTCTCTTTTTTCTTCTCTGCTCTTCTCTTTTTATATATATTCTGGAGAAGGCTTCAGGGTTGATTTTAATTCTTTCCTGACAAGGAAAGAGATAATATCTCTTTAATTTCCTCAAGCAGACAAATTTCCGTCTTTGTCTTTTCTGCCAACGACTATAATATTTAATGCTGCAACGACTATAATATTAATTCATAAAGAAGACGGGCATCAATAAATAGCAATATATAAAATAGAAATTAATCAAGAATATTGCTGAGAATATTAGACGAGCTAAGAAAGGAGAAATATAATTGCTGATGATAATTTTGTCGAGCTCAGCTTCAAGTTCTCCGATCTGATTATTTAATTGCACAAGTATATCTAGGAATGACATAAATATGAGATGAGCATGACTAAGAGAAGAATACACTTCAGAACATATGACAGAGACAATCCAGAAGATCCTAATCCTCCTCCTAAGTATTACCCCAAGCCAGAGGCATATTTCAGAAGACAGGAAAAGAAGAGGAGTTATTGAAAAATAGGATCTTTGAGACCTTTCAAACATTATGTTAAAGAGATTGTGTGAACTTTAATTCATGTTAAATAATCTTGTTTATATATATAATGTTTGATTTTGATGGTCTCTGATGTGTTTTTATTATTTTTCTGATATGGTGTGTAGTTTATATCTTTATCCTGTTTCAATTCATCTTAGTGCATAGGGTTCTGACTTCTGCAAATAGGGGGAGATTGTGGGGTATTGAATCCACAATAGCCCAGATATGTAGGAAGGCACTCTTGAACCAAGGTGAATTGCTAGTGTATTTGATGTTATTTTCTAGATATACTTGTGCAGGTTGTTATTGCCAAGTGTAGACCAATGTCAGATCACAATGGGTCACTAAACACATCTTCATACAATGTAATCCCTCATTGTGTGGAACATGGTGTTTACTCATGTGTGATCTCTCTATTAGGGTAAACTTCTTTTTCAAGACTCTTGAAGCTTGGAAGCTTGGAAGAGCTGGTGGTGTCCAAGAGCAGAAAGGAGAAAAAGTTCAGAAATTTTCCAAGGGTATTTCTCAAGAAATCCAAGGTATCTCTCAAGAAATCCAAGTAATTTCTCGAGAAGTCCTCTTCAGCTTTCGAGAAATCCTTCTCTAACTTCTATTCTATTGTTTATAAGGAAATTCTCGAGAAGTCAATTATTTCTCGAGAAGTTGAATTCATTTCTCGAGAAGTCTTCATTGTTCTCGAGAAATTATTCTCAGTTATCCTTTGAAGCCTTTCTCAGCTGTTTCTCGAGAAGTAATATGTTCTCTCGAGAAATCGAAGCCTTTTCTCGAGAAGTCCCTTTAGTTCTCAAGAAATTTTCTCCAGTCTACTTGAAAGCTTTTTCCAGACTTATCTCTATTTGTGGCAGCTATTTCTCATGAAGTTAAGATCATTTCTCGAGAAGTCACATCCATTTCTCGAGAAATCCATGTTGTCTCGACAAAATTGTTTTCTTCCAGTGCTGCTTTGAAATCCGCTTCCTGACGGGATTTTAATTTCTTCTGACGCACTTTGACGGCATGTGTGAGAGTGTTTAAGGTTAATCTTACCTTAAATCAAGTACTCTTTGTTGTTAAGTTGGATTGCTATATAAGGCTCCTATCCGATCTTAACTTAACCTAATCAATTTTATTAATCTCTATATTCTTCTATTCGATCGTTCATCGTGAAGAAGTTGATGCCTCCGACCATTGATGAAGGATCGATCTCTCTCTCTCTCTCCATCAATCGATTGCTTCTAAAGAAAAGATTCGACAGATCAGCACTCTAATCCTCTACAACAATCTATTGGATCGTGTCGAATCCTAGAGATCAGATCTGAGATTTCAAATGTTTCTTCCCCATCTTCTAGCCAAAGTTTTTCAAGACTCAAGGAGGAAGAAGATCTCAAAAGTTCAGATCTGTACAATTTTTATAACATATATCATTGTACTCTATTTCAATTTCTTGTAGGAGAGTTTTCTCCGAGTTGTAGGAGAGTTTTCTCCAAGTTTGTAGGAGAGGTGTCTCCGAGTTGTAGGAGCGTTGTCTCCGAGATTGTAGGATCTTTCTTGATCCGAGATTTTGTGAAGTAGCCAAGGCTAGCTGTGGTGCTAGATTGGTGAGGCTGGAAAGTGGAGTACCCAAGATCGGGGAACCACTATAAATTTCTTGTGTCATCTGTGATTGTGATTTGCTTTTCTGTGCTTTATTGTTCTCAAGTTTTTAATCCACAAAAGACGTAGATATCACCTATTCACCCCCCCCTCTAAGTGATTTAGGTAGGCAACTAGATACTTCAGTCACCCTGCTAAAACATTGTTCGATACCGGCGCCACACATTCCTTCATCTCCCGGGATTTCATCACAAACAAAGAGAACACCGTTCGATCGTCTGGAATGTCAATGCGAATACGACTCCCAGACAGATCAGACATGATATCCACAGAAAAGTGATCGTTCAGGGCAATATTGGGAGACGTGGAGTTCGAAATCTTCGCAACTATTCTAGCAATAACCGAGTTCGACATCATCCTAGGAGTGGACTGGTTGACCGAGCACCACGCCCAAATCAATTGCTCGACCAGAGAAATCAACCTTCATAACCCAAATGGGCAATCTATCACTCTAGCAGGTATACCAGCTGTCACTCGCATCATTCTAACGTCCGAAAAAACTGTCAAATCGGTCTGACAAAAGGACAAAATGTACATAATCAACTTTGAAATGGAAGACAAAACTCAAGTACTCACCAAGGTGCCCATAATTCGAGACTTTCTAGATGTCTTTCCCTAATCCCATCCAGGGTTGCCCCCGCAGCGAGAAATGGACTTCCAGATCGAACTTGCACACGGAGCTCGACCAGTGTCCCGAGCACCATACCAGATGGCCCCGAAGGAACTAGCTGAGCTTAAGATACAACTGCAGGAGCTAATTGATGCAGGTTTTGTTCGCCCAAGTACCTCACACTGGGGAGCCCTTGTATTATTTGTCAAAAAGAAGGATGGATCATTACGCATTTGCATCAATTACATGGATCTAAATAAGCTTACCATCCGAAATACCTACCCTTTACCCAGGATAGATGAGTTATTTGATCAATTGCAAGGCGCGTCCATTTTCTCCAAAATGGATCTAAGTTCTGGATATTACCATCTTCAGGTACGAGAGAAGGACATCCCCAAAATAGCCTTTAGCTCCCTCTATGGGCTCTACGAGTTTATGGTGATGTCGTTTGGGCTGACAATGCCCTGTCAGCCTTCATGGCCCTAATGAATAAGGTGTTTGAACCATTGATGGACCACTTTGTGATCGTCTTCATAGACGATATACTCATCTACCTGAAGAGCAAGGCTGGCCATTCTAGGCATCTCCAAATGGTACAACTCAAATTACGAGAACACTCACTCTTCGCAAAATTCAGTAAGTGCAAGTTCTGGATGGAGGAAATCGGGTTCCTCGGACATACGATCAATCAGAATGGGGTAGCAGTAGATCATTCCAGTACCGGCGGCACAGAATTGGCCACCACTTAAGTCAGCGGCAGATATCCGAAGCTTCCTGTGTCTCGTCGGATACTACCGTAAGTTTGTGGAAGGTTTTTCCAAGATTGCCTTACCCCTCACAACCCTCACCAAAAAGGATAGAGTGTTCCAATGGACACCTGAATATGACGCTGCGTTCGTGGAACTAAAGAACTGCCTAACCTCCGCTCCAATTCTTACACTCCCCTCAGGCACCGAGGGCTTTCAGATCTACACAGACGCATCTCTGAAAAGATTAGGAGTGGTACTAATGCAGCATGGCAGGGTAGTCGCTTACGCATCACGGCAGTTGAAGCCTCACGAGCTTAACTACGCAACCCATAACTTAGAGTTGGGTGATGTGGTATTCACATTAAAAATCTGGAGACATTATCTATACGGAATAAGATGCGAGATCTTTTCCGACCACAAGAGCCTCAAGTACATCTTCACCCAGAAGGAACTGAACCTCCGACAACGCCGATGTTAGAGTTTTTGTGCAATTACGATTTCGCCCTCCAATAACACCCCGACATGGCCAACAAGGTTGCGGATGCTTTGAGCCGGCAACCTCCAGTGACCGGAAATTGGCTAGAACTGATACCCGAAGAGTTGATTAAGTCCTTGGCGGACTTATATATCATCCTTATCACCCGCAGGAACCCTATGGACTACCAAGCTCAGCTATATTGGATGGAGATATAATGTGATATTAGGGACATGATACGAGAGGCACAAAGGGTCGACCCAGAAGCGGCTCAATCATCCAGGACCTACAACATGACACTCAAGAGGACTACAATTTATATGATAGTATTCTACAATACAAACACCGCATATTCATCCCTTCTACCTACAGAATCTGAGAGGTGATACTTCGCAAAGCACACCAATCGAGTATTCTATTCACCCAGGAGTGGTAAAAATGTATACAGATTTACGAAGGACACTGTACTGGTCACGTATGAAAAGGGACATCACCAATTATGTGGCACACTGCCAGACCTATCAAATCGTCAAGGCAGAATGTCATAGTCTAGGAGGCTTACTACAACATATGCCCATCCCAGAATGGAAGTTTGAAGATATCTCTATGGATTTTGTTCATGGCCTGCCCCGGTCTCGTGCAGGGAACGACTCTATATGGGTCGTGGTGGATCGCCTCACAAAGGTGGCATATTTTATCCCGAACCAACAAGGTGACAGTGTCAAAATTTTAGCCAGGCTTTTCATAGAGCAGGTAGTCCGATTCCATGGAGTACCCAAGCCAATAGTATCTGATCGTGACCGATGTTTTACTTTGAAAGAATGGAGGAGAGTGCAAGCTTATCTGGGGACCAAACTAGCTTTCAGCACCACTTTTCATCCTCAAACAGACGGACAGGCGGAAAGGACAAATCAAACAATGGAAGACCTTCTCCGACTGTGCATAGTAGAACACAGTGAACCTTGAGAACAGGTGATACCCTTAGTTGAATTTTCATTTAACAACAGTTTTCAGGCAAGTATTAAGATGGCACAGTACGAGGCTCTATATTGAAGACGCTGTCGTACTCCGCTGTCATGGGCACAAGAGGAGGACCCAGAAGCTCTGGGGATCACATACATAGATGACACCACGACAACAATAAGGCTAATCTGAGATCGAATGCTGGAAGCGCAGAGCCGCCAAGCAAAATATTATGATGCACGTCATCGACAGGTAGAGTTCAACGTAGGGGATATGGTATTCCTAAGGATTAAAACAATGCACGGGATCTCCTGGATAAAGAAGCAGAAAAAGCTGGACCCTCGCTACCTGGGCCCATATCAGGTCATAGAAAGAATTGGCCATGTTGCATATAGATTATCCTTGCCAGCTGAATTGGGAAACCTTCACGACGTTTTCCATGTTTCATCACTAAGACGTGTTCTTCGACAACCAGATCAACATCTTCCTACACCTCCAGCACCAATACAATCTGACTGATCCATTCAGCTCGAGCCAGTGAAGATAGTAGATTCCGAGGTCAAGGAACTACGAATTGGTCTCATAAACCCCCTACCTTAGGCAATTTTCGAGGACGAAAATCATTTTATTTTTATTGGATTGTAACATCCCGACTTTTATTGGGTCACTAGGCCCTAGTGGACCCAATAAAAGTAACCACTTGAGAATGAAAGTAACTCGATCTTAAGATCTTGTGATAGGGAACCGCAAATTGACTTTCGTCAGTTTCGTTAGACTCGTATAACCATACGAGCGCAACAGAACTTGTTCCATTTCAATCCGAGGTCGTTTGGAGAAAATGACCATTTTGAGTATCGTAGCACGTCACAACAACACTATTGTGCAATAGTGATCATACGAACTCCGAATTGACTTCTGATAGTTCTGTTAGACCCGTATAACCAATGCAAGCGCAACAAAACTCGTTCCATTTCAATCTGAGGTCGTTTGGAGAAAATAACTATTTTGAGTATCGTAGCGCGTCACAACAACACTGTTGTGGAATAGTGGTCATACGAACTCCGAATTGACTTATGTCAGTTCCTTTAGACTTGTTTAACCAATACGAGCGCAACAGAATTCGTTGCACTTCAATCCGAGGTCATACGAAAATATGTCTGTTTTAGGTTTTGTTGACCGTCACGGCATAGTTTTAAAATATTAAGCGTACGAACTCAGAATCAACCTCAATCAGTCTCAGTGTACTCCTAAAGTCAAAACAAGACCAACGAAGTTCGTTGTAACCAATTCCGTCTTCGAAAAGTCAAACCGCGGTCAAATTAAGCTTTATGTCACACCAAAAAGCGTGCACGCACCCATGTTGATTTGACACCCCAATGTTGACCCTCCACCCGACATGTTGGACCCCTTCGAACTTGACCCACACGGGGGACCCACTCTAAGGTTGACTTTAGTCAAACACCCCAAAATTCCAATTTTTGAGATTTTCTCCGAATAGGAGCCTCACCCCCACCACCAAAGGGGTGCTACCCTTATCCCCATGCCACCATAGGGTAGTGGAGGGAGGGGGGAAGAAATATCTTCCCCCACCCCCTCCCTTTAGTCCTACATCGGGAGAAAGGGTGGCAGGGCCCCCCTCCCTATAAAGGGAACACACCCTCCCCTCTGAGCACAGTCCCCTAGCCAGCCCTCCTCTCGGCATGAACCCCTCCCTCGCCGAAAAACCCTCCAAGCCCACCACCACCTCCTATGGCCGAGCAGCCCAATGCCTCCCGAGCACCCCCCATGACAGGTGGACATCCTCCCCTCCCCTTTCCCCACTCCTCCGGTGCCATGCGCACTGCCCCCCATCGCCGGAGCAACGTCAGCACCACCCGAGCCATGCCCAGGATCGGGTGGTAGCCCGGCCGCATGAGCCTCATACTAGTGCCAGTGGTGGCGCTAGGGGAGCAAGGCCCCACCCGGGACCCTTGCCCCAACGAAGGGAGGCGGCGGGGCCTCCGGAAAATGCGCCTTTGGCAGCACCCGCAGGCCCCCTCTCTGTTTTTCCGGTACCGTTTTAGCGGCAATTTCTGGAGACGGCCGGCGGCGCCTGGCCATTGGAACACCGTCGGAGACACACCCCACCCCCGACGACCTGCACGTGGGTAGTGGGAGGTTCATATGGAGGGAGGGGCAGCGCGGCATCAACCAATATGGCCCATGCAGACCGCGCGACCCGCCCCCTCCTTCTTGCAAAATTCGGCGGTGGCCGGCGACGGCAGTCCATCGGACCACCGCCAGATTGGTCGTCGGCCCCCGGCGAGTCGACCGGGTCAGCCCTGGCCCGTGGCGGCCACTTCCCGGCGGTGGCAGCGGCTGCCGCCACTTACACCACCGGGAAGGGTGGTGGCTGTCCGATCTCTACGATGAGATCTGACAACCCTAATTTCATTAACCCTTCCCCTGCATGAAATTATGCGCCCCTACAGCGGATCAGCCCCGAATCTGCTGTGGGGACCAAAGGAGTGCGCGATGTCTGTCTCCCCCCTCCTCTTCCAGTTTTCTCTATCCTCACCCCAACCCCCTTTTTCCTTCCTGATTTTTCTAGGGCAAATCTAGGCTCCTAGGGAAAACGTCTTGAACATGAAAAATGTTCCTTATTAAGAGGTCTAACTTCAGTAAATTCTTGAGATTTTTTGGAAATAGTTTGTTATTTTTAAATGTCTTTGCAAGATTTAGTTAAAGGAATTAAATGCCCAAATAGCTTTGAAAAATTCATTAAAATTTATATGCTCAATTTTAGGACCTCTTAAAGACATTATCAAAGTTTTGGATTTTTATCAACTGATTTGATAATTTTAGAGGATAAATATAATTTCTTCGGGCAAAATAAAACCCCAAAATAGGCTGGAAAATATTAGGACAACTTGTGGGCCCTTAACACACTATTATGAATATACTATGAAATTTTGGGGTTTGGAGATAAATGGTGGGCTCGCCATTGTTCTTGAGAAAACGATCGAAATTTGTATTAGTGAATTTGCAAACAAGTTGGGAGAGGGCATCGTAACACGCAATCGCGTCATAATCATGGGATGACATTACGAATAAACAATAACCCGATAAATGAAGGTGTAAACTCGAAGCTCAAAGTGATATGAAATTTTATGAAATATTGAGCTGTGTTTAGGATAATTCCCGGACATGGGAATTCGTCTATTGGAGGAAACCAAGAATCACCTAATAAAATGATGTTTAAAAAGTGCAATCAATATCCTTAATCAGATTATAACTAAGAAAGGTAGAATTGGGAAGAAACCCCTATGAACGGGGATAGAACAGAACTTTCCTCTTAAGAATGGAGATGGAACTGAAGCCTCCTGATTATAGAGTGATGGACTACTAACCTGTTTATTCATCTATTTTATTGTAGATTCTTGTTCTCCAGTCTCGTACTGGTCTGTTACTTACTGCTTTTATTTATTCTTTTCACTACTCCAGTCTCGTACTGGTCAGCTATTTACTGTTATTATTTATTCTCTTCGATACTCCTGTCGATAATCCAGTCTTGTACTGGTCCGATTATTTCGGCAATTTGCTTTAGGCCTTCCTTTCAAGCACTATATTCAGCACCTCACCTCTTCGGCTTATTTTGTACCATAGCTTTCATACTCATCTACTGCAAATTGTTATACCTACGGTACTAACCTAGGTCTTGCAAGCGGCTTTTACCGTTTTTGGTGAGGCCTTAGTTGGGGATAATCGAGAGTTGAGTACCTCCTCTAGGGTTAGCCCCAAATAATGTGCCCCACACCCGTTGCGTCTCCCAGCCAAAAGTTGGGTAACCGGTCGAGTCAGGAAAGCTGTGACGGACATGCAGCATTTGTTCCTTTCTTTAAACTATTTGTAAATTGCTTGCTGTGAAAGTGGCAGGTCGGTCATGCCCGCAGACCATTCGTATCGGAGGGTTGACGACTTATGGCGACAGGGAGATGTGCACCACGGGTTATCACTACTCCATACCCGTTGATTTGCATCCACTGGTCGGCCTAAAAATCTCGGAATTGTCGGAAGTCGCTCACATCCAAGCAGTACACCAAATTTTACGGGAGGTCCTGGGTGGTACAGTACAGCTACGCTCAAAAGTGGCAGGACTGGCCACTGTGACCGATGGCCACATCGGTGAGGCCCGTGGGGTTCGCTACCCTGTTGGAAAGAAAGCGGTCCAATCTGTGTCGACACGGGGTTTTGTGAACGGGTTTTGAACACCCACAGTGTGTGAGTGTGTGTGTGTGTGTGTGTGTGTGTGCATGTTATAATTATTAATATTAATATGGTTATAAGCTGCGCATTCCCTTTATATAACTGATAGTGTTAATTAGGAGGCCCGGTATATTCATGTTGCTAACCCTTCTTGCTTCGGCTATCTATTTTTAGTGCTTGAACTCGTCCCCAGGACACGAGGTTTTGTGAAAGGCTTAAATATATGTTGCCTTGATGGATTTTCCTTATGATTGCTTCCACAACGTGACTCTGATGTGATGTGTTGCTTTTTGTGACTGGCAAGGCGACCACGCAGTGCTTAAGAGGATGGGTCATTGCCACCCGGTAAGCGCTAAGTGGCCTCCTTGCACAGTAAGATACCCTCCCCCCGACCTGGGTTCAGTCTTGGGGGGGAGCCTTACACATAGTGCCTCCAGAACGTCAGGAGGAGGTAAGACGCTATCAGGTCCCCACTAATAGGTCGCCATGGAGGGCAGCGGGTCGTCCCCAACGCCAAGGTCCGGGAAGGAGGCTTTCCCCGGAAATAAGAAACTTCAACCAGCCAGAGAGGCGCCAAGAGAGAGGAAGGGAGGAAGCGATGACTGTTGCCCGTTAGGGAAACAGGTGGGCCAGAAAGAATCAGAGGAGGAGGCCGTGGGCAGAGGAGATCCCCCTCTACTGTGAGCTACATTAGGCGGTAGGGCATGGGACGATGACTTGGCCAGATTTTTGGGAAGCTTGGAGAAGGCTAGTTGCTGGAGAAGTGGGAGGAGAGCAGCGAAGGCTAGAAGCCCCTATCAAGCCATTGGTAGCTCAAGCCGCCACTCGGAGGAGGAATGAAGATAAAGTTGACCAAGGAGGTCGAGGA
Organism: Dactylorhiza incarnata; assembly: GCA_033032865.1. Taxonomy (NCBI): domain Eukaryota; kingdom Viridiplantae; phylum Streptophyta; class Magnoliopsida; order Asparagales; family Orchidaceae; genus Dactylorhiza; species Dactylorhiza incarnata. The sequence continues at coordinate 13,213,092 of JAWHQI010000023.1, read as the reverse complement.
GAAGTCATTTAGGAGAACAGAGTGAGAGGATCAGCTATAAGAGTGATCCACGGGGGAGCAAGGATGGGAGCTTCCCGCAAGGGTAGTCTCCATCAGATTTGCTGAAGAAGCGTCTCCTCGGCCTCGCCGGAACCACCCCCGTTGGAAGAGATCACGTTCTCGGAGGAGTACATGCTAGGGAATGAAAACCCCTTCCATGATGCCCTCGTGATTCAGGCTACCATGGAGGACTTCACCGTCGACCAGATTTCGATAGATAACGGGAGCTCCGTAAACATTATCTTCAAGAAAACATTTGACGTACTTGGAGTCGAGGCAGGAAGTGTGATGGCGCCGGATGGTCCCCCTCTTTGGTTTCTAAGGGGAGAGGAAAGAGGTGGAAGGAGGGGTGGATCTGCTAGTTACCCTCGGTGGCACCTTGCTCAAGTGCCGGTTCATCATCATCGACGCCCCGAGATGTTACAAAGCGATCCTCGGGATGCCACTCATCAACATCTTCAAGGCCGTCCCATCCTACCACCATCAATGCTTAAAGTACTGTCAGGGGGATGTCTAGGTGAGGATTAGGAGTGATCCAAGAGCCATTGGCGAGTGCTACCTCAGCGCGGTCAGCACCATCAGCTGGATGGCGAACGCAGAGGAGCTGGAGAAAGCGTTAAAGGGAGCATCCAGGCTGGAAGCAGCAGAAGAGGTAGAAGATATTGAGGTACTCTCTGAGGCAGGAGTGCCTGGATTGCTGAAGATCAGAGGATCTATGAAGACCGAGGAGAAGATCGAGATGACGGTATGTTTGCAAGAGAATGTCGACATCTTCGCCTGGAGTGCTGCTGAGATGCCCGAGATTGATGCAGAGGTTTCCTGCCATCGCCTCAACTTACACCACACGATCAAGCCCATTAGGCAAAAGATGAGTTCAAGTGTCAGGATGTTGGTCGTGCATATCAGGGAGGAGGTGAGGAAGCTTCTTGAGGCAGGCTTTGTGTCAGAGATCCAGTAACCAGGCTGAGTCTCCAATGTTATAATGGTGAAGAAATTCGGGGGCAACTTGAGGATGTGTGTTGATTTTTCTTTGTTAAATAAAAGTTGCCTGAAGGATTGTTATCCCTTGCCTCAAATCAATGCACTGGTTGATTTCGCCATCGGTTTTTCTATGATGAGCTTTCTTGATGCATTTTCAGGATACCACTAGATCCGGATGCATCCCCCCGATTGCCGCGATGTCTCCTTCGTCACTAGTGATGGATGCTACAACTTCATGATGATTCCCTTCGGGTTAGAGAATGTATGGGTCACTTACTAGCGGATGATGGATCATGTCTTCAAGGAGAAAAGGGGGAGGAACCTAGAAGTATACGTGGATGATCTCTTGATCAAAATCAAGAGCGCCCAGGAGCACTTTGCCGATCTGGTGGAGACCTTCGCGACACTTAGAAAATTCAAGATGAAGCTCAAACCCGCGAAGTGCATGTTCGGAGCGAGCAGAGGGGAGTTCTTGGGAAATCTCCTCACCCCGGAGGGAGTGAAGCCCAATCCTGACAAGGTCAAGGCGATCCTGGGGATGACCTCGCCAAAGACCGCAAAGAAAGTCCAAAGATTAACTGAAATGCTGGCGGGTCTTATCCGCTTCTTGTCAAAAGCCGAGGAGAAGTTCTTTCCATTCTTCAAAACGCTCCGGAAAAATGAGGACTTCGAATGGTCCGAAGAATGCGAGAAGGCATTCAAAAGGCTGAAGCAGCAGTTAACCCAGACACCTCTCCTTCAAAGCCCGAATAAAGGTGAAGACCTACTCATATACCTAGGAGTAGGGGCGGAAGCAGTAAGATCGGTTCTCGTCAGGGAAGAAGGGAAGAAGCAGCTACCAATCTATTACGTTAGTCGAGTGCTAAAGATGGCAGAGATGCGGTATCCAGTCTTAGTGAAGCTTCTCTTCGCTTTGGTGATGTCGGCACGGAAGTTCCGGCCTTATTTTCAAGCTCACTCCATCTGTGTCATCACCGATCATCCTATCTGAAGTATCTTGGAAGGAGTGGATCATTTGGGAAGGCTTGCGAAATGGTTAGTAGAACTCAGTGAGTTAGACATTTCCTTCTCGCCCAGGGTGGCGATCAAAGCTCAAGCGGTAGTAGACTTCTTAGCTGACTTATCAGGAGAAGATTATCTGAGTAAAGGGGCTTCCAACCTAGTTCCTTGGAAGATGTTCGTAGACGGAGCTTCAGGCAAAAGCTCTGTGGGAGTAGGCATCGTGCTTGTCAGCCCACGGGGAACTAGGATTGAGCAAGCAGTCGAGATCCTATTCCTTGTCACGAACGATCAAGCAGGGTATGAGGCAATAATTGCAATCTTGCGCCTTGCTAAGGAGATGGGCATCCAGGACATTCGATCTTTTATAGATTCAATGGTGGTCGCGTCGCAAATTCGAGGAGAGTTCGAAGTACGCGACACCGTCCTGCGGAAGTACCTTGTCATGGTAAAATGGCTGATTGGAGACTTTCAGTCCTTCTTCATGGATCACGTGCCGAGAGAGGAGAACTCGGCAACAGGTCATTTGGCCAAGTACGGGCCAAGGCTGGAGGAACAATCACCGAGATGTTTCGGCCGTCCATCAAAGAAGGGAGCTGTATCGTGAAACAATCTCGGGCCCTCTTGCCAGGTATGTTTCGGAGGCCGAAGCGCCTCAAATTCTGGAAGAGAGCCATTCAGGGGAGTGCAGAAGTAATTGTAGGACTAGTACTTTGGAGCAGAGAGTCTTGAGGCATGGTTACTTCTGGTCAACCATCCGGAATGACGCAAAAGGTTTCTCAAAGAAGTGCCAGAAATGCCAGCTCTTTTCTCCTCTCCAGTTGCAGCCGGCTCAACAGCTTCGTTCTGTAACAGCCCCGTGGCCGTTCGCTATCTAGGGTGGATCTGATAGACCCCTTTCCTCAATTCAGTGTCCAGAGGAAGTTCGTTCTCGTCATGATCGACTACTTCTCCATGTGGATCGAGTCTAAAGCTCTGGCCAAGACCACCTCCCAAGTCGTGAAGAAATTTATTTGAGGATAGATCGACTGCAGGTTCGGGATCCCTCTCACCATCGTCATCGACAACGGTCCTCAGTTTGCCATCTTAGAGCTGGAAGATCTCTGCAGGCAGCTAGGGACAGATCTTCGATTAGCCTTGGTGCACCATCCTAGGAGCATCGGGCAAGTAGAGACCGCCAACAAGATGTTCATCAACCTCCTAAAGAAGAAGGTCAAGAATCTAAGAGGGAACTGGGTGGAGCATCTCCCTTTGGTGTTATGGGCTCTAAGAATCACTCCTAACTCGTCCACGAGAGAAACCCCTTTCAAGCTCTCTCATGGGTCTAAAGCTCTCATCCCTATAGAGTTCGAAGTTAGAAGTCCTAGAGTGGTTGCGGCCGAAGACGGAGATGAAGAATGGCGGCTAGAGAATGAACAAGCTCAGAGACTTTCTCTCAACTACATCAAAGAGCTCCGAGACATGGCCTCGCCTAGGCAGGAAGAGATCAAGCGGCGAATGCCGAAGTACTTCGATAAGCATGTTTGCCTCAAGAACTTCCAAGTAGGTGACCTCGTCCTCAAGAAGATGGATGTGTCAGGAAGATCAACCGTCGTCAAAAAGCTCAACCCAAATTGGAAAGGGCCCTTCATCATCCACTAATCACTGACAACTTGCGGCTATCATCTGCAGAATCAAGAAGGGGAGCAGCTAGGGAATACCTGGAGCGGTGATGACCTCAAAAGATTCTACCCCTAGTAAGGGTATGTATATCTCTCTTCTTTAAAAGCAATTCATTTTCAATAAAATCCCCACCCCCAGAAACATGGGTGGAGTGAGTCTTTTGTCTCTTTCAGCAAATTGATTTAAAAAAAAGAAAAGAAAAGAGAGCAAGTGAAATCGATCTCCACGGTAGGTTAGGAAACAGGCCTTCGACTTGATTCTCGTAAAACCCAGAATGGATGATGGGACAGTGCCTCGGGCGTGAGTTCTCTTAAGACCAAGTCTCTGCACTGAAGGTCGAGATCAGCTCCCCCTTGCATGTTGGACGCAGTTACCCTCCCATTGCACTTCAAATCCGACTGGAGAAATTATCCACAGTAGGATGGAGGCCTTGGGATGGTGTGTACTCTTGGACCTCCCCGACTGTCACTCCCTACTGGTCATCACTCAGTATCCGAGTGAGATGGAAGCCTCGGGACGGTGTCCCCCCTGGACCTCCTCGACTGGCATTCCCTGCTTATTCCTCTTATTTCTACTATTGCTATTGCAACGTCATAAAATTGCTTATCAGGTAAAGGTAGAATCCTTGAGAGTGTGCGTCTTGCAGGCCCCCCTCAAGTGTTCTTCACAGCACAAGCATCATCAAGAACTATGAAGTAGGTAAGAATGCATATAGGCGAGTATCTACCGCGCGAGCATGTATGTTCGAGTATGTCATATACGAGTAAGGTATGATCATCGGTCGCCTCAAGTCCCTCCCAAGGTTTCATCAATCGTGACGGTGATCACTCAATCTCACTTCGAGCCTATAAGCCTAGTGAGCACTCTGTTGGGAAAACCCTTTAGATTTAACTTAACAAATTATCTAAAAGTGATTTTAACTATTAGGTTTCAATTACCCATTATATAGTGAGGGTAATCTAGTCATTAGATGTGTTAGGATGTCACACTCATCCTAGGGTGTCAAGACCATATCAAGAGAATCACAAATTAGGTGAAGTTAATATTTGCGTCGAATAGAAATCAATGCAACATCGAGTGGAAGTCGATGCCACTCTGACTAAAAGTCCAAACAACACATCTCTTCTGTCGAAGTGAGTCAAGTCGACGCTACCTTGAATAGATATCGACGTAGATTCCATGGACTTATCGAAGTACTTTGTGAAGTCGACGCAGCTTCTACTTCAACTCAATGCAGAAGAAAGTATTTGTCGAAGCCATCTAAATTCGACGCAACATCTAATTCATCTCGACGCATATAATGAAGTTCAGAGTCATGCCTTCAATTCAACGGGTTACGTCGATAAGGAATCGACGCAACATCGACTAACTGAATTCAATCAGAGCAAGGATGAAATCGAAGCTGCTCTTACATGAACTAGAAGGTGCATCGATAAGAGAGAAGGAGAAGTCGACGTAACGTCGAGTACAGTCTGAAAAAGGAAATCTTTTCAGCTGTCATTTTGGACTCTCTCTCATGACCACACTTCTGAAGACCGTTCTTTAACGACTCATTAATTGCCTTAAATGGAAAGAAGATTTAAAAGAGGATAAAAATGCTATCTTGGAAACTAGCTTACAGTTGGTAGACAGATCGTGAATTAAAGAAGGAAAGAAAGAGAAATTGTAGATGAAATACCTTTTAAGGTCCTACCAGAAATGGAATGGAATTCAAATTAATGATGGACAATAAAAGGGAAGAGAAAGACAGAGAAGATAGAGCATTCATTACAACCGGCTAACTTTTTCCATTATGGTTTCCTCTTCTTCTTCCTCCTGCTGGAACCCTAATAGAGAAAACATAGATAAGAAAAGAACAGTTAATGTTCATCACAATCATATAGCAGGCTGATCTTAGTCCAATAGAAACAACATGGATCTGACAACTAAAGCTCCTGCAAAACATCACAATCTTAAGCAGGAGTTAATCATCAGCAGATCCAGTGAAAGATCATTGAAGATGTTCTTCATACAGGCTTCATAAGAATTCTGAGAACAAAATTCTTTTTCTTCCCCCCCCCCCCCCTCTTCTTTCACCCTTCTAATTCCTTTCCTGTAAAAGAGTTTTAAGAATCCCTCTTCCAAAGGATTCAGTGGTTCAAGATCTCCTTATCAAAAGATCTTTTTGGTTCAAGATCTCCTTATCAAAAGATTTGGTTGGTTCATGATCTCCTTATCAAAAGATCAGTGGTTCTGAGAGTCTCCTTCTCAAAAGACTCAGGCACTGTTGGTGCATTCCTACCAGGTGGTAGAAGAGAGGAGTACCCACATTTTGGGGAAAGTCTATAAATCTCTTGTGTTTGTATTGTGAAATTTCTGTGATGTCCACATTTTAATTAACTGTTTTCTTGTTTTTACTTAAACAGCTTTTCTTTTATTCTGGGTTAGATTTTGTTGAAGCATAAGCACTTAGTGTTTTATTGTATTTGCACAAATAGGATAGAAATATTTTTAAATCTCTATTTCACCCCCCCCCCTAGAGGATTCTCAGAGGCACACTGTGCACTTTCATTTTGTATGAGAGGGAGGTTGATCATTAAAAGGTTAACACCCTGATCAAAAAGACCTACTCTTATTTCTTTATTACAAATATATTTTATATAAAGAAAATGATTTCTAAGGAATATGCCTCAACAAGACCCCCAGTGTGTAATCTGAATAAGTTTACACTCTGGAAGGCCAGAATAAAACTTTATATGAATTTTATTGATGAGGAAATTTTTAATGTATCCTCGCAGGTCCCCCGATCCTAATAAGGAAAGATATTACTGGGAAGGTTATACAAACTACAGTCCCAAGAGCAGAGTGGAATGATGCTAAGAAAAAGGTCAAGGCATCTGATGCCAAGGCCATGAACATTCTAGTCTCAACTATGTCTGATAACATATTCCAAAAGATTGCTGATTGCAACTCTGTAAAAGAGATCTGGGAATCTCTCTCCAGAATGGTTGAATGAAGCTCTGATGAGAAAAAGGACAAAAAGGCTCTTTTCATATCTCAATATGAGAATTTCAAGAAAAAGGATGATGAAAGCATAACAAAAATGTATGACAGATTCAGCCTCATCATAAATGAGCTGAGAGGGCTTGACAAGGAGATTTCTCTAATAGAAATTAATGGCAAGCTCCTCATGTGCTTCCCAAGCACATGGGACTCTAGAATCTGGGCTATCAGAGATTCTATAGAATCTGGGCTATCAGAGATTCTAGATGCCTTAGAGAGATATCAACTGATGCTCTCTTGGGAAAGCTCAAGTCATATGGGATTCTACTGAAAAGCAGGGCTGAGTCAGAAGCCCAAGAAAGAACACTAACTACTAAAGAAAGGACTCTTGCATTAAAGACTGCAGAAGCAGAGTCCTCCACCACTGAAGAAGAAATGTTTAATCTCTTGGCTAAGAGATTCAAAAAGTGGGTCAGAACAGAATATTCAAGAAGGAGAGAGAGGAGCTCAAGCAAGCCAAGGTATGATAAAACTCCTAAACAGGAGATTATTTATTTTTCTTACAGAAAGCCAGGACATATTTCTACTGGATGTCCTGAGGAAGAAAAGAACAAGAAAAACAAGCAAAGGAAGGAGCAGAAGAAGAAATCCTTCATGATAAAGGATAAGAAAGGAGGGAAAGGTTTCATAGCTAAAACCTGGAGTGATTCAGAATATGAATCAACTCCACCTCATCTGATGATGATGAAGATGGTGGACCAGAAGAAGCCTGCTTAATGGCTATGGAAAATTCCACTGATGAAACTGAGGTTAGCTTCTTTGAAGACGTTGACTCTTCTTCAGTAGATTTTAAGGAATGCATTAAGGAATTTTGCCAAGATTTTATTAACAATCAATAGGAACTTAAAACAATCAAATCAAAACTAGAAGAACTTAGGAGAGACAATCAGTACTCAGTTAACTACAATATGAGAGGTAAATTGTTTAGAAAAGAAAAGGAAATATGTTTATTAGATATTAACAATTCAAACTTAAGAAATGAACTCACAAAGGCAAAAGCCTTTGTGGAATCCTTAAATGGAAGAAGTCAAAAGCTTAAAGATATCTCACAAAATCTCTCCAAGAGATTTGATCATCTTGATCAAGAATCACCACCATACACTATTACACAAATCACTAGCAAACATGCTTGGGAAAATCATGTAACATCATTTAGGTTTAAACCATGTGAAGATTATAGTAATGATAATCCTGATAAACTCACCATATTTAATAGGGGAAACATTGATAATCAACCAGGGATATTAGGCAAACACCCTCTAGAAAAATCAAATAAAAATAATACAAATTTTAATAAAAAGAAGTATACGTCGAATAGAACTCGACGCAACTTTATAGATGCGTCGACTGCAACTCGACGGAGCTCAGCATATGCGTCGACATCTATTCAAAGCAGAAATGAGGATGCTCCGAATTATATTCAACGCAACCAATATCCTGCATCGAATTGTTATCGATGGAACTACGCAGGAACGTCAAATTACATTCGACGCAACTCTAAGACTGCGTTGAATTCTTCTCGACGCATGTTTCCTGCACAAAATTTCCAAAAATCTAAACCTTATTTCTTATCTATTCCTAGATGCTTTTGTTGTGCTAAACTAGGACATATTGCAAAATATTGCTGGCATAATAACGCAGCACTTCTTCACCTAAGGGGGTATAATGGAAGACCATCTCATTCTTTCATAACTCCATTAGATGATAGAAGAAAGAGCCCCCAGCATGAGAGGGTCTGTACTAATGTTTAAATTAATGTGTAGAAAGAAGGTTGTCCAACCACAAACCAGCAGTGGTATTTGGACAGTGGCTGCTCCATGCATATGACTGGAGCAAAAGAGTTGCTGGAGAATTTCAAGGCCAAGGAAGGGCCTAAGGTAATCTTTGGGAATTCTCATTCTGATCAAACCAAAGGATGTGGTTTGCTCAAGATTGGGGAAATTTCTTTTTCTAGAGTAGCTTATGTTGAAGGACTTCAACATAATCTGATTAGCATTAGTCAGTTGTGTGATGGTGAATACAAAGTTGCATTCACCAAGTCCCAGTACCATATAGTTAGTTCTAAAACTGATCAAATAGTATTGACTGACCTTAGAAAGGGTAAGGTCTATGTTGTAGACTTTGAGTACACAAAGTCTGAGATCTGCTCATTCAATTCCCAATTAGAAAATAGTGAGTTGTGGCATTGGAGACTTAGTCACCTTAACTTTAATACCATTGCCAAACTCTCCAAACTTAACCTAGTTAGGGGTTTACCAACTGGTAAATTCAATAAGGACCATCCTTGTAGAGCCTGCCAGTTAGGAAAGCTAATCAAAACATCATTCAAACCAATTGGTAAGAATTATTCCCCTAGAATTCTTTTCTTGTTGCACTTGGACTATTTGGTCCTATCTCAACTCAAAGCTTAGCAGGTAAGTCTTACACTCTAGTCATTGTGGATAACTTCTCTAGATTCAGCTGGGTGTTCTTTCTAAAAGCTAAGTCAGATACTTTCAAGATCCTCTCAAGCTTCATTAGACAGATTCAATCTGAATTCAACACCCAGGTTGCTGTGATCAGAAGTGATCATGGCACTGAGTTTGAAAATCAGTTAATGTGTAGATTCTATGAGGATGAAGGGACCAGACAAAGCTTTTCAGCTCTTAGAACCCCCCAACAAAATGGGGTGGCTGAAAGAAAAAATTGAACTCTAATTGAATCGGGCAGGACATTATTAGTTGAATCCAACTTGCCAAAATCCTTTTGGGCAGAGGCAGTGAATACAACAAACTATGTTCTAAACAGAAGTCTCATTCACAAGACTAAGTTAAAGACTCCCTATGAGTTATTGAAGGGAAAGGCACCCATAATCACTTACTTTAGAATTTTTGGGTGTACTTGCTTTATCCTCAACAATGGGAAAAGTCATCTTGCCAAATTTTACAAGAAGGCTGATGATGGAATATTCATGGGATATTCCTCTTCAAGCAACGCATATAGGTGCTAAAATAAAAGCTCTCTCAAAATTGAGGAATCTGTGCATGTGGTCTTTGATGAAACTAACATGTTTAATAAGGGGAAGGAAACTTCCACCAGCATTATTCTGCAAGAAGAAGACCAGCTAGCAGAACAAGTTGAAAGAATATGTATAGTGCACCATCCATCTGTATGTCAAGAAAAAGGACAATAGGGGATTGACACTGATTCAGGTGAAGATTATGCAGCGATGAAGAGGAAATTGGATCACCTGGGTTACCAGCCACAGACATCATTCCAGTACATGAGGATGAAGCTCCTACTATCACTGAGCAAGTGACAGCTCAGGAAGAAGAGCATACTCTTGATCACTCAACCAGATCTAGGATGACTCAAAAAGATCATCCTTCAACTCAAGTAATAGGAAACTTACAGCTGGAGTCAAGACAAAGAACCAACTCACAAGTGAGACAATGCTGCAATGTTTCCTGTCACAATATGAACCCAAGAAGTTTGAGGAAGCAGACAGTGACCCTCACTGCATCTGCTATACAAGAGGAACTGACACAGTTTGAAAGGAACAAGGTCTGGACATTGGTTGAAATACCAAAGAATTACCCAGTTATTGGCACCAAGTGGTTATTCAAAAACAATATGGACTCAACAGGAGTCGTAATCAGAAATAAGGCTAGACTTGTGGCCCAAGAGTACAGGCAAGAGGAAGGGATTGACTTTAACCAGACATTTGCTCCAATAGCAAGGCTGGAGGCAATCAGAATGTTCCTGGCATATGCTGCCCACATGAAGATCAAAGTATACCTGATGGATGTCAAGAATGCATTTCTCAATGGAAAACTACAAGAAGAGGTGTATGTAGAGCAGCCACCAGATTTTTTCAGTCCAACTTTTCCTTCCTTTGTATATAAACTAGATAAAGCACGTTATGGTCTCATGCAAGCTCCCAGAGCTTGGTATGAGACCTTATCCACTTTCCTCCTGGAACACAACTTTGAAAGAGGAAAGGTGGATAAAACCTTGTTCACAAGAGCATATAAGAATCTGCTACTACTTGTACAAATATATGTAGATGATATTATATTTGGGTCCACAGATCAATCTTTATGCAAAAGGTTTGCTTACATGATGCAGTCAAGATTTGAAATGACTAGCTTGGGGGAATTATCCTATTTCCTTGGTCTACAGGTTAGACAAAATCCAGATGGCATTTTTATATCCCAATCCAAATATACTAGGGAACTCATTAAGAGATTTGGGATGAAGAATGCCTTTGTTATGAAAACCCCCATGACTACTAATGTTGTTTTAGGTAGAGATGAACATGGTAAGTACTTTGATCAGAAGACTTATAGAGCAGCCATTGGCTCTCTTCTTTACCTAACAGCTAGCAGACCTGATATAATGTTTGCTACCTGTATTTGTGCAAGATTTTAGGTTGACCCAAAGGAATCCCACATGAGTTCTGTCAAAAGAATTCTCAGATATCTAAAGGGAACTCCTGAACTTGGCTTATGGTATCCAGCTGAATTTGGATTTGAATTGGTTGGATATTCAGATGCAGACTATGTTGGATGCAGGCTGGATAGAAAAAGTACTTTAGGAACATGTCAGTTTCTAGGTGCTAGACTGATTTCATGGTTTAGCAAGAAGCAAACCACGGTCTCCACTTCTACAACTGAAGCTGAGTATATAGTTGCAGGAAGCTGTTGTTCACAAATTTTGTGGATGCAAAATCAGTTGTTGGACTACAACGTTTTCCTTGACAATTCCACAATTTACTGTGACAGCTCTAGTGCTATTTCCAATGCTTCCAATCCTGTTCTCCACAGCAGAACTAAGCACATAGAGATAAGGCACCACTTTATCAGAATGTAGAGAAGGGTAGGATTAACCTTCAATACATATCTACTGACACTCAAAGAGCTGACATCTTCACTAAGCCTCTTGATGAAAGTAAGCACAATGTAGGTTCACTTTACTATGTATAAAGACCTATTTTCTATAGAAAGTTATTGCTGGGAAAAACAGTAAAATTTTTGAAGAACAACACAACTGTTTAATCAGAGTTGTGTTGAATTCAAATCGATGTACCATTGAATTATACTCGACGCCAACTTCGAGAGCTCTCTAGGATGGATAATTCGAATAACACTCGACGTACGTCGAATACTTGTTAACCCTTATGTCAACATCATCATTGCTGATTATATTTTGAAGCCATGTCAACTTCAACTCGACGCTCCGGCGATTTGACAGATCGCGCGCATTGTCATATTTTGGCGCGCTGAATTTAGCTCTTTTCGACGTTGCTTTGAATAAAATCCTAAGCTGCGATGATTCATCTACTCCAAGCAACTTATGCGTTTAGTTCTATTGTGCTATTTGAATTTTCTCCCTCCTGCTCTCTTCCATTTTCGTTTCTTCATCTCTTTTCTTTGTTTCAGTGCAGGTTCCCACAGATTTTCAATGGCATCTCAGTCGAATCAACAAGATATTATTGAGGCAATCAATCTTTCCCTAGAGATAGTGTTGTCAAAATTCTCCTCACTTTATCTTGACTTCTCTACGGAGTGTTACCGCGAACTACGCCGCCAACACAAAAGATTGCAAGAGCTAACATCTGAAATCAAGGTCTTTGATGAGGAGGTAAGATTGGCAGTCATGCCTGCAGATGGATTTATATCTTTTTTCAATGATATAAAGCAGGGGGAGAATTGTACTAGCAGACAACAACCTCCTCAAGATTCTGTCTACACAACAGCAGTCCCTCTCTCCTTCATCTTTGAAGGAGAGCCAGTTGTATCATCCAAACTACAGCTTGCAGATGCAGCCACTCAGGGTGAGTCATCTACCCCAATAATCCTCCCTTCAATGCAGGGGGAGTCTTCAACTCAGGGGGGAGAGCCCTTTATTTTCAGATGATCACAACTATCTCTTGTCTCTATAAGAATATTATGATAACACTGAGATACTCATTCTTGATGCTCTTACATTCAGGGTGTCCTTTGAGGATTCTACTACAACACCTTCTCCTGTCAAGGTGATTGATCAAGATATTGATTCATTTGATCCTACACTAGATCATCCTGCCCCAGATCATTCTACTACAGCACCATCAGCTCAGTCTTCTTCTCCACCACCTGCTCAAAAACAAACAACTAAACCCATTCTTCCAACACCTGCTCCAAGACAAACATCTGAACCCATCCTTCCAACACCTGTCTTCAGAGGAAAAATTCCTTATCAAGGTAGAGGAAGAGGAAGAAGGGGCAGGGGAAGAGTATATATTTGGGAGAGGTACACAAAAGAACAGAGGAAGGAATACAGAAAGGATAAATCTTATTACAAGAAATATGAAAAGGTTGAATTCCCAAAGAACACAATGAAAACCTACACTAATTCAGAGCTTGACAAAGTTTTAGAGGATATTGGTGAGAGAGAAAGATATGAATATGAGGTAGCTCAAAAGGAGCTTGAAGAGAAGAAAAATAGGTTCATTGATATCCTAAAACGAGGAAAAGAGGTTGTTGAAAAGGAAGAATTGGCCAAAGCAATTCCTATTAAATCTACTTCGTTTGATCATACAAAGTATACTATAAAGAATCCTCAAGCCAAAATGTTAGAAGGAGTTGGGCAACTCCACAGAGGACGTATTGGGTGCAATCCAGAGGATGCAGTACAGTTTACTCAGAAAAGAAAGAAAGGAGAAAAGTCACCTGAATAGGAGAAGAAGAAAAAGAAGATCATGTTTACAAAAGCCTCAACTTCTGGGAAGGAATAAGCAACTGTGGGTGAAACACAAGCAATGGCTGCTGAATCAAAATCTGATAAAGGACTTGAATCAAATGATCTAAATCTAGAAGTCATAAATCTGATGACAGCCAAAGTCTTTGGTCTTGGTTTCATACTCAAGCATGTTCATCCTAATACTGAAATGGACTTGGAGAAGCTGTTCAAAGGTCATGGAAGGATACAGAAGAATCCAGAAAAAGCCACCCCTGCAAACTTCAGATATGTGGAAAAAAAATACAGGAGGGTATATGAGGACTTGTCCATCTTTCTCAAAGAAAGGAAGTGATACTCTTTTTGGGTAACCTATGATAAACTCTTGTTGATCATTAATCTGATACCTTTTCTTGTTATCAGTTCATCTAGCTTATTCATTTAATGTTCATATTGTCTTTTATGTATTGGTTATGCAAAAACTGTGTTAAATCACTTTAATCAAAACTGTAAAATTTGTTAAGATAAATAGGGGGAAATTGTTAGGAAAAACCCCTTAGATTTAACTTGACAAATTATCTAAAAGTGATTTTAACTATTAGGTTTCAATTACACAGTGTATAGTGAGGGTAATCTGATCATTAGATGTCTTAGGATGTCACACTCAACCTAGGGTGTCAAGATCATATCAAGAGAAGCACAAATGAGGTGAAGTTAATATTTGCGTCGAATAGAAATCGACGCAACATCGAGTTGAAGTCAATGCCACTCTGACTAGAAGTCCAAGCAACACATCTCTTCTGTCGAAGTGACTCAAGTTGACGCTACGTCGAATAGATATCGACGTAGAGGCCATGGACTTGCTGAAGTACTTTGTGAAGTCGACGCAGCTTCTACTTCAACTCAACGCAGAATAAAGTATTTGTCAAAACCATCTAAAGTCGACGCAATGTCTAATTCATCTCGATGCAGATAATGAAGTTCAGAGTCATGCCTTCAATTCAACGGGTTACGCCGATAAGGAATCGACGCAACGTCGACTAACTGAATTCAATCAGAGCATGGATGAAATCGAAGTTGCTCTTACATGAACTCGAAGGTGCGTCGATAAGAGAGAAGGAGAAGTCGACGTAACGTCGAGCACGGTCTGAAAAAGGAAATCTTTTTTAGCTATCATTTTGGACTCTCTCTCTCATGGACCACACTACTGAAGACTGTTCTTCAATGGCTCATTAATTGCCTTAAATGGAAAGAAGATTTAAAAGAGGACAAGAAGGCTGTCATGTAAAGAAGCTTACAGTTGGTAGATGGGTCATGAATTAAAGAAGGAATGAAAGAGAAATTGCAGATGAAATACCTTTTCAGGTCCTACCAGAAATGGAATGGAATTCAAATTAATGATGGACAATAAAAGGGAAGAGAAAGACAGAGAAGATAGAGTATTCATTGCAATCGGCTAACTTTTTCCATTAGGGTTTCCTCTTCTTCTTCCTCCTGCTGGAACCCTAATAGAGAAAACAAAGAGAAGAAAAGAACAGCTATTGTTCATCACAATAATATAGCAGGCTGATCTCAGTCCAATAGAAACAAAAAGGATCTGACAATTATATTGGATTGGTAGGCGCCCTTAGAGAGGGGGGGGGGTTTGAATGAGGGTTTTAAAACTTATATTATATTTTGATTATCTTTGAAATAATGCATGATTAACAAGGTGAGAAATCAAACAAAATAATTGAAATAAAGTAGAGACATGCTTTATTAATATGAAATGAGGTTTTACAAAACTAGATTTCTATAGCGCTAGAAATCAAAGGCGAATAATAAAATCCTTTTTGTTTTCTATCCCGACTCGTATCCCCACGAACCGGTGGCTTTAGCCTATCCTTCCGCGGATACGGCCTCAAGCTGTTCTAGCCAATCCTTCCCCGGATATGGCCTCGAGCACTCCTTAGATCGACACCCTAGACCTAGTTGCCAACACGAGGTGAATTTCTGCCCTAAGTCTACCCAGAGCTAGTCGCCAACACGAGGTGAATTTACTAAGCGATTACAGGAATGAAAAGAACAATAATATTAAAAACTCCCTCTATATGGATCTTTTGGAGAAGTAGACGAATACACGTAGAGTATGATCATTGTCGATGCGGTCTTTCATCATGATGATGACGCGTGTTGAAATCTTCTCCACGGATCTCCTTAAGCCTTCATGGATTTGTGGGAGTATCTCTCTAAACCTTCCTCTATATGATGTGGCACGAAGCTATGGAATTTAGGAGTGGTAGAGGATGAAGAAGACGGATCCAAAGAGTCCTTTTTATAGCCTTGGAGCTAGCGCCTGCGTTATCGCTACCGCCGGTGCTATCCCAGTTTAGGAAATATTCTCCGCGTGAGAATCCTTCATTTTAGGGAATCCGGTCTCCTTCCTCTATATCTTTGAGCTACCGCCGGTGCTAGCCGCTACCGCTGGCGCTATCTGCCTTCTATATATGCATCCCGCCAGCTTGAATTTCACTTTTACGCTTTCAGGCGCTGCCGCCGGCGCTAGCAGCTACCGCCTGCTCTAACAGCTACCGCCGGAGCTACCGCCCGCTCTAGCGGCCAGTTTTGAGTTGTGGCTCCAAACTCGGGCGCTTCTTTCATATGTTATCCTTGAGTCATATGGACTTATTTTCCTGCACACTTAAACACACAAGATCAAATACACATAGGATTTGTTATTCTCAATCCTAGGAGATACGGAAGACCATGTTCTAACAAACTCCCCCTTTTGATAATAACAAATCCATTAATGATAAATCAGAGCATTAATTAAATAAGC
Source organism: Dactylorhiza incarnata (assembly GCA_033032865.1). NCBI lineage: Eukaryota > Viridiplantae > Streptophyta > Magnoliopsida > Asparagales > Orchidaceae > Dactylorhiza > Dactylorhiza incarnata. Next base: position 13,196,852 of record JAWHQI010000023.1, on the reverse strand, counting down.
ATGATAAAACCTACTTGTGAGTGTGAGAGTGATGACTTAGGATAATTATCGATTTTAGTATTTAGAATTGCTCTCCCTAAATATATGCTCCCCCTAAGTGAATGCTCCCCTAATATGTAAGCTATCATCTTAATTAATCATGTTAGTTTTCCATTTTGATAGCGGATTATATTTATCATGTTAGTTCTCCCCCTTTTTTATTAGCAAAAGTGGGTAAGGAAGCAAAACGCAAAAAAAAATGTTAATAAGATAAAGGCATGATCGAGCTTTTAGAGAGAAGGAAATGATAAGGAGTTTTAGAATAATTTTTATAGAAATAGATTAGAGTTTTTAGCTTAAAGATGAACAATATAACATTTGCCAAGTAATATTATCATGTTAGTCCTTCCCCTTTATATAAGATTTTTAAGCATAAAAAAGGTAATGATTTCCAAGTAACCAATCTACCCAGACAATAAGTCTACATCCTAGCCTCGTACTAAGTGACGGATGGGCATGAGGAGCTGCATACATGTCGTAGGTTAGGGTGTTAGTCCCATATGCAAACACTAGACAAAACTCAACCTAGCACTCTTTCCCCCCAGTGCCTCGCAAGGCCCCACTGGAACCCTCCCCGGTTAAGGACAAGAGATGACTTAGAGGTTAGGTAATCTAATGTCTACAAGCCTACGCCCTGCTATGGTGAGATATGTAATCATGGAATAATAATAATTGGAAACATTTAGCGTTTGAATCTAATTATGAGTTCATAGCCTATGGGTTTATTTATTTCTTTTTTGAATATTTAAAGAAAAGGTCACATAGCTAATTTGAAATCCATTAATAAATCAGAATGTTAGCATTACAATATTTTCATGTTTAGAGCAACCAATATAAAGTTTACCAAGCAAGTCTTCCACTTGTTGAAAGAAAGGAATTTTAAGATTCAAGTGATGATGCACACACAAGAAAAGACTTTAAATAAGCATGAAAGCGCAAGGCAAAAACAATTATATGGGTATGATGCGGAAGACTTATAGAAATACAAGAAAGCATATTTTTATAAACATGACGATTCATAAGAAGATATATAAGCTAAATTCCAACACTGAAAATGTTTTTGTAAATTAATTTGCATTTAAATTTTTTAACTTTGACAATAAAGTAACCAAGCATGAAATAATGTTTTCAAAAAGAAGTTACTACAACGTTATATTAATTCACAAATTCAAAACATACAAAACATTGTAGAGAGCATGTTAGGTTATCTAGTGCATTTATATATAAATAGTAGTAAAGAATTTAGCATTAGGATCCAATACTCATGAGAAGAAGTGTTATGGAAGATAAGGATGTGCACATAAGTGTATTTTGAGTAGAGTAAACAAATGATTTAATCAAAAATACAAGACATATGTAGAGTAAAGTGCACAATAAAACACAAATAATTTTACTTCCACACACTTCAATGCACAAAGAAAATGTACAACTACTAAGGTGCTTTGCACACACAATGCTCATTAAGACTTATCAGGGTACAAAGTAGTCCTTGGGGGATCACACACTTTATTTTTCAATATATATATTTTTTGTGATCCGGTGTACTAAAGAATAAGTGGTGTAAAAATGAAGGTTTGCACATGACACTTTACTATTCTTTCCAAGGCGCTCAACCTCACAACGCTTATTAAGACTTATCAGGAGGTTCAAGTAGTGCTTGGTGGAGTTATCTTTGTCAATTTATTTCATGATTATTATTTTTGTACAAAGTTCTCCGAATACACTTGTTTTGCAAACCAATGTAATTTTGAAAGCACAACCACTTTTCTTAAATATTAAGAGTGCAAATAAAAGTGGTGTAGGTAAGATACGTGTGAAAAGTTTAATTCATTGTACAGTTACAATACAAAAACAGGCATTCTTAGATTAAAAGCACATGTAGACTTTGCCAAAATAAGTGAGTGAATAAAAATCATTATCAACCATATAACATTTACTCATACTTAGAGGCATGCTAAGCTTGGTTCTACACAACCTTTTCATTACAATTGGTGCACATATGAGTAGATATATCAAAGCATGATAAAAACAATGTTCAAAGTAGTTTGAAAAGATGAATTGTAACATTGTAGAAGGTCTAAATGATGGGTTAAATCATGCTTGATTTTCAATGAAGTCCATACAGTATTTTTGATATTTTGAAGAATAATTTTGATTTAAAGTTTGAACTCATAAGATTGATCTTGGACTTCTCGAGGTCTACCCTGTGAGGGGTTCGCCCGGTACAAGGAGATGTGATGGGATGATAGCCCAAATCTCCCTTTCCCAAGATATATGTAAATAGAAAATGTAAGTTCAAAAAATACTTGTTCATACTTATTTTTGTTTTATATTTTTTTTATTTGATTTTTGCATATAGAAATAGAAATCAAACAAATAACCAAAGTAAGAAAAATATTTTTTGTAATTTTGAATTTTAATTTTTCAAAAATCAATTATAGGCAAAAATGCAAAATTGAGTAGTACATATAAAATAATATATTTTTAGTGATTTTTCAAAATTTAAAATTACAAAAAAGCGGACACTTGAGCTAACGTCGACGTTAGGTCCTAACGTTTGCGATAGCTCACAGAGAGTGCTTATTTTAATCATATAGCCTAGATTTTCTTCGAATTCACTTCCGATTTTGCTTAATTATGTTTGTGCAATGTAAGACCTGTCTAATGAAGTGAAGAGACGAGAAGATATCACAAAAAGTTGCGGAAGTTAAAATTTTAGAACATGGGATTCATATTCATTAAACCTTAATTGTTGAGTTATGCACAACCATTTAAGCTTAATATTATAGGATATGCAAACAAAGAAGACATGATTGAACAAAATAGATATGCATGATTTTATTGATAATAGATTGGTCATTTATAAATGAAAAACTGACTTTTACTTTTGATTTACGTTGATTTGTAACCCTCATTTATGTATTAAGGGACAAAGTCAAATTTCAAATATTATATTAGATGACCATGACATGATGACTTAAAAAGAAAACAAAAATAAAAAGGAACATTAGGCATATCATGAAGTAGAGAATTTTGTAATTCATTTTGATTTATTTCTACTTCATGCAAATGAATGATACTAGTAGATAAGGGATTTGGGTATCCAAAGGGAACTAAGTGTAACAGTTCCTTTGGGTACCCAGATATAGCTTGATAATTTTTTGGGAGACAAAAATGAATTAATCCTTTCAAGGGGAGTTAATGTTTCATTTTTTATTTTGGGTCTCCATTCATATTTTGATTTAATATTATGCATCAAATTTCCATATTCATTAAAATTAGGCTTTGAGTAATAATGACTTTTGAAATTATTTTTCATAGGAAATTTGTGCACATTTGAATTTAATTTGGGAGATATGTAATGAGGGTTAGAGTTCATTATGCTTTTATGATTAAACATTTTACTAGGTGTATGTTTAATAGATTTTATAATACTAGTAGAAGACTTACACAAGTTAGAAGATAAACTAGAAATAAAAGATTTTTTATTACTTGTAGATTTTTCAACAAATAGTTTTAATGATTCTAGTTTATTAAGTAAAATATTATTTTCATTTACTAATTTTTCATTATGCTCTTTTGAAATTAAAAATTCTTTTTCAAAATCCTTGAATTTTTCTTTAATATTATTGCAATCAAAATAAGGCTTTGAAATATCTATTAGAGAGCAAGATGGAGAAACCACATCACAACTAGATTCTAAATTAGCCTTTAACCTTTTATTTTCTAAACGTAAATTTGAATTTGCCCTTTTTAATTTCTTAATTTTACGTTTAGTAGAATGTAGCAATTGTAGCGTAGAAATTGAATTACAAACAATAAGGGATTTTGATTTCCTTACAGCACTTGTGGATGAGGACTGGTTTGAACATGAAGTTCCCTTTTTATCATTATTGCATTCCTCTTTCATGGATGAGTTTTCATCTTCCCTTAAGTTAGATGTGCATTCTATGGATTCATCATGTGAGGAGCTTTCTTGAATACTTGTGCAAGCTTGCATATTCTCTGGTTCTTGTGATTGTTCGATATCTGTAGATGGAGAATCATAAGTTATGTCAAGAAAATTCCATATCTCGTATGTCGTAGGGAAAGTATAAATGAGTTTGGAAATATTTTGATCTAACGCACAAAATAGACTATTCATAGATTTTGCATTTAAAACCATTTCGTTTCTATTTAATACGCTAGGTAGTTTTTCAATAGTAATATTCCAAAAAATTTCATCTAAACCTTTAAGAAAATTTTTCATTAATATTTTCCATCCTTTATAATTTCTTCCTTCAAATAAATGTAGTGCAAGAGATTTTCCTTCTTCATAAAAATTTCCCCCACTAGTTCAAGCGAGATCGATAAGCGCCCTTAGAGGGGGGGTGAATAAGGGTTTTTAAATTTTTCTGTATATTTTGAATATCTTAAAACAATTAGTGATTAAGATGATGAGAAAATAAAAACACACTAGATAAAATCAAATAGAGAGATGTTTTATTAATATGAAATATGAGGTTTACAAAAGTTGATTTCTATAACGCTAGAAATCTGAGGCAAATAAATAATAAAACTCTTTTTCATTTTCTATCCCGACACGTATCCCCACGAACAGGTGGCCCTAGCCTATCATTCCCCGGATACGGCCTCAAGCTGCTTTAGCCAATCCAACCCCGGATATGGCCATGAGCACCCCTAGACCTAACCTAGATCTAGTCGCCAACACGAGGCGAATTTCAGCCCTAAGTCCTACCCATACCTAGTCGCCAACACGATGTGAATTCTCTAACAGTTTACAAGGAATATGAAAAGATAACAATAAAAACTCCCTCTTGAAGAACTTCTGAAGTTGGAGACGAAGATCCGTTGTAGAATAAGCGTTGTAGAAGTGGACGTCGTACGAATCCGGCATGAAGAGATTCTCCTTTAGAAATTCGCAGGGGTTTGGTATGAAATCAACCTTCGGCCAAATCAGGCTCTAGAATTCTAGCACTCAACCTCTTTCTCTGATCTGTAACCAAAATAAGAGAAGAGGGGTCCTATTTATAGCCTTAGCACTAGCGCCTCCGATATCGCTACCGCATGTGCTATCCCGGATTAGGCATTATTCTGCGCGCGGGAATCATCAATCTGAGGAAACATTTCTCCCTTGCCTCTTGTGCTCCGTGCTACCGCCTGCGCTATCCGCTACCGCCTGGTGCTAGCCCCTTCTAAATGTGCTCCCGGGATTGCGCTAATCATTGCTAGCATCGGGCGCTAAGTGCTACCGTCGACGCTAGTGGGCATGTTGGAGATATTGGCCCAATTTTGGGGGTAACCTACATATGTCATCCTTGAGTCATATGGACCTTGTTTCCTACACACTTAAACACTCAAGATCAAATACATAGGATTTGTTATTCTCAAACCTAGGATATGCGGAAGACCATGTTCCAACAAACTCCCCTATTTGATAATAACAAATCCATTAATGATAAATCAGAGCAATAATATATAAGCATGATGAGACCTACTTGTATGTGTGTGTGTGAGTGATGACTTAGGATAATTAGTGATTTTAGTGTTTATAATTTCTCCCCCTAAACACATGCTCCACCTAAGTGACTGCTCCCCTAATATGTAAGCTATCATCTTAATTAATCATATGTTGATAGCGGATTTTATTTATCATGTTAGTTCTCCCCCTTTTGTTATTAGTAAAAGTGGGTAAAGGAGGCAAACACATAAAAGTTTTGATAATAAGATAAAGGCATGATCGAGCTTTGAGAGAGAAGGAAATGATAAGGAGTTTTTAGAATAATTTGCATAGAAATAAATCAGAGTTTGTAGCATAAGTATGTTCATAGAAAGAAATCATAATTTTTAGCTTTAAAAAGAATAATTTCACATTTACCATGCAAGTAAAAAAAATTGAGTTTGGAGAACTTTGAGATAAACATGAAAAGAATACAAGGTAAATGTAATGTTGCGGAAGACTTATATAACAATACAATCAAATATCTTTTTGTAAGACATGATGATTCATAACAAGATGTTTATGTAAATCATTTTTCTTTGAAAAGATTATCATGAAGTAACCAAGCATGAAAGAGATGTATGAAAGAGAGACTACTACAATGTTATTCCAATTCATAAATTCAAAACATACCAAACATTGTAGAGAGCATGCTAGGTTATCTAGTGCATTCATATATAAAGAGAGTATAGAATTAGCATTAGGATCTAATACTCATGAGAACAAGTGTTATGGAAGACAATGATGTGCACATAAGTGTATTTTGAAAAGAGTAAAGAAATGTTTTAATAAAAAATACAAGATATATGTAAAGTAAAGAGCACAATAAAACACAAATAATTTTACTTCCACACACTTTAATGCACACAAAAAATGTACAACTACCAAGGTGCATTGCACACACAATGCTCATTAAGACTTATCAGGGTGCAAAGTAGTGCTTGGGGGATCACATATTTTATTTTTTTCAATATTGATACTAGTGATCCGGTGTACTAAAGAGTAAGTGGGTTTTTTGTTGAAAGAAAAAATAAGGTTTGTACAAGACACTTTACTATTCTTTCCAAGGTGCTCAACCTCACAACGCTTATTAAGACTTATCAGGAGGTTCAAGTAGTGCTTAGTGGAGTTATCTTTGTCAATTTATTTTATGATTTTTGTTTTGTACAAAGATTTCCGAATACACTTGTTTTGCAAACCAATATAATTTATGGAAACACAACCACTTTTCTTAATATTAAAAAGTGCAAATAAAGATAGTGTAGGTAAGACACTTGTGCAATTTTAATTCATTATACTATTACAAAACATACACAAGCATTCTTAGAGCTTAAAACATATGTAGACAATGCCAAAATAAGTGAGTGAATAAAAATCATTATGAATCATAAAACATTTACTCATACTTAGAGGCATGCTAAGCTTAGTTCTACACAACTTTTACAAAATAATTTATGCACATGTGTTTAGAAGTATCAAAGCATGATAAAGACAATGTTCAAAGTAGTTTGAAAATATGAATCACAACATTGTAGAAGGTCTAGATGATAGAAGAAATCATGCTTGATATTTACTATAAAGTCCATACAGTTTTTTTGATATAGAAATGATTTTATATTTTTGTATTTGATTTTTGCATTTAGAAAAAGAATTGAAACAAATGAACAAAGAAAAAAGAGTAAAGGAAATATTTTTGTAATTTTGGCTTTTGTATTTTTGGTTTTTATTTTTCAAAAAATGAAATAAAATCAGAAGTGCAAAAATAAATAGTACATATAGAATAAGAGATTTTTAAGAATTTTTCAAAAATTTAAAATTACAGAAAAACAGATAGGTGCTCTAGCGCCGGCGTTAGCGCTAGTGCGGGAAACAGTACACAATTTTTGATGCTTTTGAAAATTTTAGCTGTTGATCTTGATTAAGTGTCCTAATAGTAGTTTAATGCAGAAATTTCAGAATTTTAGGAGATGTTTTAGATGGTTAAAAATTGCATAAGTGCGTTTATGAATGTGTTTTAACTCGAAAGATCTAGGACACCAAACTCAAGTCATAATAATCGAAATTTTGCATCGGGAAGAGGTTTAGTAAATATGTCAGCGAGTTGAGAGTCCATACCAATGAAGCTTACTTTTACATGCTCTTTCTTAATGTGATCCCTAATGAAATGGTGGCGAACATCTATGTGTTTGGATCTAGAGTGGTGTACGGGATTATTTGTAAGGTCTATGGCACTTTTGTTGTCACATTCAAGGTCAATGTTTTTGACATGAAATCCAAAATCCTCTAGAGTTTGGCTCATCCATAATGCTTGTGCACAACAACTTCCAAGTGCGATGTATTCGACCTCCATTGTGGAGAGTACAACTGAAGATTGTTTCCTACTAGACCAAGCAACTAATGAGGGTCCTAAAAAGAGGAAAGTACCGCTAGTGCTTTTTCGATCTAGTGAACAGCCGATATAATCCGAATCGGAATAGCCGTGAAGTGTAAATGAATCATTGTGTGGATACCATAATCCTAATTTAGATGACCCTAATAGATAACGAAAAGTATATTTTACCACTTTTAAATGAGATTCTTTTGGATTGACTTGAAAGAGAGCACATAGACATACGTCAAACATTATATCTGGTCCAGATGCACTTAAGTAAAGAAGAGATCCTATCATTCCTCTATATAAAGTTTGAACAATGGAAATTCCAAATTCATCTTTTCCTAGTTTTAAAGAAGCACTCATAGGAGTAGAAGCTTGTTTAAGATTTTCAAATCCAAATCATTTAAGCATATCGTGAACATATTTTGTTTGGCAAATAAAGATACCATCAGTTCGTTGTCAAATTTGAAAACCTAGAAAATATGATAGTTCTCCTACAAGACTCATTTCAAATTCATTTTTCATTACTAAGACTACTTCATTAGACAACTCTTCATTAGTGGCTCCAAAAATGATATCATCAACATATATTTGTAAAATAATTAGGTCGTTATTATTATGCATAATGAAGAGTGTGTTGTCAGCACTTCCCATAACATAACCGTGCTTTAACAAAAATGATGTAAGTCTATCATACCATGCACGGGGAGCTTATTTTAAACCATAAAGCGCATTTTCTAATTTGTAAACATGATTTGGAAAATTTTCATTTATAAAACCGGGGGGTTGTTCAACATAAACTTCTTCTTTTATAAACCCATTTTAAAAAGCACTTTTAACATCCATTTGATATAATTTTATTCTTTTAAAACTCGCAAATGAAAAAATATTTGTATAGATTCTAAGCGAGCAACGGGTGCAAAAGTGTCTTCAAAATCTACCCCCTCGATTTGAGAAAAACCTTGAGCAACTAAGCATGCTTTATTTCTGATAATCCTAGATTCACCATCTAATTTACTTTTTTAAATCCATTTTACGCCAGTAACAGGATGATTAGTGGTCTATCTACTAGATTCCAAACTTTATTTCTTTCAAATTGATCTAACTCTTCATTCATAGCCAAAAACCAAAATTCGTCATTTAAAGTGGTGGAAACATTTTTAGGTTCGATTTCGGAAAGCAAATATTTGAAAACATTTCATGAAGAGAAGATCGCGTTCTTACCCCAGTAGAAGGTTCCCCAATGACTAGCTCTTTTGGATGATTTTTTGAGAAGTTCAAGACGCCTTGGGGCACATATTCATCTTCCTTGGCCTTCTCCTCCTCTTCTTTGGAAGGTTCCTCTTCGTCGTGCTCCAAAGATGGCACACGTTCATTATTTGTATCTGTAGGAAGTCTTTCTGCTCATGGAATAAATTCATCAAATTTAACATTAATAGACTCTTCAACCTTACTTGATCTTTTGTTAAATATTTTATAGGCTTTACTAGTTGAAGAGTATCCAAGAAATATTCCTTCATCACATTTTTCATCAAATTTTCCTAACGAATCCTTTGTACTAAGAATAAATCATTTACAACCCAATACTTTAAAATATGATATGTTAGGTTCCTTTTGATAATATAGTTCATACGGTGTGAGATTTAGAGATGGGCGAAGCATGACTCTATTCATTACATAGCATGATGTGCTTACGACTTCGGCCCAAAAAGACTTAGGTAATTTATATTCAGATAACATAGAGCATGCTAGTTCTTGGATTGTCCTATTCTTTCTTTCTACAACACCGTTTTGTTGAGGTGTGCATGGAGCGGAGGACTAATGCTTAATACCTAACATTTCACAAAAAGATTTAAAATTTTCATTTTCAAATTCTCCTCCATGATCTGAGTTAATGCATTTTATTTTTAAATCTAGTTCATTTTGAATATGAATACATAATTTTGAGAATTCGCAAAACGAATCAGATTTGAAAGAGAGAAATAAAGTCCAACAATATCTCGAGAAATCATCTATTAGAACGAAAGTATATACTCTACCACCAAGACTCATGGTGCTAACGGGACCAAAGAGATCCATATGAATTAATTGCAATGGTTTTGAAGTAGAAATTTCGTATTTGCTTTTAAAAGATGATTTTGTAAATTTTCCTTTGTTGCATGGAGAACATAGTGAAGATAAATTTCCATTCAATTTAGGCAATCCTCTAATCAATTCCTTTTTTGCTAGTTTTAAAATGAGAATAACGTGACATAAACGTCTATGCCATAGTTCTAATTCATCATTTTTGGTTATAAAACATTTTATAGATGATTTGGAAAGATCATGAAACGAAACTATGTAAACATTGTGAATTCTAGGTGCAGTAAGTAACACATATTTTGTTTTAGGATTACATATTTTGCAAAGATTAGTGGATGATTCAAATAATACTTCAAATCCTTTATCACACAGTTGGCTTATAGATATTAAGTTATGTTTTAATCCTTTTACATAAAGAACATTTGAGATAAGAAAGGATTCGTTACCCATTGTACCTACTCTCATGATCCTTCCTTTACCATTATCACCAAACATTATGATCCCTCCTTTCTTCTTTTCTAGGCTAAGGAACTTTGCTTTGTTGCCCGTTAGGTGCTTGTAGTAGCTTGAGTCCAAGTACCACACGCCCTCTGTTTCCTTAGCCTTCCTGTAAATCTTGAAAGTAGATGAGAGTAAAGATCTGGATACCCAAGAGGTACCACCCATAGAGTAAGTGGATTTCTTAGGTACCTAGATTTGTTTTAATGATCGTTGTTTTATATTCCTGCAAGAGCTAGACGTGTGTCCAAACTTAAGACAATTTACACACGAAATAAAGGGGGTTGAGACCCTTTTCTGAATTTCTACATAGCTCTTGATGGACGATGTTTGAACTTTAGAAAAAATAGGAGATTTTTTAACTGTTGAGCTACCTCTGGTGTTAGAGGATAGCGTCGGGCGGTAGGGCTCATTTTGATATCCGATACCAAACTTTCCAGAACCATAACATTAGTTTCCCAAAATCATATCTAGGGATTTTTGTCCTATCCCGAATTTTTCTATGGCCATATTGAGGTTATGATTTGGTTTTTAAGAGATGTATTTTCTTGTACAATCATTACACATTTATTTTCAAACCCCTTTTTGTTATTTTCAATTTGTAAGAGAGAAGTTTTTAGTTTTCTTTCTAAGTCCCCTTTTTCTTTTGCAATAGTTTTGATTTGTGAGAGGGCTTTAGAAAGAGAAACTTCAAGTTCTTTTGTTTTACATAAGGAGTACTCACACTCTTGACATGAAACCTTTCTCTTTTCAAGGGAAATTAATTTTTTAGTAAGTTTATGATTTTCTTTAATGATTGATTCATTTTCATGATTTAAAATAATATTATCTTCTACACTTTTATCATAGGCTTTGCAAATTTTAATAAATTCATCATTGAGTTCTTCAAAGGTGGGAAGAGTTACCTCAGTGTCGCTAAGAACACTGGAGTCGTCATTGTTGCTTTTTGCCATTAGACATAGGTTTGCTTCCTCCTCACTGCTTGACTCAGATTCGCTTGATTCTTCAGAGGAAGAATCATCACAGCTTGCGGCTTTCAATACTTTCTTTTTCTCCTTCGCTTTGTATTGTTCTTTTTGCTCCTTTTGATACTTCGGGCACTGGCTCTGAATGTGCCCGGTCTTTCTGCAGTGGTACCACTCTGGTGGTGGTCTTTCTCCTTCGTCTTCGCTTCCTTTTTCTTTCTTTGATGTAGAGGAAGATCCTTTTCGTCAAGCATCCCTTTGGAAGTATTTCCGAAAGGTGTTTGTCCTCTCCGGATTCTAATGAACTTCCTGAAGTTCCTCACCAGGAGACCTTCTTCATCTTCATCATCATCTTCGATGCTCTCCTTCATTGATTTTAGTGCCAATGCCTTTTTCTTTGGCTCTTTGTTGTATTCATCGTGTTGAATCTGGAGTTCTACCTCATGGGTTTTGAGATTCCCAATAAGGTTCTCGATTTAGAGCGTTCTTAGGTTGTGCGACTCTGAGATGGCCATCACCTTTGGATTGAACCTTGGAGGTAGAGAGCGAAGAATTTTCCTGACCAAGTCCCCGTCTGAGTAGAACTTTCCAAGTGCTTTTGAAGCGTTGACGATCTTGGTGAAGCGAGTGTACATCGAGTTTATGTCCTCTATATCCATCCTGAATTTTTCATATTCAGACTCTAGTTGAAAAAGCTTTGCATATTTTACCTGTGATGTACCTTCATGAGTAACTTCCAATTGATTCCAAATATCATAAGCAGTTACACATGTAGAAATTCTATTGAACTCAGTTCTATTTAAAGCGCAATATAAAGCGTTCATTGCCTTAGCATTATTTGTGCACCTTAGTTTATCGTTATCATCCCATTTATCCTTAGGTTTTAGTAAGTCGCCTCTCCCACTACAATTGTAGGAGGAGAGTAGCGAACCTCTACCATGTTCCATACTTCCACATCCATGGTCATAAGAAAACACATCATTCGATTTTTTCAGTAGTTGAAATCTGACCCAGAAAAAAGAGGTGGTCGACTAACACCCTGACCCTCCGAAAAAGCGAGATCATGAGACGCCATTATTCCCGGTTGTTAAGCCGATTGGAATAAAACCACTCTGATACCACTTGTTGGATCGGTATGCGCTCTTAGAGGGGGTGAATAAGGGTTTTTAAACTTTTCTTTATATTTTAAATATCTTAAAACAATTAGTGATTAAGATGATGAGAAAATAAAAACACACTAGGTAAAATCAAATAGAGACATGTTTTATTAATATGAAGTATGAGGTTTACAAAAGTTGATTTCTATAACGCTAGAAATCTGAGGCGAATAATAATAAAACTCTTTTTCATTTTCTATCCCGACTCATATCCCCACGAACCGGTGGCCCTAGCCTATCCTTCCCCGGATACGGCCTCAAGCCGTTCTAGCCAATCCAACCCCATATATGGCCTTGAGCACCCCCTAGACCTAACCTAGATCTAGTCGCCAATACGAGGCGAATTTCAGCCCTAAGTCCGACCCAGACCTAGTCGCTAACACGAGGCAAATTCTCTAACGGTTTACAAGGAATATGAAAAGATAATAATAAAAACTCACTCTTGAAGAACTTCTGAAGTTGGAGACGAAGATCCGCTGTAGAATAAGCATTGTAGAAGCGGAACTCATTTGGATCCGGCGTGAAGAGATTCTCCTTCAGAAATTCGCAGAGGTTTGGTATGAAATCAACCTTTGGCCAAATCAGGCTCTGGAATTCTAGCACTCAACCTCTCTCTCTGATGTGTAACCAAAATGAGAGAAGAGGGGTCCTATTTATAGCCTTAGCACTAGCGCCTGCGCTATCGCTACCGCCTGTGCTATCCCGGATTAGGCATTATTCTGCGCGGGGGAATCTTCAATCCGAGGAAACATTTCTCCTTTGCCTCTTGTGCTCCACGTTACCGCCTACGCTATCCACTACCACCTGGCGCTAGCTCCTTCTAAATGTGTTCCCGAGATTGCGCTAATCATTGCTAGCGTCGGGTGCTAGGTGCTACCGCCGGCGCTAGTGGGCATGTTGGAGATATTGGCCCAATTTTTGGGGCAACCTACATATATTATCCTTGAGTCATATGGACCTTATTTCCTGCACACTTAAATACACAAGATCAAATACACAGGATTTGTTATTCTAAAACATAGGAGATGCGGAAGACCATGTTCCAACAAACTCCCCCTTTTGATAATAACAAATCCATAAATGATAAATCAGAGCATTAATATATAAGTATGATGAGACCTACTTGTGTGTGTGTGAGAGTGATGACTTAGGATAATTAGTGATTTTATTGTTTATAATTGCTACCCCTAAGTACATGCTCCCCCTAAGTGAATGCTCCCTTACTATGTAAGCTATCATCTTAATTAATCATATGTTGATAGCGAATTTTATTTATTATGTTAGTTCTCCCCCTTTTGTTATTAGTAAAAGTGGGTAAAGGAGGCAAACACATAAAAGTTTTGATAACAAGATAAAGGCATGATCGAGCTTTAAGAGAGAAGGAAATGATAAAGAGTTTTTAGAATAATTTGCATAAAAATAAATTAGAGTTTTTAGCATAAGTATGTTCATAGAAAGAAATCATAATTTTTAGCTTTAAAAAGAATAATTTCACATTTACCATGCAAGTAAAAAAATTTGAGTTTGGAGAACTTTGAGATAAGCATGAAAAGAATACACGGTAAATGTAATGTTGCTGAAGACTTATATAACAATACAATCAAACATCTTTTTGTAAGACATGATGATTCATAACAAGATGTTTATGTAAATCATTTTTCTTTGAAAAGATTATCATGAAGTAACCAATCATGAAAGAGATGTATGAAAGAGAGACTACTACAATATTATTCCAATTCATAAATTCAAAACATACCAAACATTGTAGAGAGCATGCTAGGTTATCTAGTGCATTTCATATATAAAGAGAGTATATAATTAGCATTAGGATCCAATACTCATGAAAAGAAGTGTTATGGAAGACAATGATGTGCACATAAGTGTATTTTGAAAAGAGTAAACAAATGTTTTAATCATAAATACAAGACATATGCAAAGTAAAGAGCACAATAAAACACAAATAATTTTACTTCCACACACTTTAATGTACACAAAAAATGTACAACTACCAAGGTGCTTTCAAACACAATGCGTATTAAGGCTTATTAGAGTGCAAAGTAGTGCTTGGGGATCACATATTTTATTTTTTCAATATTGATACTAGTGATCCGGTGTACTTAAGAGTAAGTGGTTTTTTTGTTGAAAGAAAAAATAAGGTTTGCACAAGACACTTTATTATTCTTTCCAAGGTGTTCAACCTCACAACGCTTATTAAGACCTATCAGGAGGTTCAAGTAGTGCTTGGTGGAGTTATCTTTGTCAATTTATTTTATGATTTTTATTTTGTACAAAGATTTCCGAATACACTTGTTTTGAAAACCAATATAATTTATGAAAACACAGCCACTTTTCTTAATATTAAAAAGTGCAACTAAAGATAGTGTAGGTAAGACACTTGTGCAATTTTAATTCATTGTACTATTACAAAACATACACATGCATTCTTAGATTTTAATACATATGTAGACAATGCCAAAATAAGTGAGAGAATAAAAATCATTATCAATCAAAAAACATTTACTCATACTTAGAGGCATGTTAAGCTTAGTTCTACACAACTTTTACAATATAATTTATGCACATGTGTTTAGAAGTATCAAAGCATGATAAAGACAATGTTCAAAGTAGTTTGAAAATATGAATCACAACATTGTAGAAGGTCTAAATGATAGAAGAAATCATGCTTGATATTTACTATAAAGTCCATACAGTTTTTTTGATATAGAAATGATTTTATATTTTTGTATTTGATTTTTGCATTTAGAAATAGAATTGAAACAAATGAACAAAGAAGAAGGAGTAAAGGAAATATTTTTGTAATTTTGGCTTTTGTATTTTTGGTTTTAATATTTCAAAAAATGAAATAAAGTCAGAAGTGCAAAAATAAATAGTACATATAGACTAAAAGATTTTTAAGAATATTTCAAAATTTTAAAATTACATAAAAACAGATAGGTGCGCTAGCGCCGGTGTTAGCGCTAGCGCGGGAAACAGTACACGATTTTTGATGCTTTTGAAAATTTTAGTTGTTGATCTTGATTAAGTGTCCCAATAGTAGTTTCATGCAGAAATTACAGAATTTTAGGAGATGTTTTAAATGGTTAAAAATTACATAATTGCGTTTATGAATGTGTTTTAACTCGAAAGATCTAGGACACCTAACTCAAGTCGTAATAATTGAAATCTTGCATCGGGAAGAGGTTTAGTAAATATGTCAGTGAGTTGAGAGTCCATAACAATGAAGCTTACTTTTACATGCTCTTTCTTGATGTGATCCCTAATGAAATGATGGCGAACATCTATGTGTTTAGATCTAGAGTGGTGTACGGGATTATTTGTAAGGTCTATGGCACTTTTGTTGTCACATTTAAGGTCAATGTTTTTGAGATGAAATCCAAAATCCTCTAGAGTTTGGCTCATCCATAACGCTTGTGCACAACAACTTCCAAGTGCGATGTATTCAGCCTCCGTGGTGGAGAGTGCAACCAAAGATTATTTCATACTAGACCAAGCAACTAATGAGGGTCCTAAAAAGTGACAAGTACCGTTAGTGCTTTTTTGATCTAGTGAACAGCCGGCATAATCCGAATCGGAATAGCTGTGAAGTGTAAATGAATCATTATGTGGGTACCATAATCCTAATTTAGATGACCCTAATAGATAACGAAAAATATGTTTTACCGATTTTAAATGAGATTCTTTTGGAATGGCTTGAAAGCGAGCACATAGACATGCGGCAAACATTATATCTGGTCTAGATGCACTTAAGTAAAGAAGAGATCCTATCATTCCTCTATATAAAGTTTGATCAATGGAAATTCCAGAATCATCTTTTCCTAGTTTTAAAGAAGCACTCATAGGAGTAGAAGCTTGTTTAAGATTTTCAAATCCAAATCGTTTAAGCATATCGTGAACATATTTTGTTTGGCAAATAAAGATACCATCAGTTCGTTGTCAAATTTGAAAACCTAGAAAATATGATAGTTCTTCTACAAGACTCGTTTCTAATTCATTTTTCATTACTAAGACTACTTCATTACACACCTCTTCATTAGTGGCTCCAAAAATGATATCATCAACATATATTTGTAAAATAATTAGATCGTTATTATTATGCTTAATGAAGAGTGTGTTGTCGGCACTTCCCATAACATAACCGTGCTTTAACAAAAATGATCTAAGTCTATCATACCATGCACGGGGCGCTTGTTTTAAACCATAAAGCGCTTTTTCTAATTTGTAAGCATGATTTGGAAATTTTTCATTTATAAAACCGGGGGTTGTTCAACATAAACTTCTTCTTTTATAAACTCGTTTAAAAAAAGCACTTTTAACATCCATTTGAAATAATTTTATTCTTTTAAAACTCCCAAATGTCAAAAATATTTGTATAGATTCTAAGCGAGCAACAGGTGCAAAAGTTTCTTCAAAATCCACCCCCTCGATTTGAGAAAAACCTTGAGCAACTAAGCGTGCTTTATTTCTGATAATCCTAGATTCACCATCTAATTTTATTTTTACAGGTCCATTTTACGCCAACAACAGGATAATTTAATAGTCTATCTACTAGATTCCGAACTTTATTTCTTTCAAATTGATCTAACTCTTCATTTATAGCCAAAAACCAAAATTCGTCATTTAAAGCGGTGGAAACGTTTTTAGGTTCGATTTTGGAAACAAAGCAAATATTTGAAATTGTTTCATGAAGAGAAGATCAAGTCCTTACCCCAGTAGAAGGTTCCCCAATGACTAGCTTTTGGATGATTTTTTGAGAAGTTCAAGATGCTTGGGGGCACATATTCATCTTCCTTGGCCTTCTCCTCCTCTCCTTTGGAAGGTTCCTCTTCGTCGTGATCCAACGATGGCACATGTTCATTATTTATACCTGTAGGAAGTCTTTCTGCACATGGAATAAATTCATCAAATTTAACTTTAATAGACTCTTCAACCTTACTTGATCTTTTGTTAAATATTCTATTGGCTTACTGGTTGAAGAGTATCCAAGAAATATTCCTTCATCACATTTTTCATCAAATTTTCCTAACGAAACCTTTGTATTAAGAATAAAACATTTACAACCAAATACTTTAAAATATGATACGTTAGGTTTCCTTTGATAATATAGTTCATACGGTGTGAGATTTAGAGATGGGCGAAGCATGACTATATTCATTACATAGCATGATGTGCTTACGGCTTCGACCCAAAAAGACTTAGATAATTTATATTCAGATAACATAGTGCGTGCTAGTTCATGGATTGTCCTATTTTTTCTTTCTACAACACCGTTTTGTTGAGGTGTGCGTGGAGCGGAGAACTCATGCTTAATACCTAACATTTCACAAAAAGATTTAAAATTTTCATTTTCAAATTCTCCTCCATGATCTGAGCGAATTCATTTTATTTTTAAATCTAGTTCATTTTGAATACGAGTACATAATTTTGAGAATTCGCAAAATGCATCAGATTTGGAAGAGAGAAATAAAGTCCAACAATATCTCGAGAAATCGTCTATTAGAACGAAAGTATATATTCTACCACCAAGACTTACGGTACTAACGGGACCAAAGAGATCCATATGAATTAATTGCAATGGTTTTGAAGTAGAAATTTCGTTTTTGCTTTTAAAAGATGATTTTGTAAATTTTCCTTTTTGGCATGGAGAACATAGTGAAGATAAATTTCCATTCAATTTAGGCAATCCTCTAATCCATTCCTTTTTTGCTAGTATTAAAATGAGCTTTGTACTAGCGTGACCTAAACGTCTATGCCATAGTTCTAATTCATTATTTTTGGTTATAAAACATTTTATAGATGATTTGGAAAGATCATGAAACGAAACTATGTAAACATTGTGAATTCTAGGTGCAGTTAGTAACACATCTTTTGTTATAAAATTCAATATTTTGCAAAGATTAGTGGATGATTCAAATAATACATTTAATCCTTTATCACACAGTTGGCTTATAGATATTAAGTTATGTTTTAATCCTTTTACATAAAGAATATTTGAGATAAGAAAGGATTCGTTACCCACTGTACCTACTCCCATGATCCTTCCTTTACCATTATCACCAAATATTACGATCCCTCCTTTCTTCTTTTCTAGGCTAAGGAACTTTGCTTTGTTGCCCGTCATGTGCTTGGAGCAGCCTGAGTCCAAGTACCACACATCCTCCGTTTTCTTAGCCTTCCTGCAAATCTAGAAAGTAGATGAGAGTAAAGATCCGGATACCCAAGAGGTACCACCCATAGAGTAAGTGGATTTCTTAGGTACCCAGATTTGTTTTAATGATCGTTGTTTTATATTCCTGCAAGAGCTAGACGTGTGTCCAAACTTAAGACAATTTGCACACGAAATAAAGGGGGTTGAGACCCTTTTCTGAAATAAAGGGGGTCTTACATTGCACAAACATAATTAAGCAAAATCAAAAGTGAAATCGAAGAAAATCTAGGCTATATGTTTAAAATAAGCACTATCTGTGAGCTAACGCATGCGTTAGGACCTAACGCCAACGCTAGCTCAAGTGTCCAATTTTCTGTAATTTTAAAATTTTGAAAAATCACGAAAAATATATTATTTTATATGTACTACTCATTTTTGCATTTCTGCCTATAATTGATTTTTGAAAAATTAAAATACAAAATTACAAAAGCCAAATTACAAAAAATATTTTTCTTACTTTGGTTATTTGTTTGATTTCTATTTCTATATGCAAAAATCAAATACAAAAATATAAAACAAAAACAAGTATGAACAAGTATTTTTTGAACTTACATTTTCTATTTACATGTATCTTGCGAACGAGAGATTTGGGCTATCATCCCGTCACATCTCCTAGTATCGGGCGAACCCCTCACAGGGTAGACCTCGGGAAGTCCAAGATCAATCTTATGAGTTCAAACTTTAAATCAAAATTATTCTTCAAAATATCAAAAATACTGTATGGACTTCATTGAAAATCAAGCATGATTTAACCCATCATTTAGACCTTCTACAATGTTACAATTCATCTTTTCAAACTACTTTGAACATTGTTTTTATCATGCTTTGATATATCTACTCATATGTGCACCAATTGTAATGAAAAGATTGTGTAGAACCAAGCTTAGCATGCCTCTAAGTATGAGTAAATGTTTTTATGGTTGATAATGATTTTTATTCACTCAGTTATTTTGGCAAAGTCTACATGTGCTTTTAATCTAAGAATGCCTGCTTGTGTATTATAACTGTACAATGAACTAAACTTTGCATAAGTATCTTACCTACACCACCTTTATTTGCACTCTTAATATTTAAGAAAAGTGGTTGTGCTTTCAAAATTACATTGGTTTGCTAAACAAGTGTATTCAGAGAACTTTGTACAAAAAATAATCATGAAATAAATTGACAAAGATAACTCCACCAAGCACTACTTGAACCTCCTGATAAGTCTTAATAAGCGTTGTGAGGTTGAGTACCTTAGAAAGAATAGTAAAGTGTCTTGTGCAGACCTTAATTTTTACACCACTTATTCTTTAGTACACCGAATCACAAAAAATATATATATTGAAAAATAAAGTGTGTGATCCCCCAAGCACTACTTTGCACTCTGATAAGTCTTAATGAGCATTGTATGTGCAAAGCACCTTGATAGTTGTACATTTTATTTGTGCATTGAAGTGTGTGGAAGTAAAATTATTTGTATTTTATTGTGCACTTTACTTTACATATGTCTTGTATTTTTGATTAAATCATTTGTTTACTCTACTCAAAATACACTTATGTGCACATATTTATCTTCCATAACACTTCTTCTCATGAGTATTGGATCCTAATGCTAAATTCTATACTATTCTTTATTTATATATGCACTAGATAACCTAGCATGCTCTCTACAATGTTTTGTACGTTTTGAATTTGTGAATTAATGTAACGTTGTAGTAACTTATTTTTGAAAATATTATTTCATGCTTGGTTACTTTATTGTCAAACTTAAAAAATTTAAATGCTAATTGATTTACAAAAACATCTTCATTGTTGGAATATAGCTCATATATCTTCTTATGAATCGTCATGTTTATAAAAAGATGTTTTCTTGTATTTCTATAAGTCTTCCGCATCATACCCATATAATTGTTTTACCTTGTGCTTTCATGCTTATTTAAAGTCTTTTCTTGTATGTGCATCATCACTTGAATCTTAAAATTCCTTTCTTTCAACAAGTGGCAGACTTGCTTGGTAAACTTTATATTTGTTGCTCTAAACATGAAAATATTGTAATGCTAAAACTCTGATTTATTAATGGATTTCAAATTAGCTATGTGACCTTTTCTTTAAAAATTCAAACAAACAAAAAATAAACCTATAGGCTATGAACTCATCATTAGATTCAAACTCTAAATGTTTCCAATTATTATTATCCCATGATTACATATCTCACCATAGCGGAGGCGTAGGGTTGTAGACATTAGATTACCTGACCTCTAAGTCATGTCTTGTCCTTAAATGGGGAGGGTTTCAGTGGGGCCTTGCGAGGCACTGGGGGGAAAGAGTGCTAGGTTGAGTTTTGTCTAGTGTTTGCATATGGGACTAACACCCCAACCTACAATATGTATGCAGCTCCTCATGCCCATCCGTCACTTAGTATGGGGCTAGGGTGTAGGCATATTGTCTAGGTAGATTGGTTACTTGGAAATCATTACCTTTTTTATGCTTAAAACTCGTATATAAAGGGGAAGAACTAACATGATAATATTACTTGGCAAATGTAATATTGTTCATCTTTAAGCTAAAAACTCTGATCTATTTCTATAAAAATTATTTTAAAACTCCTTATCATTTCCTTCTCTCTAAAAGCTCGATCATGCCTTTATCTTATTAACAATTTTTTTGTCTTTTGCTTCCTTACCCACTTTTGCTAATAATAAAAGGGGGAGAACTAACATGATAAATATAATCCGCTATCAAAATGGAAAACTGACATGATTAATTAAGATGATAGCTTGCATATTAGGGGAGCATTCACTTAGGGGGAGCATGTATTTAGGGGGAGCAATTCTAAATACGAAAATCGATAATTATCCTAAGTCATCACTCTCACACACACACGCAAGTAGGTTTCATCATGCTTATTTAATTAATGCTCTGATTTATCATTAATGGATTTGTTATTATCAAAAGGGGGAGTTTGTTGGAACATGGTCTTCCGCATATCCTAGGTTTGAGAATAACAAATCCTATGTGTATTTGATCTTGTGTGTTTAAGTGTGCAGGAAAACAAGTCCACGTGACTCAAGGATAACATATGAAAGAAGCGCCCAAGTTTGGAGCCAAAACTCAAAACTGGCCGCTAGAGCGGGCGGTAGATCCGGCGGTAGCTCCAGTGGTAGCTGCTAGAGCAGGCGGTAGCTGCTAGCGCCGGTGGTAGTGCAAGCGGTAGCGGCTACCGCCTGCTCTGGCAGCTACCGTCTGCTCTAGCAGCTACCGCCGGAGCTACCGCTCGCTCTAGCGGCCAGTTTTGAGTTTTGGCTCCAAACTCGGGTGCTTCTTTCATATGTTATCCTTGAGTCATGTGGACTTGTTTTCCTGCACACTTAAACACACAAGATCAAATACACATAGAATTTGTTATTCTCAAACCTAGGAGATGCGGAAGACCATGTTCCAACAAATTAGAGCTCCTGCAAAACATCACAATCTTAAGCAGGAGTCAATCATCAGCTGATCCAGTGAAAGATCATTGAAGTTGTTCTTCATACAGGCTTCATAAGAATTCTGAGAATAGAATTCATTTTTCTCTCCCCCTCTTCTTTCCCCTTCTAATTCCTTTCCTGTAAAAGTGTTTTAAGAATCCCTCTTCCAAAGGATTCAGTAGTTCAAGATCTCCTTATCAAAAGATCTGGTTGGTTCAAGATCTCCTTATCAAAAGATCTGTTTGTTCATGATCTCCTTATCAAAAGATCAGTGGTTCTGAGAGTCTCCTTGTCAAAAGACTCAGGCACTATTGGTGCATTCCTACCAGGTGGTAGAAGAGAGGAGTACCCACATTTTGGGGAACCTCTATAAATCTCTTCTGTTTGTGTTGTGAAATTTCTGTGTTGTCCACATTTAATTAACTGTTTTCTTTTTTTTTTTACTTAAACAACTTTTCTTTTATTCTGGGTTAGATTTTGTTAAAGCATAAACACTTAGTGTTTTATTGTATTTGCACAAATAGGATAGAAATATTTTTAAATCTCTATTCACCCCCACCCCCCTCTAAAGGATTCTCAGAGGCACACTGTGCACTTTCACACTCATCGAGTTGGAGCCTAAGTGCCTACCGACTTCCACAATGCAAGCGAGTATCAAGAAGAACGAGCGGGCAAAAGAATATCTTTTCATATATATGCAAGTATGTTGGGGAAATGATTTATCTTAACCCCTAGAATTGAGAATAATATAATTTCTAAGAATGAAAAATTAATCTAAGTAAATATGCGTCGAATAGTAATCGACACATCGTCGAAATGTAGTCGACGTTTCTCTCAGAATGAGTCGAAGTAACCCTAAGAAGAATTCGACGTAATCTTTGTCGACGTAACTCTGACTTCTAGTCGACGCAATTAATAAAGTTGACGCACCTTCCTTATTCTCCTCTCGACGTCCAGCCAGGATGAACTCGACGCTTACGTCTAATAGTAATCGACGCACGTCGATTTCTATGTCAAATTCAAATTCACGCCAGATCTCTTTCCTTCTTTCTAAAGATCTGAATTTTATGGAATGATTTTATTCTTTTATAGCCGTTCTGAATCTGTCTTTCCTTCTAATTGATTCTTGGCTAATTTGATTAATGTTTATTTGGATATTATTTGAAATCAGAATAAACTCTTTCCTTCTACAGATAAAATTAGTATGGAAACCTTTATCTCTTTCTAATTCTCTGTCTGCTAATTGATTATTCTTCTTTAACAATATCTTTTCAAACAGTGCTATAAATAAGAAGGAAGTCGACAGAGAATAACAACCAGTGATCCACCATACACATTTGAAAAAGAGGAAGAGCTCCCAAGTGAAGAGTGAGAAAGCTGAGAAAAGAGATAGTGTGCTGCAGCAAAGAAAAAGCCTTCATCTTCTCCTCCTGAGGCCATTCTGCTACAAATTCTGAAAGCTCTCACAAAAGAGAGAAAAATCTTACAATCTCCTTCTCATTATAGAAGAGAGATTACATTCACTATTCTTGTGCTTCTAATCTTCTTACTAGGAAGAAGATTCCTTCTTGTTTAAATTACTTCTTCTACTTCTTCTCCTTATCTTTATTTCACTTTTAAACTGTGTAAAGAGTTTTTAGAATCTCTCTTCAAAAAATTCAGTTAAACTGGTTCTAAGAGTCTCCTTATCAAAAGACTCAGACTGGTTCTAAGAGTCTCCTTATCAAAAGACTCAGACTGGTTCTAAGAGTCTCCTTATCAAAAGACTCGGTGCAAGATAGTGAATTCCTACCAAGGGGGTAGAAGAGTGGACTACCCAAAGTTTGGGGAACCACTATATTTATTTGTGTTGTGCTGTGATTTTCTTCTTGTTATTTTCCTTTTTTACTTGCTTAATTCTTGTTGGTGTGTGGGAAGCTTAAATCTGTGATTATTACATATATATATAATTGCACAAAGTATTTTTAAATCTCTATTCACCCCCCCCCCCCCCCCCCCCCCCCTCTAGAGAATTCTAGTGAGGTTAACTGTGCACTTTCAATTGGTATCAAAGCGAGGTTGATCTAAAGAGGTTAACTCCTTGATCAAAAAGATCCTACCTCTCATATATATATATATATATATATTTCTAAAAATTATTTTTCACATGGCACAAATCAAAGATTATGCTTCCACCAGACCACCAATTTGCAACCTTGAAAAGTTTGCACTTTGGAAAACAAGAATTAAAATTTATATAAACTCTATTGATGGGGAATTATTTGATTTTATTATGACAGGTCCTCCCAAGCCATTCAGAAAGGACTCAAGTGGAAAAGTAACTGAAACACTTGCTCCAAAGGCTGAATGGACAGATGAAGAAAAGAAAGCCCAAGGATATGATGCCAAGGCTATGAACATCCCAGTCTCAACCCTCTCAGATGAAATCTTCCAAAAGATTGTTGAATGTGAGTCAGCTAAGGAAATATGGGAGGCTCTCTCTAAAATGGTAGAAGGAAGTGCTGACGAGAGAAAGGACAGAAAGGCATTACTCATCTCTCAATATGAAAACTTCCAGAAGAAAGAAAGTGAAAGTGTTGCAGACATGTATGCCAGATTCAGCCTCATTGGAAATGAGTTAAGAACACTAGAGAAGGACATATCTCTCACTGAGATAAATGGCAAATGGCTAACTTGCTTCCCAAGCTCTTGGGATTCAAGAATCTGGCCAATTAAAGACTCCAGAAGTCAAAAAGAAATCTCAGCAGATGTCCTGTTGGGTAAATTAAGATCTTATGAACAGTTGTTGAAAACAAGAGCTGAGAAAGAAGAGAAAGAAAAGGCTCCTCCACTCTCAAAAGAAAAGAGCATTGCTTTGAAGGCTACTGAAGGTGATCCCTCTACAAATGATGAAGAGCTGATCAGTCTACTGGCCAGAAGGTTCAAGAAGTGGATCAAAACAGAAGGATCCAGAAGGAGAGACTCAAAAACAAGGTATGACAAAACTCCTAATAAAGAGATTATCTGTTATTCTTGCAGGAAACCTGGACACATTGCACCTGAATGTCCTAATGAGATCAGCAATAAGAAAGATCTGAAAAGAACATATCTAAAGAAGAAGAAGAAGAAGAAAGAGAAAGGGTCCATTGCTCAATCATGGAGTAATTCAGAATCTGAAGGAAGTACCTCATCTGAAGATGATCAGGAAAAGGCTAAGCAAGAGGAAACCTGTTTGATGGCTACTGAAAAGCCTAAAGATACATCTCTGGTAAAAATATTTGATGATATAGATTTCTCTTCCACTCATTTCAAAAATAGTTTCAAAGAACTCTGTTTAGATCTAGTCAAATCTGAGAAAGAAGTAAAGGAACTAAGAAATGAACTAAACAATCTCAAACAAATAAATACACAACATAAAAACTATAAGCTCAGTCTAGGCCTCTCAGAGGAGCAACTAGATAAAATCAATACTGAAAATCAAGCACTAAGAAAAGAGCTAGCAAAGGCAAAAGCCTTTGAAGACTCTCTAAATGGCAGAAGTCATAAGCTCAAGAATATCTCTTACAATCTCACTGATAAATTTAGACAACTAGAATATAACACTGACTTAGAACCCAAACCTCAATCACCCAGCAAATCTGTCTGGAGACATCCGATTCAATTCACTAGGGAGAATCATTTGACAGGAGAAAGATCACAAGAAAATCCAGAAACAACCACTGTTTTTAACAAAAATAATCTCACTATGCATGAAGGAAACCTAGGTAAATATCCTCAGAAAAGAAACAAACTTGCGTCGAATCATTATCGACGTGCGTCGAACTCTACTCAACGCAACTCAAATAATGCATCGATTTCTAATCAACGCAGACACCAAAATACGTCGACTCCCAATCGACGCAATCTCTCCTATGCTTCAACTAAAAGTAACCACAAAATGAAGGAAGCGTCGACTTCCACTCGACGCAACTTTAAACATACGTCGAATTCATATCGATGCAACCAATCTAACAGAAAGTCTCCTTTTCCAAAAAGTCTTCTCAATACATTTCCTTTTATTATGAACACTATTTCTGCGACATTACTAAAGAAAACTAGTATGATAAGCCAATACCCCTAAAGGAGGAAGGATATTCTGAAAAACCCACTTATTCTTTCATTAAAACTTTCACTGTTGGGAGGAATGGACCCCAGCTTAGGAGGGTCCAAACTAATGTTTAAAATTTTATGTGCAGATGTATCACATCTCTAGGCTGGTGTGGTACTTGGACAGTGGATGCTCCATGCACATGACAGGGTACAAAAACCTATTAATCAATTTTGAGGATAGACTTGGACCACCAGTGACATTTGGAGACTCTAGCTGTGGCCAAACCAGGGGCTTTGGAGATTTCAAAGAAGGGAAAGTTACCTTCAAGAATGTGGCAGCAGTCAAAGGACTGAAGCACATTCTGATAAGTATAAGTCAGATATGTGACAGTGGTAAGTATGAGGTAAAATTCACCACACTATTTTGCCATATTATTGATATCAAGACTGGTGCCATAGTACTTAATGGAATTAGAAAAGGGAAGGTATATATAGTAGACTTTAGCTCCTCACCCACAGAAGTTTGTTTCTTCAACAATATTATTAATAAAAGTGAATTATGGCATAGGAGACTGGGTCATCTAAACTACAAAACCATTAGTAAACTATCAAAGAATAACCTAGTAAGAGGCCTACCAAAAGGTAGATTCTCTAAGGACTCCCCATGTAGACCTCGCCAACTAGGAAAACAGACCAAGTCATCCTTCAAACCACTTGGTAAGGATGACTCCCCTAGGATCCTCTACTTACTGCGCATGGATCTCTTTGGTCCCATATCCACTCAGAGCTTAGGTGGAAAGTCTTATACCTTAGTTATTGTAGATGATTATTCTAGGTTTAGCTGGGTATTCTTTCTAAGGGCCAAGTCTGAAACCCATAAGATTCTCTCAAGATTCATAAGACAGATTCAATCTGAGTTCAATACTCATGTTTCAATTATCAGGAGTGATCATGGGACTGAATTTGAAAATCAGTCAATTTGTAGTTTCTGTGAGGATATAGGTATTAAACAAAGTTTTTCAGCCCCTAGAACTCCTCAACAAAATGGAGTTGCTGAAAGAAAGAATAGAACTTTAATTGAATCAGGAAGGACCTTACTTGCAGAATCAGGATTACCAAAAACCTTCTGGGCTGAAGCAGTCAACACTGCAAACTATGTTCTAAATAGAAGCCTCATTCACAAAACTAAGGCAAAAACTCCATATGAGCTTCTGAAGGGAAAAACACCCATTGTTAAATACTTTAAAAATTTAGGATGTGCTTGCTTTATTCTAAATAATGGGAAAGATCATCTTGCCAAGTTTGATAAGAAGTCTGATGATGGAATATTTCTGGGGTACTCATCATCTAGTAAAGCATATAGATGTTATAAAAGGAGAACTCTCAGATTTGAAGAATCTATGCACATTATATTTGATGAAACTAACATGTTGTTTAAGGGGGAGGAAACTTCCACCAATCCTTTTCCACAGGAAGATGGCAGCATAGAGACTCAGCTTGAACAACTGACTCTAGAGAACGGAGACACTGGGAAAGAAAACCAGCTACATAAACCAAGTGAGGAGTCTGAACAAGAGCATGAAGAAGGTTCAGAGAAGAGCAATCAAAACCAACTCCCACAATAGAACATGGTTCAGGAAGAACAGCTGGGCAATGATCCCATTGTTAATGAGGGAGAAGAGCATCTGACAAATCCAAGCAGGACAGGGATCAACATGAAAAATCATCCACAATCCCAAATAATTGGAGACCCCAATACTGGAGTAAGAACAAGACACCAAGTCTCCAATGGGATGATGCTCCAATGCTTCTTATCTCAAGTTGAACCAAAGAAGTTTGAGGAAGCAAATTGTGATCCTCACTGGATTATAGCCATGCAAGAAGAACTAAGCCAATTTGAGAGAAACAAAGTGTGGAACCTAGTTGAGAGACCAAGAAACTGCCCAGTTATTGGTACAAAGTGGGTATACAGAAATAAGCTAGATTCCACTGGAGTAATTGTCAGGAACAAGACAAGACTTGTAGCACAGGGATACAGACAAGAAGAAGGAATAGACTACAATTAAACCTTTGCTCTAGTACCAGATTGGAAGCAATCAGACTCTTTCTTGCCTATACAGCCTTCATGAAGATGAAAGTCTACCAGATGGATGTCAAGAGTGCTTTTCTGAATGGTGACCTTCAAGAAGAGGTGTATGTAGAGCAACCACCAGGTTTTGTCAATCCCTGCTCACCTAACTTTGTTTATAGACTTAACAAAGCACTTTATGGTCTTAAGCAAGCACCTAGAGCCTGCTATAAAACTCTCTCCAACTTCCTTTTAGAAAATTCTTTTGAAAGAGGAAAAGTAGATAAAACACTTTTTACTAGAACTCATAAAAATAAACTCTTTCTTGTTCAAATCTATGTAGATGATATCATCTTTAGCTCCACTCATCCCAACTTTGTAAAAGATTTGCTAATTTAATGCAATCAAAATTTGAAATGAGTAGTATGGGAGAACTCTCTTATTTCTTAGGGCTACAAGTGAAACAAAGCAGTGAGGGAACCTTTATCTCACAATCTAAATACACTAAAGAATTAATCAAAAAGTTTGGTATGGAATCAGCCTCTACCATGAAAACACCTATGGCAACTAATGCCATTATAGAAAAGGATGATAAGGGAAAATCAGTAGATCAAAACACATATAGGGCAATCATAGGATCCCTTCTCTATCTAACAGCTAGCAGACCTGACATTATGTTTGCAACCTGCATATGTGCTAAATTTCAGGTTGATCCAAAAGAATCCCATCTCACCTATGTAAAATGGATTCTTAGATACCTAAAGGAACACCTGAACTAGGTCTGTGGTACTCAGCAGAAACAAATTTTGAATTAATAGGATTCTCAGATGCAGACTATGCTGGATGTAGGGTTGATAGAAAAAGCACATCTGGTACTTGCCAATTCCTAGGTGACAGATTAATATCATGGTTCAGTAAGAAACAAACTTCAGTCTCAACCTCAACAGCTGAAGCTAAATATATAACTGCTGGGAGTTGTTGTTCACAAATCCTCTGGATGCAAAATCAGCTTCTTGACTATAAACTAGAAGTCAATAACTCTACAATTTATTGTGATAGCTCTAGTGCTATATCCATAACATCCAACCCAGTCCTTCATAGTAGAACCAAACATATAGAGATCAGACATCACTTTCTTAGAGACAATGTAGAAAAAGATAAGATAACCTTAGAATATATTCCTACAGATAGTCAAAGAGCAGACATCTTTACCAAACCCTTAGATGAAACTAAGCATACTTACTTTATCAACACTTTGGGAATGCTTGATGGAAGTTTGTAAACACCATTATTGGGGAAATCTAAAAGAGATCAGAAAAACTAAGCAAGTACTTAAAAGACACGTCGATTACCTATCTACGCACCGTCGAGAGGAACTCGACGCTAGCATTGATTTCTTAAAGACAAAGATGCGTCGATCCCTTATCGACGCACCGTCGATCTAATCTCGACGCAAGTCTGCGACCACGTCGGCAGGACATTAGGCTGACAATGTTTCGACGGAGCGTCGACTTCATATTGACGCATACGTCGACTTCAATGACCAACGTCACAGATGCTCCGACACATCGACCATGAGTCGACTCTAATTCGACGTAACGTCGACTTCGTAATAAAACTGGAAACAAATCTTCCCTTCTTCTTTTGACGATTGGTTACCTAATATACCTTGATTTCTGTTTCCTTTTCGACGCTTCACCTCCTTTAAATAACACCTCTTATTTCATAACTCATACTCTCCCAAACCGCCAAAATCTTCGTCTTCTACCTCTCTCTCTCTCTCTGCATCAATGATGCCAACCCCTGCTCAATCTGCTCTCATCAAAACAATAAACGATGCTCTGGAACAACTTCTGAATGACTTCCAGACACGTCTGACCAAATTCTCCAATGAGTGTGCCGACATGCTCACCACCTGTGAAGCCAAATTGGCCAACCTCTCTGCTTCTCTTCCTGAGCTTCATGTTCTTCTTCAAGAACAACCTCTGTCGCCAAAAGGGTTTACATCCTTTCTGAAGGATATAAACCAGGGGGAGAGTTGCTCCAGAAACCCCCTATCCATGTTTCATATTTTCTTAAAGCTCAGGGCTAACTCTTCTCCAATCTCTAAATACTATCTTTAAGTATTAAACCAACTTCATTTTTTTACCATAGGCTCAAATCTTCTCCAATCACTCTGATTACACCTTCAACAAACACTTTGGTGAATCCTCCTCCTACCATACAGAAAGAGACCATGCTGTGGATTCAACATTCAGAGTAGATGCCCCCATATGTTCATGGGGAAATTGTTGCAGTACAAAATATAGAAGTCCAGGGGGAGGAAGAGACAGCTTTTTCTGATGACCTAAAAGGGAAATTCTGGATTGAGGCACCCTTGTGTGTGGAAGAATATCAGCATCACTCTCCTGGCTTCTCTGCTAGCTATATCAAACTCAAGACACCCTTACTTGAGGATATTCCTCCAGAGGTTACAGAACAAATTCCCTCTCCTTCAAAAGTTCCTTCTCCACCTTCTCCTTCTAAAAAGAAAACTACATCTCCACCTCTGCTTCTTCCACCACTTCAACCTCCATCTCTACCTCCTCTGCTACCTTTACCTCCACAAATGCTATCTAGGGAAAAACCAAGAGGACAAATGGAAAGAAGAAGAGAAGCCATCCCTCATTGGCAAAAGTTCTCCAAAGAAGAAAGAAAAACTATGCAAAGGAAAAGAAATATAGAAAGGCTGTTGAGGAGATAAAATGGTTTGAAAGAATGCCTAATATCACTCCTAACAGTCCTGTAAAGGAATACCATGATCCTAACATGGAAAGGAGGCATGAAGAAATAAGAGAAAGAGAGTTGTATGAATATGAAGCAGCTAGGAAAGAAGTAGAAGATAAAAGGAATATCTGGTTGGAAAAGATCAAGAAGGGGATGACTAAAGAACAGATTCTTGCTGAATCTTCCATCAAACTTCCAAAGAAATTGTTTGATGTTGAAGCTTATCAAAAGAAAAATCCTTAGGCAGGGCTCATCCTAGAAAAAGGACAAAAGCACAAAAGGGGTGTAGGGTGTGCAAAAGATATCTACATTCCCTATAAGAAGCCTAAAAGACCTGCAAGATTAGACAAATGGCATGACTCACCCTGGAAAGGGAAAGGAAAAATGTCTGAGAAACAGGAATCAGAGAAGAGAATATATAGGCCAAAGGTTGACAACCAAGGCCCACCTGAGCCCAAGCCTTCACAAAAGAAACCTCAAAACATTACAATTGAGATGATTGATGAAAAGGCAGCAATTATCATCAGCAAGGGCTATTCTATAAATGACACTCTCCCTGATGCTGATAAAATCCTGGAGAAACTGCACACAATCATCAGAAATGTCCAGGAGCATCCTGATAGAGCCAGGGGCTATATTTTTGATGCTATTGAAAATTTATCTAGGAAACTTTATTCTGCCTTTGTCAACTTCATGTATAACAAGAAGTTCCTAGTTTAAATCTTGTGAAAGACAATTACTTGTTATATGATTTCTTCTGATTACTTAGCATATTTCTTCTTTATATAAATGCTTTGCTGTGTTGATTAAAAGCTGATACAATTTCTCTCTGAATAGGGTTAAGACAAATAGGGGAGATTGTTGGGGAAATGATTTATCTTACCCTAGAATTGAGAAGAATATAATTTCTAAGAATGAAAAATTAATCTAAGTAAATATGCGTCGAATAGTAATCGACGCATCGTCGAAATGTAGTCGACGTTTCTCTCAGAATGAGTCGAAGTAACTCTAAGAAGAATTCGACGTAATCTTTGTCGGCGTAACTCTGACTTCTAGTCGATGCATTTAATAAAGTCGACGCACTTTAGTCGACGCACCTTCCATATTCTCCTCTCGACGTCCAGCCAGGATGAACTCGACGCTTACGTCTAATAATAATCGACGCACGTCGATTTCTATGTCAAATTCAAATTCACGCCATATCTCTTTCCTTCTTTCTAAAGATCTGAATTTTATGGAATGATTTTAATCTTTTATAGCCGTTCTGAATCTGTCTTTCCTTCTAATTGATTCTTGGCTGATTTGATTAATGTTTATTTGGATATTATTTGAAATCAGAATAAACTCTTTCCTTCTACAGATAAAATTAGTATGGAAACTTTTATCTCTTTCTAATTCTCTGTCTGCTAATTGATTATTCTTCTTTAGCAATATCTTTTCAAACAGTGCTATAAATAAGAAGGAAGTCGACAGAGAATAACAACCAGTGATCCACCATATACATTTGAAAAAGAGGAAGAGCTCCCAAGTGAAGAGTGAGAAAGCTGAGAAAAGAGATAGTGTGCTGCAGCAAAGAAAAAGCCTTCATCTTCTCCTCCTGAGGCCATTCCGCTGCAAATTCTGAAAGCTCTCACAAAAGAGAGAAAAAGCTTACAATCTCCTTCTCACTATAGAAGAGAGATTACATTCACTATTCTTGTGCTTCTAATCATCTTACTAGGAAGAAGATTCCTTTTTGTTTAAATTACTTCTTCTACTTCTTCTCCTCATCTTTATTTCACTTTTAAACTGTGTAAAGAGTTTTTAGAATCTCTCTTCAAAAAATTCAGTTAAACTGGTTCTAAGAGTCTCCTTATCAAAAGACTCAGACTGGTTCTAAGAGTCTCCTTATCAAAAGACTGGCTGGTTCTAAGAGTCTCCTTATCAAAAGACTCGGTGCAAGATAGCGAATTCCTACCAAGGGGGTAGAAGAGTGGACTACCCAAAGTTTGGGGAACCACTATATTTATTTGTGTTGTGCTGTGATTTTCTTCTTGTTATTTTCCTTCTTTACTTGCTTAATTCTTATTGGTGTGTGGGAAGCTTAAATCTATGATTATTACATATATATATATATAATTGCACAAAGTATTTTTAAATCTCTATTCACCCCCCCCCCCCCCCCCTCTAGAGAATTCTAGTGAGGTTAACTGTGCACTTTCAATTGGTATCAAAGCGAGGTTGATCTAAAAAGGTTAACTCCTTGATCAAAAAGATCCTACCTCTCACATATATATATATTTCTAAAAATTATTTTTCACATGGCACAAATCAAAGATTATGCTTCCACCAGACCACCAATTTGCAACCTTGAAAAGTTTGCACTTTGGAAAACAAGAATTAAAATTTATCTAAACTCTATTGATGGGGAATTATTTGATGTTATTATGACAGGTCCTCCCAAGCCATTCAGAAAGGACTCAAGTGGAAAAGTAACTGAAACACTTGCTCCAAAGGCTGAATGGACAGATGAAGAAAAGAAAGCCCAAGCATATGATGCCAAGGCTATGAACATCCTAGTCTCAACCCTCTCAGATGAAATCTTCCAAAAGATTGTTGAATGTGAGTCAGCTAAGGAAATATGGGAGGCTCTCTCTAAAATGGTAGAAGGAAGTGCTGATGAGAGAAAGGACAGAAAGGCATTACTCATCTCTCAATATGAAAACTTCCAGAAGAAAGAAAGTGAAAGTGTTGCAGACATGTATGCCAGATTCAGCCTCATTGTAAATGAGTTAAGAACACTAAAGAAGGACATATCTCTCACTGAGATAAATGACAAATTGCTATCTTGCTTCCCAAGCTCTTGGGATTCAAGAATCTGGCCAATTAAAGACTCCAGAAGTCAAAAAGAAATCTCAACAGATGTCCTGTTGGGTAAATTAAGATCTTATGAACAGTTGTTGAAAACAAGAGCTGAGAAAGAAGAGAAAGAAAAGGCTCCTCCTCTCTCAAAAGAAAAGAGCATTGATTTGAAGGCTACTGAGGGCGAACCTCTACAAATGATGAAGAGCTGATCAGTCTACTGGCCAGAAGGTTCAAGAAGTGGATCAAAACAGAAGGATCCAGAATGAGAGACTCAAAAACCAGGTATGACAAAACTCCTAATAAAGAGATTATCTGTTATTCTTGCAGGAAAACTGGACACATTGCACCTGAATGTCCTAAAGCGATCAACAATAAGAAAGATCTGAAAAGAATAGATCTAAAGAAGAAGAAGAAGAAGAAGAAAGAGAAAGGGTTCATTGCTCAATCATGGAGTGATTCAGAATCTGAAGGAAGTACCTCATCTGAAGATGATCAGGAAAAGGCTAAGCAAGAGGAAACCTGTTTGATGGCTACTGAAAAGCCTGAAGATACATCTCTGGTAAAAATATTTGATGATATAGATTTCTCTTCCACTCATTTCAAAAATTGTTTCAAAGAACTCTGTTTAGATCTAGTCAAATCTGAGAAAGAAGTAAAGGAACTAAGAAATGAACTAAACAATCTCAAACAAATAAATACACAACATAAAAACTATAAGCTCAGTCTAGGACTCTCAGAGGAGCAACTAGATAAAATCAATACTGAAAATCAAGCACAAAGAAAAGAGCTAGCAAAGGCAAAAGCCTTTGAAGACTCTCTAAATGGCAGAAGTCAGAAGCTCAAGAATATTTCTAACAATCTCACTGATATATTTAGACAACTAGAATATAACACTGACTTAGAACCCAAACCTCAATCACCCAGCAAATCTGTCTGGAGACATCGTATTCACTTCACTAGGGAGAATCATTTGATAGGAGAAAGATCACAAGAAAATTCAGAAACAACCACTGTTTTTAACAAAAATAATCTCACTATACATGAAGGAATCCTAGGTAAATATCCTCAGAAAAGAAACAAACTTGCGTCGAATCATTATCGACGTGCGTCGAACTCTACTCAACGCAACTCAAATAATACATCGATTTCTAATCAACGCAGACACCAAAATACGTCGACTCCCAATCGACGCAATCTCTCCTATGCTTCGACTAAAGGTAACCACAGAATGAAGGAAGCGTCGACTTCCACTCGACATAACTTTAAACATACATCGAATTCATATCGACGCAACCAATCTAACAGAAATGTCTCCTTTTCCAAAAAGTCTTCTCAATCCATTTCCTTTTATTATGAACACTATTTCTACAACATTACTAAAGAAAACTGGTATGATAAGCCAATACCCCTAAAGGAGGAAGGATATTCTGAAAAAACCACTTATTCTTACATTAAACCTTTCACCGTTGGGAGGAATGGACCCCAGCTTAGGAAGGTCCAAACTAATGTTTAAAATTTTATGTGTAGATGTATCACATCTCCAGGCTGGTGTGGTACTTGGACAGTGGATGTTCCATGCACATGACAGGGTACAAAAACCTATTAATCAATTTTGAGGATAGACTTGGACCACCAGTGACATTTGGAGACTCTAGCTGTGGCCAAACTAGGGGCTTTGGAGATTTCAAAGAAGGGAAAGTTATCTTCAAGAATGTGGCAGTAGTCAAAGGACTGAAGCACAATCTGATAAGTATAAGTCAGATATGTGACAGTGGTAAGTATGAGGTAAAATTCACCACACTATTTTGCCATATTATTGATATCAAGACTGGTGTCATAGTACTTAATGGAATTAGAAAAGGGAAGGTATATATAGTAGACTTTAGCTCCTCACCCACAGAAGTTTGTTTCTTCAACAATATTATTAATAAAAGTGAATTATGGCATAGGAGACTGGGTCATCTAAACTACAAAACCATTAGTAAACTATCAAAGAATAACCTAGTAAGAGGCCTACCAAAGGGTAGATTCTCTAAGGACTCCCCATGTAGACCTTGCCAACTAGGAAAACAGACCAAGTCATCCTTCAAACCAATTGGTAAGGATGACTCCCCTAGGATCCTCTACTTACTGCACATGGATCTCTTTGGTCCCATATCCACTCAGAGCTTAGGTGGAAAGTCTTATACCTTAGTTATTGTAGATGATTATTCTAGGTTTAGCTGGGTATTCTTTCTAAGGGCCAAGTTTGAAACCCATAAGATTCTCTCAAGATTCATAAGACAAATTCAATCTGAGTTCAATACTCATGTTTCAATTATCAGGAGTGATCATGGGACTGAATTTGAAAATCAGTCAATTTGTAGTTTCTGTGAGGATATAGGTATTAAACAAAGTTTTTAAGCCCCTAGAACTCCTCAACAAAATGGAGTTGCTGAAAGAAAGAATAGAACTTTAATTGAATCAGGAAGGACCTTACTTGCAGAATCAGGATTACCAAAAACCTTCTGGGCTGAAGGAGTCAACACTGCAAACTATGTTTTAAATAGAAGCCTCATTCACAAAACTAAGGCAAAAACTCCATATGAGCTTCTGAAGGGAAAAACACCCATTGTTAAATACTTTAAAATTTTTGGATGTGCTTGCTTTATTCTAAATAATGGGAAAGATCATCTTGCCAAGTTTGACAAGAAGTCTGATGATGGAATATTTCTGGGGTACTCATCATCTAGTAAAGCATATAGATGTTATAACAGGAGAACTCTCAGAATTGAAGAATCTATGCACATTATATTTGATGAAACTAACATGATGTTTAATGGGGAGGAAACTTCCACCAATCCTTTTTCACATGAAGATGGCAGCATAGAGACTCAGCTTGAACAACTGACTCTAGAGAACAGAGACACTGGGAAAGAAAACCAGCTACAGGAACCAAGTGAGGAGTCTGAACAACAGCATGAAGAAGGTTCAGAGAAGAGCAATCAAAACCAACTCCCACAAGAGAACATGGTTCAGGAAGAACAGTTGGGCAATGATCCCATTGTTAATGAGGGAGAAGAGCATCTGACAAATCCAAGAAAGACAGGGATCAACATGAAAAATCATCCACAATCCCAAGTAATTGGAGACCCCAATACTGGAGTAAGAACAAGACACCAAGTCTCCAATGGGATGATGCTCCAATGCTTCTTATCTCAAGTTAAACCAAAGAAGTTTGAGGAAGCAAATTGTGATCCTCACTGGATTATAGCCATGCAAGAAGAACTAAGCAAATTTGAGAGAAACAAAGTGTGGAACCTAGTTGAGAGACCAAGAAACTACCCAGTTATTGATACAAAGTGGGTATACAGAAACAAGCTAGATTCCACTGGAGTAATTTTCATGAACAAGGCAAGACTTATAGCACAAGGATACAGACAAGAAGAAGGAATAGACTACAATCAAACCTTTGCTCCAGTAGCCAGATTGGAAGCAATCAGACTCTTTCTTGCCTATGCAGCCTTCATGAAGATGAAAGTCTACCAGATGGATGTCAAGAGTGCTTTTCTGAATGGTGACCTTCAAGAAGAGGTGTATGTAGAGCAACCACCAAGTTTTGTCAATCCCTCCTCACCTAACTTTGTTTATAGACTTAACAAAGCACTTTATGGTCTTAAGCAAGCACCTAGAGCCTGGTATGAAACTCTCTCCAACTTCCTTTTAGAAAATTCTTTTGAAAGAGGAAAAGTAGATAAAACACCTTTTACTTGAAATCATAAAAATAAACTCCTTCTTGTTCAAATCTATGTAGATGATATCATCTTTAGCTCCACTCATCCCAAACTTTGTAAAAGATTTGCTAATTTAATGCAATCAAAATTTGAAATGAGTAGTATGGGAGAACTCTCTTATTTCTTAGGGCTACAAGTGAAACAAAGCAGTGAGGGAATCTTTATCTCACAATCTAAATACACTAAAGAATTAATCAAAAAGTTTGGTATGGAATCAGCCTCTACCATGAAAACACCTATGGCAACTAATGCCATTATAGAAAAGGATGATAAGGGAAAATCAGTAGATCAAAAGACATATCGGGCAATCATAGGATCCCTTCTCTATCTAATAGCTAGCAGACCTGACAGTATATTTGCAACCTGCATATGTGCTAGATTTTAGGTTGATCCAAAATAATCCCATCTCACCTCTGTAAAAAGGATTCTTAGATACCTAAAGGGAACACCTGAACTAGGTCTGTGGTACTCAGCAGAAACAAATTTTGAATTAATAGGATTCTCAGATGCAGACTATGCTGGATGTAGGGTTGATAGAAAAAGCACATCTGGTACTTGCCAATTCCTAGGTGACAGATTAATATCATGGTTCAGTAAGAAACAAACTTCCGTCTCAACCTCAATAGCTGAAGCTGAATATATAGCTGCTGGGAGCTGTTGTTCACAAATCCTCTGGATGCAAAATCAGCTTCTTGACTATAAACTAGAAGTCAATAACTCTAAAATTGATTGTGATAGCTCTAGTGCTATATCCATAGCATCCAACCCAGTCCTTCATAGTAGAACCAAACATATAGAGATCAGACATCACTTTCTTAAAGACAATGTAGAAAAAGGTAAGATAACCTTAGAATATATTCCTACAGATAGTCAAAGAGCAGACATCTTTACCAAACCCTTAGATGAAACTAAGCATACTTACTTTATCAACACTTTGGGAATGCTTGATGGAAGTTTGTAAACACCATTGTTGGAGAAATCTAAAAGAGATCAGAAAAACTAAGCAAGTACTTAAAAGACACGTCGATTACCTATCGACGCACCGTCGAGAGGAACTCGACGCTAGCATTGATTTCTTAAAGACAAAGATGCATCGATCCCTTATCGACGCACCGTCGATCTAATCTCGACGCAAGTCTGCGACCACGTCGGCAGGACATTAGGCTAACAATGTTTCGACGGAGCGTCGACTTCATATTGACGCATACGTCGACATCAATGACCAACGTCACAGATGCTCCGACACATCGACCATGCGTCGACTCTAATTCGACGTAACGTCGACTTCATAATAAAACTGGAAACAAATCTTCCCTTCTTCTTTTGACGATTGGTTACCTAATATACCTTGATTTCAGTTCCATTTCGACGCTTCACCTCCTTTAAATAACACCTCTTATTTCATAACTCATACTCTCCCAAACCGCCAAAATCTTCGTCTTCTACCTCTCTCTCTCTGCATCAATGACGCCAACCCCTGCTCAATCTGCTCTCATCAAAACAATAAACGATGCTCTTGAACAACTTCTGAATGACTTCCAGACACATCTGACCAACTTCTCCAATGAGTGTGCCGACATGCTCACCACTTGTGAAGCCAAATTGGCCAACCTCTCTGCTTCTCTTCCTGAGCTTCAAGTTCTTCTTCAAGAACAACCTCTGTCGCCAAAAGGGTTTACATCCTTTCTGAAGGATATAAACCAGGGGGAGAGTTGCTCCAGAAACCCCCCTATCCAGGTTTCATATATTCTTAAAGCTCAGGGCTAACTCTTCTCCAATCTCTAAATACTATCTGTAAGTATTAAACCAACTTCATTTTTACCATAGGCTCAAATCTTCTCCAATCACTCTGATTACACCTTCAACAAACACTTTGGTGAATCCTCCTCCTACCATACAGAAGGAGACCATGCTGTGGATTCATCATTCAGAGTAGATGCCACATATGTTCAGGGGGAGATTGTTGCAGTACAAAATATAGAAGTCCAGGGGGGGAGGAAGAGACAGCTTTTTCTGATGACCTAAAAGGGAAAGTCTGGATTGAGGCACCCTTGTGTGTGGAA
Source organism: Dactylorhiza incarnata (assembly GCA_033032865.1). NCBI lineage: Eukaryota > Viridiplantae > Streptophyta > Magnoliopsida > Asparagales > Orchidaceae > Dactylorhiza > Dactylorhiza incarnata. The sequence continues at coordinate 13,156,980 of JAWHQI010000023.1, read as the reverse complement.
GAATATCAGCATCACTCTCCTGGATTCTCTGCTAGCTATATCAAACTCAAGACACTCTTACTTGAGGATATTCCTCCAGAGGTTACAGAAGAAATTCGCTCTCCTTCAAAAGTTCCTTCTCCACCTTCTCCTTCTAAAAAGAAAACTACATCTCCACCTCTGCTTCTTCCACCACTTCAACCTCCATCTCTATCTCCTCTGCTACCTTTACCTCCACAAATGCTATCTAGGGAAAAACCAAGAGGACAAATGGAAAGAAGAAGAGAAACCATCCCTCATTGGCAAAAGTTCTCCAAAGAAGTAAGAAAAGACTATGCAAAGGAAAAGAAATATATAAAGGATGTTGAGGAGATAAAAAGGTTTGAAAGAATGCCTAATATCACTCCTAACAGTCCTGTAAAGGAATACCATGATCCTAACATGGAAAGGAGGCATGAAGAAATAAGAGAAAGAGAGCTGTATGAATATGAAGCAGCTAGGAAAGAAGTAGAAGATAAAAGGAATATCTAGTTGGAAAAGATCAAGAAGGGGATTACTAAAGAACAGATTCTTGCTGAATCTTCCATCAAACTTCCAAAGAAATTGTTTGATGTTGAAGCTTATCAAAAGAAAAATCCTCAGGCAGGGCTCATCCTAGAAAAAGGACAAAAGCACAAAAGGGGTGTAGGGTGTGCAGAAGATATCTACATTCCCTATAAGAAGCCTAAGAGACCTGCAAGATTAGACAAATGGCATGACTCACCCTGGAAAGGGAAAGGAAAAATGTCTGAGAAACAGGAATCAGAGAAGAGAATATATAGGCCAAAGGTTGACAACCAAGGACCACCTGAGCCCAAGCCTACACAAAAGAAACCTCAAAACATTACAATTGAGATGATTGATGAAAAGGCAGCAATTATCATCAGCAAGGGCTATTCTATAAATGACACTCTCCCTGATGCTGACAAAATCCTGGAGAAACTACACACAATCATCAGAAATGTCCAGGAGCATCCTGATAGAGCTAGGGGCTATATTTTTGATGCTATTGAAAATTTATCTAGGAAACTTTATTCTGCCTTTGTCAACTTCATGTATAACAAGAAATTCCTAGTTTAAATCTTGTGAAAGACAATTACTTGTTATATGATTTCTTCTGATTACTTAGCATATTTCTTCTCTATATAAATGCTTTGTTGTGTTGATTAAAAGCTGATACAATTTCTCTCTGAAGAGGGTTAAGACAAATAGGGGGAGATTGTTGGGGAAATAATTTATCCTAACCCCTAGAATTGAGAAGAATATAATTTCTAAGAATGAAAAATTAATCTAAGTAAATATGCGTCGAATAGTAATCGACGCATCGTCGAAATGTAGTCGACGTTTCTCTCAGAATGAGTCGAAGTAACTCTAAGAAGAATTCGGCGTAATATTTGTCGACGTAACTCTGACTTCTAGTCGACGCATTTAATAAAGTCGACGCACTTTAGTCGACGCACCTTCCTTATTCTCCTCTCGACGTCCAGCCAGGATGAACTCGACGCTTACGTCTAATAGTAATCGACGCACGTCAATTTCTATGTCAAATTCAAATTCACGCCAGATCTCTTTCCTTCTTTCTGAAGATCTGAATTTTATGGAATGATTTTATTCTTTTATAGCCATTCTCAATCTGTCTTTCCTTCTAATTGATTCTTGGCTAATTTGATTAATGTTTATTTGGATATTATTTGAAATCAGAATAAACTCTTTCCTTCTACAGATAAAATTAGTATGGAAACTTTTATCTCTTTCTAATTCTCTGTCTGCTAATTGATTATTCTTCTTTAGCAATATCTTTTCAAACAGTGCTATAAATAAGAAGGAAGTCGACAGAGAATAACAACCAGTGATCCACCATATACATTTGAAAAAGAGGAAGAGCTCCCAAGTGAATAGTGAAAAAGCTGAGAAAAGAGATAGTGTGTTGCAGCAAAGAAAAAACATTCATCTTCTCCTCCTGAGGCCATTCTGCTGCAAATTCTGAAAGCTCTCACAAAAGAGAGAAAAAGCTTACAATCTCCTTCTCACTATAGAAGAGAGATTACATTCACTATTCTTGTGCTTCTAATCTTCTTACTAGGAAGAAGATTCCTTCTTGTTTAAATTACTTCTTCTACTTCTTCTCCTTATCTTTATTTCACTTTTAAACCGTGTAAAGAGTTTTTAGAATCTCTCTTCAAAAAATTCAGTTGTATTGGTTCTAAGAGTCTCCTTATCAAAAGACTCAGACTAATTCTAAGAGTCTCCTTATCAAAAGACTCAGGCTGTTTCTAAGAGTCTCCTTGTCAAAAGACTCGGTGCAAGATAGTGAATTCCTACCAAGGGGGTAGAAGAGTGGACTACCCAAAGTTTGGGGAACCACTATATTTCTTTGTGTTGTGCTGTGATTTTCTTCTTGTTATTTTCCTTTTTTACTTGCTTAATTCTTGTTGGTGTGTGGGAAGCTTAAATCTGTGATTATTACACATATATATATATATATAATTACACAAAGTATTTTTAAATTTCTATTCACCCCCCCTAGAGAATTCTAGTGAGGTTAACTGTGCACTTTCAAAGTATTACATCCACAAAAGCTATACAAAAGGTCGTCGAGCGATCAAAAAGGCACTCCGACGACTAGTCCTCATCATCGCCATCCACATCAACGTAGGCGTCATCATCCTCGTATGAGTCCTGATCCTCGAAATCTCCATCATCGGCATCACTGGACTGCAGGGAGGGAACTCGCCTGGGAGAAGCCGACTCCTTGGTGAGCAACATCGTGATGAAGTCCATCACTGTCAGGTTCATCGTCCCTGACATCAGATGACCTTCAGCTCGCAGCCTACTCAGGATGACCTTCCCTGTGGCTTGCGCAATCTCCTGGTAGATCTGCGATATCTCATCGTCGTGCATCCTGATCTTCTTGCGAACCATGGAGGGCCCCGCCTCTGAAGGTTGTTGCTTGGCAGGGCGAGTTTCCATCTCGGCAATTCAGACTTGGGCGGCCTCTAGAGCTTGGCGAGGATCCTCAAGCTCCTTCTCTAACTGCGGCACCTTCTTCGCAGTCTCGATCTCGGCAGCCTGTGAACATAAAAGCAAAGAGTTAGGCAGATAGTCAGCAAAATGGGTGAGTATTATAGAAATAAAGCAGTGCGTGAATACCTCATATTCCTAGCACTTCACGCCTTGTGGCCCCAAGGTGAGTATGGTCTTGCCGAGTATCTTGATCTTCTACTCATATTCGAGGGAGGCGCCTCACCGTCGCATGGCTCAACTCGACAGATCGGAGGAGCGAGCGCGAGTTCTAGTAAGCTAGAAACTCGGCCGAGACCTCCTGCAACAACTCGGCGTCGGCGAAACCATATAGAGCGAAGATCACGTCGAACGCCTCGCCCTTGTCCTCCCAATCCTCCGACCAGGCGGGGAGGTTGGTGCTCAGCGTCACCTCATGGGCGCGCTCCGCCCAAGTCACCAACGGGCGACCATAAGCATTCTCACCAAGGATGCCCTCGTTGAAGTGCGGATGACTGTGAGGCTCGCCAGCCTCCGAAGGGTCAATCTGCACCCCCTGGTCCTTGGTCGCGACTTGCTTCTTCCACATAGGCTCTTGGAGCTTGCCCTTGCTTTTCCTTTTCTTCGAGGTCCCGGCCTCCGCGTAGGTGAACACCGGCTCCTCGGCGACCTACGATAATTAAATGGGGGAGGAACCCCCATGCTCGGGCAACGGGATCTCCGCTCCCCCTTGAAATGGAGCCCCCTCCTTCGCCACGGGGAGAGGCTCACGCAGTAGAGTGCGATTAGCTGCAACAGACAGAAGACAGAGATTAGTCTTCGCTTAGAGATAAGCGTGCGAGTATAACGAATACTCGCTCACTAGTTTACCTTCACCCGGGAAAACCTCAGCGAGCACGTCTACTCTCCTTCGCCAGTAGACCACATCGAAGCGGCGATTCAGAAGGAGTCGATAAGCTTCTCCCGAGGTCCCTCCAGATAAGAAATAGCGAAGGCGTTCTCGGGCAGCTGGAAGGAGGCACTGGGAATGACCCTGAAGTCACTACTGATGACGACCAGCTGCTCGCCTCAGCGATGGTTCTTGTTCGTCGTGCTGACCAGCGTGCAGACATGGCTGTAGAAGAAGATGACACCTTCACCGGTCGCCATGAAATGGAAGATCCTCCTGAAGACAGAGAGATCGAAGGCGATCTTCTCTTCTCACAGGAAGCACAGGAACCCCATGATCATCGCCATCCCGTTAGGATTGATCTAGGCGGGTATTATCCTGAAGTAGCGTAGAATCTGACATAATTCTGGCCACAATGGTAGTCGCAGGCCGACCTCGAAATGGAGAATGGGGCAGACGATCTCGCCCACCAAGAAGGTATTTAGGTGCTCGTTCTAGCGAGGAAGCCTGGAAGAATCCCGGAGACAGATACTTCTTCGAGAATTCGTCTAAGTCCTTTTGGCGAGTAATGGACTTCTTGAAGGTGGTCGCCGCAAAGTACTTTGCATGGTTGGCACGCCTAACGCTAGCCTCGTCACCCATCGCGATAGAAGGAAAGAATGAGGAGAGCGAGTAGTAAAGGCGAGAAGAGTCAAATACTCACTCGAAGGAATAGAAGGTCACTGATAGCGTAATTAATACGTACCCACCCCTAATTTATAGGCTAAGAGAAGAAGTGGCGTATCGAATAAGCCATCAAGACTAGGAAGAAGGGGGTAGCGAGTATCGATGAAAGTCGTCGTGTCCACGATGCGCGTCAAAGCTATCGACCTTCAGCACGTGAGAACCTGCATAAAATACAAAAGAAGCTCGCCAAAGTAGGCGCGATTAACTCGCGCCGGGATACAGAATCTACCTCTATACAAGAGGGTACCAAGCTCATCAATGGAGAAATCAGATAATTCTCCTTTCTCGGTCCTTCCCCAGAGATGCTGAAGATCTGGGTCCTCTTTCTGATGTAACCTTGTGAGAGTGATCCACGAAGGCTCTTCTGCCTCCAAACGAGTGCGCTCGCCATGACTCACCGCCAAAATATCCATCAAGAGAAACTCCTCAACTAAGGCTTGAACAGATAAATTGAAGATCTGAGCCGTCTTCCTACTCAACGCATCAGCCACCACATTGGCCTTACCGGGATGATAAAGGATATCCACTTAATAATCAGCAACATATTCCAACCATCGGCGTTGGCGCAAATTCAGCTCCTTTTGTGTGAATACATACTTCAAGCTTTTATGATCAGTATAGATCTTGCACACAGCGCCATACAGTAAGTGTCGCCATAGCTTCAGGGCATAGATCACCGTCGCAACTCCAAATCATGGGTGGGGTAATTCTTCTCGTGAACCTTCAATTGCCTAGATCCATAGGCGATCACCTTCCCCTCTTGCATCAGAACGCATCCAAGTCCGATGTGGGAAGCATCAACATACACCGCAAACTCCACTCCCTCGATAGGCAGAATGAGAATTGGGGCATAGCACATCCTTCTCTTCAGCTCTTGGAAAGCCTCCTCACACTTATCACTCCAAATGAAGGCGGCATTCTTCTGCGTAAGCCGGGTCATCGGAGCGGACAATGTGGAGAAACCCTCCACAAATCTCCTATAATATCCGGCCAAACCCAAGAAACTCCTGATCTCCTTTGGAGTAGAAGGTCTCTTCCAATCCATCACCGCTGAAATCTTGGCGGGATCAACGGAGATTCCATCCTTGCTCACCACATGTCCTAAAAAGGACACCTGAGGCAGCCAAAACTCGCACTTGCTCAGCTTAGCATACAACTTATGCTCTCTCAAGACAGACAGAACCAGACGCAAGTGATAGGCATGCTCCTCATCACTGCGAGAATAGACGAGAACGTCATCGACGAAAACGACCACAAAACGGTCAAGAAAGTCCTTGAATACCCGGTTCATCAGATCCATGAACGCAGAAGGCGCGTTGGTCAAACCAAAGGACAACACGAGGAACTCGAAATGACCGTACAGGGATCTAAAAGTCGTCAGGGGAATGTCTGACTCACGAACCCTCAACTGGTGGTAGCCTGACCGAAGATCAATCTTCGAGAATTTGGTGCACCCACGCAACTGATCGAATAAATCATCAATCTGCGGCAACGGATATCTATTCTTGATCGTCACCTTGTTCAACTCCCGATAATCGATACACAGCCTCATGGAACCGTCCTTCTTCTTCACAAAGAGAACAGGAGCAGCCCATGGAGAAGTGCTCGGTCTAATGAAACCACACTCCAGAAGTTCATCCAACTGAACACGCAATTCTTCTCATTCACGAGGCGCCATGCGGTACGGGGCCTTGGCAATGGGCCGGGTGCCTGGTTCGAGGTCTATGGAAAACTCCGCCTCTCTTTCGGGAGGAAGATCGGAAAGCTTGTCCGGAAAAACATCGGGAAACTCTCGCACCACCGGGATACCCTCCACGGTTGGCTCCACACGAGAAGCATCCACAGCGCAGATAGAAACCAGAAAACCCAAACAACTAGAGGTTAAAGCTCGGAGAGCACGTACCGCAGAAATAATCGGAGAACTCTCCCGAGGTAAACCATAAACGCTCAAAGGACGTCCGTCACCCAACTTGAAATCTAGCCGCTTCTCCTTGCACTTGATCACGGCATCATACTTGGACAACCAGTCCATTCCGAGAATCACATCGAAATCTGCCAAATCTAGCATCTTCAAATCCGCTAGTACCTGGACACCACCCAAGGAAATGGGGCACTCCCGGATACCTTGATCCGACGTAACCTGATCTCCAGATGGAAACTTAACGGACAGGGTATCATCCAACCGATCAACATACCATCGATGCTTATCAACAAAACTTCTAGCAACAAAAGAGTGAGACGCTCCCGAATCAAAAAGGACACGCGCACACTTATTCTTCACCTTGAATTCACCTAAATAAGTGTGCGTCACTAGACAACTAGTAAGCTAAATTTAGAAAAAGAGAACAAGTTTGGAGGAAAGGAACTAACCAGATATTACGTGCGCTGAGGTTTGAGCTTCCTCTCTAGTCAGCACATTAAGCTTGCCTTTCGCCTTGCTCACGAGTTGTGGGGGCGGCGGCAAGGTCTGCAGAGGAACCGCTGAAGTCGCAGTCTGAGAGTTTGGGCAGTCAGCCCTACGATGTCCTTTTTGTCCACACTGGAAACAACAACCAGCCTTCTTGTAACACCGAGCCGCCACATGCCCAGGCTTAGAGCAGAATGTGCACACTGGGACCGCCTTGGGCGCGTCCTGAATTGCACTAACCTTTAACGGCTCCAACGCCTCGAGCCTCTTGAAACACCTTTCGAACGGGTGGCCCCGCTTGCCACAGAAGCTACAGTGCCCCACACCCCTCTTCTTCGAGTCCGAGTGAGATGCCTTGGAACTCTCCCGATCATCCAACTTTCTCTTATCACTCTTTGTCCGCTGCCCACGAATCTTCATCTTCTCAATAGATTCGTCCTTCAATGCGGCCTCCACCGCTTCAGCATAAGTCTTTGACCCATAGGCGCTAGCCCACTGCTGGACGTCGCCAGTGAGACCACCCAAAAACCGCGTCACCCTACCTTCCTCCGAGGCCACCAACTCGGGGGTGAATATACTCAACTTGTTGCACTCGATCTCGTACTCACTGACGGTGAGCTGCCTCTGCTTCAGATGCAGAAAGTTGTCCGTCAATCGGTCGCGCTCAACCGAAGGGAGAAACTTCTTAAGCAACAACCCCTTAAACGTCTCCCAAGAGCACCCCTCGGCGAGACCTTCCTTCTCCCTAATCCACCAACCTTTCGTCAAACCCTTCAGCTGAAAAGCAGCCACCATCACCTTCGAAGCATCTGAGACGCCTGAATAGGAGAACACCTCCTCCATGCTGATCACCCAATCATCCAGGGCCATGAAGTCTGCCCTACCATCATAGGTAGGAGGTCCCAACCGCTGAAAGCGTGAAATGAAGTTCATCTCCGGTGGCAATGCCACTGGAGGCACTAGGGGAGCAGGAGCGGCTGAACTCACCACTGGTTCTTGCACAACAGGCTGCTGCACCGAGGCAGCAGACACCAAAGACTGAATCTGAGCCTGCATCGCGACCAACTGTCTCGTCAAAGCCTCATTGCTCTGTCGCAGGATTTCGATCACGGACTCACTCTGACCACCAGAAGACTCTCCATCAGGCAGGGGAGTCGATCGTGTCACTCTCCTACGAGACATGTCTACAAGAAGGATGGACATTCAATCAGAAACAGGCTTACAAATCTTAAGCCAAACAGACTCGGAAAAATTCACGGATCGATTCGGAACAGGAAAGAAAACAACCTGCTATTGCTGTTACCTTGTTCTGGAATTTCATGAAATGATGCCATGATTAACTTAGGATGATGCACCATCATCCTATTGACTTTTTTGCTATGACATGAGTGCATGAACATTTAAATTTCTTTTCAAATCATGTGTGTACATATGTCATCTGGTATGTCTTTAACTTAGCACGCGTGCTTATGCGATGATATGAATGTATGCAGTGCTATGCATTCTAGAAAGAGGCCTTAATGCATGTCATGGGCGACGTACATATGTAATGTTATGCATCCCATACTACATAACATTACATGTAACGAAAAAAGAAAACGTGCTAATGGGCATCCATGTAATGGTGGTTATGCATCCCATACTACATAACCGTCACATGTTGCCACCTATGGTGGATCCATATACAAACACATATTATGCATCCCATACTACATAAAATGCCCTGTATACTTCTTATCATGCTATGAGTGTTGTGTCCATGCTTCAGTCAAGACATATTGATGACATATCGGTGTGTGTATACAATGAAATGGTCTTATGAGGTTCTGCTTAGGATAGCGGTTGTTTGGCTCACACGCCAAACCACCCAGCTACCTTTTTCACAGAACCTCTCTCTGATACCAACTGTCACAATCCGCATTTTCCCAATATTTAAAATGCTATCAGAGTAGGGAAAGCTACGTGTTGTGATGCCACATCACGTAGGGGATGCCTACTGACGTTAAGGCAACTTATCCTTCATCACAGTTCAAGCAATTATTATTATCGAATCAAAGCGATTCAAAAATTATTTATGCAGAAAATTAACAAGCCGCGTCCTTCGGCTAGGTGGATCAACTAGTCCACACTTTTAAAGTATAGTTTTACGCAGCGGAAAAATACTTGATTTAATTACTTAGTGGCCTAAGTGAACATGAAGACCTAGTGAGGTGCACCATGCAGATCAAATGTGTGAATTTACTATATATAAAAGTAGATTTATCACGCGCAGAAAGTAGTGAGATTAACATTTCAAATCATGATATGCAATGCAACAATTACCTTAACATATCTAACAAGGGCCATGAAGCCAACCAATATCTAACCATTTCAGAACAAGTGTTCAAAAGTGAACCACAAGTAACAGCAGCAGTGAAACAAAAATCTAACTAAACGGCACCACGGGCGTCAACACCTGACACGAACCCATGGGCCGACAAGTCCACAGAATACTCTACCTCAAGAGAGTCAGAAGATGACAACTAAAGAAGCTCTGCACTAACACCTGCTACTGTCCAGAACCTGAGGCATTCAAAGAAAGAACACCTCAGAAACAAGTACAAGTGGTGCAGAAAATAAGAAAGTAAGCAAACCTCCGCGAGACCGGAGGGAAACAGAAGCTGCAAGGGTCAGTGATGACAAAGCTAGCAGCTAATAATCAACAGGAAAAGAAATAGCAGAAGTGTCTAATCATCAGCAGAAAAGGAAAACAACAGAGCAACTAAAAATCAGCAGAATATGCTCACCAAACAAAGGTGAGAACACAAGCGATGACAAAACTCGCCATAAGCAAAGAAAAGCCATCCGTTTTCAAATTATTAATCATGTTACTCTTGTTCAGAATTATAGAGACTGATCAGCTCATCCAAAAGAAGAGCACCGCACCGGGGGCAAAAACCACACCGCGTACGGCCTCCCAATCAAACGCTTAAGAGAACACCGCACCGGGGGCAAAAACCACACCGCGTACGGCCTCCTAATCAAAAGCTTAAAAGAGCACCGCACCGGGGGCAAAACCACACCTCGTACGGCCTCCAACAGAATATATTAATTTAAAGAGCATCGTACCGGTGGCACCGCCAACATCGTGTACGACCTCCAACAGAATTCATATTTTCATGCAATTTCAAAGGAACAAAGGGCGAGGCCCAACGGAACATATCATAGCATAAGGCAAGTAGCAAATGAGAAAATCAAGAGATATGAAGCTAACAAAAATCTTTTTGTTTTCTTTTATTAACTGGTATAATATCAAGTTATTAGCAGCAATAATAGAGAATAAAATGGAGATATGGCGCAGTTAGATCAAGAGCACCGGCTTAGAGCGGTTATGTGGCAAAGAGAAAGAGCAAGGGCAAGAACACCACTTGCCTTAGGTTTTGCTGGAAAAACTCTCTGAATCGCTCCCCGTTGTAGATCGGGTTACGAGAAGGCTAGAGGAGTCAAGATCTACAAGAGATCGGGCTAGAAAAGGTTATTGTACAAAAGACCTAACGAAAAAGTTTCACGAAGCGGGAGGAAATTACCACGAGGACGAAGCTCTCGTTGAGAGCTTTCCGAATCTATGCTCGGCTCGCGATTTCGACCACCGGAGCTCCGTCGGCGGCGTCCGGAAGATTCACGAAATCGACACTCCCGTCGCTCGCTTTTCTCTCTGGTTCAGACAGAATGAGGAAGAAGCAGGTTCGTTTTCCTTTTAGGCAACATTATATAGTTTTAAAAATAATAATATCATTATTATTATTATTATTAAAAGAAAGAAGGAAGTCGACGCATGCTGGAGGAAGTCGACGCATGCTTGGAATGGAAGTCGACGCATGCTGGAGGAAGTCAACGCATGCTTGGAATGGAAGTCGACGCATGCTGGAGGAAGTCGACCCATGCTGGAGGAAGTCGACGCATGCTTGTATACATATATACATTCGTATGATAATAATAATAATAATAATATTATTATTATTATTATTTTATCACTAAAAATAAACGAACGCCGAATCCAACGAAAATTTCGCCTAAAGTGAACGGCGGCGCTACGAATCCAACGGCGAAGTTGGAATCAAAATCCGACGTGCCGTTTTCGAGATATGAATGGCGGAAGTTACGGCGAGCTTTAAATATATACAAAACTTCTAAAATGCGCCGAGGCTCCAAAATGGCTCGGATCGCGACGAAACTTGATAGACAAGTCTAAAATTAAATAATCTAATTTCTAACGTAAAATTTTCCAATTCCGGGTCGTCGCAAAATTTGGTCGACTTGACCCAAATGGACGCGAAAACGCGCAAACGGCAACGCGCCGCTAACTCGACGTTAGAAGTAATGCCCCGACGTCATTAACACGCCATCACCGAATTAAACAAATATCGAAAAAATCAGGGTCGTTACAAAGAAGCCCGAAGAACTCCTAATCCAGCCGCGTTGCTAGGATTCCACCGTGTGGGCCGAGGGAGCGGTCGACAAGAAAGACCACAGAGGAGGCGGTGGCAGAAGGCCACCCGTTGGCAGATGTGACGTACTCATCGATGTTGGTCGCAATGACACCGGCGGTGGCAAAGGCAGATCGCTCGCCAGATGGGCCCCTTGGTCGCCCACGGGCCTCTTATCCACAGACGCTGAAGGCAAGCCATAGAGGACCCGCACTGTGCGACTTCTTTGAGACCCCGCCTGGGACCCCAGCGCGACCATCAGCGATGATCGCAGAGGAGGGACGACTAGATGCTCATCCGGCGCTCCATAAGTCGATAGATCTGCAAAATATAGGAAAGAGACGTCTGAACCTCGCCCGCAGCACCATGATAGCGACATATTTAGGCGGCGAGTATGAAACCCATGCCTCACAAAGGAGCGATGATCAGGTTGAATTTAGGTCTGGGACCCAGGGGCGACCTTTGGCGCAGGAGGCTCAGAGGTCGGCTGCTCGCCCTTGTCAGATAAGCCCAGATCACTGCGCATCTGTCGAAGGCTCGCGAGAACCTCTGGTTGATCGGCGGGAGGATAGACGACATCCTCCGCGGGAGCATTCTTCTTCTACTTGGCGAGCTTTTTCCCCTATTTAGAAGCGAGGAAGTCATCAAGCTCGGTCTCTTCGCGAGTCCGTGCCCGAGGAGGCGTCAGCAAGCCCAGGAGCTTGGCCATGTCCACTTCAGCTTCTTCAGCAGCAGTGCGCGACATCTTGTGCGAGATCAGAAAAGCAGTACCATAAAAGACCTCCCCCCCCCCTCTATATAGTTTTGTGGTCAGCCAGCGAGATGTCGAGTATACCAGGATACTCGCCAGAGCAGCTCGTCGAATAAGGGTTGGATGATTCTTTCCGAGCTACTTTGTTGCTCGCAAAGAGCGGGGATTGTGTACAACCCATATTCTCTGAAGGTAGTACCCATTCAAGGCCATGTAGGCAAAAGTCAAAGTCAAAGGTCAAAGCAGAAGTCAGGAGTCAAATATCCAAGACAACTCAGCCGAATCCATTCCAAAAGGTGGGTGACCATAGGTGATACTCGCCGAATCCAGACGAGATCCCCTCAATGTCACATAGTCGTCGGTTTGGGCTGGGCTATAAATAAGACCCCCCACCCTCCCCCTCCCTTTGGTTTTGCTATAAATAGGACCCCATGGGTACTTGGATTGACACATGGACTTGAGCTTTCGGAACCCAACTTTCAAATTCTTGGACCCGTCATCCTTAGTCGTCACTCTTGACACTCGCCAAGTCGGTGCCTTCCTCGTACCCTACTCGGTCATCTTTGGTTGTGGAGGAGAAGTCTCTTCCGAGCTTCCGGGTACGTGATGGGACCTCCCTGCCGTAGCACCTGGGGTCCTGTTGTTATCATTCTAGTTCCTTCATTGTTGCCAGTCAAGCCACCTAGTTGGACCACTGGGCAAGTAGCCTCCGGCTGCATTGATCTGAATTTTGGAGTCTAGGAATTTTCTGGCTTCAATAATCAGTTCCAGATATTTTCTTATTGTGGGATCCATCCTCTCCTCTGTGAAGATTGTCCTTAAACTCTGTCAATTCAACATCAAGGATCTTACACATTGTAGATATCAGCTTTGTCAATCCAGCAGACTGAAACAAGCCAAGAATGGCCTTGAAATTATCAGAGGCTGCATTGAAGGAGTCCACATCAACATCAAAGCCTGAGTTGATCTTAAGAGTAGTCATTGACTCTGTGGTGAAGTACCTGCAAAGGAGAAAAGAGAGAGAGAGAGAGAGAGAGAGAGAGAGAGAGAGAGAGAGAGAGAGAGAGAGAGAGAGAGAGAGAGAGAGAGATGCAGGAGAGATGGAGGGAGGAAGAGCATGAGAGCAAGAGAGAGAGAATTCGAATGCGTAATGAATTTGATGCTTATGTTGCTTAAAAGAAGATGATTCGTCGCAACTTAAGATTGTCGTTGATGCACCATCGATAAAAATTAATATTCAGCACGCCAAAACTTGTCGAGGTAGCTTCTAGAAGCGACACTGCACGCGCTGATATATCGGCATTGTGTAGATTAGTATTCGATGCAACTTTAAGATTGTTCAGTAACAATTAAGTCGACGCAATCATATCGACGTTGCGTCGATTAGTAATCGACGTGACCTTGAATTTGTTCAGCGACAATTAAGTTGACGCAATCATATCAACGTTATGTCGAGTAGAACTCGACGCACCTTTGAATTTGATGAGCAACTATTAAATCGACGGATGCGTCGATATGAAGTCGACGTTGCGTCGAATTCTATTCCAATTATCTGTTGCAGATTGCTCTCGAAGCGGGTGTCGAGTAGAATTAGATGGTACGTCGAATTTTATTTGACGTAACTCTGAACAAATAGTTCTTTTATTTTAGAAAGTTCTTGATGTTTTTCCCATCAATGATTTTGATTGAAAATAGTATTTATACTATTATTTTCATGAACTAAAGAAGATAAATAGGGAATTCAGAGAAGAAATCACTCCCTTTGTTGGATTTAGTTCTTTATTGAGGCTCTAGATCCTCCTTCCCCCCGCCCCCCCCCCCCCCCCCCCCCCCCCCATTATCTCTTAGGAAGGATCCTACCTTATCCTGCACAAGTATCTCAAACATTAGAAGGTACTCAGGTTACCTTGGGCCCTTTGCTTCTACAATTATAAGGTTCTATGAAAGAATAGAAGGGTCTTTCATGATATCTTTTTGGATGGCAGAGAATGAGTTTATCAAACCTAGGTTGTTAAAATTTTTGAAAGACCGTTTAGGAGTAAGCAGGAGTTGTATCAACAAGAGTTATAGCCAAACAACCACAATGCCAAAATAGCAACACAAGAAATCTTTATTGAAACAGAACAGCTTTACAATGCGAGGTATACATGGCGAGACATGATTCATCAGAATCACGGAGACGAGAAGAACAAAACACACCAAAAAGCAAAGCTGGCGGCTAGACAAGCTCAGACCGCACAAGCCGCACCACTCCAGAACTCGCCCGGCTTGCCCTGAGATCGCACGAACAGAAACCGGACAGACTGCCAGCACTGCAAGATCGCACCTCAGACCGCACGAACTGGAGCTTATTGGAACAAAGAACTGAAGCTGTCGCCAGACCGCAACTCAGACCGCCTAACCGCTAAAGGTCGCCTGATCACTGAGCTTGCTGCGAACATCATAAGAACACAATAACCCAGTTCGCTGACAGACCACAGACAAACTGTTTATTTAAGCCACCGGAAATCAACAAGGAAGGAGACCGCACCCTGCTGACCGCAAACCTGCGAACACAACAAAGGTTAACTCGTATCCAAGTCGCGCGAACTCAAACTTGAGACTGCAAGAAACAAATCGGGCTCTGGTTCTTATAGTTCTTGTTGGTTATTACGGGTCATGCACCCCTATTTATAGGCGGGTGGACGGATGTCGTCACCGCACAAACCGGGATACAGTCACCACCCATCAGATCGCGAACGGTCTTAAAAGACAGACCGCGCGAACAGACCTATTGGTCGATCACCCGACTAAGACGCGGATCTGCAGACAAGATCGCGCACAGGCCGCGCGAACACGAGACCGCGCACAAGTCGTGCGGTCTCAACAACACTCCTTCCTTAGATCACAAGGAGCAAGCTAGAACCATCTGGCCGACTTCAACCAAGTCGCCAGATCACCAATATAGACCGCCCGGGTAGACAGTCATATAGGAATTACCCCACCCAAATCATGGGTGGGGTAATTCTTCTCGTGAACCTTCAATTGCCTAGATCCATAGGCGATCACCTTCCCCTCTTGCATCAGAACGCATCCAAGTCCGATGTGGGAAGCATCAACATACACTGCAAACTCCACTCCCTCGATAGGCAGAATGAGAATTGGGGCATAGCACATCCTTCTCTTCAGCTCTTGGAAAGCCTCCTCACACTTATCACTCCAAATGAAGGCGGCATTCTTCTGCGTAAGCCGGGTCATCGGAGCGGACAATGTGGAGAAACCCTCCACAAATCTCCTATAATATCCGGCCAAACCCAAGAAACTCCTGATCTCCTTTGGAGTAGAAGGTCTCTTCCAATCCATCACCGCTGAAATCTTGGCGGGATCAACGGAGATTCCATCCTTGCTCACCACATGTCCTAAAAAGGACACCTGAGGCAGCCAAAACTCGCACTTGCTCAGCTTAGCATACAACTTATGCTCTCTCAAGACAGACAGAATCAGACGCAAGTGATAGGCATGCTCCTCATCACTGCGAGAATAGACGAGAACGTCATCGACGAAAACGACCACAAAACGGTCAAGAAAGTCCTTGAATACCCGGTTCATCAGATCCATGAACGCAGAAGGCGCGTTGGTCAAACCAAAGGACAACACGAGGAACTCGAAATGACCGTACAGGGATCTAAAAGTCGTCAGGGGAATGTCTGACTCACGAACCCTCAACTGGTGGTAGCCTGACCGAAGATCAATCTTCGAGAATTTGGTGCACCCACGCAACTGATCGAATAAATCATCAATCTGCGGCAACGGATATCTATTCTTGATCGTCACCTTGTTCAACTCCCGATAATCGATACACAGCCTCATGGAACCGTCCTTCTTCTTCACAAAGAGAACAGGAGCAGCCCATGGAGAAGTGCTCGGTCTAATGAAACCACACTCCAGAAGTTCATCCAACTGAACACGCAATTCTTCTCATTCACGAGGCGCCATGCGGTACGGGGCCTTGGCAATGGGTCGGGTGCCTGGTTCGAGGTCTATGGAAAACTCCGCCTCTCTTTCGGGAGGAAGATCGGAAAGCTTGTCCGGAAAAACATCGGGAAACTCTCGCACCACCGGGATACCCTCCACGGTTGGCTCCACACGAGAAGCATCCACAGCGCAGATAGAAACCAGAAAACCCAAACAACTAGAGGTTAAAGCTCGGAGAGCACGTACCGCAGAAATAATCGGAGAACTCTCCCGAGGTAAACCATAAACGCTCAAAGGACGTCCGTCACCCAACTTGAAATCTAGCCGCTTCTCCTTGCACTTGATCACGGCATCATACTTGGACAACCAGTCCATTCCGAGAATCACATCGAAATCTGCCAAATCTAGCATCTTCAAATCCGCTAGTACCTGGACACCACCCAAGGAAATGGGGCACTCCCGGATACCTTGATCCGACGTAACCTGATCTCCAGATGGAAACTTAACGGACAGGGTATCATCCAACCGATCAACATACCATCGATGCTTATCAACAAAACTTCTAGCAACAAAAGAGTGAGACGCTCCCGAATCAAAAAGGACACGCGCACACTTATTCTTCACCTTGAATTCACCTAAATAAGTGTGCGTCACTAGACAACTAGTAAGCTAAATTTAGAAAAAGAGAACAAGTTTGGAGGAAAGGAACTAACCAGATATTACGTGCGCTGAGGTTTGAGCTTCCTCTCTAGTCAGCACATTAAGCTTGCCTTTCGCCTTGCTCACGAGTTGTGGGGGCGGCGGCAAGGTCTGCAGAGGAACCGCTGAAGTCGCAGTCTGAGAGTTTGGGCAGTCAGCCCTACGATGTCCTTTTTGTCCACACTGGAAACAACAACCAGCCTTCTTGTAACACCGAGCCGCCACATGCCCAGGCTTAGAGCAGAATGTGCACACTGGGACCGCCTTGGGCGCGTCCTGAATTGCACTAACCTTTAACGGCTCCAACGCCTCGAGCCTCTTGAAACACCTTTCGAACGGGTGGCCCCGCTTGCCACAGAAGCTACAGTGCCCCACACCCCTCTTCTTCGAGTCCGAGTGAGATGCCTTGGAACTCTCCCGATCATCCAACTTTCTCTTATCACTCTTTGTCTGCTGCCCACGAATCTTCGTCTTCTCAATAGATTCGGCCTTCAATGCGGCCTCCACCGCTTCAGCATAAGTCTTTGACCCATAGGCGCTAGCCCACTGCTGGACGTCGCCAGTGAGACCACCCAAAAACCGCGTCACCCTACCTTCCTCCGAGGCCACCAACTCGGGGGTGAATATACTCAACTTGTTGCACTCGATCTCGTACTCACTGACGGTGAGCTGCCTCTGCTTCAGATGCAGAAAGTTGTCCGTCAATCGGTCGCGCTCAACCGAAGGGAGGAACTTCTTAAGCAACAACCCCTTAAACGTCTCCCAAGAGCACCCCTCGGCGAGACCTTCCTTCTCCCTAATCCACCAACCTTTCGTCAAACCCTTCAGCTGAAAAGCAGCCACCATCACCTTCGAAGCATCCGAGACGCCTGAATAGGAGAACACCTCCTCCATGCTGATCACCCAATCATCCAGGGCCATGAAGTCTGCCCTACCATCATAGGTAGGAGGTCCCAACCGCTGAAAGCGTGAAATGAAGTTCATCTCCGGTGGCAATGCCACTGGAGGCACTAGGGGAGCAGGAGCGGCTGAACTCACCACTGGTTCTTGCACAACAGGCTGCTGCACCGAGGCAGCAGACACCAAAGACTGAATCTGAGCCTGCATCGCGACCAACTGTCTCGTCAAAGCCTCATTGCTCTGTCGCAGGATTTCGATCACGGACTCACTCTGACCACCAGAAGACTCTCCATCAGGCAGGGGAGTCGATCGTGTCACTCTCCTACGAGACATGTCTACAAGAAGGATGGACATTCAATCAGAAACAGGCTTACAAATCTTAAGCCAAACAGACTCGGAAAAATTCACGGATCGATTCGGAACAGGAAAGAAAACAACCTGCTATTGCTGTTACCTTGTTCTGGAATTTCATGAAATGATGCCATGATTAACTTAGGATGATGCACCATCATCCTATTGACTTTTTTGCTATGACATGAGTGCATGAACATTTAAATTTCTTTTCAAATCATGTGTGTACATATGTCATCTGGTATGTCTTTAACTTAGCACGCGTGCTTATGCGATGATATGAATGTATGCAGTGCTATGCATTCTAGAAAGAGGCCTTAATGCATGTCATGGGCGACGTACATATGTAATGTTATGCATCCCATACTACATAACATTACATGTAACGAAAAAAGAAAACGTGCTAATGGGCATCCATGTAATGGTGGTTATGCATCCCATACTACATAACCGTCACATGTTGCCACCTATGGTGGATCCATATACAAACACATATTATGCATCCCATACTACATAAAATGCCCTGTATACTTCTTATCATGCTATGAGTGTTGTGTCCATGCTTCAGTCAAGACATATTGATGACATATCGGTGTGTGTATACAATGAAATGGTCTTATGAGGTTCTGCTTAGGATAGCGGTTGTTTGGCTCACACGCCAAACCACCCAGCTACCTTTTTCACAGAACCTCTCTCTGATACCAACTGTCACAATCCGCATTTTCCCAATATTTAAAATGCTATCAGAGTAGGGAAAGCTACGTGTTGTGATGCCACGTCACGTAGGGGACGCCTACTGACGTTAAGGCAACTTATCCTTCATCACAGTTCAAGCAATTATTATTATCGAATCAAAGCGATTCAAAAATTATTTATGCAGAAAATTAACAAGCCGCGTCCTTCGGCTAGGTGGATCAACTAGTCCACACTTTTAAAGTATAGTTTTACGCAGCGGAAAAATACTTGATTTAATTACTTAGTGGCCTAAGTGAACATGAAGACCTAGTGAGGTGCACCATGCAGATCAAATGTGTGAATTTACTATATATAAAAGTAGATTTATCACGCGCAGAAAGTAGTGAGATTAACATTTCAAATCATGATATGCAATGCAACAATTACCTTAACATATCTAACAAGGGCCATGAAGCCAATCAATATCTAACCATTTCAGAACAAGTGTTCAAAAGTGAACCACAAGTAACAGCAGCAGTGAAACAAAAATCTAACTAAACGGCACCACGGGCGTCAACACCTGACACGAACCCATGGGCCGACAAGTCCACAGAATACTCTACCTCAAGAGAGTCAGAAGATGACAACTAAAGAAGCTCTGCACTAACACCTGCTACTGTCCAGAACCTGAGGCATTCAAAGAAAGAACACCTCAGAAACAAGTACAAGTGGTGCAGAAAATAAGAAAGTAAGCAAACCTCCGCGAGACCGGAGGGAAACAGAAGCTGCAAGGGTCAGTGATGACAAAGCTAGCAGCTAATAATCAACAGGAAAAGAAATAGCAGAAGTGTCTAATCATCAGCAGAAAAGGAAAACAACAGAGCAACTAAAAATCAGCAGAATATGCTCACCAAACAAAGGTGAGAACACAAGCGATGACAAAACTCGCCATAAGCAAAGAAAAGCCATCCGTTTTCAAATTATTAATCATGTTACTCTTGTTCAGAATTATAGAGACTGATCAGCTCATCCAAAAGAAGAGCACCGCACCGGGGGCAAAAACCACACCGCGTACGGCCTCCCAATCAAACGCTTAAGAGAACACCGCACCGGGGGCAAAAACCACACCGCGTACGGCCTCCTAATCAAAAGCTTAAAAGAGCACCGCACCGGGGGCAAAACCACACCTCGTACGGCCTCCAACAGAATATATTAATTTAAAGAGCATCGTACCGGTGGCACCGCCAACATCGTGTACGACCTCCAACAGAATTCATATTTTCATGCAATTTCAAAGGAACAAAGGGCGAGGCCCAACGGAACATATCATAGCATAAGGCAAGTAGCAAATGAGAAAATCAAGAGATATGAAGCTAACAAAAATCTTTTTGTTTTCTTTTATTAACTGGTATAATATCAAGTTATTAGCAGCAATAATAGAGAATAAAATGGAGATATGGCGCAGTTAGATCAAGAGCACCGGCTTAGAGCGGTTATGTGGCAAAGAGAAAGAGCAAGGGCAAGAACACCACTTGCCTTAGGTTTTGCTGGAAAAACTCTCTGAATCGCTCCCCGTTGTAGATCGGGTTACGAGAAGGCGAGAGGAGTCAAGATCTACAAGAGATCGGGCTAGAAAAGGTTATTGTACAAAAGACCTAACGAAAAAGTTTCACGAAGCGGGAGGAAATTACCACGAGGACGAAGCTCTCGTTGAGAGCTTTCCGAATCTATGCTCGGCTCGCGATTTCGACCACCGGAGCTCCGTCGGCGGCGTCCGGAAGATTCACGAAATCGACACTCCCGTCGCTCGCTTTTCTCTCTGGTTCAGACAGAATGAGGAAGAAGCAGGTTCGTTTTCCTTTTAGGCAACATTATATAGTTTTAAAAATAATAATATCATTATTATTATTATTATTAAAAGAAAGAAGGAAGTCGACGCATGCTGGAGGAAGTCGACGCATGCTTGGAATGGAAGTCGACGCATGCTGGAGGAAGTCAACGCATGCTTGGAATGGAAGTCGACGCATGCTGGAGGAAGTCGACCCATGCTGGAGGAAGTCGACGCATGCTTGTATACATATATACATTCGTATGATAATAATAATAATAATAATATTATTATTATTATTATTTTATCACTAAAAATAAACGAACGCCGAATCCAACGAAAATTTCGCCTAAAGTGAACGGCGGCGCTACGAATCCAACGGCGAAGTTGGAATCAAAATCCGACGTGCCGTTTTCGAGATATGAATGGCGGAAGTTACGGCGAGCTTTAAATATATACAAAACTTCTAAAATGCGCCGAGGCTCCAAAATGGCTCGGATCGCGACGAAACTTGATAGACAAGTCTAAAATTAAATAATCTAATTTCTAACGTAAAATTTTCCAATTCCGGGTCGTCGCAAAATTTGGTCGACTTGACCCAAATGGACGCGAAAACGCGCAAACGGCAACGCGCCGCTAACTCGACGTTAGAAGTAATGCCCCGACGTCATTAACACGCCATCACCGAATTAAACAAATATCGAAAAAATCAGGGTCGTTACAAAGAAGCCCGAAGAACTCCTAATCCAGCCGCGTTGCTAGGATTCCACCGTGTGGGCCGAGGGAGCGGTCGACAAGAAAGACCACAGAGGAGGCGGTGGCAGAAGGCCACCCGTTGGCAGATGTGACGTACTCATCGATGTTGGTCGCAATGACACCGGCGGTGGCAAAGGCAGATCGCTCGCCAGATGGGCCCCTTGGTCGCCCACGGGCCTCTTATCCACAGACGCTGAAGGCAAGCCATAGAGGACCCGCACTGTGCGACTTCTTTGAGACCCCGCCTGGGACCCCAGCGCGACCATCAGCGATGATCGCAGAGGAGGGACGACTAGATGCTCATCCGGCGCTCCATAAGTCGATAGATCTGCAAAATATAGGAAAGAGACGTCTGAACCTCGCCCGCAGCACCATGATAGCGACATATTTAGGCGGCGAGTATGAAACCCATGCCTCACAAAGGAGCGATGATCAGGTTGAATTTAGGTCTGGGACCCAGGGGCGACCTTTGGCGCAGGAGGCTCAGAGGTCGGCTGCTCGCCCTTGTCAGATAAGCCCAGATCACTGCGCATCTGTCGAAGGCTCGCGAGAACCTCTGGTTGATCGGCGGGAGGATAGACGACATCCTCCGCGGGAGCATTCTTCTTCTACTTGGCGAGCTTTTTCCCCTATTTAGAAGCGAGGAAGTCATCAAGCTCGGTCTCTTCGCGAGTCCGTGCCCGAGGAGGCGTCAGCAAGCCCAGGAGCTTGGCCATGTCCACTTCAGCTTCTTCAGCAGCAGTGCGCGACATCTTGTGCGAGATCAGAAAAGCAGTACCATAAAAGACCTCCCCCCCCCCCCCCCCTCTATATAGTTTTGTGGTCAGCCAGCGAGATGTCGAGTATACCAGGATACTCGCCAGAGCAGCTCGTCGAATAAGGGTTGGATGATTCTTTCCGAGCTACTCTGTTGCTCGCAAAGAGCGGGGATTGTGTACAACCCATATTCTCTGAAGGTAGTACCCATTCAAGGCCATGTAGGCAAAAGTCAAAGTCAAAGGTCAAAGCAGAAGTCAGGAGTCAAATATCCAAGACAACTCAGCCGAATCCATTCCAAAAGGTGGGTGACCATAGGTGATACTCGCCGAATCCAGACGAGATCCCCTCAATGTCACATAGTCGTCGGTTTGGGCTGGGCTATAAATAAGACCCCCCACCCTCCCCCTCCCCTTTGGTTTTGCTATAAATAGGACCCCATGGGTACTTGGATTGACACATGGACTTGAGCTTTCGGAACCCAACTTTCAAATTCTTGGACCCGTCATCCTTAGTCGTCACTCTTGACACTCGCCAAGTCGGTGCCTTCCTCGTACCCTACTCGGTCATCTTTGGTTGTGGAGGAGAAGTCTCTTCCGAGCTTCCGGGTACGTGATGGGACCTCCCTGCCGTAGCACCTGGGGTCCTGTTGTTATCATTCTAGTTCCTTCATTGTTGCCAGTCAAGCCACCTAGTTGGACCACTGGGCAAGTAGCCTCCGGCTGCATTGATCTGAATTTTGGAGTCTAGGAATTTTCTGGCTTCAATAATCAGTTCCAGATATTTTCTTATTGTGGGATCCATCCTCTCCTCTGTGAAGATTGTCCTTAAACTCTGTCAATTCAACATCAAGGATCTTACACATTGTAGATATCAGCTTTGTCAATCCAGCAGACTGAAACAAGCCAAGAATGGCCTTGAAATTATCAGAGGCTGCATTGAAGGAGTCCACATCAACATCAAAGCCTGAGTTGATCTTAAGAGTAGTCATTGACTCTGTGGTGAAGTACCTGCAAAGGAGAAAAGAGAGAGAGAGAGAGAGAGAGAGAGAGAGAGAGAGAGAGAGAGAGAGAGAGAGAGAGATGCAGGAGAGATGGAGGGAGGAAGAGCATGAGAGCAAGAGAGAGAGAATTCGAATGCGTAATGAATTTGATGCTTATGTTGCTTAAAAGAAGATGATTCGTCGCAACTTAAGATTGTCGTTGATGCACCATCGATAAAAATTAATATTCAGCACGCCAAAACTTGTCGAGGTAGCTTCTAGAAGCGACACTGCACGCGCTGATATATCGGCATTGTGTAGATTAGTATTCGATGCAACTTTAAGATTGTTCAGTAACAATTAAGTCGACGCAATCATATCGACGTTGCGTCGATTAGTAATCGACGTGACCTTGAATTTGTTCAGCGACAATTAAGTTGACGCAATCATATCAACGTTATGTCGAGTAGAACTCGACGCACCTTTGAATTTGATGAGCAACTATTAAATCGACGGATGCGTCGATATGAAGTCGACGTTGCGTCGAATTCTATTCCAATTATCTGTTGCAGATTGCTCTCGAAGCGGGTGTCGAGTAGAATTAGATGGTACGTCGAATTTTATTTGACGTAACTCTGAACAAATAGTTCTTTTATTTTAGAAAGTTCTTGATGTTTTTCCCATCAATGATTTTGATTGAAAATAGTATTTATACTATTATTTTCATGAACTAAAGAAGATAAATAGGGAATTCAGAGAAGAAATCACTCCCTTTGTTGGATTTAGTTCTTTATTGAGGCTCTAGATCCTCCTTCCCCCCCCCCCCCCCCCCCCATTATCTCTTAGGAAGGATCCTACCTTATCCTGCACAAGTATCTCAAACATTAGAAGGTACTCAGGTTACCTTGGGCCCTTTGCTTCTACAATTATAAGGTTCTATGAAAGAATAGAAGGGTCTTTCATGATATCTTTTTGGATGGCAGAGAATGAGTTTATCAAACCTAGGTTGTTAAAATTTTTGAAAGACCGTTTAGGAGTAAGCAGGAGTTGTATCAACAAGAGTTATAGCCAAACAACCACAATGCCAAAATAGCAACACAAGAAATCTTTATTGAAACAGAACAGCTTTACAATGCGAGGTATACATGGCGAGACATGATTCATCAGAATCACGGAGACGAGAAGAACAAAACACACCAAAAAGCAAAGCTGGCGGCTAGACAAGCTCAGACCGCACAAGCCGCACCACTCCAGAACTCGCCCGGCTTGCCCTGAGATCGCACGAACAGAAACCGGACAGACTGCCAGCACTGCAAGATCGCACCTCAGACCGCACGAACTGGAGCTTATTGGAACAAAGAACTGAAGCTGTCGCCAGACCGCAACTCAGACCGCCTAACCGCTAAAGGTCGCCTGATCACTGAGCTTGCTGCGAACATCATAAGAACACAATAACCCAGTTCGCTGACAGACCACAGACAAACTGTTTATTTAAGCCACCGGAAATCACCAAGGAAGGAGACCGCACCCTGCTGACCGCAAACCTGCGAACACAACAAAGGTTAACTCGTATCCAAGTCGCGCGAACTCAAACTTGAGACTGCAAGAAACAAACCGGGCTCTGGTTCTTACAGTTCTTGTTGGTTATTACGGGTCATGCACCCCTATT
Source organism: Dactylorhiza incarnata (assembly GCA_033032865.1). NCBI lineage: Eukaryota > Viridiplantae > Streptophyta > Magnoliopsida > Asparagales > Orchidaceae > Dactylorhiza > Dactylorhiza incarnata. The sequence continues at coordinate 13,132,153 of JAWHQI010000023.1, read as the reverse complement.
TATAGGCGGGTGGACGAATGTCGTCACCGCACAAACCGGGATACAGTCACCACCCATCAGATCGCGAACGGTCTTAAAAGACAGACCGCGCGAACAGACCTATTGGTCGATCACCCGACTAAGACGCGGATCTGCAGACAAGATCGCGCACAGGCCGCGCGAACACGAGACCGCGCACAAGTCGTGCGGTCTCAACAACACTCCTTCCTTAGATCACAAGGAGCAAGCTAGAACCATCTGGCCGACTTCAACCAAGTCGCCAGATCACCAATATAGACCGCCCGGGTAGACAGTCATATAGGAACAACCCGCCCGGTCTTCCAACAAGGAAGCCAGGCAAACTAGCAGACCTACTCGGGAACAAACCGCAGCTAGCAAGAACAGACCGGAACAACCAGCAGACCGCCAGAACAATCCGGCAGAGCCAGACCGGCAGATAACCTATACAAGCCGCGCGATCACCGCGGTCTCCCAAACCAGACCGCCCGGTCTCCTCCACACCACTTCAAAAATTCAACACTCCCCCTTGAAGTGGGAAGTGGAGACTAGCCCGAGTAAATTCCGCAACCGTGTAAATGGTCCCTTCGCCAGCGGCTTTGTGAAGATGTCTGCGACATTGTCCGCACTCCGAACATGCTCGACCATAAGAGATCCTCCCAACACCTTTTCACGAATGAAATGGTGCTCAATCTCTATATGATTGGTCCTCGCGTGACAGACTGGATTGTTGACCAGCTTGAGAGCACTCTCATTGTCCCCGCGTAGCATAGTGGGACCTCGAACCTCCTGATGAACGTCCTCTACCAACCTCCTGAGCCAAACGGCTTCCTGAGCAGCCAAGGCCGAAGTCTTGTACTCCGCTTCCGTGGTAGATACAGACACCGAGTCTTGCTTCTTGCTGCACCAAGAAATAGCTGTGGGGCCCGTCATAAATACATAACCAGACGTTGATCTTCGATCATCCACGTCTCCCCCATAATCAGCATCCATGAAACCATGCAACTCCAAGCTTGACCCTCTCCTATATAGGAGACCCAAATCAGAGGTCGACTTCACATACTTCAAGATGCCTTTTGCCGCCAGAAGATGAGGCTTCCGTGGTTCCGCCATGTACCGACTCACCTTGCCTACTGCATAAGCAATATCTGGCCTTGTGATCGTCAAGTAGATCAAGCTCCCAACCAGAGCTCGGAAAACCAACGGTTCAGATAAGACTCTCCCCTCATCCTTCCGAAGTTTATGATGTTGCTCCAGAGGTATAGAGCTGCTCTTCCCTTCCTCCATGCCGAATCGCTGAACAATCCGCTCCGCATAGCCAGCCTGAGAAATGAGCACTCCGCTCTCCCGCCCCTGGACCTCGAGTCCAAGGAAATGGTGGAGCTCCCCCAGATCCTTCATCTCGAATCTGATAGCAAGCTCAGCCCTGAGTCTTGCAACAGCTTCCTTCGAATTCCCGGTGACAATCATGTCATCCACGTACAGCAGCACAATCACCCAAAGCACCCCCTCCTTCTTGATGAACAAGCTAGAATCAGAGTCTGAAGCAACGAATCCGCAGAATAAGAGATACTCTGCAATCTTCCCGTACCACGCCCGAGGCGCTTGCTTCAACCCATATAGGGCCTTCTTCAGCTTACAAACGTAGTCCGGATACTCCTTCGAGATGAAGCCTTGCGGTTGGATCATGATGATATCCTTGTCAATCTCGCCATATAAAAAGGCATTCTTCACGTCGAGTTGCCAAATCTCCCAACCACTCGAAGCTGCCAAGGCAATAACAAATTGAACCGAAGTCATCTTTGCCACTGGACTAAACGTCTCATCATAATCTTCTCCGTACTGCTGTGAGAACCCGCGAGCTACAAGGCGAGCATTGTACCGCTCGATACTGCCATCAGTTTTCTTCTTCAGCTTGAAGACCCATTTGCATGTCACAGGAGTGGTGCCCTTGGGCTTGGGCACAAGAGACCAGGTCTCATTCTTCTCGAGAGCTGCCAACTCTTCTTGCATGGCAATGTCCCACTCCTTCACGCCTCTGGCCTTCTCAAAGCTCGACGGCTCCCTTTCATCCAAGGGACCAACAAAGAAACATGAAACAAAGTTCACCATGTTTCCTCCTGTGTATCGATCTGGTGGTTGAATAGTCCTCTTCGACCTCCTAAGAGGTTGCTCCTGACTAACCACCTCCTCAGCTGGTTCTTCTATGCAAGCTCCTCTTCCAGATGAACTTGGAGCATCGCCCCCCCTACTTCCAGAACCTGAAGCCTCCATCTCAGAGCTTGACACAACTGGAGCTCCTGGTGAAACAGGCAACTCCACTTGAAGACTTCCCGCAGCTTTTCCTCCTTCATCAACCCTGCTCTCTGGTAGCTCAACTCCCGAACTCCCCTTGTAAGAAGTCACTTCATCGAACACCACATCCCGAGAAACAATTGACCTCCGTGTCTCAGGATCCATGCATCTCCATCCCTTCTTCCGCTCATCATACCCAACAAAGACTAGCTTCCTTGCTTTCGCATCTAGCTTTGTCCGAAGAGCATCAGGAATATGCACATAGCCGGTTGACCCGAACACCCGAAGGTGTGCAACACTCGGCTTCTCCTTGAACATCAATTCGTGAGGGGTCTTCATGTTGATAGGACTCAGAGGCAATCTGTTGATGACATAAGCTGCACAAGACATTCCCTCCACCCAGAAGGACTTTGGGATACTCTTGGCATGAAGCCAGCATTTGCAAGTTTCCGTCAGATGACGGATCTTCCTCTCGGCAACGCCATTCTGCTGTGGAGTATGGGCACAAGTGAGCTCTCTCCGAACGCCGTGTTTCCTGCAAAAACTTGAGAACTCACCAGAGGTGAACTCCCCACCATTGTCAGTTCTCAATTTCTTCACCCGCAGGCCTAGACGACCTTCCACCAGCTCCTTGAACTCCACAAACTTTGCAAAGGCTTCTGACTTCTCTTTCAAGAAATACACCCAGACATATCTGGTGTAATCGTCAATCAACACCAACATATATCTATTGCCTCCAAGGCTTGGGGTGGCGGTCAGTCCCATCAAATCACCGTGGATGCACTCCAACGGCACTTTGCACCTTGTTTGCGATTTGTCAAATGGAAGTCGATGAGACTTACCAAACTGACATCCTTCGCAGACATGACCGTCTCCATAGGACGACAAGCTAGGCAAGCCATTGACAAGGCCCCTTACCGCCATAGCCTTCAATTTGTCCATGCCTACATGCCCCAACCTTTCATGCCAGATGGTCGCGCCATCATTGGTCCTTATCTTATCAACATAGGTACTTGTCGATAAAACGAACAAGTCCTTCACCCGTTTGCCGACATGAATAACATCTCCCTTTATCTCCGGTTGAGTTTTGAGAAACTTCACTTCTGTTGGGCCAAACAGAACGTGATAACCGGCATCGACCGCATTGGTCACAGAGAAGAGATTTTTCTTCATACCAGGCACGTGATAAACACTCCTCAACGTGAGTGGACCCTTATCACTGCTCAGAGAGACGACTCCTTCGTGCTCTACTAGATGAATAGAATTATCAGGCGTAATGATAGCATTGTTACCTGAGTAAGGCGCCAAAGAAGAGAACTTTGATCCATCCCCGGTGAGATGATGCCCACACCCTGAATCAACAATCCAGTCCTCATCATAGTTGATGGAAGCCAAGGCCTTAACGGGCATCGCCGTTATATTAGACGCAAAGGCTCCTCCCCATCCAACTTCACCAGACTTTGGCATCTCCTTCTCCACTACATGTCCCGGCTGAAGATTCACCCGGCAATCTTTCTTGAAGTGCCCGGTCTTGTTGCATCTAAAGCACCTCGGTCCCTCTCCTTTCTTCTTCCCATCAGACTTAGGAGCATAGCCCTTATCTTGTTGACCTGAAGTGGAGGGTCCATCATGACCCGGCTTCTTCTTCTCCCATTTCTTCTTCTTCTTCCCAGAGAACATCACATCACTTTCTCCCCCGGAGATTGAAACCCCCGCCATCTGTCTTGCTAAACTTTCTTGCGAAGCAAGAAGGTTCTCCAGCTCCAACAACGACAGTTGATTTGCCCAACCCTGAACTGAAGTCACAAAAGCAAGATACTCCTTCCGCAACCCGCGGATGATATGCCTCTTCAGTTTTGCTTCAGAGATAGGCTCATCAGGGTCCAATGCAGAAATCTCTGTCGTGAGGTTCTTCATCTTGAGGAAGAAGGTAGAAACAGAAAGATCACCTTGAGAGGCTTTCGCCAACTCATTTTCAAGATACTGTAGCCTCGCTACATTCTTCTTATTGAACAACCCATCCAAGGATGTCCAAATCTCAGCAGCAGATTTACATCCAATGATGTGATCAAACAGCTCCGGTGAGATAGCCCTCTTGAGAGTGAACTCTGCCTTAGCATTCGTCCTCCTCCAAAGTCTCACCTCTGCCATATTATCTCCTGCTGGAAACACCTCTTGTGTGTCTTCTCCGCCAACTACCTCCCAAAGATCCTCGCCAAGCAAGTAACTCTCCATACACGATTTCCACTTTTTAAAGTTAGTCGATGTGAGGAGTTCAATACCAAGACCTCTTGTGTATCCACCTTCCATGGCAATCTATGTGGTCTCTTCTTCACAAAGACGATGGCAACTCTAGTTGATCACTGCTTATCCACTCCAGAAACCTTCCTCTGATACCATGTTAAAATTTTTGAAAGACCGTTTAGGAGTAAGCAGGAGTTGTATCAACAAGAGTTATAGCCAAACAACCACAATGCCAAAATAGCAACACAAGAAATCTTTATTGAAACAGAACAGCTTTACAATGCGAGGTATACATGGCGAGACATGATTCATCAGAATCACGGAGACGAGAAGAACAAAACACACCAAAAGGCAAAGCTGGCGGCTAGACAAGCTCAGAACGCACAAGCCGCACCACTCCAGAACTCGCCCGGCTTGCCCTGAGATCGCACGAACAGAAACCGGACAGACTGTCAGCACTGCAAGACCGCACCTCAGACCGCACGAACTGGAGCTTATTGGAACAAAGAACTGAAGCTGTCGCCAGACCGCAACTCAGACCGCCTAACCGCTGAAGGTCGCCTGATCACTGAGCTTGTTGCGAACAGCATAAGAACACAATAACCCAGTTCGCTGACAGACCGCAGACGAACTGTTTATTTAAGCCACCGGAAATCACCAAGGAAGGAGACCGCACCCTGCTGACCGCAAACCTGCGAACACAACAAAGGTTAACTCGCATCCAAGTCGCGCGAACTCAAACTTGAGACCGCAAGAAACAATCCGGGCTCTGGTTCTTACAGTTCTTGTTGGTTATGACGGGTCATGCACCCCTATTTATAGGCGGGTGGACGGATGTCGTCACCGCACAAACCGGGATACAGTCACCACCCATCAGATTGCGAACGGTCTTAAAAGACAGACCGCGCGAATAGACCTCTTGGTCGATCACCCGACTAAGACGCAGATCAGCAGACAAGATCGCGCACAGGCCGCGCGAACACGAGACCGCGCACAAGTCGTGCGGTCTCAACAACACTCTGATAGTACATTATTTATTGTTATTTTTATATAATATTTTAGTAGTAATTAATTAGTTTTTATATAATTTTAGTTTAATATATGTCTAATTCACTTTGTTTTGTGTTTTCAGGTAATCTGGGGCTGTTAATAGCAATTTCAAGCTCATAAGAGTAATCAGGAGAATTTTTGGAGAATTTCAGCCGAAATCGCAAAGTACACGGCCTTGGTCACGGGCGTGACCAAGGGCGTAACTTTATGTCACGGCCGTGAACCAGCCCCGCGTATTCCAGTTGAAGAAGTTAGTCGCCACGTCAGATTAAAATTACACGCCCTCTGACACGGGCGTGACAAAGGGCGTGACCTCAATGTCACGGGCGTGACTTGCCCGAAATGCATTCATTTCAGCCAGCAATCAATTCCCGCCGTTTCTAGCTTACACGCCCTCGGTCACGGGCGTGACCGAGGCCGTGACTCTTCTGCAACCGCCAGATTAACTCCAGATCGCAGCGTTTCCCGCCGTTTCCAGACCCGTTCAAGACACGCCCTTGGTCACGGGCGTGACCGAGGCTGTGACCCGCCATGCAATTGATTTTTGGCGGTTTCTCTTCCCCAACGTTCCCGGGCTTTCAATACGCAGTTACGCAGCTTACACGCCCTTGGTCACGGGCGTGACCAAGGGCGTGACTCACCAATTTTCTGCCTATAAAAGCCAGCTGCTGCCAAAGTGATGGGGATCCGATCCTAGCTTAGATTGGGTCATTTTTATATTAGTTTTTTCAGCATTTTCTTATTGTATTTTCTTTATGCAGATTTACTTTATGTCTTGCAAATTTCAATTCATAGTTTAGATTTCCAATTCCTGCAATTGTAATTCTCTTTACTTAGTTATAAAAATGTTTCTCTTTTCAAATATGTTTAGCTGAATTTATAGCATTTGATCGGATGAATTCTTAAGCTTTTCTTATTTTGTAATCTCTCATTTTCGGAGCTTTAGTTTAAGAATTATTACGATCCACTTTTGATTTTTCTCGATTGATCTCATATTGCCGGTATATGAATATCAATTCTTGATCCATTTTCTAGTGATCGAGAGATCCATGAATTTGTGTAGATCATTCATTAGTGGAAAGAGTTGCATGCATTCCTCGAGAGAGGGTGACACAAATCTTCCGTATTGGAGTCAAATCCAATAGTGGGGCTCACCGCATAAAGCAAGCTTAGGTGTTTCGACTGGCCGAGGGGTCTTAATCGATCAACCTAAGGTTAGGTGGTAGTTCTCTCGAGAGAGGCTCTACCATAATTTGGGAACCTCCACGGTCGAATTATTCTATCGCTTTTGGTTATGAATTTAGATTTTACAATTTATTTAACTCAAGAAGGATTTCCGATCAAATGCTCTTTTCTTTCTTTTCTCTTTTATTATTCTAAAAATCTTCTTAAATCTAGATAAAATAATATTAATTTGCGTGAGTAGAAGTAATCAACAACCCCGTGGAATACGACACTTGATATTTATTTCTAGATATCCTATACTATGAATGATAGGTGCTCTTGCCTATAGTTCGTAGAATTTGGAGAAATTTTATATCCTAAATTTTAGCTATCACACTCCTTCCTTAGATCACCAAGAGCAAGCTAGAACCATCTGGCTGACTTCAACCAAGTCGCCAGATCACCAATATAGACCGCCCGGGTAGACAGTCATATAGGAACAACCCGCCCGGTCTTCCAACAAGGAAGCCAGGCAAACTAGCAGACCTACTCGGGAACAAAGCGCAGCTAGCAAGAACAGACTGGAACAACCAGCAGACCGCCAGAACAATCCGGCAGAGCCAGACCGGCAGATAACCTATACAAGCCGCGCGGTCACCGCCGTCTCCCAAACCAGACCGCCCGGTCTCCTCCACACCACTTCAAAAATTCAACATAGGTTTATTATTTTGGTATTTGAAATGTGTATAAAATGTATCCAAATATAACAGATCAGCAGAGTGTCTAATTATTCTACTGTTGACTTTAGCCTTTTGATTGTTGTTGGTTAATTTCTCTGAATTACTCTTGCCTAGAGATTTCTTTTCATTGTATGGATTTACTTTATTAAATACAGTTATTTTATCTGGATTATTAATATTCTGATCCTTAGTTATTGCACTCCCCTCACTTGTTTGATAGTTACTAGGTCTAATAAATCTAACTGGATTTTTCCAGGCTGGTCTACTAGTGACTTCTGTGCTAGTGCATGGGTCTGCTCCTAGACTTAAGTGCTTAAAACTCGTGGATTGATTCTTTGTAATATATTTGAGCTTTTGACTCCTCCCATTAAGAGAGTCCTCAAAGGCTTTTGCCTTTGTTAGCTCTTTTTTTAGTTTTAGATTTCCATTTCTTATTTCAATCAATTCTTTTTCTTTATCCTGAATTTCATTTCTCAAATCCTTATTTATTGAATATAACTCATCTTTTTTGAAGTTTTCTAATTCTTCCATATCTATTTCAAATTCTTTTTGTATCTTAAGGTAATCATTGTAAAATTCTTTAAAGCAATTTTTAAAGTCTTCTGACTCAAAATCAAAATTATCAAACAATGATACCTGTTCTTCTTCATCATCTGAGGAGATCCCTAATGCCATCAGGCAGGCAGCTTCAGCACTTCATCATCACTTTATGATGAAGAGGAGCTTAACTCTGCTTCAGAGTCACTCCAGGTTTCAGCAATGAAACCTTTAGCTTTCTTCCTGTCTTTCCTCCTGAAAGACTTCTTCTGCTGCTCATCTTTGATGTTGCTCCTGTCCCTTTGTTCTTGTGGACACTCAGGGGTTATGTGCCCTAGCTTATTGCAGGAGAAGCAAATCGCTTTCTTCTTTGGATTCTTATCAAATCTGGGCTTTGAGCTCCTCTCTTTTCTTCTTGAGTCTTCTGTCTTGACCCACTTTCTGAATCTCCTTGCTAAGAGACTGAACATTTCATCTTCAGGAGTGGAGGGCTCTCCTTCAGCAACCTTCAAGGCAAGACTTAGATGGGAGTTGGGGTTGTCTCCTTAGCCTTTGTTTCAGCCCTGCTCTTCAGCAGCATCATAAGATTTGAACTTTCCTAGCAAAGCATCAGTAGAGATCTCTCTATGGAATCTGGACTCTCTGATGGCCCAAATCCTTGAGTCACATGAGCTTGGGAAGCATATGAGGATCTTATCATTGATCTCTGTCAAGGATATCTCCTTGTCCATACTTTTTAGCTCATTTATTATAATGTTGAATCTGTCATACATCTCAACAACAGTTTCCTCAGCTTTCTTTTGAAAGTTCTCATATTAGGATATGAGAAGGGACTGCATGTCCTTTCTTTCATCAAAACATCCTTCTACAAGTCTGAAAATAGATTCCTAGATCTCTTTTGCTGATTGGCAGTCAGCTAATTTCTGGAAGATGTCATCTGACATGGTGCAAACCAGAATGTTCATAGCTTCAGCATCACATGCCTTCTACTTATTCTCAGTATCTATCTACTCAGCCCTGGGCACAGGTTCATGTGTTGAAGATCCACTGGCATCTTTCTTATATGGAGCTGGGGGACCTGAAATAATGACATCAAAGATGTCTTCATCAATAGAGTTCATATACAACTTTATTCTGGCCTTCCAGAGTGTATACTTATTTAGGTTGCACACTGGTGGTCTTGTTGATGCATAATCCTTAAAACTCATTTTCTTTAGAAAATAGTTTTAATTAATTTAAAATAAAGAAATGAGAGTGAGGAAATCTTGTGATCAAGGTGTTAACCTTTTAATGACCAACCTCCCTTTAATATCAATTAAAAGTGCACTGTGTGCCGCTGAGTATTATCTAGAGGGAGGTGAATAGAGATTTAAAACTTTATACCATAAATGTGCACACATAATAAAAACCACTAAGTATATGCACTCAACAATACCAAAACAGAATAAAGTAAATGCAGGAAATGTAAATACAGAAAACAGTAAAGAGGGACAGCACAGAAAATTCAATCCAGAAGACACAAGATTTTTATAGTGGTTCCCCAAAATGTGGGTAGTCCACTCTTCCACTCTTCTATTTCAGACTGTATTCGACGTTGCGTCGACTTCATCATTCTTCATATCGATGCACCACTAAGTTCTTATAGGAGTAGCTTCGAATTCATTCTTAGCTCTGGCTGAACTCAGATGCCGATGTTGCATTAATTACTTATCAACGTAACCGTCAAGTTGAAGACTTAGACTTGAACTATATCTTCTGCGTCGAATTGAAGTCAAAGTTACGTAGACTTCTAAGATGGCTTTATCGGGCTCTTCCTTCTGCGTCGAGTTCCTTTCGACGTTGCGTCGACTTGACTTATACTTCGACAGACTGATTAAGTTGCTTTGACTTTCAGTCAGAGTTACGTCGACATCTAGTCGAAGTTGCGTCGACTTCTATTCGACGCAAGTTTTAACTCAATTGAATTTGTGTTTATCTTGACCTGGTCTTGACACTCTAAAGTGAATGTGACATCCTAGGACATCTAATGACCATTTTACCCTTTCTATACAATGTGGGTAATATAACCTAACTGATGAAATCACTTTAAGTAATTTGTTAGATAAATCATTGTGTTTTCCCAACAGGTCCTGATGTGGAGTTTGCACTCCTTGCAAGTCTTCTTTTCTGAAGACGATTGTTGTGTCTTGTCAGAATCTTTTGTTGTTGTGGACTCCTTTAAGTTCACTCATGGTTCCCAATCTCCTTTCCATGTCTCTAGTCACGAGTATCACTGGGTGAAGGATACTGTCTTCCGAATCTTTAGAGCTTTGGGGAACTACATCCCACAGACGGCGCCAAATTGTTGCGGTTTACTCGAGGCTCCTTAAACCGGTTTGAAATTGACCGTCTTAGCCCCGGGAGCAAACGAGGGCGCAAATAGTCACAGAGAAGTGAGACGATTGACAAGGGATCTTTTTAGCGTGGAAAACCCCGGAAAGGGATGAAAAACCACGTGGTCGGGACGGTGCCGACCGAACTTCACTATTTGATGGCTCTTTACATGGCTTGCTTATGAAATTGAGGGCGACAGGCTGCTCCTCTTTACAACTTTGGGGGGAGAGAGAGAGAAGTATTCGGAGGGTGACAGGCCACCACTCTGGAAGATCGGTCTTCTTCTTTGAGAAGGTGGGGAGCACCGTGCTCTGGAACTTGGGCATGTGCTGGAGCTTGGCCGGCTCTCCGATTTGCCGTGCTCTGGAACTTGGGCGCACTCTCAAAACTTGGTGTGCAATCTACTAGACGGCCTTCGGAATGCTCGAAGAAGGATGAAGATCTTTGACCGTCTTCGTAGTGCTTGAATATTTCTTCAAGGGCGGCTTCGAAGAGGAGGGAGATCTTCAAGAGAGAGATCTTTCTCTCTCTTGAACTTAGGAGGAAGGAGGAGGAGAGAAGATGGAAAAAAGAGAAACTTTGGGGTTCTATTTATAAGCCAGAGGTGGTTACGGTGGTTATTGCGGATAATCGCAGACTGTAACCACCAAAAATACTAAACGCGGACCGATTTTATAAGGTTCATAACGCGTATTAATTTGGTATTATTCTAAACGAAAACCAATATCCTTTTGGATATTCGCACCAACTCATGACGGGTGGTTATACAGGTGGTTACGCGGGTGGTTACTCGTGTATCGAACGATGGAGAGATCATGGGGCGATCGGACGGCGGTGGAGGAAGGGCTTGGCGACGGGGGAATCGCCCGGCGGAGAAGACCACCCGGCGAGGAGGGGCGGCCGACGAGGAAGGGCGGCCGGCCAGGAGGTCCACACGGTCGTGGGCGCACGGCCACGAGCGGCCGCCGGGGGAGCGGTCGCGAGGCCGTGCGCTGGCCGGGAGCGCGCCCACGGGCGCACGGCAACGGGCGTCCGGCCGGGTAGCCGACCACCCGCCGGCCGGCCGCGGGGCCGGTCTGCGCGACCGTGGGTGCTCGACCACGGGCGGCTAGGCCGCGCGCCCATGGGCTCCCGGCCACGGGCGGCAGGCCGCCAATCTGCACGGCGGCCGGCCGGTCGCGCGTGCCGCGGGCGTGATGCAACAGTTGGACGGGCGGCCGCCCGCCAAGCCGAGCCAGACGGGTGGCTGGCCGCGCGGCGAGGCCGCTCTCTGTGGGGGCGCGGCCACGGCCGGCCGGCCGCGAAGCCCCCCGGCTGCGCGTTGGGGGCGCGTGGCCGAGGCCGTCCGAGCAGCCGGTTGTGGCTGCGAGCGGGCGCGGCGGCGGCGGTTGGCGTGGCTCGGATGGTGGTTGGGTTTCCGATCGCGCGCGGAGATCGTATGTTCGGTGGTTTTCTCCTAACTCCCCATTAAGGGAGTAAGGGTTATAGAATTCCGGCTATCCGCAGCCCGGAGTTCTTATAAATTGAGGGTTACCCCATCAGTCTCTAATGTTGGTGTTTTGGGGGTCTGTTTGTTTCAACGGTGAGACTTGGAACGATGAGAATGTGAGTGTTAGTAATGAAGGGTGGAGAATGATGGGGGTGATTACGTTTTCAAAACGAATATCAAAATGACATTTTGGAGCGGTGGTGGTTAAAATTGGATGATTAATTATCAAATAGATTTTTTTAGCGACGACATTTCTCCCTAATAGAGATGGACAAAAACACTCAAACAAACAGACCTAAACATCCCATCAAAGGTCAAACAAACATGACAAAGGCTTCGTTTGGCATGGCTTATTTGCTCCGATGAGTTTGGTCAAAAACGCCATTATCATCGAATGTATGTTTGGCAAGACAAAGGTTATGACTGCTACCCAAGAAAATGAACTAGTTTTGAGCATAAAATACAAGAATTTTTTTAGGTGAGGTCGAACGTTCACGAACGACGGTTCATGACCACCGCTTTTACGACAGCCACCACCGCACCAAACGAAGCCAAAATCAACCTTCGTCACTGGGTCATCACTACTTGTTTGATCTTCTTAGGGTCTGTTTGGCACGGCGGTGGCGGTCGTGAACGCGGTGGTTACGAACCGTCATCCATTTAGCGCGATATTTTTACTCCGGTGAGTTTGGACAAAAACACCACCATAATGAAATATGTGTTTGACATGACAACGGATCGCCCCCTAGAGAAGAAAAAAACTAATTTTGAACATAAAAAATGCATGGATGAAATTCCTTAGGTGAGGTCGAACGTTCATGAACGACGGTTTATAACCACTACGTTCACAACCGCCACCACCATGTCAAATTGACCCTAATTGTATGAGGTCTCATTGCTTCTTATGGATCTTCTTAATTAATATGAAAGCACGAAGGAGCGCGAGTTAGAGGCCGATGTCAAGTGGAGCTTCCATAGCTCGCTAAGTTATATCGAGCATATATGTTAAATATTATTCCAAAAACTCGGGTTCAAAATTTAGGATTCTATACATTTCATAGTTGAATTTTTCATGCAAAGGATTTGACTATAATTTTCTCACTATTTAAAGAAATATTAAAAAAAACATAAAACAGTCTCTTGAAAACATGTGAGGGTAGTTACAATTATGCATGTTTAACTTTAGAGCAATGGTACAGGAAGTCTGAAACTGGCTATTCGTACACTGAGAAAAATCTTACAATCTCTCATTTTACTAAATATATTCGCATCCCAAAATAAAACGTTGGCAACCCTCAAGACCCGAGCCCTAACCATTGTGCGAAACAAACCCTCGCACTGATGATCTACTCCTCAATGTGAAGCGGCGGATGGTGACGCCGGTGCGGGGGCCAGGAATCGGTGGGTCGGCGTGAACCGTCGACACTTGCGGTTGAAGATGGCGGAGCAGAGAGTGATCGAGTTCGAGTGCAAGGGGCGGAGAGCATATGAGATGTGAATGCATGTGACCGGTGTTTCTCAGCGAGATGGCCTGGACAACTTCCTGAGGAGTAACAGATTGAGATTAGGCGAGATCAAGGAGCTCGCCATGATTAGTCCTTTCTTACAGAGGTGATGCTCTATTATGCAATTATTTTCTAAGTGGTGCGACGATTTCGTGCACCTATATATAGAGGTTAGCCGTTTATTTCTTATGTATGTATCCTCTTTATAAATAATTTGAATTTGTGTTTGTGTTAGTGGTGTGGAGTTTATAATGGATTCTTTTGACTGGTTTTGGCATTAGAAGCTACCCAGGGAGCCAGGGGCAGGGAAATTTTCAGGATTTTAAGGTTTAGGGTTTAGAGTCGTCAAAATCAAGAAGAAGAGATCATGGTTGATCGCCCGGGACTTCATAACGAGATATTACATTACATGTGCATCCGTGAAATCAGCTTTATTTTCTTTGATCGGTGAGTCCTTTCTCGCGCTGTGAGCCACCATTCGAATAGCTTAAGCTTGCATGTATTCCAGAATCTACCTGTTGCGGGTCGCTCGGGCGCTTTGGTAGACCGGTCGACTTGAACCGTCTTAGCTCTGAAGCGAACCAAGCGCGCTAACAGTCAGTTAGAGATTCGTTGAGTACACTGAGACTTTTTAACGTGGAAAACCCGGAAAGGGTAAAAAAACACGCGGTCGGAGCTGTGCCGGCCAAACTTCACTATCTTCTGAGGGTTACAATCAGGTACTTAGAATTCGAGCGCGACAGGCCGCTGCTCGTTACAATAATAGAGAGAGAGAGAGAGAGAGAGAGAGAGAGAGAGTTCTGAAGGTGACATGCCACTTCTCGGAAAGCTATCTTTTTCCTTCTGAGAATGTTGGAGAACAAAAGGGAGAATGCTCCCGAGAACAAATGTGAGAATGCTCCGGAGAACAAAAGTGAGAAAGGTGAGTCGCCTTTCGGGATGAAGGAAATCTTCAAGTCCACGAATGAGATCTTCAAGCGCCGAAGGAGAATTCCGTGAAAATCTTCAAGGAGCTCTCCTGGGTGCAGAAGGCAAGGTCCCCTCAAATGAAGGTTCTGAGCTCCTTTTATAGCTTTGGCCGGGGTAGCCCGGTAATTTCGCCGTTGTAACCACCGTAACCACCTGGCGGACGAATCATATTTTCCGGTTCGGAGCACACGGATCGCCATTTTTCGTAAATGACCATCTTGCCCCTCTGGCAGTTCGGGCAGTTCTGGCAGTTCGGGCAGTTTAGGCAGTTTTGTTGGAGGCCAAAAAGGCGACAAGCCGTTTCTGAAATCTGAAAAATTAGAAAGATAAAAAATGAGCGTGCTAGAAAGACAAAATGTGAGCGTGCTAGAAAGACAAAATATGAGCGCGCCAGAAATGTGGAAGTGCTCTGAGTGCGCTCAGAAGTGTTCTGAGTGCGCAATGAACGGAGAAGCAATCTGGGCGACTGGGAAGCATTCTGAGAATGCTCAGAAGCATTCCAAGCGCGCATGAGCGCGGAAGTGTTCTGAGCGTGCAACGAACATGGAAGCGTCATGGTCGCGCTGTGTGACGTTCTGAGTACGGGGAGTTGCGCCCCAAAGAGGAATTGGGATCCGACGCACCCGACGAGGGGCGCGACTTTGGACGAGCCCTTTGCGATCCCCCTGCGAAAAGAAGGGGGGAGGGGGCTTGGCCGCACCCCAAGGGGATGCGGCTGGACCGCACCCCAAGGGGGGGTGCGACTTGGCCGCACCCCGCGTGGGGTGCGGCTTGGCCGCACCCCGCGTGGGGTGCGGCTTGGCCGCACCCCGCGTGGGGTGCGGCTTGGCCGCACCCCGCGTGGGGTGCGGCTTGGCCGCACCCCACGTGGGGTGCGGTTAGGCCGTGCCCCCGTGACGGGGGGCGCTGCCCGCGCGCTGCTGCGCGCGGTAGCGTATCTGTTCGCAGGTGTTTGCGCGTTGTTCGCTCCGTGCGCATTCTCGTCCCGACAGTTGGCGGCGGAAATGGCGGGTTCGGTTTCTTCAACTCGAGCGATTATGCGTTGACCATTGACCCCACCTCTCTTTAGTGGAGTTTTCTCTAGACGCACCCCAAGGCCTTTATGGATGTATGACATAAGCCGCCCAAACCTTCGGAGTCCGAATTTCAGCACAGAGGAGTTCAGAGGTTTCGATTTTTCTGTGGCGGCTTTGATCATTGCTCTCTTCGTGGTGCCTTGGGCAGGAATTGTTGTCGAAAGATGAGTGTGTTGGGTCCAGCGTCTCCTCACTTGACCCGTAGCGCCCTTCCATTGATATAAAGATCAAGTTGCGCCTTCACCAACAGTCCGGGCTTTTGGTGTAGTTGGTTGCCTGGGTCCTCTCAATTGGTATCAAAGCAGGTTGCGGGTTCGAGACCGGGGGGGGGGGGGGGGGGGGGGGGGGGGGGGGGCGCTGATAATTCCTGAAATTCTCTCTACCTGTGTGGGTCCCGGTGGGTCAGGCGGCTGCAGCCATGTGTCAAGCCACCTCTGAGCCTGCGGGCCATTTGGAGCACCTCTGAATTGCGGGTCGTGCTGGACGCTGGGGGGGATTGTTGGGTCCAGCGTCTCCTCACTTGACCCGTAGCGCCCTTCCATTGATATAAAGATCAAGTTGCGCCTTCACCAACAGTCCGGGCTTTTGGTGTAGTTGGTTGCGTTGGGTCCTCTCAGAGTGTGTGGTTGCTTTTGTTTTCTTGTTCTGTTTATGCGTTTCTCGCTCTGCGCTGCATTGTGATAGCACTCTCGTGGCTCTGCTGCCCTGGTTGTTGTCGATGTGTCGATTGAGGGAAGATGCTTCAAGACGGCCGACGAAGGATGTTCGCACTTTGAGATTGTTGTTGGCTTGCTATTTAGCGTTGATACCCGAACAGCTTGATGGCCTTTTATAAAATAAGGAATGAGTCTGCGCAGGTCCGAGCCTGCGGATTTTTCATAATAATAATAAGAAATTAGTTTGCGCGAGTCTGAGCTCGCGACTTTTACATAATAGAAAATTAGTTTGCGCGAGTCTGAGCTTGCGGCTTTTACATAATAGAAAATTAGTTTGCGCGAGGGTTCAGCTGGCGGCTTTTACATAATAGAAAATTAGTTTGCGCGAGTCTGAGCTCGCGGCTTTTACATAATAGAAAATTAGTTTGTGCGAGTCTGAGCTCGCGGCTTTTACATAATAGAAAATTAGTTTGCGCGAGGGTTCTGCTGGCGGCTTTTACATAATAGAAACTAAGTTTGCGCCAGGGTTCATCTGGAGGCTTTTACATAATAGAAACAAAGTTTGCGCGAGGGTTCAGCTGGCGGCTTTACCCTAAACCCTAAAAAAACCCTAAACCTACATAACAGAAACTAAGTTTGCGCGAGGGTTCAACTGGCGGCTTTTACATAATATAGGTTTGGCCGGTGAATAGCGGGGGTATTCAAACCGTGGACGAACGTAAGAGGGGCAGTCCCTTACGACGTCGGGACTCGACGGCAGAGGAGAAGGGCGAACCTTCAATCGACGGCGGTGCAAAGTCCCCGGGGCAGGGCCCCAAAGTGGTCGGTGAATAGCGGGTGTATTCAAACCGGGGGCGAACGTAAGGGGGGCAGGCCCCTACGACGCCAGGACTCGACGGCGGAGGAGAAGGGCGAACCTTCAATCGACGGCGGTGCAAAGTCCCCGGGGCAGGGCCCCAAAGTGGCATGTGATTAGTGGGTGTATTCAAACCGGGGGCGAACGTAAGGGGGGCAGACCCCTACGACGCCGGGATTCAACGACAGTGGAGAAGGGCGAACCTTCAATCGATGGCGGTGCAAAGTCCCCGGGGCAGGGCCCCAAATGGGTTCGTGCAGTAGAATAGTTTAGGGAAGGTAAAACATAATTAGAAAATGAACATTGATACATGCGCAAGTGCAATCTTGCGGTTTCTGAGCCGATAAATTTCTGACATAAGTTTGACGAGAGAGAAAGTAACGTCGAGCTCCTTTTGCGCTGCACTTGCTCGAGCTCTTTTGGTTGTTCAGCATGGTGGGCGGCGGTGACTCGGCGACCGACCCTCGGTGGCATCCTTCTGTGCTTCTCTGCGGAAAGCCTCAAGGTGTCCTGATCGGACAAGGCGTTCAATTTCTTCTTTCAACCTGGCACAGTGCTCCGTACGGAGCCCTCAGCCTTTGTGGAAATTGCAGAACTGGGATTGATCTCCCCTACGCTGGGGGAGCGGTCTGGGCCAGTTGATGACTTTGTTGTTGTAGATTACGGACAGTATATGCTCGCGGGGGGCATTTAGCGGGGTGTAGATCCGGGAGCTTTGATTTCCTAGCCCTCGGGAGCGGCCTGCTCGGTTCTGAATGGGCAGCTCGGCCTTCTCGAACTTTTGTTGTTGTCCCTTTCTCTTGTGACATGTATCCCCCAATCGTAGTAGGTTTGCCGGTGCCGAAAGATTAGCTTTTTCTGCCAATGTGGGGGTTGCGCGGCCCTCCTGCATGCCTTGCTTCTCGGAATTTGGTTTTGGCGACGGGTCGTTGTTGATCCAAGGGAGCTCGACTGCGGGCGTATCGAAACCACGAATGGCATCCCTGAGGATTCTCCCTTTGTTGGCCATGCGTCCAGACATGGAAACGTCGTGATTCAGGGCGTCGAGTAGGAGGCTCCCAAATATTGCGTCGTAGGGGGAGTCTGCCTCTGCGATGACGAACTGAACGTCATACTGGAATGGTTCTGAGTGCATCCCTACTTGGACAGGGAGGGTTACGACTCCTATGGTGGGTACCATAGTTCCGTCTGGGAGCTCTGCGTCGCCGGCCCTGAGCTTGAGGTTCCCGCTTAGGAGTTTGAGCCGTACCACGGCTGCCACGAACAGGTTATTGAACGAGATGTGATGGGTTATCAGCGCCCTCCTTAGTTCACAGGCTGGACTGCCTATGCTTGCGTCTATGGCGAAGTCCATCAATCCACGGGGACGCTCCTGGTGAAAGCTTATGTAGATCTTTCCTTGTTGCTTGCTCCTCTCCGCTTCCCCTAGGTGGGGCGACTCGTCCGTCTCGGGCTCTTCTCGCTCTTCTTCTTGGATCTTCAGCGCGCGCGCTTTGTGCCATTCAACAAACAGTTGGGATAACTCGGTGAAGTTGTGAAATGCTCCGTTTGGCAGAGATTGATACCACCGTAGGGCGTCTCCGCGTAGCGTCTTGATGAAGATTTTGCATCTGATTTGATCGGGAAGTCTGAACGTCCGCATCGTTATCAAGAAGTGATTAACGTGCCTGTACGGGTTCTCTGCTCCGTAGAACTCCTTGTAGTGCGGGAGCTTTAGCCATGACGGAACTGGGTATGCCAAAATTGACTTTGACATGGGGGGATCGCCTTTGCTGGTGCGTGACATCGTTCGGATCCTGTCCCGTCGCGACGGCTTGCTAGTTGATCCAAGCCACTGGGGCAGGATGGGTGCAGCGATGAGCGCTCTTTTCGCCAATTTTCAGGGATTGAGGAACTGCATGCGTCGGATAGTTCGGGGGAGGTGTCCACTCTAGCTGGTTTCGTGAACTCAGGCGAAGCGGGCGCTGCGTTCAGAAATCCTTTGCTCGGTATTTGGGAATCCATTTCCCACAGACGGCGCCAAACTGTTGCGGGTCGCTTGGGTGCTTTGGTAGACCGGTTGACTTGAACCGTCTTAGCTCTGAAGCGAACCAAGCGCGCTAACAGTCATTTAGAGATTCGTTGAGTACACTGAGACTTTTTAACGTGGAAAACCCGGAAATGGTAAAAAATCACGCGGCCGGAGCTGTGCCGGCCAAACTTCACTATCTTCTGGGGGTTACAATCAGGTACTTAGAATTCGAGCACGACGGGACGCTGCTCGTTACAATAGTAGAGAGAGAGAGAGCGTTCCGAAGGTGACAGGTCACCTCTCGGAAAGCTAAGTCTTTTTCCTTCTGAGAATGTTGGAAAACAAAAGGGAGAATACTCCAGAGAACAAAAGTAAGAATGCTCCGGAGAACAAAAGTGAGAATGGTGAGTCGTCTTTCGGGATGAAGGAAATCTTCAAGTCCATGAAGGAGATCTTCAAGCCCCGAAGTAGAATTCCGTGAAAATCTTTTAGGAGCTCTCCCGGGTGCATAAGGCAAGGTCCCCTCAAATGAAGGCTTTGGGCTCCTTTTATAGCTTTGGTCGGGCGTAGCCCGGTAATTTCGCCATTGTAACCACCGTAACCACCTGGCGGACGAATCATATTTTCTGGTTCGGAGCACAGGGATCACCATTTTTCGTAAATGACCATCTTGCCCCTCGGGCAGTTCGGGCAGTTTGGACAGTTTTGTTGGAGGCGAAAAAGGCGACAAGCCGTTCCTGAAATCTGAGAAATTAGAAAGATAAAAAGTGAGTGTGCTAGAAAGACAAAATGTGAGCGTGCTAGAAAGACAAAGTGTGAGCGTGCTAGAAAGATAAAATGTGAGTGCGCCGGAAATGTGGAAGTGTTCTGAGTGCGCTCAGAAGCGTTCTGAGTGCGCAACGAACAGAGAAGCAATCTTGGCGATTGGGGAAGCATTCTGAGAATGCTCAGAAGCATTCCAAGCGTGCATGAGCGTGGAAGTGTTCTGAGCGTGCAACGAACATGGAAGCGTCATGGTCGCGTCGTGTGGCGTTCTGAGCGAACAGTGGAACGGGGAGTTGCGCCTCAAAGAGGAATTGGGATCCGACGCACCCGACGAGGGGCGTGACTTTGGACGAGCCCTTTGCGAGCCCCCCTGCGAAAAGAAGGGGGAGGGGGCTTGGCCGCACCCCAATGAGGGTGCGGCTGGACCGCACCCCAAGGGGGGTGCGGCCTGGCCGCATCCCACAAGGGGTGCGGCTTGGTCGCACCCCACGTCGGGTGCGGCTAGGTCGCACCCCACGTGGGGTGCGGTTAGGCCGTGCCCCCGTGACGGGGAGCGCTTCCCGCGCGCTACTTCGCGCGGTAGCGTATATGTTCGCAGGTGTTTGCGCGCGGTTCGCTCCGTGCGCATTCTCGTCCCGGCGGTTGGCGACGGAAATGGCGGGTTCGATTTCTTCAACTCGAGCGATTATGCGTTGACCGTTAACCCCACCTCTCTTTAGTGGAGTTTTCTCTAGACACACCCAAGGCCTTTATGGATGTATAACACTACCATTTCTATATTTCCTCATATGATTTTGCGGATCTTGTGAAATTCCGTTACGATTTTGCGGATTTATAACACTACCATTTCTATATTTCCTCATATGATTTTGCGGATGTATAACACTACCATTTCTATATTTCCTCATATGATTTTGCGGATTTTAAGGTCCGTTCGGCGCGCAGGTAATGGCTTTCTGGAATTGGCTTTGGCCAGAAAACCAATATCTGCAGGAATTGGTTTTGTGCATAAAACCAATTATGTTGTTCGGTTGCAGGATGGAATCCAGTGAACAGAATTGGAATTGATATCTGTAAGTTGTTCGGCTGCACGATGGAATTTGATTTCTGGAATTGAAATTTTTAAAATTCAAAATTTTAAAAGCGTGCGCCCGGGCGAAAAGCGCGCGTCCAGGCGAAAAGTGCGCGCCCGGGCAAAAAACGCGCGCCCGTCTACAATATCGTGTCAGGGCGAAAAAATCGCGCCCGGCGAAAAAAATCGCGCCCGGGCGAAAAAATTGTGCCCGGGCGAAAAAATTGCGCCCTAGGCGAAAAAATCGCGCCCGGGCGAAAAAATCACGCCTGGGCAAAAAAATCGCTCCCGACCGAAATAAACGTGCCCGGGAGAAATAAAACGCGTCCGGGCAAAATAAACCAGCCCGGGCAAAAAAATCGCGCCCGGGCGAAAAAATCGCGCCCGGGCAAAAATATGCGCCCAGACGAAAAAATCGCGACCGGGCGAAAAAATCACGCCCCGGACAAAAAATCGCGCCCGGGCGAAAAAATCGCGCCCGGGCGAAAAAGTCGAGCCCGGGCGAAAAAATCGCGCCCGGATGAAAAAAATCGCGCCCGGGCGAAAATATCGCGCCCGGGCGAAAAAATTGAGCCCGGGCGAAAAAATCGCGCCCGGGCGAAAATATCGCGCCCGGGCGAAAAAATCGCGCCCGGGCGAAAAAATCGTGCCCGGGCGAAAAATTGCGCCCGGGGGAAAAATTCGCGCCCGGGCGAAAAAATCGCGCGCGGGATAAAAAATTGCGCCCGGGCGAAAAAATCGAGCCCGGGCGAAAAAAATCGCGCCCTAGGCGAAAAAATCACGCCCGGGCGAAAAAATCGCGCCCGGGCGAAAAAATCGCACCTAGGTGAAAAAATCGCGTCTGGGCAAAAAAATGGCGCCCGTTGAAATAAAACGCGCCCGGGCGAAAAAAAAACGCGCCCGGGCGAAAAAATCGAGCCCCGGCGAAAAAATCTCTCCCCGGCGAAAAAATCACGCCCCGGCGAAAAAATCGCGCCCGGGCAAAAAATCGCGCCCGGGCGAAAAAATCTCTCCCGGGCGAAAAAATCGCGCTCGGGCGAAAAAATCGCGCCGGACCAAAATAAACGTGCCGGCCGAAATAAAACGCGCACGGGCGAAATAAACGCGCCCGGGCGAAATAAACGCGCCCGGGCGAAAAAAACGCGCCCGGGCGAAAATATGCGCCCGGGTGAAATAAACGCGCCCGGACGAAAAACACCCTGCAGGAAAACGCACGCCCGGGCGAAAAACTCGCGCGTAGGCTGAAAAACTCTAGTGTAAACATTTGATTATGTGGAAAACCTATGGGCGGAGGTAAAAATTGCTATTTGATTGTTTAGTTCATAATAAAAGTCATGAGTTTTCACATGAAAGTCAATATCCACTTAAATTTCGTTGCGCCGAACACTATAATTAGATTTCTAATCTCCAATGCCAATTTCAGAAAGTCAAATTCATCTAAACGAACGGACCTTATATTTTTCCTCAGTTTTTACCGAATATTTGAATTTTAAAGAAAATGTAACAGTTGTAATTCAGGTTGGATAAAAAAATTGAACTACGAATAGCACAATTGAGACTATTGATAACATTGCTCTTTTATGCAATATTGAACATTTTTTTAGTTCAAAATTAATCCCAAAAATTCAAAGTTGAATACAAATCTCTGTGGATCTAACATTCTATCAAGAATACTAATGGAATACACATGCGTGGCATTGGCCGAAACACATTTCAAGGTTAAAGGTAATAAAATATTAAAAAGTTTATAAGTGATTATTTTTTAAGATTTTTTTTTTAATCTTATCGTGCATCCAACAATACCACGTTGGCATATTCTATTAATATTCGTAAGATAAAGCTAGGGACATATTTTTTACAAATTAATTATGGGTAAATATCATATTGGTCACCGAGGCTTGATGAATACATCAATTTTCTCTCTATTTTGTGTGTGTCAATTTAGTCCCTAAATACTATATTTAGGCTCTTTTTTAGATTTTAGAAGGGTAAAATTGACCTTTTAAACAATCTCAAATGCCGCAAACCTAAATTAGGTTTTTGCTCTATCAAACCGCCGTCCTTCGCGTCCCTTCCTCCATCCTCGACTTCGCGTGCATCAGATGCTGTCTCTCACTTCACAAACCGAAGCGATCTCTACGGAGATCTCTTTCCCTCCGTAGATACTGTCCTCGACTCCTTACACCCTTCGTCGATCTCTCCTCACTTCGCAAACCGAAGCCGGAAGTCGTGTCCCTCACTTCGCGTAGACACAAACAACACCAGTCCTTCATTTCTCAGCTTCGACCTCTCCTCACTTACAGTAAATAGACTAAACTACAACAAAATGTAATTTTAAGATCATCAATCACAACTTATTGATAGTTGATTGCATGATTTTTTTTATGCTTCATGAATTTTAATCACAAGTTCCCAAATGGTTTGGGGTAGAAAATGCAGCAATTGTTTTATGCTTCATGAATGTACAATGCTATTGATAGTTTATTGCATGATATTAATAGTTTATTGCTTCATGACTTTTAATCTCTAGAGATGACATTTAATTTAGAGATTAATTTTATTGGGGATAAGCTGAGAGTCTCAAATTTGGAAAGCACAAATTATGGATACTTATCTCTATTAAATGATGTTTGTGAAGCAGTTACGGAAACAACGAGTTGGTTGAGTTCATGAATTTTAATCTCTAGAGATGACATTTAATTTGCATGATATTGATGGTTGAAGCAGTTACAGGAAAAAACTGTAAATAACATTGAATTGAAAAGTTTTACAGTTTTTTTCTTCTTCCTCGTCATTCTTGATATGGTATCAGAGGTATAAAACTTTTTTTTCCTCCATGACGATCATTCCTCCTTCTACCGGAGCTCCAAACATCATTGTTCCTACCTCAAATCATCTTGATGATACTTCAAATCCTTTTTATCTGCATCCGCCGGATAATCCTGGTTCGATTTTGGTCTCACAACCCCTCAATGGAGACAACTATGCTTCTTGGTGCCAAGCAATGAAGATGGCGTTGATCGGCAAGAATAAATTTGGTTTCGTAGATGGATCTATTGCTTCTCCAGATTCGTCAGCTCCTGCCTTGTATCTTGCTTGGCAGCGGAATAACAACACGTGGCTTCATGGAGCTTGAATTCTATCTCAAAAGAGATCTCAGCTAGCGTGATCTATTCCTCCTCAGCGGCTGACATTTGGACTGATCTACATGAACGATTCCAACAGCAAAATGGTCCCAGAATTTTTCAATTGAAAAGGGATCTGATGACTCTTAGTCAAGGGAGTCTCACCGTTAGCCAATATTTTACGAAACTGAAAGCTCTCTGGGAAGAATTAGGCGAATACAAGCCAATTAACTCCTGCACCTGCGGAGGAGTTCAACCTCTTCTTGCTTACACCCACATGGAATATGTTATGAGTTTCTTGATGGGTCTTGGAAATTTTTTTTCGCAAATATGTGGTCAAATCTTGCTTATGGATCATTTGCCTCCCATAAACAAAGTATTTTCCCTGGTACTTCAGGAAGAAAAGCAATGTGAGCTTGGTTTTTTATCTCCTGCAGATTCTTCCCCTGCTTTTTCAGTTCAGCATACCGCCAGACAATCGTTTGATAATAAAACCAAGACAATCAAAAAGGACCGCCCACTTTGTGCTCATTGCGGATTGCTTGGTCATTTCAAAGATCGGTGCTACAAACTACATGGATACCCTCCTGGATACAAAAAAAATCGTCCACCTAATTCTACAACTCACGTTAATCAAGTTTCTGCCCTTGATTCTCGATCATCAACAGATCTGGCATGGATTTTACAACCCAACAATATCAACAACTTCTTTCGCTGCTTCAAACTCATATCTCCAATGCAGCTCAACCGCCAGCTAATGCCACCACTGCTGCCTCTACTTCTGGTTTAGCTTTCAACACTTGTTTGTCGGTTTCTTTTATCCATCCTTCTTCATGGATCTTAGATTCGGGAGACAGTGCTCACATTTCTCATGATCTTCATTGTTTTTTTTCACACCAATTTGTCACAAATCGTTTCATTACTCTCCCTAATCAATCTATTGTTGCGGTTACAGCCATTGGGACTGTTCAATTAACAAAAAATTGGTTTCGTCAGGATGTGTTCTATGTTCCAGATTTTCGTTTTAATCTCATATATGTTAGTGCACTCTTACAAAACACTAACAATTGTATAGTTATCTATCCTAATCAATTCATTATTCAGGAGATCAACCATTCCAAGATGATTGGCAAGGGTGATCTAAAGGCTGGATTGTATGTCTTCACCACCTCTCCTTCGACATCAACAGAGTCAGACACGCCATTTGTCGACAATACCTTTATCAATTCAGTTTCCAATAATTGCAATGTAGCCTTGTGGCATTCTCGGTTTGGTCATTTGTCAGATAAAGTGTTGAAACTTCTAAGTAATAAGATTCCTTTTACTTTTTCTGCTTCTTATTCGTCTAATGCTTGTGATATTTGTCCCTTCGCAGAATTTAGATGATTACCATTTATTTTTCACCATAACTTTGCTAATAAACCATTTGATCTACTGCACTGTGATATATGGGGGCCCCATTCTCAACCCACCTATGCAGGACATCATTTTTTTCTCACTCTTGTTGATGACTGCACTAGGTAGACCTGGACATATCTATTAAATCATAAATCTGATGCAACATCTGCCATTGTAAAAATATTTCAGATGATTAAAACTCAATTTGGAAAATATATCAAATGCTTACGTTCTGACAACGCTAAAGAACTAGCTTTGCCTGAATTCCTTTCTCAAATAGGAACTCTCCATCAATTCTCATGTGTGTTGAAAGACCTCAGCAAAACTCGGTTGTTGAACGAAAACATCAGCATTTACTCAACACGGCATGGGCTTTGTTTTTTCAATCTAGAGTTCCTATTTTTTGGGGGAGATTGTATTAGCACCTCAACATACCTCATTAATCGCTTACCTAGCCATGTTTTACTTGGCAAATCTCCTTTTCAACTCCTATACAACTCTGAACCAGATTATCCCGCCCTCAAGGTGTTTGGATGCCTAGTATTTGCTGCTACCCTTCATTCACATCGCAAGAAATTCCAACCACGAGCAGTTCCTGCTGTTTTTGTTGGTTATCATGCAGGTTATAAAGGCTACAAATTATACAACCTTCACACCAAATCCTTTTTTATTTCCCGGGATGTGATATTTCACGAAAATTCATTTCTGTTTCATGCTACCATTCCTCACTTGGTTGATTCATTCCCTGATTTAGTCTTGCCTATCCCTCAAAGTGACATACCTATTCTTGCTCCTTCATCGACCAGCAGTAGTTCTACCTTGGCTCCTCCATCATCCGATTTGCATGCATCCTCTGCCATCTCTACCCGTAAATCCAACAGAAATTCCAAACGACCTGCATATCTTCAAGGTTATGCTTGCTCCATTTATCTCATTCAAAATTATACCACTTATGATAAACTTTGCTCTCCATACAAGGATTTTGTTCTTCGGGTTTCAACCATTTTTGAACCTCATTATTAGCATCAAGTTGTTGGTCTTTCTGAATGGCGTCGAGCTATGGATGAGGAGCTTCAATCCATGGAATCAAATCACACATGGTCTCTAGTTTCCTTACCTCCAAACCAACGTTGTGTTGGGAATCATTGGTTGTACAGAGTCAAATACAAAGCAGATGGAACAGTTGATAGGTATAAAGCACGGTTGGTCGCAAAAGGTTATACGTAGCAAGCTGTAATTGATTTTTCTGAGACTTTCTCTCATGTTGCTAAGCTCACCTCTGTTCGCATTCTCCTCGTTGTTGCAGTAGCGAAACAGTGGAATTTTTTACAGCTAGACATTAACAATGCCTTTTTGAATGGCGATTTAGCTGAATATATATATATACACCTTCCTTTAGGCCATCCTCGACATGGACAACAGTTAGTCTGCAAACTGCACAAATCAATTTACGGTTTGCGACAGGCATCCAGGCAATGGTTCACCAAATTCTCCTCCACTTTGATTCACCATGGTTTTACTCAATCCAAAAGCGACTACTCGTTATTTACCATGGGTGTTGGTTGTTCTCTGGTCGTGCTCCTAGTTTATGTCGATGACATAATACTCACTGGCCCAACTTTCAGAAACTTCAAAATGTACAAATTATATTGCAAAAATTGTTCAAATTAAAAGTTCATGGTGATTTGAAATATTTTTCCTTGGCCTGGAAATTGCTAAATCCAGCAATGGCATATCTTTCTCCCAACAGAAATATACTCTTAGTTTACTCGAAGACACTGCATATCACAATGTTAAGCCCATGTCTCTTCCTATGGACCCCAACATCAAATTACAGGCTACATATGGTGACCTTCTCCCTGATGCAGCCCTGTATCGCAGACTACTTGGCCGGCTCATGTACCTCACCGTCTCTCGGCCTGATATTTGTTATCCTGTTAACAAATTAAGTCAATTCATCGCAGTTCCGCGCACTTCTAATCTTCATGCCGTTCATCACATCCTTCAATATCTCAAAGGAACTCCTGGCCAGGGTTTGTTTTTTCCAGTAAATACTCCTATTCGGCTCACTGCCTTTGTAGATGCGGATTGGGGAAGTTGTTTAGACACTCGTCGATCCACCACCGGATTTTGTGTTTTCCTTGATGACTCTCTCATTTCCTGGAAATCAAAGAAGCAGCCCACTGTCTCTAAATCTTCAACAAAAGCTGAGTATCGGGCCTTGGCTTCAGTGGCCAGTGAGATAGTCTGGATTCAACAGCTTCTTCAACATTTTGAAGTTTTGGTTTCTACCACTATGATATTCTGTGATAACCAGTCTGTCATTCACTTAGCTACCAATCCCACATTTCATGAACGCTCTAAACATATTGACATCGATTGTCATTTCATTCGAGAGCTCATCGACTCTGGCATGCTGAAATTAGTTCATGTGAAGACTCAGCATCAGTTGGCAGACTTACTTACCAAACCACTTCCCCTTACTAAATTTCATTTTCTATTAGACAAGATGGGGATTTTGAACATATACTCCCCATCTTGAGGGGGGGTTTTACAGCTCAGCATTTGTTTTATATTTGTTCTTTAGTTTATTTATAGTAATAGCCTACCCAAATTGGCTATATATAGTTGTAACAGTGCTTTGTAAATAACATTGAATTGAAAAGTTTTATAAAATTTTTCTTGTTCCTCGCCATTCTTGATAGTAGCCGTGCACAAAAAAACCGATCCTAACATGTCCGATTGGGACCGGCCCGGTTAGGACAGGCTCGGGACCGGTCCCAAGGGGGCCAAGGGGTCTCCCTTTTTTCATCAAAGACCGGTCCCGGACCGGACCGGTAAAAGACCGGTCCCGGACCGGACCGGTAAAAGACCGGTCCCGGACCGGACCGGTAAAAGACCGGTCCCGGACCGGACCGGTAAAAGACCGGTCCCGGACCGGACCGGACCGGTAAAAGACCGGTCCCGGACCGGACCGGACCGGTAAAAGACCGGTCCCGGACCGGACCGGTAAAAGACCGGTCCCGGACCGGACCGGACCGGTAAAAGACCGGTCCCGGACCGGACCGGTAAAAGACCGGTCTCGGACCGGACAGGTAAAAGACCGGACCGGTAAAAGACCGGTCCCGGACCGGACCGGCAAAAGACCGGGACCGCACCGGACCGGCAAAAGACCAGGACCGCACCGGACCGCCAAAAGACCGGGACCGCACCAGACCGGCAAAAGACCGGGACCGCACCGGACCGGCAAAAGACCGGGACCCGCACCGGACCGGCAAAAGACCGGGACCGCACCGGACCGGCAAAAGTCCGGGACCGCACCGGACCGGCAAAAGACCGGGACCGCACCGGACCGGCAAAAGACCGGGACCGCACCGGACCGGCAAAAGACCGGGACCGCACCGGACCGGCAAAAGACCGGGACCGCACCGGACCGGCAAAAGACCGGGACCGCACCGGACCGGCAAAAGACCGGGACCGGACCGGACCGGCAAAAGACCGGGACCGGACCGGACCGGCAAAAGACCCGGGACCGGACCGGACCGGCAAAAGACCCGGGACCGGACCGGACCGATAAAAGACCTGAAACCGGACCGGGATCGGTCTTTTACCGGTCCCGGTCCGGGACTGATGTTTTGTCAAAGATCGGTTCCATACAAATGACTCTTTAAAGAGCCGTTTGGTAAGTGGCAGGCTGCCACTTAATAATATTATTAAATTTTTGTTTTTAAATTAAAGTGCGCGGCCGGGAGAAAAGCGCGCGGACGGTCAAAAATGTGCGCGCCCGGGAGAAACGCGTACTTTGGCAAAAAAAATGCACGTCCTAGCGAAAAACGCGTGTCAGGGCGAAAAAAGAGCTCCCGGGCGAAAAATGCCTGCCCGTGCAGAAAATGCTGTCCGGGAGGAATATGCGCGCCCGGGCGGAATACGCGAGCCCCGACGAAATACGAGCGCCCCGGCAAAAAATGAGCATTGTGGCAAAAAACGACGGGGCGAAAAAACAGGTGCCATGGTTAAAACGCGTGCCTAGGCGAAAAAAATGCTCCCAGGGCGAAAAATGCACGTCCAGGCAAAAAACTGCAAGCTAAGGCACAAATCATGTACGAGTGAAAAAATGTGCGCAATGGCAAAAAGATGCACACCAGGGTGAAAAAATCGCACACAAACGAAAAACGTGCGCCCGGACAGAATACGCGTGTCTGGGCAAAAAATCACGCACCTAGGTGAAAAATAAGCGTTGTGGCGAAAATTGCGCGCACGTACGAAAAACGCTCGCCCGTGCGAAAAATGCTCGACCGGACGAAAATATGCGCCCCGGGAGAAAAATGTGAGCCCGAGCGAAAAATGCGCCCACTGGCAAAAATGCACGTCCCAGAGAAAAACGCGAGCACGGGAAAAAAAAAGCGCGCTCTAGCGAAAAAAGCGTGCCAGACGAAGAAATGTGCGCCCGTACGAAAAACACTCGCCCGTGCGAAAAATGCTCGACCGGGCGAATTACGCGCCCTGGTGAAAATTGTCCGCCGGGACGAAAAAATGTGCACCCTGGAGAAAAATGCGCGCCAGTTTGAACAAAACGCGCCCGAGCAAAAAATGCGTGCAAGGGCGAAAAAGGCACGCACTGGCAAAAAGACGCGCCCGAATGAAATATGCTCGTCTGTGTGAAGAATTATCGCACAGGTGAAAAAACGCTCCCCCGGGCAAAAAAAAACACTCTCAGGCGCTAAACGCTTCTCGGCCGGAATTATCCAATTCTTATGTAGATTGGAAAGAATTGCTTTAGTTCATTAAAATTCCAATTCCAAAGTTTAAGCGCGAAACAAACGACAAAATTGGAATTGGACCTTCAATTCCAATTTGAGGAGCTCAATTTCGTCCAAACGAACGGACCACAAATGAAATTGAGTTGCGTATAGCCAATTTTCCACCATAATGTGGGTGCAAATAGCCACACTCCACCCACTATGGGAGTGCCCTTAGTGGGAGGAGAGGAAACCACCCACCACCTGAATGACAGAGCCACGCCCGCGCGCGAGGATCTCCCCCACGCGTGTCGGCCGCGCCGGTCGCGCGACCAACACCATGCCGGCCACGGCCAATGTCGCACGACCGCACTTGAGCGGACCGTGCGGGGATCTCTCTGTGCGCGTCGGTCGCGTGGCCACCTCCATGTCGGCCGTGTGGCCACCGCCGCCCAACCGCAAATGCGCGGCCCGAGATCGGGGACCTCTCCCGCAAGCGGCGGCCATGCGTCCATTGTCGTGTCGGTTGTGCGGCCACCACCATACAGCCATGCTCATGCATGGGGTCTCTCCCCCACGCGCGCGCAAGGGGTCCATCCCAAGAGCTTGGGCGCGCGAGCCCTCGTGTGCGCCTCGTTCTTCCTTTTCTTTTTAACTGCTACAGGATCTCACGGCGCTCGACGCCATGACCGTTGGTCCTCTGCCCGAAGTGCCCAGGAGCAAAGATGTCATATTTGCAAAAAGGGCAATTTGAGTGCCCCCAATCGAGAATTCCTATTCGCCCGCCCGGTGGTTATAATGGTTCAATACCAATACGCCCCTCTCAAAGGCTATAAAAGGAACCATGAGCCCTCATTTGAGAGGATCTTGTCTTCGGCACCAGAGAGAGCTCCTTGTCTTCCTTCGAAGATTTTCCAGAGTTTTCTTTCGGCGCTTGAAGATTCCTTCACAGCCTCAAAAACCTCCTTCGCTCCTCGAAGGTCTCCTTCAACTCCGTCCTTCGAGTCCAAAACCCATGTGGCTGCATTCGTCATTCCAAAATCTTCGGTACGCGCTTCTCTGCGCTACGCCCCAACAACTTTGGCATCCCTTGAAATTTCATTGTAACGAGTGGTGGTCTGTCACCCTCAAGAAATCTACTACTTGTAATACTCCAAAGAATAGTGAAAAACTTGGTCAGCATCGATCTGGTCCCTGTGGTTTTTTCCTCTTCCGGGTTTTTCCACGTCAGAATCCTTCTTGTCATTTGTTGGTTCAATCTGTGACTGTTTGCGCGCTCGGCTCACTCTCGAGCTGAGACGGTTCAATTCGAACGATCCATAAGAGCGTCGAGCGACACGCAACAGTTTGGCGTCGTCTGTGGGAAAGTGTTCACAAGATCTTTGAAGGTTCTCTGAAGATAGTACTTGTCTTACGGGAGTACTCGTGATTAACAACAATAACAAGGAAGGACGCCCATACTACTACGGGGTCAATCCCTGGGGGCAAGCTGATACAGCTACCTCTCATTCGCTCATTAATGTACCTGTCGTGGAAGAGGTTATGATTGTACCTATAACTGCACTAGAAGGGCGCATGCGCCATATGGAAGAGTGAAAAGCAGAGATGCTCGCCCTCCTGAGAAACATGGGAGCTCCTCGAGCTCCCAATCCAGCCCCTGAAAGGACGTAACCTACCCCTCCAACTCCGAATAATGCTACGACTGAGCATGCCGCTCGCGAGCATGAAGGCACTGAAGAAAAGTTCTCAGACGCAACCAACTCAACGCACCCATTCCGGACGGCCAGAGAACCCGAGGCTAATCACCATCATCACCACCCGAGAGCAGCAGGCTTCGGGCATGCTATTGGAAGGCTCACTCGCGAAGAAATCTGCGACGTGATCGCAGAAGAATACAGACAAGTCTGGCGATGGGCCACTTTCTCCTGCATCCCTCTACACCACGGCTCTCTATTGACGCCCCAAATTCTAGCGCATCCAATCCTACATGGCTTCGAGCTCCCAAACATGGAGACGTTCGACGGGACCGATGATCCACTAGAGCATATCAATCGCTTCACCACCATCATGAGGATCTACAACGCTCCAGATCAGCTGATATGACATGTGTTCACGGCAACACTGACGGGACAAGCGCGCACCTGGTTTCATTCTCTGAGAGGAGATATCGATAGTTTTGCGGAACTAACTTTCACATGCCAGTTCATCGTCAACCGCAGAATCTTCTGAGACCTCTCTCTCTCTCCTTTCAGGGATCTGCCAGAACGAGGGAGAGACCCTCAAGGACTTTTTCCACCACTTCACTGCTAAGGCGTGACAAATCTCAGGAGTCGAACACAAACTTCTACGTGGTGTTTTCCTAGGAGGGCTCCTCCCAAGCGGCTTATGTTCGGCACTGATGAGGCAAACAGTGCCAAGTTATCCCAACCTTGTGCATCGGGTCGAAGCCCAGATAGTCGTTGATGAAGCCATCGAGGCGCACCGACAACAGTTCAAAGGAAATCAGAAGAGAAAGATGGAGCATGAGCAGACCCCTAGAAGGAAGGAGGAGCGTTGTAATGACGAGCGTCGTCGAGACCCCGGAGAGATCAGGGTCCCCGACCGCCTCCAGTTTACACTCCTCTAAACACATCCCGAACCAATGTGATCTACGTCATCCAAAAAAATCTGGTGTTCCAAAGGCCAAGAGCACTCCCACCGAACAACAGAGGTGACCAGTCGAAGTATTGTGAGTTCCATCGTGAAACCGGGCACAACACTAAAGAATGCTCCAAGCTGAAGGAGGAGATCAATCGCCTTATTCGACAAGGGCTACTTGGAAAATTCTTGCAAGGCCAAGTGCCTAATCAACTAGCTACGCCCAGGCAGGCAAGAGACCAGCCTCCTGCACCACATGGAGCGACTGGAGGCAGGCCTATGGTGGGTGAAGTCGAGACTATCGCCAGATCTCCCGTTCTTGCCGCCCAGATTCTCTCAAACACCAGACCCACGAGGGGTCATGAAGATAAGAAACCCCGACAGGATACCACTATCGCCTTCAGGGACGAGGAAATGTTCCACAAAGATTACAAAAATGCCTCTCACCCTGGTTAAATGGTGCGATGGTAATAAAATTGCGGGAAAATAAAGATACAGTTCAAAAGAAGATACATGTAGTCGAGACACACCTGCATCGTAAGATACACGTAGTTCGAGACACATGTCGTCACCAACATCATAGGGCCATAACACGCTCAATGTTTCGCGTACGCAACATGTTACACCAACTCTACAACTGTTTGTCTTAATTCGTTAGAAATCATGTTAACTTGATCATTTTTTCCGCAAAGTCCCTTGAACTTTGTATTAGTTGTGTTGGTGGCCGTGCAATATTCTTTTCATTAGCAGTCAAAATGCAATATATGTACGGAATGGTAGAGAAGAATGTTGTTCAAATTCATGTACAATTAATTACCAAAACAAAATAAGGCTTTTGTATACACATTTTAATGAAAATTCCAACATTTGGCTTTCCCTGCAAACCTAAGGCAGGATTTGGAACTGCTGCTTAGAATTACAACCAGACTTCCATTCTCCTTCCTTCAGCGCTCATATTAAAAAAAAATAGTTTTGTCGGCCTCAGTTCGCAGCACCGAGGGCTATGAATTGCCACCGCTTTTCGCTCTCCACAAACTACTGACAAGAAGAAGGTGATCGCCGTCCCGAATAATGTGCACATCGTCGACTTCAGCCCCGTCCTTCATCACAATCTTGGCCGGTTGGAAGCCAAATTTTTTATTCCCGACAGAAAAGAGCTCCTCCATGGTTTTCGGGAGCAGCACGATCTTGCTGCCAGAATCCCGCTTTTCCGGGCAGCTGACAGTTATCCTCGAGGGAGCATTGTGATGATGGCGACCAAAGTGGTGCCTCTCGATTTGGTGGTGATGATGACCGGGATGGCATGATCCAAATGCAGACCTCAGATCGGTAGATTTGGATGACAGCAGCGGGCTACCGCCCCTATCCGCGTGAGCAGCCGACATGATGCCAAAGAGCGAGTTGCTGAAATTGCTCGAATACAACCTCCGAGGGCTTTCCTTGGGCGTGGCCTCGCCGGACGGAGGCATGCCTTTCGGCGAATCTCGTACCATCGCCGGCTCGCTCCTGAATCGTCCAAGAAACCGCGACGAGGATTTGGGCTCGGCAGAGGGGCAGTGTTCCTTCTGAGGACCTGGAGAGCTCTCATTTGTGTCGGTCTTCTTCATCCGAAAGAGCGAGATTATCTCTTCATGGCCTTGTTGCTCAGCTAATCCCCAGGGGCTCCAGCCGTGAATGTCCTGCTTGTCGATGTCGGCTCCTTGCTCGAGTAAGAAGTTGACTATCTCCAAGTTTCCTTCGCAAACCGCGAGGTGTAAAGCCGTGTTTCCGTCGCTCCTCGGCAGAGCGACGTCGCAGCCGTAATTGACGATGTCTTTAAGGAGCTCGATGCTGTTCTGCTCGGCAGCGGTACATGCGTATTGAGCCATGTCGCCTTTAGAGAGGTCGGCGCCATTTTCTATCAGCAGCCTGATTACAGGTTCATGCCTCCCCAGAATGGCTTCCCATAAAGGAACACTTCCTAATGAATCTGAACATGTTATTAGAACACAGAAGGGTGAGTAGCTTTATCCAAAGAGCTGCAGTTAGTTGTATGATTATATACTAAGGAAATGTGGTTTACTATGAAAACAGCTGGCTGTTTTTTCTGTTAATGATGAAAATTTGCTGAATGTAAGTTAAAGTTGCTACAAAACAAAGTGGAAACATTTTTTTCTTGAGCTTTACATTTCAACGATGAATGCTAAGTAACAAGCATAAGAAACATGATGGTCTTTGCAGAGCTCTAAGGCTCCGTTTGGCGTGGCTTGGCGTGGCGTTTTTGCTTCAGTGAGTTTGGACAAAAACGGCACCGTCACCGGATGCATAAAAGTGGATGAAGCTTCACGGACGACGATTCATAACCACCGCGTTCACGGCCGCCACCACCGCGCCAAACAGAACCTACCGTCTCACTATCATAATTAGTAATCTAAGTTTGAGGTATTTCATCAATGCTGGCGTTAGTAACTATCCACTATCCAGGCACCCGAGAGCATAGTTTAGTCCCATGCAGGATAAGTAAAAGTATGTGGGTGTAGATATGTTATGTGGTTGGCTCCCACTCGTGGCTTAAGCACTTGAGTTGAGTATGAGTTTGATTACTAGTGTATCTCAGACAACTCCCGTCCCCACTTGGTTTCCGCCCGCTAACATGTATTAGAGCCGATGGTTTTAATGGAATCAGGAATGTTCATGCGCTTCATGGCTCACATTCGTCTTGGATGCTTCCACTATGGTTGAGTGCGGTACAAGAGGAGGTTAAATGTCATGATGGCCCTACGTGATTGAGTGCGCCTCAATTTCTTCTTCGTTCTCTGCCCTCTAAGAAGTGGTATTATTGCTGATGGTCCTATCGGGAACAAGTATACTCATGTCGTATGTGACTTTCATGGTTCTTCGCTACTGTCACCATGATTGAGCATGGTTCGAGAGTAGATTAACTG
This sequence comes from Dactylorhiza incarnata, assembly GCA_033032865.1. Classification (NCBI taxonomy): domain Eukaryota; kingdom Viridiplantae; phylum Streptophyta; class Magnoliopsida; order Asparagales; family Orchidaceae; genus Dactylorhiza; species Dactylorhiza incarnata. The sequence goes on along the minus strand of JAWHQI010000023.1, from coordinate 13,096,531 downwards.
GTCATGACAGCTCCATATGATTGAGAGTGCTGTTCGTTCATTGATAGTGATAGCCGATGTGGAGAGCTCTTATACGGGAGGAGATTGTTAAGGAGGGCAAGAGCATGGTTAAATCACACAATCAAATAGGTGAAATATACAATGGTGTAGAAATACCATGTCTAGTGCCCGGTCAGACCCTGGCACCCAGCTTGCCTATTGCCCGGTCAGGCCTCTGGGCATCCAGCTGTAGACGTAGCCGCACCCAGCTTTATTGCTTAATGATGGACGCCCATCAATCAACAAAGTTGGGTATTAAATGCAACGTATTGGGCCTAATACGGGCTCGGGCCAGCGCTGGCCTGACCCAGCAAAACAGTAAAACAGACCCGGACAGGCCGCCCTTTGTGTCAGGACTGGCAGAATTTATGTGCACCCCTAGTACTAAGGCTATGTACATCAACTCCACACCCCCAATATCTGTAAGCCTTTACATCATTAAATGCATTTATTTTGCACTAGCTTACAAGCAAGTTCCATTTAATTTGCACTTATTTTGCACTAGCTTAAGTACATCAATTTTGCATTTATTTTGCACTAGCTTAAGTGCATCAATTTTGCGCAAGTTCCATTTAATCTTCATAAGATATCCATGAGCATGCGCATATCTTCTAATCTTTCACATTGCATATAATTGCAAAGCATATGCAGCTCAGAAACCATTAGACCTTAACTTCAGCAGCCATTACGGCACATGGATGTCAAAATTGGAAATCATGTAAGAAATCAACAACTCTTTATCAATCTGTTGGAGCTTAGTGGTAAATTTTTAGTATTTAGACAGTTTTTCCTTCTAAGATGAAAGCTACTCATGGAAGCTGCTACAATAGCAGAAATGTCTCAGGCCCGTTTATAGGTTGGTTTATTAGGCGGGATCCGACGGAAGGAGGCAGGGATTGATGTCCTTGGCGTTTTACCCTTGATCCTCTGTGACGGTCTATGATGGGATCGGCGATTGAAGCCTTTCCGCGGCATCCGAAGCGAGGCGTCAAAGGAAAGTGGTGGTGGAGCAAAGAGGATGCCTTGCACGAGGACGAAGAGTTTTGAAGCGCTCATGGGAGAATGGATGTGATGTATCTACGCGCCCACCCAATGTATAAATACAATTATTGCAATGCTCTCGAGAATAAATAAAATAATAAAAGAGAAAAGTCAAAATAAGAACGAAATAACGAGATAAATGTGATGTATCTACACGCCCACCCATCATGATATCTCTTAAGATATATGCGTTTGTGACATCATTTCCCTCCTTCAAATCGAGATTGTCCTCAAGCTCGCAGTCAAGGTACGACATCTTGACGTCATCATGTGGCTCCTGTCAGAGCATGAGAGAGAGATCTGGCTCGTCCTCCCTCCATGGTTTGACATCCTCGTCATCCTCCAGCTCTAGCCACCTTCGACGGAGTCAGAAAAAGGGGGTGGGGTTGCAACTGGGCTCCACCTTCTCCATGACGACGTTCATGTTGGTCTGGGAGCTGGTGTCGGGGAGTAAGTACTAAATAGCGACGTCGTATGTCCAACTGAAGGCAGCAATCACAGGTCCGTGTCAAACTCATAGAGTCATAGTAGCAATGAGGTCAAGAAGACCCTCAGATTCTGTCTAGACAAAAGCACTTCTGCAGCCCCGGGGTGAAAATGACGACCTATTACTCAGGTAGGATGTTCTGCAAGTCCAACGGGGAAGGGTCCGGAACTTCTCCAGGGAATCATCATTAGCCCTCGTATGCTTGAGGGAAATCAAATATCTTAGGGATTGACATGCATTGTTGGCCTGAAGCGCATGTGAAAATACAGTTTGAAGCCTCCCCATGTTATGTGGGGCTTCTCCATGTAAATGCGCAAGAACCACATATGGGTTGCTCCTATCAAGTAATATGAGGCCAATGAGACTTCATGGTTGGTGTTCTCTGGTTGGAGAAGAACTGTTCACACCGTGCTTGCCACACCAACAGGTCACTCTTGTCATTATATGTCGGAAACTCAAGCTTTAGTAGCGTGGGAGGGCTTTGTTCTCGTAATGTCCTCCGTGAAATCCATCCCTGGGACCGTTAGCGAGCAAGGCTCCATGGTAACAACTCCCGTCACCATCGCGTCGGAAGTTGATGCTACCACGCCGAGGGAACGAGGCTCTCTCCATACAGGCCGAGAGGTCGGCCAAGGATGCTTGTTGCCGGCTTTCGAAAGTGGTGAGTTGATCCATTATCAATTGCATTCTTTCAGACATCGCCTCCAAGGGGTCGTTGGATCCCGTCATGATTGGCTCTGATACCAAATTGTTGCAGGATAGTGCATATGATCAAGTTACTGGGTGAGATGCAAAGGAGGAAGGAAACGTGGATTGATGTATGTGGTGTTTCCCCTTGATCCTCTGTGGTGACTTATGATGGGGTCAGCGAAGCCTTTCACGGTGTCTGAAGAGGGGCGTGTGGGAACATCGGTTACGCATCTCTTGGTTTGAGAATAACAAATCATAATCTGTATTTGATCTACCTTTGCTTGTTTATAGTGTGCATGTCTTACAGGTAAAATAGAGACAAGTACATTGAAGCATGCTCGGGACGTCTACTGACAGATATGGAAAGAAATGCTCACTACCGCGCGGAGATAGTAGTTATCGCGGGCGGTAACCCTTGTTATAGAACGACCAACTGTCAAGGAGCATTTCAAGTGGACGTGGCGAGAGCAAGGAGCTGATTATGTAAAGCGTTACCGCGCAACAATAACGTTATCGCCCGACAATAACCTTTAGGCAACTCCGACAATCAAATGATGATTGACAGCCAAATGGAGCACGTAATGTAATTTTGGGCGCGAGGATTTATCATGCTACCGTGTGGTGATAGCCTTATCGCGACGCGATAAAAATTGCTTAAGATAACATCCCAGACTTCTAAATTAAGAGGATTGGAGCGGGAAATTGAATTATAAGGCTACCGCCCGGCAATAGCTCATAGAGTTTTATTTAAACAATATTTCGCTCCATCTCTTTAGACGCGTACACGAAAATTTTGAGAGAGACTTCGTCCCAGAGTTCCAGAGCAGAACCAAGACTCCCATACGACGATTGCAAGAGACTTCTAAGGCGAGGAACATTAACGTTCATTCGAGACAATGTGCGAGCACATCTACGACGACTATCTCAAGCGTTCCTTTGCATCGTCTTAAGCAAGGTTTTAAGAACCGGACTGGAGATCGAACCGGTGAGACCAAAGGTTCAAGGTTCGACCGGTCGGACCGGGGTTGAACCGTAATATTATAATAAATAATAAAAACATATAAAAATTATGTATAACTATATAATAATACTAAGTTGTATAATTTTATACATATGTTTATAGTTTTATAGTTATATATATTTAATTTTATACATATAATTACAATATAAATTATACCCACAAATAAATATAATAAAATATAATATGTTATATATATTATACATATATTTATATAATTATTTTTTATAAATATACAAAAGTCGTGTATAAGTAAAAACTATTTGACTTAATATCATAAATGGTTTCATGGCTGGTTGGTTTGAGCTCTTCCTCTTATCTTGGAGGTCCCAGGTTCGAAACCTGGCAGCCCCAACATTTTAAAAACTTAAACTTTAAACTGTTTCTCCAACCGGGCGGGTTTCCAAAACCCGCTCCGGTTCGCCGGTCCGCGGTCCGCCCGTCCGGTTCCGCGGTTCCCAGGCGGTCCGCAGACCAAGCAGGCTGATAACCTGGACCGGACCGCCTGGGCGTCCGGTCGGCGGTTCGACCGGTCGGACCGCCCGGTCCGGTCCGGTTTTCAAAAGCTTGGTCTTAAGAAGTTCTTTAGGGAGTTCTAATTTCAGAAATATTTTTTTATTCTCTCTTTGTATTTTCTCTTTTGTTTGGTTATTCTTTTCGTACGTTGAGGAATTTCTCTCTTGTGTTGGGCGACTAGATCTGTGTTGAGGCTTAGGGGATAATTTGCCTCGTGTGTGAGGAAATTGGGCTGAGGTTTAGGTCTAGAGGGCTTGAGGCCTATCTAGGGATAGATAGACTAAGGCCAACCGGTTCAAGGGGTAAGTCGGTATAGAAAACCAACAGAGTATTATTCATCGCATTGATCTTCAGTGACATGAATATCTAAGTTTTGTAACCATCCTTAATTATATTTTAAACTTGTTTTTCTACTGATCTTCAAAACTCTTTATCACTAAAATTATTATTTCAATAATCTGAATTTTTATTATGCATAAAGAAATTTTATAAAAGTCATTAATCCCTTATTCACCCCCCCCCCCCCCCCCCCTTAATGACACTTCGCGATCCAACAAGTGGTATCAGAACAAGGTTACTCTAAAAATGTTTAATAAACTGTAGTAATGACGCATTAGGATCTCACATCACATAGAGGGGAGAAATCTTTTAATGATGAAAGATTTTTAACACCGCCATTATTTACTGGAATAAATTATGAAGCATAGAAAGTATTAATAAAATTTTTTTAATAACTTTAAGCCTAGATGTTTGGAATATCACTATAACTAAACATTCATGTGAATTGAACACAAGCGAGTGTCTCTTGAATGTTAAAGTGATGAATAGTTTGTATTGTGCATTATCAAAAGATATTTTTAAACTTATTCATTCTTTCTCTACTGCATATAAAATTTGGAGATTTCTTAAGAAAATTTACAGCCTTCCCTCTGCAGATTTCGAACAAATACAAGATGCTAAGCCGAATCAGATTTGTATGAATTCCCATCCAAGCAAAAAGATACAAGATGGATCATACTCAGATGATTATCTGTCAAGTGCATAGCCAAAGTGAAAGCGACGGTACAAAATCATGCTCAAGATAAGAATTTTCTCCTGAATGCATTGTAAGCTCCTTAAATCGCTCTCAAGAATGCCTTGATTCTATGTCTATTGTGTTAGAAGAAGCACATGCAAAATTTGACACACTAGAAAAATAAAATGAAAAATTACATGTAGAATTTTCTTTTCTAAAAAATAAATGTTCTAAGTGTGATGTTCTTAGTAATGAAATAAAAGAAGTAGATGCAACTTTTAAAAATTTAAGATCTGATTATGAAGAACACATAAAATCGAAGATTCCACATTAAAGAACAGTCCATTTGCGTACAATAAAGCAAGATATAGCTTTACAATACAAAAAACAACGAGTTCGAACTTAAGATCAAATCTCTCACAAAATTAATAAACATGAATTCTAATATACTTAAGCCACAATCACTCATTACATCTAATAAAGCGTGGGATAGGAAGAATTCAATCATAAATAAAATAAAAAGCCGATCACATATATCCCACAAAATTATCATTATCCATAGTACTCTACAAGGAGAAAAAAAAATGAAAATTGGAAAAATAAAAATTATGTTAAACTGCGATATGAGGGGAGATCCAAAATTCAATTTAATCATACAACTTCACTCATGCAACCGCAACATCACCAACTTGGAATAGATCACCTCATCATATTTGGGTACACAAAGGGACCGTTACCTTAAGTCCAGTTTGGCTACCCAAATCACCAATTCAATAGCGATCTTGGGAGAACATGAAGTAGACACAAAAACTGAATGCACAACTGCGCAATCTACTTCATGTAAACTTTTTTTTATTTTTTTGTTTATTTCATATAATGCATTTGGTAACAATAAGCATTCATGCATAAAAACTAATTCTCACACACATATTCAACCAACCAACTCAGATGAAATGCTTTAACAGTAAAAGAGTAATTAATTAACTAGAGTTGTTAAAGAGTGTAAGATCTATGTTGCACCGACACCGACACGTGACACGCGACACGACACGACACGACACGCGACTCGTCCATTCTCCTAAACTACTAATATTCGACACGTTCGGACACGTTTGTTAAATTCATATTTTTTTAATTATAGAAATTGTAAAATACTAATAAATAGACAAGAAATGAACAAAAAACATATAAAATTGTCATTTTCATACTTACATATTATATATCATCTAAAAAGATAACTGATTCGATGAAGACGAAGATGCAGCTGCAGTCGAGAACCTATTTCACGGGATGAAAATGAATAGCCGCAGTCGAGAGCGTCTCACGGGATAAAAATGAATAGCCGCGATTAACCTATTTCACGGGACTCGCGTGTCCAATTTAGCGGGACACACGAGTCCCGATAAATTACGTGTCCGACTACTCCGACACGCGTGTCCGAGCGTGTCGGCGTGTCGGACGCGTGTCGGAGTGTCGGACACCGACACTCTGGCCATTTCAGAGTGTCGGTGCTTCGTAGTGTAAGATAAATAGAGTTCAAGCAAGCTCAGGAAAGTAACTCTCTAGAAGTTACCACCGGCGGTAACTTGTTAGCGCAGCGTGTTAACTCCCAGAACAAGAAACACCAACTTAAGATGTTCTTATATCACCGCGTGATAATGCTATCGCCGGCGATAGCTGCTGATTTTGCTTTTTTCGTCGCATTTTTGATGTCATGGGATATCTTATTACTGACTTGCACGTAAAAGTTTTCTGTCTGCAACAAAATTATTATGTTTTTTCATCACTATGGTTTTTTTTTCTTTCTAAAATTCAAAACAAAAACAAAATTTTACTGAACATTTCCTTAATACAAAAATATGTTCCTTTTGTTGTTTTGTGTTTTTAGCTAATGTCTTTACATTTTATTTGGAAAATAAATAAATATATAAAAACTGCATTTAAGCTACAATGAAAATGTCTAGCATGAGTGATGCAGGGCAAGTATCACACTTGTCTGCCACCCTGGAGTCCCACCAAAGGGCCCACCCAGGAGTCCACCTGGGCGGCTTTCATCAGGGCTGCAGCCCGTACAACCCAACCCTTCTCCGCCATGGAGTCACCACCATGCGGCGGGTTGTTGAGGCTCGGGATCAAACACCCGACCTCCTAGATAAGAGGCTTTCACTAACGCTCTCATCACCAACTGAGCTCAGATATATGATTTGTTACTTTAATCTTCATTGAACATTATTTTAGTTATTAATGCTAAGCAACCGTATCTAAGATATACTGTGAAAACATATATAGGAATTTGTTATGAATACGGAAGGAAGAGAGCGAGATAGAGAGGGTTCTAGAGAAGAAGGAGAGATTAGGGTTAAGGTTGAGAGAGAGGATGGAAGAATACCTGAATAATATTGAACATGCCCATCCAAGAGAGTCCCGGGGTTATAAATACCCGGGACTAGAGGGGGCCGGCCGGCCCCCTCAATAGGGGCTGAACCGTGTGGTTCAGCCCCGCAGCCTTCCTTTTAGTGATTGGGGGCCGAACCGGTTGGTTCAGCCCCGTTGCTCCTTGTGGCCTGCTTTGGTCGTCGAGCATATTGATGCCCAATGAATCACAACGCGTTCGAGGGCATAACATTCCCCTCCTCATCAAGCACCAACTTGTCCCCAAGGTCGAAGTCTGTAAACAAGTCATGGAACTCTAGCAGATCAATCCAGGTATTGTGTGCAGACGTCAAGTTCTTCCATTTGACCAGGATCTCAGGACGGTATTCAGTGCCCTGCTTTTTCCACTTGGTCGGCAATATTTCCTCCGGAGAGGGTCGCAGTTCCCCGTTGTAGTAGCTTCAGGTAATAGAGGGATCGCCTGAACTACATCGCCAATCTTCTTTTTGAGTAGGGATACATGAAAGGTCGGGTGAATACGGGGAGCCTTCCGGAAGCGCTAAGGTGTAGGCCACCGGTGCTACCCGCTGAGTAATGCGGAACGGCCCGTAGTACCGTGGTGCCAACTTCTGATTTGCCCTGCGGGAAACGGAGAGCTGTCGGTAAGGTTGGAGTTTGAGGAAGACCTCGTCTCCGACCTCGAACTCCCGCTCTTTCCGATGTTTGTCTACCTGTGCTTTCATCCTGTCCTGAGCCGCTCTGAGGTTGTCACGTAGGAGGGCCAAGGTGCGGTCCCGATCGCGCAGTGTTCGGTCGACCGTTGGAAGAGCTGTGATGTCTGGCTCGTAAGAACCCAAGGATGGTGGAGGGCAGCCATAGACGACCTCAAACGGGGTAAGCCTGCTGGCTGTATGAAGAGGTGTTGTAGCAGTACTCCGCCCAATGTAACCAGCGAGTCCAAGTGTGTGGTTCGTCCATCACGAAGCATCTGAGGTATGTCTCCACCCCTCGATTGAGAACCTCCGTCTGGCCGTCCGTCTGGGAATGGTTGGTCGTGCTCAGGCGCAACCGCATACCTTGTAATCAAAATAGCTCCCGCCAGAAGTTGCTGACGAACACTGGATCGCTATCCGAAATGATAGATCGGGGCACGCCATGCAGTCGAACGATCTCTCGGGCAAAAGGTTCGACTACCGATTCCCCGGTGAAGGGGTGGCTCATGGCGAGGAAGTGCCCGTACTTCGAGAGTTTGTCGACCAAAACCAAGATGACGGACTTGCCCTGTGATTCGGATAGGATGTCTATGAAGTCCATGGAAATCGTGTCCCAGATATGGTGCGGAATTTCCAGCGGAGTAAGCAAGCCCGTTGGGGAGGTTGTTTAGTATTTCTATCGTTGGCAAACTTCACACTGTTGCACAAACTGCTGTACGTCATGACGTAAGCCTTACCAAAAGACATTCGCCCTCAGCCGTTGGAGAGTTCGGAGCACGCTTACATGTCCCCCCTCAGAAAAGAATGGAACTCCTGCATCATAACTGTCGTCCAGGCTGAGGTAGGTGGGAGGACTACTCGGCCCTGGTAATAAAGGTGCCCTCCCTATAACTGGTACCCCGGTGTGGTCGTTTTCCCCTGTCGTAGTGCATCCATGATGATCCAGAGCTCGGGATCCTGTTGTACCTCCTCTTGTATGTCATTGAGGGAGTCGATCAAGGGACCCGAAATGTGAGAGAGTGAGCTGTCCGGGAGTCGTGATAGAGCATCGGCGGCCACATTATCCTTCCCTTGCTTGTAGACGAAATAATCATAGCCCAACAACTTGGTCACCCACTTCTGCTGAAGAGGAGAGGCTAACCGTTGCTCCAGGAAGTGTTTCAAACTCTGGTGGTCAGTGCGAACCTTGAAATGGTGTCCCAGCAAGTACGGTCTCCATAAGGCCACCGCGTGTAATGATGGCTAGCATCTCCTTCTCATATGTGGACAATCCCAGGGTCCTTGGGGCTAGTGCCTTGCTGAAATAGGTCATGGGTCTCCCTTCCTGCATCAAGACTGCGCCAATGCCTACCTCGGACGCATCGGTCTCTAACACAAACTCCTTGCTGAAATCTGGTAGAGACAGGACCGGCGTAGTCGCCATGGACCGTTTGAGAGCCTGGAAAGCCGCTTTGGAGTCCTCCTGCCACGCGAAGGCTTCCTTCTGTAAGAGTTGAGTGAGCGGTCTCGCAATCTTGTTGTAGTCCTTCACAAACCGACGATAGTAGACAGTGAAACATAGGAATCCCCGCAAAACCCGGACCGTCGTAGGGCGGGGCCAAGTTATCATGCACTCGATTTAGTGTGGGTCGGCCCGAACTCCCTGTGCCGAATCCAGATGGCCCAGATACTCGACCTCTGCTTGGCCGAAAGAGCACTTGGACTGCTTAGCGTACAGCTGGTGCTGGCGCAATATGGAGAGGACTTACTTCACATGCTCGAGATGCTCCTCCCAACTGCTACTGTAGATCAGGATGACATCGAAAAAGATCAACACGGAACGGCGTATAAGTGGTCGAAAGATCTCGTTCATCACGGCCTGAAATGTGAAAGGGGCGTTGGATAGCCCGAAAGTCATCACGAGAAACTCGTAATGTCCATCATGGGTCCTGAAAGCAATCTTATGGATGTCCTCCTCCCGCATCTGAATCTGATGGTAGCCGGAACGCAGGTCCAGCTTGGTGAATATGCACGCTCTGTGTAACTCATCTAACAGTTCCTCAATCATGGGAGTGGAAAATTTGTCCTTGATTGTAGAATTATTCAGGCCTCGGTAATCAACGCAGAATCTCCAAGAGCTGTCTTTCTTCATTACTAGAATGATGGGTGAAGAGAAGGAACTGGTACTGGGACGGATGATTCCGATTGTAAGCATCTCTCTAACGTTGCGCTCGATCTCCGCCTTCTGTGTGTGCTGGTAGCGATACGGTCTGATGTTGGTGGGCTCTGACCCCTCCTTGAGCTAAATCGTGTGGTCTCGAAACCTCGGCGGGGGAAGTGCGTGCAGCTCCTGGAAAACATCATGGTACTGGGCCTGTACAACCCTGTATTCGCCGAGTGGGCCCCCGAGGCCCAAGATATTTTTAGGCCCAATATTTCCAAATGACGCGACCCCGGGAGGAGGAGGGGTGAGCATTTGGAGGGAGTCGAGTCTGAGGGGCGCATCCCAGGACTGTTCCCTTGTGAGGGCGAGCCGGGGAGGGCCGGGAGGCCTCCGGATCGCCCAGAGCCTTGTGGGGGCGAGCCGGGAGGGCCGGGAGGCCTCCGGCTCGCCCAGACCCTTGTGGGGGCGAGCTGGGAGGGCCGGGAGGCCTCCGGCTCGCCCACACCCTTGTGGGGGCGAGCTGGGAGGGACGGGAGGCCTCCGGCTCGCCCACACCCTTGTGGGGGCGAGCCGGGAGGGCCTGGAGGCCTCCGGCTCGCCCTCACCCTTGTGGGGGCGAGCCGGGAGGGCCGGGGGGCCTCCGGCTCGCACACACCTTTGTGGGGGCGAGCTGGGAGGGCCGGGAGGCCTCCGGCTCGCCCACACTCTTGTGGGGGCGAGCCGGGAGGGCTTGGAGGCCTCCGGCTCGCCCACACCCTTGTAGGGGCGAGCCGGGAGGGCCGGGAGGCCTCCGGCTCGCCCAGACCCTTGTGGGGGCGAGCCGGGAGGGCCTGGAGGCCTCGGGCTCGCCCACACCCTTGTGCGGGCGAGCCGGGAGGGACGGGGGGCCTCCGGCTCGCCCACACCCTTGTGGGGGCGAGCTGGGAGGGCCGGGAGGCCTCCGTCTCGCCCACACTCTTGTGGGGGCGAGCCGGGAGGGCCTGGAGGCCTCCGGCTCGCCCAGACCCTTGTGGGGGCGAGCCGGGAGGGCCGGGAGGCCTCCGGCTCGCCCACACCCTTGTGGGGGCGAGCTGGGAGGGTCGGGGGGCCTCCGGCTCGCCCACACCCTTGTGGGGGCGAGCTGGGAGGGCCGGGGGGCCTCCGGCTCGCCCACACTCTTGTGGGGGCGAGCCGGGAGGGCCGGGAGGCCTCCGGCTCGCCCAGACCCTTGTGGGGGCGAGCCGGGAGGGCCTGGAGGCCTCCGGCTCGCCCACACCCTTGTGGGGGCGAGCCAGGAGGGCCGGGGGGCCTCCGGCTCGCCCACACCCTTGTGGGGGCGAGCTGGGAGGGCCGGGAGGCCTCCGGCTCGCCCACACCCTTGTGGGGGCGAGCTGGGAGGGCCGGGAGGCCTCCGGCTCGCCCACACTCTTGTGGGGGCGAGCCGGGAGGGTCTGAGGCCTCCGGCTCGCCCACACCCTTGCGGGGGCGAGCCGGGAGGGCCGGGAGGCCTCCGGCTCGCCCAGACCCTTGTGGGGGCGAGCCGGGAGGGCCTGGAGGCCTCCGGCGCGCCCACACCCTTGTGGGGGCGAGCCGGGAGGGCCGGGAGGCCTCCGGCTCGCCCAGACCCTTGTGGGGGCGAGCCGGGAGAGCCTGGAGGCCTCCGGCTCACCCACACCCTTGTGGGGGCGAGCCGGGAGGGCCGGGGGGCCTCCGGCTCGCCCACACCCTTGTGGGGGCGAGCTGGGAGGGCCGGGAGGCCTCCGGCTCGCCCACACCCTTGTGGGGGCGAGCTGGGAGGGCCGGGGGGCCTCCGTCTCGCCCACACTCTTGTGGGGGCGAGCCGGGAGGGCCGGGAGGCCTCCGGCTCGCCCAGACCCTTGTGGGGGCGAGCCGGGAGGGCCTGGAGGCCTCCGGCTCGCCCACACCCTTGTGGGGGCGAGCCGGGAGGGCCGGGGGGCCTCCGGCTCGCCCACACCCTTGTGGGGGCGAGCTGGGAGGGCCGGGAGGCCTCCGGCTCGCCCACACCCTTGTGGGGGCGAGCTGGGAGGGCCGGGAGGCCTCCGGCTCGCCCACACTCATGTGGGGGCGAGCCGGGAGGGTCTGGAGGCCTCCGGCTCGCCCACACCCTTGTGGGGGCGAGCCGGGAGAGCCGGGAGGCCTCCGGCTCGCCCAGACCCTTGTGGGGGCGAGCCGGGAGGGCCTGGAGGCCTCCGGCTCGCCCACACCCTTGTGGGGGCGAGCCGGGAGGGCCTGGAGGCCTCCGGCTCGCCCACACCCTTGTGGGGGCGAGCCGGGAGGGCCTGGAGGCCTCCGGCTCGCCCACACCCTTGTGGGGGCGAGCCGGGAGGGCCGGGGGGCCTCCGGCTCGCCCACACCATTGTAGGGGCGAGCTGGGAGGGCCGGGAGGCCTCCGGCTCGCCCACACCCTTGTGGGGGCGAGCTGGGAGGGCCGGGAGGCCTCCGGCTCGCCCACACTCTTGTGGGGGCGAGCCGGGAGGGCCTGGAGGCCTCCGGCTCGCCCACACCCTTGTGGGGGCGAGCCGGGAGGGCCGGGAGGCCTCCGGCTCGCCCAGACCCTTGTGGGGGCGAGCCGGGAGGGCTGGGAGGCCTCCGGCTCGCCCACACCCTTGTGGGGGCGAACCGGGAGGGCCGGGAAGCCTCCGGCTCGCCCACACCCTTGTGGGGGCGAACTGGGAGGGCAGGGGGGCCTCCGGCTCGCCCACACCCTTGTGGGGGCGAGCCGGGAGGGCCGGGAGGCCTCCGGCTCGCCCAGAACCTTGTCGGGTAGGCGGTCTGCGTTTAGCACCCAAGAGTAGCGGGATTTGGCTATTCGCAGTCTAGTTTTGGTTATTCGCAGTCCAAGAGCAGCGGGATTTGGCTATCTGCAGCCCAGTTCAAGGGTATTTTGGTAATCTGGCAGACCAGTTTTCGGCTATTTGCAGCCCAACTTCAAAAATCCTATAAATAGGACCAAGGGGGCACCATTTAGAGGGATCTCATTCTAGGCTAGCTCTCTCCCTCTCTCTCCCTCCCCAAGTCTCTCTAGGGGGGTGAGGAGAGCCTCCAGTGGTGCCCAAGCTTAGTAGTGGCTTGGGAGGGGAAGTTCCTGAGGGGCTTCCGGGTATGTGGCGGGACCTCCCCACTAAGCCCTTGGTCCAGTCCCTAGTTCCAACACCTTCAACCTAGAGCTCTCCCTTGGGAGGAGTAAGGATTGGTCGCCCCTCGGCTAGCTGAGGGCCCCGAACTCCACAGAGACTAAGTCTTGTTCGCAAGTCTCGGTTTCAACACATGGTGCGGTGAGCGTGGAGTGTGACCGATTCACGAAACTCTCGAGATGAGCTCCATGGACGGAGGTGGAGGAAGTTCCGACCCAGGTCATTCGCAGCCCCCGGTGGCTGGAGTGACGTTGGAGATGTTTGAAAGCTTCAAGCGAGAGGTCATGCAGACCTTGCAGATCGCCTTCGCCACGACGGCCGTAGGCAGAAGAGGAGATGGTTCGGAGGTCCCGCCCCAGCAGGTGGAGGTGGGAACTCTCGGCCAGCAGTTCAGAAAGGAGATACCGGTGAGGGGGGAGTGGGGAGGTGCCATACCCCCACTCGCCCACCCTCAAGGGGGCGAGCTCAGGAGGGGGGCGCCCTCCCAGCTCGCCCCAGCCCCTCAAGGGGGCGAGCTCAGGAGGAAGGCACCGTCCCAGCTCGCCCCGTCTCTTCCAGCCCAGTCCCAAAAGGGGGCGAGCGGGGAGGCATCCGACCCCCACTCGCTCCACCCCAAAAGAAACCAAGTGAATGTTGATGGTCGAGACCACCTCGGGTGGAGGCTATCCAATAGCCCGGCGAGCGCAGAGGTCAACAATTCGACTCCGCGAGAGCAAGGAAGTAAGGACTTCAAAAGAAAAAGATCCAACCGCCCGAGGTGGAGGCCGGGACCAAACACACCCCCTCCACCACCTCAGCAAACCATGGAGATTGGTGGGGGTAGTCGGAGGAGAATCAGAAAAGCAGGAAGAAGAAGGAAAGTAAGGGGTAGGGTGGAGTCACCCTACTGCGACTTCCACCAGGAGGAGGGTCACGCGACGTTCACTTACCCTGAGTTCTCAGAGATGAAGGATGCGAGGGGTCCAGGGCAACAGCAACAACTACCGGAAGAAGTCGAGGAAGACCAAGACTGGGAGTGGGAGGCTCAGTTCGGCTTCCATACTTAAGTTTCATTTTCTAGCCTTAAGTTCGTGTAATGCTATGTTCCGTTTCCATGTCTAGTTTTTCCAACATGTACTAGGATGGTTTAATATAATGAAAGTTTTTCAAAAATACTTAGCCCCGATGCTGGCCCGCTGACCAGGCTCCCACCTAGCTGGCAGGGCCGGGAACCGCTGAGGGCGGGGAAGAGAATGCTTAGCCTCGATGCTGGCCCGCTGACCAGGCTCCCACCTAGCTGGCAGGGCCGGGAACCGCTCGAGGGCAGGGAAGAAAGTATTTAGTCCCGATGCTGGCCCGCTGACCAGGCTCCCATCAAGCTGGCAGGTGCGAGGATCGCTCGGGGACAAGGAAGTCACAAGTATTTAGTCCTGATGCTGGCCCGCGGACCAGGCTCCCACCTAGCTGGCAGGGCCGGGAACCGCTCGGGACAGGGAGGAAAAGGTTCACCACTAGTAGAGCTCGCTCCTAGAAGTGTGTCGACCCTATGTCCACCACTAGTAGAGCTCGCTCCTAGAAGTGTGTCGACCCTATGTCCACCACTAGTAGAGCTCGCTCCTAGAAGTGTGTCGACCCTATGTCCACCACTAGTAGAGCTCGCTCCTAGAAGTGTGTCGACCCTATGTCCACCACTAGTAGAGCTCGCTCCTAGAAGTGTGTCGACCCTATGTCCACCACTAGTAGAGCTCGCTCCTAGAAGTGTGTCGACCCTATGTCCACCACTAGTAGAGCTCGCTCCTAGAAGTGTGTCGACCCTATGTCCACCACTAGTAGAGCTCGCTCCTAGAAGTGTGTCGACCCTATGTCCACCACTAGTAGAGCTCGCTCCTAGAAGTGTGTCGACCCTATGTCCACCACTAGTAGAGCTCGCTCCTAGAAGTGTGTCGACCCTATGTCCACCACTGGTAGAGCTCGCTCCTAGAAGTGTGTCGACCCTATGTCCACCACTGGTAGAGCTCGCTCCTAGAAGTGTGTCGACCCTATGTCCACCACTGGTAGAGCTCGCTCCTAGAAGTGTGTCGACCCTATGTCCACCACTGGTAGAGCTCGCTCCTAGAAGTGTGTCGACCCTATGTCCACCACTGGTAGAGCTCCCTCCTAGAAGTGTGTCGACCCTATGTCCACCACTGGTAGAGCTCGCTCCTAGAAGTGTGTCGACCCTATGTCCACCACTAGTAGAGCTCGCTCCTAGAAGTGTGTCGACCCTATGTCCACCACTAGCAGAGCTCGCTCCTAGAAGTGTGTCGACCCTATGTCCACCACTGGTAGAGCTCGCTCCTAGAAGTGTGTCGACCCTATGTCCACCACTGGTAGAGCTCGCTCCTAGAAGTGTGTCGACCCTATGTCCACCACTGGTAGAGCTCGCTCCTAGAAGTGTGTCGACCCTATGTCCACCACTGGTAGAGCTCGCTCCTAGAAGTGTGTCGACCCTATGTCCACCACTAGTAGAGCTCGCTCCTAGAAGTGTGTCGACCCTATGTCCACCACTAGCAGAGCTCGCTCCTAGAAGTGTGTCGACCCTATGTCCACCACTAGTAGAGCTCGCTCCTAGAAGTGTGTCGACCCTATGTCCACCACTAGTAGAGCTCGCTCCTAGAAGTGTGTCGACCCTACGTCCACCACTAGTAGAGCTCGCTCCTAGAAGTGTGTCGACCCTACGTCCACCACTAGTAGAGCTCGCTCCTAGAAGTGTGTCGACCCTATGTCCACCACTAGTAGAGCTCGCTCCTAGAAGTGTGTCGACCCTATGTCCACCACTAGTAGAGCTCGCTCCTAGAAGTGTGTCGACCCTATGTCCACCACTAGTAGAGCTCGCTCCTAGAAGTATTTAGTCTCGATGCTGGTCCGCTGACCAGGCTCCCATCTAGCTGGCAGGGCCGAGAACCGCTCGGGGGCAAGAAGGAAAGTACTTAGCATCGATGCTGGCCCGCTGACCAGGCTCTCACCTAGCTGGCAGGGTCAGGAACCGCTCAGTGGCCGAAAATTCTCTTAAGTATTTCCAGCGAGGTGGCTCAGCTAGCCGGGCTCTCGCTAGCCGGCAAGGTTGGGGAACCTCTCGGGGAGGCGCTGTGGCTTTTCCAAGATATCACCAATAACCGGATTCCCAGCGACACTCGTCGAATATGCAGGGTTGGACATTTCTTTCCGAGCGTGAGCCACGCTCGAAAAGAGCGGGGATTGTGTACAACCCTGTATTCGCCGAGTGGGCCCCCGAGGCCCAAGATATTTTTAGGCCCAATATTTCCAAATGACGCGACCCCGGGAGGAGGAGGGGTGAGCATTTGGAGGGAGTCGAGTCTGAGGGGCGCATCCCAGGACTGTTCCCTTGTGAGGGCGAGCCGGGGAGGGCCGGGAGGCCTCCGGATCGCCCAGAGCCTTGTGGGGGCGAGCCGGGAGGGCCGGGAGGCCTCCGGCTCGCCCAGACCCTTGTGGGGGCGAGCTGGGAGGGCCGGGAGGCCTCCGGCTCGCCCACACCCTTGTGGGGGCGAGCTGGGGGGGACGGGAGGCCTCCGGCTCGCCCACACCCTTGTGGGGGCGAGCCGGGAGGGCCTGGAGGCCTCCGGCTCGCCCACACCCTTGTGGGGGCGAGCCGGGAGGGCCGGGGGGCCTCCGGCTCGCCCAGGCTCGCCCACACTCTTGTGGGGGCGAGCCGGGAGGGCCGGGAGGCCTCCGGCTCGCCCACACCCTTGTAGGGGCGAGCCGGGAGGACCGGGAGGCCTCCGGCTCGCCCAGACCCTTGTGGGGGCGAGCCGGGAGGGCCTGGAGGCCTCCGGCTCGCCCACACCCTTGTGCGGGCGAGCCGGGAGGGCCGGGGGGCCTCCGGCTCGCCCACACCCTTGTGGGGGCGAGCTGGGAGGGCCGGGAGGCCTCCGGCTCGCCCACACCCTTGTGGGGGCGAGCTGGGAGGGCCGGGAGGCCTCCGTCTCGCCCACACTCTTGTGGGGGCGAGCAGGGAGGGCCTGGAGGCCTCCGGCTCGCCCACACCCTTGTGGGGGCGAGCCGGGAGGGCCGGGAGGCCTCCGGCTCGCCCAGACCCTTGTGGGGGCGAGCCGGGAGGGCCGGGAGGCCTCCGGCTCGCCCACACCCTTGTGGGGGCGAGCTGGGAGGGGCGGGGGGCCTCCGGCTCGCCCACACCCTTGTGGGGGCGAGCTGGGAGGGCGGGGGGGCCTCCGGCTCGCCCACACTCTTGTGGGGGCGAGCCGAGAGGGCCGGGAGGCCTCCGGCTCGCCCAGACCCTTGTGGGGGCGAGCCGGGAGGGCCTGGAGGCCTCCGGCTCGCCCACACCCTTGTGGGGGCGAGCCGGGAGGGCCGGGGGGCCTCAGGCTCGCCCACACCGTTGTGGGGGCGAGCTGGGAGGGCCGGGAGGCCTCCGGCTCGCCCACACCCTTGTGGGGGGGAGGCCTCCGGCTCGCCCACACTCTTGTGGGGGCGAGCCGGGAGGGTCTGGAGGCCTCCGGCTCGCCCACACCCTTGTGGGGGCGAGCCGGGAGGGCCGGGAGGCCTCCGGCTCGCCCAGACCCTTGTGGGGGCGAGCCGGGAGGGCCTGGAGGCCTCCGGCTCGCCCACACCCTTGTGGGGGCGAGCCGGGAGGGCCGGGAGGCCTCCGGCTCGCCCAGACCCTTGTGGGGGCGAGCCGGGAGGGCCTGGAGGCCTCCGGCTCGCCCACACCCTTGTGGGGGCGAGCCGGGAGGGCCGGGGGGCCTCCGTCTCGCCCACACCCTTGTGGGGGCGAGCTGGGAGGGCCGGGAGGCCTCCGGCTCGCCCACACCCTTGTGGGGGCGAGCTGGGAGGGCCGGGGGGCCTCCGTCTCGCCCACACTCTTGTGGGGGCGAGCCGGGAGGGCCGGGAGGCCTCCGGCTCGCCCAGACCCTTGTGGGGGCGAGCCGGGAGGGCCTGGAGGCCTCCGGCTCGCCCACACCCTTGTGGGGGCGAGCCGGGAGGGCCGGGTGGCCTCCGGCTCGCCCACACCCTTGTGGGGGCGAGCTGGGAGGGCCGGGAGGCCTCCGGCTCGCCCACACCCTTGTGGGGGCGAGCTGGGAGGGCCGGGAGGCCTCCGGCTCGCCCACACTCTTGTGGGGGCGAGCCGGGAGGGTCTGGAGGCCTCCGGCTCGCCCACACCCTTGTGGGGGCGAGCCGGGAGGGCCGGGAGGCCTCCGGCTCGCCCAGACCCTTGTGGGGGCGAGCCGGGAGGGCCTGGAGGCCTCCGGCTCGCCCACACCCTTGTGGGGGCGAGCCGGGAGGGCCTGGAGGCCTCCGGCTCGCCCAGACCCATGTGGGGGCGAGCCGGGAGGGCCTGGAGGCCTCCGGCTCGCCCACACCCTTGTGGGGGCAAGCTGGGAGGGCCGGGGGGCCTCCGGCTCGCCCACACCATTGTGGGGGCGAGCTGGGAGGGCCGGGAGAACTCCGGCTCGCCCACACTCTTGTGGGGGCGAGCTGGGAGGGTCGGGAGGCCTCCGGCTCGCCCACAACCTTGTGGAGGCGAGCCGGGAGGGCCGGGAGGCCTCCGGCTCGCCCAGACCCTTGTGGGGGCGAGCCGGGAGGGCTGGGAGGCCTCCGGCTCGCCCACACCCTTGTGGGGGCGAACCGGGAGGGCCGGGAGGCCTCCGGCTCGCCCACACCCTTGTGGGGGCGAACTGGGAGGGTCGGGGGGCCTCCGGCTCGCCCACACCCTTGTGGGGGCGAGCCGGGAGGGCCGGGAGGCCTCCGGCTCGCCCAGAACCTTGCCGGGTAGGCGGTCTGCGTTTAGCACCCAAGAGTAGCGGGATTTGGCTATTCGCAGTCTAGTTTTGGTTATTCGCAGTCCAAGAGCAGCGGGATTTGGCTATCTGCAGCCCAGTTCAAGGGTATTTTGGTAATCTGGCAGACCAATTTTCGGCTATTTGCAGCCCAACTTCAGAAATCCTATAAATAGGACCAAGGGGGCACCATTTAGAGGGATCTCATTCTAGGCTAGCTCTCTCCCTCTCTCTCCCTCCCCAAGTCTCTCTAGGGGGGTGAGGAGAGCCTCCAGTGGTGCCCAAGCTTAGTAGTGGCTTGGGAGGGAAGTTCCTGAGGGGCTTCCGGGTATGTGGCGGGACCTCCCCACTAAGCCCTTGGTCCAGTCCCTAGTTCCAACACCTTCAACCTAGAGCTCTCCCTTGGGAGGAGTAAGGATTGGTCGCCCCTCGGCTAGCTGAGGGTCCCGAACTCCACAGAGACTAAGTCTTGTTCGCAAGTCTCGGTTTCAACAGGGCCAACATGGGACATATCTGCTCCAGAACCTATGAGGGAATATGAGTGGGAGATGTTAGTCCCATGATCATCGCCATCGAGCATCCCTGTTCGCCCAGACGTTCCAAACTCCTGACCGAAATCTCCTTCAACGGGATGATTTGAGACCTTGAAGACAGTAATCCTTTCCAAGTTGTGTGAACTCCATGGTCATCTGGTCCCAGTCGAAGGTGACTCTCCTCAGTTGTCTCAGCCACTGGACTCTTAGTACCATATCAGATCCCCAGATGGGCAGGAGGTAGACGTCGATGCGGCAAGTATACCCCTGTATCCACAGTTCTACTCCCCTCATCACCGCTCCAAACCTCAGTTTGCTCCCATCTGCTACAATGACCTGGAAAGCGGAACCCCGATCTACCGTGTGTCTCACCTTCATGTCCGTGGTTGGGTGGATGAAGTTGTGGGTGCTCCCGCTATCAATCGGAATTGTAACCCGCTCCTGGGTCACTTTCCCCGATATGCGCATAGTGGGGGGGTCGTACACCCTTCCATTGCCTGTATGGCTACCCCGAATTCTGTCAGGTCCAAATCTTCCTTTAATTCCACCACGACGGTTTCTTCGTTCTCTTCCTCTTCTCGCAGCAGGAAAACCTGGATCTTCTGGCACGTGTGCCCTGGAAAAATACTTCTCATCACAATTAAAGCACAAGCCTTTCTCCTTCCTTGCCTGCAGCTCAGGCCAGGTCAGTCTTGTCACCGTCGGTCGGTCGTCGACGGGTCTCTCCTAGCGGGTGCAGGGGTCGTAGCAGTTCTACCTGTGGTGCGGTTCCTCTGTCGGTTGAAGCGTTCCTCCAGTATTCGTGTCAGACTGATGGTGTGACTCAAGCTGCGTGGCATATAGGCATGGACCTCGTCCCTCAGATAATCCTTCAGAACAGAGACGAAACAGCTCAGCAGTGTTTTCTCCTCCCATCGGACCCTGTTGGTCAACCTCTCAAACTCTGTGCGGTATTCCAACACTGTTCCCTTCTGTCGTAGCTTCTGTAGCATGGCCTCGACGTCTTCATACTCCAAGGGGCCAAATAGGGCGGCAAAAGCCTCCACAAACACCGTCCACGGTGCATAGTCGCGGCCTCTCAGAAACCACTTTCTCCACCGGTACGCGTCGTCCTCCAGGTGGAAGGACGCTAGCTTCACCCATTGTTCCTCAGGGATTTCCTGGTGGTTGAAGAACAGTTCGGCTTTCTGCACCCACTCTAAAACATCCCCTCCTCTGAATTTGGTAAAGTTCATGCGGGTCCACTTGGGTGGCATATACGCCCTTTGATTCGCCTGCCCGTATCCCCCTGGTTCCTAGCCACACCCTACCGGCCTCCGTTACTCCATAGGGTGATGTGGTGGTCCTTGGGGTCCCTGAAAATACGTGTCGCCTTATTGAGTGGCTGTTGGAGGTCGTTCGTACCCTTCGTTTCCGTTGTCGAAGCCTCGAGGTGGTCCGAAGGCATGTGGAAGCGGTGGGAGTCCAGCGACACCTCCAATCGGAGTGCCCGACGCGGCGTTAGGTTGAAAACACCCCCCCCCCCCCCCCCCGTATGCTCTGGAGGTCGCCAATTAGGCATAAAACCTGCTCCGGGTCCGTTCCAGGCCGTCTGTGCCGATCCCAGGGCGGACGGCCCAGACAGGGCTTCCGCCGGTCTCCACGGCCCTGGACGGCCTCCTTCGGTCCCCCTAAACCCACCGGCGCTTGCTCCCACCTCCGGCGGCTGAATCGAAGTCTCCCCGCTCCTCCCCGCCTGATTTCTGACGGATTTGGACGGATCGGTCCCCATCCAGCCGTTCGACGGTCTGTCCGTCGCGTGAATCGGCGCAATCAGTTGCTGCCAGTTATACTCCCCCATACCGTGAGGTATCGGCTGGTGATGTGAATCCTCGCCTCCGATCCGTCATTGGCTGTCGCTTTTCCTTTCAGATTTTGTGCAAGGAGGGCTTTGATCTCCTCCATGTGAGCGTCCAAGCGTTCTTCCAATTGTTTCGTGGATGTCTTCATCCTTTCTTCCATAGCCGCCACCGAATCCATCAACCCTACGTAGTTTTCCTCTAGGGTTTCCAATCGTGTGATTTCTGCGTCCGAGCGCGTGGTCACCATGGTCGCAGGATAGTGCTCTGATACCAAATATTATGAATACGGAAAGAAGAGAGCGAGATAGAGAGGGATCTAGAGAAGGAGAGACTAGGGTTAGGGTTGAGAGGGAGAAGGGAAGAATACCTTAATAATATTGAACATGTCCATCCAAGAGAGTCCCGGGGTTATAAATACCCGGGACTAGAGGGGGCCAGCAGGCTCCCTCAATACGGGTTGAACCGTGTGGTTCATCCCTGCAGCCTTCCATTTAGTGATTGGGGGATGAACCGGTTGGTTCAGCCCCGTTGCTCCTTGTGGCCTCCTTTGGTCGTCGAGCATATTGATGCCCCGTAAATCGCAACGTGTTCGGGGGGCATAACAGAAACTTGTATGAAAATGCTTATGTATGTCTCTAAGTATGAGTGATGTTTTATTTCAAACAATGACTCACATATCCACTCTTTTTTTATTCCTTTAATTGTTTATAATCTTGACTTTACATGCTTGTGTAGTGTAATATTTCATCTAGTTAATATGCATGACTAAATTACTTGCACTCCCTCGTTGTGTGTTTACTTTCAAGTAAATTCGAGGTCTTTGCTCATTCAAAATAAAATAAAAATGAATACATGACAAGCCCCCCAGCAATGTTTCATACCCCTAATAAGTCTTAATGAGCATTGTGTGAGCAAGGTAACTTTGGTTGAATTTTTAATCATCTTGAGCAAACAATCTTTACAAACACCACATTTATACCTACTTTTGGTACACTGGATTACCCAAAAAAAAATATAGCGATCCGTCAAGCAATACTTTGTATCTCAGATAAGTCTTAATGAGTATTATGTAAACGAAGCACCATAGTAGTTGTACTTTATTGTGCTTAAAAGTTATGGAAGTAATTTTACTTTGCATATTGATAATGATTGTATACATTCATTACATTTTGTATGTGACTTAATTATTACTATTGTATACTTTATCAAATTCACAAATTAAACATATCATTATTTCCTATAAAACATACATGCATGAGAATTGGACTATAACAACAAAAACACTTAAGCCTTTATCTCAATATAGTGGGGTCGGCTATATGGATCCTTTGTCGCCATTATGCCCTATCTTTAGCATAATGTCACTAATGCCTAAGTACATCATGTCTTTCCTTATAGTTTCATTCCAAGTCTTTATTGGTCTACCCCTCCCTCGTTTAACATGCCTACTGACTAGACTCACATAACGCCTAACAGGTGCCTCTAATGATCTCCTTTGTACGTCTCCAAACCATCTTAGTCGAGCTTCTCGCATCTTCTCTGCAATTGGTACTGTCTTATCCCTGATACATTCATTCCTAATTTTATCCAATCTCGTGTGTCCACACATCCACCTAAGCATTCTCATCTCCACAACTCCTATTTTTTGCTCATGTACACAATTCACTGCCCAACACTCAGAACCATGGAGCATCGCTGGTCTAATTGCAATACGGTAAAACTTGCCTTTAAGTTTTAATGATACTTTACGATCACATACGATCCCTGATGCGCCTCTCCACTTCAACCAACCGGCATGGATTCTATGTGTCACATCTTTATCAATACCTCCATCTTTTTGAACTATCGATCCAAGATATTTAAAACACTCACTACGGGGAATATCTTGATCACCCAATTTAATAACGAAGTCATCCGTCCTTTTTGCACTGCTAAATTTAAGCTCCATATACTTTGTATTTGCCCTGCTCAACCTAAACCCCTTCTTTTCTAAAGTGCCTCGCCAAGATTCAAGTTTTGTGTTTACACCCTCGCGCGTCTCATCGACAAAAACGATATCATCCGCAAAAGTACATGAACAAATAAAAGTACTAGATGACAAAAATACATCTTTCTACATGAACAAGTAAAAGTACTAGATGACTAAGCACAATGTCTTTAATGCTTGAATTTCAAATCATATCACATTGTATTTTTGAATCTCATT
Source organism: Dactylorhiza incarnata (assembly GCA_033032865.1). Taxonomy (NCBI): domain Eukaryota; kingdom Viridiplantae; phylum Streptophyta; class Magnoliopsida; order Asparagales; family Orchidaceae; genus Dactylorhiza; species Dactylorhiza incarnata. Next base: position 13,073,008 of record JAWHQI010000023.1, on the reverse strand, counting down.
ATGGTTATACTATGCATGTTTGTCACAATCAATATGAACTCTAACGATTATCCTAACTAATCTCATACAAACATCTCGGTCTCTTGGTTTATAACGTTAATCTTTTATGTTACTTCTGAGATTATGATCTATTGCTTATCATGATTATCTTATTATGAAGTTGTGCTCTTGAACTTTTAAGATTATATGCATGCGTATTTCCCTCGCTATATATTATTTTCATTTTTTTCGATGCATACACTGTTTATATGCTTGATCATGACTATCCGTCTTCTAATGGTTCATTATTATATTTCACCTCACCCCCATGTTTTATTAATAACAAAGGGGGTGAACAAATTGAGAAATCTAGAAAATTTAGGGGGAGAGGCGAGCACATAGATAGGGGAGCACATGCTTAGGAAGAGTGTAGTATTAGAGTCAAGGTTTTAAATGTCGGCCGACATGTCCGACATGTCGGCCGACATGTCCGACATGTCGGCCGACATGTCCTATTTGAGGACAAAACGACTTGCATAACAGAAATATATAGGTTCTGTCGTTTTTAAAAATGTCGGCCGTTATAACGGATTAAAACCGTTATAACGGCCGACAGCGCGTCATTAAAAAAACGCGACTTTTTATCGTTAACTCATTATATATGTGCGTATTTTTACAGCCGACCGAGCGCGACCTAATTCTATTCTTCGTCTTCGACAGCAGCTGCGACCTAGTCTTCGACAGCAGTCGCGACCAAATCTCCTCAAGCAGCCGCGACCGAATCTCATCGTCGTCGTCGACTCTGCGACTGAAGCGTGACCGAAGCTCTCTCGTCGTCGTCGACTCCTCGTCACTCCTCGTGAGTTCCTTTTACTCTCGTTACCACTCCAGTCCCTCTCCTTTGAGTTCTCTCTCGCCGTTTTCCTCTCCTCAGTCCTCTCATGGCGACTTGTTCTTCTCCAGAGAGGTTGGTTGTGATCTTAAGCTCCTTGGCCGGCTGCTGCTGTTGGAGGTCCTGGAGTTGGGCTTCCCTGGGTTTGGTTGGTTGTGTGGCTTTAAAGTTTGTTGCAGTTTGAATTTTTGGGGTACTTTGCTGCAAGGTAACATGATTTTACATTAGATGTTTTCAGATTTAGAGAGATTAAATAAATAACTAAGGGTTTAAAGGATCTTTGCATTTGCTTATCTATTTTGGCGTTTGTTCATGTGATCTGTTGGATATTGTTATAGCTTGTTGTAATTGCTGAGATGGCGGTTATTATTACTTATCTCACTAGTTCTTTCTTCCGTTATTTACACTTTTGCATGATAGGGGCATGTGAGAATTAAGATGTACATGATTCTACTTTTCTATTAGTCGAATTAATTTTGCAGGAATTAACATGATGCTGATTGTTGAAATGGTTGGTCAAATGAAATTCCTCGAAAGGTAACATTCCCTTCTTCTTCATTTGTATTCCAAATTAAATGGGTTCTTTGCTTTTTAAGGATAATAACCGAAAATGCTTCACTTGATGTTGCTCTTCAAAGGTCAAATACAGTGGAGCCTGATCTCAGACCTTATTGGATGGAGTGCTTGAGTTTATCCTTATTCCTTCATATTCAACATGTAAGATAACTTGTCATATATTTTCATATTTTTGTTTGTACATATTGTCTAGGGGTATGTTTGAAATTGGAACTTGGAAACATTTTTGAATAGGTGGAAAGATTCACAACATCGTCATTGACAAGATGATCTATCCCGATTGGAAGGTATTCATTGCACTTATGTTTCTTATTAGTTACTTAGTTTGCTCATTGTCAACATCATATTTGAAAATGCACATAAAATCCCTGCAAAAAAACAAAAACAAAATTAAATGGAGATATACATTATTACATATAATGAAAAATGAAAACAGATGAATGACTAATGTAGCTGATAGAGCTAACCTAAGATAATATGTTATAATTTATAATATAAGTAGGATTCTGACATTTTAAAATGTCTCCGACATGTCTCCGACATCCGACATCTAAAAACCCAATCCGACATGTCTCCGACATCCGACATTTAAAACCTTGATTAGAGTACTTGCATACATCCATATGATCATTTTAAATACCTTTTTTCACGATTATCATTTATCGCACAATCTTATAAACAAAGCACTTATATAAATGATTAATTTCTCATTCATGAGATTTGTTATTTTCAAAAGGGGAAGTTTGTTATAACATCAGTTCCGCATCTCTTGACAAGAAAAACAAATCATAATCTGTATTTGATCTACATTTTCTTGTTTATAGTGTGTTTGTCTTACAGGTAAAATAAAGACAGGTGCATTGAAGCATGCTCGGAATGTCCACTGACAGATATGGAAAGAACTCACTACCGCCCTACGATAGAAGTTACTGCAGGCGGTACCGCTCGTTATAGAATGGTCAGCTGTCAAGGGGCAGTTCAAGGGGACATGACAGGAGCAAGGATTTGATGCATTACCGTGCGGCAATAGTGTTATCGCCCGCCCGGTGGTAACCTTTAGGCAACTTCCGCAATCAGATGATGATTGGAAGTCAAATGGAGTATGTAATTTCATTTTGAGCGCGAGGATTTATCATGCTACCGCGTGGCAATAGCTTTATCACTGCGCGATAAAAGTTGCCTAAGATAACAACCTTGACTTCTAAATTAAGAGGATTTGAGCGGGAAATTAAATTATAAGCCTACCGCCCGGCGATAATTCTTATCGCCGGCAATAGCTCACAAAGTTCTATTTAACAACATCTCACTTCATCTCTTTAGACGCGTACACAAAGTCACAAATATTTCGAGAGAGGCTTCGTCTCAGAGTTCCAGAGGAGAAACAAGACTCCTCTACGGCGATTGCAAAAGACTTCTAAGGCGAGGAACATCAATGCTCATTCAAGACGAAGTGTGAGCGCATCTACGACGATTATCTCAAGAGTTCCATCTCATCGCCTTCAGAAGTTTTTTATGGAGTTTTAATTTAAAAAAAATATTGTCTTTCTTTGTATTTTTTCTTTTGTTCGGTTAAAAATTTTGTACGTTGAGGAATTCGTCTCTTATGTTAGGCAACTAGGTCTATTTTAGGCTAAGTGGGATAATTCGAGTCATGTGTTAGGAGACTAGGCTGGGGTTTAGGTCTAGGGGGCTTGAGGACTATCTGGTGATAGATAGGCTAAGATCAAAAGGTTCAATGGATGAGTCGGTATAAAAAATCAACAAAATAGTATTCATAGTCTTGATCTTCAGCATCATGAAGATCCAAGTTTTGTAATCATCCTTAATTATATTTTAACATGTTTTCTATTGATCTTCAAAGCTCTTTATCGCTGAAATTATTACTTCAATAATCTGAATTTTTATTATTCACAATTTTTTTTATAAAAGTCATTAATCCATTATTCACCCCCCCCCCCCCCTAAGGGCACTTCACGATCCAACAAGGCGTCGAGGCAGAGTAGAGGTGGAGCAAAGAGGAGACCATGCGCGACAACAGAGAGACCCGGGGCGCTCACGGGAGAGCCTCCTAGGGATGGCGGGGGCTGGAAGTTAGCGTCGGCGGTCTACGGCTGCAGCAACTAGGCCAATGAATGCAGTGGTATGGCGGAACAACCACCCAACTGTGGTGGAGGAAACCAGAGATTCAGAGGATGTGCTGGAGGAACCCTAGTATGACGTCAACTGCTCAAGGAGCGGTTGAAGTGGTCGTCGACTGCCCTAGGACCGACAAAAGGAGGGGCATATTGGTCGTGCGGCATGGAGAAGAGAGGAAGACGGTGGAGGGATATGAAAGAGAGCCATAAGACCTCTTTGATGCCAAATAATTCATTTATTTTCAATAATCTGGTTCATACAACTCCCCAATTATAAATATAATTATTACAATGCTCTCGTAAGGAAACGAAATAAAGCAAAATTATGAGAATAAATAGCATATCAAAAAGACAAACCAAAATAAGAACAAAATAATGAGATAAATGCAGTGTATCAATGCCCTCCCATGATAAGAAAACTGGTTACCTCACCTATCTCGCACACAAAACCCAATATGAAAGGCCTAATTCAAGAGGCATAATGTAGAATGATTTGAATTATGACCTATTGTATACATAAGTGAGCAATCTGTCAAGTTCTTTTCTCTTCACTCCATCTTAAGTTTGTACATCAAATCAAACATGTCTTATTGGAGGACAAAAATTTGCATTAAATTCCGTCAAACAAATGGCTAAATTGCTATCAATATTGAAACTAATATATTGATGTAAATTGATCCTTAAACAAATTAAGAAACTAAAACACAGATAAAGATATCACCTCAGAATAAAAAGGAGGACATGTAAGAATTATAAACTTGTTGTGTGCTCGTCGAAGGAGTGACCGGAGGCGGGTGGCATACTATGGAGTCGGAACCGTAGTTGCCTAGGCGGGGCTTGCTCAGGAGGAGAGAGCTACGAAAATCTCACACGAGACAAGAGAGAGACTAGATTGTTTCTTTGATACCTTCATCCAAACCCTACTTGTCTTCTACAAGACTATTAAAAATGCAAATCTAACCATCTAACAACTAAGCACAACTAATAATAATAATAATAAAAGATACTAAAGATACAATAATTGGGCCCGTCAACCGTGGCCCATAACATCCCACCCGACCTTCAAAGTGAGCTTATCCTCAAGCTTGAACGAAGATCGACCAAATTGATCATCGGACTCCTTTATTTCGTTCCAAAATAGCTCCTTGTAGTGTGTCATTGTAGCGGGGGTTGCAGAGGGCAATAAGCCTTTTTCGTACTCACAGGCATCAAGGATGATGGTGATGGTGTCGGCAGGTCATGACGTGGGTGGAGATATGACCGAAGAGCAGCCCGCAACATGATCTTGAAATAATTGAAGTATTGGTGGAGAATAATCCACAGATGCCCGAGAACGACTCTGAATCGTCACAAAATTTTGATGCGAGTGAGAGTGTCCGCAATGATCTTTGCACAGTCAATGTATGGCAACGGGGAGTCCGTCTGAAAGAGCACCACACTAGGCGCCGGTTGCTGGACTAGCCAGGATATCAGTTGGGTTCGGTGAATCAAGTGTCGGTGGAGGCGCTTGACGACTACTAGCTTGGTCATGGATTAGAACAATGACGGTTGCAAGATCATTGAGCTTATTGGAGAGGGTGACAATGTCTTCCCGACAACGTGCATCGGCTTTTTGAAAGCGTGCTTCTAGGGATGTAAGGAATGTTTGCATCATGTTCCTTAGTGTACTCATTTGATCGGACGAGTCCCCGACAATTCACCATATAAATTAATGAAGTGACTATTTAATTGAAATTTAATCTGCACGACATTGGGCTCAAGGTGAAAACAAAGAAAACTCGTTAACTATATAGGCAAAAGGCTCAAAAAAGAGATGTATATTGTGCTTTCCAAAGAAGAAGGTGCGAGGATCGAGTTGCGCAGAGAGTCGATGACGATGAATCGCCCGCGACAGGACGACAGTGGTCACTGGAGCTTCACGAGTGGCCGTTGGGGCTCGATCGTGCAGAGCGGCGCCGGGCTGGAGCAAAGAGACAGTTGTTGTTGACTGGACATCGTGCGAAAGAAGGCTGAGCGTAACTCGCCGCACGGGCGCGGGAGCGAGAGCCGGTCGCCTTCTCTGGAATAGCCACTACGACAAAGGCGTCGGCTGGACGTCGTTGGGCTCGATGAAACAGGCGACACGCGAGCAACTTGAACCGCTTGCGCTGTGGTCGAATAGACAGAAACAACAGGGGTCGGCGAGGCTTTGAGAAGCTCTGGCTTCTACTGCCAAAAAATAACTATGCCTGGATGTGTCGAGGTTGAAGGCCGAAGGCTGGCGCAGGAAGAAGATACGGGGGAGAACAACGGTGACAGAAAAATGCTTCGATGGTGGCCGGTGCAGAAGTGAGGAAAAGGAATGTGGTGTCAGAGGAAGGATAGCTTTGATACGAAGTTGTTGTGTGCTCGTCGGAGGAGTGACCGGAGGCGGAGGGGATATTGTGGAGCTGGAACCGTGGCTGCCTAAGAGGGGCTTGCTCGGGAGGAGAGACCTACCAAAATCTCACACAAGACAAGAGAGAGCCTAGAATATTTCTTTGATACTTTCATCCAAACCCTACTTGCCTTCAAATAGACTACAAGACTATTAAAAATGCAAACCATAACCATCTAACAACTAAGCATAACTAATAATTTAAAAAAACACTAAAGATACAATAACTGGGCCCATCAACCGTGGCCCATAACAAAACTATAGAAAGTTGATTCTCAAAGAACTTGAAGCACATTTTCATGAAACAAACAAAGTTTGATTTGCTTTATTCTGAAGCTCAAATTTTATAAAAAAAATTGAAAAAAGATACTGAATCAAACAAATTAGCATATTCTAATCATAATTTAAACCACATTATGCATACAGCATACCTCGACAATTGGGATCTGCTCCATAATCTAGCAGGAGAAGAACACAATTCTCACTTCCTTTTGATGCTGCCAGATGCTGCATAACAAATCAATTATATTATTTATAGAAAACCTTACAATGTGCATAATAAAATATATGAACAAATTGAAATCATTGCAAGGTCATAGAGTTAAAACCAAGGCTGTGTGGCCCTTGTTGTCGGATTCGCTGGGATCTAAGCCACGCCTAAGAAGTTGATGCAGCAACATATCATCTCCTCTGATGACAGCAAACCAAAGAGAGAGAGGCAAATCAACTCTTCCCCGAGCAAGGGTGTTCTCAGTCTCCATCAAAACTCCCTCCATAATGGGGTCCTTTTGCCCTTTCAGATGCTGAAAGAGAAAATAATACAAAGAGCAGTCTATCAGGGTCACTACACTTGCAAATGATTTTATTCATGACTGAGAAAATCACAAGGAAATAACTGGTACAGAATTTTGTTAGCAATAAGGTTATGTTCAGGACAGCAATAGCACTTGGGCGGTGGCAATGTGGAATTGTGGTAGACTGGTAGTACAACTTTTGGGGTTAAATTTCACTTTTGGGATCAAGGTGTTCACAACCGCTAAAACTTGACTACACATGCATTACTCTAGTGACATTTTGAGAAAATAGCATTTGTGACTACGCCTACGCAAAAACTGCTGTGTTTTACATAACTATGTTCACAGCCGTCACCACTCTCACACCATTCTGCCATACAAGGCCTAAAAATAAACACTAATAATCAAATCCATGGATGAACCTGAAGTAGATTGTTCATTATTATAGTTCCATCTCCAACATTTGACTGCACAATGCTGAGAAATGTAGTCCGGTTCAACCGCAGCAACTGACATAACTTTTGGTTCGGACTGTGAATAACTGAGGCCTATAACAAAGTACTCCAATCTCTCCAAAAAGTTGGCCTTTCTTTGCATCTCCAACAACCTGAAAACATGTATAAGTACTGCTCTTCATCATAGCAATCATTTATAATTATGCTCCGAACAATCTGCCATTTTTTCCCAATCACGTGAAAACTTGCCTGCTCGATTCCGTTCTTCTGATCGATTAGCTCCTGCATGGTTGATAAAAAACCTCAGTCTTCATGTATTTAGATAATTAAACGACATTTAAATGTGATATGCAGAAAGACTCACAACAGTGCCTGTAACCAATATGTAAAAATCAGTTGGTGCTTCATTCTGTAGGATCACATCCTCCCTTGGGGGGAAATATTCAGCTTTCATCTCTGAAACCTTAAGAAACAAGATTACAGAACATAATGCTTCAGGAATTGAAAATTTGAGTACAGAAAACTAATAAAATCATAAAGAGAAGTTTACCAACTGGAAAAGTAAATCATTAGAAACCCCTTGGAATAAATAGACCCTCTGGACAATACCATAGAAAAGATAGTGAGTGATGCTGGACCGAATGGCTTTCGGGAGTGCATCGAGAGTTTCCTGCTGTTGAAGCCCCTCCGAGTCCGTCCTAAACTTCAGACAGAGATGTGCGAGCATTTGCTCTTGAACACGCGGCGGAAGCTGGTTTCTCTGTGCAAACCCAGATGCGGCTTGAATTGTGTCCCGCTGCAGTATATAACATCCATGCAAAAGTGAATACGAATAAATGGAGATTGATTTTAGTCAATAATTCAACGAAGTATATATATAAACTCACAAATTTTCTAGTTCTACTGGTTCCATGGACAACCAAATTAGTCATATTTCCAATTATATATGCTGTTAGCCCCAAGTTGAAGAGCATGTATAGGATATTGAAGACCATTTCCCTGGTGTTTTGAGCATGCAGATCTCCGTATCCCACTGTTGTGAGGGTGGTGATTGACCAGTACATAGATGTCACATACCGAATCCACAAGCTTTTTTCATGGAAATCTGGCATAGTAGCGCCAATCCAAGTCGAGGTTGGTATGGGATATCTGGCTGCAAGAAGATAATAGAAGCATCCAGCACAGTGGACTGCAAACAGAGTGACCTATGAATGACAATTCTTAAATGTGAGGACCGTGAAGTGATAAAACGGCAAAATGTTGAAATCAGTCCTAATTGTTTAGGGATGGTTGGAAATAAGTCCCATAGTTTTTTTTGGAGTAAATAGGTCATGATAGTTAATAGATTATTGGATATCAGTCTCTGCTGTCAAATTTCTAACAGCATTGATGACATGTGCGGCGCGTGACTTTTCTTTGCTGAATCGAATAGCTGGTGTCTAACCTTGAAACTCTAAATCAAAATCGTTCCGCTTTTGCCGCTCGTGAAAAGCTGATTCAGCCTTAAAATCCATCTTCATGTCGCTCGACAAACACCCGCTTCACCCCTGAAACAGGTTTTCGTGAGAGGCAGAAGCGGAGCAATTTCGATCTAGCATTTTAAGATTATGAAGAAATGTTAAGCGCCGGACATGCCCTAAATGTCGCTTGAAATTCGGCAGATGGGGCGGATATCAAATAATTTATTAACTACTAGGACCTATTTGCTCCAAAACAAAACTTTGAGACTTGTTTCCAATCAGCCTTAAACTACAGGGACAGATTTCAACACTTTATCAAGTACACGGAGAATCAGAACAAATATATCTTTATAACTTACACAAACGAGTTTTATACAGCGGACCCAAAAATAGTTGTAGTGTCTATCCTTCTCCAAGCTGGAATTTTGACCAGAAAAATTGCATTGGCAAAAAGGAACATAATCAAAAGTATAGGGTGTAAAAGTTAAAGGGATTAGAACAACCAAATAAACACTAGCCAAGCTATAGGGTAACAAGAAAATCATATTCGTACCGAGCAAAGACAAAACTAACTCTTCGTAGCCGCCACAGGCGAAGCATGTTAAAGAACCCATAGGACTGGAGATTTTTAGGAAGCATTTGCCGAGCAAGTTCTGAAGGGATGGTTGAGATAACATCTAAAATAAACCAGCTGGTCACGTACTTGCGTGCGATCTTTGTGGGATTATCAACAAGAAGATAGGTTGTTTTCTCAAAGTAGGCTACAAAGAATGTCAAGATAATATCAATTGCGAAGAATGCATTGACGACGTTATCGGCAATAGACAAGGCTCCAGTTGTCTTTGTAAGGAAACCAAACTCAAATGGAGATACCCAAGCACTATAGACCACCAAAATAATCAGAAAGGTCTCCCAGACTCTGCAAAAGCAAAAAATTGTTAATTAATGTGAACATAGAAAGTTTCATTTTTCTGTCATCAACTTAAATTGCATGTTGGCAGATTCTTACTTTTTTATGGCTAATCTCAAATCAGCTAATTGGTAAGAAAAAATATTCAATAAGGGAGGATTGGGAAAAAGGCTCTATTTAGGAAAGTTGTGGCATTTGAGCGGTGGCAGTATAAAACTGTGGTAGGAAACAAAGGAGTGGCGGTGGATCTGCGTTTAGAACTACTGTGCCGGGCCATAGGCGACAACTAACGCCCAAATGTTCTTTGATACCTGATACGGCATTTTGGCATAAACCACCGTTTTAGAAAAATAACATTCGCGAACGTAACTACCAAAATGTTACTTGTGTATTCCACCACTATGTTCACAATTACCACAGCTCACCCACTGCTCTCCTGCATAGCGCCAAAGGCAAAAAGGGTTTCAAATCAAGAAAATAGAGGGTTGTCCAAGAGAAGCTTTAAGGGGTTTTTGGCGGGAAGGTCGCGGCTGCCGCCGGACCACAGAGCGAGCAAGCATCAAACCAAACATTTTCGTCAAGTTCAACAAAACGCCCGACCACATGGGCCAAACAGAGAGCATCTTACAGCGAGGTTCCGAAGAATCTACCTGCAGCACCAAATACGGTGGAGGGCCCCGTATTTGAGTTATGGAAAGCAACTTCTCTAGAAATATCCCCTTCTCAAATCCTTCATTAGGGAAAGCTCTATGCATCAAATATCCCTTCTTTTTTAAATTGAGAAAAAGAAATCTCCAGGCATTTGAAAAAGAGAGAGATAAATCCTAAACCAAACCGAAAGAGACCTACAAAATTGTCAGCTAGGTTTCTTGTTGAATTTAGGTTCTCTGTTTTCCTCCTCTATATTTCCAGCCGTCATCATCAATAGCTTCACCCAACAATTTGGGATTAACTTTATGTTAACTGTTCTCTAGCTAATTTAAATCAATTTACAGCCATGGTATTCTAATCCTCGGCAGAATAAACCATCTTTTATTCAGATCAAGAGAACAATGATTTGAAAATTGATTCTCCAAGCATTTGGGAGATGGTTGGATATAAATCATAAAGAAACCAGAACGTGCATTTTCAAAGAGAAATTGAAGAAACACAGTTTAATTAAGAAATTGAAACCTAAACATGGAATCCGTTGCATCTACATAGAAGAGGGAGAGGAGAACCAATACCGATATCTCTTGTCATTCGGCGATACAATGAACGGTCTGAGCTTTATTCTGCGATTTCCCCTTGCACCTAGAGCCGGAAGTGCGCCTCCCGTCAAGCTATAATGGCTTCCATCCCTCGAAATCACCTCCGCGTGCCGCCCACAGACCACCGGCACATTAAAAGCCCCTTTCCTCGCAGATTCCATTTCCTCTCTTATTTTCTTAGGAGTTAAAAATCACAAAGATTGCAATCCGAAGGGATGAAATTCAGAAAAGCCTCTTTTCTCCTGTTCCAGCCACTGCCAAACGACAACCGATGCCGTTTTTTGTAATTAGCGCGCTCTTTCCACAATCATTTCCCGCCTCTCTCTCTCTCTCCCCCCCCCCCCCCCCCCCCCCCCCCCCCCCCCCTGCTATCGACAGCGACGACGAGTATGTCTTCTCCAACCTCGAAGTCAATCGCGCCACCGCCGATAGCAGAACCCTAGCTAGTCCTCTCTCTCCCTCCCTCCCTCCCTCTCTCTACAACCTCGAGCATCTCGTGCTTATAATAAAGTTTATGCAAATTGCAAAATTATAAAAAAAATCCCTAAATTTGTATTTTTTTAAACCCGTCCCTAAATTTCAATTTAATATATATCAATCCTTTAAATTTCTAAAAACTGTCAAAATAATCTCGCATCCTATTTTATTTCAGTAATATCTGAATTTCTGGTTATTCTATCCGATTATATATGCCAAACAATTTTTTATATAAAAAATAGCCTCGCCTTTGTTCTTTAAATTTAAAGATTATGTTGATTTAAGATTTTTATCCACTTTATATCAGATTTAGGCTTTGTTTGAGGGAGCTGGTGGCCGTGGTGGTATTGGTAAAACCTCTATTCCCATGATCACCACTTTTTTCGGTTGCTTGGATGAGGAGCTTTTTCAAAAGTGTTTTTTCAAAAAAGTTATTTTGGGGGCTTTTTGAGCAGCCAGTCCAATAGAGTTTTCTAAAAATTGATTTCTCTGTTTTTAACTTTTTCTTTTTTATTCGAGGATTTACGATAGCCACGCCCTGGCCATTCGTGATCTCCATTTCTTCATTCTGGGCGCTATAAATATTTTCTTCTTTCATTTGCGATTCTTCACCAATTCGCTATCTTTGCTTCTCGTCGTTGAACTTTTGTAACAGCTTATTTGTTATTTATATAGTACTACTTCTCTATGGATAAATAATTAACATAAAATACATTTTTATTATTGAAAAGCTAGACAATTATTTTTAAAAATCTAAACAACTATCATTAAAAAAAATTCTTCTAAACAGAAAAATGTAAAAAAAAAATTTAAAAATCACTTTAATGAAAAAATTTTAAACAACTTACAGCTTTTTCAAAAAAAAAACTTTCTGGATAGCTCTGATGTCGCCACTAATTTTTTACCACTGCCTTTCCACCGCCGCCCTAACAAAGCCTTAGGGTTCACAGTCGCCTCCACTCCTGAAGTCTATATGACGGAAAAAATCAGTGCACTCTCATCATTCCTCTCACTGGAGCCACACAGACGTTATGCAAGCTTCCTCGTTAAGGTCTGGGACAGAATATAGTGAGTGACTAAGGCTCTCTGTGGGGCGGCGGTGGCGGTGCGAAAAACTATATTCTCATCGCCATCGCCCATTTTAGGTTCTTTGGATGAGTATCTTTTTCAAAAAAACTCTTTCAAGAAAGTTGTTTTTGAAACTTTTTGTGCAGTCGATCGAACATGGCTTTCTAAAAATCGTTTTCTCTGATTTAATTTTTCTCTTTTATTTGAGGGTTTACTAAACAACGCTCTCGCCATTCGCGATTTGTCTTTCCTCCTTTTCACCATTGCAAAGGTTTTCTTCTCCCGTTCGTGATTCTTCTCCTATTCATGATATTTGCTTCTCGCGGCTAGCCTTTTGTAATATGCTTAATTATGATTTATATAATTTTTACGTATCTATGGGAAAAATGATTAACATAAAACAACTTTTATTATTAAAAAGCTAAACAATTATTACTAAAAAGTTGCTCTTCGGAACAAAAAACTTAAAATACCTTTTTTTAACAAATAGTTAAATTCAGATTTTTCAACAAGTCTGTAACTTTTTTTAAGCAGTTTTTTGGACAACTCTAATGTCATCGTTGTTTTATAAAAAAAATTCAAGGATTGATTTCAACCAAATGAAAGTTAGGAACTTATTTCAAAAATTATCATATATAAATATAAGCTGTATCTCTTTTTTTTTCTGGGTCAAAACTCACAAAATGTATAATAGGTATCTAAATTTTATTGGAGTTAAATCATAATTATGTGCGGTAGGCCATGGTTAAGCTAATTACATAACTTCAAATATTTACTTGCACAGCATATAATTAACATTTACACTCCCAATTATTTGTTTCCGATTGATACTAATTTCTTTAATTACATGCCGGGCAATAATACATTTATAATTAATGAATATAATATAATATTATTTTATTCTATAAATATATATATCGTAGTTACAATGTTAGATGTTTCGACTTTCAACGATGGGTACAACATTTTTTTTTGACAGTTATTTTCTCGAATAATTAATTAACTTCGAGATCCACTTAAAATTGTTTCTATCGGAATAATTAATTCTGATCCAGATTTTGACAATTGTAATAAATTGTGGTTTTATATGGAATTCTTTAGTGCTCATCTAAATAATATTAATTTTAAACTCAAAAGTATATTTTTCTGATTTTGAATGGAATAATTCAAGGTTCGTTTTTCTATTTTTTATAATTATTATCAAATATTAAAATGTCCATAACGACAATCTCACTTATGGGGGTGAAATGCAAAGGATCGACTTGCGCGTGATGATCTCCGCGGCGATCACGACAATCGCTGCAGAAATCACCCGGATCATTCCGGACCGGGACGAAAATATACTTCTGAAGCAAGGCAGGTGGATTTTAACTTATTAATTAACCGATGTTTTCTTTTTTAACTCTCTAAGCGATCATTAAATATGATCATTAAGTTTGATTATTCGTAACTATTTGATAACCGTAAACAATTATTTTTGAAAATTACTATCTGTAAACAAATTTTTTTTAGAAATGAAAATCTAATGAATTGTAAATAATATCATCACAAACTTCTCAAAACAACATCAAAATATAATTAATTAATTTCGACTGCTTTATAGTCCATAAGAAGAAAGTTAACATTCAAAACATGATTGCTTCCAATTTGACATTGCTTCAGGTTATTCTTGCGAATCGGCAACTTCGGCTACCGAACCTTTACAATAATAGAGGAACGTGGTGTAATGCATAAGTAAAAAAGGCAAGCTTAAGAAATGATGGGTAACATAAGTGAAATACTGATTTCACAGTTTTAGATTAATCTCGATGAAAGAAGCTTTAAAACTTATAACTGATATAGGAATTACTTGATCTTGTAACCATGGCCTTAACACATAGAAAAAGCAAAACCCAACTAACAAATAATTGTATACCTCTTTCGCATACAAAACACAATGAAAGAGAATAAAATAGACTAATATTGGGATTAGTAGGGATGACCTATGGATTCTACCAACATGACAAAATGTAGAGCTAACAGGAAAAGGCATGGATTCATACCAAATGACTGTGGGCTTCCTTCTCTGCTCCGGCTACCGATCGATGGTGGTGATACCAAAGGACTGTGGACTTCCTTGTCTACTTTGCCTATCGAGCGATGGTGGTGTGTTGACAAGAATTGGCCCTAAAAAGAAGAGAAAACTGTAGAGCTCAAGATATTTTACTAAGGTTCATCAGTATGGAATGACCTTATATAGTATCTTCTCCTATGTCCGCGGTAAGCCCGACGTCGGAAAAGGGTGGGTGTGTGTAGTGTTCAACCAATTTGACTCATTACACAACCGTGTCCGTAAGCACCTGTTATAACATATTAGATTGAAAAAAAATAGAAGTATGTATGCACGTATAAGAATAAAACATAAACTAAGCAGCATCACATCAAAGTCAAAAGTACAATCAGGGAAATATGTACCAGAACACCTGATATCTCATGACCAACAAAAGAGCAGGAAATAATCCAAACAAAACAGGTAAAGGAAGAAAGCTAAAACAGTGCTCTAGAAACCATCATCCAGCAGATCGTCCTTGTTAGGATCACAATCTGCAAGTGCTCCTCCTCCAGCAGCAGTTCCTGTAATTTCCAACAGAGAACTTCATTCAGAATGAATTCAACCATGGAAATGTACATGTGCAAGTGCTCCTCCTCCAGCAGCAGTTCCTGTAATTTTCAACAGAGAACTTCATTCAGAATGAAAATGTACATGTATCTAGTTCTACATATAAGAACGTAGTACTTAATTAAGCTAAGAGGACATTTAAGTATTTAGCGTTTAGGGTTCAACCGCAGAATCTATTAAGAGGATATTTAAGTATTTTAGGTTCAACCGCAGAATCTATTAATTGTTTCCAAACGAAACGATTTCAGACTTCTAGACAACGCAGCTATATCTGTGTTCCCATGTGGGATGTCATGTTTACTGTTCTTCTATGGTTAATTGGAACTCATTAAATATGGAATGGAACCAATCAACAAGAGAAGGTCCAAAACAAGTCAAATCGTATTATCAAATGTGGAATAACACTCTCCTCCAAGTTAAGGAGGATGAATCTGGATGAGGTTGTTAACATCAAATGTGGAATGAAACAACTCACCAGATTCGTACTCAACAACCAAAACACCAACGGATCACAACATGCTAGATTTGACAAAGGAAAGAATCAAAATATTCGGATTAAGGCTGATCTCAAACCGCCTTGAGTCTCATTTCCCCCATTGTTTTGATTGAACATCCTCGGGGCATTCCTTTCTTCAATGGATCGGCTAGATTATCCTTCGATCGCATATCGACCAAAGTAATAATGTCTTGTTCTTTAAGATAATTCAAAAGAGCGTGTCTCAGTCGTACATATCGTCTCTTAGTGTTAAAGAGAACATTCTTAACAACATGGACTGCTGCCTGGTTATCACAGTATAGGCTTAAAGAATTGACTTGAAGTTTAGACAAGGGAATATCTAAAATCAAATTCCTGATCCAGTCTGCCTCTTCACCAGCTGAAGCTAAGGAAAACAACTCAGCTTCCATAGACGACAGGGCTATACACGTCTGTCTTTTGAACTTCCAAGTAACTGCAGCGCCACCCAAGGTGAATATAAATCCACTTGTGAACTTGCTGTTTGCAACTTTTGAGCACTAAGAGGCATCAGAGTACCCTTCTAGGGTATGAGGGTGACCAGTGTAACACAAAGCGTGATCTTTAGTACCTTTGAGGTATCTCATCAGCCGGTCTAAGGCATCTCAATGCTCTTTGCCTGGAAACTGGTAAAATGACTCAGCATGCCTACAGAGAAGGCAATGTCTGGTCTAGTGTAGCTTGTGGCGTACATAAGACTTCCAATGATTTTTGAGTACTTGACTTGATCAACACTTGTCCCTTCATTCGGACTCAGCTTGACGTTCGAATCAATTGGTGTTTCAACAGGCCTACAATCTTTATAACCCCAAGTAGAGAGAATCTGCTCTATGTAATGAGCTTTACTTAGAGTAACATGTCTCTTGTCTACTCTAACTTTCATACCTAATAGGGTATCCACAGGACCAAGGTCCTTTATATCAAACGCTTTTGCGAGAGCGGACTTGATTTCCCTCACGACAGCAAGGTCTGACCCCAGAATCAATATGTCATCCACATATAGGCATATGATGACTGTTTGGTTTGACATCGAGCGGTAATAGAGACACTTGTCTGAGAGACTGGACTGAAATCCAACGCTCTTTACCACTTGATCAAACTTAATGTGTCATATTTTAGGCGTTTGTTTAAGCCCATAGATGGATTTATCGAGCTTGTACACTTTATCCTTTAGATATATATGTACATAACTTTCAGGTTGTGCAATGTAGATCTCTTTATTTAGCTCTCCATTTAAAAAGGTTGTTTTCACGTCCATCTGATGAACTATACAGTTCTCGATAGAGGCCAAGACTAGAAGAATCCTAATAGTGGATAGGTGACACACGGGTGAATAGACGTCAAAATAGTCAATTCCCCCTTGTTGTTTATAACCCTTAGCGACTAGTCGTGCTTTGTATCTGGCTATAGACCAATCACTATGCAATTTCTTCTTTAATACCCACTTGCATCCCAGGACTTTAGCTCCTTTCGGTAGGTCCACTAGATGTCAGGTATTGTTTTGTAGCAACGAGTTCATCTCATCGTCGATGGCTTCTGCCCACATTAACGCATCTCCCAATCTCATCGCTTCCTGATAGGAGAATGGATATGTTGGAGTTTCTGAGGTGATCTCAAAGTGATCAAGCAGTTAGTCTTACTGCCAACGCAATATGAGCATATAGGGTCGCACATAAAAGCATTTGGAGAAGTTGGAGAAATGATTGTGTTGGCCTTACTTATATTGGATATGAGTGGAAGACCAATCCTGTGACTGTTCGGAATTAAATTGAGAATGTCTCAACGAGAAATAAGTACTCTTGAAGAATCGTCGAAATGGTTTCAACGAATTCTATAGGACTTATCAAATTCGTTGGAAGTGTTTCGACGAATGGATTTATTCTAGACAAATTTGTTGAAAGGGTTTCGATGATGTGTGTCAATTCATCCAATTGGAATCGTCGAAAGTGTTTCGATGAATTAGATACAAATTCGCTGAAAAGTGTTTCGACAAAATTGTATCGACGAAACCGTCGAAAGTGTTTCGATGAATTTATGTTGATTCGTCGAAAGTGTTTAGACGAATTATATCATATTCGACAAATTTAAATCCTGACGGAATTGTTCTATTTTTTCCGGGTCTGCAGATAACTCGTTTTTATGCCCTGTGTATAAAAGGGAAAGCGATTAGGTCTTCATTAAATAGATCTTCTTCGCGACTTTCAAAAGGGTCCGAAGACGGAAGTGTTCCGCTAGATCTCGTCCCCGTCCGCCGACCTCGTCGTTCGCCGACCGCCGCCGCCTCCCCTTCATCGGACCTAGCAGTTCGTGGGGACGCATAGGACTGTTCTTCTCCGACCCATCCCTTGTGCGATGATGCGCGAATCTAGCACACCGCTATAGGCGGTAGCAAGACTGCGACACGAAACGGCAGTGTACCGATCGTTCAAGTAATATAAAATGTGGGAGTGATCCCCAAGTATCGAATCTCTAAGGAACACAGTAAGGTGGAGCTATCTATCGAGGAAAGACTTGAGATTGAAGTCCTTTAGGTCGGATGGATTGCGGAAAAGGTGGATTGGTTTGTGGAAAGCAAAATAAAGAAACTAAACTACTCCTATGCAGGCCGCTATGCGCTGCTTCGTCGGGCGGATGGAAACTATGCAGACCACTATGCACTACTTTGCTAAGCGGATGGGCGAGAAGGCAAGCAGATGGAGTGGTTCGCACTGGCGGAAAGGTTTGAGGGCCATTAGCACCTCTTGGCTAGGGAGATGGATTATACGGGCCGTTAGCACCGGTTCGCTGCGCGGATGGAAGAGTAGGCTTGCGGATGGAATGGTTCACAACGACGGAGTCGAGGTGGATTATACGGGCCGTTAGCACCGCTTAGCTTGGCGGGTGGAAGAGTAGGCACACGAAATGGGCAAGTAGACTAGCTGAATGAAGTGGAGGGTGGAGTGGATTTGGTGGCACACCTCAAATACACAAATAAACAAGATAATTTCATAAAAGGATGAAATAAGAATTAACACACAAGTTTATAGTGCACATCATCAATAAAATGAAGATTACATTCAAAAATATCCACACAAGTTAGAGAAAATAGCAAGAGATGCAACCGCATCCGGAGGCTTGTTGTAGATTCTCGGTAGGAATCGTCTGGTTGTCAGTCCGCATCCTAGCTCGGTCCCAACTATCGCCCGGGGTAAAGGAGGGCTGTCACTTCCTCCCAATGGACCCGTCTTCTCCGGTAAACAACAATCTGATCACGTCTGATGCGAAGAACTCTTTGCTTTGCGATGAAGATGAGGGTGGAATCCTCTCCTTGAAGCACGCAGATGATGAAGGCGGCCGAGAGGATGCTCCGGCTTTAGCTTTGCAAGGAAATGGTGATCGGAGCTCCTCCTTAAGGTGGGCGGCGATGGAGCGGCGACAATGGCGGAACTGGAACCCTTTGGGCGCGGGAAAGAGGATCGATACGGTCTAGGGCGAGATCTGCAGCTTTTATAGTAAAATAATCAGAAATTGGTCACGCACGGTCGAACGCACGACCATGCGTGGACCGTGCGATATTAATTAAGAAGAAAGCCCAGGAAGACGACTCAGAACGCCCGTGCAATTTTACTCATGCACGGTGAGAATAGACCATGCGTAAAAACGCACGGCCAAATCCAGAATGCATGAAAATAGGCCAATGGAGGGGCTCGTGCGATTTACTCACGCACGATCGAAACCAACCATGCTTGAATAAAACCCACGGGCAAATCCAGATCACCATTTTGGTCCACAGATGAACGCGCACGGTCGCACCAATCGTGCGTCAAGTAAACGCATGACCGTGCGATTCACACAGGAAATGATTTCTACCAAAAATGGTGATCTGCCCACCTGCTCAGCACAACAAACAGCATAGAGCACTCTTCCAGCACATGAAAACAACTTAAATCAACAATATACGAAATGGGGAGTACAAGGTGCTTACCCCCAGCAGAATAACGCGCAGTTGCACACCAAAATGGGCCTAAACATTGCACTAATAGTGAAAGTGTGTCCAAGTAAGATATAAGCAATTAAAGACAAAGTGTAGTGCAAAAGCAAGAAAACAAGCACAGATGAGTCCGAAAAACCCTATATAAATCGGACTCATCATGCGACAAGGCACTGTGGTTCTCCTTCACTTGTGTGGATCTCTATAGAAGGGCCGATCCATTTCGGTGCTTGGAACTCAAAGTTCATCTACTAGATTTATTCTTGGAGCACCTTGGTTGAGTATTGACTCAATCCCTCAAAGGTATATCGCATTTTGCTTTCCTAATCTCTTGATTCATGAAATCCGCAAGATCCTTACTCTTTGGGTTGTTCTTGTTGTTTCTTCCACTGTGCATATACGATATGCTGTCTACATTTGATGTATAGAAAACCCAATAGGATCATCCTCTAAGTGCTAGGTGATGAAATTCTCACCAAAATCCTTAGGGTTTCGATCTCTTGTAGATACTCTAAGAGGAACAGGTTCTACCTCTAGAGGTTGGGGAGCAGTGCTAGAGGGGCCAACTTCAGGTTCTACAGTAGACTCTGAGATCATGTCAGTAGATCCAGGGACGGTTAGGCCATGATCTTTGATAAATTTATGTTCAAAAAAGTTAGCATCTCTAGACTCTATCACTGAATTAGTAGATAGATCCAGAAACCGGTCAGTTGCACTATCTTCTACACTTCCTAGATAAAAATAGGTTGTCGTTCTAAGTCCCACCTTAGATCTTTTAAGGTCTTGTATGCGCACATAGGTGATACAACCCCAAGTCTTAAGAGTGTCATATCTACAAGGATGACCATGTCACAGCTCATACGGAGTAGAACTGAGCTTTGAGTGAGGCACTCTGTTCAAAATGTAATTCGCAGTAAGGACTGCTTCCCCCAGAAGGAATTAGGCATGCCAGCGGTCAGGAGCATAGAATTCAACATCTCTGTCAAAGTTCCATTCTTACACTCAGCAACGCCATTCGATTGAGGTGAGTAAGGAGCTGTAGTTTCAAGGACTATGCCCTTAGTGGCACAAAACTCCCTAAACCCAGTTGTAGTGTATTCTCCTCCTCAATCACTTCTAAGTCTCTTAATCTTTAAATTTAACTGGTTTTCTACCCATGATTTGAAGATCTTAAAGGTCTCGAATGTCTTGTCTTTCAATTTCATTAGGTAGACATGACAAAATTTGAAAAAATTATCGATGAAGGTAATTAGATACTTCCTTCCCCCTCTAGTGGCATGACTGCGAAAGTCACAGAGGTCGGAAAGAATCAATTCCAGAAGTTGTGTGCTCCTAGAAATAGTCTTGTAAGGGTTTCTAGATATTTTGGTCTGAGCACAAACCTCGCACCTATCAAATCGAATAGAAAAATCTAATGGAATATGGTGACTCTTAGCTAGATCACGCATCTTCTCATAGTGAACGTGTCTAAGTCTATTATGAAGTAGCTTTGGATCTATCAGAGACGAACTCACTTGATTTATGCACTCATTTTCTAGGCTGTCTATACACTCCATTGATTAGGTAAGCGTAACCAAAGTAGTGTGAATTAATAGTTAGCATTATTCTACCGTTTATGGTTGTGAAAGACATTCCAGACTTATTTAGCAAACTCATAGAAATTAATTTTAGTTAAATTTGGAACTAATTTAACATTTTACAAAATTAAAATTTTACCTGAAGAGAGGAAGAGCTCTGCCATCCCAGCATGAGTAACAACTGTCACTCCTCCATTGCAGTTCTCAACTCTGTCTCAGACTGCTCTGACATCTGAGAGAAGACTTCTGTCATTCATAACATGACAGGTAGCACCGCTGTCCAGCCACCACTCTGAAGACTCACTGCGGTGACTACTCCCAATCATAGACACAAAGGACTTGGGATCAGAGTTGTCTACCACCATGTTCGCCACCTATTGTGGAGCTTCATCCTTCTGCTTCTTTGGACCCTTGCATTCAGCGGCCCGGTGACCCCACTTGCCACAGTTGTGGCATTTACCCTTCTTCCTTTTGAGAGAAGGCTTATTGACCGCCAACTGGGCAGGGGTGTCACCCTTAGGTGTCGGGGGATTCCGAGAAGGCCTTTTAGGTCGAGAAATGAAGTTGACAGCCTGTGAGGGCTGAACAACCTGCTCCGCGCTTTTTTTAGGGATGTTCTGGTCCTTAATGCGAATGAACCTTTTGAGTTCATCCAGAGTGATCTTCTCCTTCCGCCTGTGCATCTCGGTCTTGAAGGTCAGCCACTCCGTAGGTAGCTTGCTCAGAATCAGATAAACAAAGAGGTTGTCGTCCATCTTCGACGGATCGTCCTCCAGCTTGTGAAGCAAATTCTCCAGCTCTTTGATCTGGGAGGTGATCGACAAGTTCGCTTTGAGGCGGAAGTTGAAGAACTTCTCCCCAATGAGCGACTTTGACAGTACATCCTCCTTCTGGAAATGCACATTGAGACGATCCCAGATTTCCTTTACAGTCTTGTAGGCATGGTAGGTCAGTGCGAGACGAGGATTAAGGGAATTCAATAGGTAATCTATGCAAAAGTACTCATCCTTGTTCCACTGATATTCGTCTACGCCCTCGCCAGAAGAAGCAAAGTCGCTTTGAACAGTGTAGAAGATATCACGCTCCTTTATTCCTAGTTGAACCTGAATTTTCCAACTGAGGAAATCAGAAGCGTCGAACGACTGCAGCTTGGCGACATCGAGCGCATTTTTCTTCTACATTGCAGCAGAATTCTAGAACAGAAAAACTGAAACAAATCACCTGATTTGTGCGAAGACGACCGGGAAACTTCATATCCAATCCAAAGAAATTATTGTATGTGTGCTCCTCCTCTCCGATTGGACACAGACACCGAAGACAAGATCAAAGCACCAGAAAAATCCCGAAATCTGAGCGACTTTAACAGATATCCAGATCTTGCAACAGGGAATTTCTCCTTACTGAACCACTGCCCCTTGCTGAAATGAGACTATGCAGCAATCTGGAAATTTTGCACTTCGGCAGATCTATAACAGGAGACCGGAAACAGCAAAATCTGGAACTCCTTGATCAGGATTTGCGAGAAGCATCAACAGAGAACCAGAGGAAACGCCAATGGAGGGTGTGTCAGGTAAAAAGCACCAAACGAGAACCAGAGAAAGCCTTTCTCCTTCACGAATGATGACGCACGAGAGGACTGTCGTCGACTTCCTTCATGGAACACGACAAGATCTGCGATGACTTCGTGAAGTAGCAAATCGCGATCGAGCGGCTGAAAAGATTTCTCTGGATCTAGAGGTCTTCCTTTCCGATCTACTTCTGCGAGTGGTAGAAACGCAGATCGACGAGAAAATGCAGATCTGAAGGCATCTTCCCAGATCTACGACAGGGAAGAACGACGAGGATCCTCCTTTGTGCGACTAGCGACGAAAACACCTTTCCTTCCTTCGATCTTCCTTGCGACAGCGGACTGGAGCGAAACGCGAACACCGGAACTGAGAGCGCCGGACTTCTCAACAATGAGAGTCACCTCATGTCGTTTCGGTTGAGGACGGGGACTCCGCCAGAGCGTGGGATTGTGACCCCGACGTATGCTTTGTGTGAACTGCACATGGAGTCCCTCTCCTGCTATGCGGTAGAGAGCGGAGACTCCACCAGGACGAGTGATTGTGACCCCGTCATAGCTTTTCTATTTTTGCTTGCATAGGATCGAGGGCCACCCATTGTTAGTTAGTGGAGGCGAGTGTTTCCCTCGGTTCATTGCGAGCCATCGGGTCGATTGAGTTCATCTCTGACATAAATATACATTAGTAATCTAACGTATGAGTCTGGATTTATACATTATGTGTGAAGCATACTCATGGTTATTAGCCCGGATCAGTGATGTTTACTGTGATGTACATTGCGTTTAGCCCTAGGTGCACAAACCAGAATGTCATGTGTTATTCGTCATAGTGATTGCGAGAATGTGTGGGCTTTCTTCGTGAAGGCCCCGTTCTTAGGTGGGTTTGCGTTTGGATTCGGTAGAACGATACCTTTTTAGGGCATTCGTAGGGAGGGCGTGTTTCTCGTCACCTTATAATTGCGTTTATGAGCTCTTTAGTTTGTGGCCTCGTCTCAGCCATTCCGCTGAGACAGGGAGTTCTTCTCAGCGGTTCAGATAATGAACCACCAACATTATTCCAAAGCTTGGAATATCTAAACCATGCACGGTCATGATGCAAAATGGGGTTAATCAAATACAATATGTTCTTAGCATTGTGAGTGATGCTTCTTCAAATCATGGGAACATTGAGGGCAATATTCCCAATAAGAAGATCCCTTGAATACGGTTCGAAGATATCCTTCGGCCTTTGAAGACGGCTCGAAGATCTCATTCAGCCTTTGAAGATTCCTTTGGAACCTCGAAGATCTCCTTTGCTCCTCGAAGTTCCCCTGGAAGACAGCTCAAAGACCACATCCAGCTTCGTCCTCCGAGATCAGAGCCCCGTTGCCGCATTCATCATTCCAGATTTCTTTCGAGCACGCTCATCACCATTACACTCCAAGAGACCTCCGCGGTTAAGAAGAAATTTTGTAATGAGCGGTGGTCGGTCATCTCGAGAGATAACCATTGTAACACCCCAAGAAATAGTGGAACTTGTCGGCACCGATTTGGCCCTGTAGTTTTCCCCTTTTCGGGGGTATTCCTTTTTCTGGGGTTATTCCACGTCAAAAGATTCTTTGTCAGCTGTAGGTCTTCTCTGTAATTATTTGCGCGCTCGGCTCACTCTTGAGCTTAGACGGTTTATTCGACCGGTCTATAAGGGCATCGGGCGACCGGCAACAAGTATTTTTCGAACCAGAGCTTGGAGCTCCTTTTTCATGCATCCAGACGTGCATCTGCCGAAGGCGGAAGGGGACGTCGTGATGTGTGGAAGGCGGAAGGCATAAGTGGCTCTCTCGATTTGCCATCGTCGCTAGGGTTCAAGGACGACACTGATCTCCTCATCCTTGACGGTTTCTTCCGACGCAGTTCCCCGCACTTTTTGTGTGATAATGGATAGCGTATCTTCCTACGAGCATTCCTTCCGACGATCTCTTTTGGGTGAGAATGGAAAACATCTGTGGTCTTTGTAAATGGTGACCTGGCCTGGGCGGGAGGATGGTACTGAGATTTTTCTTTGAGTAATGGCGGGCTGGCAATGGGGGGAAGAGTGGAGGAGGGATGGGAAAGAGGCGGACCTTTGATAAGGAAGCTGAGAGTCATGATGATATTGTTGGGGTCCATCCCCTAAAGACGAGTCGTGATGACTTGGAAGAAAAAACAGATTAGATTTGGAGTTTCTGCTGAATGTCGTCTAGAATCTACAGGAAATGTCGACTTGAAGATGGCCTTGTCGACTAGATGTCTGGAGGAATGTCAACTGGACAAGGTCTCGATATCGGCGAGATGACTCATGTATGTCGTCAAGATGGTGTCTGCATATTGGCGAGATGCTGGACTATATTGGCGAGATGCGCGCTCTATGTCGTCGAGACTGCTCTCCGATATCGGCGATTGGATCTCGATATCGGTGAGACGCATTCTGGATTGTTTAATCTTGTGCCTCTGGGCCGTTGAATCTTGTTTATCTCATCTAATGGATGGTAATGTTTGGTCTAAGTGGATTGATGAGTCCTATTTATAGGGAGAGGCAATTTAGAGTAAAGGTGAGAGGGCCTAATCTCTAATTCGAGAGCAGACAGTTTTGCAAATCAGAAGAAGCCGCTTGCCAAGTTCTTGAAGAGGAAGAATAAATGTTTCACAGGCCTGTGTTATCATCCTCACCTTGGAGAAATGACGTCTTCGTCTTCGTTGTCGTGAGTGCTTGAAGAGTAGTGGTGGTGAACTCTCCTTTGAAGAGTTTTTATGTTCACTGTGAGTTTGTGAGGAGGGATTCAGTCTGTCGAATCCAGTGGGTTCTAGGTTGGGTAAACCTAGTTTGTATTCTTGTAATCGTTTTTTATTATAGTGGTTTTTTGTGTACCCCGCCCCGTGTTTTTCCCTCATTATTTTAGAGACGATTTTCCACGTATATCTGGTGTTCTCTGGTGATTGTTTTTGTTTTGTTGCATTATTATTCTTGCTTGTGTGCCCGGATAACAATGGGTCAATTCCCAACAGATATCGGCCATGAGAGGATGAACCTGGGCTTCTTTCTGGAGGCACTTGACAACCACATTGACGGCTTGGTTCATGCCGATTGTTGGATATGCCCCTTCCAGAAGTGGATCATCGAGTTCTGGGAATCTCTTATGATCTTTGAATATGGGTTGCCCCTGTCATGAGAATCATGAACATGGAAGAAAGAGGAGGGAACACAGTGTGCCTTTTTTTAATTTCTCCAAATTTTGAAGTTCCAAATTGTCTTTCTTTTCCGTATTCAGCTATAACAATGTTTGAAAATCTCAGAAATCGTCATGTTTTGATTCAACTGTAGCAAATCATTTTGCATTTTCCATTTGATGCACTCTTGGCAAGTGTACCGGTCGCACAAGTAATATAAATGGGAGAAACTCCCCAAGTATCGATCTCTGAGGAATGCAAGTTAGAGTGTGTGATTTTATCGATGAGAAAACTACTTATAAAGATTTCTTAAGTTTCAAAGGGGGTTTTAGATGTTTTGACAAACAAATAAGTAAAACTAAATTAATCTACTGCGGGTCGAATGCATCGCTTCGCTTGGTGGAAGGAATTACTGCAGGCCGCAATGCTCTGCTTCGGCTGGAGGATGGAGGAGTAGGCTAGAGAATGGATGAATTACAACCGGCAAAGTGATGGCCGTAAGCATCGTAAACAAGCACGCTACCAACAATTGCTAGTGCGGTAGCTCAAAGCAACGACGGGATGGAGGATGGAATGGGGGCGCTCCTCACTTCGCATAAACCACAAATACATTCATAGAAATGAAAGTGACATTTAGAGCAAATAATGGTTCATGAACAGGGGCGGATCCAGGAATTTCAACAAGAGGGGGCCCGAAACTTTAAAGAAGTTTGAGAAACTTGTAGTCAATGAATACAGTGTTGGAATTTGATTTTCAAAGATAAATGAAGTCACATAGCAGCTTATTTTGTGTGCATGAGCGACACTAATTAAAAATTTCAACTAAATAATATTTATATACTTAGTGCACATATCTATATAAAAAAATATTACTTAAAGGATCATATAAAAATGCACTAATTAGAAATTATGCTCCTTATAATTCCTAAATCCCGCTACGATAAAAATCGCAACCCCTTATCCTTGTCGGTGGTTGCTTCGTTCTCGCATCCAGCTAGGTATATCCTTGACCTCTATTATTTTTTGTGTTTCAAAAAGTTTCTTTGTATATATTTAAAGATCAAAATATGAAAAAAAAATGAATAAACATCTAAAAAGTATTAAAGCATACTACATAACATATTGTTTCTTTTAAGAGAAGAGCTTATTGACCGGCTCTCATCTTGTGTACTCTTAGGGTGTAATAAAAAGGACACTTAAAATAATCAAAATTACAATAGTTGAGTAAAGAAGATGTCGCGATATATCGTGTCGAAGATGTCGCACTATATCGTGTCGAAGATGTCACGCTATATCGTGTCGAAGATGTCGGTAGTGTTTCAATCAGAGATTCCGAATAACCTATGAGTAAAGAAGAAGATCGACTTGGCAATGTCGAAATTGGTTGCAATGTCATCTCCACAAAAATTAATTAAACAAGTTAGCTATGATGTAATCTTTTTTCTCTTCCAACTAAAAAGGAAATTGAACGTCTCCACCTTTCCGGACCCTTTTCTCCCTTATCCAGACACCGTTTCTGACGTATAAGTAGTCGAAATTCATTGGCTCGACGAGAGGAATCCAAATTCATCATCTAATTTATAATATTTCTTGGGTGTGTGTGTGTGTGTGGGGGGGGGGGGGGGGGGGGGCGGGCCCCCGCCGACCCCCCTTAGATCCGCCCCTGTTTATGAACATCATCCATACATACAAGGATTCACAAGAAATCACTATAACAATACAGAGGGGGTAAGAGAACAACCAAAATGCAAACTCTCATCGAAGATTCGCGGCCGAAATCGTAGGGTTGTCAAGCCTCGTCCTAGCTCGGTCTTCAACTACCTTACAGGGTTCAGAGGAGCTGTCACCTTCCTCTACGTTACCCGTATTCTTCATATATCAGCTTTGATCACACTTTTGATGGAGGCCGCCGAGGAGGAAGTCCTAACCCTTGTTTTGCAAGAAGATGGTGGCTGGAGCCCCTCCTTATGGTGGGCGGTGGTGGAGCGACGAGAGGGGACGAAACTGGGAGGTTTGGCGTGAAAATGGTGGGCCTTGATCGTCCTTCTCAAATAGGGAGGATTCCTGCATTTAAATACTAAACAGACAAAATTGGTCACGCACGGTCGAACGCAAAATCGTGCGTGGACCGTGCGATATTTGACCTACAGGAACCCCAGGAAAATGAAGCAGAAGAACTCGTGCGGTTTTACTCATGCACGGTCAAAACCGACCATGTGCGAACAAAACACACGAGTAGAAATAGAGCGCTTAAAATCAGGCTATCACAGGCAGATCGTGCATTTCCTTCATACACGGTTGAGTCTAACCGTGCATAAAGCAAACACACGAGCAATAATTACATAAATATTTGGACAAAAAGACAAGCTCGTGCGATTTTGCTCACGCACGGGCAAACTGCCAGTGCGCGAACAAAACGCACAAGCGGGGCAGATCACCAATCTGGGACACTGTTGAACACGCACGGTCGGAGCGATCGTCCGTCAAGGATATGCACAACTGTGCGTTTTCTACAGAAATGCAATCTGGGCAACATGGGTGATCTGCCCACCTGCACAACAAGAACAATAGCTGGGCATAAACCTCCAGCTCAATCCAAACATAGGAAAAAGATTAGGGAGCACCATGTTCTCACCCACAACAATAAAGTGAACAAATGCACACCATAATGAGCCTAAACAGTGCATTCAGAGTGAGAGTGCATACGAGTGAAATACAAGCAATTATGGCTTGAAAGTGTAGTGCACAAGAGTGAAAACTAGCCTAGATGAGTCCGTAAAACACTACAAATATCAGATTCAGCACACCCCCAGACTTAACCTTTTGCTCGTCCCGAGTAAACCATTCCTTATACGGATGAGAAAAATGAAAGCTGGCGCAGAAATTGTAAAATGGAGTACCATGTGAAGTCGCATGCTCGTGCGCGTAGAAATATAGTAGATGAGATTTCTAATTATGCACAATAGTTTATATTTTCTATGAGTGTAACTAAATATTATTTTTACTCAAAAGTTGAATCACGGTGAATCAGCCGGTCATGTGCAGGAAGAACTAAAATGATCGCTGAGGCGAGCATTGCCCGAGATCGGTGCTAGGAACAACCTCCATTGAAATCCATCGGCATCAGTGACCATAAGCTCACCCATTCACACTCTCTCTAAGACATTAGTTTGGTTCATTTCTTGAGTCAGTAGGACTTAAGGGTAGAGATGGGGTTTGGGTTACGGTAGGGTATACAAGGATAAACAAAAAGGCTTAAAGCACCTAACCCAAAAGAGCTGAAGTAAAACTGAGCTATCCACGCATTACCAAAATGCGCGGGTGCACCACAGTCCCAGACTTGAATTTGATAACATGGGTGTGTGCACCGCCTACTCCCAATACACATCTCAAATAGATTTTCAATTAAACTCTTCTCTCATCATTTTTCTTTTCGTTTTCAATTCTTTTCATTCATTTTTTTTTCATTTCTATTTTTTTCACTATTTTTCTTCTTCTTTTCAGCAAGTATTCAAAAGAAGCACAACCACATATCCACAAAAAATTATCTCATCAACACCTCCACAATGAAAATAACAGAACAACTAAAGCTCGGATTTGGGTGTGCGACTAGGATCAACTTTTGGCTTTGGTGGGATTTAGGTGGAGCTGAATTAAGAGGACGGAGTAGGCACAAAGGGGCTAGCGAGGATCAGACGATAGGAGTGGTACAAAAAGCTCAACCTGGACAAAATGATGGCATACGTCATGCTCACGCACTGAACTAACTTGTACCAATGCTTCAAGAGTCGCTTGGGGCAAGTTCTTAGCCACTGGGAAAGATAATCCTTCCTCCCGACTCGAGCAATACGGGCCTAGCAACCATCTACACACATCCCTAAGCTACCGTCAGATTCACCATTTTTGAGTATAATAAACAATCATTACGCTAATAAAAAAGTATAAAACTATAGGCATAAAAGAAAAAATTATTCTACACGGATTTCTATGCGAGACACGAGTACTCGACTAGAGCACTACATGAGTCAACATCTTGCTCCGTCTCATAATCCTAAGCCAGCACATCGATTTTCCCAATCACACCAAAGAAACGAGTTAGACTCGTAACGAGCCTGCAGTTAAGTGCGCGCTCAAGTGGGTGCTGTGGTGTGCGATGAAGACGAACAACTACTAAATATATTTAAAATAAAAGTCTTCTAGTATGCAATGCAATGTGTGCGTGCAATGGGTAACTTACACCATCTCTCCCCAGACTTAAATGTTATAGTACACAATATATCATTAGAGATTAAAATGGGAGCTAGGAGAAGAGGTTACCCATGCTCAGAAGTGAGCATACCATAAGATTGGCATTAAAACTGGGGATCCACTCCCAAGTTCGCCGCCAAAAGATCACCACACCTACAAGAAGGAAACTCCAACACAACAGATATAAAACCAAAAGAAATTATTAGCGGGTAAAATAAACAAAGCAGCAAAATTGGGTCGTCTCCCATCAGCCCTTTTTTTTACCGTCCTTAAGGTGGACCAAATACCTGTATTAACAGTTATAGTGTTCAAAAAAACAAAGAATAAAAAAGTACAGTTTTAGAATTTATAATTAAAAAACTATGCCCAACAATTTGAGTTAGCTAGATACAATTTTGACAATCCTTCACCACAGTGCCACCATCATAGATTTTTAACCGATGACCGTTAACCTTGAACTTTCCTTCTTTTTCTCCGGAGATCTCAATTGCTCCAAATGGAGAAACAACAGTCACCAAGAATGGGCCGCTCCAACGTGACTTCAGCTTTCCTGGGAATAAGTGGAGACGAGAGTTGTACAGAAGAACACGATCTCCAAGTTTGAACTTCTTTGGCACAATATGCCTATCATGCCACCGCTTCATCTTCTCTTTATATATATGTGTGTTCTCATAAGCAAACTGTCGAAACTCTTCAAGTTCATTTAAGTGAAGAATACGCCTATCCGCGGTGGCCGTGATGTCAATGTTCAGGAATTTGGTTGCCCATAAAGCTTTATGTTCTAGCTCCACTGGCAAGTGGTGCGCTTTTCCGTAAACAAGTTGTAATGGTGTCATTCTGACAGGAGTCTTGAAAGCAGTCTGGTAAGCCCATAAGGCATCATCCACCTTCATTGCCCAGTCTTTTCGATTAGAGTGGATTGATTTTTCTATTATCCTCTTGAGTTCCCTATTGAAGACTTCCACTTACCCACAAGTTTGCGGGTGATAAGCTAAAGAAACTTTATGATGCACGCAAAATTTCTTTAATTACTGCAAAAATAGTCTGTTACAAAAATGGCTACCACCATCACTTATGATTGTCCGAGGAGCTCCAAATCTAGAAAAGATGTTTTTGTGGATGAACTTCAAGCTCGTGCAGGCATCATTAGCTGTAACAGCCTCCGCCTCCACCCATTTTGAAACATAATCCAATGCCATAATTATATAATGTTTTCCGTGAGACATTGGGAATGGACCCATGAAATCGATTCCCCATACATCAAACGACTCACATATTAACATATTATTAAGCGGCATCTCATCTTTCTGCGAAATATTTCCCGTTCTTTGGCACTCATTACATTTGGAGACATGAGAGTGAGCGTCCTTGAATAACGTTGGCCAAAACAATCCACTTTGAAGCACTTTACGGATTGTCCTAGATGCGCCCATATGTCCTCCAGCTTCCCTATCATGACAGTGCTCAAGAATGAACTGGTATTCTGATTCTGGAATACAACGCCTGCAAGGGATCTTTCCAAAAATAATACTTTATATCCGAGATAGGCTTTCTTTTCTGCTGAGATGAAAGATTAGGCGATGGTTTCCCGCAAGTAAGATAATTGGCAATATCAGCATACCAAGGAGTTGTTGGAGAATGAGCTGAAATAAAAAAAGTTTTTCATCGGCAAAAGAATCAACAATTTCCGTATCTCATTATATGCAGTCACCCCTCCTTCCAAGCGAGAAAGATGACCCGCAATAATGTTTTCTACACCCTTTTTATCGTGGATTTTAATGTTATATTCTTGAAGTAATAGAATCCAACAAATGAGCCGTGGCTTGAATTTTTTTTTAAATAAATATTTTAGGGTAGCATGATTCGTGTAAACATCTACCTTTGAGAGGACCAGATATGAACGGAATTTTTCAAAAACAAAAATTATTCCAAGAAGTTCTCTTTATGTCGTAGTGTAATTTAATTGAGCATCATTGAGAGTTCGACTGACGTAATAAATTATGTGAAAAATCTTGTCCTTCCTTTGCCCAAGAACAACACCAATCGTGTAGTCTCTAGCATCACACATGATCTCAAAGGGAAGGGACCAATCAGGTGACACTAAGACTGGAGTGGTGACAAGTTGTTCTTTAAGTGTATTGAAGGCATGCCTGCAATCTCTGTTGAAGTCAAATTGCACATCCTTACCCAGCAGATTGGAAAGGGGTTTTGCAGTTGAGGAAAAGTCCTTGATGAAATGGCGGTAAAATCCTGCATGGCCTAAGAAACTTTAGATGCCCTTTACAGATGTCGGCGGGGGTAGATTCTTGATAGTGTCCACCTTCGCCTGATCAACTTGTAGTCCTTCACTTGAGTTTTGTGCCCCAAAACAATTCCTTCACGGACCGTGAAGTGACTCTTTTCTCAGTTTAGGATTAAGTTTGTATCCTTACATCGCTTTAACACCTTGCAGAGATTTGCAATGTACGAATCAAAGCTGGAACCAAGCAAAGAGAAATCGTCCATGAATACTTCTAGAAATTCCCCAACCATGTCATGGAAGATGGCGAGCATACATCGTTGAAAGGTGGCTGGAGCATTGCATAATCCGAATGGCATACGCTTGAAAGCGAACACGCCTATTTTCTCTTGATCATCCAGATCAATCAAAATCAGATTATACCCTGAGTATCCGTCAAGAAAGCAATACTATTCCTGCCCGACTATTTTTTCAAGCATCTGGTGAATGGAAGTGGGAAATGATCTTTTCGGGTTGCTTCATTGAGCTTTCGGTAATCAATGCAAACCCTCCATCCGGTGATGACCCTGTTGGCATCAATTCATTCCGATCATTAGATACCACTGTGATTCCCCCCTTTTTTGGTACGAACTGATTTGGACTCACCCATTTACTGCCTAGTCCGGGGCTTGGGAGCCGCCGAGATTCTTGGGCTGATGAGATGGACACCGTGCATCAAGGGAAGGCTGTTGATAGCAGTTTCTTGCCTCTGTTGGATGTGGCCGGTGATGATTCTACACCTCTGTTGGGCCAACGGCTTGGTACGGCAGCCGCCGTTTCGCCGCGACGCCCGGATCTTGTGGACAAAGACCAGGCGCAGTATACCACTACAAGGTTGGAGGGTGCTGTTTGCCCACCAGGTGTTCGACATTATGCGGCAACCAACTCCTCCACCGCTGCTGCGGCTCATGTGCTTTAGACGATTCTCGACTACTATGCGGCTTGCTTGAAGACCATCGGGGCTCGTCTTCGGCGGTGCAAATTGATGCGGTTAAGGGTCGTGGCGACGGTCCGGCTAGTGCACGTGAAACTTCCCCAAAGTCTTCCAGCACCAAGCCCGGGACTTGGGAGTCTCCATCAGCTTGGACCAAGCGGGGCAATGTTGCTTTCACAGCGGAACACGGTCTATCCGGGATAGCGTCGGATGGGTCCTTAGTGGCCATGGTGGACAAAGTGGCGGCACGCGCGCTTGAAAAATATCCCAATTCAGTGGTTGGAAAAATATTGGGCCGCAGACTTCCAGCTTTTGTTATTGAGGGAGAGCTCCGCAAGCGGTGGGAGAAGTTTGGGGATTTTCGGTTTCTTTTATTGCGACCAGATTGTTTTTATGTGTTTTTCAGACCCTGGTGGCTCGGGACTGTGTTATACAGGAAGGGCCTTGGTTTATTAATGGTTTTGTTGTGGGATTGGATGTTTGGACACCAGATTTTGACCCCACTTCTTTTACCGGCCTGTCCTCGCCAATTTGGGTTCGCTTGCCACACCTCACCCTTCTATTCTGGGACATGCCAAATATTGGCCGCATCGCGGCACGGATTGGAAAGGCTTTATGGATTGATGCTACAACCGATGATGGATCTCGCATGGAGTATGCTAGAGTTTGTGTTCGGGTTGATTTATCTAAACCACTGCCATCTGGGATTCCAGTTACTAGCTCTTTACAAAGTTTTGTCCAAATTGTGGAATATGAAGGCATTGGTTTCTTATGCTCTTCTTGTGGATGTGTAGGGCATGTGGATGGGGCTTGTTTGGCTTCAGCTCCCATGCCACCACCGGGTACAAAGGGGCATCCTCGTCCTGCCGTGCCGCGTGACGCCCCTCCGCCGAAGGCCACGGTTCATGTACCTGAGCATGCAGCCGATGGGGTTCCTGGACCGGGACCTTGGAACGTCGTGAAGCATCGTCGCCGATGGCGTGGGCCGGGTAAGGTCCCTCCATAGCCCTCCCCCACTGTGCACCCGGGTGCCCAAGCTGCCCCTCGCAGGCGCCCGCATCATCCTCCCGCTAGGCATACAGTGCCGCCACCAACGATGGATGTTGCGTCGTCGGTTGTGTTGTCGGTTGCTTCACCTTTGGACCCTATTACGAATGCTAAGCTTGCTGCTCGGGATGCCTGTTCTCGGCCTGAGCAACTTGTTCTCAACCCACACTTGTCGCATGTCCCTGATGGTTCTGCTTCGGTGAGGCGGGGTGCTGATCTGCGTGGTTCAGCTTTGGACAAGGTTGGTGATCCACTTTTTGATGGTGTTGTGGGGATGGAATTGGCTATCTACCCTCTTGAGCCACTGCGGGTGATTGCGCACTCTGATTTTGGTTCTCACAAGCGTCAAAAGGGTGACTATTTTACCGACGGCGGGGACGCGTCCTCTCCAAGGGGCCCATGACGAGCCTCCTTCTGTGGAATTGTAGGGGGCTCGGAAGCCAGCTACTGGGCATCTTCTCCACGATCTCATTGTGCGGTGGGGGGTTCCCTTGGTTGGTCTGTCTGAGACAACGGTGGAGGATCTTTCAAGGCGTGATGTGGATCAGTTGACGGGTAGGAATTGGGATTTTGTCCATCAACCGTCAGCTGGTAGGTCGGGGGGTATTGCGGTGCTGTGGCGGAGTGACGTGGTTCAGTTTGTGCCAGTTTCTCTATCTCAGCAATGCATTATTGGAGATGTTACTTTCCCTGATAAGCGTTGTTGGCGGGTGGTGTTCGTTTATGCGAATAAGGATGCTTGTATTCGGAGACAGTTGTGGTCTCTGCTGGAGCAGTTTGCGACCCCGGATCTCCCGATGCTGGTGTGGGGTGACTTTAACTGACTGCTGCGGCCGGAGGAGCGGCGAGGTATTCGGCCCTTTGTGTATTCTCAGGGGCCTTTGGAGATGGATGCGGCTCTGGCGGATCTGGACCTGCAGGAGTTGGGGTTCACGGGCCCGGCCTTTACTTGGTGTAACAATCAGCCCGGGCTTGGGCATGTGTT
Organism: Dactylorhiza incarnata; assembly: GCA_033032865.1. NCBI lineage: Eukaryota > Viridiplantae > Streptophyta > Magnoliopsida > Asparagales > Orchidaceae > Dactylorhiza > Dactylorhiza incarnata. Next base: position 13,037,637 of record JAWHQI010000023.1, on the reverse strand, counting down.
GGGGCACTTGGATCGGGTTTTTGTCAACTCAGTGGGTATGGATGTTATTACATTAGGCACTGTGCGACACCTACCTCGTGTTGGCTCTGACTACTGTCCACTCCTCGTGGCTTTGGGGGAGATGCAGGCTGCGCGGCCAACCAGGTGGATCAGGTTTGAGGATACTTGGCTTTCGTACCCGATGGTGCGGAAGGTGGTCTCTCGCTCTTGGATAAAGGCGGATGTTGGTGGCAGTGCGGAGGTTCTACAACGGAAGTGTTGTCGTACCCTTCAGACCCTTTTCTTTTGGAGCAAGAACAAGCTCAAGGATCTGGGTGCCCGGAAGGAAACGCTGGAGGCGGAGATTGTGGAGCTCCAGTGGTTGGAGAGCTTGGATGGTGGCATCTCGGAGGACCAGACCCGAGCTATTATTGCGGCGGTTAAGGATCTCTTGATCACTCATGCTAGGTTGGCCACTTGGTGGAGGCAAAGGGCCAAGGCGCAGTTGATCAATGATGGTGATGCGAACACCCACTATTTTCACTCCATTGCTTCTGCGCATTGGCGCGGGAATCGGATCTCTCAGGTTGAGCTTGAGGATGGCGTCCTTGTTGAGGATCTGGAGGATATTGAGGCGGCTTTCTTGGACTTCTTTGATCGGAAGTGGGAGTGTGCACCTCCTGTCCTTGATGGCTGGCCTCTCTTGCCATCCTCGCGGCAACTTGATGGTGAGGCGGCCTCCCTGTTGCTGAAGGAGGTTTCTGCAGAGGAGATTTGGGGCGTCATCAAGGCCATGAAGGCCAACCGTGCTCCGGGCCTGGACGATATTACTGTTACTTTTTTTGTCCATTTCTGGCCAATTGTGTGTTCCACTGTTTGCAAGGCCATATGCGATTTCTTTGCTCTTGGTCACATGCCCAGCGAGTGGAAGGAGACATTGGTGGTACTCATTCCGAAGTGCCCCATTGCATCTCGACCAGACCGGTTTCGGCCTATTAGTCTGTGTCAGACCATCTATAAGGTGGCGGTGAAGATCCTTGTGGATCGCATGAAGGGGCTCCTTCCTTTGCTTATCTCTGAGGAGCAGGGGGCCTTTGTTCCTGGGCGCTCTATTTCCCACTAGTGCTTTATCTCTTAGGAGGTGGTGCACAAGCTGGCGACCTCGACCTCAATGACAGGATTCCTCGCATTGAAGGTCGACATGGAGCAGGCGTACGACAAGATGTCTTGGGAGAGGTTGTGGCTGGTTCTGGACATGTTTGGGTTCCCGGAGAGGTTTGCTAGATGGATTCTGTAGTGTGTGGAGGGCCCACAGTTTGTGCTACTTCTCAACGGGCGACGTACGGGGTGGATCAAGGCAAGTTGCAACTTTCGGCAGGGATGCCCCTTATCACCTTTTCTGTTTGTTTTGTGCTCTGAGCTGCTCTCGCTTGTCTTCAGTCAGCGGGGGAACTCACTGGGCGTTATGGTGGCGGCCTCTGGCCCACGGATCTCTCATTTGTTGTACGCTGATGACATCTTCATCACCTCAGATGCCACCACGTCATGTGTGGATCAATGTCTTGCTGTCTTGTAAGAGTACTGCTCTTGGACTGGGCAGCAGATCAACAGGTCAAAGTCCATGGTCATGTTTGGCAAGTCCACCCATAGGTGGCAATGTAGCAGGCTGACTCACCGTTTGGGCTTTCAGAGGGTCCGCGAGTTCACTTACTTGGGCATTACACTAGCTATGCGTAAGTTGAAGCGCTCCGACTTTTCACACCTGCTTCTGAAGGTGGCGGAGAAGGTTCGTGCATGGGGGAACCGACAACTATCCTTGGCTGGCCGGGCCACCCTCATCAACTCGGCGTTGTTGGCCACGCCGATGTTCCTTTATACGCACTGTCATGTGCCTCGCTCGGTCCAGGAGTCTATAGAGCGGTTGGCGCAGTTTTTTTCTGTGGCAGGAAGGCCCCTCCCAGCGTGGGATGCCTTATGTTAGCTGGGAGCAATGTTGCTCTCCCGTGGCCGGGGGAGGGCTTGGTTTCCATGGGATAAGTAGATGGCAGGGCTCTTTACGGGCAAAGTTCGCCTGGGAGCTGATGCAGCCGGGTTCTTCCCTTTTCCACAGGGTGATTTCTGCTCGGTACACTGGCTGTCTTTGGCGGGAGGGGATCACTCGACGCGACTCTCCGGTGTGGCGACTCATCAGGGATGGTGCCGAGTGCCTTCGTCCTCTTCTTCGCTGGAAGATTGCGGATGGGGAGTCTGTGGATGTGCTCGCTCACGCTTGGATTCTCGACCGGCATCTGTCTCGGTGGCCCACTTTTGCTGACTGCGGCGCGCTGGCGTCGATCCCGGTGTCGGCTTTTGTGATGCCTGGTGGCGGGTGGGATGCTTCCGCTCTGTCTTAGTTTTTTGGGCTGGATCTTGTTGAGATCATCCTCCAGATCCCTCTTCACAGTTCGCAACCCCAGGACAGGTCGGAGCTCGGCACCCACCTCAGCAACCGATCTGTTGCCTCCCTTGCTTTCATGGCCCAGTTCGATGGGACTCGTATGGATTTCAGCTGGATTCAGAAGCTGAAGCTTCACCCGCAGGAGCGGATGTTTTGGTGGCGGCTTCTCTGGGATGCTATCCCCACCCATGCGTGGCTTGCCCGTCGGGGTCTTTCTGCTGAGTGTGGATGTCCATGGGTCTGCACTTTAGAGGAGACCCGAGACCATCTGGTCTCGGACTGCTGTTGTCTTGTGGCCATCCGGGTCGCTCTTCGGCGATGGGGCTACAATATTCCCTCATTCTCCAGTTGGGAGACTGTGAGTGACTTTCTCTCCTCCGCCTTTGCCAGTGCACTAGGTACGACGCGAGTTTTTTGCTGTGCGGTTTACCAAGCATGGCGTGGCCGCAATGCCAAGGTTCACCATGGGGAAGTGGCGACCTTTACGGTTATAGTTGAAGAGTCAATTAATTTGAAATTTGATGATCTTGTTCCTTGTATAGAAAGACTTTCCGCAGGCAAAGAGGATGATCTATTACCTCCTTTGGAGCATGGTGATGAAGAACCTTCCAAAGAAGAAGAAGAGGAGGCCAAGAAAGATGAATATGTACCTCCAAGCGTCTTAAAATTCAAAAAGGATCATCCACGGGAATTGATAATTGGTGAACCATCATCGGGGTAAGAACTCGCTCTTCTCTTCATGAATCTTTTTCAATTATTTGTTTTGTTTCCGAAATAGAACCAAAAACCGTTACTACCGCTTTAAATGATGAATTTTGGTTTTTGGCTATGAATGAAGAATTAGAACAATTTGAGCGACATAATGTTTGGAAATTAGTAGAAAGACCATCTAATCACCCGGTTGTAGGTGTAAAATGGATTTTCAAAAATAAATTAGATGGTGAGTCTAGAATATCTAGAAATAAAGCACGCTTAGTAGCACAAGGATATTCTCAAATCGAGGGGATAGATTTTGATGAATCTTTTGCACCCGTTGCTAGATTGGAGTCTATAAGAATTTTTCTAGCATTTGCAAGCTTTAAAAGAATAAAACTATTTCAAATGGATGTGAAAAGTGCTTTTCTAAACGGGTTTGTAAAAGAAGAAGTTTATGTTGAACAACCCTCCAGTTTTATTAATAAAAATTTTCCAAATCATGTTTATAAACTAGAAAAGGCGCTTTATGGTTTAAAACAAGCGCCCCGTGCATGGTATGAAAGACTTACCTCATTTTTATTGAAGCACGGTTATATTATGGGAAGTGCGGATAATACTCTCTTCATTAAGCACAATAATGATGATATAATTATTTTACAAATATATGTTGATGATATTATTTTTGGATCTACTAATGAAGAGATGTGTAAAGAAGTTATTTTAGTGATGAAAAATGAATTTGAAATGAGTCTTGTAGGAGAACTTTCTTATTTCCTTGGTTTTCAAATATCACAAAGAATTGATGGTATCTTTGTATGTCAAACTAAATATGTCCATGATATGCTTAAACGTTTTGGATTTGAAAACCTTAAACATGATTCTACACCAATGAGTGCATCACTAAAATTAGGAAAAGATGAATCAGGAGTTTCTATAGATCAAACTTTATATAGAGGTATGATAGGATCTCTACTTTATCTTAGTGCAACTAGACCCGATATTATGTTTGCCGTATGCTTATGTGCTAGATTTCAAGCCAATCCAAAAGAATCTCATTTAAAAGCGGTAAAACGAATTCTTAGATATCTCATTGGGTCATCTAGATTAGGATTATGGTACCCGCATAATGATTCATTTACATTGCATGGCTATTCCGATTCGGATTATGCCGGTTGTTCACTTGATAGAAAAAGCACTAGTGGTACTTGTCATTTTCTAGGACCTTCATTAGTTGCATGGTCTAGTAGGAAACAAAGTTCGGTTACACTCTTCACCACGGAGGCAGAATATATTGCATTAGGGAGTTGTTGTGCACAAGCTTTATGGATGAGCCAAACTTTAGAGGACTTTGGTTTTCATCTAAAACTTATTGAATTAAAATGTGACAACAAAAGTGCCATTGGTCTCACAAATAATCCGGTACACCACTCTAGATCCAAACATATAGATGTGCGTCATCATTTCATAAGGGATCACATTTAAAAGGAAAATGTAAGGATTAGTTTCATTGGCACGGACTCTCAACTTGCTAATATATTCACTAAACCTCTTCCCGATGCAAGGTTTCAAATGTTAAGGTTGGAATTAGGAGTCTTAGACATCTTAGGATGAAAAACATATAAAACGCTAATATTTTATGCAATTTGAGCAATCAAGACATCTCTGATAATTACAAAACTTTTGCATAAGACTACTCTTAAGACCCCTAACCAATATCAAAAATCAAAAATTTAAAATTCTTGAAAAATCGTGTACTGTTTCCAGCGCTAGCGCTAGCGCCGGCGCTATCGTGGGTGTGTGATTTTTATGATTTTTAAAATTTCTAAAATTCAACAAAAATATGTTAGTTTATTTGTGCAAATTTATTTTTGTGTTACTGTCTATTTTATTTTTGTTTTGTTTGAATTATGAAAATCAACTACAAAAATTCAAAATTCAAAAATACAAAAAATATGTTTTTGTTATTTGTGTTTTATTCATTCTTTGAAAAATCAACTATAAAAGTTCAAAATCTAAAAATACAAAAATATATTTTTGTTATTTGTGTTTTTATCCATATTTTGAAAAATCAACTACAAAAGTTTAAAATTCAAAAATACAAAAATATGTTTGTGTGATTAAAAAATTTCAAAACAAAAAAACTGTATGATCTTTATTGCCAATATCAAGCATGCATGAATTCTATTATTTCGAATTATTTACAATGTTAAAACATATTCTTTCAAATTACCTTGAACATTGTTTTGCTTATCATGCTATGATATATCTATTTAAAGTGCATCAATTGTATTGCAAAATGTGTAGATCCAAACTTAGCATGCCTCTAAGTACGAGTAAATGTTTTATGATTGATAATGATACATTTCACTTACTTATTTTGGTAATCAACATGTGTGTCTAAATCTAAAAATGCTTGCTTGTGTATTATATTTGTGCAATGAATTAAAACTTGCATAAGTTTATTGCCTACACTATATTTGAATTGCACTTATGAAATTTAGAAAAGTGGTTAAGTTAAAAATTTTTGGTTTGCAAAACAAGTGTATTCGGAGAATGTTGTCTCACAAATATGAACAAAAAATTATATATATGTAGACAAATATAACTCCACCAAGCACTACTTGAACCTCCTGATAAGTCTTCATAAGCATTGTGAGGTTGAGCACCTTGGAAAGAATAGTAAAGTTACTTGTGCAAACCTTGGTTATTACACCACTTTGTTAAAAACTATGTGCATTAAAAGTGTGTGAAAGTAATTTACTTGTGTTTTATTGTGCACTTTACTTTGCATATGTCTTGTATTTTGTGATTTAAATCAATTGTTAACATTGCCCAAAATACACTTATGTGCACATCATTATCTTTCATAACACTTCTTCTCATGAGTATTGGATTCTAATGCTTTATCTATACTACTCTTTATATAAAAATGCACTATATAACCTAGCATGATCTCTACAATATTTTGGTATTTCTTGAATTTACAAATTGAGTAACATTGTAGTTTAATCTCTCTTTTTGATATGTTCATTTCATGCTTGGTATTTTTATGAAAAACTTTGAGATTTCAAAAAGGTTAAAACATCTTTCAATTTTGAACCAAAACTCATATTTCTACTTATGCTTTTCATGCTTACAAAAAGATGTTTATTATAATCTTATCTTTATATTTGAAATCTCTTATTTATGCTATGCTTAAACTCTTTATCATTATTTATATTTCGAAAAGCTCGATCATGTTATATAAATGCCTCCTTACTACCCTCACCCCACCTTCTTTTGATAATACCAAAAGGGGGAGATTAATTGAAGAAATCTATAATGAGAAATATAGATAAATAAGGGGAGACTAACTCATGAAACCTATCATTTAGGGGGAGTAACACATAAATTGCATTTATGTAGGGGGAGCATTAAGATAGGGGGAGTATGCACATTATCATGCATAACATTTACTATAGTAGCACTTTTATCTTGCTTATCTTATCTATAAACACTATTGCTGATTTCTTGCTTAGAGGATTTGTTATTATCAAAAGAGGGAGATTGTTGGACATGTGTGTCACATCCCTTTGTTTGAAAATAACAAATCACATATTGTATTTGATATTGCTTGTAGTGTGTTTATAGTGTGCAGGAACTATAGGTGCAATACTCCACAGGTAGAAAGCAGCTTGGAACAACCTTTTGAAAGGAGCAGAGCTACCGCCAGCGCTATCGCTAACGCCAGCGCTATCGCTAGCGCTACCGCTATCGCCAGCACTACCGCCAGCGCTATCGCTACCGCCAGGCGCTATCTCGAGTTTGTGCACAGCGACGGTTACGCAACCGCTACTGCTACAGCCAGTGCTATCTCCCACTACCGCCAGCGTTATCGCTACCACCAGGCGCTATCTCCAGTTCGTGCACAGCGCCACGCCGCCGACGATTGCGCAACCGCTCCACACGAACGCTACCGCAGGCGCTAGCCACTACCGTAGGCGCTAGCTCCAAGTTCTATAAAAGGCCGGGCTCTCTCTCATTTTGGTTAGACCTTCCAGAGACATTACTTGTGCCCAAACTCTCGTGCTGCTACTCTGCCAAAACATCATCTCCCACTCAAAGCCAAAGAAGAAATTCTGGAGAAGGAAGCCATCACGCTGCATCCGAAGAATGATCGCTTCGACCTCACTTGTGCATCAACAATCCTTTATCCTCATCTCCAGAAATCTCAAGAGGGAGTTTGCTTGTTATTTACTTCATTTCTTTATTTGTATCTTGTAGTGAAATCGCCTTGTTTTTGGCGACTAGGTCCTTGCGCGGCTTAGGGGGAATTCGCCGCGTGAGTTGGCGGCTAGGTCTAGGGGATTAGATCTAGGGTGTGCTCGAGGCCATATCCGGTGAAGGATTGGCTAGAGCGGCTTGAGGCCATATCTGGGGAAGGATAGGCTAAAGCCAACCGGTTTGTGGGGATACAAGTCGGTATAGAAAAGGAAAAGAAATTCACTTTTGTACGCCTCCGATTTCTAGCGATATTGAAATCAAATTTTGTAAACACTCTTTTTATATAATGCAATCATGATTATATTTGTGTTTATTTGATTTCTCTCAATTGGCGTAAAATTTCATTATTGCAAAATTGTTATTACTAATTTGTCATCATTATTTCCTATTAAACAAAACAACTTAGTAATTTTCTTAAAATTTATAAAAAGAATTTTATTCCCTTATTCACCCCCCCTCTAAGGGCGCCGTAAGATCCAACAAGTGGTATCAGAGGAGGTTATTCCAAACGATTTAAAAACCAGGAATAATGGCGTCTTATGAACTCGCTTTTTCCGAGGGTCATGGAATTAGTAGACCTCCACTATTTACTGGGTCGGATTATAATTATTGGAAAAATAGGATGCGTTGTTTTCTAATGACCCTAGATATTGAGGTTTGGAACATGGTAGAAGAAGAATACACTCCTCCTACATTTGTAGTTGGAGAGGTTATGTTAGAAAAACCCAAAGATAAATGGGATGATCGGGATAAACTCAAATGTAAAAATAACGCAAAAGCCATGATTGCTCTATTTTGTGCTTAGATAGAAATGAATTTAATAGAATCTCTGCTTGTACTACTGCATATGAAATTTGGAATCATTTGGAAGTTACTCATGAAGGTAGATCGCAGGTTAAAGATTCCAAGCTTTTCCAACTAGAGTCGGAATATGAAAAATTCCGAATGGATGAAAGCGTAGATGTTGATGGTATGTACACGCGCTTCACCAAGATCATCAATGCCTCAAAAGCTCTTGGAAAGACCTTCTCAAATGGCGACTTGGTCCGTAAGATCCTTCGTTCTCTTCCTCCAAAATTCAACCCGAAGGTGACGGCTATTTCGGAGTCGCACAACTTAAGGACGCTCCAAGTTGAGAGCCTCATTGGGAATCTCAAAACCCATGAGGTAGAACTCAAAATCCAACATGATGAATACAACAAGGAGCCAAAGAAGAAGGCGTTGGCATTAAAATCAAAGGAGTGCCAAGAGGATGAGGATTAGATCTATTGGACATGTGTGTCACATCCCTTTGTTTGAGAATAACAAATCCCATATTGTATTTGATATTGCTTGTAGTGTGTTTATAATGTGCAGGAACTATAGGTGCAATACTCCACAGGCAGAAGGCAACATAATTAAAAAATCTTGAAGACTGCACTACCGCCGGCTCTAGCGCTACCGCCAGGCGCTAGCCGTCCGACGAAAGTTCATTCTGCCACGCCACCGACAGTTTTCGCTACCGCCAGCGCTACCGCCAGGCGCTATCTCAAGTTCGTGCACAGTGCCATGCCGCCGACGGTTTCTGAACCGCTCCACACGAACGCTACCGCAGGCGCTAGGAGCTACCGCAGGCGCTATCGTCAAGGTGTATAAAATACCGGTCTCTCTCTCGTTTCATAGTATCCATCCCAGAGAGGTTGCTTGTGCCACAATTCCAGTGCTGTTATGCTGCCGAAGATGGATCTCCCACAAAAAGCTTAAGGAGAATTCTGGAGGAGGACTACGTCACGCTACATCCGAAGGACGATCGCTTCGACCTCGCTTATGCTACAACGATCCTTCATCCTCATCTTCAGAAATCTAATATAGGGAGTTTTTATTATTGTCATTATTATCTTTATTTCCATACTTTCTTTGTAACCGTTTAGTTAATTCGCCTTGTGTTGGCGACTAGGTCTGGGTAGGACTTAGGGGCAAATTCGCCTTGTGTTGGCGACTAGTTCTAGGTGATTAGATCTAGGGGGCTCGTGGCCATATCCGGGGAAGGATTGGCTAGAGCGGCTTGAGGCCTTATCCCGGGAAGGACAGGCTAAAGCCAACCGGTTTGTGGGGATACAAGTCGGTATAGAAAAGGAAAAATTATTTACATATTTGTCGCCTCCGATTTCAAGCGATATTGAAATCAATTTTTGTAAACACCTTTTCATATAATATAATCATGTCTTTATTTGTGTTTACTTGATTTCCCTCATTTGGCATAATCTCTATTATATTGTGTTCTAAGTTTTGAATTCTAAATTTAATTGTTTATTTCAATCTCTTTCATCATAAAACAATTTAGTACTTGTTTCTAAAATTGCAAATCATAATTTTCTATTCAGTTAGCTAAATTGTTATTTTACCTTCACATATTATAAAACAATTTAGTAATTTTCCATAAAATTATAAAGAAGAATTTTTATTCCCTTATTCACCCCCCCTCTAAGGGCGCCGTAAGATCCAACAAGTGGTATCAGAGCCCAGGTTATTCCAAACGGTTTAAAAACCAGGAATAATGGTGTCTCATGATCTCGCTTCTACTAGTGGGGGAAACTTTCTTATAAATAAAAAATCTTTAGCAGCACCTTTATTTGAAGGCAAAAATTATAATGGGTGGAAATTTCTCATGGAAAAATTTCTTAAATCTTTGGATATTGAAGTATGGAATATTACAATTAAAATGCCCCCAAGTATTTTAAATAAAAATGAAATGTTTTTAAATGCCAAATCTATGAATAGTCTATATTGTGCATTAGATCAAAATATTTTCAAACTTATTTATACACTTCCTACTGCTTATGAAGTTTGGAAATTTCTTGAGAATACTTATAGTCTTCCTTCCACAGATGATGAACAAGAGGAATTCCTTATGGATCCAAGAGAAGAAATCGATGAGGACTCATGCTTGGAGGAAGAAGAATACAACGTCACAATGTTGGACTCATTTGATGACCAAACATCAAGCAAAAGAGAAGATGGAAATTATAGCAAGGTAAGAAAATCAAAACTTCTCTTTTTGTAACAAATTCAATTTCTACATCTCGTATGCTTAAAATTGCTAAACGTAAAATTTTGAAGTTAAAAATTGTTAATTCCAAATTACGTTTAGAAATTAAATCTTTAAAAGCAAACGATAACGTAGAATCAAATATTGATGTGTTAAATTCTCTTTCATGCTCTTTAGGTAAAATTCCTATTCCTTGTTTAGATTGCAATTTATTAAAAAAAATTCAAGGAAATTGAAAAAGGGCTCTTAATTTCTAAAAAGCATAATGAAAAATTGATAATTGAAAATGATGCTTTATCTTGTAAGTTATTTCAATTAAAATCTTTTGTTGAAAAATTTCAAATGTCATGTAATGAATTTCATCATAAGATTTTAAATAACAAGGATAAATTAACTTACAACATCATTTCTAAAAATGATCATTTTCACACATCAACTCAAAAGGAGTTTAGTTTCAAAAGGAATTATGATCCTCACAAAATTCTTAAGAGTCATTATTATAGGACTCAATATATCTTCAATCATGACTCATATTTAAAAACTCCTTTTCATGAAAAACAAACTATAAAATATTTTCCTTCATATTATAAGAGTGTGTCTATAAGAAAGAGTGGAAATGAAAATCATCAAAATAATAATCAATCTTTTAAAACATATTGTAACCCACTCTTTCAACAATCACTTCTAAAGAAAGACAATCACTCTTATAAACTTTCAAAGAATCAATATAATAAAATTCATTATGATTATCAACATCAATCTATTTTGAAAAATAATTTGAATAAACATAAATCACAAATGAATTATTTTTCAAACAATATAATCATATAATGATGTCACATAATCATAATATGAATTTAAAAGAAAAACAACCAAAGTATGAATGGAGGCCCAAAATTAAAAATGAAACACTAACTCCACTTGTAAAGGCCCATTCATCATTATCTTCCCAAAAGCCACCACGATGTATTTGGGTACCCAAAGGAACCATCCCACTTGGTCACCTTTGGATACCTAAATCTTTTATTCATTAGTATCCTATCATTTGCATGAAGTAGAAACAATTAAAAATGAAATATCAATTCTCTACTTCATGATGTGCTATATTTTTTTTTGTTTTTTTGTATTTTTTTGATCCAAAATTTTTAAGGTCACTTAGATATATTATGAAATATGACTTTTACATCTTAAGCCAAATGTTTATAAAATCAAATTGAATTAAAATTGAACAAAAAGTCATATGATCTTAAAAGTGACCTACCTTTCATCTTTTAAAATTGCTTATATATATCCTTATAAATCCTTTACCCATCTTTGTCTTGAATTAATATTATAATTTGAATATAGAAATTATTTTCAAGACTAATGAAATTATTTTTAAAAATGGATTTAAATGGCTTATTAAAGGGCTTAAGCTAAAAATTAAAATGCGCAATGTTTTTTTTAATTCTTGTCTAATTTCTTTGTTGCATATGATAGCCCCTATTTTGAATAATCATAATCAAGAAATATCGGAATCAAATGATATAAAAGAAACCATGAGTTGCTAACGCCAGGCGTTATCACTAACGCCGGCGGTAGCTTATTTTTACAAAAAATTCTGATTTCTCTAATTATTATTTTTTGAAAAATTATGTTAAGTATAGTTATCCTTTTCTTTCAGATATCTTGTATTAAGATCAAAAAGAAAAATTTACAAAACAATTCAAAATAGGCAAAACATTTTTTGTCCTTTATATATATATAGTATAATATTCACTTTGCAAGCAGTCACTACATATTAAAAGGGATGAATATGAACTATATAATCACCATCATGATCTATTAATATCATATGCTAAAATTCACTATAATCATATATCATAATTCATGATCTAACAAGAATCATCTTAAATCATCTAATATTATCAACATTAGGAATTATGAAATAGATGATGGCTATTGGTATTATAGTTTCATATCATATATTATGTGTGTGATGTGTGTCACCAATATTTGCATGTAATTTAGACCTTAGAATCATCTTGTATCATTAAGATCAAATCAAAAGTTTAATCATTTCATTCTAGGTCTAAAGAAAATTAATTTAAAAACTTATCACATTACATGCAACATGATCTCCATTAATCCTATGTAATAACATTGCATTCAAACGCATCATCCTAGCATCACCTCTTATTTTATGCTTAAATTTATATGCTAGGTATAACATGTACAATGGTATTTAAATTTGTTGATAAACTATGTGATTTGAAATTATAATAGGATACTAAAAATTCCAACAAACACATAGTTTATGGTTTGATCATTAGTATATATATCATGAAACAATATATCATCATGCAAAACCAAAGATCAATAAATCTAATTATCCAATGCAATTTTATTATAAATTTCAAAACATTATATATGTGATCTTTGTCTTTAATATGACTACATGTTCATCATTTTCTAGGCTTAAAAATCAAACATGCTTATTCAAAAGAAAATCACTATATCACTATATCATGAGTCTAGAAGGATTAGAATTTTCATACATCATGATGATCTAACATATATTCTATGCAAAATTCTCTATAATCATAAATCATAATTCATGTTTTAATCAGGAAATCTGTCAAAACAATAATGTTTATCACCTAGGAATTATGAATTTTACGATAAAAATAGTATTGATTTGCTTTGCTAGTAATTGCATGTATCTCACATATACATAGATTCTAGAATCAACTTAGGAATAATAAAGATACATCAAACTTAATCATCACTCCATTCTAGATCTATAATTTGAAATTCTATTTTGGAATACATGCAATATTAATATTAATCTTATGACATGACATTAAATCCAAAACTCATCATACTAGCTTTATCACTTATTGAATATTAGTAATTGTGCTAGTTATCACATTTCGTCATTTCATAATAGTAGAAAAACTATGTGGTTTTATATAACTCATCACATTAAACAAAACCCATAGTTTATATATCAACCCATAGATTTAAATGCATTGGTTGTCAAAAAGATTATTTCACCTATGACTTCATATCTCACAATAGCGGGGGCGTAGGGTTGTATGCATTATAGACCTAACTTCTAAGTCATGTCTTGTCCTTAACCGGGGAGGGTTCCAGTGGGGCCTTGCGAGGCACTGGGCGGAAAGAGTTAAAGGTTGAGTGTTCTCTAGTGTGTGCATATGGGACTAACACCCCAACCTACGGTATGTGTGCAGCTCCTCATGACCATCCGTCACTTAGTACGGGGCTAGGGTATAGACATTTTAGTCGGGGTAGTCTTTAATCTTAGGACATACCTATATTACTCACTACATGATTATTCTATTTACTTATCACTTAAATCATGCATATTTTGGGTTGTTCAAATTATGTCCTCTTGTGTTTTGCATAATTTATTTATTTTTGTGCTTAAATGTTTTTTTGTAAAACACATGTATTTGAAAAAGCTAAAGTTTTATGCAAATTTGAGCAATCAAGACATCTCCAAAAATTACAAAATTTCTGCATAAGACTACTCTAAGGACACTTAATAAATATCAAAAATCAAATTTTAAAAATTCTCAAAAAATCAAGTACTGTTTGCCGCGCTATCACTAGCGCAGGCGCTAGCGTGGGTGTTTGATTTTTCTGATTTTTAAAATTTCTAAAAATCTATAAAAATATTTTAGTTCATATGTTCTACTTAGTTTTTGTATTTCTGACTTTTTGTTATTTTGTTTTTATTCATATTATGAAAAATTAAATAAAAAATTCAAAATTCAAAAATACAAAAATATGTTTTTTGTTATCTATGTTTTATTCATATTATGAAAAATCAACTACAAAAGTTCAAAATTAAAAATACAAAAATATGTTTTTGATATTTGTGTTTTATTCATATTATGAAAATCTACTACAAAAATTCAAAATTAAAAAATTACAAAAATATGTTTTTTTAATTTTCTATTTTTTAATTGATTTAAAAATGATAAAACAAAAAAAACTGTATGATCTTTATTGCCAATATCAAGCATGTATGAATTCTATTATTTAGAATTATTTACAATGTTAAAATTTATTTCTTGAAATTACTATGAACATTGTTTTGTTTATCATGCTTTGATACATCTATTTAAAGTGCATCAATTGTATTGAAAAATATGTAGAACCAAGCTTAGCATGCCTCTAAGTATGAGTAAATGTATTATGCTGGATAATGATACCTTTCACTCACTTATTTTGGTAATCTACATGTGTGTTTAAATCTAAAAATGCTTGCTTGTGTATTGTATTTGTACAATGAATTAAAACTTACATAAGTTTATTATATACCTACACTACATTTGATTTACACTTATGAAATTAGAAAAGTGGTTAAGTTAAATTTTTGGGTTTGCAAAATAAGTGTATTCGGAGAATGTTGTCTCACAAATATGAACAAAAAAAATTATATATGTAGACAAATATAACTCCACCAAGCACTACTTGAACCTCCTGATAAGTCTTCATAAGCATTGTGAGGTTGAGCACCTTGGAAAGAATAGTAAAGTGTCTTGTGCAAACCTTGGTTATTACACCACTTTGTTAAAAATTATGTGCATTAAAAGTGTATGAAAGTAATTTACTTGTGTTTTTATTGTGCACTTTACTTTACATATGTCTTGTATTTTGATGATTTAAATAAATTGTTAACATTGCCCAAAATTCACTTATGTGCACATCATTATCTTTCATAACACTTCTTCTCATGAGTATTGGATTCTAATGCTTTATCTATACTACTCTTTATATAAGAAATGCACTAGATAACCTAGCATGATCTCTACAATGTTTTGGTATTTCTTGAACTTAAAATTAAGTAACATTGTAGTATAATCTTTCTTTGATATGTTCATTTCATGCTTGGTATCTTTATGAAAAACTTTGAGATTTCCAAAAGGTTACAACATCTTTACATTTTGAACTTAAACTCATATTTATAATTCTGATTTTCATGCTTACAAAAAGATGTTTCTTATAATCTTCCGATATGCTAACACTCTTATCTATTTATTTGAAATCTCTTCAATATGATGCTTGAACTCTTTATCATTTCATATATTAAAAAGCTCGATCATGCTTTATCATTTTAAAATACCTCCTTACTACCCTCACCCCACCTTCTTTTAATAATACCAAAAGGGGGAGATTAATTGAAGAAATCTATATAGGAGAAATATAGATAAATAAGGGGAGACTAATTCATGAAATCTATCATTTAGGGGGAGTAACACATAAATTGCATTTATGTAGGGGGAGCATTAAGATAGGGGGAGTATGCACATTATCATGCTATGCACATTATCATGCATATCATTTACTATAGTTGCATTTTTATCTTGCTTATCATATAATATAAACACTATTGTTGATTTCTTGCTTAGAGGATTTGTTATTATCAAAAGGGGGAGATTGTTGGACATGTGTGTCACATCCCTTTGTTTGAGAATAACAAATCCCATATTGTATTTGATATTGCTTGTAGTGTGTTTATAGTGTGCAGGAACTATAGGTGCAATACTCCACAGGCAGAAGGCAGCAGAATTAAAAAATCTTGAAGACTGCATTACCGTCCGCGCTAGCGCTACCGCCAGGCGCTAGCCGTTCGACGAAAGTTCATTCTGCCACGCCACCGACAATTTTCGCTACCGCCAGCGCTAGCGCTACCTCCAGGCGCTATCTCAAGTTCGTGCACAGCGCCACGCCGCCGACGGTTTCGCAACCGCTCCACACGAACGCTGCTGCAGGCGCTAGGAGCTACCGCATGCGCTATCGTCAAGGTGTATAAAATGCCGGGCTCTCTCTCATTTCATAGTATCCATCCCAGAGAGGTTGCTTGTGCCACAATTCCAGTGCTGTTATGCTGTCGAAGATGGATCTCCCACAAAAAGCTTAAGGAGAATTCTGGAGGAGGACTACGTCATGCTACATCCGAAGAACGATCGCTTCGACCTCGCTTATGCTACAACGATCCTTCATCCTCATCTTCAGAAATCTCATATAGGGAGTTATTATTATTATCATTATTATCTTTATTTCCATACTTTCTTTGTAACCATTTAGTTAATTCGCCTTGTGTTGGCGACTAGGTCTGGGTAGGACTTAGGGGGAAATTCACCTTGTGTTGGCGACTAGTTCTAGGTGATTAGATCTAGGGGGCTCGAGGCCATATCCGGGGAAGGATTGGCTAGAGCGACTTGAGGCCTTATCCGGGGAAGGACAGGCTAAAGCCAACCGGTTTGTGGGGATACAAGTCGGTATAGAAAAGGAAAAAATATTTACATATTTGTCGCCTCCGATTTCAAGCGATATTGAAATCAATTTTTGTAAACACCTTTTCATATAATATAATCATGTCTTTATTTGTGTTTACTTGATTTGTCTCATTTGGCGTAATCTCTATTATATTGTGTTCTAAGTTTTCAATTCTAAATCTAAAGTGTTTATTTCAATCTCTTTCATCATAAAACAATTTAGTACTTGTTTCTAAAATTGCAAATCATAATTTTCTATTCATTTAGCTAAATTATTATTTTACCTTCACATATTATAAAACAATTTAGTAATTTTCCATAAAATTATAAAGAAGAATTTTTATTCCCTTATTCACCCCCTCTAAGGGCGCCGTAAGATCCAACAATGTTATCAACAAAAATACTTATAACTTTATTCTTGGGTTCAAATTCATGAATAAAATTTATAATCATTTGATAAATTGCTTCCTCAGTATATGGAACCTCAAAATTAGCAAAACTATTTAGGGTCCATTTGGCGCGCAGGAATTGGCTTGGTCAGAAAATTAATATTTGCAGGAATTGGCTTTTTGCAGAAAACAAATTCTATTGTTCGACTGCAGGATGGAATTCGGAGAACATAGTTGGAATTGATACATAAAACTGTTCGTCTGCACAATGAAATTGGCTTTCTGGAATTGAAATTTTAAAAATTCATAATTCTTAAATTAAAACACAAAAATAACAAGCATAATCCTACATAGCCTCATGAAAATGGACTCATAATCAAAGGAATTGAGATAACCTCCTCCCTAGTAGCCTCCCTTGAACATTATTCCAGCAGAAATAAAAAATATAGGGAAAAACATTCTCAATGAGAACACCTACAGTAAGTAATAGCAGAGTCAATACAACACCCAATTGGAGATTGTGGAAATAATCTAATGATAGAGTTCTAATAAAATGAAGATGGAAATCCTAACAGTTGCTACTGCAATAATCTAAGATAAGAGTTCAAAGAGGCAGTTATTATAACCCATTTATTAAGCTACTATAGTTAACCCAGTTTCGTGAGCATATGTTGAAGACAGTGAAGAATTAACCATTGGAAGTGTTCAAATACCAATAGATCTTCAACCATTAGAATGCCTGGAGTATCGAAGTGCAAAAGGAAGCTTAGCCATGCAACAATGATCGCAAATGTTGAGTGCGTGCCCGAAAGCTTCAGGCCAGGCAGATATCAACGTCGATGGTACTGCCATGGTGATCATCAGGTGAGTAGGAAGACTTCGTGCCTGTTCAAATTCTTGGAAGCGTTGGTTCTGAAGGTGAAGCACATGATGAATGCCATCATGATCACTGAAAGGAGAAAACCAGGAGCCATCTCTATTATATCCGGCTATCTGGCGTGAAAAATTAAATCTGAAAGCAAAGGAAAACGAAGACGAGCAGGAGGAGGAGGAGGAAGAACCAGAGTAGGAGGTGGAATAAGAAAAAGAATAAGAAGAGGAATAAGAAGGAGATGTGGAGGAGGAGGAAGCAGAGGAAAATGAAGAAGAGCAGGAGGAGGAAGAACCAGAGTAGGAGGAATGCGAAAAAGAATAAGAAGAGGAAGTGTAACACCCTGCCAGTACAGACAATATAATAATAGGTCCGGCTAGGACCCACGCTATATTGAACACACTAGCTAGACGTTAATAAGATGATACATAAAAAAGAATTACACGAGAGTATAAACAAAGCGTAAGCGAAAGCTTTCATTAAAATAATAATATAAGATGTGCAACTACTCAGGAATGTCACAATTAAGGTATGACCTTAAAGCCTTACATTCAACAATGTTATTAACTTAATAACATACATCGGCATGCAGGCCGACAATACATGTGTTAACTTAGGATGTTGTCTAATCACCTAGAGGGGGGGGGGGGGGGGGGGTGTTTCAAAGATTTTAGTATTCTTTTAACTAAGAACTGTTCTTGCTTAGGGATATATGTATACTTGGAGCACACTAAAAAACACACAGGGATTTATAGAGGTTCCCTTAGACAATATATCTAGAGTACTCAACTGTCCCTCTGCGTCTATCTAACAGTATGCTAGAGTCAGCAAACTCCACCAAATCTCAGATCTACTCCACAGATCTTACAGCTTAGGCACTACATGCCATACAACTCAGATCCTTATAGGATCCTACCACAAGTTCCAGGAATCCTACAACTCAGGCACACTAGGCCTTACAATTCATATCTACCTCAGATCCTATCTCAAGTTCTTGGAGAACCCTACAACTTAGACTTATAAAAGTCCTACAGAGAATGTATAAATTATAAGAATGAAGAACACTTTACATAGTAAAGAAAATACTAGAGTTCTTCTGAAGCCAGATGTTGACGGCCTCTGGAATTGAAGAGAAAACAATAAAGATCTTATCTTGTAGAATACATGCTTCTCTTCAATCCTTTCTTCAATTTAGAACACAACTTGACAGTCAATGTTGCTTGACTAAGACTTGGAGAACAGAGAGCAAGAGCGTATTGTTCTTGAGAGAATGTTCCTTCTTCACACATCAGTTTTTACTGTTCGATTGATTTGATTATTCTCTGTGTTGAAATTAGGGCGGACACTATTTCTTTTTATATGACCAAGGACCTTCTAACGGTCTACTCAGAGGCCCTTTAAGTGTTAGAGGCCCATTCCTTAATGACATGCGTTGATTGGGCCATCAGGCAGCGATATTAAATGCAGACAGCGCATTTCAAAATATCTCAGTCTGTCTCGACGATATGAGCAACATCTCGACGACAGAGCTTGCCATCTCGACGATCCATCTTGGACTTAGACAATTCTTCAAGTCTTCTTAAATCTTCTCCTGAGAAGGATATCTCGACGATATGAGATATCTCAGCTATTTTTGTAATCACGGCGACATGAAGTCATTCCAACGATGTTGTCGTGAACATCTCGCTGACATGAGGTCTTGTCGTCAATATCATCGAGAGCAACCTGACTTCTCATCGATATCGTCGGGATTATTCTGACGATAAGGAACACTTCAGCTACAAAGTATCTCCACAAATTCTGACTTAGTCTTCTCGACGACAAGGCTTCCTTTACGACGATGTCATTGACTTAACCAGTCATTTTACTTCCTGAAGAACTTCATCACGCCAGACTTCTCAACAATGTCGTCGTGTGATACTTGTTGTTGACACGACGATACAGTGACTTGGTTGATTCTTCTTGTCCTCACAATGATATCGTCGTGTGTACTTTATTGACACAACGATATCGTTGTGTTATCCTTATAGTCACGACGATGAATGACTTATTCTTTCAACGATAAAACTAAATTTTCTCCACAAAGAGTTTTATACTGATTCAACGCTACGAGTAACATTTCAACGATATGTCCAGTATCTCTGCAATAAACCTTGATCCTTCAAGAGTCTTCTCAATGATATTGCCATGTGATTCAACGATACGAGTAACATTTCAATGATATGTCCAGTATCTTTGCAATAATCCTTGATCCTTCATGAGTCTTTTCAACGATACTACCATGTGATACTTGTGTTACAATGATATCATTATGTGTATCTTGTTAACATGATGATCTTGGCCTTAGATATCTTTGCTTCATCCTTATACATTATGCTTAGTGTGTATGATTTTCTAACTTGCTCATGTCACATCAATTGCACATCAAATACAAATTGTACTTATCATTAACCTGAGCACTTCTTCAAATTAAGAACATTGTTGGGCATTGTTCCCAACAATCTCTCCTTATTTGAAGAAGTCATAACTCATTCAATGATAAAGTACATCTAATGAAAATCAACATATAGTAAGATTTTTCAGTTTAGTTTATATGATATGAGGTGATCACCGTATAATAGACAAAGTAAGAAACATCATTTCATTAAGCATTTATAAATAGTGAAACATATTTTAAAATTTTCAGCAGTTCTACATTTGCCCAAAATGAACCAGCCATCTATGTTTCTGGTTCCTTTAGAACTAGTTCACTCCTTGCTTTCTTGACAACATCCTCCTGTTTCTTTTCAGATTGCATAGTAAAGTATTCATTTGGCTTAGGATGATATCTGAGTGGCTCTTATGCATGTGCTGGGATTCTTCCTGCCTGCTTGTCTCTTCTATGGCTTCTTTTTAGTTTTTCTTGATTTTCATACTTGGTCCATTCTTGAGAGCTATACAATTTATTTCTTTCAGCTTTATTTATTTTGATGTGCTCTTATGCATTTAAGATTATTTCCCTAGATTTAGCGCTCCATTGTGCATAATCTTCTTTCTTCTCCATTTCTTCTATATATCATTTCTTTCTTAGCTTTATCTCATCTTCCTCTGTGATCTCCTTTCCTTTGCTCAGTAGCAGTATCAGGTAGATCGACAGGTTTATCATAGATGATGGGAGGGAGATTCATTGCTTCCCTGATTGTATTAGAGGTCCAGATGGCATGCTCACCACTGGCCTTTATCATTGATCTCTCCTCTTATGACTTATTCTGAACTGTCCCTTTGTTGGCTCTCCTGAAGATTCAGAATCTTGTCCTTTAGCATGAGCATTCCTTTTTCCAGATGATTTTTGGTTTCAAGTAGATGACTGTCTAGCTTCTGATTGTGGAGATCTAGCCTTTCCTGAATCATTACTTTGTGCTCAGCCATTTGCCTGGTGGTATCTATATAGGCTTTCTCCAGATTGTCAGAGGTTACAACCTGGTTTTCAATGATATCAGCTAGACCCTTGCGAGTGAGTTCTACTGTTTGGCCGTGTTCTCGTGCAGACTTTTCATTTCAATTCTTAGACTAGTAGTCTCAATGGACATGTCTTTTCTTATGTCATTGTTAGCAATGTCAACATAGCTTTTAAGTTTGTTTCTTTGCTCATCCAAGAGCATCCTTATCTGGAGCAGCAATGAGGAGTCTTCTAGCCTTTGTTCAAGAGAAGAGCTGGGCTTTTCAGGTTCTCCCTCAACCTTCTTCTTCATTACAATGGAGAGATAGTCATCCATTCCTTCAGCCTCATCAAACATAGGAGAAGGAGATCTTCTGAAGGAAGATTGTCTCACTTCATCCTCAGGAACAATTAATTCTTCAATATTTAACATAACTTTCTTTGTGTTGACAACAAGATCTTCTTGATTTGGTTCCCGTTG
Source organism: Dactylorhiza incarnata (assembly GCA_033032865.1). NCBI lineage: Eukaryota > Viridiplantae > Streptophyta > Magnoliopsida > Asparagales > Orchidaceae > Dactylorhiza > Dactylorhiza incarnata. Next base: position 13,015,785 of record JAWHQI010000023.1, on the reverse strand, counting down.
AGCTTCATTTAGGTCCTCTTGGACTGCTAATCCAGGATGGACAACATTCCCAACCACAATAATCTTACTGATCACATCTTTTACATGAGCAAGGAGTTCAGTGTCATGCTCCCCCTCAATTTCAGCATTCCCTTACCTGTTCCTGCAGTGGTCCTGGACCCCATGCTCAGTGCTGAAGTCTGGAGAGAGACATTCCTCTGCTCTACATACTCCTCAGAGCTTGATATATCTAGATTGTGTATATGCTCACTCTCTACAGAAGAGCTTTCTTCTTCACTTTCTACATCTTTTGCAGCATTTATCCCTTTGGGAGACTTTGTCAGAACCTTCTCCCATCTTTCAAGTATCTTTATATCCATTCTTCTCATGTGATGGATTTTTACTCCTAATTTCTTATTGAAGTTTTTCTGGATATGATAAATGCAGGTAAATGGATAGTATTCTGCCAAGATTGGGCACTTGAAAGATTTCTTGTATTCTCTTGAAGATGATTTGAGCCCAATCCGTTTTCTTTCTTAGAATAATCCTTGCCATTATGTCAAACATTTGTTTGGATATCCTGTCATGTGACCCTACCTTGTAGAGGAGGGCTTTTCCCACTATATCAGCCAACAACTTTCCCTGCTGATTGAAACTCATCCTTTCCAAATACCATAGGTCTTTTTTTAGAGTGCCCACACCATGCTAGGGCATCATCTAGGTCCTTTTTGGTGACCTCTTCATTCTCTTCTTCATTGGCAAAGATGGGTATCTGAAGAATCTCAGCCAATCTATTTGGAGTCACTTTCACTTTTGTCCCATTGATCTTACTATTGATTGACGTCCCTTTTGAGCCAACCTTGACATTTGAATAGAATTCGAGGACTTCTCTTTTCATTATCACAATAGATTCTGATAGCATGAACTCCAAGTTGACAGAGTCGAGCAGTCTGATAGTGCCTTGAATTTCTTCTGGTGCCTTCAGGAATCCATTCCTCACTATCTCACTTCCTTCATACAGATATTCTTCCTTCTTTGAGGCCATTTATCAAATATTTGAAGGAAGCCTAAGCATTATCGACTTGTTTACTTGCGCAAGACGGAGAGTACACAATGGCTTTTTAGGGCAAATGTAGTATGTGCTTTTAATTTCAAGACATTTGACCATATTTGTAATTTCTGGTGTGGGAGGCGAAGGGCCGCGTGTTAAATGTTTGATTATATCAGATTGAATGGTTATGATCGATTTATTTTAGATTTCTAAATTTTCGAACAGATAGTTAGGTATCGTCGTGTTTTTATGACGAAGTCGTAGAGTCATTTCGACGATATATTATGTTATTACGACGATATCGTTTTATAGACAAAATGATATTTTCTTGGATTACTCTCTTGCATAATTAGTGTGTTGTGTATGTCAGCCACAACACCATTCTTGTATGCTTTCTTAAGAAGGCTTTGTTAATTTAGTGACATAAGATTATACATTAGTTATGGTGCTTAGTGCCTTTTTAGCTGAACTGTATTAACTTATTATTAGCTGACTATTCTTACAAATAAGTTAATTATCAATTCTATGTTAGCAAAATTTTAACATGTATAAGGAAGTAATTGCATGAACAAGTATATCACAAACTTCATCAAGATTTTATAGATAAGCCAAATGTTTTTAAAATAGAGTTGCAACAAAATTTTCTTCTAGTTATCATATATGCCAGTTCCACTTTAACAGTTCCTTCTTTTCTCTGCATCTTTCTCCATCCTTTGAATCTTCTGCTCTTGTCTTTAAAAATAGGAGAATGGCTACCAGGAATAGATGGGGCATTCTCTGGCAGTGTTTTTTTTCTTATTGATGATGTCCGTACAGTGTTCTCATGGCTTCTTACTTTCTGTGCTTGTCCCACTTACTTGAGGGGTAGTGTCTGTCCTTGCCACTTTCCCCAAAGTTTCTCCATGTAGTCCATACTATATCTCTTAACCTTGGACTTAAAAAGTTAAGGCTTGAATCACAGGAACCTTGTTCATCTCTTTTTCTCTTGAGAGGCATTTCTTCATCCATCATTATGGTCTTCCTTTTCTGACTTGACTCACCAATCCACTGTATAATTTTCTTAGTACTATGCTCCAATTTGGTGTTTAGAGCATCATGAGTGAATTCATTTGAGTTAATGCACCTAGTTATGATCAAATTTTGACTATCAATAATTTCTTTGGTTAGATATCTAACTCCTCTTTCCAGATTTTCACCTGCCTGTTGGCTTTGTTGTAGTGAGGTGTCCACTCTTTCACCAAGGGATTGCAGTGCATTCATATTGCTGTCAACAACTGTTCCATCCCTTATGAACCAGCTGGTGATCTGAGTAATGATGTGATCATTATCTGCTCTTATCTCAGTCATCTAAGCTGACATGTCATCTCTGATCACCCTGACTGCCCTGTCCACATAATCTTGATATCTTTTCCTTTCCTAAATTAGCCAATCCTTTATTTGTTCAATCAAGGAGCTTGAAGCTTGCTCATGAGATGGTGGTGTAGATGTTCCTGCAAGATCTTGCTTCTTCTCAGTTGCTTTCCCTTCCAGGTCTCCACCCTTCTCAACCATGATCTCATCATCAGGAGGATTAATAAGGGAATCCTGTCTTTGGTGAGCATCTTCAGTTTCTTTGGCAGTCTCTTTATCTGGAATCAAGATGAAATATGACACATGTTCTCTAGTTCAAGATTTCCCTTTTCAAGGATAGTGTCTTCGATATCCATCCTATAGCTTCTTAAATCTTCTTGGACAACACCCTCTTATGATCTGTCTCCTCAACCTCTGGAGCAGGGAGTTCATTTTGAGACTCCCCCTCAACAACAACCACATTCTTGATAGGCAATACAGTCTCTAGGCTGAGAGCTCAACATGAGTATCCCCCTCAACTATTGTACTATTCTTCCTAGCAGACAAGTTTTCAGGTGTTGGCATGGCAACAATTAGAGTCTCAACATGTGATTTTAGATCTGGTATGCAAGTTCTTTCTGCAGATGAGTTGTCCTCACTTTCAGTGACCTTCTTCTCTTTCTTTGCACTTTTAGGGATAACTTTCACCTATCTCTCCAGAATTTTCAAGTCATTCTTCTTCATGTGATGGATGGGCGATCCCATCTTTTCATTTAGCTGAAGAGAGTTGATGTGGTATATAGAAAGGATTCTTCCAAAGTTTGGTATTAAAGGCTTCCCTGGATCTTTTTGAAGAGTAACTGAGCCTAGTCAGTTTTCTTGTATAGAATTATTCTTGTCATTATTTCAAACATGTCCTTGAATATTTTGTCATGAGATCCAGGTTTGTATATTAATGCTTTGCCAACAATATCTAACAAAAGTTTTTCTCTTGTATTGAATTCAGCCTTCTTTATGGTACCATGTAGTTGTCCTGTATGGTTGCACCACTTCCTTGCAATCAAGAGATCTTCCTCCAAAATTTCTTCCTCTATCTCTTCTTCTGAGAATCTAGTCAGGCGGAGCGCCTTGGAAATTCCTTTTGCCGTCACTCTTAATGGGTGTATTTCCAACCCTAGTCTTGATGGCATTTATAGAAGTGCTCATCTTAGATCCGACATAGAATTCCAGAAGTTCTCTATGCATGATAACAGTTGGCTCTGAGAACACGTATTCCAATCCCATAGCTTCAATTTGCTCGATTGCTGATTTTATATCCTTATTGGCATTGATGAACCGCCGCGCACCAGCTCACATCACGTATTGCAGGTGTCATCATTCTTTATGGGTGCCATTTCCTTGAGTTGTCGAGTTTACAGAGGTTCAACGTTGCGAGAGCTCGAGAACTCGTCGTGATGGCTTAAAGAAAATGTATGTCGTACTCTATTTCTAAACACGTGACCTATTTATATGTACGTCTTACTTTAGAATGTGAAGGGGCGCGTATCTGGGTTGGTGGACTAATTATATTGATTTAGACTCAACTGCTGTGATTATGAGATCCAATATATTTGTTAAGTGTACTATATATATTTTTTGATGAAATTCGTTTTAATCCAGAATTATGCCTGGATCCCTTATTGTCCAATAGCCACATTCACATTTGGTTGGCCATTTGGATAAACCTGCAAGACAAGGTTTAATACTCCTTAGGAACCCAAATGAGTTTGGGTCCTAGGTTCTTGTTAGCCTTAACTACTGGAATTCTGGCAACTAAACCACTGACTGGCTTATCATACCTTGCTCTAGACACTGTTGAGTTGAAAAAACAATCTATAGCAAAGTGCCCAACCTTGCCACATCACCAATATTAAAATCAATTGTACCTCTTTTTCCGAGTCACCTTCTGAATGGAGGGCAGGGGACAGGAAGAGCAGGTTGCTTTACAGCAAGCATTTCTACTAATCATGTGACTGTGCATTGATCGCTGAGGTGACAATCAAGCATCACCGATTCGGGCTAACGGACAAGGATAGGCTTCACGGAAAATGCTAAAATCCGTACAATTATCGGATTTCTACATGCAATAAATGTCGGCGACGGACACAATCAACCTAGAGTTCCGAAGAACTAATGAGAGTCCTACACTTCACTAATTTGTGAAAGAGACAACCCTATACAAGCATAAAAAGGATGAAAGGATCAAAACACGTCCTAAGACCGGGAGGAAGAATCATTAACCTTGTCAGTCTCTTTGGCGCCATGAGAATCCAAGATTTTAGTCACATAGAAAGAGCCACACCGTGCTGCTCCCAGTGGATCTGAAATCGGTTCGTGATTCGGAGCTTCGGAGCTCCGTCAATGGCGGAAAGAGTCTTCTTCTTCCTCCTTGGCCTTCCTCTTTCTGAAGCTTGGAGAGAGAAAGGACTTATGAAATGAGGATAAACTTCCTCTGCTCACACCATAATAATTTATGGGACATCTCCCTGCCGTTTGATCAAAAGCCATTAAGATTTGATTGCCACGATCGTTGTTTCACAGATCTTGTCCGTCAGCTACCGCCCGACGGTATCGCTACTGAGCCGCGCTAGCATATAATCTTAACCTTCAGCGTACCATCTTGTTCTCTCGACGATATTGCCTCATATCAACTTGAAGACCTACCACCGAAGGTATCGCTACCACGCCGCGCTAGCGTCTAGACAATATCTTCTCGACAACACCTTCTCGATGGTACAGTGAAGCTTCCTGACGATATAGCTACCGCCAGCTGTAGCACCTACCACCCGGTGTTAGCGTCTCGACGATAAGAGCCTCTCTAGCCGATACATGGCTCATCTAAATGATACAGTTACCGCTAGCTGTAGTACCTACCGCTGAGCGTTAGCTACAGAAAGCTTGTCTTCACAACATTGTGAAAACTAGGTGTTACAACTCCACCTCCCTTAAAAGAATTTCATCCTGAAATTACTAAAACAGTATAGTACAAAATTAATTTATACCTTGGAGAAATAGCTCGGGGTACTCTGAAAGCATGGTTTGCTCTCTTTCCCAAGAGAGTTCCCCTCTCCCGCAATTATCCCAATGGACCTTTACCATCCGAATGGATTTTTTCCGCAACTGTCTCACTTCTGTGTCTTCGATGCGAATGGGCTTGACCTTCGTCGTTAGCCCACCATCTACCGACACTTCATTGACCGCGATAATATTTATAGGCTTTCACAACCTTTCTCAACACCAAGATGTGAAATACATCGTGCAGACTGCTTAGCTCCGTAGATAGATCAAACCGGTAGGCAGCTTCACCAATTCTCTCTAAGACCTTGAACGGTCCTAAGTACCTTGGACTTAGCTTTTTCAAGCATCGGATCCTCGATATTCCTTTGAACGGTTTGATCTTCAAGTAAACCCAGTCGCCAATGATGAACTCGATGTTTCAGTGATTTGCATTGTAGTACTTCGCTTGCCTATCCTGGGCAATTAACAACCGCTCTCATATTGCCTGGATTGATGTATTCGCTTCATCCACGTCTTTGCGCTTCAACAACTTTGTGTCGCCCATTTTTGCCCATGCCAAAGGAGTACGACACTTCCTACCATAAAGGGATTCAAAGGGTGTCATTTTAATACTTGCTTGGTAGCTGTTGTTGTAGGAAACTTCGATCATATAGAGGTGGTCCTCCCATCTCTTTCCGAAATCTAAGGCACACATTCAGAGCATGTATTTCATTGTCTTATAGGTCCTCTCAATCTGCACATTTGTTTTTGCGGGTGGAAGGTCGTGCTAAGTTTTACCTTGATACCCAATAGTTGGTGAATCAGCTTCCAGTCATTTGATGTGAAACGCCCATCTCGATCACTTACGATGCTATGAGGAACTTCGTGAAATCGTACGATATTATCAAAGTATGACTTGGCTAGCTTTTTCACGGAATCATCCTTCCAGTTTGGAATGAAGTGAGATACTTTCGTCAAACGATCTATGATCACCCAAATGGCGTCATTTCAATGATGCGATCTCGATAATCCGTGCATGAAATCCATCGAAATATCATCAAAATTCCATCCCGGAATCGACAAAGTCTTTAGAAACCCACCATGTATTTGTCATCCAGCCTTCACCAACGCACAAGTATGACACCCGGCCATGTAGAGAGCAATGAATTTCTTCATACCCGGCCACCAAAAGAGTTTCTTCATGTCCATGTACATCTTTTTGCTCCCCGGGTGGATCGAGTACTTGGTAAAGTGAGCCTCATACATCAATTCTTCCCGTAACTCGACAACTGTTGGGATGCACAATCTAGCATTATTCAATAAAAGACCATCCTCGCAGGAGAATTCAGTGTTAGACCCATCCACAGTCTCCGCTTTATAACGCTTCATGTTTTCCTCTAGTTCCAAAGCTTGTCAAACTCGGTCGGCAAGGTCATATTGAACCACCGTCCAGTTAAAGCATGCTGAAGTAGACGCTCTCCTATCTACACAAGAGATCCACTCCGATTCTAGATCACGGATCAAACGCTCATCATGCATCAAAATCCAATTTGCTTGTACGGGATCCCACCGACTTAACATGTACACAACAACGTTTCCCTTCCCGGGAGTGTAATTAATATCAAAGGTATAGTCCCCAAGAAACTCCATCCACCTCCTTTGTCGCATATTCAACTCCTTTTGATTTAACAGGTACTTTATGCTCTTGTGGTACGTAAAGATGTCCATCTTCATGCCATATAGGTAATGCTGACATAGCTTAAGAGAGAATACCATGACCTTTAACTCCAAGTCGTGGAACGGGTAGTTCCTCTCATGTACCTTCAACTGATGGAATCCATAAGCAATCACTTTTCTGAATTATACCAGGACGCAACCCAAGTCGCTTCCTGAGGCATCACTATATATCTCATAGCCTTCCGTACCACTTGGCAAACATAAGATGGGCGCCATGGTCAGACGACTCTTCAACTTCTCAAAAGATCGTACACACTCAGGCGACCAAGCAAACTTCTGATTTTTCCTAGTCAACAAAGTGAGAGGAAGTGCAATCCTCAAAAAGTTCTCCACGAAGCGCCTATAGTAGCCGACAAGTCCTAAGAAACTTCGGTCTTCCGCCACATTTTTCAGCAATGCCACTCTCGAATTGCCACTATCTTTGACAGATCGACTGCGATTCCATCACCACTAACAATATGACCAAGGAATGCCACTGATGATAGGCAAAAAACTCGCATTTGGAGAACTTGTCGTATAGCTGACTCCTCCTAAAAGTGCTCAAAATTGCATGTAGATGCTCTGCATGTTCCTCTTCAGACTGAGAGTATACCAATATGTCATCGATGAAGACTATCACAAATCGGTCCAAATACTCTGCAACATTCTATTCATCAAGTCCATAATTACCGATGGTGCATTGGAGAGACCGAACGACATGACTGTGAACACGTAGTGCCCGAAATGGCTACTGAACATCATCTTTGGAATATCACATTTCCTTATCTTGATCAGCTGATAATAACTGGACCTCAAGTCTAGTTTAGAATACACTGTCGACCCAACTAGTTGGTCAAACAAGTCATCGATTCTCGGGATCAGATAACAGTTCTTCTCTGTCAGCTTATTCAGTTCTCGATAATCAGTGCATAACAACAAGCTCCCGTCCTTCTTTTTCACAAAGAGGACTGGTGTACTCCAAGGGGATGAACTTAGACGTACATAGCATTGCTCTAGCAGTTCTTGTAACTGAAGTTTTAACTCTGCCAATTCCTTTGGCGTTATTCGGTATAGTGAGTGGGACACAGGTTTGGCACCTGACACCAACTCAATACAGAAATCATTCTCTCGCTGAGGCAGGGCTGCATGGAGTTTGTTTGGAAACATGACACATACTCCACTACTACCAGGGCATCACTTAAACTGCGTTTAGGCTCCGAAGCCTCCAACAAAGTGAAGAACAACTATGCGCCTTTCCTCACTACCTTAACCACTTGGATAACAGACATCAGCGTCTTGCTCGCTCCTCGTATACCATCAAATGTGGTCTCATCACTGGTGTTCTTTCCCAGAGTAATCTCATATTGCAATTTATGCATGCTCGCTGTTTTGAGAGCCAGTCCATGTCAAAGATTATGTCAAATTCAGCAAGCGGTAGTAAAGATGCTTCCAAGTCTAAATCTTGACTCCCAATCCGCACCTTTACACAGCTCTTCCTATCTGTGCTCATTCGAGACCTATTAGGTAGCACTACCTCTAATATATCCTCTACCAAAGTAGATGACACTCCGATTCACACCACAATGTCCTTAGACAAGAAGGAGTGCGATGCTCCGTTATCAAAAAGAGCTCTCGTCGGATAGTTGAAAATTAGGATAAAGCCTAATTGCACTCACGTAAGGCATTCAATTGCATGGTCACCGGTTTTGATGACCCCAAGGTGATCCCTACTCGTACATGGAATATCAGTACCATGTGAACTTGTCAACCGAACATAGGGGTTTTACGGCCCTTAAGCACAAAAGCTATGAGCATGTGCTAACTCAGCATTGCAACCTATCACTAGGATTTTCCTGTGATTCCCTCGCTCTAATCTCGACATTCGTTAGTCTTATAGAAAAAGAGCATTACAACGACACTACGACAATAATTGCACGTTTTACAAAACCCTAGAATCAACATCACACAAACGACACTTTGGTGAATGGCCTCGCATTTGCCAAGAGAGTACACTCTCGGCTAGGTAGGAGGGTAAAGGGAAGTGGAAGACTCCACTACTTTCCCTATCTCAATACAATTTAGACCTATTGAGTGTTCTCCATCAATCTCGGAGGGCCACTTCGACACTCTCAAGTCATGCTCCACTTTCTCACAAGTAAACCTATTCAAAGGGCTTCATAAAACTCGACAACCACTCCTCAACTTTCGTTGGGGTTTGAGTCCCCGAGAAAGATGGAGTGTTGAAGCTTAAAGTGCTTCGGCTCCTAAGAACGCACTTGCGGTTCCACTAAGGCTCCACTGCACCAACTGACAATGGGGCCACTCCAAGAGTAGGAGGATGTACAAGCCTTCCTAGTTGTATATTAAGCATGTGAAACACCGCTTTAGTGACCCATCAGTAGAAAGGGACGTCACATAAGCCTCAATAAGCACACTAATCTCAACAGTGTTACAGGGTTGAGAACACCCCGCTCCACTCCTAGTCAACTATAATTGTGTCACACACAATTTAATGACTGTAAACATAGCAAAACAATAGTCAAGGAATGCTCAGGTTCAACAAACAAGTAAGTTTTCATTCCTAAGTGGACATTCTTATTAGTTTTATCATTTTAGGTGAACGCACATCACGTGAACTCCACTCCTTAAAATAAATTCAGCCTCGAATTCTCGATACTACGGATTGATTCCTAAAATCTGATACCAAATTATAACACCATGCTAGTACATACAATATAACAATAGGTCTGTCCGGGACCCCATGCCATATTGAACACACTAGCTAGACGTTACTAAGAAGATACATAGAAAAGAACTACACAAGAGTATAAACAAAGCGTAAGCGGAACCTTTCATTAAATAACAATATAAGACGTCCAACTACTCAGGAATGTCACAATAAAGTTATGACCTTAAAGCCTTACATTCAACAATGTAATTAACTTAATAACATACATCGGCATGCAGGTCAACAATATAAAGAAAGTAGTAAAATAAAGGATGACCTTCAAGGTCCAACTTAGCAAATGTGATTCACCCCGCTACTTCCCGCTCGACTCACCAGCACCTGCACCATCCACAAATAAGAGTTAAACAAGGGTTCACTATGAGCTGACCACAAACTGCGTAATGATCCCACCCCCTCGGCCATTCTAGACGGCTCGGAGGAGGGGCACTGCTAACTTGCAAGCAAGTCGTACATGCACCATGCAATATAATAAAGAAAGTGCAACTACTCTACACAAGGCGAGGTTTCAAGCACATTCAATCTACTAGGTTGAGCATCAAAGAAAGGGGAACCTAGGTATGAACATGTTGTTAGTTGGGTTCACCCGAAGGATCCCCATAATCACCTAAGCAACCACATGAGAGTAACATAACCTTTAATCATCACAACACATATGTGGGTACTCACAACCACACATTTCATGCACACAAGACATGCTTCCAATGTACTCTTTCATGAGCACCAAGACCACCCTAAGTAATATAACCTTAGATGGGAAAAGAGATTTTGGACGGTCTAGGTAAACACCTTCCAGGGCCTCTCCCATGATCGTATGACATACAAGAGGTTAAGACCTCTCACCTATCTGCATGGAAATGGGTTCGGTTCATCTTTGCCCATGTTTTAGTTGTCGTGATCCAACTGCACAATGTGGGTCGGCTTCGCCTTGGCCCGTAAGGGTTTAACACATACAAGTGCTACTAAAAAGGTAAGCTACACACCTAATCCTTACAAGAGGACATAGGCTTCACAAACATAACCAATGAAGGAGGTATAAGACAACTCCACTTCAAAACTCGTGGTGAAGGTTTGCATTCAACCAGAACCCAAGCATGGGGCTTTCGTTAGGTTATCCAAAAGTCACCTAAAAACCCAAGTCCTGTATTCATAATGACATATCTCACGGAGTCATTCTCCGACATGAATTTTATCTTAACCTAAATGCACGTCACAATCAAGCATCACCGATCCAAGCTAACGACCACGGGTAGGCTTCACACAAAATGCCTAAATACGTACGGCTATCAGATTTCTACATGCAATAAATGTCGGGGACAGACACAATCGACCTGGAGTTCTGAAGAACTAAAGGGAGTCCTACACTTCACTAATTAGTGAAAGATACAACCCTATGCAAGCATAAAAAAAGGATGAAAGGACCAAAACCCATCCTAAGACCGGGAGGAAGGATCGTTGCCCTTGTCGGTCTCTTTGGCGTCATGATAATCCAAGATTTTAGTCAAATAGAAAGAACCACATCGGGCTGCTCCCCATTGATCTGAAATCAGTTCGCAATTCGGAGCTTTAAAGCTCCATCAATGGCGAAAAGAGTCTTCTTCTTCCTCCTGGACCTTCCTCTTTCTCAAGCTTGGAGAGAGAAAAGACTTATGAAAATGAGGATAAACTTCCTCTGCTCACGCTCTAATAGTTTTTGGAACATCTCCCAATCGTTTGATCAAAAGCCGTAAATATTTGACTGCCACGAGCATTGTTTCGCTGATCTGGTCTGTCAGCTACCGCCCGACAGTATCGCTACTGCGTCACACTAGCATTTGATCTTAACCTTCAGCGTACCGTCTTGTTTTCTCGATGATATTGCCTCATATCAACTTGAAGACCTACCGCCGATGGTATCACTACTGCGTCGCGCTAGAGTCTATTCGATATCTTCTCAATGACACAATGAAGCTTCCCGACGATAAAGCTTCTGCCAACGGTAACACCTACAACCCGACTTTAGCGTATCGACGATACGAGCCTCTCTAGCCGATACAGGGCTCATCTAAACGATACGGCTACCGCCAATGGCAGTACCTACCGCTGGGCGTTAGCTACAAAAAGCTTGCCTTCACAGCATTGTGAAAACTGGGGTGTTACAGGAAGAAGAGAAAGAAGAAGGAGAAGTGGAGGAGGAGGAAGAAGAGGAGAAAGAAGAAGTATACCTAGAGAGGGAAATTTCAATTTCGCAGCTCTGTCGCCTGGAGTGTCACGCGCGAGAAGGTCCTAGACCAATTCAACGTAAAATTGATGCTTGGAGGTAAAAATTCGTGGCTTCTTATTTTAGTTCAAGCCTTAAGCCGCCGGTTTTGTCCTCAAAGAGAATTCCAGGCAAATTCCATCTCGCCGAACATAGGAATTGGCTTTACTGTTTCCCAAAGCCAACTCCTATGCACTGAACAGACCTTTAATGTGTTTGAATGACTCCCATGATATAGGATCTATCCAATGACTTCTAATGCAAATATAGGGATTTCATAGATGTAAACCGCTACTCCAAATATCGCAAGTTAAATTTACTTTACTTTCTAAATGCTTGAAATGTTTAATTAAAGTTTTATTTGCTTTAATATGAGCTTTATATGTGTCACGTCTAATTGTAGTTCTATTTGATGATATTTTGGTTGAAGAGCACTTTGTGAATGTATGCAGTTTCTGTTGGATCGGTACGCGCCCTTAGAGGGGGTTGAATAAGGGTTTTAAAACTTTTATGACTTAATAGAGTTTAATCAAGTAGGTTGATAGTATTTATAAAAATATCTCGGTTAAGATACTGCAGTAAGCTTTTTATAAAACTGGGTTGCACTAGGCACGAGATTTGAGCACTCTGTTTCTAACGCCAGTGGTAGCGTTATCGCTCGGCGTTAGTGACAGAGAATGCCTTTTCATTTAGATTTTAACGATCAAAGATAGCAAGACAATATTAGAGAAAAACAGATGATATTATTGCTTTAGAAATGATTACAAAATCTTATCACAATGACGTTTGGGATTGAGGCGAATGCGTAAAACCCTATTAATTTTTTATACTGACTCTTCTCCCTAAGAGTAGGTTGGATTTAGCCGATCTATCCCCATATACGGCCTCAAGCCGCCTAGCCTATCTATCCCCAAACAGGCTTCGAGCACCCCCTAGATCTAATCCCAAGACCTAGTTATCATGTGGCGAATTCCCCCTAGTCCTCGCAAAACCCTAGTTGCCAACCGCACGGAGAATTCTCTACCGATGATAAAACGTTACAAATAACAAAAACTAAAATATAAAAAAAAAACTCCCTCAAAGGTTGAACTTGAAGATGAAGTCAGCGTGATTGATCTGTCTTCAAGTCCTTAGTGTTCACGAATATTAACGAAGTTCTCTTGACTACAAAGAGGAGGCTCTCACGAATACAGGAGTTGTGGCTTAGATTCGTCGTCCAAAATAGCAATTCAAAATGGAGGCAGACCGCTCTTTAAATAGACTCGGATCCTTGTGCCAACGGTAGTGCTACCGCCGGGCGGTAGCCTCTTTAGGCAACAAGCTGGCACCTTGATTGAGTCATTTTTGGCAACATTCTGGCTCAAAATTTGGCAACCCTCCTACCGTGTCGCGGTAAGGATAGCACGCCGCATTGGCGTTATCTCTTTCCTAGCCGTCAGATCTCCTTCCTTTTTTGCTCCTCAATCAACATCATAATCACGGGACTTCCATAAGTTACCACCGGGCGTTTGCCTTAACGCAGCGCGATAGAACATGCCATATCTGAGTCCCATCGATATTCCTTTTTCGATGAATGTTTCCTTCTCGATGATGTTTCTAAATATGCAGAAGCTATCGCCAGTGATAGTCTTAGTGCATCGCGCTAGTAATAGAGTGTTGATTTGATAGGAAATCGTCATCTTTCTTTTTCGTACTCTTAAAGACTTGAAAGCAGAAGTTCCTGCACACTATAAACGCATGACAAGTATGGTCAAATACAATGAGATTTGTTATTCTCAAACCAAGAGATGTGGAAAGCATGTTCCAACAAACTCCCCCTTTTGATAATATCAAATCCTCTTATAAGGAAATCATTCAAATATAAGACTTGTGTTTATAGTAAAGGATAGATGCGATGGTACGAATATGCTCCCTTATATAGATAGTCCCCCTATATGAGTACTCCCCTACATCACAGCATCCTATATATTTTACTCCCCTTAAGTGTGAATTTATTTCAAAGTTATTCTCCCCCTTTTGGTATTATTAAAAGAGGGTGGAGAGAAGGGAAAGAGCATGACAAAGGTTTATGACTTAGTGATACTAAATGGAGTTTGAATGACATAGTTATTCTCCCCCTTTTGTAGGAGGTGTGGAGTAAGAATGAAGTATTTATTGGATAAGTAACCAATACCACTTGTTGGGTATGAAAGTATTCATGATCGAGCGAACAAGTAGTAAGGATAGAGGAAAGCATGTTTCAAGATAAACAACTTTATTGGAATTTGAAGCATAGTAAATGAGTAAGAGTTTTGGTTTAGTAGAAAATAGATGTTTTAGCAATTTAAGGCCAAGAGTACAATATCATTTATTATCAAAATATTTGGTTAGAAAGTAAGCAAGAGTGAGTATTCAAGTCGTAGCGAAAGATAAGTGCAAATATAATAAACATCCTTCTTGAAATTTGCAATCATAGAAAATAAATAAAAGTGGTAGTTTTTGAAATAAGATGTTTGTGCTTTTGGAATACAAGATATGCTTTTGGTAGACAAAAAATAATTTAAGCATGATTTTAATTTATCAAAACAAGATCGGAAACTATAATGAGCTAAATTCACAATTCAAGTATACTTATACATTGTAGAGATCATGCAAAGTTATCTAGTGCATTTACTAAAATTGTAGAAAAGACATGTAAATATGCTTTAAAGTCCAATACTCATGAGTAGAAGGTTTATAAGAGATAATGATGCGTACAAGTAGTGTTTTTGATAAGAGTATACAAATGATTTAATTAAAACACATTACATGTATAATGGGATAAACACAACATTATTGAAATGTGTTCTTAGAATTACTTCCACCCACACAGTTATATTTGATTTCAATACTCATAGAAATAGTTCAACTCCCAAGGTGCTCTACACACATTGCTCATTAAGACTTATCAGGGTGCAAAGTAGTGCTTGGGGGATCACAAATATTTTATTTGTGATCCGGTGTACGAGAAGAAGTAGTGTAAAAAAAAGTTTGCACAAGACACTTTATAATTCTTTCCGAGGTGCTCAACCTCACAATGCTCATTAATACTTATCAGGAGGGTGAGTAGTGCTTGGTGGAGTTATATTTGTCATGTATTCATTTGAATTTTGGTTTGGGACAAAGTTATTCGAATTCACTTATTTTTGCAAACATAGAGTTTTTGATTTAAACACACTTCTTCAACTATGAGTGTATGAAAAGAAAAAGATTTTTATGAGGTGTAGGTAAACTAAGCACACATCTAATAATGTTAAGTTGTTATACTATACAATCATGCAAGAGTAAGATTAAAAACATATGTAGATTATCAAAGAGGTGAGTGAATAAATCATTATCAAATATAAAACATTACTCATACTTAGAGGCATGTTAAGCACTTATACACATGATTTCTATAATCAATTTCATTGCGCATTACAAGATAATGTTCAAGACATGACACAAAATAATGTTTTAAGATATTTGAAATGGAGCATGTACATTGTATTTTGATCTTGAAAAGATAACCCAAATCACCCTTGAAACATTTCAATGAATAGCAATCAGTTTTTATAATTTTTGATATGTATAATAAACACATAAAGAAACAATAAGAAAAACAAATTTTTTGTTTTTTTGAAATTGTTTTGTAACTTTGTACTTGATTTTTTTAAATATTCAACTTTAAATATTTTTTTGGAAAACATAGAAGTCTTTCTCAAGCCTATCAGTAAATGATATTTTATGCTAGGGAAATTGCAAAGTAAAAAAAGAGGAAACATATCGATTTTATGCTACCGCCAGTGCTAGTTCTATCGCGTGGCGCTAGCAACAGAGATTTGGTATTTTGATTAGAAAACATGATTTTTGATAATTTTTTGTTCTGATTTTTCTTGATTCTTGTTTTCTAAGAAAAGAGAAACTAAGTACCACAAAGAGTTTTGAATAATAGTGTGAAAGATGCGGATAAATTTTTTTTGCTTAAGGTGTCAAAATGCTCTTTTAAAATACTTATGATGTTTTCAAAATCGAGAAAGTCCAAAGAGTATATAGTATGAAAAACATTAGATAACATGTTTGAACAAAATATGCATGAGTGAAATGATCATATAGAGTAAAATTATATTCATGAAATGTATATAATATGAGTATGTCTAAGATCAAGATAACCTAACTATATGTCTACACTCTAGCCCAGTGCTAAGTGACGTATGTGCATGAGGAGCTGCACATATGCCGTAGGTTGGGGTGTTAATCCCATATGAATACAAAAGACGACGCTCAACCTAGCACTCTTTCCCCCCAGTGCCTCACAAGGCCCCACTGGAACCCTCCCCGGTTATGGACAAGACATGACTTAGAGGTTAGGTCTCTAATGCACACAATCCTACGCCCTCGCTATTGCGGGACACATAATGTGGGTGAATGATCATGGACATACTAGGCATTTAGTCCAAAATACCAATTTATAAACTATGGCTTTTATGCGAGATTAATTTCTAATTCTATTTTTTTTAAAGTCACATTGCTATTATGAATTTTAACTTTCAATTTTTCTATTTTAAAGTTAATTTATTATGGCAATAAGAGATGAGTAACTGATAATGCTAGAATGATGAGTTTTAATGCAATGTTATGCCATAAAATTAATTATGATAATGTTGCATGTATTTAAAAATAGTGTTTGTGTTTTTAGACATAAAGTGAAGTGATGATTTTATTTGATTTATTCTTATTGATATAGTTGATTCTATGGTCTACATATAAATGAGATACATGCAAAATATAATGCATTCATATAATGATCATGATCACAAGCCATATGTTGGGAGCAATAAGGTCTTTTGTAGTTGTGTATAATGTTTAAATTGAAAGATCTTTTGATTTTGCATGTTTATTATAAGTGATCATTAATTTTAACACATTGAAGTTAAGTCCTTATAATTAATTATTCATGATAATGTAAATGAAGTATTATAAAAGAAAATTCATATTCATTGTTGAATCCGAAAATGCGCCTCCGCGATCGACGCTAGAGAAGCGGGGGAAAACGGATGCCGCGAGCTGTCAGTTACTATTGATTAGAGAGAATTAGACCGCTAGCAGCGGTCGAGACTGGACTTCGCCCGTCACGACAAATGCCACTCCTGTGATGGGCTTTCCCTTAATTTATGTAAAGTGATTACAACGGGTTACAAGACCTGGAAATGAGAAGCCGGTTGGTCAGACAAGTCACAAGACAGTGAACTCGAGACCGCAGCTCTAACAAGCGAGCTCCAGGATTTGAGTGTGCATGTCTTGGGAACGTCGCGGCCCCCTATTTATAGGCTCAGGGGCCTGCCCAAACGGGAAGGGATAAAATAACCGCCTGCCCGGATACAGGAGAATCGGGCAGGGGGTGACGGGATACATAAAGGAAAAAGAAAGAAGTCGTGCGGCTTGGCGGCTTGAGCATCCGATATGTACTGGCTGCGATCGAAATGCATTGCAATCAAGGCAATGAAGAAGCTCAGACGGTCTTTGACCTAAGACCGCGGCCTGCCTTCCCGACTTGAGCCTTGATAGTCTTCAATCCTGGGGGCGGTATGGATACTGTCAGACCGCTCGGCTTGGTTCACACTGGGCCGAGAGAGCCGTTGGTTCTAGGGCTGGGCGACTTGACACATCCAACCGCCCGATCTGAGAGAGGTACTATTTAGGTAGCGGTCTTCTAGGTAAACATAATCCCCGCATATTTTCAAATCTCTAGGAAATTTCGAAAATATTAGTTCTAGCCGGAGACCGCACCCGATTTGTTCTGAAGTCTATAAGAAAGCCTGAGAGCTCTCCACTCTGCATAACTCCTTCGAAATCACGGGGCACTACTCGCCGCTTGCGGTTAAAATTTTTCAAACTGATAACTTCTTGATCAGAATGGATTTCCTGGATAAACTCCAATTCCGCGTGGACAAGGACGGAGACCGGAAGAAATAAGAAGATCGGAAGAAAGGGATCAGAAGAAAAGTAGCCGATCCGGGAAGCTCGCAGTGGGTAGCTCAAAACCTGCTGTGAAGTTGACAACCTCAACGGTGCCTGAGGAGCCCGAAGCGGGTAGTTCAAAACCTGCTATAGAGTTGACGACCTCAATGGTGCCTGAGGAGCCCGAAGCGGGTAGTTCAAAACCTGCTATGGAGTTGACGACCTCAAAGGTGCCTGAGGAGCCCGAAGCGGATAGTTCAAAACTCCCTCCGAATGATCCGCCGGCACCCTCCGACAAGGTGAACTCAAGAACCGCCCTGCCGAAGACAGGGAGCCCGCCCCTTTTGATAAGGTGGGCTCAAGTAACGCCGCATTGAAGACCAGGAAGCTGCCTCCTTCGGCATCGAAATCACCCCTTTTGGGAATCCCTCTCTAATGATAAATGACGGGGAAGAATGGGTGGTCAACTCCCCGAAACCGAATGGGTTGACCACTCCTTTGGTAGTGGTTGATGATAACTCCAGTGTTAGAACCTAGTCTTAATTTGGATTAGGATCCCAACTCAAATAGGGGGAGATTGTTGGAACCTTAAGTTTGAATTGAGTTAGGATCCATCCTTAATGTCTAAACATCAAATCCCATTAAGATAGAAGACTGAAAATAATATATATAAATAATATACTAAGAAAAATATATATAATTAATAGGCAGAGAAAATAATATAAGTTAAGTCAAAATAATATTAGTCAAACTGCGTTCGACGAACTTATATATTTTTCTTAGTATATTATTTATATATATTATTTTCAGTCTTCTATCTTAATGGGATTTGATGTTTAGACATTAAAGATGGATCCTAACTCAAATCAAACCTAAGGTTCCAACAATTCAATTTATTAAAATCCTAGTTAAAAACAAAATCTAGGAAATCAGAATTGCTTAAATATATTTTAAAAGATAAGAAAATAATATAATTTCTTAACAAACTTTATATTATTCTCAGAAATAATCTCTGACCTTAATGCTTTAAGTTATTGAAGACTTTTTATGCTTAGGTATCCTAAATCAAATAAGGGGAGATTGTTAGAACCTAGTCTTAATTTGGATTAGGATCCCAACTCAAATAGGAGGAGATTGTAGGAACCTTAGGTTTGATTTGAGTTAGGATCCATCTTTAATGTCTAAACATCAAATCCCATTAAGATAGAAGACTGAAAATAATATACTAAGAAAAATATATATAATTAATAGGCAGAGAAAATAATATAAGAGAAAATAATATAAGTTAAGTCAAAATAATATTAGTCAAACTGCGTTCGACGAACTCAGTTCTGAGTTCGACGAACGGAATGCTTCCGTTCAACGAATGCCTCTAGTCTCTGCGATCGACGAAATATCCTTAAGCTGCGTTCGATAAAAACTAGCAGCGATCAACGAATTATATTATACAGCGGTCGACGAATGAAGCAATATATCAGCGGTCGCCGAACAACAATATAACAGCGGTCGACGAACAGAATTCTCAGATCAGCGGTCGACGAAAAGAGGAGATCGATGAACATTCAGTGAGGCGCTCGGCGAATTATTAAAAGAAGTTCAGATCGATTATTTAATCATTCCGTTCGAAGAATGAAATTCTCAGGTCGACGAATCAAGATGAGATCGACAAAATTATTATCAGTAATTATATTTCTCCTTCCTCTCAGCTCGACTAATATTCTAAGCAATATTTTAATTATTCTATTTTATATATTTCTATATATTGCTGCCTTTATTTATGAATATATAATATAGCCATTGCAGGCATTAAATGTTATAGCCGTTACAGCAAAGTCAAAGACGACAATATATCTTCCCAAGGAATCCAGATTAAAGAGACTTTGTCTCTTTCCTTTTCCTGACAAGAATTCAAATAGCCTTGTCTCTTCTCCAGATTATATGTACAGAAGAAAGAGACAATGGAAAATAACACTGTAGGAAAATAGGTAGAACAAGAACAGGAAGAGAAAAACAGAGCAACAAAAAGAAGCAACACATATTCAGAGTTCTTTATACAAAGAACATATATTTTATATCTTGCTTTTTTTGCTAACTCTTCTCTGCAGAATATATTCATCCTGAGACACCAATCAAGATCATTTTGCTCAGGATCAAACAGCAGAGAAGAAGAAGAAAAGAGTTAGAAGAAGAAGCCTCCACGAACTGTCATCAATTTATATCAGACAGGGGGAGCTCTTCAACATCATCATCAAAGATCCAAAAATTAACAACCCATTAGGATCATCAAGAGTCTTCTCAGAATAGAAAAGAACAATATATTTTCTTTTCCCTATCCCATCTTGTACAGGGTTAAAACTCCCTTCAAAAGTTTACCTCCTTGGTGGCAAGACACCTGATCAAAAAATCTAGTTGGTTTTGAGCACCTGATCAAAAGCTCTGTGGTGTGTGGACACCTGATCAAAAATCCCTTGGTGTTAGGGCACCTGATCAAAACTCCTAGTGGATTACTACCAAGTGTGGTAGAAGAGTGGACTACCCAGGTCTATTGGGGAACCACTATATTTCCTTGTGTCTTCTGGTTGCTTGTTTTTGTTGGAATAACCCGATTACTGATTTGGGCTAGGATCACTATATGTTGATTAGGATCTGTATTGACCCCATTGTATAGTCATATGGTCAAGTTTTTAGGCTAAGTAGATTAGTCAGAACTTAGGAAAATTCAAGCTCGACAAATGGCTAGCGACGTTCGACGATTTGTCTGTCTGTGTTCGACAAATTCCAGGCAGTGCTCGATGAATTTCATCCAGCGCTTGACAAATTCCTTTCTGAAGCTCAGATTAATATTTTCAGTTGGATATCAGTTCTCTGAACACAAATCGACAGAATAACGGATATATTTAATTCTTTTTGGACGTATTCAGTCAGGATATCTTTCTTATTTATTATATCCTTATATTCTTTCAATTCCAAGAAAAAGAATAGCCATTGACATTTAATGCCAAAGCATCTTTCATGACAAAAGGAATTGAAAGGACTTGCCAAAACTGCTTTGGGTGGCTGCATAGTTCCAAGAAGGATTTAAGTCAGAATAATATATTCCTTAAAAGCAGATGATTTGAATTTGCAAGATCACAAGTCATCAAGGAATAAACAGGATATAGGAGTCGATTTTTTCCTTCAGAAATAGCACAGAGATACATTCAAAAATTCTCTTAGTCTCTCTGCTATTACAGAACAAGAAGAACAAAGAGAAGTATCAGAGAAAGAAGAAGAAGGACAGAACATTATTCATTTTTCCCAGTCTTCTTCTTACTCAAGGCAGCACCCTCATCATCCTGAGAACAACACTCAACCTCTCAGAACTGCTGCAAGTTAAAGTCTTTCAAAGAGCAACAACAATCTGAAGATTCATTTCTTCCAGATAATCTGCTACAAAAGACTTGTGTTAGAGAAAGCTCTGTCCACAAACTGTCATCAACTCTCATCAGACAGGGGGATCTTTCAGCTTCAACACCATCTTGTCTTCTCTCAGATCATTGACAGAGAAGAACACTCTAAACCTCTTTATCTCATCTTGTACAGGGTTAATTCTCCCTCCAAAAGTTTACACAGTGGTGGCAAGACACCTTATCAAAAAATCCTTGTGTGGTTTTTAAGCACCTTATCAAAAGCTTATTGGTGTGTGGACACCTTATCAAAAACCCCTTGGTGTTAGGGCACCTGATCAACCCTCCTAGTGGATTCCTACCAAGGGTGGTAGAAGAGTAGACGTACCCATATTTATTGGGGAACTACTATAACTCTTTGTGTCTTCTATGCTTGCTTATTCTTCCGTGCTTGTGCTGTGTGATTTTCTTTTCACTGTTTCTGCCTTTATCTTTAACTCTCACTGATTACACATATACTTAACAATATTTTAAATTCCGCTATAAAACTAAATAAAAAGTTTTAATACTCTATTAACCCCCCTCTAGAGTAACTTAAGATCTGACCTCCACTTTCAATTGGTATCAGAGGGTTGTTGATTCTTTACAGGCTAATACCTGAATCACAAAGATCAACCAGATGTTAAATTTCCTCAGAGTTTCTTTCTCTGTATTTTTATCTTATTTAAAACTCATGGCACAAAACAAGGAATATTCCAGCACAAGACCTCCTATGTGCAATCTCAATAAGTTTGCACTATGGAAAGCAAGGATTAGGCTATATATGAACTCCATTGATGAAGAAATTTTTAATGTCATTTTGACAGGACCTCCAGCTACCACAGCATCAACAAGTACTAATGCAGCAACAGACAATACTGCTGTTCCACCTCCTGAGTGGACTGAAGCTCAGAAGAAGCAGAGAAATGCAGATGCAAAGGCCATGAACATTCTGGCCCTAACTATGTCAGATGACATATTCCAGAAGGTTGTTGAGTGCACCTCAGCAAGAGAAATTTGGGAATCTCTCAACAACATGGTGGCAGGCTCAACAGATGAAAGAAAAGATAGAAGATCTCATTTGATTTCTCAATATGAGAACTTCAAGAAGGGAGAATCAGAAAGTGTTGCTGATATGTACAATAGGATCAGCCTCATAATAAATGAGCTGAAGTCTCTGGACAAAGTGATCTCACTCACAGAGATCAATGACAAGATCTTAATGTGCTTCCCCAGCACATGGGACTACAGAATCTGGCCAATCAAGGAAGCCAGAAGTCTCAATGAGATCACCACTGAAGCTTTGTTGGGCAAGCTTAAGTCTTATGAGCAGCTTATTAAAGCTAGGGAAGCTGAAGAATCTACTTCATCTCCAGCACCCAAGAAGGAAAGAAGCATAACCTTCAAGGCTGCAGAAGAAGAAGGAAAAGCTCCTGACAATGAGGAGTTTATGAATATGTTTGCCAAAAGATTCTACAAGATGGCTAAGAAAGACATCAAGAAAAAGTTATCCAGAAGCTATGACAAGCCAAGGTATGACAAAAATCACTCTAATGAAATTATATGTTTTGGTTGCAGGAAACTAGGACACATTACTCCTGACTGTCCAGATAATCAGAACAAAAAGGACAAGAAGGACAGGAGAAGAGAAAAGGAAGAAAAGAAGAGCTCTAGCAAATCTTCCTCCCACTCTCACAAAAAGAAGGGAAGAGGATTTGTAGCAAAATCCTGGAGTGATACAGAGTCTGTGTCAGAATCTTCATCATGCTCATCTGATGAAGAGGAAACAAAAGACAATGACCAATGTTTGATGGCTATTTATGACTCAGACAGTGAGTCACAATCTGCATCATCATCCAGCTCCAGTGATGATGAAGAAGAAAGAAATTTCTGCATGATGGTAATCAATGCCTCAACCAACAATTCTGATGAAGAGAAATCAGAATCAGAAGCAGAAAATGATGTTGATCAGGTACACAGCTATCCAAGATTAAATCAAAAATGGTACTTGGATAGTGGCTGCTCAAAGCACATGACAGGAAACAAGGCCAACCTGAACAACTACAAGGCAAAGCTTGGACCCAAGGTGATCTTTGGAGACTCCAACTGTGGACAAACCAAAGGCTATGGTCAAATTAAAGTTGGAACAGTGACATTCAAGGAAGTAACCTATGTTAAGGGTCTGAAGCACAACCTCATCCGCATTAGTCAGTTATGTGATGAAGGTTATCAGGTAACATTTAATAAATCAGAATGCATTATTAAATCCTCTGATAATGTTATTGTTCTATCAGGTATTAGGCAAGGAAATAAATAGTTAGTAAATTTCAACTCATCCAAATCAGAAATTTGTTTATTTAATGAGCTAAGCAAACCTAGTGAATTATGGCATAAAAGATTAGGACATGTAAACCTTAGGACCATTGCTAAACTAGCTAAGGATAATCTTGTTGGAGGCTTACTATCAGGATCATATAAGAAAGAAGGTCTTTGTAGGGCATGTTAGTTAGGGAAGCAAACCAAAAACAACTTTAAATCATTATCTAAAAGTGATTCACCTAGAATCTTGTATTTGCTACATATGGACCTTTTTGGACCTATAACAATAAAGAGTTTAGGGGGGAAGTCTTACACTCTAGTCATTGTAGATGACTTCTCTAGATTCACTTGGGTATTCTTTTTGAGAGAAAAGTCAGATAACTTTAAAGTTCTTACAGACTCTCTTAAGAGCATACATATTGAGTACTCTACTGTAGTTGCATTGATCAGAAGTGATCATGGCACTGAGTTTGAGTCTCTTCTCATGCAAGAATTTTGTGAGATGGAAGGTATCAGGCATTGCTTCTCAGCTCCTAGAACTCCTCAACAAAATGGGGTAGTTGAAAGGAAAAATAGAACTCTAATTGAATCAGCAAGAACATTGCTTGCAGATGCTAACTTGCCCCTATCTTTTTGGGCAGAGGCTGTCAGCACAGCAAATTATGTTCTGAATAGAAGTTTGATACACAAACTTAAGGGTAAAACTCCCTATGAATTGCTTAAAGGGAAGAAACCTAAAGTTGATTATTTTAGAACTTTTGGATGTAGATGTTTTGTTCATAACAATGATAAAAAGTACCTTAGAAAATTTGAACCAAAATCTGAAGAAGGAATCTTCTTAGGATATTCATTAGTTAGCAAAGCATATAGGGTATTTAATAAATCCTCTCTTAAAATAGAAGAGTCTATACATGTTTACTTTGATGAAACTAACATGTTTTACAAGGAGAAGAATTCTTCTACCAAAAATAATCTGCAGGTACTAGTTCTATGTGAAGAGCTTGATGGATTAAATCTACAGACAGAAGATTCACTGCATCCATCACCTCAAACTCTTGAAGATAGTGAAGAAGAAGATCATCCAGATCTTGCTGTTAACCTAAATCAAGTAACAGCAGAACATCCTCCACATGACACAACAGCTGAACAAATTCCCCAAATGGATACTGCTGCTGAACCAACTCCAACTGTTGACCACATCACAGTCAGAGATCATCCAATTTCACAAGTAATTGGTGATATCACAGCAGGTGTTCAAACAAGGCATCAACTACACCAAAATCAGATGCATACTTGTTTCCTATCACAAGTTGAACCTCAAACCATACAAGATGCAGAACAAGATCCAAACTGGATCCTTGCAATGCAAGAGGAACTCAATCAGTTTGAAAGGAACAAGGTTTGGGATTTGGTTCCAAGACCAAAAGGCCATCCTGTTATTGGCACAAAGTGGGTCTTCAGGAACAAACTTGATAATCAGGGCAATATTGTGAGAAACAAAGCTAGGCTAGTAGCTCAAGGGTACTCACAGGAAGAAGGAATAGACTATGATCAAACTTTTGCACCAGCTGCAAGGCTAAAAGCAATCAGAATCTTCCTTGCATTTGCTGCATATAAAAAGTTCAAAGTATATCAAATGGATGTGAAGAGTGCATTTCTAAATGGAGACATCAAAGAAGAAGTCTATGTGGAACAACCACCAGGTTTCATCTCTCCAACTCATTCCTCCTATGTATTTAAGCTTAATAAAGCTTTTTATGGTCTCAAACAAGCTCGCAGAGCATGGTATGAGACTTTAGCTAATTTTCTTTTGGAAAATAATTTCTGTAGGGGCATAGTAGATACAACATTATTTTTCAGGATACATAAAAATCAAACCTTACTAGTTCAAATATATGTAGATGATATTATCTTTGGCTCTACAGATTCAAATTTATGCAAAAAGTTTTCTAAAC
The DNA here is from genome assembly GCA_033032865.1 of Dactylorhiza incarnata. Taxonomy (NCBI): domain Eukaryota; kingdom Viridiplantae; phylum Streptophyta; class Magnoliopsida; order Asparagales; family Orchidaceae; genus Dactylorhiza; species Dactylorhiza incarnata. The sequence continues at coordinate 12,990,032 of JAWHQI010000023.1, read as the reverse complement.
TAATGCAATCTAAATTTGAAATGAGTAGCATGAGCGAATTATCATACTTCCTTGGTCTTCAAGTGAAGCAAACCCCATCAGGAATCTTCATTTCCCAATCTAAGTATGCTAAGGAATTAGTGAAAAGATTTGGAATGTCTGATTCTTCTACCATAAAAACACCCATGGCCTCTAATGCTGTTGTTGATACTGATGAATCAGGGAAACCTGTTGATCAGAAAGTGTATAGGCAATTGTTGGCTCTCTACTCTATTTAACAGCCAGTAGGCCAGATATAATGATTGCTACATGTATTTGTGCTAGGTTTCAAGTTAACCCTAAAGAATCTCATCTTATTTTACTAAAAAGAATTTTAAGATATATAAAGGGTTGCCCTAATCGAGGACTTCGGTATCCAACAACATCTGAATTTGAATTAACTGGATTCTCAGATTCAGATTATGCTGGATGCAGAGTAGATAGGAAGAGCACATCAGGAACTTATCAGTTTCTTGGTGATAGGCTTGTGTCTTGGTTTTGTAAGAAATAAACATTTGTGTCTACATCAACAGCTGAAGCTGAATACATAGCTGCTGGCAGTTGCTGCTCACAGATATTGTGGATACAAAATCAGCTCCTAGACTATGGTGTCAACTTAAATAATTCAATTATATTTTGTGACAACACTAGTGCAATATCTATAGCACAAAATCCAGTTCTCCATAGTAGGACTAAACACATAGAAATTAGGCACCACTTCCTTAGGGATAATGTGGATAAAAACAAAATTTGCCTACAATTCATTTCTACTGATTTGCAAAGAGCTGACATTTTCACCAAGCCCTTGGATGAAAAGAAGCATATCTTCTTTATAAATCAACTAGGAATGATAGATGGAGACTCAATATGTTAAAAATTAATATTTCTATTTATCCTCTAAATTTGTCGAACGGAGGACGACAAATTTGAACCATTTGTCGAACGGCAGTCGACAAAATCTGTTAACCTTAGAATCGATAAAGACAGTTTCATTTGTCGAACGGTGGTCGACGAAAAAGATGTTTTCGTACGCTGTCTGACGAAGAAATAAAGCCTTTTCGACTTCTAATTTTATTAGGTTTTGTCGAACAGCGGTCTACGAATGCGCCCTCATTCGTCGATCTTTCTATATAAGCTTTATTTTATCTCTCTCTAAGTTTTGCGCCTACAGAAATCGTCTTTCCGTCTAGTTCCCCTCTGCAATTGATCTTCGTTTTCATTGCAGGAACAATGGCGATTCCTCAGGCCTCTCTGCACTCAATGAAGTTTGACGCAGGTTTTGATATCGACATGGATTCTTTTGCACAATCTGACCAAATCTTCAAGGATATTCTTCAACTACTGGAAGACCAACATCTAAAGAAGTTTTTGAGCACCAGACAGAAAATACCAGTTGCAGAGATTATAGAATGGGTTCATACTGTTCAGACAGAGGATGAGAAGATGTACGGTACCATCTCAGGTCATCAAGTCTCTCTCTCTCCCACCATTCTTTCTGAAATTTTTGGTTTTGAGAATGGAGATGATGACTTAGACATAAGCTCAGAACAATTTGATGAAGCTTTAGTCAAAATGGGTCAATTAACTGGAAACCCTAATCACTTACTGAAAAAGAACTTATCTCAGGACTACAAGTTCTTAGCTGACATTGTTGGAAAAGTCTTGCTGGGCAAGACTTCTGGGCATGACTATATCAACATGCACCAATTTCTGTTGATGGTGGCCTTGATGGATAAGAAGAAAATTAACTGGGGATCAGTTCTCTTTGAATTGATTAAAAAGAAAAATCTAAAGATAGTGTCAGTTTTGGAAGAGTTATAGGTATCTTTCTGTAGGAAAGGCATCCAGAACTTCTGGTGTCACCCAAGGTGACTATAAATGCCAGCAAGAGGCTGACCTCAGCACTCTTTGCTAAGTGGGATAGGGTAATCCCCAAGAAGAATACAAGAGCTGATGCTTCTAGGAAAAGGAAACATCCGAGGACACAAGGACTGACCAAGTCACTCCCTCTACCCTTCCAGAAGTTCCTCCCTCAGTTCCTTCTCCTTCTCATATCCCATCTCCACCTCCTCAACTGTCTCCTGAACAATTTCTACCTTATCTGCTAAGCTTTCTTCCCTTACTTTCTCTATTGCTGTCCCTTCTTCTAGGGGCCTAGATTCAGGAATCCCTGAAGCTAGGCAGGGGGGAGATGTCCTGTGAAGAAGCTCCAGAAGCAGAAGTTGCTCCAGAAGTAGCAGAAGTTACAATTTTTGATTTAGATGATTCTGAGATAGTACAAAGTAAAGAAGATTCAATTATAGTTTATGATACAAATATGGTTGATTCTTGTATAGTATCAGATATACAAGTTATAGAAAAGATAAATAATATCTATATTCATCCCTCCCTAGATATTATTTCCTTACTATCCAAGTTCAGGTTACTATCCAAGTTCAATTTTGCCTCCTCAGCTCTGCCAAATCATCAATTTCATTCTAGAGCAATTGTCCCTTATACTGCTCCAATTGACAAAATTTTGCTGAAAAAGATTATTAGTAGCTTTGCAGTTCAAAGAGCAGTTCCAGCTCTTGTTCAAGTTCCAGAACAAATTATCAATAATTTGAATTCCCAACTTTTGTCCTTGATGAATCACCAATTCCAGACTTTGATGAAATCTGGAGAACAGAAGATGAAGCTTATGAAGCTGAAGAGCAAAGAATCAAAGCTCTTAAAATGATCAATGATTTATATGATAATCCAAATCCCTCTTCTGATTCTGATGAAGAAGAAAATGACAGTGATTCTGATGACACATTATCAAGGAAAAGAAATAAAAGAAAAGCTAAGTCAAAGGCTGTTCCCAAGCCTCCAAATCCTAAGAATGATATTCCATATTATGTTCTTCATAATACTACTCTTGACAAAGACACACCTCATTGGATGAAATTCTCTAGGAATGAGAACAAAAGAAGGAAGAAGATGAGGAAAACTGGTTACTATTCTGACAAACCTGTCAAATATAACCATCCTCCTCCTCCTCCTCCAGCAGCAGGCTCAGCAGCATCATCATCCTTCTCCCAGAAGCCCAGCTCTCAACATTCAAGGATTTCTGGTAGTTCCAGTGGATCTCAAGCATCAGGATCAGCCAGCAATCCTCCTTCTAAGAACTCAGCAGTTGCTTTACAAGAAAGTCAAGTCATTGTTTCATCTCAAATTTCTTCAGAATACAAACTTCATATCTCTGATGGATCTTTTCACAAGATCAGAAATCCTCAAAGTGAACTTCAAGATCAAATTGATAATTCAGAATATGTTCCTTATCTTCCAGATCCTGAAGAAGAAAGACTATCTCAAATGGCAAGACTCAAGGAAACTATTGCTTATGCTCAGATTAACAAAGCAAAATCAGAAGGTAAAGATTTTACAAAAATTTCTACCATGTCTGATTATAGAAGGAAAGAACTTGACAAGTACAACTCCAAAGAGTTATTCAATGCGAAGAATATCTTGACAAGCACCCAGAAGCTTTTGTCCCTCATGTCAAATCTCAAACTATACTGGGAGCTCAATATCTCTATTTAAGCAAGAAGAAGTCTGAAGATCCAAACAGGATAATCATCTTCAAACCTCCATCAGCCAAGAAGTAAAAGAGGTTCAGGCTTAGTTATTTTTTTATTGATTAAACATTTTGATTGTAATGAACTCAGAGCACTAGTTTTATTCAATCTGCTGAAATGAATTTTTCATTCTGTCAGATACATATGTTTTATGCTCTGATGTTTATGTTTTCTATTGTATTTATTTGATTAGTTGTCAAATAGTATCCTAACCCAAATAGGGGGAGATTGTTGGAACAACCCTATTACTGATTTGGGATAGGATCACTATATGTTGATTAGGATCTGTATTGACCCCATTGTATAGTCTTAGGGTCAAGTTTTTAGGTTGATTAGATTAGTCAGAACTTAGGAAAATTCAAGCTCGACAAATGGCTAGCGGCGTTCGACGATTTGTCTGTCAGTGTTCGACAAATTCCTTTTTGAAGCTCAAATTAATATTTTCAGTTGGATATCAGTTCTCTGAACACAAATCGACAGAATAACGGATATATTTAATTCTTTTTGGACGAATTCAGTCAGGATATCTTTCTTATTTATTATATCCTTATATTCTTTCCATTCTAAGAAAAAGAATAGTCGTTGACATTTAATGCCAATGCATCTTTCACGACAAAAGGAATTGAAAGGACTTGCCAAAACTGCTTTGGGTGGCTGCATAGTTCCAAGAAGGATTTAAGTCAGAATAATATATTCCTTAAAAGCAGATGATTTGAATTTGCAAGATCACAAGTCATCAAAGAAGAAACAGGATATAGGAGTCAATTTTTTCCTTCAGAAATAACACAGAGATACATTCAAAAATTCTCTTATTCTCTCTGCTATTACAGACAAGAAGAACAAAGAGAAGTATCAGAGAAAGAAGAAGAAGGACAGAACATTATTCATTTTTCCCAGTCTTCTTCTTACTCAATGCAGCACCCTCATCATTCTGAGAACAACACTCAACCTCTCAAAATTGCTGCAAGTTAAAGTCTTTCAAAGATCAACAACAATCTGAAGATTCATTTCTTCCAGATAATCTGCTACAAAAGACTTGTGTTAGAGAAAGCTCTGTCCACAAACTGTCATCAACTCTCATCAGACAGGGGGAGCTTTCAGCTTCAACACCATCTTGTCTTCTCTCAGATCATTGACAGAGAAGAACACTCTAAAACTCTTTATCTCATCTTGTACAGGGTTAATTCTCCCTCCAAAAGTTTACACAGTGGTGGCAAGACACCTTATCAAAAAATCCTTGTGTGGTTTTTAAGCACCTTATCAAAAGCTTATTGGTGTGTGGACACCTTATCAAAAACCCCTTGGTGCCAGGGAACCTGATCAACCCTCCTAGTGGATTCCTACCAAGGGTGGTAGAAGAGTAGACGTACCCAGATTTATTGGGGAACTACTATAGCTCCTTGTGTCTTCTGTGCTTGCTTATTCTTCTGTGCTTGTGCTGTGTGATTTTCTTTTCACTGTTTCAGCCTTTATCTTTAACTCTCACTGATTACACATATACTTAACAACATTTTAAATTCCGCTATAAAACTAAATAAAAAGTTTTAATACTCTATTCACCCCCTCTAGAGTAACTTAAGATCTGACCTCCACTTTCAGTTTTATTTATGCTTTTAATTCTTTGTGCTGTGATTGTACAACCCCGATGTTCGCGGGGAGATGTCAGGTGATTTGCACCCAAGAAGGCGAGCCAAAGGTGGACGAGCCAAAGAAGGGTCTTAGTCAATTTGCGAGCCGGGCTCGCAGGTTGCATTTAGACTGTTTCGGGCTCGGCCAGGTGAAGAATTTGCGAGCCGGGCTCGCGGCGAAATGCCGAAGCCAGCTGGCTCACCCAATAAGGGTTCAGGTAAGATTTTGGGGCTCGACGAACTCACCCTGCCTCTCCCCATGTTAGTCGAACGACGTTCGACGATCTCCAACAGTCTCAACGGTCGGCGAACAATCCTAGCGCTCGACGAACTTGCGGTTTTCTAGAACTCGACGTTCGTCGAACTAGGCTCGACGTTCGTCGAGCTGTGCTCGACGTTCTTCGAGCTGTGTTCGATGAATTCACTCAAAATCCACATTCGGGGAACTCACCCTGCGTTCGCCGAACGGGTTAGAAGTTTTCGGTTCGCCGGGGCCAGAGATGATCTTTTACCAGGAGACCCCTGGTGGTCTGTGGTTAACCCCTCCGAACAGTGGAATTTGGCTGTTAGCAGACCAAATTTGCGGTGCAGATAGCAAAATTAAGAGGCGGAATCCTGCTATTTGCAGACCAGATCAAAAAACCTATAAATAAGACCTAAAGGGCACCTTTGGAGGGAGGTCACATCAGCTTCTCTCTCCTTAGTCTCTCCTTGGTTAGCATTTCCAGAGCTCTCCAAGGTGCCCGAGTCTCAGCTTTTGGCTTGGGAGGGGAAGCGCTCAACGATCTTCCGGGTTAGTGGAGGGACCTCCTCGATGCGACTAAGTTCTTAGTCACTTTCCTAGTTTCCAGTTTACCCTCTCCGAAGGATCAGTAAGGGCTAGCTGCCCCTCATTTCGGTGAGGGCCCCGAGCTTCATAAGAGACCGAGAAATCGGTTTCAACATTTTGGTGCGGTGAGCGTGGATGGTCCAAGAAAGTTCCAAGAAGGAGGTATGGCAGGAGCCGAGGATCAAGGCGAGGACTTCAACGAGTCACCCCAGGTGGTGACGCCGAGGATGTTCACAGATTTCAGTAGGGAGGTGCTCGACACCTTCAGACTCACTGTCGCGGCGCTGCGAAGTGAGTTCGCGACCCCAGCACCTCACGCGACCCCTCCCCCAGCAGCGGTTGGCGAGAATGCCCCGGGGGGAAGGGATGGAAAGGAAGTTGCTGGAGGGTCAGTGCAAGAACTGGAGGGGCGAGTGCTGTTCGCTAGCCCGGCGAGCTCTGTGGCGGCGAGCTCTGTACCAGTGAGCTCTGTGCCAGCAAGCGCGACACATGCGAGCGCATGCCCAGAGGATGCAGCGACAGTGGGGGTGGTCCAGGCGAGCACCATTCTCACGAGCGCGGTCCCCGCGAGTCCGAGTCTGGCGAGAGAGCTCGGGGAGGGGGGGGGGGGGGGGGGGGCGTGTGGAGCGAGAAAGTGTGGCAGGAGGGGGAAGTCCCTTATACGAGTTGGTACTTTCTGCACCTGTCCCGATAGGGTTCGGGGAGTGGGATAGGGTGTACTAAAACGGCAGGGATGACCCTGTCCAGGACCTCCAATCTTTCGAGGACTCGGTCTCTATCAGGCCAATCTCAGATGCCTTCAAGTGTCGACTCTTCGCTGTCACCCTTAAAGAGAAGGCCAGGGAATGGTTCCATCAACTCCCTACAGGATCAATCTATGCTTTCGAAGACTTGCGCCGAAGTTTCCTATTGTGATTCTCAACTTCAAATAGGAGGAAGAAGGATGCCGAGTCCCTCTTCAAAGTGAAGCAGGAGCCGAAGGAGTCGTTGGCTCGCTACGCGGACCAGTTTCAGGAGGAGGTGCTGCTCACTCAGGAGATGCCTAGGTTTGCACTCCAGCTCGCCTTCACGGTCGGGCTGAGGGAGAGTTTCTTCAAGATGGATCTGAAGAGGAAGGCCCCTGTCTCCTACGAGGAGCTGATGGAGAGGGTGTCGGAGAAAATTGAGAGTGAGGAGGCCAACCCGGAGCTCACCAAGAGGCTAGCAAAGCTCAGTGAGCCGGAGGTCCGGCAACATGAGGTGAGGAGAAGGGAAGAGCCAAGGGCCCTGGAGGGGGATTAGAGGCAGCACGGTGGAGGAATGCAAGGCCAGGGAAGGGGTTACGCCCCGGGAAGGGGTAACTTCTATGGGGGTCAAGGAAGACCCCATCAGTTGGGATGGAGGCAAGGGCCGAGGCCGATGCCTCCCCCGCCTCAACAAGCCATGACAATCAGGTGGGGAAGAGGTGGAAGATGAAGGAGAGAGGAGGCGAGAGAAGAAGCGGGGGGGGGGGGGGGGGGGGGGGGCAGGAAGGAGAAGGAGGAATAGGATGGCGGATGCCGAGACGGGAGAGGTGATGCTACCGTACTGCGACTTCCACGATGAGGAAGGACACGCAACGACCACCTGCCCGGAGTTCCTAGAGACAAAAAGGGCCCGATTGCCCGCGCCGCGACAACAGCAACCGGTGAGAATTGAGAAGGTCGAGCCTCGGGAGAATGAGGAAAGATGCGAGGACCGGGCCGATTTGGGGACCTGAGGGGGGATCGGGGTGATCCATGGGGGGGGGGGGATAGAGGCAACCCGAAAGGCGAGCCTCCATACTATCTATCGTCATAGCGTGGCTTCGACGTTACTAACCCCACCCCCGACAGATAAGATTTCTTTCACCCAGAAGGACATGCCGGGTTATGAGGACCCGTTCTGCGATGCGTTGGTCATTCAGACGGCAATCGAGAACTTCACCGTTTCCCGAATCCTTGTGGATAATGGAAGTTCGGTCAACGTTATTTTCAAGAAGGCGTTCGATGGGATGGAGGTGGAGGCGCGAAGGGTGTTGGCCTCGGATGGTCCATTATTTGGATTCTCCGGGGAGAGAAAGGGTAGAAGGGGGAGTGGGACTCCACGTGGTCTTGGGGGGCAGTCCCGGAACAACCGCTTTGTCATTGTGGATGCTCCCAGCAACTATAGCACCATCTTCGGACGACCGCTCATCAGTGCGTTCAGCTGTGTCCCCTCCACATTCCACCAGTGCCTTAAGTTCAGTGACGGAGGAGTCCAGGTCCGAATCAGAGGAGATCTGAAGGTAGCAAGGTAATGCTACGTGACGGCAGTCAACACCATCTCCTGGATGGCAGAGGCAGAGAAATGAGACCAGGAGGTGGGTGAGCCGGCAGGACTTGGAGGAGAAGGACAGGAGGAGAAGTTGGAGGAAGGGTCGGAGGAGACGATGGAGGAGGAGGAAGAGGTGGAGGGTCAGGCCCAGGGAGGGAGGGCAGAAGAGTTGATGGTGGTCGGAGAAGAAGGAAAGGAGGGGGAGGTTGAAGCACCCGCTAGTGGCGAAGAGAAGGAAAGAGACTGGGGAGAACAGTCTCGGCTAGAGGAAGTGGAGGAGGTCGTAGAGCTCAAGGTCACCACCCAAGCCGGGGTGGTGGAGAAAGTCAGGATCAGCGGGGAGCTCGGCCTGGAGGAGCAGAAACAGATTTTGGCCTGCGTCCAGGAGAACATGGATGTCTTCGCTTGGAGCACCGCAGAGATGCTCGGTATCGACGCAGATGTGGCTTGCCACCGCCTCAACCTCGACCCCGGCACCCGCCCCATCCGTCAGAAGAGGAGGGCCATAACAGACAAGCTGGAAGGACCCATCCGAGAGGAGGTGGGTAAGCTCATTCAGGCAGGGTTTGTATCAAAGATCCAGTATCCAGGCTGGGTCTCTAACGTGGTCATGGTGAAGAAGGGGGGAGGTAAGTGGAGAATGTGTATCGACTTTTCCTTACTAAATAAATCGTGCCCCAAGGATTGCTACCCCGTGCCTAGAATCGACGCGCTGGTTGACTCAGTCGTCGGTTTCCCTATAATGACTTTTTAGATGCTTTTTCAGGTTATCATCAGATCCGCATGCACCCCCCGGACATTAAAGATGTCTCCTTCATCACGGGGGATGGATGTTACTGTTATAAGATGATGCCCTTCGGGCTCAAGAACGCAGGTGCCACATACCAGAATGATGGATAGGGTCTTCCGAGATCAAAAGGGGAGAAACTTGGAGGTCTACGTCGATGATCTCAGGGTAAAGAGTCGGGACCTTGGTTCCAACCTCCGAGGCCTTGAAGAGACCTTTACGACCTTGCGGAAGTATAATTTTATTTTTAGTTGATTTCTACTTCATGCAAATAATTGGATACTAATGAATGAGAGATTTAGGTATCCAAAGAGGATCAGGTGTGACGGTTCCTTTGGGTACCCAAATACATCGTGTTTGCGTTTGAGGAGATGGAAGTGAGTGAGCCCTTTTGAGTGGAGTTTGTGTTTCATCTTTAACTTTGGGTCTCCATTCAAATCTTGGTTTAACATTATTTTTAGTTTTCAAATTTCCATAATCATTTACTTGAACATTTGGATCAAAAAGATTTTTGAATTTATAATTTGAAGGAAATTTGTTTGCATTTAATTTTAGGTTGGGAGAAACATGATTTTATAAATTATGGTGATTTTGATTTTGATTTAAAAATCCTTTATGTTCCTTACTCCCATTTTTAAACTTAGGTAAGATGTTCATATTCATATTCAACTTGTTTTTAAGTATAGTTTGATATTGTGAATTTGTATTTACAATTTTCATAAGCAAGTTGATTTTTGATTTTAATTCATCATTTTTAATTTTTAAATTATGTCTAGCTTTATTATAAGCGATTGTGCTAATTTTAAGAGTGGAAACAATTGAATTTATATGATCTTGATATTTATTTCTATATTCATCAAATGTTTCATCCATCTCTTTAATTTCAATTTTATAATCTTTGCACTTAGCACAATCATTTATCAAAGATGAATTTTCTAAACATAATTTTTCATTTTGTTCTTTTACTAAAATAAAATCCTTTTCAAGTTTCATGAGTTTTTCCTTAATATTATAACAATCAAAACAAGGTTTTGTGTTTTTAAGTAAAGGACAAGATGGTGAAACCACATCACAATTTTATTCTAAATTAACATTAGCTTTTAATCTCTTATTTTCTAAATGTAAATTTTTAATAGTGATTTTCAATTTCTTGATCTTACGTTTAGCAGTTTTTAGTATATTGAAACTAGAAATGGAAGTTATCACACAAGAAGAAGATTTTGACTTTCTTACAGCGCTTTTGGTGGAGGCAAAGTGTGTGTATGAAGTTCCTTCGTTATCTTTTGGCCCTTCCTCCATCATAGATGAATTTTCATCTTCTTTTTCTTTTGATGTATTGCTCTCTTTTTCCAAGTTAGATTCCATGATTTCCATGGCTTTGCTACGAGAGAGATCTTCTTGAATAGTGGTGGATGCTTGTATGTTCTTCTCCTCCTGTGTTTGATCTATACCTGCGAGAGGAAAATCATACATTTCTTCAAGAAATTGCCAAACTTTGTATGCACTAGAAAAACAATATATTAATTTGAAAATTTCATTTGATAGAGCACAAAATAAATAATGTTTGGCTTTTGCATTTAGTTGACGTTCTTTTTTATTTGATTCATCTGCAGGACTTACAATGGCTAAATTCCATACTTCGATATCTAAAGTCTTAATAAATTTTTCAATTAAAATTTTCCATCCTTTATAATTTGTTCCTTCAAATAAAGGTGGTTTAAGAGATATTTCTTCCTCACAGAAATTTACCCCACTAATAGAAGCGAGATCATGAGACGCCATTATTCCCGGTTGTTAAGCCGATTGGAATAAAACCCCTCTGATACTACTTGTTGGATCGGTAGGCGCCCTTAGAGGGGGGGGGGGGGGTGAATAAGGGTTTTAAAAACTTATAATATATTTTGAATAACTTTGAAAAAGCTTTGATTATTAAACTAGAGAAAATCAAGACAAATCAAGTGAAGTAAAAGTAAAGACATGATTTTATTAACTTGAGAAGCATGATCACAAAACTTGATCTCTTTTCGAAGCTAGAAATCAAAGCTAATGGAAAGACTCTTTTTATTTTCTATACCGACTCGTATCCCCACGAACCGGTTGGCTTTAGCCGATCCTTCCCCGGATACGACCTCAAGCCGCTCTAGCCAACCCTTCCCCGGATATGGCCTCGAGCACCCCCTAGACCTACACCCGAGACCTAGTCGCCAACACGAGGCGAATTTCAGCCCTAAGTCCTACCCAGACCTAGTCGCCAACTCGAGGCAAATTTACTAAACGATTACAGAAAAGATGTGAAATAAAAAGAAAATAATATAAAACTCCCTCTATTTGGATCTCTTGGAGAAGTAGACGAAGACGCAGAGTATGATTGTAGTCGATGCGGTCTTTCGTCACGATGATGACGCGTGTTGAAATCTACTCCACGGATCTCCTTTAGTCTTTATGGATTTGTGGGAGTGTCTCTCTGAAACTTCCTCTCTATGCTGTGGCACGAAGCTCTGGAATTCTGGATTGCAAGAGGATTAAGAAGACGGAGCCAAGATGTCCTTTTTATAGACTTAGCGCTAGCGCCTGCGCTAGTGCTACCGCCGGCGCTATCCCATATTAGGACACATTCTGCGCGGTAGAATCTTCAATCTGAGGAAACAATTCTCCCTTGCCTACTGTGCTCCTCGCTACCGCCTACGCTATCAGATACCGCCTGGCGCTATCTCCTTCTATAAGTTCTCCCGACAATTGCGCTTCAAGCGAAGTTTCGTCGAACGCCATGATGAGAAGTTCGTCGAACGGCAGCTAGCGCCTGTGCTAGGACTACCGCCAGCGCTAGTAGATGTATTGGATTTGTTGGCTCAACTTTGAGGGCAACCTTCTTATGTAATCCTTGAGTCATGTGGACTTTGTTATCCTGCACACTTAAACACACAAGATCAAATACACATGGGATTTGTTATTATCAAACTTAGGAGATGCGGAAGCCCATGTTCTAACATCACCTCCGAGATGTGGAAGGGGTACCTCTCGGCCGAGCCAGAAGTGGAGATGATTTGAAACGATTCTACCCTTGAAAGTTTTTACTATGTTATTAGTTGAATATTTTGCTTCTTCATATGATAGTTGTAACTGCTATGAGAGGCTGGCAAGGTGACAAGTATTGGTGCTGGAATGGCCTAGATCGATTCCGCTCCCGGGCTCTCATTAGACGAGGGGGGGGGGGGGGGGCGGTTCAGGTTGATCTCTGGAGAGGATGGCAAGGTGATAAGTATTGGTGCTGGAATGCACCAGATCGATTCCGCTCCCGGGCTCTCACTAGACGGGGGGTTCAGGTTGATCTCTGGAGAGGTTGGCAAGGTGACAAGTATTGGTGCTGGAATGCCACATATCGATTCTGCTCCCGGGCTCTCACTAGACGGGGGGGTTCAGGTTGATCTCTGGAGAGGCTGGCAAGGTGATAAGTATTGGTGCTGGAAGGCCCCAGATCGATTCCACTCCCGGGCTCTCACTAGACGGGGGGTTCAAGTTGATCTCTGGAGAGGCTGGCAAGGTGACAAGTATTGGTGCTGGAATGCCCTAGATTGATTCCGCTCCCGGGCTCTCACTAGACGGGGAGCTCAGGTTGATCTCTGGAGAGGCTGGCAAGGTGACAAGTATTGGTGCTGGAATGCCCCAGATTGATTCCGCTCCCGGGATCTCACTTGACGGGGGGTTCAGGTTGATCTCTGGAGAGGCTGGCAAGGTGATAAGTATTTGTGCTGGAATGCCCCAGATCGATTCCACTCCCGGGCTCTCACTAGACGGGGGGTTCAGATTGATCTTTGGACAGGCTGGCAAGGTAATGAAGGTCAAGGGTGTTAAAGCCTGGTTCGCGAGACAATATATATGGAGGCTGGAAAGGCCTGGTCCGCGAAGTAGTATATGTCGAGGCTGGTAAAGCCTGGTTCGAAAAGAGCTTACAAAAGGACACCTAGCTGGGCGAGCCTCAGACGGTCGCTCTCGCGAGATGAAAGGGTTTAGCAGGGACAGAGTGCCCACTTCAGCAAGAGGTAAGGTCCCCAATCGAGTGAGTCTCTGGCTCGCGAGTGTTTCAGAGGCATTCCTAAGTAGGCTACTAGTTTGCATGCAACAAATAAAGATCAAAGGTAAAAAGGGGAGGTACGAGTGACATAGTAAAAGCTAACAAAAGGAGTACTTCCATCTAATAAATAAAGTTCTTTACAGACAGCGGCGTTCTCGCCAGCCAAAAAAATAAGTATACCGTCGAGAAAGAAAGGGGAAAAGAGAGGTGGGATCTAAGGGCTTCCTCCAGAGGATTCCCCATCATCCTCGCGAGCTCCCAGCTCGGGGACGAGATCGAATAGGTCGGGGCAGCATCCTCGATAGTGAATTCCATCGCATCACTGGCGAGAAGACCCGCCCCCTTGAGGGTATTGAAGACGAGGTTGGCAACGTGCTTTGCATCCTGTCGCCTCACCTCTTCTCGCTTTCGCGCCCTTCGGCGAGATCCAGCCTTTTTAGGTGAAGGAGGAAGCGCGGCCCGGGTCAACTCGCGCGCCTGGGCTTTTAGCGTCGCGACATCGAGTTCCAGCTCTGTGTTGCGAGAAAGGAGCTTGGTCGCGGTGGCGGCATCCTGCAGGAATGCATACAAATGGGCCAAGTCAAATTCAAGTGATCGCGAATGACACATGGTAGGGAGGTCGAGGACCACTTACCATCTGACCCTGGAGGCCAGCGAGGAGGCCCTCGGAGACCTCTTCCCTCTCCTTGAGGCCCTTGATCTCCTCCACAGCTTTCTTGAGCTCTACCTTGTACTCGCGGATATCCCTGTCCGTCTGCAGGTATCGGCGCCCCACCATGTACGCGAGCTCCATTGATTGGAATTCAGCTCGCATGGCCTCATAGACCAGCGCCCTCGGCTTCATTATATCATAGGCGGCGGCGTCCTCGCCATAGAGGCCGAAGGCGATGGAGAATGCCTCGCCCCCCCCCCCCCCCCCGGGCTCTCACTAGACGGGGGGTTCAGATTGATCTTTGGACAGGCTGGCAAGGTAATGAAGGTCAAGGGTGTTAAAGCCTGGTTCGCGAGACAATATATATGGAGGCTGGAAAGGCCTGGTCCGCGAAGTAGTATATGTCGAGGCTGGTAAAGCCTGGTTCGAAAAGAGCTTACAAAAGGACACCTAGCTGGGCGAGCCTCAGACGGTCGCTCTCGCGAGATGAAAGGGTTTAGCAGGGACAGAGTGCCCACTTCGGCAAGAGGTAAGGTCCCCAATCGAGTGAGTCTCTGGCTCGCGAGTGTTTCAGAGGCATTCCTAAGTAGGCTACTAGTTTGCATGCAACAAATAAAGATCAAAGGTAAAAAGGGGAGGTACGAGTGACATAGTAAAAGCTAACAAAAGGAGTACTTCCATCTAATAAATAAAGTTCTTTACAGACAGCGGCGTTCTCGCCAGCCAAAAAAATAAGTATACCGTCGAGAAAGAAAGGGGAAAAGAGAGGTGGGATCTAAGGGCTTCCTCCAGAGGATTCCCCATCATCCTCGCGAGCTCCCAGCTCGGGGACGAGATCGAATAGGTCGGGGCAGCATCCTCGATAGTGAATTCCATCGCATCACTGGCGAGAAGACCCGCCCCCTTGAGGGTATTGAAGACGAGGTTGGCAACGTGCTTTGCATCCTGTCGCCTCACCTCTTCTCGCTTTCGCGCCCTTCGGCGAGATCCAGCCTTTTTAGGTGAAGGAGGAAGCGCGGCCCGGGTCAACTCGCGCGCCTGGGCTTTTAGCGTCGCGACATCGAGTTCCAGCTCTGTGTTGCGAGAAAGGAGCTTGGTCGCGGTGGCGGCATCCTGCAGGAATGCATACAAATGGGCCAAGTCAAATTCAAGTGATCGCGAATGACACATGGTAGGGAGGTCGAGGACCACTTACCATCTGACCCTGGAGGCCAGCGAGGAGGCCCTCGGAGACCTCTTCCCTCTCCTTGAGGCCCTTGATCTCCTCCACAGCTTTCTTGAGCTCTACCTTGTACTCGCGGATATCCCTGTCCGTCTGCAGGTATCGGCGCCCCACCATGTACGCGAGCTCCATTGATTGGAATTCAGCTCGCATGGCCTCATAGACCAGCGCCCTCGGCTTCATTATATCATAGGCGGCGGCGTCCTCGCCATAGAGGCCGAAGGCGATGGAGAATGCCTCGCCCCCCCCCCCCCCCCCCCCCCCCCCCCCGCCTTGCCGCGCTCCAACCAAGGGGGAAAGAGCGTGGAGTAAGAGATTCTGTTGGACTGAGGGTCCCAGGCGAGCAGAGGCTCGCCGAGTGCGTCGGGAAACTTCTTGCCGAGGCCAAAGTTCCTGTGGTATTTGGCGCAGGCCCTCCCGAGGAGCTCCTGGCACCCTGGCCTACCAAGGCGACCTGTGGCTTCGCGGGAGAAGTGGGTGAGCCATCGGACTCGCTCAGATCGACTACCGCCCCTTACCCTTAACAACGGGAGGAATCAACTTCGCTTTCTTCAAAGAGGATCGCGAGCAAGCCTGGCTCGCGGGCGCGGGCCGCTTCTTGCCGGACCCTGTGTTAGGGGGGTTCCGACACGCCTCAGCTGCCGCATTTGCGAGCGAGCCCGCCGTAAGAGCGGTGCTTCATGCGTGTGGAGGATTGATGGGGAGGTCGCGCTCACCTACGAAAGAGAGTATTAGGGGTGGGCGAGAGGAGAAGAAAAAGGGGGAGGCGAAAGCGAGCCTAACCTTCCCCATGCGGTACATCGGGTAGCGAGTCGACGTTCCGCCTAAGGTAGGCGACCTCGAAATTCTTCCCTGTGAGGTACTGGAAGAGTTTGGCATCGTCGCCACTTAGTGAGCTGGGAGGGCGGTAGGAGGCGTCATCCCGCTGAAGGGGAGTATAATGAATGTTGCCAAAAGGCCCCTTGACGAGAATGAACTTCTGATGCCAGTAGTGGCTCTTGTTCACCGTCTCGCAGACGGTGAGGTGCTGGATCGCGAAGTATGTTGTTCCGTCCCTGTAGGAACGGAAGGAGTAGATCTTGCGAAAGACGAGGAGGCTAAACTCGATCCTCTCCTCCCGCATGCAGCTGGCGAACGCGACCACTATCGCAATCGCGCTCGGAGTCAGCTGGCTTGGCAGGACCCCGTAGTACCGGATTACCTTCGAGGAACAAGAAGTTAATATATGTTCGCAAGCGCGGGGAAGGAATGACGAGGAGGCCAGGTGGAATACCTGGCGAATTTCCGGCCACAATAGGAGCCGCAGCCCATTCTCAAAGTGAGCAATGGGGATGGCGAGCTCGTCAGGCTCAGTTTCGTTAAGGGCGGCCGTATTGTTAGGACAGCGAGCCGTATAGTCCTCCGGGAGGTAGCGATCCACGACGTGCTTATACTCCTCGGCGCTTATGTTCAAACCGAAGAAGGAGTGATCCTTGAAGGCCCAGGCGCATTTGGCCCGCCCTTCGCATTCGCCGTCTCCCACCATAGCGGAGTTGATTCCTCGCGAGCCCGGTTGTGAGAGCGAGCTTGATCTTGCGAGAACGGAGAGATTCAAAGAAGCGAGAAGGCTCAGAGGGTAAATGCGGTGGTTAGAAAAAGAATCCCAGAGCTATTTATAGAGAAATGAAAAAGGCGGGAAGGGGGGGGGATACGAAGCGCTGCGGGGTGCGGATAGCAAAAATAAAGTGGATTTCCACTCGGTGAGCCACAACCTTGCGAGAGCTAGCTCGCCATCGCACGACACCCAGACCTCGTCGGGGGCGGGTCAGCGGAGGATAGAGGCGCGGGCGCAGCATCGCCTAGTGGTTCGCAATTACCTAACAATAGAAGTCATCGCGAGCACGGAAAACATACAAAGGAATTCACAGGTGCATCATAAATAAGTGAATGGCGAAATAAGGAATCACACCAGGTGTGCGAATACAGAAAAAAAGAATAGTGATAGTAGGCGATTCACAAGGAATTCGCAAATGTGGTAAGACATCACAACTATTGTTCGACGCGAGCATAATAAGAGAAAAATAATGACGAATAACATGACAAAGTAGTGGCAGAAAGAAACCGCAGCAGCGGATTCAAAGCGAAGAGTGGAGTTCAGTAGATGAGCCACTTCCAGCGACCGCGACCTCGGCCCCCTGCACGTGGCGGCACCTTCGGGCAGTGGTATTCGCGAACCGACTTGATCTTGTGTAGGACCAAGTGAACTTGATCCTCGGCTCGCAAAAGGTGCACGCCGGGCGAGCTAACGTCTCCACGAGTCACCGGTCTCACTTCTGCGAGAAAACGCGCGTTCGAGTCCTCCAGGGCGGCGAACTTCTCTTCATAAATCCTCCGGTCTGCCTCATATCGCTCTTACAGCTCGCGCAGCATCATCCCATACTTCTGAAGTATCTCCGTCACCCGCCTCTTCATCTGTGCGGGGTCGCCTGGATTGCCTAAGAAATCGCCAATCTGGCTTGGCGAAGGCGGCGGCGACATCTCCTCCCTCCCGTGCTCCGACTCGGGTGTGGTCTCAGAAACCCCTGCGGAAGAGAAATTTAACAGGGCCAAAGTGCGAGCAAAAGGTAAGCTCACGCGAACTGGCTAACCTGGCAAGGCCGAGGGCCCGCGGGGTTGCTGGTGAGAGGAACTCGGCTGACCCTGGAAGTTTTTACGGAAGGAGTGAATGGGGGCCTTCCCCAGTCCAGGAGCATGCGCCACCTTCTCCGCGACCTGTGTGTCACCCAGCAATGACCCTCCAGGGCTCCGCTGGCCTACAAGGCCAATGCCAGGTGTAGGCAGAATCACCCCAGGCGGGGTCGGTGAGCACGCTGGGGTAGGGGCTCTTTTCTCAGGACTCGTCAGGGGGTTGCCTGCGTAAAACAATGTCGCGTTGGTTTTGCGAGGGTGGAGTCGCGAAGGGTAAAAGCGAAAGGAGTTCTCGACTTACTGGGTCGCGAGCGAAGCACCTGCAGGGTTGTGGTCCCCACTCCCGTAGACACCGAGCCCGACTTCGCTGGGGACGAGATGCGCGGGGAGTCCGAAGGTGGGTCCGCCACGATTTCTTCAGGAGGAGGGTTCTGCGAGCAGGAAGAGAAGATTAAACAGAGGAATAAAAAGGACAGATTTTCTGCAAGGATACCTGCAGTGCGAGCCCGGTGTGAGGCGGTGAGGGCAGGGGTGATGATCCATTCTCCCCCAGCGACCTCCGGACAGTTTTGGCCTTCTTGGTTTGAGGGGAGAGGGGGGCAGGTTGCTTGAACATCCATGGGGTGCGCTCGGCAGCTTTGGCCCTTACTATCTCCCTTGAAGCCTTAAGGCGAGCCAACACGATCTCCTTGGTGGACATTCTGAATTCAGGGTGGTGGAAGCGAGAGAGGAAGTAAAGAAAAGGTCCGGACGCTAGCTAGGGCAGGCGATATTTATAGTTTTGGACATGGGTCCCACCGAAAGATTCCTGCCACGTCAGCAAAGATCGGCGAATACCCGGGGTTGGATGCTTCTTCGCGAGCTTGGGACAACCTCGCAAAGAGCGGGGATTGTGTACAACCCCAATGTTCATGGGGAGATGTCAGGTGATTTGCACCCAAGAAGGCGAGCCAAAGGTGGACGAGCCAAAGAAGGGTCTTAGTCAATTTGCGAGCTGGGCTCGCAGGGTGCATTTAGACTATTTCGGGCTCGGCCAGGTGAAGGATTTGCGAGCCGGGCTCGCGGCGAAATTCCAAAGCCGGCTGGCTCACCCAATAAGGGTTCAAGGAAGATTTTGGGGCTCGCCGAACTCACCCTGCCTCTCCTTACGTTAGTTGAACGGCGTTCGACGATCTCTAGCAGTCTCAACGGTCGGCGAACAATCCTAGTCCTCGACAAACTTGCGGTATTCTAGAGCTCGACGTTCGTTGAACTGGGCTCAACGTTCACCGAGCTGTGCTCGACGTTCTTCGAGCTGTGTTTGACGAATTCACTCAAAAGCCGCGTTCGGCGAACTCACCCTGCGTTCGTCGAACGGGTTAGAAGTTTTCGGTTCGCCGGGGCCAGAGATGATCTTTTACCAGGAGACCCCTGGTGGTCTGTGGTTAACCCCTCCGAACAGCGGAATTTGGCTGTTAGCAGACCAAATTTGCGGTGCGGATATCAAAATTAAGAGGCGGAATCCTGCTATTTGTAGACCAGATCAAAAAACCTATAAATAAGACCTAAAGGGCACCTTTGGAGGGTTATACGCTTCCGATCGAGCTAACCGCACTATTACTTGCAAATAACTCGGAATAGGCCATGAAGCCGGGCGACCTCTTGTCTAGCCTTCCTCCGCTGCCCTCTCAGGTGCCAGGCTTCGCACATAACTCAAATTCTGGGCAGGAGGAGTTGGACAACCTCCAGAGGCTTCTTGGCGACTTGGAAGAGAAGATGAAGGAGATCGAAGGCCAGGAGGAAGCTGCTCGGATTGCTCTGGAGGCTGAGAAGAAGGCACGGCTGGAGAGGGAGAAGGTGCTTGAAGCTCAGGTGGAAGCCGCTCGGACTACCCTGGAGGCCGAGAAGAAGGCACAGCTGGATAAAGAAAAAGTGTTGACGGGACAGAACGTTGTTCTAACCGCGCGGCTTGATAAGGAGAAGAAGGCGGCCTCAAAGTTTGAATAGGACTTCCAGTATTACCAAGTGAAATATTTACGTTTGACTAGGGAAATCGGCGGAAGCCGGCGACCCGCTAATGATGAGAGGATGCGGATATCGAGCCACCCGACTGTTGGGGCGACCTCAAATCCCCCCCTCGGCTAGGGCGACCGATCCTATGATTGATGAGGCTACCGGGATTCATCCTGCTCGCATGATTCCCGCTGTGCGAGTAGAGAGGGATGCCGCGCGACTTCATAGCACGATTAATCATCTTCACTATCATTCAAGTCAAATATATAGTCTTCTTAACCAAACCAGCGACCAGGTCGCGCGGCTTTATCGTGAAAACCTCTCTCCTGAGCATCGTCAGCCGTGAGCGGCTTTAGTTTGAAGACAATATTTGTAATATTATTTGTTTGGTCCTTGGGACGATCTGACTGTAGATGTCTGTTTGACAATCTTTCAATGCTTTCTGATATTCGTATAATCTGTGCGGATTGTGTTTAAATAATCACGACCTCTACCATTGAATTTCAAGAATGTTGTTTGAACTACTTTACAAGTCGCGCGGCTTGTAGCGTATGCTTGTGGTTTTTTTGCTGAACTCTGTTGATGTCAAAATTTAATATAATGATGCAGATTGCTGACTGCACGGCTTGTGTTGCACGCCTGCCGCTTTTCTGTTATTTAATTTTATAAGTATTGCAGGTTTCAGGCCGCGCGACCTCAAACAGTTAGTCGCGGCCCAGTTCTGCTATTTGCAGGTCATCGAAATCTATAAGTAATGGACTTTCGAAGTCATTATCACAATTTCCATAGCGCGGGCTAAGAGTAAGTCGATGCGGTCTAACAAGGTCCAGGCCGTCCGGACTGATGTGGCCTTCTCCTTTCATTCTGCAGATCATAAGGAGTGTCGTTTAACTCAAGCCGAGTTGGATGACTTTATTAAGAAGCATATTGTCGAGAGCAATCTAATCGCGCGGCTTCCGTTGCGTGATGAGCGGATTAATTCCTCCTCTCCAAACCAGATCGTCGTGCCTATTAACCATTTTGAAAATGGCTTCAAGTTTCCACAGCCCCTTGAAGTCATTGCCATTTTTGACCATTACAGGGTTGTGCCCGGACAACTTCCGCCGAACTCTATCGCTTCCATTTATAGCTTCATCTCGTATTTGCGGTCTGAGCGGGTCCGGTTTTCCGTCGACCTGTTCAGGAAATTCTTTTCCGTGCGGTCTATCCCGAATGTCGAAACTTCAATCTTTAGAGGGCACCTTTATTGTGGGTGTCGGGGGATGAAAATCGTCAACCTGGCGAACAAGGTCTCAAGCTGGTCGGAGAGGTATGTGATGTTCGAAGGCCATCTCGGGCTATTGTAGGTCAACCCGTAGTTGCGGGATGAGGAGGCCTTCCAGACAGTCAACATCGAAAAGACCGAGCTGGACATCTTCTAGTTTCTTGAGAACGAGGGCTTGATGTTAACCATTACATCCCGCTGTTCTCAGAGTTGGAGGATATCTGACCTGAAGATAGTAAGTTTCTCACAACTTGCTGCTTTGTGACCGCGCTGGCTGCCTTATTAAACTTTTAACTTTGCTTCGCAGCCGCCACCATCGTTCTAAAAAACAAGCCGGTCAGTCCGGCTAGCCCGATTATGACCCAGAGAGAGAATGACAGAGGAAAAGCAAACCACAATCATCTAAGGAGGAGGGCTCGTCTTTTAGGCGAGTTCGAGCTTCTTCGCTCCTGCAGCAATCTGAGAGATCTGCAGGACAACCCAACAATCCTCTGGCATCAGGATGGGGATTGCGTGCAAGTGTCAACCACGCTCCCATACTGGGGGAGCGAGAAAGTCAGCCACCATGCATTAGCCGCCGGTGCGGCTATGTATGGCCGGAAAACACTGAAGAAGTTGAAGAAGGTTCCGAAGGAGGAGCTTTCCAGAGTGGCCGCGCAAGTCGGTGCATGGGGCTTTGTGGCTAATCACTTTATGGCCCTGTTATACAAGAGGCTAGTTTCAGCCCACACGTACTTGGAGAAGAAAAGCGCCGAACAGGCTGAGGAGATCGCCCGGTTAAAGGGAATCGTGGCGGTAAGTCATCTGATAAATAATTGTGCGGTTTGTTTTCCTCAAACCGTACGGTTTAACCCTTCTTTCTTTTTACAGAATCAGTACGACATGGATAATCCGGCCTTTCAAGACGAGGTTTTTCCCCATGTTGCCAAGGGGATCGACGGTGCCTTAAACCGCCAGAGAAATCGGGATGGCCTATCTGCGGCTTCGAGGATTCCACCTTCTCGGATCTCTATCCCGGCCTGAAGGATAAACTTGATAAGATAAACCGCATGGCCAAAGGAAAGGATAAGGCCGAATCCAGTAGCTCGGAATAAGATGATGACGGCGAGGATGAAACCGCTGTGGATAAAGAAACCGATACGGTTGATGGAACTGCTGCTGAACAAGGAGCTGCTGCTGATGATGAGGTTGCTGCTGATGACGGAGAAGGTTCATCTTCTAAAACCGGTACCTCTGCAAGTGAGGCCGACCGAGTTGGGGACAGCAGCTCGTCAAGCTCCTCATCGTCCAGTAAAGGCTATTCGCTCGACGTGGATATTGAAGGTGGAGTTGACTCAAGTTCCCCTGCGACAAAGAAATTGAGATCGGGAGAGTAGTATTTTGTTTCTTTGAATTTTCGTTTGTATAATCGACGGCTTGATTTTGTTAGCCGGTCGGTTAGAATATTGTAAATATATATTTTGAAAATGAATGAAAGTTACCTGTTCAGCTGTCCATCTTTTGCGACTTACTTGTGATTGTTGTGGTCTCTTATTTCTTTTAAATTGCGAGCTCTTTGGAATTTGGTCGTGCGGTTTAATATCAACCCGAGCGGGTAGAAATTTGAGCTCTTAGAATCCCAAGTAGATAGCTGACTGAATATTATGAATGCTACTCGGGCAGTTTATCTTTGAATTTAATCCTGACTCAGTGAATCAATCATAGCCAAAAAACCATCGGTCATAATGAATCTCGACCATCGATGGTGCGACTTGAGAAATAATCCGAGCGGATAGAAATTTGAGCTCTTAGGAACTTTAAATGATTACCCAGCGAGTTAATTGGAAGCCGACCACAACTGTAAGCCGCTAATTATAATAAATGAATTCCAATCGCGAATTGCGCGGTTTGAACACGTCCTGGATGATTTATAACTTGTCCTGCAGAGATTTGAGATCAATTCGCGCGATTACTTCTTGACCCGCGCGGCTACTTATAAGACAATGAATGCCCATAAGCCATAAGAGAATTGTCAATAAGTTGCACGGTAAGTATACAACCCGGGCGACCAATAATTTGAATTCCTGAGTAATACTTAATCCTTGCAAGTATAAGCAACAATCAGTAAGCTCGCGCGGTCTGCATATAATCTGGGTGACCAATGATTTGATACTTTGAGTAATATTTATCTTTGCAAAAATAACTCATGATCACTTCCCAGAGGACGGCTTGATTTTAACTGAGCGAATAAAATAAATATCCATAAGGCTGATAGAATTATAGACCGAATGAGGAAACCGATCGGTCAATATTATACTTGATAACCTGTTGGAGTCACTGCCTTATGACATTTTATAATAACCCTTTCTAGCTTTTACGGCTAGATTCATTCTAACGATCGGTTAGTATATTAAGCTGTTGTTTATTCAAGCCGATCGGCTTAATGAGTTAGACCGTCTGGTCTTAAAACCAATATTATGCTGATGTTACACCTGCTTATCCCAAGCCAGTCGGTTTAATAGATTAAACCGCCCAGTCTGGGTGTTACCTGTTAAATCCTGCTTTCTCCCTAATGGTCTTAAAGGACCATCAGAGAAGGAATAACTTCCTGTAAAGAAGCGAAATGGCTACAGGCTCAGATGACCAAGTGGGCAGGTGGGCCTAGGCGGCGAACATTGCTTTCCTCAAGTGGTCATAAGAGCTGTAGAGATAATTTTCTATAAAAGGTAAAATGTAAGTATAGACTCAGATGACCAAGTGGGCAGGTGGGACTCGGCGGCGAACATTGCTTTCCTCAAGTGGTCATAAGAGCTGTAAACGACTCAGCTGCTCTCTTGCCTAGGGTTACAAGCCGAGTTGATCAATTGGGCAGGTGGGCCTAGGTGGCGAACATTGCTTTCCTCAGTGAGATCAACTCAGTTGTGGGTCCCGTTTAGGCATCGCTTGAGAGTACTTATGAGTATTCGATGGTCATAGACTAAGATGATCAGTTGGGCAGTGGGCCTAGGCGGCAAACATTGCTTTCCTCAGAAAGATCATCAAAGATGTAACTATATCTCTTTCGGGGCATGATAGAGCTAACAGTCACCTGGACCTCCCTTGATTCAGAGGTGTGTTAGATATCAGCTGGGATCCAAGATTCTGAAGACCTCCGCACGGGAATTGGCAAGCTTCCACTACATGTGCGAAACTCCCCGCTACACGCGATCTTGGTGGTTTTACGCTAATGACTACAATTTGAGGGGGTTCAAGCAGAACTTGGCGATGTCTCCGTGGTTCAGCAAGTGATATATAAAAAATGTAAAATGTCACCAGACAAGGAGAAGTGTCAGTATAGGGCTTCTTATTGAATATCCAAAAATGCAAGAAATGAAAGAAACATTTAAAGATAGAATCGTTTAAGATCGTCACCGCTCCAGGTGTGTGAGATGTCCTCTCCATCGCTTGTCTGGAGGCGATAAGCCCCATTTTTAGTACTTCTTTGATGATGAATGGCCCTGCCCATTTGGGATTTAATTTTCCGACACTATCTGTCCTGGCTGCGGCATCCACTTTTTTTAACACAATATCATCAATTGCGAACTGTTTAATCCTGACGTTTTTGTCAAAGTATTTTGCTATTCTTCTTTTCACCTCTTCCTGCCTGATTGTGGCTTCATCCTGAAGCTCTTCAATTAAATCCAGGCTATATTTGATCCCTTCATCATTGTAGTTTATCCATCCTTCACCTCCTTCCTTTGAGTACATAACCCTTGGAGTGACTACTCCAAACTCTATGAGAATGATTGCCTTCGAGCCATGAAACAATTTGAACTGTGTCTCCCCCATGGCTAAAGATGGTGTGGTCCGGAGAGTCCAGAGGATGGAAGGGTGTTGATCTGCCCAATTTTCTTTTTGATTCAATACTCTTTTCATCAGAAGATACTGAATTTGCTTATTTGCTGCTTCCACCTGACCATTACTCCTGGGATGATGTACCGAGGAGAATCGAAGTTCAATGCCGACCTGGTCGCAGAAGTTGATCATTTCTGAGTTATTGAACTGAGGCTCTTTGTCGGCAACAATTGTCAGTGGAACTCCATGCCGACAAATGATTTCTCCCCAGATAAAATTTCTAATGACTTGCATTGTAGTTTTTGCCAATGCCTTTGCCGCAATCCACTTGCTGAAATAATCGATCATCACGATAATAAAGCGACGCTGGCTGCTAGCCATCGGAAAGGGTCCGATGAGATCCATTCCCCAAACTGCAAATGGCCAAGGCGCTGTTATAGATCTAAGTGTCTGAGCTGGTAAATGCTGAAGAGGAGCAGACTTTTGACACTGAACACATCGCTTGACAAATTCCTCAACATCATTTCTCATTGTTGGCCAGAAATACCCATGTCTCAAAATCCTTTTCTCCAAAGTCTTTGCCCCAGAATGGCTATCACATTCTCCAGAATGAACCTACTGAAGTATGATTGGAACTTCTTCTTCAGAAACGCATCGTGTCAGAGGAGAAATGAGAGTCTTCCTGTACAAGACTCCAGGCACCAAGCAATTGTAAGATGCTTTCCTTCTGAATCTTTTTCTTTCCTTGATGGATGGAACTCCCCTTTTGATAAGTATAGCTCATAGGGATCCTTCCAAGAGGGATGTTGATCAACCTGCATTAGTTCCCCTTCTTCCGTTGCTGGATGGAAAAGTTTAGAGGCCACTCCCCCTGATGGAAGACTGAACTTTGACAATTCGTCTGCTTCTTCATTCTGCATTCTTGGAATATGTTCAATGATGAACAATTTGAATTTCCCAATTTCCTCTTTAGCTAGCAGCAGATATCTTCTCAATATTGGCTCTCTTGTTTCGAAGTTCCCCAGAACTTGTGAAGCCATTACTAGAGAGTCAGTTTTCACATGCACGTGCTCTATTCTCAGCTCCTTTGCAAGTCTCAGACCAGCCAAGAGTGCTTCATATTCGGCCTGATTGTTTGTGACTGGAAAGAAGAATTTGATATCCTGCTCAAGTTTGATGCCGTTCAGACTGATTAGAACCACTCCAGCTCCCACAAAGTTTTTACCTGAATCTCCATCCACATAAATAATCCAGGCCAACGGAGATCTCTCCACATGTTTGGAATTGGACTCCGTTGTATCAACCAGGAAATTTGCCAAAATTTGGGCTTTAATTGTTGTTTTGGGAACATAAGACATTTCAAACTCGCTCAACTCTATAGCCCACTTAGCCAATCTCCCCGAATGATCTCTCTTTTCAAGGATACTTCTTAGTGGATGATCTGAAACTACTTGAATAGGATGGGCTTGAAAATAAGGGCGAAGCCTTCGTGATGACATGACCAAAGCTAGAGCTAGCTTTTCCAAAATAGAATATCTAGTTTATGCATCCTTGAGGATGTGGCTGACATAATATATCGGAAACTGTTTCTTCTTATCCTCCCGGACGAGGATAGAACTTACTGCATCTGGACCAACCCCCAAATATAACAATATTTCCCCTTCGCGTGGGCTTTGGAGCAGAGGGGTTGATGTTAACTGCTTTTTCAATTGTTCGAAGGCATTGTCGCATTCTTCGTTCATTCAAATTTTGATCCTCCCCGGAGCGTTTTAAAGAATGGAGCAATTTTATCTCCTGATTTGGAAATGAATAGGCTTATCCCTGTCAACATTCCTCCAAGCTGTTGTACCTCTTTTGGATTACGAGGAGGGGTCATGTCTAGAATAGCCTTCACCTTATCTGGATTTGGTGCAAGGCCATCAGGAGTGAGGAGATGCCCAAGAAACTTCCCTTTATTCGCTCCAAACACACATTTCAATGGATTCAATTTTAATTTGAACCTTTGTAGAGTAGAAAACGTCTCTACGAGGTCTTTTCAATATATTGAGAAGGTTTTGCTTTTTAAAGGGAGATCATCGACGTAGACTTCAAGATTTCTCCCTTTCTGATGCTTGAAGACCGTATCCATCATTCTCTAATACGTCGCACCCGCATTTTTAAGGCCGAAAGGCATTATGAGATAACAATAACACCCATCATTTGTGATGAAAGACGTATGTAGGATGTCGGGCTTATGCATTTTGATTTGGTGATACCCAGAAAATGCATCTAAAAAGCTCATGAAGTTATACCCAACTGCAAAATCTACTAAAACATCTATCTGATGCAAAGGGTAGCAATCTTTGGGGCATGCTTTATTGATCTTTGTAAAGTCTACACACATATGCCACTTCCCATCAAATGTTTTTACCATTACAACATTAGACATCCAGGTGGGGTATTGGATTTCAGAAATAAAATTGGCTTTAAGAAGCTTGGCAACTTCTTCTCTTATGGGCACCGCCAGCTTAGTCGCCACCTCCCTTTTCTTCTATTGGATTGGCTTGAAATCGGGAGAGACATTGAGATGATGGCAAGCTACATCCGGATCCACTCTGGGCATATCCTCCGTTGACCAGGCGAAGATGTCCAAGTTCTCCAAAAGACAGGAGATCAGCTGGACCTTCTCCTCTTCTGATAGCTCCACATTAATGAACAACTTCTTTTATTCCCCTTCAGCAATGGGGATCTCTTGGGTCGCCTAGGCAGGTTCCAGGTGAGCCCCTTCTCAATCCTTGTTCTCTTCCGCAGCTTCTGGAGGCTTGGCAACTTCAAGAATTTCAACTGGAAGTTCATGAAGCGGAATGTCTGTGATAATGTTGACAGATCGTACGTAGCATTCCCGGGCTACTTTCGGATTGCTCCGAATCCGATATTGTCTTCCCTCGGCTGCAAAATTTAGGGCAAGAAGAAAAGTAGACACCACCGCTCTGTAAGCGTTTAGAATAGGCTTTCTAAAAATGGCACAATAATTGCTCGGGGCATCTACTACCACGAAGTTGATCAACTTTACTACTCCTCCCAGGGATACCAAAAGTTTCACGGAACCTTCCACTTCTTTCTTCTCTCCTGAGAAGCCGTAAAGGGGCCCTTCGGTGGTAAGCAAAGGCTTTCCAGTCTTCACGGCATCGAAAGTTGAGCGGAAGAGAAGGTTGACTGAACTGCTAGTGTTAATCAAAATCTTGTGCACTGCATAGTTCTCGATAATGGCTTTAATGACCACAACATCATTGAAGGGATTATCATTTGGAGGAAGGTATTCCTGGCCAAAAGTGACAATTAAGCTTTCAGGAGCAGAAGTTGAGGTTGCCGCCACTTCTTGCTTAAAGACCCTCGCAATACTTGATTTGCGGGAGGACTCGGGTCCAGCTCCCCCATGGATACAGTAGATGTCACCGAGGGGTCCCACATCGTTTACTTCTATACATTCTGTTGTGGGATGAATATCCCCATAGCAGCCGACGTCTTCTACAATGACACATTTCCAAGTCACCTCAACCATTTCATTTTTCTTCTCAGTTGACGGTTCAACATGCACTTCTTTTCGGATCAATCCTCGGAGCTTCCCTTCTATTAAAAGTGTTGGGAAAAATCCTTGATTTAACTTAACAAATTAATTAAAAGTGATTTTATTCACTAGGATGTAAATTACCCATTGTATAGTGAGGGTAATCTGGTCATTAGATGTCGTAGGATGTCACACTCAAACTAGAGTGTCAAGACCAGTTAAAGGGCTGCAAATTTGGGCAAAGTTAATAATGGTGTCGAATGGAATTCGACGCAACATCGAATTCATATCGACGCTACTCCGACTAGAAGTCTATGTGGTTCAACTCTATTGTCGAAGTAATATTAGTCGACGTTATGTCGAATAGATATTGACGCAGAGACCAGAGACTTGTCGAAGGAACTTGAGAAGTCGACGCAACTTCTACTTCAAACTCGATGCAGAAGGAAATACATGTCAAAGACATCTAAAGTCGACGCAACGTCGACTTCATCTCGACGTAGTTAATGGAAGTTAGAGTGGGTGCTATTCAACTCGACGGGTGTGTCGATAAGGAATTGACGCAACGTCGACTAGCTGAGTTCAGTCAGAGCACAGAAGAAACTGAAGCAACTCTTAGATGAACTCGAAGCAACGTCGATAAGAGTGGAAGTTAATTCGACTCTACGTCGAGTACAGTCTGTGAAAGTTAAATCTTTGCAGCTGTCATTCTGATGCTTCTATCATGGCCCACATCTTTCAGACCGTTCTCCAACGGCCTAATAATTGCCTGAAGAAGAAGGAAACATTAAAGAAGGAGGAAAAGGCTTTCTTGGAAGTATACACCTTTTGGTTGATGGGCCGAGAAGTAATTAAGGAAGGAAAGAGAATGTCTATCAAATATATCTTTTCAGGTCTTACCTAAGAAGGAAACAAATTCAAAATAGAGACAAAGTATATAAGGATAGAGAAGGAAGAGAAGAATAGAGCATTAATCACAATCACCCGTCTCTTCTCAAACTAGGGTTTCCTGTCTTCTTCTCTCCCTCTCAAGAACCCTAATACAAAGTTGTGAAAGAGAATAGAAGGTTCTGGTGTTCTTCATCTGATAGACTAGAAGATCCAACTGCTGCTTCTCATCACCATCATATAGCAGTAGGATCTGAGTTAGAAGAAGTCAAGAAGGATCTGACAAACAAAGTCTCTACAGATCATCACCATCAAAAGCAGAGGCTAATCAAGAGCAGATCCTGTGGGACTTCATATTTGGATGTTCTTCAATCAGTCATCGTGAGAATTCTGAGAACAGAATTCCTTTAACCTTCCTCCTTCTCTTTCTCTTTCTATTTCTTGTAAAAGAGTTTTATTAATCCCTCTTCACAGGATTCAGTGGTTCAAGATCTCCTTACCAAAAGATCTGGTGGTTCATGATCTCCTTATCAAAAGATCAGTGGTTCTAAGAGTCTCCTGATCAAAAGACTCAGGCACAGGTGGTGCATTCCTACCAGGTGGTAGAAGAGAGGAGTACCTAGGGTTTGGGGAACCTCTATAAAATTCATTGTGTCTGTGCTGTGAATTTCTGTGATGTCCCACTCTTTTATTCTACACTTTAATTTCTACTTTCTTTATTCTGCCTGGATTGTTAAGCATAATACTTTAGAATAAATTATTGAACACAATTAGGATAGAAAAATATTTAAATCTCTATTCCCCCCCCCCCTCTAGAGGACTCTCAGAGGCACACTGTGCACTTTCAAAAAGCCTTCCTATTAATAAGCAGAGGGCCTGACAATCATCAGTCAAATGCCCTCCCTCTTTATGATACTCACAAAAATGGTTCGGATTTCGGTTGCGGATATTCGACTTTAAGGGAGCAGACCTCTTGAAATCTGGCCTCTTCTGAAGAATTTGGACGACTTCGTCCATGGTGACGTTGAGAGGGGTGAATGATTCTTGCGAATCATCATACTGGGTGGATGGAGCAGCTGGAGGTGGCTGCGCAGTATATTACGGCAGATATACTGGCATTGCTTGAGGAATTACCATCGATGGAGTGGGTGCGATGGCCAACGACGGTTTCTAATCTTGAAACAGTTAATGGCTGATGAAAGGTTGCTTGTGCTTGTAATTCCCTCCCCTCTGGGCACGAGGTTCAAAATGATGTTGGTTTGATTGTTGATGAGTGGAAGATGTGTTGGGTTGATCCTTGACGCTGATCAACTTCGCGACATACCCAGGGTTACACTTTTCACCCCTTATGAACATATTTTCCAAACCTATCATCTCCTGATAAGTTTGTGGTTTGATGCGATTTCGGCAAGTGAACCGGTCGTACAAGTAATAAAATTGGGAGAGACTACCTGAATATCGTTCTCAGAGGACTGCAAGTTGGGTTGTATGAATCCTTGTTAGGGAAACACTTATATAGATTCTTACACTTAATAGAAAAGGGGTGTTTTGATGGTGGTTTTCCTACGTTAGCAACAGAGAAAGAAAATGCGGGCCTAGAGCTCTGCTTCGCTTGTTGGAAGGGGTGCAGGCCGCGATGTCGTGCTTCGGTGAGCGGGTGAAAGAGAAGGCTAGCAGATGAGGGTCGTAGGCACCTCGTCGCGGAACACGCAACAAGCAATTGCTAGTGCGGAGCACGACAAAGCGGTGGAGTGGATGGTGGACTACGACGCTCCTCAAATCTCATAAACCACAAAAGATCTCAAAAACATGAAATCATATTAACTAAATCACAATGTTTATGAACATCATCCACCATAACAAACACATACAAGGAAAACTCTGAAGCAAAGCGCAGAGGAAAAGAAGAAACCGAAGCTTGAAGACTATGCTGAAGATTCTCGTCCGGAATCGTAGGGTTGTCAAGCCTCGTCCGTGGTCGGTCTTCAGTTGCGTCCGGGGTCCGGAGGAGCTGTCACCTTCCTCTACTTTTACCCATCTTCTTCATGGTCTAGCTCGAGGTAACTCTTGTTCGACACCTTGAATGCAGCGAAAGCTCTCTGTCTATGGCGTTCTTGAGCTCAAAGATGACGGAGGAGGCCAAGGAGGGAGCTTTGGCAGAAGATTTGTAAACCAAAGGTCACCGGAGCTCCTCCTAGGTTAAACGGTGGTAGAGCGGCGAACTGGGCGAAAATGGTGGGCTTCTGAAGCTTTTCCCGCGGGGGTTCCCGATTGCAGCAGATTTCCTGCCTTAAATACTAAATGGTCAGAAATTTAGTCACGCACGGGCGAACGCACGACCGTGCGTTGCCCGTGCGTTATTTAACAAATAAACTAACTTAAGGAAGAAGCAGCAGTGCCCGTGCGTTTTACTTGCGCATGGGCGAGTCCGCCCGTTCGTAAAAATGCACGAACAGATTCAGATTGACTAAAAATCAGTCGAAACATGCGATCGTGCGTTTCCTTCGCGCACGGGCGAATCCTCCCGTGCGTAAAAACGCACGAACAAATTCAAATCACCGGTTTTCTACCCATATGAAGGCGCACGACCGCAGCCGTCTGTGCATCAAGAAAATGCACGACCGTGCACTATACACAATTATGATTTCTGGGCAAAAGGGAATGATTCAACCACCTGTAAGCACAACAATCCAGCTGGGAATACACCTCCAGCACCAATCAGACAAATAAAAAGGATTGGGGAGCACCATGTGCTTACCCCCAATAACATAGAGTGCAAACGCACACCAAAACAGGCCTAAAAGGAGCACGAAGCACGCAAGTGCTCATGAATGAGCATAAGAGAAATAGATGCAATAATAGCTTGAAAATGACGCACATGAGAGTGAAAACTAGCCCGGATGAGTCCATAAAAGTGTATATAAATGGGACTCATTACACCCCCAGACTTAACCGTTTGCACATCTCGGGCAAACTACTCAGCTCTCCCATCGGAACAATTGAGTGTTAGAGTGAGTTTGAGCGGTAGAGATCCATGCGAAATCGCATGCTCACGTGTGTAGCAATACGTTAGAATAGAATTTAACTCAAGATTATATTTAACTATATCTAGAACCGTAATTTGAAATCTAGTTTACTCGGATGGTGAATCCCGGTGAATCTTTCAGTCGCGCACAAGGGACAATAACGTGAGTAATGAGTAGAGTATTACTCGAATCAAAACTCGGGACAATCTCCTAAGAAATCCATCAAAGTCGGTGTCCATAGGCTTGCACGTTCGCACTCTCTCCACTGCATGAGATGACTCATATCTAAAATCAATAGGACTTATAGGTTAAGATTTGCTTAGGTTGTGTTTAGGTTAGATAAGTAGAAGAACGATAGGCATCGCACTCAACATAACCTGAGCACTCAAGAGTATAAAATCACCAATACAACAATTTCAAGAACCACACAACACCCCCAGACTTCAACTGGACAATATGTGTGTGCTAAGCTGACCATACATTGTTTTATCGAGAGATTATATTTGAAAGTTCTTTTTGCACAATTATTTTTATTTTCTCTTCTCGACATATATATCTTTTGTAAGCACTTTATAAACTTCTCCTTTAGCTTTCTAAAAGCTACCATACACATCAGAGATAACACCAAACGTGATAGATATATAAATTTCTTTCAAACTCATTTGTTGGTGCGAATATAGGTTTGGTCGTATGGCTTTGGTGAAATTTAGGTGGAGCTAAACAAGAAGGATAGGTAGGCTCAAGTGGGCTTGCAAGGGTGATTACATTGGTTAGGATTTCAAAAGCACAAACGGATCAAGAAACGGCCTACATCACGCTTTATAACGAGTTATTCAACGCAATCGTTTCAAGAGTCGCCTAGTGCAAGTTCTAGCCACAGAGAAAGGCTATCCTTCCTTCCGACCCTAGTAATAAGCTACTACTAATCCTGCTACACTCGGCCTTATGCTACCGTTGGATTCATCGGATTCACCACTAGAGTAAAATAAATTGCAATTACTATAATAGAAAAAATTAAATTATAACATTGAATTTTATTCTACTCTAATTGAATTTCTAGGCATGACGGGAGCACTCGACTAGAGCACTACTCGAGTCAACATTTTTCTCCGCCCCTCACTCCTACACTAACAATCCAATTCTTACGAGCGGGGAACCTCGCAGCAATACCCAATAAGCGCGTGTGATCAAGTACACGTGAACTAGGTGCAAATGTATGCAATGTGTGCAACAAAATTGAGAATCCTAACTCAGCACATTCTAACATGCTTTGCAAAGTGCGTACACGTGCATAACTTGATCTCTCCCCATACTTGATCAAAACCATATAAAATGAAGAATTCATGAATAAGGAAAATAGGGGTAGAGTGGACCTATGCTCACGAATGAGCATGATAGAAGTGCGGCAATTCCTTCTTAAAATTTCTCCTTCCTCATCCCCCAACCGAGAGCTTAAACCTGCGATGTTAGCATAAAGCAAATAACAAAACATAATAAACAAAAATCTGAACGAAAGTTCGGAACCGAATGGTTCCCCCATGGGTTGTCTCCCAAGAAGCCCTTTTGTTTAACGTCCTTAAAGGTGGACCAAATACGTGTATTAAAGCAGTTTATAAAGTCTAGGAATAAGCAAAAGTCAATAAATCCTAATTATTAATATAAGCTTAAAACAAATCAGCTATAAGCTGATTTGAAGTAGTAACAACTGATGAAAAAAAAAGGTCCGGGGAAATCTCCTCCTTTTTTGCTCTCTTATTCTCCTCCAGTATTATGTCTTCAAAGAAAAACCGCTTGCCCCCTTGTAACCAATCCTCAAGGGGAAGCACCAACGATGATGAGGAAACAAGATGTTCCTTCACTGTACCTTCCTCATCCCGCCAGGATTTTGGCTCCTCCATGCATAAGGTCTGATCAACCGGAGGAGGGGCATCCTGCATCCTTGTACATAAAGAAAGGGGGTCAGGAAATAAATTGGAAGAAAAACTAAAAACACTCATCTGAGGGGATAATCCCGGCTTCATCCCCCATAGGGTGCTGCAATGACAAACTGATGATATCATCGAAGATTTCACTAGACCCAACAACGCACGCAATGGCCTCCTCTATAATTTGGACTTCCTCGCGCTGGACCGAAATGGTTGCTTCAGCACAATCGAGACTGTCCTCCTCCATGAGACTGGGCACGACACTGCGCAGGTCTGCAATACCCTGCAAATTGAACTCAATGATAACATCAGAAATAGGTGTAGTTTCGTGTGTAGTGGGAGAAGAAGTGCTTCTTAAGAGTTCGAGCTCACTCTCCACACAAGGGCACAAATCCACGCAAAGTGGTACATGAACCGAAGAGGTATGGGGGGTCGCATCAGAAACAGAGTTATGAGGGACACTGATGCACGTGTCGATTCTAGAGCCTTCAAAAAGTGAAGGTGGAAGTGACACGTAATCAGAGGAAGGAACTGTGCACGCAGAATTCGAAGATGGGACGATCTGGATATCCGGCTCATCGTCATTCGCCAATTGGCGAAGATAATCAGCACAGTCCTTCAAGGCATGCTCTCTACTTTTGCAAAATAAATACTGCTTTACCGACTTTGCTGGCACCAAAGGTGCGGCAACCACGTAAAAGTGCGACAACGGAGGCGCAGTAAAGGAGCCAAAAGATTTATAGGCTCTGTACGGTTTCTAAACAACACCATACTCTTTGCGACACCTATCACTAGCGTGGGATGTGTCCCCACACCAGCGACATCGGATATTGAATCCAGCCCACATTGCGGGGAGATAACCAGATTCAACAGAAAAACACACTTGTGCGCAATATTAAGCTCACCAATAAATAACTGCAACGGCCCATACTTTAAACAAGAGAAAGGATAAATGAACAAACCAGGGAACTAAAAATCTTCACAAGTAATTTTTCTAACAACAATTTCATACAACGCTTAATGTCCCCCGCAGCGGCGCCAAAGACTTGATGCGATTTCGGCAAGTGCACCGGTCGTACAAGTAATAAAATTGGGAGAGACTCCCCGAATATCGTTCTCAGAGGACTACAAGTTGAGTTGTATGAATCCTTGTTAGGGAAACGCTTATATAGATTCTTACACTTAATAGAAAAGGGGGGTTTTGATGGTGGTTTTCCCACATTAGCAACAGAGAAAGATAATGCGGGCCTAGAGCTCCGCTTCGCTTGTTGGAATGGGGTGCATGCCACGATACCGTGCTTCAGTGAGCGGGTGAATGAGAAGGCTAGCGGATGAGGGTCGTAGGCAGCTCGTCGCGGAACACGCAACTAGCAATTGCTAGTGCGGAGCACTACAAAGAAGTGGAGTGGATGGCGGACTGCGGCGCTCCTCAAATCTCATAAACCACAAAAGATCTCAAAAACATGAAATCATATTAACTAAAACACAATGTTTATGAACATCATCCACCATAACAAACACATACAAGGAAAACTCTGAAGCAAAGCATAGAGGAAAAGAAGAAACCGAAGCTCGAAGACTATGCTGAAGATTCTCGGCCGGAATCCTAGGGTTGTCAAGCCTCGTCCATTCTCGGTCTTCAGTTGCGTCCGGGGTCCGGAGGAGCTGTCACCTTCCTCTACTTTTACCCATCTTCTTCGTGGTCTAGCTCGAGGTAACTCTTGTTCGACAACATGAATGCAGCGGAAGCTCTCCGTCTATGTCAATCTTGAGCTCAAAGATGATGGAGGATGCCAAGGAGGGAGCTTTGGCGGAAGATTTGCAAGCCAAAGGTCACCGGAGCTCCTCCTTGGTCAAACGGTGGTGGAGCGGAGGACTGGGCAAAAATGGCGGGCTTCTGAAGCTTTTCCCGCGGGGGTTCCCGATTGTAGCAGATTTCCTGCCTTAAATACTAAATGGACAGAAATTTAGTCACGCACGGGCGAACGCACGACCGTGCATTGCCCGTGCGTTATTTAACAAATAAACTGACTTGAGGAAGAAGCAGCAGCGCCCGTGCATTTTACTCGCGCACGGGCGAGTCCGCCCGTGCATAAAAACGCACGAACTGATTCATATTGGCTAAAATTCAGTCGAAACAGGCGATCGTGCGTTTCCTTCGCGCACGGGCGAGTCCGCCCGTGCATAAAAATGCACGAACAAATTCAGATCACCGATTTTCTACCCATATAAAGGCGCACGACCGCAACCGTCCGTGCGTCAAGAAAATGCACGACCGTGCACTATACACAATCATGATTTCTGGGCAAAAGGGGATGATTCAACCACCTGTAAGCACAGCAATCCAGCTGGGAATACACCTCCAGCACCAATCGGACAGAGAAAAAGGATTGGGGAGCACCATGTGCTTACCCCCAATAACATGGAGTGCAAACGCACACCAAAACAGGCCTAAAAGGAGCACGAAGCATGCAAGTGCGCACGAATGAGCATAAGAGAAATAGATGCAATAATAGCTCGAAAATGACGCACATGAGAGTGAAAACTAGCCCAGATGAGTCCATAAAAGTGTATATAAATGGGACTCATCATGGTTCTCTAATGTTCGCTTCAAACTTCAATGGTCCTTCCCTTAGGCCATGAATCAGAGCAACCCGGTATAACTTAGGATCCACATTCTGGATCTCCATGATCTCCTTTTGGAATTGATCAACGAAATGAGCCCAAGTCTCGTCTTCTCGTTGCCTTATCTCGAAAAGGGCCGCCGAGCCACTTTTCCTTTTCTTGGAAGTGGAGAATCTGAGTAGAAATTCCCTGCGCAACTCTGTGAAGCAGCTGATTGATCTAGGATGCAACCCGTAGAACCACTCCCTTGCTTGTCCATTGAAGGACGTTACAAGGAGCTTCCACTTGGTTGCATCTGTAAGAGTTCTCAAGGTGATGGCCGACTCAAAGGCCTGAAGGTGGACTGCTGGATCAGCTTCCCCGTTATATGCCGGCAAATGCGGCTCCCTGAAGATATTTGGGTCTGGCTCCACTCAGACTTCATCCACAAATGGAGAAGTCACTTCAGCATCCTCATAGAGAAGAGGGACAAAATAATAAACCGCCTAGGATGCGGCTATTCGCGGACAGGCCGCCTGGTAGGAAGAATGGGCCGCGGCTTCTGGAGGGCAGGTTGCTGGGTAAGAGAGGCAGGTTGCATGAGAAGCCGCCCTCTGAAAGTCTAGAACCCGGGTCGGCATGCTTTGAGTGGCCTCTTGATAGAAGGTTTGCTGAGCTACAAAACTTTCTTGAAGTGGTTGGAATTTGGCGACTTGCGGTAGCGGGTATGGAGGAGGAGGGACTGGAGTCACCGCTAGGTTAACCGCATTCTGCTGAGGGACTAACCGCTCAGTTAACAAGGCCAAGTCCTGAATGATCGCTTCCAAACATTGATCAGTTGCCTTCTGAACCCGCTCGGCTTCTCTCTTAGATTGCTCCAAGGCTTCCCATAGAGAATCATCACTATGGTCGGAGCGTTCTCTTGGAGGGAACTGGCGGTCTGACATCTTATCGGGGATTTCACTGACAACCCACAATCTAAAGTTCGCGTGTTTCTGTTCAATCCGAAAATATGCCTCCGCGATCGATGCCAGAGAAGCGGGGGAAAACGGAGGCCGCGAGCTGTCGGTTACTATTAATTAGAGAGAATTAGACCGCTGGCAGCGGTAGAGACCAAACTTCACCCGTCACGGCAAATGTCACTCCTGTGACGGGCTTTTCCTTGATTTATGTAAAGTGATTATAGCGGGTTACAAGACCAGGAAATGAGAAGCCGGTCGGTCAGACAAGTCGCAAGACAGTGAACTCGAGACCGAAGCTTTAACAAGCGAGCTCCAGGATTCGAGTGTGCGTGTCTTGGGAATATCACCGCCCCTATTTATAGGCTCGGGGGCCCACCCAAACATGCAGGGATAAAATAACCGCCTGCCCGGATACAGGAGAATCGGGCAGGGGGTGACGAGGTACAGAAAGGAAAAGAAAGAAGTTGCGCGGCTTGGCGGCTTGAGCATCCGATCTGTACTGGACGGGGTCGAAATGCGTTGCGATCAAGGCAATGAAGCAGCTCGGGCGGTCTTTGACCTAAGACCGCGGCCTGCCTTCTCAACTTGAGCCTTGACATTCTTCAATCCTGGGGGGCGGTCTGGATACTGTCAGACCACCCGACTTGGTTCATGCTGGGCCAAGAGAACCGTTGGTTCTTGGACTGGGCGACTTGACACATCCAATCGCCCGGTATGAGAGAGGTACTGTTTAGGTAGCGGTCTTCTGGGTAAACATTCAACTTTTTCAATTTATGAAATAGAAAGATTGTAAGGTGAATAATGAATATAATAAGAAAATATTTTTGGTTATTTTGAAGGGTTTTATAAATTTTCTCTTTTTTTTTTAATATTAATCAAACCATATATATATTTATAATTTTCTAAAAACATAATTTTTCAAAAAAATAATTAGAGAAATCAAAATTTGTAGGAAAATATAGATACCGCCGGCGATAGAGTTAGCGCTCGGCGGTAGCAGACAGAGGTTCGCTTTTTCATCTAAAACACATGGTTTTTGAGATTTTTCAATTCTGATTTCTCTTGATTATGATTTTATATTATAGGGGCTATCACATGCAAAATGAACTTAGGGAAATAATAAAAAAGTTGCGCATTTTAATGTTTAGCCTAATGCCCATAAATAGCTTCTTTTTAATCCATTTTTGAAATTTACTTCCTTTGTCTTGATAATATCCTATAACAAATTTAGTATTCAATTTATAATTATAATATAAGACTTTTATAGGTAATGGATTAAGAAGGATTAGAAAAAATACACCACTTGAGAAATGATATTACTTTTATTCAATTTCATTTATATTGATTCATTAATGAATTTAGGCTTAATGTGAGAAAGTCATATCACAACTTATATAAATTGACCATAGCATGTTGGCTAAAAAAACAGCAACAAAAAGGAAATTAAGCACATTATGAAGTAGAGAATTGATATTCCATTTTTAATTGTTTCTACTTCATGCAAATTTTGGATATTAATGCATAAGAGATTTTGGTATCCAAAGGGGACCAAGTGGGATGGTTCCTTTGCGTACCCAAATGCATCGCGCTTGCTTTTGGGGACATAGTGATGAATGGGTCCTTTCGAGTGGAGTTAGTGTTTCATCTTTAACTTTGGGCCTCCATTCATAATTTTGTTTAGTATTATTTTTATGCATCAAATTTCCATTGTGAATATTTCTATCTTGAAGCTTATAATTGTGATGATTATTGAAAATATTTTTCATAAGAAATTTATGAACATTTAATTTTATGTTGGGAGAATATTGATGTTGTAAATGATAATGATGATAGTATTTTGAAATTTCATTTACAATTTTTTGAAGTTTTTTATTTCCTTTGTTTGGCTTATTCAAATTTTGAAAATTCATATTCAACTTGCTTTTGGATTTTGCTTGATATTGTGAGTGTGTTTTGAGAATTTTTCTTTATATTTTCCTTAAGCAAGTTGAGTTTAGTTTTTAATTCATTATTCTTGATTTTGAAATTATGTCTAGCTTTATTATAAGTGATTGTGTTATTCTTAAGAGAGGTGACAATATAATCAATATGAGTTTTATGATTATTTCTTAATTCTTCAAATGTTTCATCTATATCTTTGATTTACATTTTATATTTTTTGCACATAACACAATCACTTTTCAAAGATGACTTTTCTAAAGACAATTTTTCATTATGTTCATTTACAAAAATAAGATCTTTTTCAAGTTCCTTGTATTTTTCTTTTAATTCATTAAATTCTATACAAGGTGTAATATTTTCAACTAAAGAGCTATGGGTAAACCTAGATAAATCAAAATTTGATTCTACATTAACTTTTGCTTTTAAACCTTTATTTTCTAAACGCAATTTGAAATTAGCATTTTTCAATTTCATAATTTTGCGTTTAGTGATTTGTACCAAATGTAATGCAGAAATAGAATTACAAACAAGAAGTGAATTTGATTTCCTTACAGTGCTTTTGGATGAGGCATGGTTTGAACATAATGTTTCTTTGACATTTTCTTCTTCCTCTTCCATAGATGAGTTGACATCTTCCCTTCCGCTTGATGTGCATTCCATAGATCCATCAGGAGAAGAGATTTCTTGAATACATATGCAAGCTTGCATATTCTCCATTTCTCGCAATTTTCCATACCTATAGAAGGAGAATCATAAGTTCTTTCCAGAAAGTTCAAATCCCATAAGCGGTAGGTAAAGTGTAAATAAGTTTAAAAATGTTTTGATCTAGCACACAAAATAGACTATTTATAGATTTCGCATTTAAAACTATTTCATTTCTATTTAGTACGCTTGATGGCTTTTTAATAGTAATATTCCAAACTTTTTCATCTAAATATTTAAGAAAAAATTTCATTAATATTTTCCACCCTTTATAATTTTCACACATAAATAAAGGTGATGCTAAAGATTTTTCATTTAATATAATTTTATCCCCTCTTGTGGAAGTGAGGTCATGAAGCGCCATTATTTCTGGTTCTGAAGACGTTTTGGAATAACCTCCTCTGATACTACTTGTTGGAACGATAAGCGCCATTAGGGGAGGGGTGAATAAGGGTTTTAAAACATTTACGACGTAATAGAGTTTATTCAAGTAAGTTGATAGTATTTATGAAAATATCTCGGTTAAGATACTGCAGTAAGTTTTTTATAAAACTGGGTTGCACTAGGCACGAGAGATGAGCACTCTGTTTTTAATGCCAGCGGTAGCATTA
Source organism: Dactylorhiza incarnata (assembly GCA_033032865.1). Lineage (NCBI taxonomy): Eukaryota > Viridiplantae > Streptophyta > Magnoliopsida > Asparagales > Orchidaceae > Dactylorhiza > Dactylorhiza incarnata. The sequence continues at coordinate 12,948,970 of JAWHQI010000023.1, read as the reverse complement.
CAGCTCGGCACTAGTGACAGAGAATTCCTATTCGTTTAGATTTTAATGATCAAAGATAACAAGACAATATTAGAGAAAAATAGATGAAATTATTGCTTTAGAAATGATTACAAAATCTTATCCCAATGACGCTTGGAATTGAGGCGAATGCGTAAAACCCTTTTGGTTTTATAAACTGACTCTTCTCCCTAAGAACCGGTTGGTTTCAGCCGATCTATCCCCAGATACAGCCTCAAGCTGCTCTAGTCTCTCTATCCCCAGACAGGCCTCGAGCACCCCCTAGATCTAATCCCAAGACCTAGTCGCCGTGTGGCGAATTCCCCTAGTCCTCGCAAGGCACTAGTCGCCAACCACGCGGATAATTCCCTACTGATAATAAAAAGAGTTGCAAATAACAAAGACTAAAACATCAAAGAAACTCCCTCAAAGGTTGAACTTGAAGACGAAGTCGGCATGATTGATATTTCTTCAAGTCCTTAGTGTTCACTAACGTTGACGGAGTTCTTTTGGTTGCAAAGAGGAGGCTCTCACGAATACAGGAGTTGTGGATTAGATGCATTGTCCAAATCAGCAATTCAAAATGGAGGCGGACCGCTCTTTAAATAGACTGAAACCCTAGCACCATCGGTAGTGCTACCGTCGGGAGGTAGCCTCTTTAGACAACAGGGTGACACGCGGATTGAGTCATTTTTGGCAACATTCTGGCTCCAAATTTGGCAACCCCTCCTACCGCGCCGCGTTAGCATTATCTCTTTCATATCCGTCAAATCTCCTTCCTTTTTTGCTCCTTAATCAGCATCATGATCGCGGTACTTCCATAAGTTACCGTCGGGCGTTAGCCTTAATGCGCCGCAGTAAAACATGCCATATCTAAGTCCCGTCCATATTCCTTTTTAGTCGAATGTTTCCTTCTCGACGATGTTTCTAAATATGTAGAATCTACCGCCATTGGTAGTATTTGTAACATCCCCTAAACTGCTAGGCCCCTAGAGAATTTTTGTCATGATAAGCCATGACAAAAATAGGAGTAAGTGACATAGGGTACTATGATGACAAGTTGAGTAGATGAAAAACACCTGGTGAGCACTAAGCCGCCATGGGCCACCCCCAAGGTAGGGAGAACTCGGGGGTAAAGCACCACATGCATCACTCTTAACCCTGGAAATTTCCCTTGTGTGGGTTAATGTACATAAGGTAGACCAGAAAGGCCCAATGGGCTTAAGAGAACAGGTAGAATTGCACCATGGGGTGCATTTAGCCAATCTTGAATCCTTGGCATAAAGATGGGCAAAGGACTTCATTAAGCCAAACTAACCTCACCCTGACCCCTATCCAAGAGTAGTGGGTGGGTCACTGGGGACCCATGGGGTCAACCAATTTAGTCAAATTGGCTAAAGTCAACTTTAGGCCAATCCAGGTCAAACACCCATAAATAAGGACAATTGGACTCCAAGTGATCAAATTGGACCCACCATCATGTGGCAACCTTCCAAGGGGACCTAATGAACCCAAAAGCCCCATCATGGGGCCATCAATTAACTCAATTTGGGCTAATTACCAAAAAGCCCCAATTTGACTTAAGTAGGCAAACCCTTCCAAATTAACCACCAATGGCTTCATGTGGTCAAATTGATCACATCCAACCCTCCATGCCTACTAGGAGAGACTAATAAAACAATATTGAACCATTGGGATCGGTCAACTTGGAGAAATTGGGGCAATTACTGAAAAGCCCCAAATTGACCTAAATATGCTAAAACCACAAATTGATCTTCAATTGACCTAGTGTGACCAAATTGATCACCCATAACACTCCTAGATCACTTAGGGAGTCTAATGGTTCCACATTGGACCCTTGGGATAAGCCAATTTTGGGGAATTGGGCAAAATTACCAATTTGCCCAATTACAACTCATACACTTTTTGGTTCAATTAGCCCCTAATTGGCCAAATTGACTTAGAACAACCCTCCATAAACACCAAGGGAAGTAAATTAGGCCTAAGTAAACAAAAGTGCATAACCAATTTTGAAAGGATAGGACAAAATCACTCAAATGCCCAAATTGCCCCTATGGGCAATTTGGTGCAATTAAGCCCCATATGACCCCACCATGACTCAATTCCTTTTGGAGTGGGTCCATAGGGTCCAAGACAACAATGTGGGTCAGTCACATTGAATGGTGTGAGCTTGAGTCAAGCCCAAACCCAAAAATCCCCAATTTGGTCTATTTGGGTCAAGTTAGCCCAAAACTCAAATCAAGTGGTCTTAGCCCAATCCCATGGCTCAAATGGTCAACCAACATGGTGATCAGGCCATAGGCATGCTGAAATTCGAAAATTGAGAGAATGGAGGCCTTGTCCAAGTTTTAAAATGGGGGAAAAAGACAAGGGAACAAAAGAGGTGGAAAGGGAGGGATGGGTGCCAAATGGCACACCTTTGCATTCCCCAAGCCCTCCTCTGAGCTGGGGGGGTAATTTCCCTCAACTTGGGGCAGTGGGGAGGGAGTTCCATTGGCTATAAGTGGCGGCCAAGGAGTTGGCCGAAAATATAACAATGGCTTTAGGCCATATACTCCTCCCCCCTCTCATTTCTCCCTCTTACCACCTTCAACATACTCCAAGGAGTCGAGCCCACCCTTCCAGCAACGATTTTGAGCTCAGCCACGCCGGAGCAGCCATGGATGCCGAAAACAGGGCTCAGGTCTTCCTCCACCGCAATACCTGCCGCTAAGCCCGCTCTCAGGCAAGGATTCCTCTCCCCCTCCTCACTGATGCAATTTCGGCAAGTGCACCGGTCGTACAGGTAATAAAATTGGGAGAGACTCCCCGAATATCATTCTCTGAGGACTGCAAGTTGGGTTGTATGAATCCCTATTAGGGAAACACTTATATAGATTCTTGAATACTTAATAAAAAAGGGTTTTGATGTTGGTTTTCCTAAATTATCAACAGAGAAAGAAAATGCGGGCCTAGAGCTCCGCTTCGCTTGTTGGAATGGGGTGCAGGCCGCGATGCCGTGCTTCAGTGAGCGGGTGAATGAGAAGGTTAGTGGATGAGGGTCATAGGCACCTCGTCACGGAACATGCAACTAGCAATTGTTAGTGCAGAGCACTACAAAGCGGTGGAGTGGATGGGGGACTACGACGCTCCTCAAATCTCATAAACTACACAAGATCTCACAAACATGAAATCATATTAACTAAAACACAGAGTTTATGAACATCATCCACAATAACAAACTCATACAAGGAAAACTCTGAAGCAAAGTGCAGGGGAAAAGAGGAAACCGAAGCTCGAAGACTATGCTGAAGATTCTCGGCCGGAATCGTAGGGTTGTCAAGCCTCGTCCGTGCTCGGTCTTCAGTTGCATCCGGGGTCTGGAGGAGCTGTCACCTTCCTCTACTTTTACCCGTCTTCTTCGTGGTCTAGCTCGAGGTAACTCTTGTTCGACACCTTGAATGCAGCGGAAGCTCTCCGTCTATGGCGTTCTTGAGCTCAAAGATGATGGAGGAGGCCAAGCAGGGAGCTTTGGCAGAATATTTGCAAGCCAAAGGTCACCGGAGCTCCTCCTAGGTCAAACGTTGGTGGAGAGGCGAACTGGGCATAAACGGCGAGCTTCTGAAGCTTTTCCCACGGGGGATTCTGATTGCAGCAGATTTCCTGCCTTAAATACTAAACGGTCAGTAATTTAGTCACGCACGGGTGAACGCATGACCGTGCATTGCCCGTGCATTGCCCATGCATTATTTAATGAATAACCTGACTTGAGGAAGAAGCAGCAATGCCCGTGCATTTTAGTCGCGCATGGGTGAATCCGCCTGTGCATAAAAACGCACGAACTGTTTCAGATTGGCTAAAAATCAATCGATATAGGCGACCGTGCGTTTCCTTCATGCACGGGCGAATCCGCCCGTGTGTAAAAATGCACGAACAAATTCATATCACCGGTTTTCTACCCATATGAAGGAGCACGACCGCAGCCATCAGTGCGTCAAGAAAATGCATGACCGTGCACTATACACAATCATGATTTCTGGGCAAAAGGGGATGATTCAACCACCTGTAAGCATAGCAATCCAGATGGGATTACACCTCCAGCACCAATCAGACAGAGAAAAAGGATTGGGGAGCACCATGTGCTTACCCCCAATAACATGGAGCGCAAACGCACACCAAAATGGGCCTAAAAGGAGCACGAAGCACGCAAGTGCGCATGAATGAGCATAAGAGAAATAGATGCAATAATAACTCGAAAATGACGCACATGAGAGTGAAAAGTAGCCCGGATGAGCCCATAAAAGTGTATATAAATGGGACTCATCACACCCCCAGACTTAACCGGTTGCACGTCTCGGGAAAACTACTCAGCTCTCCCATTGGAACAATTGGGTGTTAGAGTGAGTTTGAGCGGTAGAGACCCATGCGAAGTCGCATGCTCACGTGCGTAGAAATACGTTAGAATAGAATTTAACTCAATATTATATTTAACTATTTCTAGAACCGTAATTTGAAATCTAGTTTACTCGGATGGTGAATCCCGGTGAATCTCTCGGTCGCGCACAAGGGACAATAGCATGACTAATGAGTAGAGTATTACTCGAATCAAAACTTGGGACAATCTCCTTAGAAATCCATCAAAGTCGGTGTCCATAGGCTTGCACGTTCGCACTCTCTCCACTGCATGAGATGACTCATATCTAAAATCAATAGAACTTAAAGGTTAAGATTTGGCTTAGGTTGAGTTTAGGTTAAATAAGTAGAAGAACGATGGGCATCACACTCAACATAACCTGAGTACTCAAGAGTATAAAATCACCAATACAACATTTTCAAGAACCACACAGCACCCGCAGACTTCAACTGGACACTAGGTGTGTGCTAAGCCGACCATAGATTGTTTTATCGAGAGATTGTATTTGAAAGGTCTTTTTGCACAATTATTTTTATTTTCTCTTCTCGACACATATATCTTTTGTAAGCACTTTATAAACTTCTCCTTTAGCTTTCTCAAAGCTACCATACACATCAGAGATAACACCAAACGTGATAAATATATAACTTTCTTTCAAACTCATTTATTGGTGCGAATATCGGTTTGGCCGTATGGCATTGGTGAAATTTAAGTGGAGCTAAACAAGAAGGATAAGTAGGCTCAAGTGGGCTTGCAAGGGTGATTACATTGGTTTGGATTTTAAAAGCACAAACGGATCAAGAAACGGCCTACATCACGCTTTATAACGAGTTATTCAACGCAATCGTTTCAAGAGTCGCCTAGTGCAAGTTCTAGCCACTGAGAAAGGTTATCCTTCCTTCCGACCTTAGTAATAAGCTACTACTAATCCTGCTACACTCGACCCTATGCTACCGTTGGATTCACCGGATTCACCACTAGTGTAAAATAAATTGCAACTACTATAATAGAGATAATTAAATTATAACATTGAATTTTATTCTACTCTAATTGAATTTCTAGGAATGACAGGAGCACTCCACTAGAGCACTACTCGAGTCAACATTTTTCTCCACCCCTCACTCCTACACTAACAATCCAATTCTTACGAGCGGGGAACCACGCAGCAATACCCAATAAGCGCGCGCGATCAAGTACACATGAACTAGGTGCAAATGTATGCAATGTGTGCAACAAAATTGAGAATCCTAACTCAGCACATTCTAACATGCTATGCAAAGTGCGTGCACATGCATAACTTGATCTCTCCCCCAGACTTGATCAAAACCATATAAAATAAAGAATTCATGAATAAGGAAAATAGGGGTAGAGTGGACCTATGCTCACGAATGAGCATGCCAGAAGTGCTGCAATTCCTTCTTTAAATTTCTCCTTCCCCATCCCCCAAGCGAGAGCTTAAACCTGCGATGTTAGCATAAAGCAAATAACAAAACATAATAAACAAAAATCTGAACGAAATTTCAGAACCGAATGGTTCCCCCATGGGTTGTCTCCCAAGAATCCCTTTTGTTTACCGTCCTTAAGGTGGACCAAATACCTGTATTAAGCAAAGTTCATAAAGTGCAGAAATTTTAAAGAAGAGTTCACACACAAAGTTCACAGAACAAGAAAAATAAAATCAGCTAGAAGCACTTTTGTAGTGCCCATCTCCAGTGGCTCGTAGGCTGGAGGTGAAAGCTTTAGGGCCAAAATTGGTATCACCCAATTTCCCCTAGCCTCCGCCATCTTGCCACGGAGAGCAGCGGAACGTGCACCACGCAATAGTCTCTCTTGTTTAAGCTTCTCCACTGTTGGAGAGCGCCAGCGTTGATAATCTTCAGAATTTCCCACCTTGGTGGTGGGTGGCATCACTTTCGTTGCCGTAGTGGCGACTGGATCAGCCCAAGAGATAGAACGTTTAAGAGGTTTATTACATAATTCATTGCAAGATAAAAATGGGACGTTGTCCCGAGTTAAGTTCGGCTCAACAGGTTCAGAAATGAGGTTCTCCTCCCTCTTAGAGTCATATTCTTTCCGAAAAGTCAACTTCTTCCTCTTCTCCGCTCGACTAAACCTCTTCCTTTTCTCCATCAAATGATCCTTTTTCTTCCCTATTTTCTGCATTACTAAGTGATTCATCAATAATAAAGTGGGGAGAGAGAAATTATGTTTCAGTTGCAATCTTGGGGCAAGTAGGGGATGTTACCTTACTAGGTAAGATAACACACCCCACAGAGAAGTCCAAAGTGGCACCGCTCTCTTTCAAGAATGGTACTCCCAAGATGGGAATAGATTGATTCTCATGGGGTCCCAATACTTGGAAATCGGCGACCACCACCGTCCCATCGATTATGACTTCAACATTTCTTACTTCTCCCTCCGCCTAAATGACAGTCCCGTTCGCAAGCACTAGGGACTTCCGGTCATCCGTGTTCATTTCAAGTTGCATTTTAGCAATGTCCTACAGTGCAAGGACGTTGCAGGATGAACCGGAGTCACACAAGGCAACCGTTTCAACATTATTTATGGAGCATGTGATTACCAACTCAATTGGGTTACTTACTTCTGCATCGGTGAGACTCTTCCCTTGATTGATTGGATTCTTTTCAGTGTTGCTGGGAAGGGTCCCTTGCGAACGCTCAGTCAGCAGTTGAGCCAATTGGCCCAATTGTGTCTCCAAGTTTCGCATGGACGCGGTTTGGTTAACCATATTAGAGTTGGCGTCCTGCATTAATCTCTCCATCATTTCTTCTAAATTGCTCTTCTTAAGGGTCGGGGCACCTTGATTATAACCCGACTGAGGTGGCCTCAGTTGACTTCAGGAGGCATGGGCATCATTTTGATGCTGCCACGGTTGCCATTGCTGGCCAGCCGCGTTTGAATTCCATGATAAATTGGGGTGATTTCTCACACCTGGATTATATGTGTTAGAGAAAGGTGCATTGCGGTTTTGATTTTGAACAAAATTAACACTCTCTTCTAAATTGAAATTAGAGAGCTCGGAAGAGACTTCACCTGAGGGACATTCGTATGCATGATGTCCGGGATTCCCGCACCCGAGACACGAAATGGCCATCACTAGAGCGGATGAAGAGGTACGTTTCTTCAGCAATGTGATGCTCTCAGCTGGTGCTCCAGAGGTGCATACTTCAAACAGTCCTCTCGCGTTCCTTGGGGTGTTTCGCCCTGCAGTCCAGAATGAGCTATGAGTCGCGATGTCTTGTAAAATCTGCAGTGCTTCATCAGGAGTGTGATTCAGAATGGTTCCACCGTCAGCAACATCAATCATTGCCCTATAGTTAGGCTCGATAGCAAAATAGAAATTCTCCACCAAACTCCATGGTTGAAACTCATGATGGGGGCATTTTCGTAGAAGGTCCATGAATCTTTCCCACGCTTCCGCCAGGGTTTCCTGATTGTTTTGCCGGAAGGTTGCGATCTCCCTTCTCATGCTCACAATTTTATCAACTGGGTGGAACTTGGAGAGGAATTTTCCCTGCAGCGCATCCCAGGTGGTAGTTGTGCCCGGCGGAATTGTATGGAGCCATGCCTTCGCCTTGTCTCAGAGAGAGAACGGGAATAATCTTAACTTCACCGTATCATCCGCTATTCCGGCGTGCCGGAACGTTCCGCAGATCTCTGAGAATTCTGCCAAGTGAAGATGGGGGTCTTCACTTGCCATCCCAGAAAACTGGGCATTGTTGCGGATAATGTTCAGGATAGCCGGCTTGATCTCGAACTGATTGTTTGTGATAGCTGGTCCAAAGCTGGGATACACACTCCCCACAGTGAGAGTGGTATAATCCCGCATAGTTCTAGGCCTCGCCTGGGCCACCTCGTTCTCCTCATCAGCATGACCTGCAGCGGTTGCATCTTCACCCCCGGGGTTAATCTCGTTCCTGTTGATCTTGAGATCCATGGCCGCAGCAGCACGGTGACGCGCGTGCAACGACCTCTCAATCTCAGGGTCGTATTCCACGAACTCTTCAGGGCCTTGCCCATGCATAAACTAACTTACACACAACAAAGAAAAACAGAAAAGATCAAAAACAACCAAGAATCTTTATAGTAGCTTCCTGGAAGAAAATTCATAAAATGCTCACAGTCCCCGGCAACAGCGCCAAAAACTTGATGCGATTTCGGCAAGTGCACCGGTCGTACAAGTAATAAAATTGGGAGAGACTCCCCGAATATCGTTCTCTGAGGACTGCAAGTTGGGTTGTATGAATCCTTGTTAGGGAAACACTTATATAGATTCTTGAATACTTAATAAAAAAGGGTTTTGATGGTGGTTTTCCTAAATTATCAACAGAGAAAGAAAATGCGGGCCTAGAGCTCCGCTTCACTTGTTGGAATGGGGTGCAGGCCGCGATGCCGTGCTTCGGTGAGCGGCTGTACGAGAAGGCTAGCGGATGAGGGTCGTAGGCACCTCGTCGCGGAACACACAACTAGCAATTGCTAGTGCGGAGCACTACAAAGCGGTGGAGTGGATGGGGGACTACGACGCTTCTCAAATCTCATAAACCACACAAGATCTCACAAACATGAAATCATATTAACTAAAACACAGAGTTTATGAACATCATCCACAATAACAAACACATACAAGGAAAACTCTGAAGCAAAGCGCAGGGGAAAAGAGGAAACCGAAGCTCGAAGACTATACTGAAGATTCTCGGCCAGAATCGTAGGGTTGTCAAGCCTCGTCCGTGCTCGGTCTTCAGTTGCATCCAGGGTCCGAAGGAGCTGTCAGCTTCCTCTACTTTTACCCGTCTTCTTCGTGGTCTAGCTCGAGGTAACTCTTGTTCGACACCTTGAATGCATCGGAAGCTCTCCGTTGGCGTTCTTGAGCTCAAAGATGATGGAGGAGGCCAAGGAGGGAGTTTTGGTGGAAGATTTGCAATCCAAAGGTCACCGGAGCTCCTCCTAGGTCAAACGGTGGTGGAGAGGAGAACTGGGACAAAATGGGGGCTTCTGAAGCTTTTCCCACAGGGGATTCCGATTGCAGCAGATTTCCTGCCTTAAATACTAAACCGACAGTAATTTAGTCACGCACAGGCGAACGCACGGCCGTGCGTTGCCCGGGCATTATTTAACGAATAACTTGATTTGAGGAAGAAGCAGCAGCGCCCGTGCGTTTTACTTGCGCACGGGCGAATTCCCCCATGCGTTAAAATGCACGAACAGATTCAGATTGGAAAAAAATCAGTCGAAATAGGCGATCGTGCGTTTCCTTCGCGCACGGGCAAATCCGCCCGTGCGTAAAAACGCACGAACAAATTCAGATCACCGGTTTTCTACCCATATGAAGGCGCACGACCGCAGCCGTCCGTGCGTCAAGAAAATGCACGACCGTGCGCTATACATAATCATGATTTCTGGGCAAAAGGGGATGATTCAACCACATGTAAGCACATCAATCCAGTTGGGAATACACCTCCAGCACCAATCAGACAGAGAAAAAGGATTGGGGAGCACCATGTGCTTACCCCCAATAACATGGAGCACAAACGCACACCAAAACGGGCCTAAAGGGAGCACGAAGCACGCAATTGCGTATGAATGAGCATAAGAGAAATAGATGCAATAATAGCTCGAAAATGACGCACATGAGGGTGAAAACTAGCCCGTATGAGTCCATAAAAGTGTATATAAATGGGACTCATCACTCATGTGCTAGCCTCTTCCTTCTTCCCTCTTCAAAATTGCTGTAGAAATGGTGTATCACCATTCTCAATTTTTTGTTCCAAGCTCGGAAAAATGGAAATAGCCTCAGAGCGTTTCCGGCCATCTCCGGCCGAGCTCTCACCTTCAGTCGATGGCCAATCCTCGGCCGGAGGTGGTGGCTTGAGGATTTGGCCGGGGGCCACCAGAGTTGGCCGGAAATGAACTCCAAAGTAGCTCAAGGGCGGCGAAATCGGGGCCGTATGCTGGAGGAGGAAGATAACCTCCTGGCCGTTGGATCTCCCTTGATCTGCTATTCGTAGACCGGAATAAATATTTATGTGTTATGTATTAACTGTCACACTTTTTAACCGATTTTATAGGCTTATTTTGAGGCCCTTAGAAGCAGAAAAATGGAAAATGGCCAGAGATACAATTTGTAGATCCTCGAGTCTACTTTATTTAGAAATTAAAATCAAACCAAATGGTGATCTGTAGCCCCTTGCAGGTTAGATATAGTGGGAGTGGTCTAAAAGTAAACCAGAACTTAAAATGGTGATATCTCTCTCATAGTAACACCAATGAAGATGAAAATTGGACCATGCATGTATATACCCTAGATCTACCCTGTATCAAAAATTTAGATTTTTAGGAGAATATTTTTTTATAGTTTCATCCATTATTTGATTTTTCAAATTAATGTGATTTAGGGAGCTAGACACCTCAAGTTGACCCCAAATTTTGGTGGTACACTTGTCATGTCATCAATTAACTCTAGTACAAATTTGGGAGCAAATGGACTAATGCATGTTGGGTAATTACACTTGCATGTCCCTACTTAAAAGTTGTTATGGTGTGCCAATAGCCAAAAAGGGTGATTTTGGGTTTCAGCTTATATTGCTAATTGTAGGCCCCTGAAATTTTAACCACACCCTCCTTAGGCTATAACATACTACCCCAGAGAAATTTTGGGGTTTTAGGATCAAAATTACTAGATATATCATTAAAATGAGTTATGTCACACTTCTTAATTTATGAAATAAATATGATGAAAAATCCCTGGAAATGTATAAAAACTAGGATCTAATGTTTTTATGTCATTATTGTGCTATGTTTATTTTATCAGAATTTTTAGAGACCATGAGAGGGTACTTGATGTGTAAGACCCTATTTGCACACCTTTTATATTAAATGAAAAATAGGAGTAAAACTTCACTGGAAAATTATGAAAACTAGGTTCTAATGTTTTTAGGTCCTTATTGTGCTATGTTGATTTTCTCAGAATTTTTAGAGACCATGAGAGGGTACTTGATGTGTAAAACCCTATTTGCAGACCTTTTATATTAAATGGAAAATAGGAATAAAACTTCACTGAAAAATTATGAAAACTAGGATCTACTGTTTATAGGTCATTATAGTTTTATGTTGATTTTCTCAGAAATTTTAGAGACCATGAGAGGGTACTTGATGTGTAAAACCCTATTTACACACCTTTTATATTAAATGGAAAATAGGAGTAAAACTTCACTGGAAAATTATGAAAACTAGGATCTAATGTTGTTAGGTCATTATTGTGCTACGTTGAGTTTCTCAGAAATTTTAGAGACCATGAGAGGGTACTTGATGTGTAAAAACCTATTTGCACACCTTTTATTTTAAATAGAAAATAGGAGTAAAACTTCACTAGAAAAGTATGAAAACTAGGATCTAATGTTTCTAGGTCATTATTGTGCTATGTTGATTTTCTTAGAATTTTTAGAGACCATGAGAGGGTAATTGATGTGTAAAACCATATTTGCACACCTTTTATATTAAATGGAAAATAGGAGTAAAACTTCACTGGAAATTATGAAAACTAGGATCTAATGTTTTTAAGTCTCTATTGTGCTATGTTGATTTTATCAGGATTTTTAGAGACCATGAGAGGGTACTTGATGTGTAAAACCCTAATTGCACACCTCTTATATTAAATGGAAAAGTGGATTACAACTTCACTGGAAAATTATGAAAACTAGGAATTGATGTTTTTAAGTCATTATTGGGCTATGCTGATTTTGTCAGAATTTGTAGAGATCATGAGGTAGTACTTGATATGTTAAGCCCTATTATCTCATCCTTTATATTAAATGGAAATTATGATTATAAACTTATTGGATAATTATGAAATCTTGGGTGTGATGTTTTTATATCAGTATGATGCTACAGTAATTTTCTTAGAATTTTTGGGGAGACCTAAACTACTACTTGATATGTTAAGTCTTATTTTCTCTTCCCTTATATTAAATGGAAATTATGGTTATAAACTTACTGGAAATTATGAAACCTTGGATGTGATGTTTTCATATCAGTATGATGCTACAGTAATTTTCTTAGAATTTTTGGGAGACCTGAACTAGTACTTGATATGTTAAGTCTTATTTTCTCATCCCTTATATTAAATGGAAATTATGGTCATAAATTACTGGATAATTATGAAGCTCAGGATTTGATACTCTTAGATCATTATGATGCGGTAGTAATTTTATCGGAAAGACTTACCTTACTATTAGAGTATTTCCTTTGTAATTTAGATTAAGACAATTGGGTAATAAATTTTAAATGGAAGCCAATTTTAATAGAAATATGTCAAAACTCGGGTCAACCCCTAATTTACTCAGTATGAACCTAAAGTAAAAATTTGGAACCCATTTGGACATGATAGGTTCAAGATGACATCATAGGAGCCAAACCTAGTTTAATCCCCTCTTGGCCCGCGGATAGTAAAAACTGAAGTAATTTATTTAAACCCCATTTGATCCTCACATATTCAAGAATTAATTCCTGGAACATTGGGTGCATTATAGAGACTGACTAGTGGGCAATCTGATTGGTGACAGCACATAATGTAAAGTTGGGGTGCGTTTAGTAATTCAACGATTCAGAGTATACAACGAGATGAGGAGGGGACGGAGCCATGACAAGTAAGGAGTGATGGTATAAAGTTAGGGACCATCGGTAGTAATTAAGAGATAATACGATGAGGTAGTCGGTCGCTAGGAGAGGTAGAGTTTCGATGTTCAATTGAACACTGATACTTGTCAGTCCGAGTCAAATGTTGAACCATCATAGGATATGGAGAAATTGGAGAGCAAATAGGTAAATAAGAATGGATCGTCACTAATAAGAGTAAATATCCTGAAAAGGGGAATTTAGGCTTCAGTCACCATCGCATTCCCTAGTACCTTTGCGAGCCCTTCACCGGGTAATTCGTGGGAAGTCTAGGATTCACCCCAAGCTTCTAAGACCAATTAGCATTAGACAAGAGTAGTAAAATAGGAGAACTTGAAATATAATTCCCCTCCCAAATTTTGGATGGAATGAAATAAGGACTGACATAGTCCTACGAGCAGTAGGTTCGATGTATAAGGAAAGACTGGGATAGTCATGCGAGTGGTAGGCTCGAGATATAATAAAGACTGGCATAGTCCTGCGAGAGGTAGGCCCGAAGTATAAGGAAGGACGAGGATAGTCTTGCGAGCGGTAGGACCGAGATATAAGAAAGGACTAGGATAGTCCAGCGAGTGGTAGACTTAAGATATAAGGAAGGATTAGGATAGTCCTCCGAGCGGTAGGCTCGAGAAATAAGGAAGGATTAGGATAGTCCTGTGAGCGGTAGGATCATGATATAAGGAAGGATTAGGCTAATCCTCCGAGCGGTAGGCTCGAGGTATAAGGAAGGATTAGGTTAGTTCTGCGAGCAATAGGCTCGATGTTTACAAGGTCAGTTTAGTAATGCGAGATGGAGGCTCGGTGGTGAGAATGATATATAAATGCATGTGCATAGATTGTGGCGGGTCTTCGGTTCGGGCTTAGTCATCACACCGACAGTAGTTCATTGACTCGGCAGTGCTAGAGGTTTAAAAAGGGGTCAAGTTGTTTTACTGCGCGTCCGACGGGACGGATTCCCTAAACCCTGCCTGGCCAAATAAAGGTCTGGTTTCTTTGGATCCAGCACGAGTACACAGGAGTTCGTGAGTACCGGGTACCAGTATCACAACGTACGTTAGGGCCTAGGTATGGTAGTGTGTCATATCCACCTAGGTGAGGAGACGCCCGCTCCTCTGCCACCGTTTGACCACGACGGGAGGTGCCCGAGAGGTTAGCTACCTCTGAAAAGTGGGAACTAAATGTCTGTACGTACAGAGTCGTGTGCGTGAGTTGTACCATTGCATTGCATATCATAGCATAACATACTTGCATAAAACAGAGACCTCATCGTATAAATTAGCACGGGCTCCTTTATACGATGAGTTTACCTTAGTGTCAGATCCTTCATCTTATATGCTTTTGTGTGTGCATATAAGTTAAGGTTATCTTTGTAGCTGCTCTTAGATATTATATTTGCTTCTTGCTCATTCTGTCTTTTACTTATTACTGTCATACTTACTCTTGCTAGTGTAGAACTGTTATTCATTTTTGCTTAGTGATTTTACACTCTACTAGTTTAGACATTTGTCACCTGCTTGATTCATTACCCCTTGATGTCCTCCGCTTCCTCCTCCCGCCTAGTGTCTAGGAGTCACGGGTGGAGGCGGGGAGGAATATGCTGAGTCTTATAGACTGACGGTCGGTGGACCTCATTATTACAGAAGGACCAGGAAGGCCAGGACCTCCACCAAAGGGAGGTACTTGAGACCGTGGCTCGGCCAGGGGTTGGACTCTCCGCTGCTGCTGGGAGAGCTCCGGTAAGCAAATCTCGTCGCTTACCAACCCTCCATATCTATCCAGGACAGAGGAAGAAGTTATATGAGCTCGAAGGCGTCGAGCCGTGTGACTGTCTGGACTGCTATATCTTTGCCAGAGGCGAAGAAATGACAGATAGATAGGGCTTAAGCCCCTTTTGTACTTCTTATTTATTTCCGCACTCTGAATTGAACTATGTTTATCTTTTTATCTCATTTGGACATGTAATAATATATTAATGTGATCGTTGTGGACATATGTTCTTGTTTAGTTAATTTTATTGTGATTATGGTTGGCCTGGATGATGTTGAATAGCCGGCAGGATCGGCATTTTGTGGCGGCGACCGTTTAATGTCATGGTGTCACCGCAAGATGGCAGTTCTGGGAGGTAAGACCCGATAAGAATGCAAAAAAAGGGTCTTACAGTGTTAGCGCGTTGCGCAAGAACCAGAGTATTGATCAGATATGAAATCATCGTCTTTCTTTTTCATACTCTTAGAGGCTTGAAAGAAGAAGTTCTTGCACACTATAAACACATGACAAGTATGATCAAATACAATGAGATTTGTTATTCTCAAACCAAGAGATGTGGAATGCATGTTCCAAAAGTTTCATGAGCGTTGTCATAGTGATTAAACGACAACCCATGCCCGATGATATTTTTCATTTGCGCTTCTCTTTGTCACATTTGACCATATACCACACACAGTCAAAGTAGAGAACTGACAACTGACAAGAAGACTTTTTAGCATGGAAAACCCCAAAAGGTGAAATACCATGTGGTCGGATTGGTGCCAGCCAAACTGCATTATATCTAGGTGTGTTACAAGTAAAAGTAAAGAGCTCGAGGGCGACATGCCGTCTCTCGTTACAGTTATAGAAGAATGCACGAGGGTGATAGGTCACAGCTCATGAAGCTAAGTATTTGGTGGAAGAAGTGAGAACTTTGGCTCACCTTTCCAGAGAAAGTGAAATCTATGAATCTCTTTCAAAGGAGATCTTCGAAGGGGAACTTGATCTTCAAGTTTGGAAGGAGATCTTCGAGTCTCGAGGGAGATATTTGAGAGAGACTTCAAGCATTGAAGGAGAACTCTGAAGGATTCTTCAAATGAGCTCTCTCTGGTCCTGAAGACAAGTTATCTTCAAATGAAGGCTCTAGGCTCCTTTTATAGCACAACACATGGGTAGTCCGGTAATTTTGCAGTTGTAACCATCGTAACCACCTGAAGAGTGAATCATGTTTGTCGATCTGGAGCACACAAATCGCCATTTTGTTTTTGATATGACAGTTTTGCCTCCCCCCTGGCGGTTCAGGAAGTTGTGTAGGTGATAGTGTTGAACGCAAAGAAACCTACAATCTTTGTGGACAAGAGAGACAAAGAAGGTAAAATGCAGCACATGCTCAGAAGGAATTTGGCGTTCTCTTGTACGCGTGGAGAAGCTAGAATTCCCGCGTCAACGCAGAGTCATTTGGCATTCTCGCATGAGCGCGGAGTCATTTGGAATTCTCGCGTGAACGTTGAGGCATTTGGCGGTCTCGCATGAGCGTGGAGGCCTTGGGAGCACGGAGGCCTTGGGAGCGCGCATTGAGTGCGGAGGTGTTGTGAGCATGGAGGCGTTGTAAGTGAGGAGGCGTTGGCGATGAGGATACGACAATGAGCATAGCGTCAACAAAGACGATGGAAGGCGCCACCAATGATGCCAAAAAACGATAGAGGGACGCGCGGTGATTAAATGTCAATCGGCCCCCACAAAAGTTGGGGTGCGACCTCCCAAGCTGGTGAGTGCGAATTGGGGAGTGCATGATCGTATTAACTCCCCGATTGGGGAGTTATTAATGACTCCCCAATTGGGGAGTTATTACCGCCCCATCAAGGGCGTTGACCAAGTCAACGCTTTAATAGGGCGCTGACTTGGTCAGATTCCCATGCAACCAGCCAATGAGGGTGCTGAACAGCGCCCCATTGGCGCTGTTTGCGCATCCCGCACAGCAGATGCATCGCGGGAATCCTTCAAGTGGCATTTGTCGCTCGAGAACCTGTCTGAGCGACATTTTACGTGCGAGAACCTATCCGCGCGCATGTACCACGCAGAAATACTCCGTGTGGCCGCGCCGCGTGAAAATGCTCTGTGCGATGGTGCGCCGCACGACAGTGTGCCTCGCGCTCAACACTTGTGCAGTGTTGCGAGCAGTGTTGTGCACAGTGCTTGCCGGAATGGTTGGCATGCATGGCTTGGGCATTCCGACGTCCGTTAGGGGGACCAAACGAACTCGGAATTGCGCGAGATCGTGCCCGTTGAAATTATATCAGTGAGCTGATTGTGATCGCATCGAGAAATATCTGGTTCGACCGAATTATTGTCAGGAACCCTATCAACTGGATTCCGGATCTTGTTTAGCAACACATGATTTGATGTGCACACAAATGTGAAGTTTTTGCTCGATGTCATCAACTTTGAACAGTGTCGACACTTTGCCATAAACCTTTGCCGATATGGCCTTTGTTGAAGTGCTCATAAACTAGAGCATTATGTTTGTGTTTGACAATTTGAAGAACTGAACCTAATGAACACGTCATTGCTTTGATTTTAGAATGAGAGTATGAGATTGAGGTGAATGTGAAAAATTAAAGCCCCCCTTATCCACCTCTATTTATAACTTTAAGTTTATGAATTTAAATAAATAACAATAAATGAAAGAAAATAAATATGAAACAGATAAAAAAAATGAAAATTTAACTTAATAAAAAAAAGCTAAAGCTACCTGTATGCCATAAATACATGCATGCCATAAATCGCATGCATGCAATAAATGGCTTGCATGCAGCATGTGCAAGGACTATTAGAGTTGTTGATAGCATAAGCTCTAATAGACTTTGCTATTTATAATGTACGGGCCCGGGCGCAGTGGGCCCGAGCGCTGGGTCCGGGCCCAGTTCATACCTGGTACCCTAACCAGGCACCGGGCCCGATGTATGGACCAGGCACCGGGCCAAGCTTAAGGTTACTATATGGGGGCCTCCTTAGTCCCCTAAGCTCTGACCCAGGTCTAGGCCTAATCAGGCTTTTTTGCTAGGAAGGCCCAAAACTTTTGCTCACCTCTAAGTGTGAGTGATCATAAATGGAGTGTGGGGTGTGATTGTTAATGTTGCCTGTCTGAATGGAAGGGGTTGTGAAAGGTATGGTTGTAAGTGGCATGCGGGACTTCGTTGCAAATGATTCGCGAGGCGCAATATGTCACGAGAGACACGATTGTAAGTCATGTAAGGAACTCAATTATAAGTGGCACACTTGGCACGTTTTAAAGGGGCTTGAGCACGTACATAGGTAATTGGAGTGTGGTCGTAGTTTGGATGACACAGTTATATAAGTGGTCGATAATGAATAATTGTAAGTGCAATGTGGCGCATGGACTTACATGTCTGACACTGTTGTATGTAACACATGGGGCGCATATGTAAGAATCATGAATATAAGTGACATGTGAGATTTGTATGCATGTGACCTGTAAGTGACACATGAAAATGATGATGTAAGTGGTAAGCGTGGCACAGACGTAAGTGACATGCAGAGCACTATTGTAAGTGGAGTGCAACGAGTGCTTATAAGTGGTGGTCATTTGAAAGAGGGGAATGCACTTTTTGGTGTATCAATAGGTTGCTTCGTTGAAGTTGTGAACACGATTTGAAAAATTGAGGTATAACAAGAACCTCCATGGAGGTGAATCATTGAAGCATGATGTTAACTAGATCATTATTAATGATATCTTAGTTTTTAGTGTGGTTATTTGCCTCAAGGTTTGTTCTACTTGGTGACATTTAAATCGACATGTTGGAAATTTATAAATTTTAATCGTCATTCTTAGTGGAGTGCTGGGTCCAGAGATTACTTCTTGTGATTTAGGCTTCATTTGGTTCCGCGTTTGCGGGCGGCGTTTGCGGCAAACGCCGCCGCAAGGCGCGTAACCAAATGAAGCGCGGGCGGCGTTTGCCGCTTCTCCACCCGCCGCGCGTGAGAAACGGCGCAAAAATCGCCGGCTGGAACCCCCGCTCCCGGCCTCCGGTTCCAATGGAGCGTTTGCTCCCGCCTTCTCCGCCCGCCACCGCCGCGCCAAATAAAGCCTTAGTTAAAGCTTCTCCAATTTAGTAGACTGTCTTATCTCAAATATTAACCGATCGCAATCATAGTCAAAATAGAGTTGATAACAGACTTTTTATATGAAAACCCCATAAAGGGAAAAAACTAAGGGGCATGACCCAATTTTGGAAAAGCCAGTACTATAAGGCTCTGTTTGTGACAGCTCTGGCGGCTGGAAAATCTATTTTCCAATCGCCAGAGCTGTTTTTTAACTGTTTGGGACAGCTCTTTAGCCCAGCTTCTTGAAAAGAGCTTCTTCAAATAAGCTGTTTTAGAGGCTCTTTGAGAAACCAGTCCAACATAGCTTTCTAAAAACCATTTTTTCTGTTTTTAGCTTTTTCTCTTTTATTAACTTCACCTCGTTGCATACCACTCCAGTATTTTCGTCCGAGCGCGCATTTTCGGTCGGGCACTCGTTTTCGGACGCGCACTCATTTTTCGCCCGTGCGGCCATTTTTCGCCCTAGCTCTCGTTCTTTTCACCCGGGCGTGCATTTTTCGCCCGGGCAGTCCTTTTTCGCCCGGGCGCGCGTTTTTTTCGCCTGGGCGGATATTTTTGGCCCGGGCGGCCTTTTTTTGCTCGGGCGCGCTTTTATCGCCCACACGGCCATTTTTCGCCCGCGCGGCCATTTTTGCTCAGTCGCACGTTTTTCGCCCGAGCGGTCATTTTTCGCCCGGGCGGCCGTTTTTCGCCCGAGAGGCCGTTTTTTGCCCGGACACGCGTTTTTTCGCCCGAGCGCTTGTTTTTCCGCCCGGGCGGCCGTATTTCACCCGGGCTCGCGTTTTTCACCCGGGCAATCATTTTTCGCCTGGGTGGACATTTTTCGCCCGCGCGGCGATTTTTCACCCGGGAGGCGGATTTTCGCCCGTGCGCGCGTTTTCCCACTTGCTGCCGTTTTTCGCCCATGCGGCTGTTTTTCGCTCCGACGGCCATTTTTTTCCCGGACGCACGTTTTTTGCCCGGGCGCGGGTTTTTTGCACTGGCACGCGTTTTTCGACCGTGCGGCTGTTTTTCCCCCGGATGCACATTTTTTGCCCGGACGCACTTTTTCGCCCGAGCGGCTATTGTTCTCCCGGACGACCGTTTTTGCTCGAGGTGCGTTTTTTTCGCCCGGGGTGCGTTTTTATCGCCTGGTCGCGCGTTTTTTGCCCGGGCGCGCATTTTTCGACCGTGCTACCGTTTTTCGCCTGGTCGCGCGTTTTTTTCGCCTTGGTAATTGCGCTGTCTTGGAATTTGAGTTGGCAAATGAGGTCGCATGATCATGGTCACCTAGATCGCCAATTTTTTCGAAAATGACGTGCATGCCTCCCAGACGGCCCAGGAAGGTTTGTCCGCGATGATGGTGACTGAGGGTGACGGAAGACGGCGTCGATGAACGGCAGCGGTGGAAGGCCGACATGCACACGAGGGCGCAGTCAGAGCGCGCGCACTTGACCTATATAGGCCCACTACTACTGGGCCCACACAGCCTATGCGTTCGCGTGGCTGCTGGGCATGCGCAACTGCTGAGTGTTGATGCGCGAATCTTACACACCGATATAGGCGGGAGCAAGACTGCGGCACGAAATGGCACTGTACCGATTGTTCAAGTAATATAAAATGGGCGAGTAATTCCCAAGTATCGATCTCACAAGGAACACAGTAAGGTGAAGTTATCTATCGAGGGGGGACTTGAGATCGAAGTCCTTTAGGTCAGATGGATTGCGGAAGGGTCGGAATGGATTGTGGAAAGCGAAATAAAACTAACTACTAGATTATTATGCCGACCTCTATGCACTGCTTCGCAAGGCGAATGGAGAATATGCAGGCCACTATGCACTGCTTCGCTAGGCGGATGGGCGAGAAGGCAAGCAGACGGAAGGTTCGCACTAGCGGAATTGGAGTGAGGGCCGTTAGCAACTCTTGGCTAGGAGAGTGGAAGAGTATGCACGTGTAATGGACGAGTAGTCAAGCGGAATGGAATAGTAGGCTTATGTAGTGGAAGAGTAGGCTTGCGTAATGGAATGAAGGGTTTGCGGAGTGGAAAGGAGTGGGGGAAAATCGACGCACTTCAAGCACGTTCTGCACAAATAAGTATTTTCACAACTATGAAAATAGAACTATAAATCAAGAGTCTAGAATGGCATACATCATCAATAAAATGAAGATCACATTCATATACATCCATACAAGTAGAGAAAAAGGCAAGGGATACAACTGAACCCGGAGGCTCGTTGTAGATTCATGGTAGGAATCGTCGGGTTGTCAATCCGCATCCTAGATCGGTCCCAATTATCTTCCGGGGTAGAGGAGGGTTGTCACTTCCTCCCAATGGACCCGTCTTCTCCAGTATATTACAATCCGGCCACGTCCGATGCGAATAACTCCTTGCTTGGCGATGAAGATGAGGGTGAAATCCTCTCCCTGAAGCACGTGGATGATGGAAGCAGCCTAGGGCAAAGCCCTCATGGGAGGTGGAAGGAGGACGGAGCTGGAGCTCCTCCTGCAGCAGAAATGGTGGAAGAAGATGGTCTGGATTGATCGATCTCTCATTAGGTCAAAACCTGTGGATTTTATAAAAAAACAGTCAGAAATTGGTCACGCATGGTCGAACGCACGATCGTGCATGTACCGTGTGAAATTAACACATCAGAAATCGCGTAGCCTGGCACAGGAACAAACCATGTGATTTTACTCACGCATGGTCGTAACTGACCGTGCGCGAACAAAATGCACGGTTCAAGACAGATTACTGGAATTCTAGGCAAACAACCAGAGATCATGCGTTTCCTTCTCGCACAGTTGAATCCAACCGTGCGTGAAGAAAATGCATGTGCAATAATTTCATAAAATAATTAGAAAAAAAGTCAAGGTCGTGCGATTTGATCACGCATAGGCAAAACAGCCCTACGAGAACAAATCGCACGGCCTGGGGAAAATCACCAATCTTGGGCTTTGTAGGTATCACACGGTCCCAACGACCTTGCGTAAAGGAAACGCCCGACCGTGCGATGTCTATAGGATTGAATCAGACAATAAAGGGGATCTGCCCACCTGCACAACAAACCACCACACTGGGGCACAGACCTCCAGCACACAGAAATAACATAAATACAGCAAAATAAAGAGATGGGGAGCACAATGTGCTTACCCCCAACAGAGCAATTGCATACCACAATGGACCAAAATAGTGCACTTCATGAAGAAATGTGTTCAAGTGAAATACAAGCAATAATGGACTAAAAGTGAAGTGCATGTGGGTGAAAACAAGCTCATATGAGTCCGAAAAACCTTATATAAATCGGACTCATCAAGTGTGTGTGTGCATTGCGCTCGCGACTTATAAAACTCCCCTACTTGAGTGAAATTTGTTGGATCTTGAGGCACCCTTAGAGGGGGGTGAATAAGGGTTTTAGAAAACTTTATGATTTAATTGAAACCTTTTGATATTTTAATAGAAGTAGATTGAATCAAAAGTAAAGTGATAGAAATTGAATATCAAATCAATTTTATTGAACAAGTAAAGACATGATTAACATTTATAAAGTTAATTACAAAATCGGATTTCTATTATGCTAGAAATCAAGGCGAATAATATGAAAACTCTTTTTGTTTTCTATACCGACTCTTCTCACTAAGAACCGGTTGGCTTTAGCCGATCTCACCCCAGATACGGCCTCAAGCCGCTCTAGCCTTTCTATCCCCAAAAAGGCCTCGAGCACCCCCTAGATCTACACCCTAGACCTAGTCGCAGTGTGGCGAATTCTCCCTAAGACACATACAGACATAGTCACAGTGTGGCGAATTCCCTATCCGATTACAATGATAAAGGTAAATACAAAAGACAAATATAAAATGTCCCTATGAGGTAATCTAAAGGAAACGACGAAGAATCACTGAAGATCATTGAAGTACAAGTGTGCGTTCTTCGCATTGAGTTAGCTACTGATCCAAGCCTCCTTTGATTCCTCCTTTTGAAATTGAATGGGAGATCCTTTGTGGTCTGGAAATACGGCCCTCGCAAATAATTCAGAGTGCTGTAATAGGGCTCCTTGGCATGGCTAGCTGAAGGGAACGAAAACCACCTATTTATAGGACTGGAAGCTAACACCAGCGTTAAGGATAAAGCCAGACGTTGACTCAATATAGAAATAACACGATGGCCCGGATCTTCAAAATTGGAAGGAGATTTTGCATCTTTGGAAACATCCATTTTTGGCAACCTTAACGATGGCGTTGATGTTAATGCCTGACGTTAAGTCAAATCATTCCCAAAATGCTCCTGCAATCACGACAGCTTCCCTTCATGCCATTTTAATCTTTGTGGGAATGAAATTCAACGCCGACGTTTAGATTAACACCTGACGTTAGAACACATTCTTCTTTTCAGCTTGTGAGCAAGGCCAGACCAACAATACAACATCCTAGTGTCATTTATGTTCAAACATGCATGCTAAAAACACAATGGCAAACAAGATCAAATACAAGTAGAATTTGTTATTCTTAAATCAAAGGGATACGGAAAACCATGTTCCAACAATCTCCCCCTTTGATAATAACTGAAAGTGCACAGTGTGCCTCTGAGAATCCTCTAGAGGGGGGGGGGGGGAGTGAATAGAGATTTAAAAATATTTCTGTCATAACAGTGCAGTCATTAAAAACTTATTAAAGTATTATGCTCACAAACAAAATACATGCAGAATAAATATTGCTGGAAATAAAATGCAGAAAAGATAAATGGACAGCACAGAAAATCACAGCAAAGACATAAGTAATTTTATAGAGGTTCCCCAAAATGTGGGTACTCCTCTCTTCTACCACCTGGTAGAAATGCACCACATGTGCCTGAGTCTTTTGATAAGGAGACTCTTAGAACCAAAGATCTTTTGATAAGGAGATCTTGAACCACAGATCTTTTGATAAGGAGATCTTGAACCACAGATCTTTTGATAAGGAGATCTTGAACCACATATCTTTTGATAAGGAGATCTTGAACCACTGAATCCTTTGAAAGAGGGATTCTTAAGAACTCTTTTACAGGTTAAAAGAAAGTGAAGAAGAAAGAAGAGGTAAGGAGGAGAATTCTGCTCTCAGATTTCTGATGAAGTTTTCTACTTCAATCTTTCACTTATCTGGATCTGCAAATGATGAAACCTTGCTTTAGATAGTGATGATTTGCAAGGGTTGTGAGCTTCAGATCCTTTCTGCTTTCTTTTATTAAAATCTGGCTACTGTACAGTATTGATGAGGAGCAGCCTTTTGTTTTTCTGATCTGAGAGAGTGCAGTTCTTGTTTTTAGGGTTCCAGGAGGAAGAAGAAGAAGGAGGAAGCCCTAATCGACAACCACAGTAAAATTGTAATGAATGTTCTATGTTTTTCTCTGCTCTCTTCCTATTTATTGTCCATGGCTAATTTGAATTTGTTTCCTCTTATGGAATGTCCCGAAAAGGTATATCCTTGGACAATTTCTCTTCCTTTCCTCTTTTAATTCACGACCCGTCCGCCAACTGTAATGTATCATTCCAAGAAAGCTTTCCTGTCTTCTTGAATGCTCCTTTCCATATGAGGCAATAAATAAGCCGTTGGAGAACGGTCCACAGTGTTGTGGGCCATGAGAGAGAGAGTCCCAAAAAGACAACTGAAAAGGTTTCCTTTTCAGATTGTATTCGACGTTGCGTCGAGTTCTCTTTCTCTTTTATCGACGCACCTTCGAGTTCTTGTAAGAGCAGCTTCGAATTCCTTCTTGATCTGATTGACCTCTGTAGTCGACGTTACATCGATTACTTGT
The DNA here is from genome assembly GCA_033032865.1 of Dactylorhiza incarnata. Lineage (NCBI taxonomy): Eukaryota > Viridiplantae > Streptophyta > Magnoliopsida > Asparagales > Orchidaceae > Dactylorhiza > Dactylorhiza incarnata. The sequence goes on along the minus strand of JAWHQI010000023.1, from coordinate 12,924,230 downwards.
CGACATATCCGTCGAGTTGAAGACTTGAGTTTGAACTTCATTATCTGCGTCGATATGTAGTCGAAGTTGCGTCGACTTCAAATGGCTTCGACAGACTCTTCCCTCTGCGTTGAGTTGAACTCGAAGTTGCATCGACTTCCAAGTATACTTCGACATGACCATCTCATCTACGTCGATATTATTTTGACGTAGCGTCGACTCTATCTACTTTGATAGAAAGGTAGAGTTCCTTGGACTTCTAGTCGATGTAGCGTCGAAATTCGATGTTGCGTCGATTTCTATTCGACACAATTGCTAACTTAACCAAAATTCTGCTTGTTTTGACCTGGTCTTGTCACCCTAAGTTGAGTGAGACATCCTAATATATATAATGACCAAATTACCCTCATTATACAATGGGTAAATAAAACCTAAGAGATAAAATTACTTTAGATAATTTGTTCAGTTAAATCCAAGGAGTTTTCCCCAACAATCTCCCCCTATTTATCTTAACAAATTTTACAAATTATTTAATGTGATTTTACATATTCTTTTTATGTAAACAGGATAATACAGATAAGAGAATATGACAGACTGAATCCACAAGCTATTTCATTCATTTGTCAAGAAATTGTATTATTCCCCACAGCTGTTTGTTTCCAGGAAGTATAATAGTTACAGAATACCTGAGCTTCATTGCTCCTTCTCAGGAGTTTTTCTTTTTCTTGAGAAAACTTTTGGAATAACCTTCCTTGCAGCAAATAAGAGAGGTTGCTCATTCTCCCCTTCAGTAACTCTATCTGCTTCTTGAGTCTACTCCTTCTCTTTATTGATGCCATCCTCTTTGGGAAGCTCCCCCTGAGATTGTGCATTAGCTTTAGCATCCTGAGCAGCTTGCTGAGCAATTTCGGCCACCTCATTTAGCAGGTCATCATTCTGAGGCTCCCACTGGACTACTGTTGTACCTAAAACACCCATTTCTCCTTCCAAATTTCGTTGAACATTTATTATAGGCTCCCCCTGATCTGGTGCCCCTTCTTCCACTAGTATTCCTCCTTGATCTAGCTCACTAGCTGGCTCCCCATGATTCTATGGAGGCTCTAGAGACTCCACCTAAAAATCTAGAGTCTGAAAAGTGGTCACTTTATCAAGGACTACATCATCTTTCCCCTTATTCTGGCCACTCAAATCTAGGACATGCCTTTCTTCCTCCTGAATATTCTCCCCCTTCCTAACCTTGCTGTTAAGAGAGGTTCAGAACTCCTTTGTTACTAGGGAGGAAGATATGAAGTCCTTGTGGCCCTGGAGGGATCTTTTGGAGTCTTGCAGTTCAACCTCCATTTGGGAGTATTTTCTGTCAAGCCAGAAATTTCTGTCAAACTTTCTGGCTTGCGTGGCCAATAGATTAGCAAAAGTAGAGGATGCCAAGCCAACTGCCTTAGAGATGACCTGCTCATGGTCATTTGGAGACATAGATGTGTTAGATGGAGGATATGAGAGTGGGATATCTTTTGGGATTGGAGAGAGTGCATGATAGGTTTCTGGGGAGATATGGATTGATGGTGGTGGTGGAAGAATCTGAGGTTCTGTGAAGAAGGTGGATGACTGAGGCTATTTATGGAGGGAAGGTTGAGATGTAGGTGTAGCTGGGATGAGGGCTTGTTGTTGTTGTTGGAAAGAAGATTCTGGAGCTGAAGTGGGTGGAATGGATTGGAGGTTTTGGTTTGGAGGGACATCTTGCTGTGGTGATGGAGAGAGAGGAGGTGAAGGTGCAGATTGACCAGGCTTGAGATTCTGCCTGGGCCACTTGGAGAATATACCTATATTCAGCCTTTTGCCTGGAGGAATTGGCACTCCTTTGGATTTGCTCACCATTGGATAATGGTGGAAGAGCCCTTGGCTCATGATTCTTATGTAGGCATTTTCCTTGTGGGCATACTTGTGCCCAATCACCCTCAAGATCCATCTCCCCCAGTTTATCTTCTTCCGCAGGACTAGAATACCTATAATCTGCAGCTGCTACTTGGGAATAACATCATGAGCTGAGATTTTGCAAAGTAGTGCTTTTCCTACAATGTCTGCTAGGAACCTGTAGTCCTCTCCAAGATCAATCTTCTTGAAATTGATGGCTTTATCCTTCTTGAACTGCATGATCTCCAAGTCATTTTCTCTGTAATGTTGATATCATTTTAGGATATCTTCCCGACGAGGGATCCATCTTATCCTAGGTGAATGTTGTCCTTGAGCTCTGTCAGCTCTACATCCAGAATCTTACACCTGGTGGATATCAACTTGGTTAATCCAGCAGATTGAAACAACCCAAGGATAGCTTTGAAGTTATCTGAGGCAGCATTGAATGAGTCCACATCGACGTCAAACCCAGAGTTAATCTTTGGAGGTGCCATTAACTCTGTTGTACAGTACCTGCAAACACAAATCAAATGGGAGAGAGAGAGAGAAAGTGCTAGAGAGCTGGAGAAGATGAGAGCAAGAAAGCAAGGAGAGGAAAATTCGAAAGCGTAATGAATTCAACGTCAAAATTTCTTAAAAGAAGGTGATTCATCGCAACTTAGGGTTGCAATTGAAGCACAGTCGATAAGAATTAATATGTGGCGCGCCAAAATATGTAGAGACTGCTTCTAGAAGCAACTCTGCGCACACAGTTATATCGACATTGCGTCGATTAATATTCGACGCAACTCTGAGATTGTTCAACAATTCTTAAGTCGACGTAGTCATGTCGACGTTGCGTCGATTTCCAATCGACGAGACCTCGAATTTTAATTAGCGCCTATTAAGTCGACGTATGCATTGATATGGACTTGATGGTGCATCGAGTTCTATTCGAATTATTCACTCTGAATGCTTCTCGACGCTGGCGTCGAGTAGAAGTCGATGGTGCGTCGATTTATATTCGACGCACCTCTGAATGAATAGATCTATTTTCTTAGAAAATTATTGTTATTTTTCCTAGCAATTTTGTTTATTAAAAACAGTGCTCATACTATTATTTTTTATGAGCTGAACAAATGATAAGGGAGATTAAGGCTCCGTTTGGGGGGACTTATTTTCACCGGTCAAGCGGTCACGACCGCATGAACCGGACCGTAATTAAGGTCCGGTTCATGCGGTCGTGACCGCTTGACCGATGAAAGTAAGTCCTCCCAAACGGAGCCTAAAGAAGAAATAACTCCCTTGGTTGCATTTGTCTCTTTCTCTTTTTTCTGACAATCATTTAGATAGTACCCTACCTTATCCTACACAAGTAATTCAAATCTTAGAAGGAACCCAAGTTACCTTGGGCCCTTTGCTTTTACCATTATAGTGTTCAATGAAAGAATAGAAGGGTCTTTCATGATATCCTTTTGGATGATAAGGAATGGGTTTCCCAAACCCATGTTTATTGTTTTGATACTTAAGATGTGTATAGAAAGTATCTGAATATAAGAGATCAGCGGAGTGTTTTATTACCCTAGGTTTGTCTTTTAGCTTTTTGTTTGTTTAGTCTCTCTCCATTACTCTCCCCTAGAGATTTCTTCTTATTGTTTGGATTACCTTTGTTAGGAACAGTTATTCTACATGAGTTATTACTGTCCATAGTTAGTGCACTCTCTTCACAAGCTTTATAGTCACTAGGTCTAATAAAGCTAACTGAATTTTTCCAGGCAAGTTTCCTAGGGACTTCTGTGCTAGTGCATGGGTCTGCTCCTATTTCTAGGTGCTTAAATCTCATAGAGAGATTTTATGTGATATCTCTGAGCTTCTGACTCCTTCCATTGATGGAGTCCTCAAAGGCTTTTGCCTTTTGCTAGCTCTTCTTTTAACTTTAGATTTTCTTTCCTAATTTCAACAAGTTCTGATTCCTTATTATCAATTTCTTCTACCAGGTCTTGATTTCATACATATAATTCTTCTTTCTTTAGGTTGCCTTGTTTTAGCCTAGCTGTTTCTATTTCTTTTTGTGCATTAAGGAAATCATAGAAGAATTCTTGAAAATAGATTTTAAAGTCATCAGAATTAAAATCAAATTCATCAAATAGGGATACCTGTTGAAAATGCGCAGTTAACCTCACGAGAATTCTCTAGAGGGGGGGGGGGGGGGGAATAGAGATTTAAAAATACTTTGTGCAAAGTTCACAAATATATATATATGTGTAATAATCACAGATTTAAGCTTCCCACACACACCAACAAGAATTAAGCAAATAAAGAAAGTAACATCAAAAAGAAAATCACAGCACAACACAAAGAAATATAGTGGTTCCCCAAACTTTGGGTAGTCCACTCTTCTACCCCCTTGGTAGGAATTCACTATCTTGTACTGAGTCTTTTGATAAGGAGACTCTTAGAACCAGCCTGAGTCTTTTGATAAGGAGACTCTTAGAACCAGTACAACTGAATTTTTTGAAGAGAGATTCTAAAAACTCTTTTACACAGTTTGAAAATGAAATGAAGATAAGAAGAAGAAGTAGAAAAAGTAATTGAATCAAGAAAGAATCTTCTTCTTAGCAAGAAGATTAGAAGCACAAGAAATAGTGAATGAAATCTCTCTTCTATAGTGAGAAGGAGATTGTAGGCCTTTTTCTCTTTCAGTGAGAGGTTTTAGAAATTGCAGCAGTATGATCTCAGAAGAAGGAGAAGAAGAAGGCTTGTTGTTTGCTGCAGCTCACTTTCACTTTTCTCAGTTTTTCTCACATTTCTCTTGGGAGATTTTCGTCTATTTCAAATGTATGGAGTGGATCACTTCGTGTCCTTCTCTGCCGATTTCCCTCTTATTTATAGCTCTGTTTATTCAAAGAATACTATAGGAGAATAATCAATTAGCAGTCAGAGAAATAGTAAGAGAGAAAAGATTCCATAATCAATATTTTTGTAGAAGGAAAGAGATCATTCTGATTTCAAATAATATCCATAATAAACTTAATCAATTTAGCGAAGAATCAATTAGAAGGAAAGACTGATTCAGAACGGCTATAGAAGAATAATATAAATCCATAAGAATCAGATCTACAGAAAGAAGGAAAGAGATCTGGCGGGTTTTGAATTTGACATAGAAATCGATGTACGTCGATTACTATTCGACGGAAGCGTCGATTTCAGACTGGCTGAACGTCGAGAGGAGAATATGGAAGGTGCGTCGACTAAGGTACGTCGACTTCACTAGATGCGTCGACTTGAAGTCAGAGTTACGTTTACATAGGTTACGTCGAATTCTGTTTAGAGTTACTTCGACTCATTCTGAGAGGAACGTCGACTACACTTCGACGTTGCGTCGAATGCTATTCGACCCATATTTACTTAGACTAATTTTTCATTCCTAGAATTTATATTCTACTCATTTTTAGGGGTTAAGATAAATCATTTCCCCAACAATCTCCCCCTATTTGTCTTAACCCTATTCAGGGAGAAATTGTACCAGCTTTTAATCAACAAAGCAAGGCATTTATGTAGGAAAGAAAAATGTTAAGTAATCAGAAGAAAATAGAATCATATACACAGATTTCATAAACAGTATTTAAGCATGGAGGAAAGAGTATATCAACATTGTTTTACACATCACTCAAGAGGGGTAGGAGGAGTTTTTTTTTCCTAGTGAATACTAAAGTTTTTAGAGAAGTGGGTTGCTCCTTCTCAGTAACAGGTGATTCACTCAGCTCCCCCTGAGTCACAACAGTTTGCTCCCACTGAGATGGAACTTCCTTTAAGCCTTCTACTTCTGCCTCTTCAGTTTCTTTCTCAGCTCCAGCTTCAGTTATGTCAGCATTTGGATCCCCCTGAGCTTCAACTTCTTTTTCAACAACAGTTTCCTTTTCAACTTCTCTCTCTGCTCTGCTGGCCTCCCCTTGAAAAAGAACTACTTGTTGTGTAGCTTCTCTTGCTATAGAGAGTATATCTGTTATCTGGTCCTCAGTATGTAGCTCTGGTACTAATTCATTCCCAATTGTCTTAAGCAGTGCAAGACTATCAGATTTTGAAGTAGGAAGGGACTAGTGTGAGAGAGATTTGTGACTTGAGAGTTGTTCTTCATCTAACTTCTTCCCCTTCTTGACCTTCTTAGCCAAGGAGGTTAAGAAAGACTTGGTCACCCTAGAGGAAGAGACAGAGGACTTCAAGCTTTGCACATAGGCATTGACCCCATTTATTTTGGTTTGCATGTGCATGATGGAGGAGTGAAATTGGGAGCAGTGTCCATCCAGCATTTCTTGAATTTTTTGGGCTGCTGACTGGATACACTGGGTGATGAGAGTTTCAGTGGATGGAGATGGTTCAAGGTGTGTTGGAGTAGGAGATAATGGTGAAGGTGGAGGTGATGAAGGTGGAGAGAGGACTGTATCATTGTGATGAACTGTGTTTGATGGAGGAGGTGGAGGAATAGAGGAGGGTTGAGCATGTGTATGTGAAGATGTAGGTAAGATAGGAGTTGTGATGGTACTAGAGACTATTGGTGTGGATGATGTTGGTAGGGAAGAGATGTCTGTATGTTGAGGAGGAGGTGAAGATGGATGACTAGGAGAGTTAGGAGGAGAGGGAGTCCTGTCAGGAATGGCACCAGGCTTGGGGATTTGCCTGGTCCATTTTGAGAAGAGGGCTATGGACATCCTTTTTCTAGGGGGAATGGGGATTCCTTTTGACCTACATAGGTCAGGGAAGGAGTGGAGGAGTACCTGACTCATGATCCTCATATAGGCATTCTCTTTGTGAGAATATTTGTAGCATATCTTTTTTAGTAAGCAGCTGGCCCAGTCAACCATCTTTTTCATCACAAGGGCCCCCATGATGTTCAGTTGCTGCTTGGGCACTGCATCATGGGCAGAGATTTTGCATAGTAGAACTTTTCCTACTATGTCTGTCAATAGCCTATATTCATCAGAAAAATCTATTTTCTTCAGGTGGATTGGTCTATCTTTGGAGAACTTCATGGTGATTAACATACTTTTGATTTCCTCAAGGGTGAGTTCCACAGGTTCATCACCTGATAAGGGAATGATGATGGAGATTTATTTAGTTATTTTTAGAAATTAATTTGCTTCCCCTTTTTGATTTGAACAAGGATAGTGTTGGTATGTACCTGATGGAAGATCAAAAGTGTCCCTAAGGTGTTCTGCAGAGATTGAGACAGGTGTCTCATAGAGTGTTCCTGTGATCTCTCCTTGCTCAGATATCTGAACATGATTCATTAACTCAGTGAGTTCTGTCTCTAGGAGTTTGCATCTTGTGGAAATGAGTTTGTTTAAACCAGCTTCAGTGAAGAGAGCTATGATTCTTTTATAGTTTTCGGCGGTGGCTTGGAAGGATTCAAGATCAATATCGAAACCAGAGTTGATCTTGGGAGCCATTTAGGTCAGTGAGAGAGAGGAAGAGATGGCTGGACTGAGAAATGAGAAGGATGAGAGATGCAAGGAGCGTGCTGAATTTTAACTGAAGAGTCTATTTAAGTCAGGTGAAACATCGACACGAGATACAACTCGAGGTTTATTCTGTACAATAGTAGATGTGACTAAAAATATTTTAGTATTGCCGCTCTTTTTCATGAAGTCGACGTTGCGTCGAGTGGAAGTCGATGTATGCGTCGGTATAGTCTGATAAGGTTTCCTATCGACGTATGTGTCGATTAAGAGATCGACGTGACTTTTACTTTGTCTGAAAATTCCAGATTTTTCTTGAGAGATTATTTCTTCCTAATCCTAAGGTTTTCTAAGTCACCCTTGGACTAATTTTATAAACAATTGGATTGATTGTGCCAACATTGTTTGGCAGTGTGGCCAATTTTATTACAGATATAACACCTAATTGTCTTTAGATTATGGGAATTTAAGTTTAGAGAGGGATAGAGATGTTGATTAGGATATAGTTGTTGATTAGGATAAAAGTTTTGATTAAGATAAGAGTTTTGATTAGGATAGAAGTTTTGATCAGGATGAACATTTTGATTAGGATAGAAATTTTGATCAGGATGAAAGGGTCCTGAATGGGGGTTAAGATAGAAAGTTTTTGAAGAATAGTTATGTCCTGTATTTAAGTTGCTTTGAGGTTTTATGCGTCGATATCTATTCGATGTATGTTGAGAGTTGCGTCGATATATATTCGGCGCTTTCTCTAGATTGCGTTGATCTGGACTTGATGCATGGAAATAGTTGCGTCGATTGTAAGTCGACGCAATCTTATTCATGCGTCGATTTGAGGTTGGAGCATCTGAGAGATTGCGTCGAGTAGAGTTCGACGTACTATCATTCATGCGTCGATATGAAGTCGACGCAATTGTGTCTTCACAGATTTTATTTTTCCCTTTTTCTGGTGGGAGATTTATTTCTTTATGAATTATTTCTTTTGGCCTAGTTGCCTTCTCAGAATGAGTTTGTGAGTCTTCTTCTGAATGGTATGATGATGATTCATCAAAGTGGTTTATCTCTTTGAAGGTGAGGTCTTCTTTATTTTGTGATTCTCCTTCTAAGTTTGTTGATTTGATGGGTTTAGTAAATTTAACAGGGCTCATCCAAGCAGGTTTGGTAGATGGTATTGAACTAGTTGAAGGATCAACCCCTAGCCCCAGATTCTTATGTCTGATTGTTTGTTTTTCAGTGATTTCTTTAAGTGTTTAGCTTCTGACTTTTATAGATTCTTCAAAAGCTTTTGCCTGGGATACCTTATTCTTAAGGAGTTGATTTTCTATTTTAGCACTATTTATTTCCTTTTCTGTTTTATAGATTTTACACCTTAGTTCATAATTTTTTGAACATGTATCTTCTATTTTTCTCATATTAATTTGTTCTTTTAAATCCTTAATTTCTTGTTTAGCTTTTAGTTGATCTAAACAGAGTCTTTCAAAATCATTTTTAAAATCATCACATAGAAAATCTATTTCATCAAGAATGCTTACCTCATCCTTATCCTCAGATTCCTCTATGAGAATAAGGCTATCTTCTTTTTCCTCTTCAGAAGAGATGCTTCCTTCTGAACCTGTTTCACTCCATGATTCAGCAACACAATCTTTTTCTGAGCTTCCAAGAGCCATTAAGCATAGGTCTTCTTGCTTAGACTCTTCATTGTCACTTTTAGATGAGGTGCTGTCTTCAGAGTCTGTTTCACTCCAAGCTTCTGCAATGAAGCCTCTTTCTTTCTTCTTCTCCTTCCTCTTGAGGTCTTTCTTTTTCAGATCTTTCTTTTTCTCAGCGTTTTCTGGACATTCTGGAGCAATATGTCCAGTTTTCCTGCAGGAATAACAAACAATATCTTTAGTAGGAGTCTTATCATACCTTGGTTTTGACTCTCTCCTTCTAGACCCATCTGACCTGACCCATTTCTTGAATCTCCTGGCCAAGAGGCTGAATAGTTCTTCTTCAGTAATAGAGGTTTCTTCTTCTGTTGCTTTCAATGCAATGTTTCTATCTTTTGAAGAGGTTGGAGTGTTTTCCCTTCTCTCCTTCTCTTCTCTGGTTTTCAGTAGTTGCTCATAAAATTTGAGTTTTCCTAAGAGGGCATCTGTTGAGATTTCCTTTTGTCCTCTAGTATCTCTTATTGCCCGTATTTTTGAGTCCCATGAACTTGGGAGACTCATTAATAATTTGTCATTGATCTCTGTAAGAGAGATCTCTCTACCCAAGCTCTTTAATTGATTGATGATTAGACTGAATCTGTCATACATCTCAGATATGCTTTCTTCATGCTTCTTTTGAATGTTCTCATATTGGGAGATCAATAGAGTCTTTCTATCTTTCCTTTCATCAGCACTTCCTTCTACTATCTTTATAAGAGCCTCCCGGATTTCTTTGGCTGATTCACAGTCAACAACCTTTTGAAAGATTTCATCTGAGAGGGTTGAGACAAGGATGTTCACAGCTTTTACATCACTTGTTCCTGCCTTCTTCTCTTCAACTGTCCACTCAGCCCTTGGGACAAGTGTTTGAGTTACTTTACCACTTGAGTCCTTTCTATAGGGCTTGGGAGGACCTGTCAAAATAACATTAAGCAAGTCTTCATCAATAGAATTCATATAGATCCTAATTCTTGTTTTCCAAAGTGCAACTTTTCAAGGTTGCAAATTGGTGGTCTGGTGGAAGCATAATCTTTGATTTGTGCCATAAAATTTTTGTAGAAATATATATATATATATATATGAGGTAGGATCTTTTTGATCAAGGAGTTACCCTTTTTAGATCAACCTGCCTCTGATACCAATTGAAAGTGCACAGTTAACCTCACTAGAATTCTCTAGAGGGGGGGGGGGGTGAATAGAGATTAAAAAATACTTTGTGCAAAGTTCATAAATATATATATATGTGTGTAATAATCACAGATTTAAGCTTCCCACACACATCAACAAGAATTAAGCAAATAAAGAAAGTAACAACAAAAAGAAAATCAGAGCACAACACAAAGAAATATAGTGGTTCCTCAAACTTTGGGTAGTCCACTCTTCTACCCCCTTGGTAGGAATTCACTATCTTGTACTGAGTCTTTTGATAAGGAGACTCTTAGAACCAACCTGAGTCTTTTGATAAGGGGACTCTTAGAACCAGTACAACTGAATTTTTTGAAGAGAGATTCTAAAAACTCTTTTACACAGTTTGAAAATGAAATGAAGATAAGAAGAAGAAGTAGAAAAAGTAATTGAAACAAGAAAGAATCTTCTTCTTAGCAAGAAGATTAGAAGCACAAGAAATAGTGAATGAAAGATTGTAGGACTTTTTCTCTTTCAGTGAGAGGTTTCAAAAATTGCAGTTGTATGATCTCAGAAGAAGGAGAAGAAGAAGGCTCGTTGTTTGCTACAACACACTTTCACTTTTCTCAGTTTTTCTCACTTTTCTCTTGGGAGCTTTTCCTCTATTTCAAATGTATGGAGTGGATCACTTCCTGTCCTTCTCTGCCGATTTCCCTCTTATTTATTGCTCTGTTTATTCAAAGAATACTATAGGGGAATAATCAATTAGTAGTCAGAGAAATAGTAAGAGAGAAAAGATTCCATAATCAATATTTTTGTAGAAGGAAAGAGATCATTCTGATTTCAAATAATATCCATAATAAACTTAATCAATTTAGCCAAGAATCAATTAGAAGGAAAAACTGATTCAGAACGGCTATAGAAGAATAATATAATTCCATAAGAATCAGATCTACAGAAAGAAGGAAAGTGATCTGGCGGGTTTTGAATTTGACATAGAAATCGACGTACGTCGATTACTATTCGACGGAAGCGTCGATTTCAGATTGGCTGGACGTCAAGAGGAGAATATGGAAGGTGCGTCGACTAAGGTACGTCGACTTCACTAGATGCGTCGACTTGAAGTCAGAGTTACGTTGACATAGGTTGCTTCAAATTCTGTTTAGAGTTACTTCGACTCATTCTGAGAGGAACGTCGACTACACTTCGACGTTGCGTCGAATGCTATTGGACGCATATTTACTTAGACTAATTTTTCATTCTTAGAATTTATATTCTACTCATTTTTAGGGGTTAAGATAAATCATTTCCCCAACACCTATTCTTTCTCATCATCTAATGACATACCCAGTGCCATCATGCAAGTTGCTTCAGCTTCAGCTTCATCATCACTTTCAGATGATGAGGAGTTTAACTCTGCTTCAGAGTCACTCCAGGTTTCAGCAATGAAACCCTTGCCTTTCTTGTTTTCCTTTCCTTTGAAAGACTTCTTCTTCTTATTTTCATCCTTGTTGTTGCTCCTGTCCCTTTGTTCCTGTGGGCACTCAGGAGCTATATGCCCTGGTTTGTTGCAGGTGAAGAAGATAATCTCCTTCTTTGGAGTTTTATCATATCTGGGCCTTGAGCCCCTTTCTCTTCTCCTTGAGTCTTCTGTCTTGACCCACTTTTTGAATCTCCTAGCCAGAAGACTGATTATCTCATCTTCAGGAGTGGATGGCTCTCCTTCAGAAGCTTTCAGAGCAAGGCTCATTTGGATATGAGCTGGAGTTGTCTCTCTTTCTTCTGATTCAGCCCTGTTCTTCAGAAGCATCCATATGACTTAAGCTTTCCTAGCAAAGCTTTAATAGAGATTTCTCTATGGCACCTGGACTCTCTGATTGCCTAGATCCTTGAATCCCATGAGCTAGGGAAGCACATGAGGATCTTAACATTAATTTCAGTAAAGGATATCTCCTTGTCCAAGCCTCTGAGCTCATTAATGATAATGTTGAATCTGTCATATATATCAACAACTATTTCTTTAGTTTTCTTCTGAAAGTTCTCATATAGGGATATGAGAAGGGACTTCCTGTCCTTTCTTTCATCAGAACTTCCTTCCACCATTCTGATGAGGGAATCTCAGATCTCCTTTGTTGATTGACAGCCAGTTACCTTCTGAAAAATGTCATCTGACATTGTGGCGACTAGAATATTCATGGCCTTGGCATCACATGCCTCCAGCTTTTTTCAGCCTTTGTCTACTCTTTCCTTGGGACAACTACTATGGTTGAGGAATCTCCTCCACTTTCTCTGACTGGAGATGGGGGACATGTAAGGATAACATCAGATATGTCCTCATCAATAGAGTTCATGTATAATTTTATTCTAGCCTTCCAGAGTGTAAACTTATTCAAGTTACACACTAGAGGTCATGTTGAGGCATAATCCTTAGAGCTCATTTTCTTTATAAAATATATTTGAAGTAAAGAAATAAGAGTATGAGGTCTTTTTGATCAAGGTGTTAACCTTTTAATGATCAACCTAGCTCTGATACCAATTGAAAGTGCACATTGTGCCTCTAAGAATCCTCTAGAGTGTGGGGGGGGGGGGGGTGAATAGAGATTTAAAAATATTTCTATCCTAACATTGCAGTCAATAAAAACTTATTAAGGTATTATGCTCACGAACAAAATAAATGCAGAATAAATATTGCTGGAAATAAAATGCAGAAAAGATAAATGGACAGCACAAAAAATCACAGCAAAGACACAAGAAATTTTATAGAGGTTCTCCAAAATGTGGGTACTCCTCTCTTCTAACATCTGGTAGGAATGCACCACCTGTGTCTGAGTCTTTTGATAAGGAGTCTCTTAGAACCAAAGATCTTTTGATAAGGAGATCTTGAACCACAGATCTTTTGATAAGAAGATCTTGAACCACAAATCTTTTGATAAGGAGATCTTGAACCACTGAATCCTTTGAAAGAGGGATTCTAAAAACTCTTCTACATGTGAAAAGAAGGTGAAGAAGAAAGAAAAGGTGAGGAGGAGAATTCTGCTCTCAGAATTTTGACGAAGCCTTCTGCTTCAATCTTTCACTTTTCTGGATCTGCAAATGATGAACCCTTGCTTTAGATAGTGATGATTTGCAAGGGTTATGAGCTTCAGATCCTTTCTACTTTCTTTTATTGAAATCTGGCTGCTGTATAATATTGATGAGGAGCAGCCTTTTGTTTTTCTGATCTTAGAGAGAGCAGTTCTTGTTTTTTACTGTCTTTTAGGGTTCCAGGAGGAAGAAGAAGAAGGAGGAAGCCCTAATCGACAGCCACAGAAAATTGTAATGAATGCTCTATTTTTCTCTCTACTCTCTTCCTATTTATTGTCCATGGCTAATTCAAACTTGTTTCCTCTTCCGAAATGTCCTGAAAAGGTATCTCCTTGGATAATTTCTCTTCCTTTCCTCTTTTAATTCACGACCCGTCCACCAACTGTAATGTATCATTCCAAGAAATCTTTCCTGTCTTCTTGAGTGCTCCTTTCCATATGAGGCAATAAATAATCCATTCAAAAACGGTCTTCAGTGCTGTGGGCCATGAGAGAGAGTCCCAAAAAGACAGCTGAAAAGGTTTCCTTTTCAGACTGTATTCGACGTTGCGTCGAGTTCTCTTTCTCTCTTATCGACGCACCTTCGAGTTCTTATAAGAGCAGTTTCGAATTATTTCTTGCTCTGATTGACCTCGGTAGTCGACGTTATGTCAATTACTTGTCGACGTATCCGTCGAGTTGAAGACTTGAGTTTAAACTTCATTATCTGCATCGATATGTAGTCGAAGTTGTGTCGACTTCAAATGCATTCCACAGACTCTTCCCTCTGCGTTGAGTTGAACTCAAAGCTGCGTCGACTTCTAAGTATACTTCTACATGACCATCTTATCTACGTCGATATCATTTCGACGTAGCATCGACTCGATCTACTTTGACAGAAAGGTAGAGTTGCTTGGACTTCTAGTCTAAGTAGCGTTGACATCAATTCGATGTTGCGTCAATTTCTATTCGATGCAATTGTTAACTTAACCAAAATTCTGCTTGTCTTGATCTGGTCTTGTCACCCTAAGTTGAGTGAGACATCTTAGGACATCTAATGACCAAATTACCCTTACTATACAATGGGTAAATAAAAACTAAGAGATAAAATCACTTTAGATAATTTGTTAAGTTAAATCCAAGGAGTTTTTCCCAACAATAACAAATCCAATAATGATAAATCAGAATCATAAATAAGAGATGTGTTTTTAGAAAAATATATGACACTAAGCAACATAGAGATATAATAAGAATTATAAGTATAGTTTGTTAAATGTGCTCCCCCTACTTAAGTGCTCCCCCTTAGTGTATGCTCTCAGACTAGAATCATGCTCCCCCTTAAACTAGTGAATCATACTCCTTTAATCATTAAGATTGATCATTTTATTCTCCCCCTTTTGTTATTAGCAAAAGAGGTGTAGTGAAACAAAACTAGAATAAAAAAGACAAAAGTTGGGACAAACTAAGAGATGATAAGAGTTTTGTTTTTAAGCATAAAGTAGGTCATGATCGAGCTAAAGAGAGAGTAGCACAATGGAAAAATAATATGATAAGAGCGAGTAATAAGATCTCATGCTCTTTAAACAAGTCATTCTTCCACTTGTTAAAAAATAATGAATAAAAGAGTTTTGAAAGATAACATTTAAGAAAAAGGTGAAAAAGCGTTTGAACAACACAAGTGAAGAAAAGACCTTTTAAAAATAAGCATGGTAAAAATACTTGATCAAATTAATAATGCGGAAAAAGGAAAAACAATATGTTACTAAGATTAATATTTTTGTTGTGGTTTGACTCTTCCAACATTATGTCTAGAATTTTCACATATAATGAGCATTATGCTTGAAAAAAGTCACAACTAATAGGCTAGCATGATTTAACATATTCAAAAAGATAAGAGCTACAATGTAACTAATTCGTATTTCAAGTAAAGAAAATATTGTAGAAATCATGCATTGCAATCTAGTGCTTTTACTTAAGTTTTGAGAGAATCATGTAAGATGCATTTGGATCCAATTCTCATGAGTAGAAGCTTTATGAAAAACAATGATGTGTTTAAATAGTGTTTTGAAAGAGTATATAAGTGATATAATCAAAACACATGACATATGTAATGGAATAGTAAAAACAATATTAAGAATGTAATCTTAGAACAACTTTCACACATCAATTTTTGAATAATATTTCAAAGCACTATAATGAGTACAACTACCAAGGTGCTTCACCTACACAATGCTCATTAAGACTTATCAGGGAGTGAACTATTGCTTGGGGGATCACATAAGCTTTATTATAATGTTTTATGTTTACTGATCCAGTGTACAAATAGGAGTGATAATAAAAATGTGTTTGCACAAGACACTTTACAATTCTTTCCAAGGTGCACAATCTCATAATGCTCATTAAGTCTTATCAGGAGGGTGAGTAGTGCTTGGTGGAGTTATTTTTGGCATTTAAATTCATATTTTTGTAATTTTTGGCCAAAATTCTCCGAATTCAATTGTTTTTGCAAAAATAAACAATTTTGAAATAACACTTCTATATGTGCAAGAAATTTATTGTTTGAAAGAAGGTGTAGGTAATTTAGATATACAACTTAATATGTTAAAACTATTACACTACACAATCATGTAAGACTAAGATTATTAGCACATGTAGATTATCGAAATAGTGAGTGAATGAATCATTGATTAACATAAAATATTGCTCATACTTAGATGCATGCTAGACAATCATACACAATTTTCTATAGACTATTTCAATGCACATAATAAGATTAAGGTCAAGAATGACAAGATAAAACAATGTTTAGGAAACTTGAAATGAAAATTAGACATTAAAGAAAATCTTTAAGAGTATGCCTATTCAATTTTGACCATTTGTAATAAGAAGCACTAAGATGTTTGCTCATGTCAAGTTTTTATAATCAAACCATATTTTTATAAACATATAAGCAAACAAAAACATATTTTTCAAGTGTTTTGAATTCTTGGAATTAAGGAAAGAAGAAGAGTTCAAATCAGAGAAAATGAATGAGAAAAATACCATAAATATTTTAGAAAACATAGAATGAAAATTTGACCAAAGAAGCTAATGTCCGACGTTAACTTCTTAACGCCCAAACAGGACACTATTTTCTTAGGTTTTGGAAAAAAAATCTTTGGAATAGAGTTTATGTATATAGACCTTCTTGGTGTAAAAATTTCAGAGTATTCAGAGATGTTTAGAAGGCTCTTTAAGCATGTTTTTGTTTGTATAAAAATTGTTTTTATATTTTATTGGTTTTTCAAATACTTGGGTTTTATAAGATCATTAAAGCTCAAAATGATAAAATATGCAAAACACGAGATAAGCCTGTTCAATCAAACCAAGACTGCATGAATAATATAATCATAAAGAGTGCATGCAAAATATGATATAAGTATGTCATAGATTATAATACCCTAACCATATGCCTACACACTAGCCCCGTACTAAGTGATGGATGAGCATGCAGGGACGAAACTATTCACGGGCACACCGGGCACATGCCTGGGTCCAAATTTTTGGAAAAATAAAATAGAGGTATTGATTTGGGTGTAACCAAATACATTTAGGTCTAATTTAGGCTCACATAGAGCACTATTTGGGTTGGAATTAACGAGAATTTGACGGAGCTGGCTCGTCCATCACGCATGGTTGTAGCTCATCCATCGCACCGTTACATTTCAGTTCGGTGTTCGCCTGTTCAGCGGTCTACACCTGAAAGGCTGAAATCATAATTCCCTTCGAATCCCCTGCTTGCCCTATTTGCTCAGCCTCTCAGCGCCTCTCATCGTGTCCTAACCCATCTCAGCCCGCTCATCTTCCAGGCGCCTCTCATCGTGCCCTATTTCCTCACGCACGGTTGTAGCTCTTCCATCACGCATGTGTTGCCGCTCATCTTTGTTCTTCAGCAGTTCAGCGTCTTCTTCATCTTCAAAGATATTTGCGAGGTCGCCAATCAGCGGATCTGCGGATGCTGAGGTTGTTGCCACTTCCCCGCTTCCCAACTAGCTACGACCTTGTTTAAAAGCTTCCCCTCTTCCCCCGCCCATCTTCCTCGTGCAGTCATGCCCTAATAAATGGCTAAATGTTATCAGCTTGAATGTTGTGTTATTTGCAGTTGCAGCCTTACAGGGCCTTCCAAGTTCCAAGTTCCAGCCTTCCACGATTTCATTGCAGGTTAAGGCACAAAAGCTGATGAGTGATGTCTAACTATTTCTTTGCAGGTTTTGCAAATCATTTATGTGAATTAGCATAAAGTTAAAAAAATAATTATTTATAATTACTTTATGAAATCATTTTGTAGAGAAATTTCTAACTCATGATTTTTTGTTGCATCTTTCAGGATGGATTAACTGTTGCTTATTTATTCATACTTGGCTGGATAATCCCTAAGCCTTGATTGACTATTAGATTGCTTAAAGCTTCTTTGTTATATGTAAATATTTTTTGAATGTTGTGTTATATACTTAGAAATTTTGTTTGATCATAATACTTATTTTGATTTCCTTTAATTGTAGCTTTGATCTTAAGTTTAATCTTGTTATGGATAAATTTCTCTCAAGAACAACTCCGAATAAAAAATTAGTTGAATTAGATGAGACTAAGAGACCTCGATTGGAGTTTAAATTAGAGGATTTACCCTTCGATCCGGGTTTGAGACAACTAATAACAAGTTATGAAGCTAATGTTCAAGATTCAATCCGAAGATATTATTTACAAAATGGTCCTTGTCAGCCACATTTAGTTTATTTCCCTCAAACATTAATGGGTCAAAAGTCTCGAAGATTCAACAAGGAGTGGTTTAATGAACATAATAGTTGGTTAGAGTATAGCCAATATAAGGATGCTACATTTTGCTTGTACTGTTACATCTTTCCTCAAGCTGGATATGCGAACAACTAACCCATTTTCTCACATTAAAGGAATTAGTGGACTTGTTCAGAAAATGGTGGAGACAAAAAAACATGATCATTTTCATCTTGTTTATCATCTTTTGAAGTTAGGATGTCTTCTACCTGTTGCAACTGCTACTGTTGAAAGAATGTTCTCGGCAATGAAGATAATAAAAAGTCATTTGCGGAACAGAATGGGAGATGGGTGGATGAACGATTGCCTAGTTGCTTATATTGAGAAGGACATTGTGGAAACCATTATTAATGAGATAATCATCG
The DNA here is from genome assembly GCA_033032865.1 of Dactylorhiza incarnata. Taxonomy (NCBI): domain Eukaryota; kingdom Viridiplantae; phylum Streptophyta; class Magnoliopsida; order Asparagales; family Orchidaceae; genus Dactylorhiza; species Dactylorhiza incarnata. Next base: position 12,905,835 of record JAWHQI010000023.1, on the reverse strand, counting down.
CACGCTATCAAAATATGTGTACCCGAAAAGTAGCTTACTAGTCGGTATGTAATTTCACTTTTATTTAGATTAACTCTTTTTTTTAATTAAAATAATTACATAATTAGTTAGTTTTTGTATGGTGCCCGGGTCCAACTGAAATTCTGGTTCCGCCACCTGCACACATATCATAAGTTGGGGTGTTAATCCTATATGCACACACTAGAGAACACTCAATCTAGTACTCTTTTCCCCCAGTATCTCGCAAGACCCCACTGGAACCCTCCCCGGTTAAGGACAAAACATGACTTAGAGGTTAGGTCTTCTAATGCATACAATCATATGCCCTTGCTATTGTGAGATACATAATGTGGGTGAATGATCATGGACATCCTAAGCATTTTGTCCTATGGAATCAATTTATAATCTATGGCTTTTATAAGAGATTGATTTCAAATTAGATTTGATTTTAAAGACACATAGTTATTATGAATTTTATCTTTATATTTTCTACTTTTATGTCATGGCAATATATCATAACTAGAGTAAGAATTTCTAAGTCATTGGAAGGATACCCAGGAGCCTGTGATGTAAAATCCGTAGACACAAAAATTGTCGAAAGAAAAAAAACTGAGATAACTTCTAAACGGAGTTGAATTTTGGCAATCTGAGGGTCAAAATGAACTCAAACAAGCGAAAACAGTTTGTCATTGCATAGAGCTTCTCGACCTCATTCTGAAAAGCTATTGTGCGTGAAATTCTGACAAGCGGATCAAAAGTTATGATCGTGTGAAGTTTATGTCGAAATCTCGCATATTTTTTTTTATTTTTTATAAAAAGTTACCAAAGGCCTATATTATTTTTCTGAAAGTACAAGATAATGATAGTTTTCTTTTCCGGTCATTGCAAGAGTACGCAAGAGTCTATAATTAATTTGATCTTTGCTAGACATTAGTTGGACATAGCAATTTAGAGTGGATCTTGGACTTCCCGAGGTCTACCCGGTGAAGGGCTCGCATTGGTACTAGGAGGTACTAAGGGGTGACATCCAATCCTCCCTTTCTCAAGATATTTAAGTGTTATTGGATGCTACCCATACTTAATATTTAAAATTTATAGATTCAAATTTTTCCGAAAGAGAAAAATTGAAGTTCATGATTTCATTAATCTAGATAAATATCTCATAACAAATTTAGAATTAGATTTATATGGATAATATAAGATATTTATAGGCAATGAATTTAAGAAGATAGATAGGTCACCAAAATAAAATATGACTTTGAATTTTGATAAACTCATTAAGCTTTAAGAGATAAAATCTTATTTCCAATAATATTTAAGATGACCATGACATGATAGCATAAAAAATAAGAAGAAAAAAAAAAGACATTAAAGCATATCATGAAGTAGAAATTTGTATATTTCATTTTGAAAAGATTCTACTTCATGCATTTGATGATACCTAATGAATAAGAGATTTAGGTATCTAAAGTGAACCATGCGTGATGGTTACTTTGGGTACCCAAATATAGCGTGATAATTTTTGGGGAGACAAAAGTGAATGGATCCTTTCAAGTGGAATTAATGTTTCATTTTTTATTTTGGGTCTCCATTCATACTTTGATTTCATATTATAATAATGCATCAAATTTCCATATTCACTAAAATTAGGCTTAAAATAATAATGGCTTTTGAAACCATTTTTCATAGGAAATTTTTGCACATTTGAATTTATTTTGGGAGATACCTAATGAAGGTTAGAATTAATTATGCGTGTATGATTAAACATTCTACTAGGTGTATGCTTAATATATTTTAAAATACTAGTAGGGTTTTACACATGTTTGACGATAAAATAGAAATAAAAGATTTTTTATTACTTGAATTTTTTGCACAAATAGTTATAATGATTCTAGTTTATTAGATAAAATATTATTTTCATTTACCAATTTTTCATTATGCTGTTTTGAAATTAAAAGTTCTTTTTCAAAATCCTTGATTTTTTTTAATATCATTACAATCAAAACATGGCTTTGAATATTGTAGCTTTTTTCCTAGTAAATTGCCGGCACATGGGCAAGTCTATTGGGCTCTACAAGGAGAGCTAGACATAACTTTGGGGGAAAAAGTACAAAATAGTGTCACATTATCATATGATTTACATATATAAGGGATCAAATCTCAAACTCGAGACTAATGGGATAAATAGTAAAGTTAAACACCAGTAATCAACAAAACTACAAACTTATACTTGTAAGTTGATAACGAGAATAAACTTTAACGGGAAGCCGTCCTCTCATGTTTACAGAGAAATCACACTTCAGATTGTACCAATAAGCATCCTAGGAAGAATTTAATGTTCATGGTATTGAAAAGTAAACCTGAAGTGAAAAATATGACATACCAGTATCAAAAGTCAATTTTTGGATTGCAAATATTGTTCGATTGACATCTTTTGGCACTCTTCATCCAAAGATAAGATTTCTTCTTCTCCTCTACTTGATGTGCACTTGATCGATTATGAGATGAGCTTTCTTGATTATTTGTGCAAGCTTGTATGTTCTCCACTGCTTGCGTTTGTTCCAGACCTGTGAGAGGAAGACTATACATTTCTTTAAGAAATTTCCATACTTTGTATGCACTAGAAAAGTGTTGGGAAAAACTCCTTGGATTTAACTTAACAAATTATCGAAAGTGATTTTATCTCCTAGGTTTTAATTACCCATTGTATAGTGAGGGTGATTTGGTCATTAGATGTCTTAGGATGTCTCACTCAACTTAGGGTGACAAGAGCAGTTCAAGACAAGCAGAATTTAGGATAAGTTAACAATTGCGTCGAATTGAAATCGACGCAACATCGAAGTGATGTCGGCGCTACTTTGACTAGAAGTCCAAGTAACTCAACCTTTCTGTCCAAGTAGATCAAGTCGACGCTACGTCGAAATGATATCGACGTAGATGAGATGGTCATGTCGAAGTATACTTAGAATTCGACGCAACTGTGAGTTCACCTCAACACAGAAGGAAGAGTTTGTCGAAGTCATCTGAAGTCGACGCAACTTCGACTACATATCGACGCAGATGATGAAGCTCAAACTCAAGTCTCCAACTCGACAGATACATCGACAAGTAATAAACATAACGTCGACTATAGAGTTCAATCAGAGCAAGAAGGATTTCAAAGCTGCTCTTACAAGAACTCGAAAGTGCGTCGATAAGAGAGAAAGAGAACTCGACGCACCGTTGAATACAGTCTGAAAAGGAAACCTTTTCAGCCGTCTTTTTGGGACTCTCTCTCATGGACCATAGCACTGAAGATCATTCTCCAACAACTTATTTATTGCCTCATATGGAAAGGAGCATTCTAAAAGACAGGAAAACTTTCTTGGAATGATACATTACAGTTGGTGGACGGGTCGTGAATTAAAAGAGGAAAAGAAGAGAAATTGCATAAGGTGATACCTTTTCAGGACATTCCAAAAGAGGAAACAAATTCAAATTAGCCATGGACAATAAATAGGAAGAGAGCGGAGAGAAAAACAGAGCATTCATTACAATTTTTCTATGGCTGTCGATTAGGGCTCCCTCCTTCTTCCTCCTGGAACCCTAAAAGGCAGGAAAAATAAGAACTGCTCTCTCTCAGAATAGATATACTGAAGGTTGCTCCTCATCAATATTATACAGCAGCCAGATTTCAATAGAAGCAAGCAGAAAGGATCTAGAACTCATAACCCTTGCAAATAATCACTATCTAAAGCAAGGGTTCATCATTTGCAGTCCAGAAAAGTGAAAGATTAAAGCAGAAGGCTTCTTCAGAATTATGAGAGCAGAATTCTCCTCCTTACCTCTTCCTTCTTCTTCACCTTCTTTTCACCTATAAAGAGTTTTTAGAATCCCTCTTTCAAAGGATTCAGTGGTTCAAGATCTCCTTATCAAAAGATCTGTGGTTCAAGATCTCCTTATCAAAAGATCTGTGGTTCAAGATCTCCTTATCAAAAGATCTGTGGTTCAAGATCTCCTTATCAAAAGATCTTTGGTTCTAAGAGTCTCCTTATCAATGGACTCATACACAGGTGGTGCATTCCTACTAGGTGGTAGAAGAGAGGAGTACCCATATTTTGGGGAACCTCTATAAAATTCTTCGTGTCTTTGTTGTGAATTTCTATGCTGTCCATCTATCTTTTCTGCATTTTATTTCCAGCAATATTTATTCAACCCGTGTATTGTTTGTGAGAATAATACCTTAATAAGTTTTATTGACTACACTGTTAGGATAGAAATATTTTTAAATCTCTATTCACTCCCCATCTAGAGGATTCTCGAAGGCACACTGTGCACTTTCAATTGGTATCAAAGGGAGGTTGATCATTAAAAAGTTAACACATTAATCAAAAAGACCTCTTACTTTTATTTCTTTACTAAAAATATATTTTATAAAGAAAATGAGTTCTAAGGATTATGCCTCAACAAGACCTCGAGTGTGTAACTTGAATAAGTTCACACTCTGGAAGGCCAGAATAAAATTATACATGAACTCTATTGATGAGGACATATTTGATGTTATCCTTATAAGTCCCCCTGCTCCAGTCAGAGAAAGTGGAGGAGAATCCTCAACAATAGTAGTTATCCCAAGGAAAAAGTGGACAGGCTGAAAAGAAGCTGAAAACATGTGATGCCAAGGCTGTGAATATTCTAGTCTCCACAATGTGAGATGAAATTTTTCACAAGGTAGCTGACTGTCAATCAGGAAAGGAGATCTGGGATTCCCTCACCAGAATGGTGGAAGGAAGTTCTGATGAAAGAAAGCACAGGAAATCCCTTCTCATATCCCTATATGAGAATTTTCAAAAGAAAGCTGAAGAAACAGTTGCTGATATGTAAGACAAATTCAACATTATCATTAATGAGCTCAAAGACTCGGATAAGGAGATATCCTTGACTGAAATTAATGATAAGATCCTCATATGCTTCCCTAGCTCATAGGATTCAAGGATCTGGGAAATCAGAGAGTCCAGGTGCCACAGAGAAATCTCTACTAAGGCTTGCTAGGAAAGCTTAAGTCATATGAGATGCTTCTGAAGAACATGGTTGAATCAGAAGAAAGAGAGATAACTCCAGCTCCTATCTAAAGGAGCCTTGCTTCGAAAGCTTCTGAAGGAGAGCCATCCACTCCTGAAGATGAGATGTTCAGTCTCCTGGCTAGGAGATTCAAAAAATAGGTCAAGACTGAAGATGATAAAAATCCAAAGAAGGAGATTATCTGCTTCACCTACAACAAACCAGGGCATATAGCTCCTGAGTGCCCACAGGAACAAAGGGACAAAAGCAGCAACAAAGAAGAATAGAAGAAGAAGAAGTCTTTCAAAGGGAAATACAAGAAGAAAGCCAAGGGTTTCATTGCTGAAACCTGGAGTGACTCTGAAGCAGAGTTAAGCTCCTCATCATCTGATAGTGATGATGAAGCAGAAAAAGAAGAAGCCTGCATGATGGCACTTGGGATGTCATCGGATGATGAAGAGGAACAAGTATCCATGTTTGATGAATTTGATTTTAATTCTGATGATTTTAAAATCAGTTTTAAAGAATTTTGCAATGATTTCCTCAATGCACAAAAAGAAATAAAAACAGCTAAGCTAGGACTAGACAACCTAAAGAAAGAAGAATTATATGTAAGGAATCAAGACCTATTAGAAGAAATTGATAATAAAAAATCAGAACTGATAGAAATTAGAAAAGAAAATCAAAAGTTAAAAGAAGAGCTAGCAAAGGCAAAAGCCTTTGAGGACTCCATCAATGGAAGGAGTCAGAAGCTCAGAGATATCACACAAAATCTCTCTATGAGATTTAAGCACCTAGGACTAGGAGCAGATTCATGCATTAGCACAGATATCCTTAGGAAACCTGCCTGGAGAAATCCAGTTAGATTTGTTAGACCTAGTGAGTACCAATCAAGTGAGAGGAGTGCATAATCTAAGGGTAAGGATAGTAGTTATCTAGTTAGAATAGATGTACCTAACAAAATAAATTTGAACTATGAGAAGAAACCTTAGGCAAGAACAATGTAGAGAAATTAAATAACAACAATCAAAAGGCTAAAACCAAACCTAGAATAATAAAACATTCTGCTGATTTATTATATATAGATATATTTTATTCGCATTTCAAGTATCAACATAATAAATCAAGAAATGATAAGCTCATTCTCTACCATCCTAAAGGGTATCATGAAAGACCCTTCTATTCTTATATTGAACCATACAATGGTAAAAGCAAAGGGCCCAAGGCAACCTGGGTTCCTTCTAATGTTTGATCTACTTGTGCAGGAGAAGGAAAGGTCCCCATCTAAGAGATAATAAAAGGGAAATGAAGAACTATATTCAACCAACGAAGTGACTTCTTCTCACTATTCCCTTACTATCTATATAGTTCAAAAAAATATTATTAAAAAACACTATTTTCAATAAACATAATTGCTAGGAAAAACAACAAGAATATTCTGAGAAAATAGAACTATCCATTCAGAGGTGCGTCAAATAGAAGTCGACGTACCATCAACTTTTACTCGACGTCAGTGTCGAGAAGCACTCAGAGTGGATAATTCGAATAGAATTCAACGCAGCGTCAAGTTTATATCGACGCATGCGTTGACTTATTGGGCGCTGATCAAATTTGAGGTCGCGTCGATTTGAAATCGATGCAACGTCGATATGACTACGTCGACTTAAGAATTGCTTAACAATCTCAGAGTTGCGTCAAATATTAATCGACGCAATGTCGATATAACTGCGCGGGCATAGTTGCTTCTAGAAGCAGTCTCAACATATTTTGATGCGCCAAATAATAATTCTTATCGACGATGCTTCAATTGCAACCCTAAGCTGCGACTAATCACCTTCTTTTAAGAAATTTTGACGTCGAATTCATTACGCTTTCGAATTTTTCTCTCCTTGCTATCTTGTTCTCCTCTTCTCCAGCTCCCTCGCGCTTCTCTCTCTCTCTCTCATTTTCTCTTATGCCTTGCAGGTATTTCAAATCAATGGATCCACCCAAGATCAATTCAGGCTTTGATGTAGATGTGGATTCCTTTAATGCTACAACCAAAGGTTTCAAGGCCATTCTAGGCCTTTTCTAGTCTGCTGGCCTAACAAAGCTCATTTCAACCAGGTGTAAGATTCTAAAGGTGGAACTTATAGAATTAAAGGACAGATTCCATATAGCAGATGATGGGTCTCCTCAAGGGACAATTTCTGGCCAAGATATCAGTGTATCTGAAGAAATTCTATCTCAAAAATTTAATCTACCCACAGGGAATGACCCAGATGAATTGACAGGGGAAGAAATAAGTCAGGCTCTATAGCTCTTGCAGTTCAGGAAAGAGAAGCCCATAAATTTCAAGAAGATAGATGTGGCGGAGGAGTACAAGTTTTTAGCTAATATAATTGGCAAGGTCCTATTATGCAAAATATCAGCCCATGATGCCATTCCCAGGCAGCAGCTGCAGATCATGAGAATTATGGTTCTTCGGAAGAAGATCAACTGGGGAAAGTGTCTCGTAAAGCTAATAGGCCACAAATATGCCCACAAATAAAATGCCTACATGAGAATCATGAGCCAAGTGCTCTTTCACCAATATCCTAGTGTGTGCAAATCCAAGGGTGTGTCCATTCCTCCAGGAAAAATACTAAATATAGGCATCTTCTCTAAGTGGACCAGGCAGATCCTAAAGCCTGGTCAAGCTCCAGCTTCACCTCCTCCCTCTCCAACTCAACAGGGCATTGTCCCAGATCTCCCAAGGGATGATGCTCCAGCTCAACCTACTCCCCAACAACAACCACAACAGCAAGCCCTCATCCCAGCTACAGAACACTCACCATAATCCTCTTCCCAACAATAACAACAACATCAACCATCCACCATCATCCCAGACATACAGTTTTCTTCACCACCACCATGTCATATTCCTCCAGAAACCTATCATGCACTCTCACCTATCCCAGAAGACTTCCCACCATCACCTCCTCCATCTACCACACCTATCCCTCCAATTGACCTTGGCCAGGTCATATCTAAGGCAGTTGGCCTGGCCTTTTTTGCTGATTTATTAGCCACACAAGCCAGAAAGTTTGACAAAAAATACTCCCAAATGGAGGCTGAACTGCTAGACTCCAAAAGATACCTCCAGGGCCTCAAGGACTTCATGTCTACCTCCCTAATGACCAAGGAGTTCTTAAACTCTCTTGTCAGCAAGGTTAAGAAGGGGGAGAATATTATGGAGGAAGAAAGGCCTACAAGAGAGGTGAGTGGCCATAATAAGGGGAAAGATGATGAAGTCCCTGAGCAAGTGACCATCTTCTAAGGCCCAAATATCCAAGGGGAGCCAGATTCGGAGAATCTAGTGGAGCCAGCTGTAGAAAAAGAGCCAGAGGAAACAACTGCAGTTACTCAGGGGGGCCTGTTCCAGATATCCAAATTAAGGGAATCTGGAAGTAGAAATGATTATTGTAGGTACAGCAGTGGATCAGGGGGAGCTTCAGGATGAAAATCTGCTGGATGAGGTGGCCAAGATTGCCAAGGAGGTTGCCCATAATCTTGAGTTAAATACACAGACTCATGGGGAGCTTCCCAAATAAAATGTTGCTAAAGAAGCAGCAATGTCCCCTAAAGATGATGAGCCTCTGCAGATTGCCCCAAGGAAGATAATCCCAAAGGTGTTCACAAGGAAAAGAAAAACCCTGAGAAGGACCAATGAAACTGAAACTCAGGTACATTATGTTTATACTGTTTAAAGAGGAACAAAAGGAAGGTGGTTTGGTGAACATTATATTTTACTTGACAATGAATGAAATGACATGTGTTTTTGTTCTATCATATCATACTGTCTATAAATGTCTTGTTTGTATTTGTCTTTATGTCAAAGATTATGTAAAATCATTTTAAATCAATCTGTAAAATTTGTTAAGATAAATAGGGAGAGATTGTTGGGAAAAACTCCTTGGATTTAACTTAACAAATTATCTAAAGTGATTTTATCTCTTAGGTTTTAATTACCCATTGTATAGTGAGGGTAATTTGGTCATTAAATATCTTAGGATGTCTCACTCAACTTAGGGTGACAAGACCAGTTCAAGACAAGCATAATTTGGGATAAGTTAACAATTGCGTCGAATAGATATCGACGCAACATCGAATTGATGTCGACGCTACTTAGACTAGAAGTCCAAGTAACTCAACCTTTTTGTCAAAGTAGATCAAGTCGACGCTACGTAGAAATGATATCGATATAGATGAGATGGTCATGTAGAAGTATACTTAGAAGTTAACGCAGCTTCAAGTTCAACTCAACGCAGAAGGAAAAGTATGTAGAAGCCATCTGAAGTCGACGCAATTTTGACTACATATCGACGCAGATGATGAAGTTCAAACTCAATTCTCCAACTTGACAGATACATCGACAAGTAATCGACGTAACGTCGACTACATAGTTCAATCAGAGCAAGAAGGATTTCGAAGCTGCTCTTATAAGAACTCGAAGGTGCGTCGATAAGAGAGAAAGAGAACTCGACGCAACATCGAATACAGTCTGAAAAAGAAACCTTTTCAGCTGTCATTTTGGGACTCTCTCTCATGGCCCACAGCACTGAAGACCGTTCTCCAATGGCTTATTTATTGCCTCATATGGAAAGGAGCATTCAAGAAGACAAGAAAGCTTTCTTGGAATGATACATTATGTACAACCCTCATTCTCCGAGGGTGGACCCATTCAAAGCCATGTAGGCAGAAGTCAAGGTCAAAAGGTCAGCACAGAAGCCAGCAGTACAAAACACAAGACAAAGTCGGTCAGCCGGAGCAGTAGAAGACCTGGGCAAGTATTAACTCGGCATGTGCGAGCAGCACCCAATACTCGCTAGGTGGGCGACTATGGCTTGATGCTCGCCGAGTATCCCATAGTCGCCAGGCAGGATGGGGGATATAAAAAGCCCCCCCTCCCCTTTGGTTTTCCTATAAATAAAACCCCAGGGGTACCTGGATTGGCACTTTTGGCTGAGCTTTTGAAACCCAACTTTCGAACCCTTGGACCCGTCCCCTCTTGGCCGTCTCTCTTGTTGACGCCAAGAAAATCCTGACTTCAAGATTCGGACCGATGCAGCCGGAGGCTACTCGCCCAGCATTCGAATGAGATGACTTGGCTGGCAATGACGAAGAATCTAGAAGAGCAACAAACAGGACCCCAGGTGCTGCAGCAGGGAGGTCCCACTACCTACCCAGAAGCTCATAAGAGACTTCCCCTCCAGAACCAAGAATGGCCGAGCAGGGTACGAGGAAGGCACCAACTTGGCGAGAAACAAAAGAGTGACGGACAAGGGTGGACGGGTCCAAGGGTTCGAAAGTTGGGTTCCGAAAGCTCAGCCAAAAGTGCAAATCCAGGTACCCCTGGGGTCCTATTTGTTGCTCTTCTAGATTCTTCGTCGTTGCCAGCCAAGTCATCTCGTTTGACTGCTGGGCGAGTAGCCTCCGACTGCATCAGTCCGAATCTTGAAGTCAGTATTTTCCTGGCATCAAAATTTTGGCGCGATGAGCGTGGATCGTAGACAGAGGAAGAAAGCCTAGTAGGAAGGCAAGATGGTCGTAGTTGGCGACCATGAGGAGGTAGTCGGCAACTCGGCCGGAGGTGGCGAGTTTGTGACGTTGGCCATCTTCGAGCAGTTCGCGTGGCGCCTGGAGGACACCATGCGAGCAGTGCTTCAACCTCGCGTGGAGGGCACGACGACCTCGCCATATCGCCCAGTTCTGACCGTGGGAGGTAGTCCCCCTCGGCGAGCAGGAAAGGAGCATCTAGAGGAGGAGCCCGAGCGACCAAGGAGGCCGCAGTTCTACCAATAGACCTCGGTAGGAATCCGTTTCCGCGAGGTGGAGGAGCAGGAGAGATACCAAGATACTCGGCCATATGGCGAGTATGGTGGTGATACTCTCCAGTGGGAGGATCATCGCCCGACAGGTGGGAGGAGCCCATTCTGTGAGGAGATTCTTGTCGCGCCCATGCCGGAGGGGTTCAGAGATCCCGTGATGAATTACTACTCAGGGAGGGATGACCCCATCCGGCACATCCAGTGGTTCGAGGATGTAGCCTCCATCCGAACCATGTCGGATTCCTTCAAGTGTAGGCTTTTTGCCATCACTTTCAGAGGGAAGGCTATGGACTGGTTTCACTAGTTGCCAGCAGGTTCGATCTACTGCTTTGAAGAACTGTGTCGTGGATTGACGATACGATTCACCACGGCACGGAAGCTGAAGAAGGAAGCTACAACCCTGTTCCATCTGGTACAGGGGCCGAGGAGACGCTGAGAGACTATGTTGATCGTTTCCAGGAGGAGGTGTTGGACATCCAGGAGGTGGATGGCCGCACCTTGCAGCTAGCCCTGACGTTCGGCCAAAGTGAGGGCATCTTCAAGTTGGAGCTCGGTAGGAATCCTCCCTATTCCTACGACAACCTCATTGAGAGGGCCAATAAGTTTACCCAGGGGGAGGCTTCCAATAAAGGCTTCCTGGCCAGGCTCACCAAGCTGACCAGGGAAGAGAAGGAAGAGAAAGAGAAGACCCCCGAGAAGAGGAAGAAAGAAGAGCCCCGGAGGGCAGAGAATAGGAAGCCAGAAGAGAGGAGAAGGGAAGGAAGGAGGAGGGAGGAGCCCCGGAAGGAAGAGCCAAGGACGAACGAGGAGAGGAGACTCAGCGTGGCCCCAGAGCGTCAAGAGGAAGAGAGGCGTTACCAGGTCCCCGTCAACTGGACACCTTGGAGGCCGGAGGGACGGTTTTGGCAGCATGATCAGAGATGGAGATCCCCGGAGAGAAGACCCTTTTGTCAGCCAGGGCGGTGTCAGGATAGAAGGAGGGATAAAGCGATGGCAGTGGCCAGGCATGGCCACCGTCATGGAAGGAAGAATCAGCCAAGGAGGCCGCAGGTTGAGGAGGTCCCCCTCTACTGTGATCTGCACCAGGTAGAGGGGCACGGGACGATGGCTTGCCCAGACTTTTGGGAATCCAGGAGAAGGCTTGCAGCAGGAGAAGTAGGTGGGGAGCAGCGGAGGATAGAAGCCCCTGTCGAGCCGCCGGTAGTACAAGTCGTCGCTCGAAGGAGGAATGAAGACCGGGTCGACCATGGAGGTCGAGGAGATCTGGTCCAGGGAGGCAGAGTCGGAGTGATCCACAGGGGGGCGGGGGGGGGGGGGGGGGGGGGGGGCAGGATTGGGAGCTTCCCGCAAGGGGAGCCTCCATCAAATTTATCGTAGGAGCGTCACCTCGACCTCGCAAGCGCCACCCGTTGGAGGAGATCACCTTCTCAGAGGAGGACTTGTTAGGGAACGAGAATCCCTTCCATGATGCCATCGTGATTCAAGCAGCAGTGGAGGACTTTACTGTTGATCGAATTATGATCGATAACGATAGCTCCGTGAACGTCATCTTCAAGGAGACGTTTGACGGAATGGGAGTCGGAGCGGAAAGAGTTCGGGCAACGGATGGTCCTCTCTTTGGCTTCTCCGGAGAGAAGAAAAAGGTGGAGGGAGGAGCAGATCTCCTTGTAACGCTCGGTGGCACCTCTATCAGCTGTCGATTCATCATCGTCGACGCCCCGAGCTGCTACAAGGCCATCTTCGGGAGGCCTCTTCTTCAATCCTTCAAGGTTGTCCCATCCTCCTACCATCAGTGCCTTAAGTACTTCCAGGGAGATGTTCAGGTGAGGATCAGGAGCGATCTAAGAGTCGCCCGCAAGTGCTACCTCAATGTGGTCAGTGCCATCAGCTGGATGGCTGATGCGGAAGAGTTCGGGAGGGTGCTGGAAAGCCCAACCAGGCTGGAAGTGGCCGACGAGGTCAAAGAAATCGAGGTGCTCTCCGCAGTGGGAGCACCTGGGTTGCTAAAGATTGGAGGGCCGCTGAAGACCGAAGAGAAGATCGAGATAGCGGCGTGTCTGCAAGAGAATGTCAACATCTTCGCTTGGAGTGCTGCTGAGATGTCGGGGATTGATCCTGAGGTTGTCTGCCATCGCCTCAATTTAGATCCCGCTGTCAAGCCCGTCCGCCAAAAGAAGAGGACGAGTGCCTCTATCTTGGTCGTTCCAATCCGGGAGGAGGTGAAGAAGCTGCTTGATGTAGGCTTTGTGTCAGAGATCCAGTACCCAGGCTGGGTCTTGAATGTTGTAATGGTGAAGAAGGATTGGGGCAGCTGGAGAATCTGTGTAGACTTTTTGTTGATTAATAAAAGCTGCCCGAAGGATTGTTATCCCTTTCCTCGAATCTACGCGCTGGTTGATTCGGCTGTCAGTTTTTCTGTAATGAGTTTCCTCGACGCCTTTTCAGGATACCACCAGATCCGGATGCATCCCCCCGATTGCCGCGATGTCTCATTCATCACTGACGATGGTTGCTACAGCTACAAGATGATGCCCTTCGGGTTGAAAAATGCGGGAGCTACCTACCAGCGGAAGATGGACAAAGTTTTCAAGGAGCGGAAGGGTAGGAACTTGGAAGTGTATGTGGACGACCTCTTGATCAAAAGCAAGAGCATCTAGGAACACGTAGCTGATCTAGTGGAGACCTTTGCAACATTAAGGAGATTCAAGATGAGGCTCAATCTAGTGAAGTGCATCTTTGGAGCTGGAAGGGGGAAGTTTCTGGGGAATCTCCTCACCCCAGAGGGAGTAGAGCCTAACCCTGACAAGGTTAGGGCGATCCTGTAGATGCCTTCTCCGAGGATGATGAAAGAAGTTCAGAAGTTGACTAGAAGGCTGGCGGGTCTTAGTCTCTTCCTGTCAAAGGCCGGGGAGAAGTCCTCTCCATTCTTCAAGACACTCCGCAAAAACGAAGTTTTTGAGTGGTCCGAAGGATGTGAGAAGGCGTTCGAAAGGCTTAAGGAGCAGTTGATTCAGACACCTCTCCTTCAGAGCCCGAAGGAAGGCGAAGACCTGCTCATCTACCTGGGAGTAAGAGCAGAGGCAGTAAGCTCCGTGTTGGTCCAAGAAGAAGGAAGGAATAAGTTATCCATCTACTATGTCAGTCGGGTGCTGAAGAAGGCAAAGCTACGGTATCCAATCTTGAAGAAGCTTGCTTTCGCCCTGGTGGTGTCGGCGTGGAATCTCCGGCCTTATTTTCAAGCTCACTCCATCTGGGTCGTAACTGATCATCCTCTCCGAAGTGTCCTGGAAGGAGTGGAGCATTCAGGGAGGCTAGCGAAATGGTCGGTAGAACTAAGTGAGTTCGACATTTCCTTCTCGCCCCGGGTGGCGATCAAAGCCCAAGCAGTAGCGGTCTTCTTGGTAGACTTCTCGATAGAGACGGAGCCAGGGGAAGAAGTTTTCAATCCAGTTCCATGGAAGATGTTCATGGACGGAGCTTCGGGTAGAAGTTCTGTGGGAGTTGGCATCGTGCTTGTCAGCCCACAGGGAACGAGGATCGAGCAAGCCGTCGAGATCCTCTTCCCTGTCACGAATAATCAGGCGGAGTATGAAGCCATAGTGGCAGGCTTGCGCCTCGCAAAGGAGTTAGGGATTCAGGATATCCGGGCTTTCACGGATTCGATGGTGGTCATGTCGCAAATTCGGGGAGAGTTCAAAGCGCGCGATACAATCCTGCAGAAGTACTTGGTAAAGGTGATGGGATTGATTGGAGTCTTCCAATACTTCTTCGTCGAGCATATGCCAAGGGAGGAGGACTCGACGACAGACCGTCTGGCCAAGTACGGGCCAAGGGCCGGCAGAATTATCACCGAGTTATTTCGACCATCCATCGAAGAAGGGGAGATGATGGAGACCAAGCAGTGCCCATCTTGGATGGATCCGTTTGTGGCGTTCCTAGCCAGCGGCCAGCTCCCAGCAGAAGATGGGGATCAAAGGAAGTTTCGGTACAAAGCGGCGTACTATCTATTACAGAATGGAGAACTGTACCGCAAGACCATCTCGGGCCCCCTGGCCAGATGTGTTTCTGAAGACGAAGTACCCCGAGTGTTGGAAGAGATCCACTCGGGAGAGTGTGGAAGTCATTCTGGGACTCGCACTTTGGAGCAAAGGGTCTTGAAGCATGGTTACTTCTAGCCTACTATCAAAAAGGATGCCGAGACCTTCTCAAAGAAGTGCCAGCTCTTCGCCCCCTTCAGTTGCAGCTGGCCCAGCAGCTCCGATCAATCACCGCCCCGTGGTCGTTTGCCATCTGGGGGATGGACTTGATCGGCCCTTCCCCCAAGCTAGTGTATAGAGGAAGTTTGTTCTCGTCATGATCGACTACTTCTCCAAGTGGATCGAGGCCAAAGCTTTGGCCAAGACCACCTCTCAAGTCGTGAAAAACTTCGTCTCGGGGGAGATTGTCTGCAGATTCGGGATTCCTCTCGCCATCGTCACCGACAACGGTCCCCAGTTTGCCAGCTTGGAGCTGGATGATTTTTGCAGGCAGCTGGGAACTGATTTTCGATTAGCTTCCGTGCACCATCCTAGGAGAAATGGTCAGGTGGAGGCCGCTAACAAGCTGATCATCAACCTGCTGAAAAAGAAAGTGGAGAACCTAAGAGGTAATTGGGCAGATCAGCTCCCCTTGGTCTTATGGGCTCTGAGGATCACTCCTAGCTCATCCACCAGGGAGACGCCATTCAAACTCTCTCATGGGTCCGAAGCTCTCATACCAGTGGAGTTCGAAGTCAGAAGTCCAAGGGCGGTTGTCGCCGAAGACGGAAACGAAGAATGGTGACTAGAAAATGAAGAAGCTCAGAAGTTATCTCTCGACTACATAGAAGAACTATGAGACTTGGCCTCAGCTAGACAAGAGGAGATAAAGCGTCGAATGGCGAGACACTTCGATAAAAACGTCCGCCTCAAGCACTTCTAAGCAGGTGACCTAGTCCTAAAAAAGGTGGACGCAGCAGGAAGATCAACAGCCATCGGGAAGCTCAACCCGAACTGGGAAGGACCCTTCATCATCCATGAGGTACTTCTGACAGGAGGATATCGCCTACAGAACCATGAAGGGGAGATACTTGGGAATACCTAGAGTGGCGATGACCTGAAAAGGTTTTACCCCTGAGAGGGAGTATGTATGTCCCCCTTGTAAATTTGTTTCTATACGAATTAATTCTTCGTCTCCCTGAAATAGGGAACAAGACAGTTTTTATCAGCAAAATCTTCGTAGAGAAAGAAAGCAGGTAAAGTCGATCTCCACGCTAGGTTGGGAAATGAGCCCCTGACTTAAAACTTGTACAAACCCAGATCGGATGATAGGACAGTGCCTCGGTTGTGCATTCCCTTAAGTCCAAGCCTCTTCAATAGCGTCCGAGATCAGCCCCCCCCCCCCCTTGCACGTTGGCTGTGGTTCCCTCCGACTGCACTTCTCGTCCAACTGGAGAGATACGAGGAAGAAGTCTGGACGCCGACCTACCAATTCGATGAAGAGATGATCGATTTAACTAGCTTAGGGGACCCTTGAATAAAGGCGTCGTGTACCCTCGAGAGCTATAAAGCTCATAGCAAGGCATTCCGCTTTTTGATTATTGTCCACTCATGAGTCAATGTGCCTAAGTATGCTTAACTCCCCGCTAAATTGTCAAGCAACAGGAGACAGGTTTGATCCTCACTCAGCATCCAAGTAGGATGAAGGCCTCAGGACTGTTTGTCCGTTTGGATCTCCCTGACTGCCACTCCCTGCGTGACGTCATCCTGCATCAACGTTCGACATTGTAAGTGGGGAATTGGACCTCCGAATTAACCCCCGTAAGAGCCCAGAGCGGATGATAGGACAGTGCCTTAGTTGTGCGTTCCCTTAAGTCCAAGCCTCTGCGATGACGACCGAGATCAGCTCCCCCTTGCATGTTGACCGCGGTTCCCACCGACTGCATTTCTCATCCGACTAGAGAAATTACTTGGGGGAAAGTCTGGACGCCGACACCCCAACTTAAGAAGAGGAAGCGATCGATTCGACTGGCCAAGGGACGAAGACATTCAGCACCCAAGAAGGATGAAGGCCCCCGGATGGTGTATCCCCTCGGTCCTCCCCGACTGCTAGTCCTTCCTTTTTCCCTTAAAAAGCTCCATTATTATTATGAGATATTAATGAACTCTTCACCAGGTGCAAGGAAAGGCCTCGAGAGCGTATGTCCCTCAGGACCCCCCAAGTGACCTTCTCAGCTCGACTCTATCAAAGGCTTTTTTGAATAAGGCAAGTATGCAGGAGCGAGTATACATGCGAGTATACACGTGCGAGTATCTACTAAGGTCGCACTCGTGAAGAGCGAGTACTGAACCTCGCCTCGATCCTAAAAGTCTAGCGAGTACTCAATCCCGCCTAGAGCCTAGGAGCCTAAGCGGCATGCAAACAAGAAAGCAAGAACGGTAAAAGAAGGCGAGCAAAAATATCTTCATTTCATTTATACTTTCTGAATTACATGTTCAAAAAATTACGGCACATTCGAGCTTTCAAAAAAGAGCTCAGGCGACTATGCGTCATCATCTCCTCCCTCATCATCCTCGTCCTCGCCATCAATGTCGGCATCTTCCTTTCCGTCCTCGTCCTCGGAGTCTTCATCCTCGACATCACTGGAATGCGGGGAGGCTGCTCGCACGAGAGAGGTGGACTCTTCGACGAGCAGCACAGGGATGATGTCCACCACCGTCAGATGGATAGCCTCCGGCTTCAGAAGATCATCCACCTTCATCCTGCTGAGGATGACATTACCAGTTGCTCGCGCGATTTCCCGGCGGATATGCGGCATATCATCGTCGTGCATCCTTATTTGCTCGCCAACCCTGGAGGGGCCCGCCGCAACCGGCTGTTGCTCGGCAGGCCGAGTTTCGAGCTCGGCAATACGGACCTGGGCGGCCTCCAAAGCCCACCGAGTGTCCTCCAGCTCCTTATCCAACTGAGACATCTTCATCGACATCTCCACCTCGGCAGCCTGCATAAGCATGAAAAGAGGAGGGTTAAGCACATAAGTCGGCAAGTATGGCGAGTATCCTAGAAGCAAGCAAAGTAAGGAAGCGATTACCTCATGCTCCTTGGCCTGAAGCCCCATGGCGATCATCTTTTTGCACTGTGCTTTGAACGCCTCCTCATACTCCAGCAATCTCCTCGCCGTCATCTGACTTAGCTCGGCAGATTGCAACAAGGAGTGCGAGCTCTGGTGGGCCAGATACTCGGCAGAGGACTCCCGCAGCACCTCGGCGTCCTCGCGACCATAGAGGGTGAAGGTCACGTCTTACGCTTCACCCTTGTCCTCCCAATCCTCCGACCATGAAGGGAGGTTGGAGCTTAAAGTCACCACGTGGGCGCTCTCCGTCCAGGTCACCAAGGGCCGACCATAGGCGTTCTCGTCATGCCTTCCGAGGTTGAAGTTAGGGTGGGTGTAAGGCTCGCCAGCCTCAGAAGGGTCTGCCTTCTCACCCAGGTCCCTGTGAGCGACCTCCTTCTTCTTCCTCGAGGGCTCGGGGGCCCTGCTCCTGGAAGGTCCGACATCATCGCCGGCGACCCTGGTCTCATCGCCTCCTGGCGACAAGTCGATGGGGGAGGAAACCCCATACCCGCAAGCCGAGGTCTCCGCACCTCCTTGAGTGGAACCCGTCGCCTTCACCACTAGGGGAAGAAGCTCGCGCGGCAGAGTGCGGGTAGCTGCAAGAAAAAGAAGGTAAGCAAGTGAGTCGCCAGATAGAAGACAAAGAGCGAGTATAGCCCATACTCGCGCGATAAGTTACCTTCATCTGGCGGCTGGAAGGACTTGTTGGGGATGGTCTCGAAGTCGCCACTGATGACGACTAGTCGCTCGCCCCAGCGATGATTCTTGTTCGCCATGCCGACTAGTGTGCAGACGTGGCTGCACAGAAAGATGACGCCCTCGCCTGTCGCCATGAAGTGGAAGACTCGCTTGAAGACGGAAAGGTCGAAGGCGATCCCCTGATCTCGCAGGTAGCATAGGAACCCCACGATCATCGCCACTCCATTTGGGTTGATCTGGGCGGGGACTATCCCGAAGTAGCGGAGTATCTGGAAGAACTCCATCCACAGCAGTAGTCGCAAGCCCACCTCGAAGTGGCAAGTGGGGAATACCCTCTCGGTGGTCGAGAAGGTGTTTAGTCGCTCGCCCTGACGAGGTAGCCTAACGACATACCCGGGCGAGAGGTACTTCGTTGAGAACTCTTCCAAGTCCTTCTGACTTCGTTTCTTGAAAGTGGTCGCCGCAAAGTTCTTGGCGTGATTGGCATGCCGGATGGTCGCCTCATTAGACATCCTGGAGAAGAGAAGAGAAGATTAGCGAGTATCAAGGGAGGCAAGAAGAAGAAAAGGCAGAAGATACTCGCTTGCAAGGAAGAAGATCGCCAAAGCGTATTTAATACTCCCACCCACCCACCCCCCTATTTATAGTAGTTGAGTAATCTGGCTTGTCGGACACGACGCTGCGATTACAACTAAGGGGGTAGCGAGTATTAAAGGAAGACGCCGACTCAAAAGCGCGCGTCAAGACTGCCGACCTCCAGCACATGAAGACCTGCAAAACAAGAACATGAAGTAGCTCGCCAGCCATAGGCGACATTCAACCACTACTCGCAAAAATAAAAAAAGATAGAAGAAAGTCAAGACATCACAGCAAAGAAAATAAGCAAGGAATAAAGGACGAGATTTTAATACTCGCCAAATAATAATATTAGTACATCAAATTAAAATGTTCAAACAAACTACTCGCTCATATGGCGATAAAACAACTCAGCTACAAGAAATGAAGAAGAAAGAAGCAGCTAGGGCCCCTGAAGGTTCGCTTGAGTATCCGGAGGTTGAGGATGTCGCCCGACCCAACCCATGCTGCGAGCACGTTTGAAGTGCTCGAAGGCCATAGTCATCGCGTCCTCGCCCTGCCGCAGCTGATCTTCAATCTCGCCAAGCGGCCGACCGAGCCCATGCTCGCGCGTATGCCGACGAGCTCATCATGGCGAAAGTGCTGACGATGCTCAATCCTAGAAACTCGGTGCTCCAAGTTGCTAACAGTCTGAAGGCGAGATTCTGTACCAGCCAGCCGAGTATCAAACTCTTCCAGCCGAGATACCCGCACCTCCAACTCAGTCAACGACGATGAGCATCGCTACTCACCAGGTGCTCAACCCGTGACTCCATCTTAGTCAGGCAGCGATGAGGCTCGCAGATCGCCAACTGCTCCAACTTTGACTTTAGATCTCCAAGATGGCACGAGTAGCCTTTTCCTAGTACTCACGAGAAGAAAGCCCGACGACGTCGATCAAAGCTCCCACCGGAGTATGAGCGCGAGCTGCAAATCGAAAGGTAAGTTAGAACATTTAAATGGCGAGTATTGAACAAAGGTCGCAAGCAAGCAATCAGTTACCAGGCCAATGGGCTTCGTTCCTCGACTCGCGACGAGGACTGCGAGATTGACAGCGAGGAGAGCCCCTTCCTCGATGAGGAGATGCGCTGCGACGATGATCACTTTGTCGAGTGGAATGGGACCCAGAGGCCTGCTCCCGACTAGGAAGCGCGTTCCCCCGGCCGCGACTATCCCCCGGTCGCCCTCCAACTCTCGGGGCAAAGAAACCTGAAGGCCCCCCAAGCCCGCCTCGGCGCGAGGATTCACCCAGATGGGTTGAGGGAGTAGCAGAAGGCAAAGGGCGATGATCACCCTGAATGTCGGCAGGAGGAGGGAATGGAGGAGGTGTAGGAAGCCCACCCGCGGGCAGCTGCGAGCTGCTCGCCCGCTCCGATTGTTGAAGAGGCGGTGGTGGTGGAAGTGCACTGCTCGCCGAAGGAGCCCTCCGCTCGCTCGAAGGCCGCTTCTCCAGCGAGGAGCTATGGAGGATTCGCACCGAGCGACCACCAGCACCAGGTGAGATCATAGGCGACGATCGCAAAGGAGGTACGGCCAAAGGCTCCTCCTGAGCATTGATAGATGAATCTGCAAGTACAGAAAAAGCATCAGGACATCGCGAACATGGTTGAAACGAGCATACTAAAACAAGAGATGGTGAGTAGGTAGCTCCCACCTCGCGCAGGGGTGAGATTCTCCGGTTGATTCTAGGCAGAGGTACCAACCGAACTCGCCTCCATGGCGACATTAGGTGAAGGAGGATCAGTGGCCGGCGAGTCGCCCTCGTGAGAGAGCCCCAGGTTATCCAGCAGCTGCTGACGTTGGTCGCCCAGAGGATTGGCGACATCCTCTGCGACAGTTTTCCTCTTCTCCTTCTGCTTCTTCTTTTTTGCAAGGCGCTTCCTCTTCTTAGAGGTGAGGAAGTCCTCAAGTTCGGGGTCTACGTGAGTAGATGCCCGAACAGGCGGGAGTAACCCCAGAAGGTCGGCCAGAGCGGCATCAGCTTCCTCAACAGCACTGCGCGACATCTCGAGCGAGATCAAAAAAGCCGTGCAATCAGAGACCCCTCATCCTCTATATATAGAGTCCAGACATCGACCAGCGAGATGCCGAGTATATCCAATACTCGCTAGCAGGACAACTCGTTGAATGAAGGTTGGATGATTACTTCCGAGCAACTACGTTACTCGCAAAGAGCGGGGATTGTGTACAACTCTCATTCTCTGAGGGTGGACCCATTCAAAGCCACGTAGGCAGAAGTCAAGGTTAAAAGGTCAGCACAGAAGCCAGCAGCACAAAACACAAGACAAAGTCAGCCAGCAGGAGCAGTAGAAGACCTGGGCGAGTATTGGCTCGGCATGTGCGAGCAACACCTAATACTCGCCAGGTGGGTGACTATGGCTTGAAGCTCGCCGAGTATCCTATAGTCGGCAGGCAGGATGGGGGCTATAAAAAGCCCCCTCCCCTTTGGTTTTCCTATAAATAGGACCCCAGGGGTACCTGGATTGGCACTTTTGGCTGAGCTTTCAAAACCCAACTTTCGAACCCTTGGACCCGTCCCCTCTTGGCCGTTACTCTCTTATTTCTCGCCAAGTTGGTGCCTTCCTCGTACCCTACTCGACCATTCTTGGTTATGGAGGGGAAGTCTCTTCTGAGCTTCTGGGTACGTGGTGGGAACTCCCTACTGCAGCACCTGGGGTCCTGTTTGTTGCACTTCTAGCTTCTTTGTCGTTGCCAGCCAAGTCATCTCGTTCGACTGCTGGGCGAGTAGCCTCCGGCTGCATCGGTCAGAATCTTGAAGTCTGGATTTTCCTGGCGTCAACACATTACAATTGGTGGACGAGTCGTGAATTAAAAGACGAAAAGAAGAGAAATTGCCTAAGGTGATACTTTTGTAGGACATTTCAGAAGAGGAAACAAATTCAAATTAGCCATGGACAATAAATAGGAAGAGAGCAGAGAGAAAAACAGAGCATTCATTACAATTTTCTGTGGCTGTCAATTAGGGCTCCCTCCTTCTTCTACTTCCTCATGGAACCCTAAAAGACAGGAAAACAAGAATTGCTCTCTCTCAGAACAGATATACTGAAGACTGCTCCTCAACAATATTATACAGCAGCCAGATTTCAATAGAAGCAGACAGAAAGGATCTGAAACTCATAACCCTTGCAAATCATCACTATCTAAAGTAAGGGTTCATCATTTGTAGATCCAGAAAAGTGAAAGATTCAAGCAGAAGTCTTCATCATAATTCTGAGAGCAGAATTCTCCTCCTCACCTCTTCCTTCTTCTTTACCTTCTTTTCACCTGTAAAAGAGTTTTTAGAATTCATCTTTCAAAGGATTCGGTGGTTCAAGATCTCCTTATCAAAAGATCTGTGGTTCATGATCTCCTTATCAAAAGATCTGTGGTTCAAGATCTCCTTATCAAAAGATCTATGGTTCAAAGAGTCTCCTTATCAAAAGACTCAGGCACAGGTGGTGCATTCCTACCAGATGGTAGAAGAGAGGAGTACCCATATTTTGGGGAACCTCTAAAAAATCCTTCGTCTCTTTGCTGTGATTTTCTGTGTTGTCCTTTATCTTTACTGCATTTTATTTCCAGCAATATTTATTCTGCGCGTGTTCTGTTTGTGAGCATAATATCCTAATAAGTTTTATTGACTGCACTGTTAGGATAGAAATATTTTTAAATCTCTATTCACCCCCCCCCCCCCCCCCCCCCCCCTCTAGAGAATTCTCAGAGGCATACTGTGCACTTTCAAAAAGTAATATATCAGCTTGAAAATATCTTGAGATAAAACCAAAAAATACTATTCAAAGCCTTTGCATTTAGGTGACGTTCTTTTTTATTTGATTCATCCGCTGGTCTTACTATTGCTATATTTCATGCTTCGATATCTAAAGTTTTAATAAACTTTTCCATTAAAATTTTCCACCCTTTAAATAAAGGTGGTGCAAGAGATTTTTCTTCATTATAAAAATTTTCCTCGCTAGTAGAAGCGAGATCATGAGACGCCATTATTCCCGGCTGTTAAGCCGATTTGGAATAACCTAACTCTGATACCACTTGTTGAACCTTGAGGCGCCCTTAGAGGGGGGTGGGGGTGAATAAGTGTTTTAGAAAACTTTGGGATTTAATTGAAAACTTTTGATATTTTAATAGAAGTAGATTGAATCAAAAGTAAAGCGATAGAAATTGAATGTCAAATCAATTTTATTAAGCAAGTAAAGACATGATTAACATTTATAAAATTGATTACAAAATCGGATTTCTATTACGCTAGAAATCAAGACGAATAATATGAAAACTCTTTTTGTTTTCTATACCGACTCTTCTCACCAAGAACCGGTCGGCTTTAGCCGATCTCTCCCCAAATACGGCCTCAAGCCGCTCTAGCCTTTCTATCCCCAGAAAGGCCTCGAGCACCCCCTAGATCTACACCCTAGACCTAGTCATGTGGTGAATTCTCCCTAAGCTACACGCAGACCTAGTTGCCGTATGGCGAATTCCCTAACCGATTACAAAGTCGATAAAGATAAATACAAAAGAAAAATATAAAAACTCATTATGAGGTAATCTGAAGGAGACGACGAAGAATCACTGAAGATCATTGAAGTCCAAGTGTGCGTTCTTCGCATTGAGTTAGCGTGTTGATATAAGCCTCCTTTGATTCCTCCTTTTGAAATTGAATGGGAGATCCTTTGTGGTCTGGAAATACAACCCTCACAAATAATTCAGAGTGCTGGAATAGTGCTCCTTGGCATGGCTAGTTGAAGAGAACAAAAACCACCTATTTATAGGACTGGAAGCTAGCGCTGGCGTTAAGGCTAACGTCAGGCGTTGACTCAATATAGAAATAACATGATGGCTCAGATCTTCAAAATAGGAAGGAGATTCTGCATCTTTGGAAATATCCATTTTAGGCAACCTTAACGCTGGCGTTGATGTTAATGTCTAGCGATAAGTCAAATCCTTCTCAAAATGCTCCTGCAATCACGACAGCTTCCCTCCATGCCATTTTCGTCTTTGTGGGAATGAAAGTCAAAGCCGACATTAAGACCTAACGCATGGCATTAGACCACATTCTTCTTTTCAGCTCGTGAGCAAGTCCAGACCAATAATACAGCATCCTAGTGTCATTTGTGTTCAAACCTGCATACTAAAAATACAATGGCAAAACAAGATCAAATACAAGTAGGATTTGTTATTCTCAAATCAATGGGGTGCAGAAAATCATGTTCCAACAAAATTTGGGGAACCCCATCAAATTCCCCAATTTTTGGGGGTCGCGGCTTGAAAAGGTGAACCCGAATTATTTTCCATTTCCAATATATTCCTGGGCGTGCCAGCCTTTTTTTTGACTTTATGTGTTAGAATAATCTTTTTCATGCATGTTGCTTTGTGAGTTTTCTTAGGCGAATTGTCATGTCTTGTGCGACTATGAATCGCTTTCCACGAATATCAAAAGTCAGTATTTGAGCTTCGAGCTTGCCATTTGGCGCTGGTGCTAGTGGTCATTGCCATAATTGTGAGCGCGCCACCTGATATTAGCACTGGCGTCACTTGATTAGTGCTACTCGACGTTAGCATCGGAGGTCGTCGCTTGATTATGAGCTTGATGTTTGGTGTAAGCCTCGAAGTTTGTCGCTCGATGTTTGTGCTGGAGGTATACACTTAGACGGCGTAGGGGGACTTTCGTTCACCCTTACCAGGTATTCTCAAGCATGGTGCTATGATGTCGGAGGTAGTCGCTTGGATGTGGTGTAGATGGACCTTTATCTGCTCTTATCAGTTAGTTAACATGTTGCTCGGATCCAGAGGTCGTCATTCAGTGTTGATGCCAGAGGTAGACACTCGGATGTGGCGTAGAGGGATTTTTTTGTCCGCTCTTGCCAGTTAGTAAACTTGTTGTTCAGATCCGAAGGTCATCGCTCGGATTTGATACCAGAGGTAGATGCTTGGATGTGGTGTGGATGGTCTTTTGTCCGCTCTTATAGGTTGGCAAACTTGTTGTTCGGATTTGAAGGTCATTGCTTAGTGTTAATACCAGAGATAGACACTTGGATGTGGCGTAGATGGACCATTGTCTGCTCTTGCCAGTTAGTTAACTTGTTGCTCGGATCTGAAGGTCGTCGTTCGGAGTTGATGCCGAACATAGAGGCCTGAATGTGGTGTAGAGGGACTTAGCTCTTGCCAGTTAGTTAACTTGTTGCTCGGATCCGGAGGTCATCACACGGCGTTGATACTGGAGGTAGACACTCGGATGTGGCAAAGAGAGGCTTTTGCCCGCCCTTACCAGGGGTTTGTCGAGCTTGTTGATGAAGAAAGTTCCAGAGGTCATCGCTCGACATTAATGCCATAGGTAGAGGCTCATGTTCGGCGTAGAGGGACTTTTATCTGCTCTGACCGGGAGATTGGCAAGCTTGTTGCTGAAAAGGTTTCGGAGGTCATCGCTCAGTGTTGATGTCAGAGGTAGACGCTCAGATGTAGCGTAGATGGACTTTTGTCCACTCTTACTGGTTGGTTAACTTGTTGTTTGGATCTAGAAGTCGTCGCTCGGCATTGATGTCAGAGGTAGATGTTAGAATGTTAAGCAGCGTACAAGTAGGATGACTTGCAACGTGGGAGCCGGATTCTCTACAGAGCAGGAGCTAGAAGCCTTGTAACGAGGGAGCAGGATGCCCTGTAATGTGGGAGTGGTATGTGTTGGGTATATTGCCCTCAATAGTACCTTGATTTGAAGAGGTATCACTCTCAATGCTAAGGACATATTGTATTTGATGAGCTATACTTGTGTAAGATATACAGGTGCAGGTGACTCAAAAGGAAGGGCCAAACATGCCCTTAGATGTAGAGAAATCATCTCCCAAAAGATGAAGTTTTGTCTCAGCTGAACCGCTGAGACGAGGGGTCAAAACCGCTGAGACGAGGAGCCGTCTCAGCGTATCCTCTGAGAAGAAGATGCCTCTGCTGATAAGTTCATTATACGCTGAGAATCAGCGTGGTTGTCGAACACTGAACGCCGTTCGTCGACCGCTGAGATGAGATCAAAGCAGGAGCCGCTGAGAAGACACACAAGGCAAGTTCGTCGAACGCTGAACGCCGTTCGTCGACCGCTGAGACGAGATCAAAGCAGGAGCCACTGCGAAGACACACAAGGCAAGTTCGTTGACCGCTGAGACGAGATCAAAGCAGGAGCCGCTGAGAAGACACACAAGGCAAGTTTGTCAAACATTGAACGTCGTTCGTCGACCGCTGAGACGAGATCAAAGAAGGAGCCGCTGAGAAGACACACAAGGCAAGTTTGTCGAATGCTGAGCTGGCAAGATCGTCGAACGCAGGGGACAGCTGGTTCGTCGAACGCAGAGTGTTACGCGTTCGTCGAGCGCAGTCCTTCTCTATGGAAAAGAAGGGCGGCGGGACCTGCGGCTAGGACGAGTTGCAGACAAGCTGTGTGGGGTCCACCAGCTTCTCCCATACTTCTCAATAGATCAGCTAAGAGTCGTTGAAGATCAGAGATGTATAAAAGGAAGAGTTAGGTCACATTTGAAGGCAGGGAGTTGCGTGCAAAAGAGATCAACTGTTACATTGACGGCTGAAGCTCTCGTCTTCTTCCTCCTGCTCACTGAACAATAAGAAGAAAACAGAAAAAGAAAGTTAGCTCCTCTGCATGGAGGAGCAAGGTGATCTTCCATCACTCTGTCGAAGAGGAAGATCAAGTTAGTAGCTGGCATCGACATCTTCAGCTACAGGAAGCACAGACGGTGCATGATCTACAGGAGAGTACCTCAACTGTAGAATATTTCTAAATCATTTTTTTGTAGGGCATTTTGCCTGAGCTGTAAGACCTTTTGGTCTGAGATTGTAGGAAACCGAGGGTTCTGAGTTGTAGAGCTGAAGGTCTGAGTATAGGATCTGGAGCAGATCTGAGGTAGGGCTTAACAGCCTGAAGTTGGACCAGGAGGTGGTCTGAGAAGTAGGGGGAGGAGTCCTCTGAGTAGTAGGACCTGGAAGAGGTCTGAGTTATAGGATCTGGAGCAGATCTGAGGTAGGGCTTAACAGCTTGGGTTGTAGGACATTTTTGTCTGAGCTGTAGGAGGCGTTATCCTATGAGTTTGTAGGGCAGTTGTGCCTGAGGTAGGATCTGGTGATAGCTTTGAGTTGTAGGGACTTGTGTCCTGAGGTAGGATCAACCTTGATCTGAGAAGTTCTGAGGAACTTGTGTTGTAAGCTCTTTGAGCCGAGATTGGAGAAGTTGGCCCTGTCTAACACACTGTTAGAAGGGTGGAGGGGGGAAGTGGACTACCCATAGACACACTGTCTTTGGCGAACCACTATAAATTATCGTGTGCTTTCTGTGTTTGTTGATTTGCTTGAACTAATTCTGAAAACCGCTAAAGCTAATCAAGTAAAATTCAAAAGACCTATTCACCCCCCCCCCCCCTCTAGGTGATTTAGACTACAAACCTTATATTCTTTCAAGTGGTATCAGAGGGAGGTTGGTCAAAACGGACTTAACAGTCTGTCCAGATCCTAAAAGGTTTAGTCAAATCAAATCCCAATGGCCTCCTCTGGATTGCAAAAGGAAATGAGGTCCATGAAGTTGCCCATATGCAACAAAGAGAATTTTGGAATATGGAAGCAAAGGATCAGGTTGTTTATGGAAGCATCTGATCCAAGGATCTTCATTGCAGTTGAAGAAGGACCTTTTACCTTTTACACTACATCCACTAATTATCCATCAAGAAGAGTGGCCAAACCATTCAAAGATCTGACCAAGGATGAACTTGAGTTGTTCACCATGGACAAGAGGGCCCAGAACATCATTGTCAATGCTATTGATGATTCCACCTTTCAAAACTTGGTACACTGCACTTCTGCCAAGGAAATGTGGGATACTCTGATAGTATATATGGAAGGGACAGCTGAAGTTAGGGATGACAGGAAGTCACTCCTAAATCAAGAGTATGAAGCCTTCAGGCAGCAGAGCCAGGAAAGCATATCCATGTGCTATGAGAGGTTCTTCAGAATAGTCAATGAGTTGAGAAACTATGAGAGGGCTTTCACCAACTATGAGCTGAATGACAAGTTCCTTAGATCTCTCACAAGAGACTGGGACACAAAGATATGTGCCATCAGGGAAGTGTCCATGCTTGGTGAGACCCTAACTCACACTCTGTTTGGGAAGCTGCTTTCCTATGAGATGCAGCTATCTGCAAGGAAGGAAGAGGACACCTCTTCAAAGGCAAAAGCAATGGAGAATTCTGTAGCTCTCAAAGCTAACAGCTCCAAGAGAAGCAAGGGGAGGATAGTGTCTCCTCCAAGGAGAAGAGCTGAACCTGAAGTCAGCACCTCAGGAGGCTCTTCCTCTGATGAAGAATTTGCTGCCTTCTCTAGGCAGTTCAAGAAGATGATGAAGAGGAAGCCATGGAGGAACATGCCCTCCTCATCATCACACTACAAAAGAGCAGCAGCAAATCTGAAAGACTGCACCCAAAGGGTGACAGGTATGAATCAAAACCCAGTAAACATTCTACTAATAATATAATCTGTTATAGCTGCAGCAAGCCTGGACATGTCATAACTGACTGTCTAGTCAAAAGAAAAGATAGTGGTGAAACGAAGCATCATCACCACAAGGATAGGAAGGGAGAAAAGTCACTCCTAGCAAATAAAGAAAGAAGCTGGAGTGAGTCTGATCCTTCAACATCAGGTTCAGACAATGAAGAAGAAGCAAACATTGGGTTATATGCAGCAGAAGAGGATGAAGACAATCCAGCTGCAAAGGTTGGAATCAGGGCCCCTCTATCACACTCAGATAGTGATGAAGAGGAGGATGAAGAATACACTATTCATCTAGGCCTTATGGCCTTCACTGATGAGGAAGGGAGTCAGAATGCTTCTGACAAGGTTCAGGTACTATCTCATTCCACTTTATTTTCTGATTGTGAGACTAGACCAGAATCTGTTGCACCTTCATCAATTGATGGAGGGGGCATGGAAGCTGAGGAAGAACTCAATCAATTGATTGATAAATATGGTGTTCTTTTGGAGGCTCTGAAGAAGAGCAAGAAGCTTGCCAAGAGGCAAGCCCAGGAAATTGTTGCTCTCAAAGTGACTAAGAATGTCAACACTGAACCTACCACCCTGGTGGCTCAGATGAGCAGACAAATTAGTCATTTACAGGGGTTAACTATTGTGCAATTAAGCACTATTTCCCTGAAGAACAAGGTCATCAAGGACCTTGAGGAAAAGCTTGAGAAGGAGAAGAGCCTGGTGGCTCAATTCTCCAAGCCCAGATCTGTGCTTCCTATCATTGACACCTTCTCCTCTCAAACCAATAGGAGAGGACTAGGATTCAAGAACATGGAAGTAGGAGAAGGGAGTGGAGTTAAGAGCAAGGAGAAGGCTAAGCCTCAACCTACCTTTCAAAAGGTGATACTTCCCTCCAACAGGTATGACCATGAAAGAATTTATGGTCACTGGAAGAATGAGATGAGCTATAGGAAGGAAAATGCTCCTTCATATAGTGGAAGAAAAGGAATGTGATTTAGTGCCATGAAGGCTCCCCATGAGGAAATTCAAATGGCCCAACATGGACCATTTGTTTTTGGTACTTCAACCACTTTATTCAAGAATGAGAAGGCAAGCCCTTCTAAGGTTGGATCTGTCAAGAACATGGCGGTGCCAATTCTGTAAACATGTCTGAGTGCTCAGTGTCAGATGCCATCAAATCTTGTATGGCTGCCAAGTCATTGCAAGCTGATGCCATCAGGACAAAGAGCATCAAGACAGCACGCAGAATGACATTCAGTCAAATAATTGATGAGAGGAACAGGAAGAATGCTGCTGTATCTATTCCTGAAGATGAGGACCGTGCTGCACAATCCTTAAGAAATGCTCAGAAGAGAAGATACAACACTCATGAATGTTGGTGTTGTGGTAAAGTGGGACACTTTGCCATAGATTGTTGGTACAACCCCAGTGTACCTAATGCAAAGAAGAGCCTTCCTGTAAAGGGAGCAGCTAGAGTTAGGTCATTTGATCATGCTAACAAGAACCTAGGACCCAAGTCACCTTGGGTTCCTAAGGAATATTAAACTCTGTTTTACAGGATAGTTCAAGTACCAGCCTCATACATAAGTGGTACTTGGACAATGAGTTCCCATGGCACATGAAAGGAAGGAAGTTGACTTCATAAATTCAACATCAGTAGAGGACTAAATCCTCATGGTAAGTATCTCTATTGTGAATTTATCATCAAATACTAACTATAATAGTGTTAAAATAGGATGATAGAATTAACCAGCATAATCTGCATTAGCTAAGCTTCAAATTTCGCCTAAAATCTGGGTAAAGTCTGGGTTCGACAAATGTCGAGCTCAGTTCGACGATTTCACTCCTTAAGACATTAGCTATGATCGACAAATTCAGCCCTACGTTGAAGCATTAGTTGAACCGTCTCAGCTGAACCGCTGAGTCGATTAGGTCAACACTCTGGCCCACTATATAAACCCTCGACGGCATTAAATGACCCTTCACATTCTCACGCTCCACCCCAGCCGCCGAGACGAAACCTCTACTCTTCCATCCCAGCGTCTTCGTTTTTCTCATTTGACTAAGATGGCGCCCAAGATTGCGAAGGAATTGCAAGAAGGTTGTGAGTTTGTGAGGGATGGGTTTCTCCATGCCTCACCAGAGATTTTGAGTGTTATATCGTTGATTTCTGATGTTGGTCTAGACTTCTTGCTGTCTGAACCGTCTCAGATATTCAAGCAAGAAGTGCTAGAGTTCTTTGCAAATGCCAAGCAGTCATCTTCTATGGATGGCTTAACATCTAAGGTTGGTGAAATTAGGGTGAAACTGTCCCCTAAGAGACTGGAAAAAGTATTGCACCTTCCTAGAGTGGAAGAAGAGGAAATATCTGCAGAAGACAAGGAGCATGCCTTGAAGTGGTGTGAATACAGTGCTCCCCAGACCTCATCACTGAAGAAGAAATTCTTCAATCAAAAAGGGAAGTTGTTATGTGACATTGTGGGAAAGGCACTCCTGTGCAAGCCAGGATAACAAGACACAATCTCTTAACCCATGTTTGAGCTCATTGTAAGGATCATTTTAAAGAAAAGGACATGCTGGGGAAATATCCTGTACCAAAGGATTAAGCAATGCCTGCAGGCTCCTAACCTAGGAAGGATCATTTCTCTCTACATGTTGAAGGCATATCCTGGAGAATTCTCCTCAATCAAAGGTATTAATATCCATTACCTGAAAAGGTTGGATATTAAGTCTCTTGATAGATCCACAAGGGTTCTCCCCATGAGCCAACCCTCTGTGTTGGCAGAGATGAAGGAGAAGAAGAAGAAAGCTCTGAAGAGTGAAGAAGGAGGTGCTGAATCCTCCAAGAAGAAAAGTGATCCTCAAGAATTCATGGAAGATGAAGAAGGAGAAGACGTCCCCAGGACTGGTGAAGATGGTGCTCTCCAAGGAAGAGTTGATTCTACTGAGCCAACTAAGATTGATACTGATCCAGCTATTCCCCCTGCTGAAGATGAACCAATGAACTCACCTATCCATGGTTCTCCTAGACAAAATTCTCCATATAGGGATGCTCCAAGTGAGGGGGAGCATAGCACTCTCTTTGGTGAAATTGGTGGGGGTGCTAGTGAGGGGGAGCACAACCCAAGTGCTGAAGATCTGCATAGACCAGAACCTGGAATGGAGAAAGAAGTGGCCCAGGAAAGGCCAGCTACTATGCTAGACACATCTGATCTGCTGAACTAAATTAAATCTTTCATTGAGGGTCAAATGTTGTCTATGAAAGAGATAGTTGCTGAAAAGGTCCATGATGTCTCTACTCAGATAAGGGATGAGTTGTATGTAACAACAACTGCATTGACTCAGGAGATCCAGGCCAATGAGCAAAGAATGGAGTCAAGAGTAGCTGCAGTGAGGACTGAGCTGAATACCCAGGTTAATGATGTCAAAACTGCATCAGATCATATCCTCCTACAAATGACAAGATGGTTTGAAATGGCCAAAGGCACAGTTGCTGCTCCGCATACTATACTGAAGCAAATTGTTGATCATCAAGGGGTCTCCACCAAAGACATCACATATGTAAAGAATCATCTTTACAAAAACCGAAATGTCTGGGAGAATGCAGTTGCAAGGATGGCACAAGTGGCTAACACATCTAGCAGCCATGTCATGACCCACATTGACAAGGTCAAGGAAAGTATTTTGGATGATGTGGAAAACACTTTTCAAACTCTCTCCCAATCCATAATACATCAACACTCTGAAATAGAGAAGAAGATAATGGAAAATGGCAAAGAGGGGGAGGAGAAGGTTACCAATCTACATGCTAAGCTGAAAGGAGCTCACATAAAGATGTATAACAACATGGAGTCTGCCCACAAGCTGATACTCTCCAATCAAGCAGAAGCCAGCAAGCAAGTGGTGGAAGTGGTCAACAATGCTTCCAATGCTATTCAAGAAAATATCCTAACCATGGTCAAAAAGGTTACTGATAATCAGTGGGACTCAAGCTTAAAAGTACTGCAAGGAACAAGAATTGCTTTGAATCTTTGATGGGGCAAAACTATGCTTGCAAACGATAACGGCAAGTGTACCGTATCGAATGTAGTATAGGTTATTGAAACAAGGTCGTATTAGACTCGGGGCGGTTGAGTACTCTTACTTCAAGAAAATCTCTATTATTTTATCAAATAGAACTTGGGAGTGATTTTGCAAACGGAATAAAAATAAGATTAAATTAAATGACGAGTAAAAATGTCAGCACTCGATGTTTGAATCACCTTGGAGATAAAATAAGAACGAAGAATAAAAGCGCATTCTCTTAATAAAATAGCCTTGACCGTGGAGATTCCCGAATTATGAACGCACCTCTCTCGAGGATGCGCTCACCTGAGTTTAGGTTGATCAATCGAACTCTCGTTCTAGAATCGAAACCCCTAAAACTCGCCTTATCGAAGTGAATCCCGCTATTGGCTTTTACTCCAATCCGGAAGGGTAACGTCGTCCTCTCTCGAGGATTGCATTCTACTCTTTTTATCCTTGAATGATCGATTCGCCTTACGAGCTTGTTCGGCTAACTAAAGAACGAAAACAAGAACGATAATTATAAACTAGAAAGTATAATCTCATTTCATTAAAATCAAGGATAAATCTTAAGCATTTTTAGAAAAGAGAAAGAGCAATTCTAAATTACTTCAAAACCAATATTATTCCTTGGATCATCTCGATCGAGTACCAATAGAGATTTTAGGTACTCATGGAGATTGGGGAATCAAAATAAATAAAAGAGCGTATCATAAAAGAGAGAGGGAATGAGCGAAGAAAAGATCTAATTTATTAAATTACAAAAAAGAGTACAAGCTATGAAATTGAGAATTACGACTATTGAAATGAAAATATAATTTGCAAGAAGAAGGATTACAAGACTACTAAAACATGAAAAATAAACATGAAACGAAGTATCTAATCCTAAAAAAAACTCTTTTTTAAACATCTGGAAAAGCTGGCTTTATATAGCTGAAAAAATGAGGTTACACGCCCTTGGTCACGCCCGTGACCAAGGGCGTGTAAGGGGCATGATCGATGCTGGTGCGGAGAGGGCGCGTTCTGGCTTCAATGCAGGCGTTTCGGACGCGTCACGCCCTAGGTCACGCCCGTGACCTGGGGCGTGTAATCTTGAAATAGTGCTGCTGGCGGGAAACTCTGGCGGGAAGAAGCACGGGGCGAGTCACGCCCGTGACTGTAGGTCACGCCCTCGGTCACGCCCGTGACCGAGGGCGTGTAACTTTAAATGACGCGGCGGCTCGATCTGGATGCTGGTGGCGTGGTCCCGACCGTGACTTGGATGTCACGCCCTTGGTCACGGGCGTGACCTGGGGCGTGTACTTAGGCGAATTTTTACGGAATGGGCCCGAAGTAGCGGCAGCAGGTCTGGAACACATCTTAGGCTGACACGCCCTTGGTCACGCCCGTGACCTTGGGCGTGTACTTGATATTTTTGCTCAAAGTGCCCAGAAAACCTGCAAAACATAAACTAAACTTATATTAATGACAGAAATAAAAAGGAATGATTATTATAAGATAAAACAAATAATTGATATAAATTCATATTAAAATTACATCAAAATTATGCTAAAAGATGAGTACAAATAGTACTCATCAATCTTCCAATCTTGAACCCAAGCAGAAATGAAGACTTTGACTTCCAAAGTCAATCAAATCTGATTGAAGATGAGAGAGCAACAAAGAGGAGAAGGGTAGAGGGCATTCAAACTGCTGAAGAATATATGGCCCAGAAAAGAATGGAAAGATTAGAGGATCCACTCCATGAAGATGACAATCTGGAGTTGGACACAATTGTTGTCAATACCTGGGTGAGCCATGGCAATCAAATGAGGGACATTGACCATGTCTATTCAGCTGCTGAATGGATTAAGCACCTTGAGAGGGAATCCTTAAGGGAAAGGATTCTCAAAGAAAACATGGTGAGAAGGGAAACTCCTGTAAGGATTCCCACAAGATATCTTCCCAAGCCACTTCTATGCTTCAAAGTAAAGGAGAAGATTGATGGCGCAAATCTCACACACCGCTATAGGCGGTAGCTCGACTGCGGCACGAAACGGCAGTGTACCGATCATTCAAGTAATATAAAACGAGGAGTAATCCCCGAGTATCGAATCTCTCAAGGAACACAGTAAGGTGGAGTTTATTATCGAGGAAAGACTTGAGATTGAAGTCCTGCGAAAGGCGGAATGCGAATGAAAGGGCTTTGGGGGTTTGTGAATACTTAAAATAAATATTACCACTACTACTATGCAGTGCTGCTATGCAATGCTTCGCTTGGTGAGATGGAGACTAGGCAGGCCTTGAGCGCGCTGCGTCGAAAGAGCGGATGGACGAGAAGGCAAGCGGAGTGAGGGTCGCGAGCACCTCTTCGTCAAGCACGCCACTAGCAATTGCTAGTGCGGCACCGATCGTGGCGGTGGGATGGAAAATGAAATAAAGCGCACCTCAATGACACAAATGAACAAAATAATTTCATAAACATGAAATAAGCAACATTAGGCATGATTCATAGTGTTCATCATCAAGATAAAGAGAATACATCACACATAACCACAAATATAGAGGAAAAAGGCAAGAGATACGACCGAATCTGGAGTCTCGTTGTAGATTTACGGTAGGAAGCACCGGGTTGTCAATCCGCGTCCTAGCTCGGTCCCAACTGCGTCCGGGGTAGAAGAGGGCTGTCACACCTCCCAATGGACCCGTCTTCTCCAGCGATTTACAATCCGGCCACGTCTATTGCGGAGAACCTCTTCCTTAGCGGTCAAAGTGAGTGTAGGAACCCTTCCTTTAAGCCTTTGGATGATGGAGGAGGCCTAGGGGGTGAAAATCCCCTGAAAACGGCGAAAACGGCGGACTGAACGGAGCAGAGTTGCGTCCTCCCGACCTAATTCGCGAACAGGTCAATAAATAGGCGCTGGATTAAACACTGCGCACGATCATTGGCGCACGACCAGTGGTCGTGCGCACTGGAATCCTGCGATCGTGCGCACTGCCTGGACAGAACCTGCAAGAGATGAAATTATAAAATAAAAATGCTCGCACGACCAGTGGCGCACGACCGTTGATCGTGCGCACTAGCGTCGGTGGTCGTGCGCAATAGGTGAGACAGAACTCATAAAAAGGGGCTAAGTGCGCACGATCAGTGGCGCACGACCAGTGGTCGTGCGCACTAGAACAAGTGATCGTGCGCAGTGTTCCTGTGCAGAATTGCACCGGAAACACTTGCACGCCTCCTATTCCAGCACAAACACAGATCTAGCCACCGAAAGTGGCACTTAACAACATATGAGTACTATGAAAGGAAATAAACACGAAAACACACCAAAGTGGGCCAAAATGTGCACCTAGCATGGGTTATCAATTATAAACTATAATAAGGCTAAAGTGCGTGATATTGACTAAATAATGGCCCGGATGAGTCCATGAAGGTGTATATAATCAGGACTCATCACACCCCCAGACTTAACTGTTTGCGCGTCCCGAGCAAACGAATCCGGCGGAAGTTGAAAAAGATAATTAAAATAGCGAATTACGCAGGGGAGTACAGTGCGAAGTAACATACGCATGCGAGTAGGAATTCTAGTAGAAGAAGATTCTAGCTATGCTAACTAATTTACGTAAGTACTAAAGCGTAATCAAAGATTTAATTGTACTCAGTGGGTGAATTATGAAGAATTTGACGATCATGCCCGCTATGAAAGTGACGAGACGCTGAGGCGGGTGTTGCAAAAGATCGGGGCTTAGGAATAACTCCGCTGAAATCCATCAACGTCGTGAACCATACGCTTGCCCGGTCACACTCTCTCCACGGCGCTAGCAAACTCGCAAGTCAAATCAGTAGGACTTATAGGATTAAAACGGGGCTTAGGTTACGGAATGATATGCAAAGATAAACATGACGGCTACGCAACCCAAATGAGCCAACGGCACACTGCACCTTACAAAACCAAACAACTATGCTCGTGTGACACACCCCCAGACTTATCATGAAAACCAGGTGTGCACACAGCCTACTTTACAAATACCAACAGATTTTTCTCTTTAGCTTGGGAGGATTATTTTCAGGATACTCTTTTTTTTTTTTTTTTTTCTTTTATATATTTTTCTTCTTTCAAGCAACCTCCAGTTGGTTCAAAATCAGCGGATAGACAATATTTTCTCTTCAAAACACAATGATACCACACACCACACAAGTTGGAAATTATGAGCACAGTTAAAACATTTTTTTGGTTGCGGGCGTAGGAAAGGCTTCAGGCTTTGGTGGATGAGGAGGAGCTGAACATAAAAAATGGTAGGCACAAATTTGGCTTGCAAAGGCGAATGAAAGGGGCATGGAATAACAAAGCTCAAACTAGCCAAATGGTGGCCTACATCATGCTTGACTCAACAAGTAGCTCTCACCCATGCTTCAAGAGTCGCTTGGGGCAAGTTCTTAGCCCACGAGAAAGATAAACCTTCCTCCCGACTCGAGCAACACACGTTTAGCGACCGCACACACACAACACCGGGTTATCATCAATTTCATTCGAATTCACCACTTGAGTACATTAAATCTAAATTTACGCAGAGATACTGCACATAAATTAAATGCATAAAGAAAATCTAATTCTACGCAAATTCTACTATAGCATGCGAAGCGACTAGAACACTACATGAGTCGACACTGCGCTCCAAATAATAATTCCTGTGTTAATAGCCTATTTCACCTTCCAACCAGACTAGCTTAAACGGAACAACACAACAAGATAAGCACACACTCAAGCGGGTGAAATGGTATGTGAAGCAAGAAAACAATGATAATGAGAATGATAAACAAAAATCAACCATCTAGCATGCAATGCAACTCGTGCACAGTGGATAACAACACTCGCTCCCCCAGACTTAAGCTAAGCAATATATCTAGAAGTTGAAGCTAAAAGAGGGAAGGAAGTGTTACCCAATGCTCAGAAATGAGCATACCAGACGATTGGCGATAAGATCAAAAATAGTCCGCAACATCCGCCATCTCAAGGAACCAAGGCCACCTGGAAATTAGATACTAGAATAACAAAAATAGTAAAAACTGGATTAAAACAAGTGAGAGCACAACAAATCAAGAAATCTGGGTTATCACCCATGGGGTAAACCTATTCCTGCAATTAATATTGACCACTCGCACACAAAATAAGGGAACAGAAAAAGCTGAATAAATAAAACTATGCCCAGAGGAGCATTTCATAAACAAAATGTTATTATTACAAACATAACAAGAGCAAGAGTTCAAATGTCTTGACGAAAGACCAAAAAAAAAGAAAAAACAACAAGGGAAAAACAGACAACATAGCCAAGAATAGCTCGCATGCGGGGGAAAAGATCACTCGTCGTCGCTATCGCTGTCAATAACCACAACAGGCGGCGACCGGCGGGAAGATGAAGCGGCACGACCCGGAGGTGGAGGAATATTTAGTCCGCCCCGCAGCGCTTGCTGATAAACGAAGTCCGTGAGCCAGTACTGTTTTGCCTCCAGATCAGAGAGGCGTCGATCAAAACTGGGCACTTCCGGTGCTCTTGAAGAACTGCCTTCCTCCTTGGCTCTCCGCCCATGCTGAGATGAATGACTCCGCGGCTGCGGAAGAACTACCTCTCGGTGAGTATTCGGTGGCTCAGCTGGCTCTCCCTGCTCCTCGTCACCCTGCCTCTCCCTAGGCGTATCTCCAGGCATCACAACCACAAAACGTTTGCTATTCTTCTTCCCCACGACCCGCAACAAGTGGAAACTCACCATGGTGGCCCGCGTGATAGAGGAGGGTGCAGTCACCTGCACCATCGGAGGCAGATGACTCCAAACCCCCAAGCTTTTTGCAATGCGGGTGATGTAGTAAGCACCGCCAATGGCACCAGTGAGACCGTAGGTGGCCTCGTGGTGGAAGAAGAAAGCCAACATGTAGCCGAGATGCAAAGGTTGCCGAAATTCCATACTATAGAGGGCGATAAGATCTTGCCACCCCACTACATTCTGACTAAGCACACGGGCAACAAGAGAATGGCTGAGGACGTGCTGCAGGTAACGGAGAGCAGGTGCGACGATCCATGTGGATTTGCTTTTTCTGGCCACATATTCCTCATCACGACCCGTGAGGGCACACCACGCGGCACGCGGAGTAACCCCATCAGGGAAGGAGACGTCCAAGTCCAGAAACGGGATCGTCGCGGCCTCGGCTTCAGTGTAGAATCCAGCGCACACCGCCAACTCGGATAAAGAGAGAGTGAAAACCTTGCCCAAAATCCGAAAAGAACACTTTCCTGGACGTTGACCGGAGGGCAAAACTTCCCACTCAAATGTAGAAAGAAATTCCAAGGTGAGCTCCCGGTAGCCGAGATCATCGCACCCGAGCACCCCACTCCAATGATCGAAAGAATAACGTTGGAGGACGGCCGCCCCCAGCTCCCCATTGTCGCCGATAGAGTTCAATTCGTTCCAATCCACTAGACGTTGCGATAGGAACGGCTTCTCCTTGAGAGAATTGAATCGCCTTGTGTGCGAATCTTTGGAAAAGGTAGCCATCCTAGCAAGGATCTGAGCGGGAGAGGCGGAAGTGCGGCCGGAGCGTTGGTAGACATTTTGGCGATCCCTAGAGCTCATGGCGGAAGGCGGGCAAAGGAGAGCAAAGAAAGGAAGAGGAAGGAAATGGACTCACCGGAAGGAAGAGAAGGAGGCGCACGATCGGCGGCGAAGGGGAAGAACGGCGCACGGGCGATCGCGAAGAAGAACCCTAGGTCGTGCGTGAAAGGCTCGGGCGGACGGGTTTTTAAAAAAAAGAATCTGGGCCGATCGCACGACCAGTGATCGTGCGCGATAAGTAGTGCGCACGACCAGTGATCGTGCGCAATAGGAATTTTTTCAGCGGCCAAAATTTTTAGTGAAAACGCCAATCACCATGCAGTTTACGCACAAATAAGAGTCAGCACACGCAGCGAGACATTCATAGCCTTAACAAAAACTCAACTAAATCAAACAAAATAAAGTTTCAGGAAAAATAAGGATAACTACTGGGGTTTATGTCATCCCAGCACGACTTATTCGAATATATAAAAGTTCTAGCTAATGGGTTTATGGAAAGAAAAGTGCACAGGTAACTGTTCTAATATGCGCATCGGTAGCGGGTACCGATACGGAGACAGAACAGTCACCCCTCTACCTAAATAATAATACCTGCTAAACACAAGTAGAGGGAAAAGAAAGTAAGAAGAGGAGGAGGCCTGGTCCTCACTCATCTCACCAAAACTATCCTTGCACAGCAAGGTATCGTCCACAGCAGGTCCGCAGGAGGAGAAGGCAATGAGTGAGGCTTCCTCTATGGAGGAAGGATCAACCTCCTCACATGAAAGGATACACTCATCATTGACTTGAGCACAAAGCTCCAAGTCCTCCTGGGGCACCTGTACGGACTCAGCCTGCACCGGCTCGAATGAAGAAGGGGGATCAAGAACTAAAGAAGACGAAGGACATAAATAAACATCAATCGGGGGAGTGGTCCCGGTCTCACTCCCATCAGGTTGGGGAAGTAAAATAATGTTAGCATTGTCATCAATGCTACAAGAGTCGGTGGGATCAGCGGTGGCCAGGCTTAGGATTTGGACTTCCTCCACCGGTGTTGAGGAAAACTCCTCTTCACCTAGAAGGTTGTCCTCCTCCATAGGAATAGGCACAACACTAAGATCAACCGCCTCCTCTTGTGACACCTCATCGACAATGTCGTCGGAGACGAGCGTAGAATGCACAACAGCGGGAAGAATCGGTTCCACAAGAAGTGGTGGATGCACTGGGAGAATAGATTCAGCCATGTCGGTGCCCAAATCAGCCACACATCTGGTGACTGTGTCAACGCCATACCCTTCAAGATGTGAAGGTGGCAAAGACACAAAACCGGATGTTGAAGGTGTGCCGCAAGAGTTAGGAGTTGGGACGATCCGGATATCCGGCTCGTCATCCTCATCCAATTGGCGACGAAAAGCAGCACAATCCTTCAGGGCATGATCTGTGCTCCGACAAAACTGGCACTGCCTAGCGGGCTTCTTTGGCACAGCGGGGGCTGGAGCCGAAAAGAAGTACGACGGTAAAGGCTCAGCAGAGTAGCCATAAGACTTATGCGCACCATAAGAGGTACCAGACGAAGTCGGTGCTCCATATGCTGGGCGAGAAGAATTATGCCTACTATTCTCCGTAGGGCATTCATCACTAGAGTGGGAGGTAGCTCCACACCAACGGCAACGGAAATTGAATTGTGCCCACATAATGTGAAGATAAAACGCTTCAAACAAAATGTGCAAAATACTTCTCCTAACAAAAATTACTAAAGCAACCTGATAAAATCAAGAAAAAGGAATAAAAAGACAGAAATAAAAATAAAAGATGCAATTTACAAATGAAAAGGGCTTCTCTCTCAGATTCTCCCTCTCCAGAAAACTCACACGACTGTGTTCCCCGGCAACGGCGCCAAAAACTTGATGGCGCAAATCTCACACACCGCTATAGGCGGTAGCTCGACTGCGGCACGAAACGGCAGTGTACCGATCATTCAAGTAATATAAAACGAGGAGTAATCCCCGAGTATCGAATCTCTCAAGGAACACAGTAAGGTGGAGTTTATTATCGAGGAAAGACTTGAGATTGAAGTCCTGCGAAAGGCGGAATGCGAATGAAAGGGCTTTGGGGGTTTGTGAATACTTAAAATAAATATTACCACTACTACTATGCAGTGCTGCTATGCAATGCTTCGCTTGGTGAGATGGAGACTAGGCAGGCCTTGAGCGCGCTGCGTCGAAAGAGCGGATGGACGAGAAGGCAAGCGGAGTGAGGGTCGCGAGCACCTCTTCGTCAAGCACGCCACTAGCAATTGCTAGTGCGGCACCGATCGTGGCGGTGGGATGGAAAATGAAATAAAGCGCACCTCAATGACACAAATGAACAAAATAATTTCATAAACATGAAATAAGCAACATTAGGCATGATTCATAGTGTTCATCATCAAGATAAAGAGAATACATCACACATAACCACAAATATAGAGGAAAAAGGCAAGAGATACGACCGAATCTGGAGTCTCGTTGTAGATTTACGGTAGGAAGCACCGGGTTGTCAATTCGCGTCCTAGCTCGGTCCCAACTGCGTCCGGGGTAGAAGAGGGCTGTCACACCTCCCAATGGACCCGTCTTCTCCAGCGATTTACAATCCGGCCACGTCTATTGCGGAGAACCTCTTCCTTAGCGGTCAAAGTGAGTGTAGGAACCCTTCCTTTAAGCCTTTGGATGATGGAGGAGGCCTAGGGGGTGAAAATCCCCTGAAAACGGCGAAAACGGCGGACTGAACGGAGCAGAGTTGCGTCCTCCCGACCTAATTCGCGAACAGGTCAATAAATAGGCGCTGGATTAAACACTGCGCACGATCATTGGCGCACGACCAGTGGTCGTGCGCACTGGAATCCTGCGATCGTGCGCACTGCCTGGACAGAACCTGCAAGAGATGAAATTATAAAATAAAAATGCTCGCACGACCAGTGGCGCACGACCGTTGATCGTGCGCACTAGCGTCGGTGGTCGTGCGCAATAGGTGAGACAGAACTCATAAAAAGGGGCTAAGTGCGCACGATCAGTGGCGCACGACCAGTGGTCGTGCGCACTAGAACAAGTGATCGTGCGCAGTGTTCCTGTGCAGAATTGCACCGGAAACACTTGCACGCCTCCTATTCCAGCACAAACACAGATCTAGCCACCGAAAGTGGCACTTAACAACATATGAGTACTATGAAAGGAAATAAACACGAAAACACACCAAAGTGGGCCAAAATGTGCACCTAGCATGGGTTATCAATTATAAACTATAATAAGGCTAAAGTGCGTGATATTGACTAAATAATGGCCCGGATGAGTCCATGAAGGTGTATATAATCAGGACTCATCAAAGATCAAGGCTGCTGCTGAAGCTAGGAAGAGAAAGTCTAAAGATGGAGAATGCTCTTCCCAGGGTCCATCAAAGAAGAACCTGCCTTGAATTTTTTTTCTCTCAATGTACAATCATCAGTTGAATTGTTTGAAATATCTGTACTGAACATTTAAATTAAAATGATATTTCATATTCTGATCATAATGTTGTGTATGTTACTATTGGTATATGTACTCTGTACCTTTATCTTTAGTATTCGGGAGCTAGAATGGGATGTTCAATTTGAATAGGTTCAACTATTACAGAAATTGCTCTCCAATTGGGGGGGGGGGGGGGGGGGGAGCAAATTCCCTGCTCAGGTTGAGGGGGAGATGGCAAATGCCAAGAATGTATAGGTTAACCTATAAGTTGATCCAAAGGGATCTATAGATGTTGCCTCCCTATCACTAATGGGAT
This sequence comes from Dactylorhiza incarnata, assembly GCA_033032865.1. Taxonomy (NCBI): domain Eukaryota; kingdom Viridiplantae; phylum Streptophyta; class Magnoliopsida; order Asparagales; family Orchidaceae; genus Dactylorhiza; species Dactylorhiza incarnata. Next base: position 12,862,538 of record JAWHQI010000023.1, on the reverse strand, counting down.
AAATAGTTGAAGAAACCAGAAAGGGGGAGAAAGGGCCAATGCTAAGTAAGAACCTATGCTTAGGATGTTAGAAAGAGGGAGATAGGGCATATGCTACACAGATCATTTTTGTGATATGTTTTTTGTTGTTAATGTACCTTAGCATTGGGGATCTTCTGCCTTCTTCAAATAGGGGGAGGTTGTTGGGTATATTGCCCTCAATAGTACCTTGATTTGAAGAGGCATCACTCTCAATGCTAAGGACATATTGTATTTGATGAGCTATACTTGTGTAAGATATACAGGTGCAGGTGACTCAAAAGGAAGGGCCAAACATGCCCTTAAATGTGGAGAAATCATCTCCCAAAAGATGAAGTTTTGTCTCAGCTGAACCGCTGAGACGAGGGGTCAAAACCGCTGAGACGAGGAGCCGTCTCAGCGTATCCGCTGAGAAGAAGGTGCCTCCGCTGAGAATCAGCGTGGTTGTCGAACGCTGAATGCCGTTCGTCGACCGCTGAGACGAGATCAAAGCAGGAGCTACTGAGAAGACACACAAGGCAAGTTCGTCGAACGCTGAACGTCGTTCATCGACCGCTGAGACGAGATCAAAGCAGGAGACGCTGAGAAGACACACAAGGCAAGTTCGTCGAATGCTGAACGCCGTTCGTCGCCAGCTGAGATGATATCAAAAGCAGGAGCCGCTGAGAAGACACACAAGGAAAGTTCGTCGAACGCTGAACGTCGTTCGTCGACCGCTGAGACGAGATCAAAGAAGGAGCCGCTGAGAAGACACACAAGGCAAGTTTGTCGAACGCTGAGCTGGCAAGATCGTCGAACGCAGGGGACATCTGGTTCGTCGAACGCAGAGTGTTTCGCGTTCGTCGAGCGCAGTCCTTCTCTACGGAAAAGAAGGGCGGCGGGACCTGCGGCTAGGACTAGTTGCAGAAAAGTTGTGTGGGGTCCACCAGCTTCTCCCATACTTCTCAACAAATCAGCTAAGAGCCGTTGAAGATCATAGATGTATAAAAGGAAGAGTTAGGGCACATTTGAAGACAGGGAGTTGCGTGCAAAAGAGATCAACTGTTACATTGACGGCTGAAGCTCTCGTCTTCTTCCTCCTGCTCACTGAACAAGAAGAAGAAAACAGAGAAAGAAAGTTAGCTCCTCTGCAAGGAGGAGCAAGGTGATCTTCCATCACTCTGTCGAAGAGGAAGATCAAGTTAGTAGCTGTCATCGACATCTTCAGCTACAGGAAGCACAGACGGTGCAGGATCTATAGGAGAGTACCTCTACTGTAGAATATTTCTAAATCATTTTTCTGTAGGGCATTTTGCCTGAGCTGTAAGACCTTTTGGTCTGAGATTGTAGGAACCTGAGGGTTCTGAGTTGTAGGGTGAAGGCCTGAGTGTAGGATCTGGAGCAGATCTGAGGTAGGGCTTAACAGCCTGAAGTAGGACCAGGAGGTGGTCTGAGAAGTAGGGGGAGGAGTCCACTGAGTAGTAAGGCTTGGGAGAGGTATGGGCTGTAGGATCTGGAGCAGATCTGAGGTAGGGCTTAACAGCCTGAGTTGTAGGACATTTTTGTCTGAGCTGTAGGAGGTGTTATCCTCTGAGTTTGTAGGGCAGTTGTGCCTGAGGTAGGAGCTAGTGATAGCTCTGAGTTGTAGGGACTTGTGTCCAGAGGTAGGATCATTCTTGATCTGAGAAGTTCTGAGGAACTTGTGCTGTAAGCTCTTTGAGCTGAGATTGGAGAAGTTGGCCCTGTATAACACGCTGTTAGAAGGGTGGAGGAAGAAAGTGGACTACCCATAGACACACTGTCTTTGGGGAACCACTATAAATTATCGTGTGCTTTCTGTGCTTGTTGATTTGCTTGAACTAATTCTGAAAACCGCTAAAGCTAATCAAGTAAAATTCAAAAGACCTATTCATCCCCCCCCCCCCCGCTAGGTGATTTAGACTACAAACCTTATATTCTTTCAGTATGCCTTGCAGCACGGAAGTTGGATGCCATGCAACGCCGGAGTGGGATGCCCTCCACCGCGGGAGCGGGATGTCCTCCATCGCGGGAGCGGGATTCCCTTCAGCGCGGGAACATTATGCGCAACAACGCGGGAGCGGGATGCCCTGCAGCTCGAGAGCGGGATGCCCTGCAGCTCGAGAGCGGGATGCCCTACAACGCGGGGGTGGGATGCGCTTCAGCGTGAGAGCGTGATGCCCTATAGCGCTGGAGTGTGATGTTCTACTGTGCGGGAGCGGGATGACTAATAGTGCGGGAGCGGGATGACCTACACCCCGGGAGCGGGATGCCCTGAGCGCAAGAGCGAGATGTGCTGTAGCACTGGAGCGGGATGCGCTGCTGCTCGGGAGTGGGATGCCCTGCAGAGCGAGAACAGCTTCCGGAAAACCGGAAGGCTGAACTCGATGCGCTCCTCGCGCATATAGCAGGAGAACGCCATGATAACTGCCATGGCGTTCGGGGTTAGCTGGCCCGGGACGACACCATAGTGCTTAAGCACCTGACGGGCAACAAGAAAACCAAGATTATTATATGGCGAGCGAGACTTAACCAAGCTAAAAGAGGTAGGCGGGAACAAATAGTACCTGGCGGATCTCCGGCCACAGGGGGAGACGCATGCCAACCGCGAAATGAGCGGTGGGAATGGCCAGCTCGTCGACAAGCGGCATGTTGATCGCGTCGACCTCGCTTGAACGACGCGCTGTGAATTCGGGAGGGACGTAGTCGGCGATCGCGGTGAAGTATTCTTTGTCTGTCATGTTGCAGATAAAGAATTCATGCTCGGCGAAAGCTTTAGCGATCTTTCGTCGACCCTCAGACTCATTAGCATCACCTCCCATTCTGAGAACCTGCGAGAGAGAGTAGTGGCGCGAGAAAGCAAAGTTGGCGAGAGCTCTGGAATAGAGGAGGAAGAAGGTTGATAGCAAAGGCGGTAGTTGGCTCCATTATGACAGCCTATTTATAGCAAAAATAAAAGCGCGGGAAGAAGCCCAAACGCCAATGAGTGCGGTTAGCCAAAAACATTACATCGTGACCACACGCTAGAACTCCCTGCGAGGTTAGCATAAACAGAATTCTTTGCGAGAATGGCATAAGCAAAAATGGCACAGCGAGGTTTGATAGTACATTATTTATTGTTATTTTTATATAATATTTTAGTAGTAATTAATTAGTTTTATATAATTTTAGTTTAATATATGTCTAATTCACTTTGTTTTGTGTTTTCAGGTAATCTGGGGCTGTTAAATGCAATTTCAAGCTCATAAGAGTAATCAGGAGAATATTTGGAGAATTTCAGCCGAAATCGCAAAGTACACGCCCTTGGTCACGGGCGTGACCAAGGGCGTGACTTTATGTCACGGCCGTGAACCAGCCCCGTGTATTCCAGTTGAAGATGTTAGCCGCCACGTCAGATTAAAATTACACGCCCTCTGACACGGGCGTGACAGAGGGTGTGACCTCAATGTCACGGGCGTGACTTTCCCGAAATGCATTCATTTCAGCCAGCAATCAATTCCCGCCGTTTCTAGCTTACACGCCCTCGGTCACGGGCGTGACCGAGGCCGTGACTCTTTTGCAACCGCCAGATTAACTCCAGATCGCAGCGTTTCCCGCCGTTTCCAGACCCGTTCAAGACACGCCCTTGGTCACGGGCATGACCGAGGCCGTGACCCGCCATGCAATTGATTTTTGGCGGTTTCTCTTCATCAACGTTCCCGGGCTTTCAATACGCAGTTATGCAGCTTACACGCCCTTGGTCACGCCCTGGCGTGACTCACCAATTTTCTGCCTATAAAAGCCAGCTGCTGCCAAAGTGATGGGCATCCAGTCCATGCTTCGATTGGATCATTTCTAGTATAGTTTTCCTGCATTTTTAGTGTAACTTTATTTTATGTCTTGTCCTTTTATTTTCTATTTTAGATTTACTTTCCCAGCAATTGTAATTCTTCTTTCTTAGTTATAAAATGTTCTTTTTCTTTAATCATGAGTAGCTAATTTTGTAGCATTTGATCGGATGAATTCCTAAGCTTTTATATTTCATAATCTTTTATTCATTGTTTGGATTTTGAAAACTAAGATTTACCGTTGATTTGCAATTTTTGGTTTCATATTTCTAGGGTATGAAAATCAAGTTTGATCCATATTTTAGTGTATCGAGAGATCCGTAAATACGGTAGATCGCTCATCAGTAAAAAGAATTGTTTGCATTCCTCGAGAGAGGGTGATGAAATTCTTCCGGATTGGAGTCAAATCCAATGTGGGGCTCACCGCATAAAGCAAGCTTAGGGGTTTCGACTGGCCGAGGGGTCTTAATCGATCAACCTAAGGTTAGGTGGTAGTTCTCTCGAGAGAGGCTCTATCATATTTTGGGAACCTCCACGGTCAAGTTTGTCTAAATCGATTTCTTTCGAATTCTAGATTTACGAAATATTTTACTTTAGAAGGATTCCCGATCAAATGTTTCTCTTTATTTAATTATTTTCAAAACTTCATATTACTTCCGATAAAATAATATTAATTTGCGTGAGTAGAAGTAGTCAACAAACCCGTGGAATACGACACTTGATATTTATTTGTTTTAAATATCCTATGCTATGAACGATAGGTGCTCTTGCCTATAGTTCGTAGAATTTGGAGAAAATTATTTATATCCTAAATTTTACCTATCAAGTTTTTGGCGCCGTTGCCGGGGAAATATTTTTGTTGATATTTTGAAAGCATGAATTTTATTACTTTTATCAATCTCTTTCTCCGCCCCCATGTCTCTTTTTGATTTATTCTCAAAATTTCATTCTATTAAGTGACGGTTGTTCAATTTTTTTTCTTCAAAAATGTTATCTCAATTGGCCGCCAAAGTTGTAGAGCTTCAAAATAAAGTCAATCTTTTGGAAGCCGCACGAAAGCGCCAAGTTAATTGTAATTTTTGTGGAGCACCGCATCGAAGTGAGGATTGTTATATTAATTTTTACTCTCAAAATTTTTCTTATGGAAATAATTTTGAGTTTATTTATGAAAATAATTATTCAAACTTTGATGAAAATAATTCAACTAGTTATCATGTGAATGATTTTTCCGATTCTAATAATATTTCTTCTTGCTCCGATATTAATTATTCATGGTGGCAAGATCACCCGGATAGTTTTCGGTGCGATGAAGGAAATTCAGTCAATCAAGATTTTCATTCCTCCTCTTTTACCCCACAAAATTCTTTTTCTTCTACTCTTGGGTATTTTCCAGATTCTATTTATCAAAATTTAAATATTTATACCCAAGCTCAAGAAGAACTTCTTTACCACGAATTTAAAAGAGTCATGGAGACACCGGACGAAATTGATAAAGAACATGTTTCTTCACCTCCTCCGCCCGAATCTCCTCCTATTTTTCATGAATTTTCTCTCTCGCCAATTATTCACTTTGAAAGTGAAATTCATGAAAATATTGTGTCCCATGAATTTAGTTCACTTGGAATTTCCAATAAATTTTTGGATACGCATTTTATTTTTGAAAATGAACAACCGGAGCTTAATCATGTGTTTTCACAAGAAACTCCTCCTTGTGAAATATTTTCTGACTCGCTTAATTTTGATTCTTTTTCTTCTAACGATTTTCATGTAGATGATGAGCCGTTGCAACCAAACGTTTTCACCGATCCATTTGCCGCTCATCTCCAGCAATCCAAATTACCTAAGGTATGTATAGGTAATTTGGATTCCCAATTTCAAGCTAACGGACAACCAAAGAATCATGACTATAGCGGAGGAGTAGTCGGGCAGCGGATTTCGGCATGCTCACCTGAGCATGAATTAAGGGAGTTGCCTGTGTACCTTTCTTTTTATTTTCCTTTTTCCTAACAATAACCGTCTAGCTTAAAGACGGGAAAAAGAAAGCGCTCTTGGGAGGCACCCCTTGCTTATCTTTATTTTTCTTGCACTTTACTTTTTCCGCATTTTATTTTATTTTCCCTCCAACTTGGCTTATAAACATTGGGGACAATGTTTATTTTTAAGTATGGGGGTGTATTCTCCTATATTCAGTTTTTATTAAAAATCCAAAAAAAAAATTAGAAAATCTTTTTCAAAACTCATAAAAAAATTGATTTTTTTTCTTTATTTTCAATTTTGTTATAAAAATTTACAAAATTCAAAAAAATGTTTTCATTTAAAAAACTATTTTAATTTCCAATAAAATAAATTTTGTAATACTAAATTTCTCCAAACTTCATTTATGCAAATTGATTTTAATTATGAGTTTTCTTTATAGGCTTTTTAAAGAGTTTTCTTTTTATGTAGTTTTAATCTTATATTTCTCTTCAAAATATGTTAGATTTAATTTTTAGATGAATTTGATTTAATGAGTTTTTCATTATCTTGATTTGTTTAGAATATTTCTTAGTTTTACTTTCTCTCTTTAAAATATCATAATTCAATTTTGTAGTAATTGTGTTAAATATCTTTAGATTTTACTTATATTAACTTGAACTCATAGTTTCTTATAGATTGCTCAATTTGTTTTCTATGCTCTTAAAATGTATCTTTGGAATTTTTGTAGCCTTTAAACCCTATCCCTTCCCCTACCTTTTTATTTGACCCTTTATTTGGCATAAAAAAAAAGATTTGAAAAGATCATATGTCATGGAATGAGAGGATAAAATTCATCATTCCTAAACATATGCTCCCAAATTTTTAAAAGATTATATGGTATGGAGATGAGAGGATAAAATTCATCACTCCTAAACATATACATTTGGGATATTAAAGAAGAAGGAATTTAAAAAAAGATGGAAATGAGAGGATAAAATTCATCTTTTCCTATATTCAAAGTAACTTCTTCAATGCCAATTTTACCCCAATTAGCCAAGTTTATTTGCTTATCCAAGATATTTTTGAGAGAGCATAGTTAATTTTTTTGTAGTTTTCTAAAAGTTTCTCATGATTGTAAAGTTTATATAATTTTAATCTTGGATTATTTTACTTAACTCAATGCAATTTTGTTTATGAAAATTTAGTTAGAGAATTTTGAAACTAATATTTATTCTACTCATTTCAATTTATGAATTATAAATTATTTCTAATAAATCTAAATTTTAATTTCTTAACTTAATTTGATATGAGTCTTATAAAATTTGGAATACATAATTGGAAGTAAATCTTTTTGGAATGTCCTATAAATTCTTCTCATGCTTATAAATTAGTTTTGCTCTGGAATAGCAAAAGCTTAAGTATGGGGGTATTTGATAGTACATTATTTATTGTTATTTTTATATAATATTTTAGTAGTAATTAATTAGTTTTTATATAATTTTAGTTTAATATATGTCTAATTCACTTTGTTTTGTGTTTTCAGGTAATCTGGGGCTGTTAAATGCAATTTCAAGCTCATAAGAGTAATCAGGAGAATATTTGGAGAATTTCAGCCGAAATCGCAAAGTACACGCCCTTGGTCACGGGCGTGACCAAGGGCGTGACTTTATGTCACGGCCGTGAACCAGCCCCGTGTATTCCAGTTGAAGATGTTAGCCGCCACGTCAGATTAAAATTACACGCCCTCTGACACGGGCGTGACAGAGGGCGTGACCTCAATGTCACGGGCGTGACTTTCCCGAAATGCATTCATTTCAGCCAGCAATCAATTCCCGCCGTTTCTAGCTTACACGCCCTCGGTCACGGGCGTGACCGAGGCCGTGACTCTTTTGCAACCGCCAGATTAACTCCAGATCGCAGCGTTTCCTGCCGTTTCCAGACCCGTTCAAGACACGCCCTTGGTCACGGGCGTGACCGAGGCCGTGAACCGCCATGCAATTGATTTTTGGTGGTTTCTCTTCCTCAACGTTCCCGGGCTTTCAATACGCAGTTACGCAGCTTACACGCCCTTGGTCACGGGCGTGACCAAGGGCGTGACTCACCAAGTTTCTGCCTATAAAAGCCAGCTGCTGCCAAAGTGATGGGCATCCAGTCCATGCTTCGATTGGATCATTTCTAGTATAGTTTTCCTGCATTTTTAGTGTAACTTTATTTTATGTCTTGTCCTTTTATTTCCTATTTTAGATTTACTTTCCCAGCAATTGTAATTCTTCTTTCTTAGTTATAAAATGTTCTTTTTCTTTAATCATGAGTAGCTAATTTTGTAGCATTTGATCGGATGAATTCCTAAGCTTTTATATTTCATAATCTTTTATTCATTGTTTGGATTTTGAAAACTAAGATTTATCGTTGATTTGCAATTTTTGGTTTCATATTTCTAGGGTATGAAAATCAAGTTTGATCCATATTTTAGTGTATCGAGAGATCCGTAAATACGGTAGATCGCTCATCAGTAAAAAAAATTGTTTGCATTCCTCGAGAGAGGGTGATGAAATTCTTCCGGATTGGAGTCAAATCCAATAGTGGGGCTCACCGCATAAAGCAAGCTTAGGGGTTTCGACTGGCCGAGGGGTCTTAATCGATCAACCTAAGGTTAGGTGGTAGTTCTCTCGAGAGAGGCTCTATCATATTTTGGGAACCTCCACGGTCAAGTTTGTCTAAATCGATTTCTTTCGAATTCTAGATTTACGAAATATTTTACTTTAGAAGGATTCCCGATCAAATGTTTCTCTTTATTTAATTATTTTCAAAACTTCATATTACTTCCGATAAAATAATATTAATTTGCGTGAGTAGAAGTAGTCAACAAACCCGTGGAATACGAGACTTGATATTTATTTGTTTTAAATATCCTATGCTATGAACGATAGGTGCTCTTGCCTATAGTTCGTAGAATTTGGAGAAAATTATTTATATCCTAAATTTTACCTATCAAGGTTATTGCGGGACATAACTAGCGAGAGCAGAATAGCTCAATACGAAAATATAAGACGATGCGTATAGCGCGAGCGAGGAATAATAAACGACTACCAACAATTATTGCCGAGCGAGAATTTATAAACGTCATTAACGAGTATTCGCGAGATTGTCCAAAGCGAACAAACATTAACAAATGCCGAGAATTTATGGAAGCGGCAAAATTAGCGAGATTCATGCGACAACCATTTCCATCTGCCACCACCCCGTGACCCGGACCGCGGCGGTGCCCTAGAATTGTAGTAATCCTCGGCCGCGCGTCCCTCCCGGTCCATGAGGAAGGCGTAATCCCTCATCGTCGCAATATGCACCTCCGACGTCGTGACGTTCTCATCGTGATCACGTTGTCTCGCGGCCCGGAGCCTCGTACACTCTTCCATCAAGACAGCATGCCTATCCTCGATGGCCTCTCTGTCCCGTCTCGCTTGCAGGTTGAGGTCCATCAGCATCCGACCATGATTTTGAAGCAACTCTGCGGCTCGTCGTTTCATCGTCTCAGGATCTCGCGGGTCCCCTAATAAGTCTTCCACTTGGTCAGGGAGGGGGGACACCTCGTCGTCGCCAAACTCGAAATCGGTAGGCAGATTTTCAGAATTCTCTGTGAAATATTACGAAAAGGTTAGATAGCACGCTTGAGTTCGCGCATGGCAGGGGGCCGTCGGAATGCTTACCCAGAGGGGGGAGAGAAGTCTCAGAGCGGCCCTGGAAGACGTTACCATAGCGGGGGTAGAGAGATTTGCCCAGGCCAGGAGGGTAGGCTGCGTTGTTGGTCGGAGGGATCTTTGGCGGTATAGAGCCGCCGGTCTCCTCGCTCGTCAGGAGGTTGAACCCTGGCCTATCTATAGTTGTGTCAGGAGGAGGTGGAGATGGAGGCCGCACTGCCTGGTGAGCCGGGGACTTCCGGGGCGAGACTGTAAGAAGAAGGGAATAATGGTCAGATGGTTGGCAAAAGGAGGGCTGGCATGCGAGATTAAGGGCATACCTGCAACATTTTTCCCAGCGAGATTTGTATCCGCTGGCGGACTTTTGCGAGACCCACCAACAGGCTCGCCAACGTCCTTGTTCGGCAAAGCATCCTACGAGTAAGCAAGTCATTAGAGCGAATCTATTGGCTTAACTAAAGGAATAATTTCTACCTTCGCGGGGGAGGGGTTATCGGGGGAAGAATCCACCAACACGGAGTCGCCCCCGGTTTGGCGGACCGCTTTCGCCTTCTTGGTCTTTGGCGTCGCAGTAGGGGGCGGGCGAGACATCCAGGCCGGAACTTTTTCCGAGGACAGTCCGTCGGCCTTGGCAGCCTTTAAGCGAGCTTCAGCTTCTTCGAAAAGCGGCATTTTCTCACAGCTACAGTAGGGGAGGAAAGATAAAAACGGAGAGAGTGACGATGCGCATCATCGGAGCTTGGGATGATCTTTATAGCCCCCAGGGTGGGCCCTACCAAAGATTCCCGACAGATTATCAAGAGGCTGGCGAATACCAGGGGTTGGATGTTTCTTCGCGAGCCTGAGTAGCCTCGCGAAGAGCGGGGATTGTGTACAACCCCGATATTCTCCAAAGAGAGGAGGCGCGATTTAAGAAGGCAATACGAAGGAAGTAATAGGGGAGGAAGACAAAGGTCCAGAGACCTCGCAAGAGGGGCGGGCGAGGAGTCTCTCCTTTTGTACTCGCTGAGAGGCGGGCGAGAACCTGGCGAGATTGTTCTCGCAGGCAGTTCGGCAAAATCATCAGAGGTCCACGAAATGTTCTATGATCGTTAAAGGGCGGTCTCGCAAGAGGTCTCGCGAAGACAGGGACCTCGGCAGATGCCCCCCAAAGGAGTAGCACAGGCAAGGGCTAGCGAGCAAGCGCCTCGCGGATCGCTGGCAGAAGAGATCTATGTTCTATGTTCTATGCATGACAGTCAAGAGGCGGTCTCGCAGGAAGGCTCGCGAGACCGGACCTCATCAGATACCGCCAAAAGGGGACGAGTGAGGTCCTCGCAGGGCGATCACCGAGGAAAGGCATCGCGAGCAGGACCCGCAAGAAGACCCGCCCGAGCTTCAGCAGTATTGTTCTCGCAGTTCCTGGCCCATAGGCTGATGGGGACAAATTCCCCTTTTACCCTTGGTGGTCTACCTTTAGCCTCTCCAAACAGCGGAGTTTGGCTGTTAGCAGACCAATTTGGGGTGCGGATAGTAATTTTAGAAGGCGGAATCCTGCTATTTGCAGGCCAGGTCAGAAAATCTATAAATAGACCTTAAAGGGCACCTTTGGAGAGGACTTGACTTCAGCTTCTCTCTCCTTAGGTTCTCCTTGGCTAGCATTTCCAGAGCTCTCCAAGGTGCCCGAGTCTCAGCCTTTGGCTTGGGAGGGGAAGCGCTCAACGATCTTCCGGGTTAGTGGAGGGACCTCCTCGCTGCGACTAAGGTCTTAGTCACTGTCCTAGTGTCCAGCTTACCCTCTCTGAGGGATCAGTAAGGGCTAGCTGCCCCTTATCTCGGTGAGGGCCCCCGAGCTTCACAAGAGACCGAGAAATCGGTTTCAACACCAACGGTTTCTACTCGACACTAATGAGAGAAATAGCGCGTAGCTACCCCAAACCCGTTCACCACGTTGAGGCCCGGATAGCAACAGACAGAACAATAGAGGAGCATCGACAACAGTTTGAAGTTTGTCCGAAAGAAAGAAGATACAAGATCCATCGCCGATACCTAAGGGAATGACGAGCGTCACTACGACACCCGCCGAGATGGGGGCATCTTCAGCATCAGAACTTCACTCCCCTCAACGCCTCTCGGGCATATGTCTCATTCGTCATCAGTGATCATACCACTTTTCAAAGGCCTAGGGTGCTAGCACCATATCGGGGGATGAATCCAAGTTTTGTGACTTTCATCAAGGTCCCGAGCATAGTACAGAGGATTGTACGCTCCTAAAGGAAAAAATCGAATGGCTCGTGCAAGAGAATAATGAGTGAAATTTTTAATTTCTTAAAACTACATGAACAGAGTGTTCAGAGAATACCATTGGTAAAAGAGTAACCTCTCATAACCACGATGAAAGCTCTGGCCTTTCCAAGGACCCCGAGTTCAGTAGACGAATAGGGCCTGCCCCCCCCCCCCCCCCCATTTTGCCCCCATGAGAACCAAGTTTCCATGTTTACAGATTGTCGGAGAATTTTGATGGTATAGGGTTAGCACCTCATAACCACGATGGAAGCTCTAACCTTTCCAAAGGACACCGCATCCAGCGGACGAAGAGGCTCTGTCCTCCTTTTTGCCCAAACGCGAACCAAATTCCCTCGTTTACAGAGTGTTCGGAGAATCCCGATGGTATAGGGCTAACAACCCATAAATCAGATGGAATCTCTGACCTTTCCACGGAGTGTTCGGAGAACCCTGATGGCATTAGACAAACCCTCCATAACCAATATGGAAGCTCCGGCCTTTCCAAAGGAACCCGCATCCAGCGGACAAAGAGGGTCTGACCCCATTTTTGCCTGCACCGGAACCAGGTTCCCCCATTTACAGAGTGTTCAGATAGTCATGATCGTACGTAGCTAACCCACCATTACCATGATGGAAGCTTCGACCTTTCCAAAGAATCATGCATCCAGAGGGAGCCGCGTTCCCCTGCTCCTCGTGCAAACATGACTCCCCAAAATCTCATGTACACATCGCCCTTCAGCATGATCGTGAGCGCGCCGCCCTGCATCACATCCATATGTGTGCAACTCTGCGACTTGTCATGCGCGCGCAACTCTATAGCTCATTTGCGTGTGCACATCTCTCCTATATGCGCTCCCTCACTAAACTCTCCATAAGGAGCGTCGATCTGTATGAGGTGCGCTTCTCTCAAAAAAGAGCATCACTCTCCAAAGAACCCTTTATCTAGAGGGAACCATGTTCCCATGATCCTCGCACAAGCATGACTCTACCATGCAGTCGACCATGCAAGAACCATTGCCCAAAAGCTCACGTGTACGCCGCATTCAACATAATCTCAAGCGCTTGACTCAACAACACATCCACGCACATGTATTTCTACAATCCGCCTGTAGCACGTGTGAAGTTCAAGAAAATATTCACACATAGCGCACACAAAATCAAAAGCCAAATGTTCGCAGCGCGCGCAAAATTTGCGTTAATTTTTACACCCAAAAAAGAGATACGGCAATTGGGAAAAAATATTCGGGTTCATCTTCTCAGGTAACGACTCCCAAAAATTTGGGGGAAATTGATAAGTTTCCCCTAAACTTTGAATGATCGAACATGATTCATTTACTCGCAACCTCAATCGACTCGCCTTGACGGTTTCGGTGGGCCCTTTCTCGCACAATTCTAAGTCAGTTTGATCCCTCAAACCAATGTCAGAACGCGCGTGGGGTGGGTGGGGGGCATAGTCACAAAGTTCGCGCCCGCCGTCGCTACCCTCTCCGTCGCCGCCCTTCTGACGAGCTTGATCATACTACCCGAGCCGCCCGGGGGGGGGGGGGGGGGGAGAGATTGTCATATTCCTAAAAATGGTGATCCAAGGGACTTAAATTGTGTGTTCTTATTCTCCCGCTCAATTGCCAAGAGAGCGCAATTATTTATGTGCCCCCTAAAAAATGATAAAAGGGGGCCCAAGCCTTCATTTGATAGGGAGAAAAAGGAGGCGAAGAGAGATATCTAAGGTTTTTGGACAAAAAGTAGCAGACCTAAATCCAGCCCAAGGCAGGAAGACTTGGATCATCGCCCATCTTTTCGCTCAGCGCGTGCTTATTCCCCTATGCCCGAGCCATCTTCATGTCTGCTCCAGTGCGCACCACCGTTCTCTGCTCCAGAACTCGCCCCTCTCCAGAATGCGCCCACGTGATCCGCTCCAGTGTGCGCCACGCTTCACTTCGTTCAGCATCAGATACATAGAAATATCTTGCAAACGAGTGGTGATCTGTCATCCTCTGAAAAGCTGATTATTGTACTTAACTACAACTAGTGGATTTCGTCAGAACTGGGCATGACCCCATGGGTTTTTCCCTTTCCGGGTTGATTTCCCACGGAAAGGTCTTGTTGTCTGTTGTTGGTTATCTATTTTGTCTATTTGCACGTTCGACCCACACTCGAGCTAAGACGGTTTGTGAGAGCGCTGAACATCTCGCAAAGCGCTCTTGAAGATCATCCCAGGCAACTTTGACACTCTACAAATAGGCATTCTGCTTCCGATGTGCCGATCGTCGGTTTGGTGATAGTTACATTAATGAAGTCAAGTTTATTTTTCCCCTTCACGACATTCATCATGACAGATGAGCAAGCATCTAGTGTAGCGCCCTGATCATCCGATGGTGAAAGATAATGGAGAAGATATATCAACACTCTCCCTCCTTGGTTTGAAAGAAGCATTTTTTTCGAGAATCTTTTGGGGAGAAGTTTTGCTCGAAGCATCAGGAGGCACATCAAAGTGGAATGAACTCTCTGTTGCCCCTAAGGGGTTTAAATAGACAAACCCAAAAGGTAACGGGTGACGGATATCCCCGTATCCATCCGTACCCGTTATGCCTCCAACCCGTTATATTTTATCCAATTATACATTTACAATCTCCTCCTATATTTGTGATAAATATAACATATACATGTCAGAGTGCAAGAATGTAGTAACTACTAAATTTCAGACTGAACATAATTCCTTAGAAAGAAAAAACACATTATAAAACATAGCAGGAGTTTTGTTTATGCAGAAAAACAAACATCCAAATATAAGTGCAATACTAAGGAAGAAGTCTGAAATACATAGTAGTAATGGATAAAACATATAACAATTCTAGTCATCTAGTAGATCATCAACATCTATATCAAAGACTACTTTCTTTCCTTCAACTCCATCATAGCCTGCAAGGAATTTCATGAGTTAGAACTCGATGAATTCATAAAACATATACAGTAACGTTTAAAGTAAACTAGCTCTACCTGAATAAGCTTAGTACTTATAGCAATGATGGAGTAACACTGTCAACATCTCTATATGGTCTAGCAGGAACCAGTCTAGTGTTGATTTTGTAAATCAACCGTGGTTATCTTACTCATTAGCGATCATTATGTACATCATCATCAACTATGGAATGATTTGGCACAACAAACATTTGCAACATTATCAGGTGTGGAATATGTGCATATGATCATTAATGTTAGATTAATCGACTACAACGACTTCCTATTCCTAGTTGAATAATTTTTGAATCAACTTACAATGAGAAAGATGCTTAGTTATCAAATGTGGAATAACAGACATCTAACCATCTTGGGTTTTCATCAAGAAATTATTTGGGGTTTTCAGTCTGTTATTAGATGCTTGAATGTTGCGACTATATAAGTTCTCACTATGAAAACATAAACAACGGAGTAAAGTTTCATATTTCTATGAACTTTAGTCTCATCTCCCTCGATGTTTTAATTATGAGAGCTCTATTCAGGCCTTTGGTCAAGGCGTGCAACATTGTCTTTAGATCTCACATCAATGAGGGTCATAATCCCTTGACTTGTGAGTGAGGACAAACATGATTATTTCAGCCTGAGGTGCTTTCTTTTGCCATTGAACAAAGTGTTCGTAGCAATCATTTTAGTAGCCTGATTGTCGTAGTAAACTACAACAGAACTCAGTTTCAGGCTTGTCAGGGGAATGTCCATCACCAAATCTCTTATCCACTCTGCTTCTTCTCCTGTTGTAGTTAGAGCGTAGAGTTCGGATTCCATAGAAGAGAGAGCATACAGAATTGCCTCTTGGACTTCTAGGCTACAGCTGCTCCTCCTAGTGTGAATACGAACCCACTAGTGGACTTGCTGTCGTTTAATTCTGAGCACCATGATGCATCAGAATATCCTTCAAGAACTGAAGGTTAACCAGAGTAGAATAAAACATGCTTTTGGGTGTGCTTTAAGTACCTCGTTAGCCTATCTAAGGCGTTCCAGTGGTCTTGTCCAGGATTACTAGTGAATATTCACAACATGCCGACCATAAAGGATATGCCAAGTATAGTGCAGACCATAGAATACATGAGACTACCAATCAGTTTAGAGTAGTCTAACTGTCTAACCGTAGCTCCTCCATTGGGCTTTAGACGGTTAGTGTAGTCGTATGGAGTCTCAAATGCTCTACTGTCACTGTATCCCCACGTGTCCAACATGGACTTTATGTAGTGGCTTTGACTTAGGGAGATGTCATTCTTCCCAAAGCTCACTTTCATGCCTAGTATAGTGTTAGCTACACCTAGGTCTTTAATGCTAAATTCTTTTATTAGATCTGACTTAACGTCATCCACTTCAGATTGATAAGATCCTAGAATTAGCATATCATCTACATACAAGCAAATTATGGCTACTTTATCTGATCTATGACGTATGTAAATACATTTATCCGAGAGACTCGACATGAATCCCATGTTCTTTACACTATAGTCAAACTTCTCATGCCATAGTTTAGGTGCTTGTTTTAGTCCGTATAAAGATTTAATTAATTTACAGACTCTCCCAATATGGCAATTCAAAGAAGATGCTTTTTTTCTTCCAACCTTTTTTTTATACCAACATTAATAACTCTACGATTATCTTCTCTCTTCCTCTTTTTAAGATCATCCTTTTTGTACTCAGTAAGTACATCATTCAGGTGTGTCGTGTCTCACTTCCCTTTAACATAGGAGGTTTCGCTTCAAATTCACGACATCCATTAAAAGCCGCCTTATCTCTTCGAAACCTGTGCCCACTAGATAACCATCGACGATGACCCAAGTAACAATATTTTCTTCCATTTTTTAGCCACTGTGATTTAGTTTGCAAATTACAATTTGCACAAGCATACTGACCTTTTGTACTCCATCCTGAAAAGTTCGCATATGCAGGATAGTCATTAATTGTCCAAAATAATGTTGTACGCATTGTAAACATCTGATTTTTTGATGCATCATATGTAGCCACGCCATCATTCCATAATTCATTCAATTCATCAATCAATGGTTGAAGATAAACATCAATTTTATTACCAGGTCCTTTCGGTCCATCAATTAGTACAGTAAGAAAGAGAAATGAAAGTGACATGCACATCCATGGTGGTAAAAATAAGGAATTAAAACAACTGGCCATGTGCTATGAGCAATGGACATGGTTCTATATGGATTAAACCCATCGGATGCCAAACCAAGTCTAATATTGCGACACTCTATTGCAAATTGTGGATAATCTTTATCAAACTTTTCCCAAGTTGGAGAGTCAACTAGGTGCCTCATAGTATCATCATTAGTGCGTTCTTCTGCATGCCATCGCATGCAACTTGCTTTTTTTGATGACATGAATAGCCTTTTCAATCTCGGTTTCAAAGGAAAATATCTTACTTGTTTTGCTGGAATTTTTGTAATTGTATTTTGCATGCCACTTTCATTGTCATTGAATTGTTTGTATCGTGACTCACCACATATCTCACAATTTTCAAGTGTAATATCATTTCCTTTACAAATCATGCATTGTTGGGGCACGCATCCCAAGTCTCGAAAGAAAATCCCAAATCTTTAGTAATTTTGTAAGATTCATAATAAGACTTAGGTATCTTTATGTTCGGAAAAGCATCGATAAGAAACTCCAATAGCCATGTGAATGATGTGTCTGTCCATCCATGCATGATTTTACCTTGCAGTAACCTAATTATGAAAGACAATGATGTATACTTGGTACAATTAGGATACAGTGGACACTCTGCATCTTCAACAAGTTTTATAAATTTGGCATCTTCTTCGGATCATTCATTCTTTGACTGCTTATTGATGGTGGATTCTCATACAGACTAGCACCAATAGGTGGAATTCCAATTGCTTCATGTATCATTCCCATCATATCATCTCTCAAATCAGAACGTTGCTCATCCCCACTGCAAGAAATAGAATAATATGATTCCCCGTGAAGGGTCCATATCTTGATCTTAGATAAAAACCCATTTATAATTATATGTTCACAAGCAACAACCCTCTCCATCAGATAAGTATTACAACATTTCTTGCAAGGACAGTAAATTCGAGTCTCAAAATTATTTGTTTTATTTTGATAAGCATAATCCAGAAACATGTCAACACCTTGGATGTATTCAGATGAAACTCTATTTCGCAAATCAATCCAACTTTTATCCATATTTAATGTCAGAGAAATCTACATAAATAAAAAAGAATTTTAGGGTTATACAAATAGACAACGGACTATGAAAATATATTATGTTGAGTTTAAAACTATGAAAGGATTGAGGGCTAGAACAATACAGGAAATGGGCTCAACTTAAAATAAAAGTGTGGTAAAAGATATGATTATATCTCAACTTGCACTACAAGAAAATTGACTTTTAGCCAGGGTAAATTGCCGTGGCTAAAAGCCCAAAATCGTGGCAAAAGACTTTTAGCCACGGACTACCATGGAAAATGGGGTGGCCAATACGAGCGTGGCAAAAAAGTATTTGCCATGCTCTTTCTGTGGCAAATACCCTTTTCTATGACTTTTAGCCACGATTTTAGACTTTTAGCCACGATAATTTGACCGTTTGCCACGAAAAATGGCCGTGGGCAATACGAGCGTGGCTAAAAGTCAATTTTCTAGTAGTGTTGCAAGGCACCTACTAGAAGACCCAACTATACAATTAAGTAACATTGACTCAAGAATAGGAGAGACCCTGCAAAATTGGTGGAAATAAACTTGAAACCAAAGAAAAAAACAGAGATCACATCAGACTAATTTCAATTTCTTTTTTGATAATAAAAGTAAACATTAGGTGGAGTAAGTAATCATTAGGCCGACCAAATAAAATGCCATCAAAAATTTAATTTGAACAATATGCAAATCATCAATTTTTCTTAATAAATAATTTGAAGCAATATTAACTTTAACAAAACTATTTGTAATGAGAAATGAACGCACACATTCATAACAACAACATTGGGCATGATACAAACATTTTTCAATTTAAAAACTAACTGAATAGAAATCCTGAATAGTAATCCTCTTTATATTGAGTTATGAAAAGAACCGAACTGCACACATTCAATACAAACAGTCATAACCAAGCTACTTTAACAAAATTATTTGCCATCACAATAGTATAAACTTTACCATACTGATCAAGAGTACATATGCTTTATTTTTATTTTGTGTTCTTTTAACGGAGTATGAAAGAACTAAGAATGTCTATCCCTTTCACGTGTCAATCATACTAATAATCCTACATCAATTAAAAACTACATCTCTTGCCAATATCCAAACTACAATTTTTGTAATCCTACATCAATTAAAATCAACCAAATTTCAAACAAACTTGATGCGCATAACTATATCCTTAAACGACGACGGCAAGTGTACCGTATCGAATGTAGTATATGTTATAAAAACCAAGTTCGTATTAGACTCGGGGCGGTTGAGTACTCTTACTTCAAGAAAATCTCTATTATTCTATCAATTAAAACTTTGGGTTGGTTTTGCAAAAAGGGAAATTAAAATAAGATTAAACTATAAGTAAAAAGACTAGCACTCGATCTTTGAATCACCTCGGAGATACAAATAAGAAGAAAGAACAAATCACATTCTCTTAATAAAATAGCTTTGACCGTGGGGATTCCCGAATTATGAACGCACCTTGGGTAGTGGATACGCCCAACTAAGATTAGGAAATATCAACCGAATTCTCACTCTATAATCGATAATCTAATACTTGCTTTACGAGGTGAATCCCGCTGTTGGATTTAACTCCAATACGAAAGGGTAACGTCATCCTCTCTCGAGGATTGCATTCTACTCTTCTTTATCCTTGAGTGATCGATTCGTCTTACGAGCCTCTCGACTAACTAAAGAACGAAAACAAGAACAAGAATTATATATCGAAAATATAATCTCGTTATCTTAAAATCAAGGATAAATCTTAAGCTTCTTAGAAATGAGAAAGAGCAATTATAAATTACTTCAAAAACTTTATTATTCCTTGGATCATCTCGATCGAGGACTAATAGAAATTTAGTTACTCATTGAGTTAGCGGAATTAATACAAATAAAAGAATTCATGAATAAGAAAGAAGAGAAAAAGAAAACAAAAGGTCTATTTTATTAAATTGCTAAGAAAGTTACAAGCTAGGAGTTGGAAGCTATAAACTATTTAATTGAAAATACAATTTGCGAGAAGAGAAAGGAGTACAAGAACTACTAGAACATGAAAATTAAACATGAAAAGAAGAGTCTAAGTCCTAAAAATTCGTCTTTGATCATCTGGAGAAGCACCCTTTTTATAGCTGAAAATTTGTGTTACACGCCCTTGGTCACGCCCGTGACCAAGGGGCGTGTAAAGGGCGTGATCGAAGCAGCAGCGGAGAGGGCGCCTTCTAGAGTAATTGCAGGCGTTACATACGTGTCATGCCCCTGGGTCACGCCTGTGACCTGGGGCGTGTAACTTTACAACAGGCTGCTGGAGGGAAGCTTTAGCGGGAAGCTTTGGCGGGAAGTGGCGCGGGGCAAGTCACGCCCGTGAACTGGATGTCACGCCCCTGGTCACGCCCGTGACCTTGGGCGTGTAACTTTAAATGATGTGGCAGGCGTGCTCTGGATGCTGGTGGCGGGTCGCGGGTCACGCCCTTGGTCACGCCTGTGACCTGGGGCGTGTACTTGTTGAATCTTCACGGAATTCTCCCAGTGTGGCGGAATCGGGTTTGGAACAGATCTAGGCTGTCACGCCCCTTGGTCACTCCCGTGACCTTGGGCATGTGCTTTGGAATTTTTCTCAAAAGTGCCCAGGAAACCTGAAAAACATAAAACGAGCTTAAATTAGTTAAAGAAATAAAAAGGAATGAATTTGATTGGATAATTCATGCTATTTATTCAAATTTATATTAAAATATCAATAAAATGATATTAAAGGATGAGTACAAAAAGTACTCATCAAACACCTCCATACTTGAGCTTTTGCTATTCCAGAGCAAAAGAGTGAGGAAAGAATTACAAGACATCGATATTATTTTTAATTAACTAAAATTTCGTTAAACCAAGAGTAAGTTAAAAGTAAATTCTAGGAATTCAAGAATTAAGTCATAAGTTATGGTGATAATTTAAAAAGAGAAATCTGTTTAGCTATATACTTCTCAAGATGACTATTTAGCAAACGAAATCATAGAAATTTTCAAACAAAATTAGATTGAAATTATAAATACTTCTAACATAAAAGAAACTTAAGGAAAAGACACCTACCAAAATATTGCTCTTAATAATTTAGTTTAGGACTAGAAACAATGAAATTGGCTAGGGATGGGTTTAAACGAAATGACAAATGAAGAGTTTTTGAATAGACGTGATAAATTTTATCCTCTCACCACATTTGAATAGGAATTTATATATGTTTAGGAAAATAATGAATTTTAACTTCTTATTTTCCATGCCATATAATCTTTTAAAATATCTCTCTTCAAATAAAAACCCAAAATGTATATGTTTAGATGTAATGAATTTTATCCTCTTACAACATGACATAGTCATTTAAATGATTTTGGGTGCATATGTTTAGGGGATAATGAATTTTATCCTCTTATTCCCATGACATATGATCTTTTTCTACGTTTTTTTTATTTGCCAACAAAGGGTAAGAGTAAAGAAATATTTCTAGTTTATAAATTAAACTATTTTGAGAGCAACTTTTTAGTGAAATGAAATTTCCTAAGATCTTAAAGTTTAAAGAGAAAATAATAGAAATCTAGAGATGTTTAGCCAATTTATCACAAAGTGAAGCTATTTAAAATTAAACGGAAAAATAGTGCTAAATAAATTCTCTAATTGAATTAAAAACATAAAGTGTTTCTTAATACTGAATTACATCAAATTTAAATTTAACAAAATCTGATAAAACAAAAAAAAATTAGCTAAATTAAAAATGTAAGAATACTTATAATCAAACCTCAAACTAAATTTCTAGAAAACTAAAAACAACAAGGCTAGGCGTATTTATTATTATTATTTTCATAAATATTATTTCTTGGACTTCCCGAGGGCTACCCAGTGAAGGGTTCGCAAGGTACTAGGAGCTGTGATGGGAGTTCAAGCCCAAAGCACCCTTTCCAAGAAATTAGATTTTTATTAAATTATAATTTTTTTTCTTTTTCAAATAAAAATACAGTGAACGCAAAGCTACACCCCCATACTTAAAATTTAACATTGTCTCCAATGTTTAAAACTAAATATGAAGAACACTTGAAAATAAACTTTAAATGAAAAATACATAAAATTAAAGATAAGCGAGGGGTGCCTCCCAAGAGAGCTTTCTTTTTCCCATCTTTAAGCTATACGGTTAGGGGTTAGCTAAAAAGAAATTTAAATTGAAAATAGACAGGTAACTCCCATAATTCATGCGTAGGTGAATGTGCCGACATCAGTCGCCCTGCTATTCCTCCGCTTAACGTGTGATTCTCCGTTTGTCGTTGGACTAGAATATGCAAATCCAAATCAACTATGCATACCTGAGGTGATTTGGATATATAAAAATGAGCGACATATAGATCATTAATAATTTGGTGTGGCACCGGCTTATCTTCAACCTGAAAATTATTAGAGTATAGAGAATCACAAATTAACTAGTCAGAAAAATTTTCGCAAGGAGGAGGCGCTTGCGAAAATATATGGTTAAGCTTCGGTTGTTCCTTTTCTAAAATAAAATTTTCTTTAGGAAAATCTAGTGCATTACCAAGTGGAATAAAATTTTCGGACACAACGTTTTCATGAATTTTCGGTGGAATAGAGGAATTTTGCGAAATTTCATGATAAGCAAAAGATGATCTGGGTGGAATAGGGGAAGAAACTTGTTCTTCTATTTCATCCGGGGTGCCATAGCAGGTTTAGGGTAGGCGGAGTGGTAGCGTCGCGATCGGAATAGGCTGAAAATTCCATAGCAGGTTCTTCGCGCACGCTCACTGGCCTCCTTCGCGCACGACCAGTGGTCGTGCGCCTGATCGTGCGTTAATTCACAAGGGTTGAAGGTCGGCTGATCGTGTAGCGCACGATCAGGGGATGTTGGCCGCGCACGATCACTGACCGTGCGCCGCTGCTCGTGCGCACTGTTTATTCTGCTCCGCGAAAAGTGACGGGGATGACGATCCGGCCATCCAAAAATCTTGGGATTTGATCCAACGGCTGCGATGGTTGGCTGGGGGGTTTTATGTCTTGGTAGAGGAGTTAAACCCTCATATTTCCAAGTCATTTCTCTCTCTTAGGTTGGAGAAAGGAGGAGGAGGCAAGGAGGAAGGAGAAGGGGAATCCGCAATTGCCGGAGCTTCGGAGCTCCGTTCGCCGATCCGAGACCGGCAACGCGTAGAGGGCGTCGAGGCGCTTCTTCTCCACCGTTTGTTTGCAAGCTTCTCATGGCTAGGAGGAGATCTCAAAAGGTAACGACATTTCTCCTCCCGGTCTTTAGGATGCGTGCATGACATCCCTTTAATTTCTGCATTTTGGCACCGGATCCGTCGAGTGAGGGGGATCCGGGTCGCCTTGGTTTAAAAGGAACCATCATGTTGATTGAGTCCATCCCCGACATGATTTGCACTAGAGATCCGCTCCGTTAGCGGATTAGGCATTGTGGGTGAAGCCGGATTTGTGGCCGTTGGTCCGATTCAGTGATGTTGATTTACGCGCATTTTAGGGGTTTTGTTAGAAATCCGAATACGGCGAACTCGTCGTTGTGATGCTCTTGTAGCTTCGTGTGGTAACGAATGTTGGGTTTAGGGTGGAGAAATAATGTGCAGAATATGGGGCTTGTGATGCCTAGTGTTGTGCGAAGGCGCGATTGGTCTTTGTGGTCTGCTGGCTATCCCGTGAAGACTGAGATTCACGTGTGGAGAGTGTCCCAGCAAGATTAGTCCCTTCGATTGTTGACTGACGAGAATGTCTGTGATACGGATGAGTCCGTTGACGGTCGCCAGACGAGGCAATCGGTGGACGTTGTCCCGAGAGTAAGTCCAGGGCCTTGGGACGTTTTGGTTAGCCAGAATTCTTAGTATCGGTCTTGGTGTGTTGTTGGCGGCCCGAGCGTGTGAGCTGTTAGACAAGCCCGATGGCATGGTGAGCCAGGCGAGGTGGGTCTCAGCGAGAGCTCTTGGCCTTGGGTTATGATGCCCTTGCGGGGAAATGATAAGTACCCTTGTGTTTGTGATGTGATGATGATGTATGATGATGTGATAGATTCATATGCTTTAGGGTGCCTTGGGTGAAACCCGGGTTTGCATTCATTTTGCATTGATAGGCCCCTTTTATTACCTGCTCAACATAGAAACGTGGATGATGTTTGTGACACTCATGCCTGTATTTATGTTGCTTTTCTTTATGTACATTTGCATAGGAAATGCTGACTTGCAGGGTGAAGTAGTTCCTCGGGGTCCGCTAGGACGGCCGGGAGGAGGGATGTTGTTACACCGTTTGTGGTCAGCCATAGCTGACCCTCGTTTACCGCTCTTTGTGATTTGGTTGCAGGGCAAGAATCGCAGGCTGGACCCAGCGCGCCGGCCAAAAAGGCCTAAAGCCTCATGAAGTGTTTACCTTGTCTTCATGCATTTCTACTATTACATTTTGTTGTAACCGGCTTGCATGCCGAGGTAGTTTAGGTAAAACTACTATCTGTCCCCTTTTGTTGGGACGTCCTTTTGTGTTGAATGTTTGGTGATTTGGACTGTGGTTTTGTATGGCCTTAAGGCCAGTTGGACTCCTATGTAGTGTGGACAATCTCTGTGTTTTATGTTTGTTTCCGCTGTGTTGTCTGAGTTTTGAGAATGGGTAGTTAATATCATATTTTAATACTGATGCTGTGGCGGTTATATGTTGTGGGGTCCCGGCCGGACCCATGTTATATGATCATTGCAGGGGAGGTGTTACAATTTGGTATCAGAGGGAGGTTGCGTATTCTTGCGAGGTCTAGTGTATTTGGATCGCGTTAGAGATTGTCCACATAGGAGTATTGTGCGGGATCATGAGTATCCCTTTGTTCGAGTCTTGCGAATAGAGCTTGATAAGTCTTTTTCCTTGCTTATGCTAGGATGTTGGCGACGATGCGGGGACGTCGAGGAGGCAAGAGGAGCCTTCGGGAAGCAGTGCGACTGCTCCGGGCCTCGTGAATGTGGGCCTCTCCCCGGCTGATTTCTGTCGCATGCTAGCGGAAGCAATGGTAGCGGCCCAAGCTGGAGCGATGCCACGGGTTCCGACACCGGTGGTGCAAGTTGCGACTCCTGTTACTCCGGCGGCTACGCCGGCTACACCGGATGTCGAAGTGAGGCAAGCAGAGCCAATAACGGAGAGAGCTATTCCGATGGGTGATCGATTCATGAAATACTTCTTGAGTTTCCACGCTCCGACATTCAAGGGAGTGGGCACTCCAACGGATGCCGAGGATTGGCTTTCGAGGATCCAGGAGCTCTTGAAGGCAACTGAGACCCCAGCTGAGAGGCAGTCTCACTTTGCGAGTTTCATGTGTGAGGGCGATGCGAAGTTGTGGTGGGTGAACCATAACGGTCGCTATTTTGTTGGGCGTGTTCCGACCATGGAGGAGTTCGGGAACGCTTTCCTAAAGCGTTATATTCTGGCTTCGACAAGGTTAGCACTGCAGCGACAGTTTCTGCATTTGGTGCAGCGGGAGAAGACAGTGGATGAATATCTGCAAGAGTTCACTCGTTTGGGTCGTTATGCGGGAATGACCATGGCAGATGATGAAGATAGGGATAATCTCTTCTATCAAGGGTTGAGAGAAAATTTAAGGCAACCACTCATAGCCTTGAAGAATGCGAAATTCAATGAATTGGTCGAAGTCGCTCGCACACTGGAGAGCGACTTGGAGCGAACCCAACGGTGAAAGGGTGTTGCGGCAAAGAAGGGAGAAGGAAAGCCTTCTCAGTCCCAGTCTCAGTGGAAGTCCGAGGGCAGCCGATGGAAGAAGAAGCCCCGTCCTAGTAGGCCTTGGGAGAGAAGTGGCGCACCTTCGGGAGAGTTCCGCTTCAAAGGTCCGTTTACTTGTTACAGGTGAGGCAAGGTGGGTCACATAAGTCGGTTTTGTACCGAGGGCGGAGCTGAGCAGGAGCCGAGGCAGTAATAATCGGTGCGTTCCGGTCCTAGTGTTGCAGAGAAAGGGAAAGCAGAGGAGTCAAGTGCTTCGCGGTTCCCTCCAGTGCAGCCGAGAGCGTATAATCTTGGGCAGCAGGAAGCGATACGTCAACCCGATGTGGTGACAGGTACGAAAATGTTAAGTTTTCGTTTGTTACTATAATGTAGGTTGCGGCCTTTCATGTTTGTTTTGCACGTGGTTAGGTTTCGTGCTAGTTTCGGGCTACCCCTCTCGAGTGTTGTTCGACACGGGGGCGTCACACTCTTTTCTTGCGAAAAGTTTTATCCGAAAGATTGGTGCTGAGTCTGTAGAGGCAGAAGTGGAGCTGAGTGTGCGTATGCCGAATGGGTCTTTCATGACTACCATGAGGAAGGGACGCATTGTGATGCAAATTGGCGATTATGATTTCGTGTTGGTAGCAGCGATTCTGCCACTAGCCGAATTCGACGTTATCTTAGGGATGGACTGGCTTGCCGCGCAGCGAGCTAGTATCGATTGCCAGTTGAAGGTGGTAACCCTGAGAGGAGAAGGTAGAGCAGAGGTCAAGTTCGAAGGCCTAAGCGGAGTTGCTTGCTCCCTGATTTCTGCCGTGCAAATGAGGCGTGCGGTAAACCAAGGAGGCGAGGCACTTTTGGCTTTGTTGGAGACTCACTCCACAAAGTTGGCCATTGGATAAGTTCCCGTGGTGGAAGAATTTGAGGACGTTTTCCCCGAGGAGCTTCCGGGAGCACCCCCTCAGCGTGAGATCGATTTTTCGATCGAGTTGGTACCGGGTGCGAGGCCGGTGTCGCGTCCTCCGTTTAGGATGGCACCGAAGGAACTGGCCGAGTTAAAGGTTCAGTTGCAAGAGTTGTTAGAGCAAGGGTACATTAGGCCCAACTCTTCACCGTGGAGCGCGCCGGTATTGTTTGTGAAGAAAAAGGACGGAAGTATGTGGTTGTGCATTGACTACCGTGAGCTAAATAAGTTGACCGTCAAGAATAAATATCCGATTCCCCGAATCGATGATTTGTTCGACCAGTTAGTGGGGTCGGTGGTGTACTCCAACTTGGATTTGAAATCGGGGTACTACCAGTTGAAGATTCGAGAAGAGGACGTTGCCATGACAGCGTTTGGGACTTGGTATGGACACTACGAGTTTTCAGTGATGCCGTTCGGACTGACGAACGCGCCATCTGTGTTCATGGATTTGATGAACAGGGTTTTTCGCCCGTTCTTAGATTCGTTCGTGGTGGTGTTTATTGATGATATTTTGGTGTATTCAAAATTGGAGGCAGAGCATGAGTCTCACTTGAGGCAAGTATTGCAGACTCTAAGGGAGAATCAGCTTTATGCTAAGTTCTCAAAATGTGAGTTTTGGATTGAGAAGGTGGCTTTCTTGGGTCACGTAATTAGTGGAGATGGGGTGGCGGTAGATCCAGCGAAGATTGAAGCCATTAGGGATTGGCCTGTATTGAGAACCGTGGCGGAAGCCTGGAGTTTCCTTGGACTAGCCGGTTATTATAGAAGGTTCGTGGAGAACTTTTCGCGGATGGCGCTTCCCCTCACCACTCTTACTCGCAAGGACCAAAGGTTCATATGGACACCGGAGTGTGCCCGTGCATTTGAGAATTTGAAGGAAAGGTTGATGTCTGCTCCAATCCTTAGTCTTCCTAGTGGGACGGAAGGATTTCAGATTTTCAGCGACGCATCAGGTTGCGTGTTGGGTTGCGTGCTGGTGCAGCACGGCAAGGTGATCGCTTATGGGTCAAGGCAGTTAAAGACTCATGAGAAGAATTATCCCATCCATGATCTGGAGTTGGCGGCGGTAATCTTTGCGCTAAAATTATGGCGGCACTACGTTTATGGTGCGAAGGTGGAGATCTTCACGGATCACAAAAGCCTGAGGTATCTTCTAGACCAAAAGGATTTGAATATGCGCCAGTGTAGATGGGTCGAGTTCCTTGGGGACTACGACGTGGAGATTCAGTATACGCCGGGTAAAGCCAACGTGGTAGCGGATGCCTTGAGTAGGAAGTACTCCGGGCAAGGTAATTGGATGGAGGCGCATAACGAGCATTTGATTCGAGACTTGGAGTCTCTTGACATTTCTTGTGTGGCTAGAGGTGAGTCTAGCGTAGCTCGTTTGAACTGGATTGAAATGCAGTGTGATATAACGGATCGAATCCGAGAGGCGACCAGTGCGGACGAGGAGTGTCAACAGTTGGGGTTGGAGGCTCAGCAAAGCGAAGGCACGGCTTTGGAGATGGTTGGTGGAATTCTGAAGAGAGACGGAAGGATCTGTGTTCCGCTCTTTGGCAAGCTTCACGAGGAGTTGATGTTTGAAGCTCACTTTACGAAGTTCTCCGTTCATCCAGGAAGTACAAAGATGTACGCAGATTTGAAGAAATATTTTTGGTGGCCTGGGATGAAGCGAGATGTAGACGAGTACGTGAGCCGATGTCAGACTTGTGCCTTGGTGAAGGCTGAGTGCCAAAGGCCCGGTGGGTTCTTGAAGCCTCTTCCCATTCCCGTATGGAAGTTCGATGACATCTCCATGGATTTTGTACATGGGTTGCCTCGATTGCAGCAGGGTAACGATGCGATTTGGGTGATAGTGGATCGCCTGACCAAGGTGGCTCACTTCATTCCGAATCAGAAGGGCGATAGCGTGGAGAAGCTCGTGGAGCTCTATGTTCGAAACATTGTGCGGTTGCACGGGATTCCGAAGAGCATCGTTAGTGATCGCGATGGGCGTTTCACTTCGAAGGACTGGAGGCTAGTACAGAAGAGCTTAGGCACAAAGCTCAAGTTTAGTACCGCGTTCCATCCGCAGACCGATGGTCAGACAGAGCGAACGAACCGTACGATGGAGGACATGTTGAGAATGTGTGCTCTCGACTTTGGTAAAGGTTGGGAAGACCACCTTTTCATGGTGGAGTTAGCCTATAACAATAGCTTCCAGGCGAGCATCAAAATGGTGCCCTATGAAGCTTTGTATGGAAGGAAGTGTCGAACGCCGATGTCTTGGGCTGAGGTGGGAGACACTAAGATTTTGGGAAAGCAAGCGGTGGAAGATGCTTGCGAGATTGTGCGGACGATTCAGGAGTGCATGAAGGTTGCTCAGGATCGACAAGCGAAGTATTTCAACGCGCGCCACAGAAATGTAAAGTTTGCAGTGGGCGACATGGTCTACCTGAAGATCAAGCCGTTCAAGGGTGTTTCGCGAGTACGGCGACTCAAGAAGTTGAGTCCGCGGTATCTGGGTCTGTTCGAGGTCACGGAACGTATAGGCGAAGCAGCCTATCATTTGGCGTTATCCACAGAGCTGAGTGAATTACATGATGTCTTCCATGTCTCTGTGTTGAGGAAAGCTCTGGTGGAGCCGAGCGTCGTAGTCGAAGCGGCGACGGTGCCGGTGATGGAGGATTTGGGGATGAGGGTTCGTCCGGTTTGCATGGAGGATTCTGAAGTCCGGCAGTTGCGCAACAAGGAAGTCAAACTTGTAAAGGTGCGATGGGACAACTACGGGCGAGACGAATTCTCTTGGGAGCGTGAGCAAGCGATGCGGGAGGATTTCCCGGAACTTTTTGCTCCAGGTATGCTTTATGATTTTCCTGTTTAAATTCTGAAATTTCGAGGACGAAATTCTTTTAAGGGGGGTGGAGTTGTAACACCCCAAAAATCGTAGTCCAGCGAGGTAGGCGGAGTGGTAGCATCGCGCTCGGAATAGGCTGAAAATTCCATAGCAGGTTCTTCGCGCACGCTCACTGGCCTCCTTCGCGCACGACCAGTGGTCGTGCGCCTGATCGTGCGTTAATTCACAAGGGTTGAAGGTCGGCTGATCGTGTAGCGCACAATCAGGGGATGTTGGCCGCGCACGATCACTGACCGTGCGCCGCTGCTCGTGCGCACTGTTTATTCTGATCCGCGAAAAGTGACGGGGATGACGATCCGGCCGTCCAAAAATCTTGGGATTTGATCCAACGGCTGCGATGGTTGGCTGGGGGTTTTAGGTCTTGGTAGAGGAGTTAAACCCTCATATTTCCAAGTCATTTCTCTCTCTTAGGTTGGAGAAAGGAGGAGGAGGCAAGGAGGAAGGAGAAGGGGAATCCGCCATTGCCGGAGCTTCGGAGCTCCGTTCGCTGATCCGAGACCGGCAACGCGTAGACGGCGTCGAGGCGATTCTTCTCCACCATTTGTTTGCAAGCTTCTCATGGCTAGGAGGAGATCTCAAAAGGTAACGACATTTCTCCTCTCGGTCTTTAGGATGCGTGCATGACATCCCTTTAATTTCTGCATTTTGGCACCGGATCCGTCGAGTGAGGGGGATCCGGGTCGCCTTGGTTCAAAAGGAACCATCGGGTTGATTGAGTCCGTCCCCGACATGATTTGCACTAGAGATCCGCTCCGTTAGCGGATTAGGCATTGTGGGTGAAGCCGGATTTGTGGTCGTTGGTCCGATTCAGTGATGTTGATTTACGCGCATTTTAGGGGTTTTGTTAGAAATCCGAATACGGCGAACTCGTCGTTGTGATGCCCTTGTAGCTTCGTGTGGTAACGAATGTTGGGTTTAGGGCGGAGAAATAATGTGCGGAATATGGGGCTTGTGATGCCTAGTGTTGTGCGAAGGCGCGATTGGTCTTTGTGGTCAGCTGGCTATCCCGTGAAGACTGAGATTCACGTGTGGAGAGTGTCCCGGCAAGATTAGTCCCTTCGATTGTTGACTGACGAGAATGTCTGTGCTACGGATGAGTCCGTTGACGGTCGCCAGGCGAGGCAATCGGTGGACGTTGTCCCGAGAGTAAGTCCAGGGCCTTGGGACGTTTTGGTTAGCCAGAATTCTTAGTATCGGTCTTGGTGTGTTGTTGGCGGCCCGAGCGTGTGAGCTGTTAGACAAGCCCGATGGCATGGTGAGCCAGGCGAGGTGGGTCTCAGCGAGAGCTCTTGGCCTTGGGTTATGATGCCCTTGCGGGGAAATGATAAGTACCCTTGTGTTTGTGATGTGATGATGATGTATGATGATGTGATAGATTCATACGCTTTAGGGTGCCATGGGTGAAACCCGGGTTTGCATTCATTTTGCATTGATAGGCCCCTTTTATTACCTGCTCAACATAGAAACGAGGATGATGTTTGTGACACTCATGCCTGTATTTATGTTGCTTTTCTTTATGTACATTTGCATACGAAGTGCTGACTTGCAGGGTGAAGTAGTTCCCCGGGGTCCGCTAGGACGGCCGGGAGGAGGGATGTTGTTACACCGTTTGTGGTCAGCCATAGCTAACCCTTGTTTACCGCTCTTTGTGATTTGGTTGCAGGGCAAGAATCGCTGGCTGGACCCAGCGCATCAGCCAAAAAGGCCTAAAGCCTCATGAAGTGTTTACCTTGTCTTCATGCATTTCTACTATTACATTTTGTTGTAACCGGCTTGCATGCCGAGGTAGTTTAGGTAAAACTACTATCTGTCCCCTTTTGTTGGGACGTCCTTTTGTGTTGAATGTTTGGTGATTTGGACTGTGGTTTTGTATGGCCTTAAGGCCAGTTGGACTCCTATGTAGTGTGGACAATCTCTGTTTTTTATGTTTGTTTCCGCTGTGTTGTCTGAGTTTTGAGAATGGGTAGTTAATATCATCTTTTAATACTGATGCTGTGGCGGTTATATGCTGTGGGGTCCCGGCCGGACCCATGTTATATGATCATTGCAGGGGAGGTGTTACACCCATAACATTAAGAAATTCTTGGAACAAAAATTTTTCTTCATTTTTGGTCGAAGAAATTATGGGATTACAAGAAACCACATGTTCCTCCATAACTAAATTATCAAAAGATGGAAAAAAAGCACTAGACGAAATAATGTTCTTATCTAAATTTTGGGGTAGTGACGCGCGATTTCAGCACTGCTAATTAGCAAGCACGAAATGCGGTACGACGGCAGTGCACCAGTCGTTGTCAAGTAATAAAAGTAGTGAGAAAATCCCCAAATATCGTTCTCAAAGGACTGCAAGTTGGGTAGTATGATTTTCCTGCTAGGGAAACTCTTATAAAGATTCTAAAACACTTAATAAAAAATGGGGGTTTTGAAAGTGGTTTTCCTATGCTATCAACGAAGAAAGAAAATGCGGGCCTAATGCTCCGCTTCACTTGTCGGGATGGAGTGCAGGCCGCGATGCCGTGCTTCGATGAGCGGGTGGACGATAAGGCTAGCGGGTGAGGGTCATAGGAACCTCGTCGCTGAACACGCAACTAGCACTTGCTAGTGCGGAGCACAACTAAGCGGTGGAGTGGATGGCGGACTACGGCGCTCCTCAAATCTCATAAACCACAAAGGATCTCACAAACATTAAATCATTATAACTAAAACATAAGGTTTATGAACATCATACACAATACAAATACATATAAAGAAATCTCTGAAGCAAGCGTAGGGGAAAAGAGTCAACCAAAGCTCGAAGACTATGCTGAAGATTCTCGGCCGGAATCGTAGGGTTGTCAAGCATCGTCAGTCTCGATCTTCAGTCGCGTCCAGGGTCCGGAGGAGCTGTCACCTTCCTCTACTATTACCCGTCTTCTTCGTGGTCTAGCTTGAAGTATCTCTTGTTCGACACCTGGAATGCTACGGAAGTTCTTCGTCTATGGCTTTCTTGAGCTCGAGGATGATGGAGGAGGACAAGGAGGGATCTTTGGCGGTAGATTTGCAAGCCAAAGGTCACCGGAGCTCCTCCTAGGTAAAAATGGTGGTGGAGCGGTGAAGTGGGCGAAAATGGCGGGCTTTAGAAGCTTTTCCCGCTGGTTGTCCCGAATGCAGCAGATATCCTGCTTTAAATACTAAACAGTCAGATTTTTAGGCACGCACGATCGTGCGTTGCCCGTGCGTTATTTAATGATTAAACTGACTTGAGGAAGAAGCAGCAGCGCCCGTGCGTTTCCTTTGCGCACGGGCGAATCCGCCCGTGCGTAAAAATGCACGGACAAATTCAGATTGGCCAAAAACAAGGCTAAACAGGGTGATCATGCGATTCCTTCGCGCACGGGCAAAACCGCCCGTGCGTAAAATGCACGATCAAATTCATATCACCGGTTTTCTCACCAGATGAAAGCGCACGACCGCAGTCGTCCGTGCGTCAAGAAAACGCATGACCGTGCGATATACACATTCATGAATTCTGGGCAAAAAGGAGATGATCCAACCACCTGCAAGCACAGCAATCCAGCTGGGAATACACCTCCAGCACCAATCAAACAAAGAAAAAGGATTGGGGAGCACCATGTGCTTACCCCCAATAACATGGATCGCAAACGCACACCAAAACGGGCCTAAAAAGAGCATGAAGCACGCAAGTGCGCATGAAAGAGCATAAGAGAAATAGATGCAATAATAGCTCGATAATGACGCACAAGAGAATGAAAACTAGCCGGAATGAGTCCATAAAAGTGTATATAATTGGGACTCATCACACCCCCAGACTTAACCATTTGCACGTCTCGGGCAAACTACTCAGCTCTCCGTCTAAACAATTGGGTGTTAGAGTGAGTTTGAGCGGTGGAGACCCATGCGAAGTCGCATGCTCACGTGCGTAGAAATACATTAGAATAGAATTTAACTCAAGATTATATTTAACTATTTCTAGGACAGTAAATTGAAATCTACTTTACTCGGATGGTGAATCCCGGTGAATCTTTCGGTCGCGCACAAGGGAAAATAGCGTGACTAATGAGTAGAGTATTACTCGAATCAAAGCTCGGGACAATCTCCTAAGAAATCCATCAAAGTTGGTGTCCATAGGCTTGCACGTTCGCACTCACTCCACTGCATGAGATGACTCATAACTAAAATCAATAGGACTTATAGGTTAAGATTTGGCTTAGGATGAACTTAGGACAGATAAGTAGAAGAACGATGGGCATCGCACTCAACATAACCTGAGCACACGAGAGCATAAAATCACCAATACATGAAAATTAAGAACCACACAACACCCCCAGACTTCAACTGGACACTAGGTGTGTGCTAAGCCGACCAAACATAGCTTTGTCGAGAGATTGTATTTGAAAGTTCTTTTTGCACAATTAATTTTATTTTCTCATCTCGACAAATATATCTTTTTTTTGTAAGCACTTTATAAGCTTCTCCTTTAGCTTTTTCTTAGACACCATACACCCGAGATAACACCATGTGATGGAGATATAACTTTCTTTCAACTCATTAGTTGGTGCGAATATAGGCTTGGTTGTATGGCTTTGGTGAAATTTAAGTGGAGCTAAACAAGAAGGATATGTAGGCTCAAATGGGATTGCAAGGGTGATTACATTGGTTAGGATTTCAAAAGCACAAACGGATCAAGAAACGGCCTACATCACGCTTTATAACGAGTTATTCAACGCAATCGTTTCAAGAGTCGCCTAGTGCAAGTTCTAGCCACCGAGAAAGGTTATCCATCCTTCCGATTATAGTAATAAGCTACTACTAATCCTGCTACACTCGACCCTATGCTACCGTTGGATTCACCGGATTCACCACTAAAGTAAAATAAATTGCAACTACTATAATAGAAATGTTTAAATTATAAGATTGAACTTTATTCTATTCTAATTGAATTTCTAGGCGTGACGGGAGCACTCGACTAGAGCACTACTCGAGTCGACATCTTTCTCCACCACCCACTCCTACACTAACAATCCAATTCTTACGAGCGGGGAACCTCGCAGCAATACTCAGTAAGCGTGTGTGATCAAGTACGCGTGAACTAGGTGCAAGTGTATGCAATGTGTGCAACAAAATTAAAAATCCTAACTCGGCACATTCTAACATGCTATGCAAAGTGCGTGCACGTGCATAACCGATCTCTCCCCCAGACTTGATCAAAACCAAATAAAATAGAGAATTCATGAATAAAGATAATAGGGGTAGAGTGGACCTATGCTCACGAATGAGCATGCCAGAAGTGCGGCAATTCCTTTTTAAAGTGCTCCTTCCTCATCTCCCAAGCGAGAGCTTAAACCTGCGATGTTAGCAAAAAGCCCACGACAACACATAATAGACAAAAATCTTAACGAAAGGCCGGAACAGAATGGTTCCCCCATGGGTTGTCTCCCAAGAAGCCCTTTTGTTTATCGTCCTTAAGGTGGACTAAATACCTGTATTAAAGCATAGTTCAAAAAGCAGAAATTTTCAAGAAGAGTTCACACACACACAAATCACAGAACAAGAAAAGATGATAACAAGAGATAACACTTGCAAAAAAACTCACAAAAACAAGAGATAACACTTACTATCTCCACAGGGCGCGCGGTGCACGAAAAACTCACAAAAACAAGAGATAACACTTACAAAAAGCAAAAAAAAAGGTAAAACTAATGATGATAAAATTTAAATTAACTACTCCTATTCCTAGATAACTACTGGGTTTTCTGTCATCCCAGCACGACTTATTTGGCACTAATCACAGCTCTAGCTAATTGGTCTATGAAAAGCGAAGTGAATAGGTAACTGGTTAATTATTCGTGTCGGTAGCGGGTACCGATACGGCGAAAAAACAGTTACCCCCATACCTGAGTAAATATACCTGCACTGAACGTTGGGCAGGGATAAGAAGTATGAAGAAGACGTCTCAATGTCAGTCTTCATGCGCAGCTGATTTATTCTATCGTCGGTTTGCATAGCGGGACCGACAACTTCTTGAATCAGATCCACTGTCGATTCCTGCGATGAATCGAACACGAGCGCGGGATAAAGAAACAAATTAAAAGAATGACTAAAAGAAATCTCATCTGAGGGGATAATCCCGGCTTCATCCCCCATATGGTACGACAATGACAAACTGATGATATCATCAAAGATTTTACTAGACTCAATAGGGCACGCAATGGCCTCCTCTATAACTTGGACTTCCTCACATTGGACCAAAATGGTTGCTTCAGCACAATCGAGATTGTCCTCCTCCATGAGAGTGGGCACGACACCGCGCAGGTCTGCAACATCCTGCAAATTGACCTCGATGACAATATCAGAAATAGAAGTAGTTTCGTGGGTAGTGGGAGAAGACGTGCTTCTTGAGAGTTCGGGATCACTCTCCACACAAGGGCACAAATCTACGCAAAGTGGTACATAAACCGAAGAGGTATGGGGGGTCTCATCAGAAACAGAGTCACGAAGGACACTAATACACGTGTCAATTCCAGAGACTTCAAGAAGTGAAGGTGGAAGGGACATCTAACCAGAGGAAGGAGATGTGTTCGCAGAATTCGAGGATGGGACGATCCGGATATCCGGCTCATCGTCATCTGCTAATTGGCGAAGATAATTCGCACAGTCCTTCAAGGCAAGCTCTCTACTTTTGCAAAATAAACACTGCTTTACCGGCTTCGCCGGCACAAAAGGTGTGGTAGCCGCGTAAAAGTGCGACAACGGAGGCGCAGCAGAGTTGCCAAAAGATTTATGGGCTCCGTACGGTTTTTGAACAACACCATACTCTTTGGGACACCTATCACTAGCGTGGGATGTGTCCCCACACCAACGACATCGGATATTCAAATGCGCCCACATGATACAGAAGAAGAAAATAGCATGATAAAGAATAAATTAAAAGAAATAGCAAGAAAGGAGACACAAACAAAAGTGATAAACTAATTCCTGAGAAGGATGAATCATACACGCTTGCAGTCCCCAGCAGCGGCGCCAAAAACTTGACGCGCGATTTCAGCACTGCTAATTAGCAAGTGCGAAATGCGGTACGTCGGTAGTGCACCAGTCGTTGTCAAGTAATAAAAGTAGGGAGAAACTCCCTGAATATCGTTCTCAAAGGACTGCAAGTTGGGTAGTATGATTTGCCTGCTAGAGAAACTCTTATAAAGATTCTAAAACACTTAATAAAAAAGGGGGGTTTTGAAAGTGGTTTTCCTATGCTATCAACGAAGAAAGAAAATGCGGGCCTAAAGCTCCGCTTCACTTATCGGGATGGAGTGCAGGCCGCGATGCCGTGCTTCGGTGAGTGATGAGTCCCAATTATATACATATTTTCGGACTCATTTGGGCCGATTTTCTAGTCTTTGCACTACACTTTAGGCATGTTTTCATGCATATTTGACATTCCATGTTATGTGCACTTCTAGGCCCGTTTCGGTGTATTTTCATGTCTATCTTACTCATGCTTTATGTTGCAATTTAATTTTTATATTTAAGAATGTGTGGAATGCCCATTTCAGTGGCCCGATGATCTTTCATGTTGATACGGGGGTTGTGCGAGTGTTCCGGGGCGCAAAAACTGCACAGGAACACTGCGCACGACCACTTGACATAGTGCGCACGACCACTGGTCGTGCGCTAGTGATCGTGCATTAATTCCCACCTAAAAAGTGGCCCGACTGGCTTATCGCACGAGCACTGGCCATAGTGCGCACGACCACTGGTCGTGCGCCACTGATCGTGCGCATTGAAAAGCTGCACCTGTCTATAAATAGCTGCTCCGCGAAAACAGACGGAACTTCTTCGTTTTTAGGTCTTTTCCAGCGCCGTTTTTTGCGTTTTTTTCATTCTAAGCCTCTTCAATTCATCTAGGAACTTCAAGGAAGAGATTGGATCTTACTTTCATCATCAAGGAAGGTTTGAAGAGCATTGGACATCGCCGGGTCGTGACACGAAGAAGACGGGCCATTGGGAGGAAGTGACAGCCCTCCTTTACCCCGGACGCAGTTGAGGACCGAGCTTGGACGCGGATTGACAACCCAGCGATTCCAACCGTGAATCCCAGCAAGGCTTCGGAGTCGGTCGAATCTCTTACTCTTTATTCTTTTGAAATGATGTTTGTATGCTAAACTCTCTATTTTTTGGATGAAGAGCTTGATAAATCCATATATGTAACTTTTATTTCATGTTTATGAAATTACTTTTGATTTATTCAAGTGTATGAGGTGCGCTATTGTCATTCATCTTCCATCCTCCATTACCCTCCATTCCATTCCGCTTAACTTCTCTTCCACTACGTGAGCCTACTCTTCCATTCGCCAAGCTAAGCGGTGCTAACGGCCCGTGTAATCCACCACGACTCCGCAGGTGTGAACCATTCCATCCGCTAGCCTACTCGTCCATCTGCCCTTTCGAAGTAGTGCGTTCAAGGCCTACGTAGTCTCCATCCCGCCTAGCGAAGCAGTGCGCTCAAGGCCTGCATAGGAGTAGTTTAATTTTGTTACTTTTATTTTCCATAACCCAAACAACCCCCCTTCGCGTTCCATCCGACTAAAGGACTTCAATCTCAAGTCCTGCCTCAATAGTAAACTCCACCTTACTGTGTTCCTTGAGAGATTCGATACTTGGGGATTTACTTCCTCATATTATTACTTGACAGCGACCGGTTCACTGCCGTTCAGATCGCAGTCTCGCTACCGCCTATAGCGGTGTGCAGGATTTGCGCATCAGTGAGCGGGTGGACGATAAGGCTAGCGGGTGAGGGTCGTAGGCACCTCGTCGCTGAACACGCAACTAGCACTTGCTAGTGTGGAGCACTACTAAACGGTGGAGTGGATGGCAGACTACGACGCTCCTCAAATCTCATAAACCACAAAGGATCTCACAAACATGAAATCATTATAACTAAAACATAAGGTTTATGAACATCATCCACAATACAAATACATATAAAGAAATCTCTGAAGCAAGCGTAGGGGAAAAGAGTCAACCAAAGCTCGAAGACTATGCTGAAGATTCTCGGCCGGAATCGTAGGGTTGTCAAGCCTCGTCAGTCTCGGTCTTCAGTTGCGTCCGGGGTCCGCAAGAGCTGTCACCTTCCTCTACTATTACCCGTCTTCTTCGTGGTCTAGCTTGAAGTAGCTCTTGTTTGACACCTGGAATGCTGTGGAAGTTCTCCGTCTATGGCTTTCTTGAGCTCGAGGATGATGGAGGAGGCCAAGGAGGGAGCTTTGGCGATAGATTTGCAAGCCAAAGGTCATCGGAGCTCCTCCTAGGTCAAAATGGGGGTAGAGCGGCGAAGTGGGCGAAAATGGGGCCCCGCCGGTTGTCCCGAATGCAGCAGATTTCCTATTTTAAATACTAAACAGTCAGATTTTTAGGCACACACAGTCAAACGCATGATCGTGCGTTGCTCGTGCGTTATTTAATGATTAAACTGACTTGAGGAAGAAGCAGCGGCGCCCGTGCATTTCCTTCGCGCAGGGGCGAATCCGCATGTGCGTAAAAACGCACGGACAAATTCAGATTGGCCAAAAACAAGGATAAACATGGTGATCGTGCGATTCCTTCACGCACGGGCGAATCCGCCCGTGCGTAAAACGCACGATCAAATTCAAATCACCAATTTTCTCCCCAGATGAAAGCGCACGACCACAACCGTTCGTGCGTCAAGAAAACGCACGACCGTGCGATATACACATTCATGAATTCTGTGCAAAAAGGAGATGATCCAACCACCTGCAAGCACAACAATCCAGCTGGGAATACACCTCCGGCACCAATCAAACAAAAAAAGGATTGGGGAGCTCCATGTGCTTACCCCCAATAACATGGAGCGCAAACGCACACCAAAATGGGCCTAAAAAGAGCATGAAGCATGCAAGTGCGCATGAAAGAGCATAAGAGAAATAGATGCAATAATAGCTCGATAATGACGCACAAGAGAATGAAAACTAGCCCGGATGAGTCCATAAAAGTGTATATAATTGAGACTCATCAGGTAGAGTATCGAATTGAATTGGTGAAAATTCTCCAAAATTAGAGTACGAAACTTGCGGCGCAAAAGAGGAAGAACAAAAATTCGGATCTAAAGATTCATCTTCATTATTCTGAAAACTATCCGGGTGAGATTGCCACCAAGAATAATCTATTTCAGGGCTAGAAGAGAAATTATTAAAAACCGAAAAATTATTCTCGTGAAAATTAGAAAAAACATTTTCATCAAAGTTGGAAAAATTATTTTCTTGAAAAGAGGAAAATTTTTTATCGTAATAATTATTTGTATAATATTGAGAAAAATTATTTTCATAATAATTATTTTGAGAATATGAATGTGAATAACATTTCTCACTTTGATGAGGCGCACCACAATAATAACAACTAATTTGGCGCTTTCGTGCGGCTTCCAAAAGATTAACTTGTTTTGGAGCTCAGCAACTTTTACAGCCAATTCAGATAATTTCATAATAAACATAAAAAGGAAACAACCTTCGCTCAAATGAATGGAATTTTAGAGAATAATTATAATATATTTAAAAAAAATTATTTATTTACATAATTTTATTTTATTTTTCTTTCAAAAAGCGGGTTTAGTTAGTCCCGGACTTCTCAAGGTCAACCCGGTGAAGGGCTCGCAAGGTACTAGAGGCTGTGATGGGAATTCAAGCCCAAAGCGTCCTTTCCGAGAATTTAGATTACATTTTTTTAAGATATTTTAAAAATTTTACCAGAAGAAGGAAGAAATAAAGAGAACGATAAAATTAATAGATATTTCTTTTTTCGAAATATCAACCGTAGTTCCCCGACAATGGCGCCAAAAACTTGATACGCATAACTATATCCGCAAACGACGACGGTAAGTGTACCGTATCGAATGTAGTATAGGTTATAAAAACCAAGGTCGTTTTATACTCGGGGTGGTTGAGTACTCTTACTTCAAGAAAATCTCTATTATTCTATCAATTAAAACTTTGTGTTGGTTTTGCAAAAAGGGAAATTAAAATAAGATTAAACGATAAGTAAAAAGACTAGCACTCGATCTTTGAATCACCTCGGAGATAAAAATAAGAAGAAAGAACAAATCGCATTCTCTTAATAAAATTGCTTTGACCGTGGGGATTCCCGAATTATGAGCGCACCTTGGGTCGAGGATACGCCCAACTAAGATTAGGAAATATCAACCGAATTCTCATTCTATAATCGATAATCTAATACTTGCTTTACGAGGTGAATCCCGCTATTGGCTTTTACTCCTATACGGAAGGGTTACGTCGTCCTCTCTCGAGGATTGCATTCTACTCTTCTTTATCCTTGAGTGATCGATTCGTCTTACGAGCCTCTCGGCTAACTAAAGAACGAAAACAAGAACAAGATTTATATATCGAAAATATAATCTCGTTATCTTAAAATCAAGGATAAATTTTATGCTTTTTAGAAAAGAGCAAGAGCAATTATAAATTACTTTAAAAACTTTATTATTCCTTTGATCATCTCGATCGAGTACTAATATAAATTTAGTTACTCATTGAGATAGCAGAATTAATACAAATAAAAGAATTCATGAAGAAGTGAAAAAGAAAACAAAAGGACTATTTTATTAAATTGCTAAGAAAGTTACAAGCTAGGAATAGGAAGCTATAAACTATTTAATTGAAAATACAATTTGCGAGAAGAGAAAGGAGTACCAGAACTACTAGAACATGAAATAAAACATGAAAAGAAGAGTCTAAGTCCTAAAAATTCATCTTTGATCATCTGGAGAAGCACCCTTTTTATAGCTGAAAATTTGTGTTACACGCCCTTAGTCACGCCCGTGACCAAGGGGCGTGTAAGGGGCGTGATCGAATGATGCGATGATTCGGCAAGTGCACCGGTCGCGCAAGTAATAATAATGGGGAAAATCCCCGAGTGTCGGTCTCTTGAGGAACACAGTAAGGTGGAGTTAGGTTTCGAGGAAGGACTTGAGATTGAAGTCCTTAAATCGGATGGAATGCGGGGGAGTTGTGTTGGCTTTTGGAAAATAAAGAGAAAATACTACGACTACTCCTATGCAATGCCGCTATGCAATGCTTCGCTTGGCGGGATGGAGACTAGGCAGGCCTTGAGCGCGCTGCGTCGCAAGGGCGGATGGACGAGTAGGCAAGCGGAATCGAACTGTGCAAGCCTTGAGCGCACTGCTTCGTTAGGCGGGATGGAATACGGGCCGCGATGCCACGCTTCGATAGGCGGATGGACGAGAAGGCTAGCGGAGTGAGGGTCGCAAGCACCTCTTCGACAAGCACGCCACTAGCAATTGCTAGTGCGGCACACGAACGCGGTGGTGAAGTGGAAAATGGATGGTGGCGCTCCTCATAAACACATAGACCACAAAAGCATTTCACACAAACATGAAATCTATATAAATAGAAGCAAGTCTAAGTGCAACTTCATCAAAATATATAGATCTAGCTATTACAACAATCAATAAGAGAAGAATAAGGCAAGAAATCGACCGAATCCGAAGGCTCGTTGTAGATTCACGGTTGGAATCGCCGGGTTGTCAATCCGCGTCCAAGCTCGGTCCGCAACTACGTCCGGGGTAGAGAGAGCTGTCACGACTCTCCAATGGACCCGTCTTCTTCGTGTCACGATCCGGTGGAGGTTGCAAACTTCCTCTTGCTCGATGGAGATGGCGGCTAGATCTTCCTTTGGAGCTCTTGGATGAAGGAGGAGGCCGAGAGGACACTCCGGCTCAAGATTGGCGTGAAGAACAAGCCCGGAGCACCTCTAGATGGTGGGCGGCGATGGAGGGGCGAAGTCGGACGAACTGGAGCAGAAAACGGTGGAATACGGCTGGCTGTTTTGACCTAAATCGCGAGCAGGGAATTTATAGGCGCTGGAATTAAACAGTGCGCACGGTCAGTGGCGCACGACCAGTGGTCGTGCGCACTAGAATTCGATGATCGTGCGCTCTGCCTGGACAGAACCTGCAAAGACAGAAATTATGAAATAACATGTTCGCACGACCAGTGGCGCACGACCGGTGGTCGTGCGCACTGGAGTTGATGGTCGTGCGCACTACAGCAAACAGAACTCGGAAATTAAATGGTAAGTGCGCACGAGCAGTGGCGCACTACCGGTGGTCGTGTGCACTGGCGTTGGTGGTCGTGCGCACTGCACCAAACAGAACTCGTGAAAAAGGGTTAAGTGCACACGATCAGTGGCGCACGACCAGTGGTCGTGCGCAATAGAACCGGTGATCGTGCGCAGTGTTCCTGGGCAGAATTGCACCGGGAACACCTGCACGACTCCCATTCCAGCACAACCACCAATCTAGCCACTGAAGGTGGCACTTAACAATACATGAAAGCTAATGATGAAGATAAACAAGAAATAACACTAAAACGGGCCTAGAAGTGCACATAGCAAGTGATAACAAATATAAGCTAAAACAAGGCTAAAGTGCAGTGGAATGACTAGAAAAACGGCCCAGATGAGTCCATAAAAGTGTATATGATCAGGACTCATCACACCCCCAGACTTACCTGTTTGCGCGTCCCGAGCAAACAAATTCTAAGCGAACGGGGAAAGAAAAGTAGATGGCTTAAAACTACAATACAGAGTACCATGCGAAGTCGCATGCTCACGTGCATAA
This sequence comes from Dactylorhiza incarnata, assembly GCA_033032865.1. Classification (NCBI taxonomy): domain Eukaryota; kingdom Viridiplantae; phylum Streptophyta; class Magnoliopsida; order Asparagales; family Orchidaceae; genus Dactylorhiza; species Dactylorhiza incarnata. The sequence goes on along the minus strand of JAWHQI010000023.1, from coordinate 12,819,322 downwards.
GAAAAATAGTAGAAAAGATTTCTGACTATAAAAACAGTTTATATATTTCTAAAAGAGTAAAAGCATATTACAACTACTCAAAATGGTGAAAAGCGGTGAAAAGCGGTGAATCGTTCGGTCATGCATACGGAGAAAGTAAACTAAACGCTGAGATGAGCATTGCTCAAGATTGGGGTGCCGGATAAACTCCATCGAAATCCATCGGTGTCGATGACCATAGGATTGCCCGGTCACATTCTCTCCACGGCACTGGTTTGACTCAAATGCGTGAATCAATAGGACTTTAGGTTTTAAATGGGGCTTGGGTTTAGGTGAGGTGTACAATGATAAAGACGATGGTTCAAACACTAAACTCAAATGAGCTAATGCAGGAAACTATCCTCATTCACCACACAAACACGCGGGTACACAACACCCCCATACTTGGACTTAACAGCATGGGTGCGTGCACCGCCTACTCCCAAACATAAATCTATACATAAAGATTTTCAATTAAACATTCCTTCTCTTTCCTTTCTTTTTAACTTCTTTTCTTTTTCTCATTTTTTTTTCTTTTCTTATCATTTTCAGCAAATAAACAAAAGGACACATCCACATCTTCACAAACATGTTACCACATCAACAACCCAACTCATGAAAATAATAAACAGCTAAAGCTCAAATTTTGGGTGTGCGACTAGGATTGGCTTTTGGGCTTTGGTGAAATAAAAGTGGGGCTGAATCAAAGAACGGGTAGGCACAACTGGGCTAGCGAGGATATAGCGGTAGGGATAGGCACAAAGGATCAACCGGGCCAAAATGATGGCCTATATCACATTCACACAATTGACTAACCGTATACCCATGCTTCAAGAATCGCTTGGGGCAAGTTCTAGCCACCGAGAAAGATTCTCCTTTCTCCCGACTCAAGCAATACGAATCTAGCGATCGTATACACACATCCCTATGCTACCGTTTGATTCACACCGGATTCACCATTTGAGTAGAGTAAACAACATTTACACTAATAGAGAAAAATATAAAACCATAGTATAAAAAGAAATCTAATCTACACAAATCTCTATGCAACCGAGCACTCGACTAGGAGCACTACTAGAGTCAACATTTTACTCTGCTACATAGTCCTAAGCCATCACCTAGATTTTCCCACATAAGCAGAAGAATTAAATTCACTACAGAGCTTGCATACAGATGAGTACGCGCTCAAGTGGGTGCTGTGGTGTGCAATGAAAATGAACAACAATTTAAATGAAAATCTTCTAGCATGCAGTGCAATAGTGCACGTGAGCGGGTAAACAAAACTACTCTCCCCCAGACTTAAACTAAACAATCCGCATAATATATGATAGGAAAATCGAAATAGGGCTAGGGGAAGAGAGTACCCAATGCTCAGAAATGAGCACACCAGAAGATTGGCGTGTAAGCTAAAATGAAGCTGCAGCATCCGCCATCCAGAAAATATACCTGCAGGGGTCAGCTCCGCAAAACAAAAGAAGCAGAAAAAGATAAACTACAATAAACTACAGCTAACTAAACAGGATGGACTAAAAATAAAATGCAAGAAAAGTAAGATAACTACTGGGGTTATTGTCATCCCAGCACGACTTATTCAAAAACTAAAGGTTCTAGCTAATGGGCCTATGAAAAGAAAAGTGCATCGGTAACTGTTCTAATATGCGTGTCGGTAGCGGGTACCGATACGGCGAAAGAACAGTCACGCCTCTACCCGAATATAAATAATACCTGCTTGACACAGGTAGAGGGAAAAGAAAGTAAGAAGAGGAGGAGGCCTGGTCCTCACTCATCTCACAAAACACATCCTTGCCTAGCAAGGTATCGTCAACAGGGAGGCAGCAGGAGGTAAAGGCAATGAGTGGAGCTTCCTCAACGGAGGGGGAATAAACCTCCTCACATGAGAGGATACTCTCATCATTGACTTGAGCAAAAATCTCCAAGTCCTCCTGGGATACCTGTGAAGACTCAACCTGCACAGGCTCGGATGAAGAAAGGGGATCAAGAAATAAAGAAGACGAAGAACATAAATAAACATCAATCGGGGGAGTGATCCCGGTCTCACTCCCAGCAGGATCCAAGGATAGATCACTATCATCATCGTAAATATCATAGCAAGGGGAACTTGAGAACTCAGGAGCCTCAATGGTGATTTGGACCTCCTCGTCCCATGAAGAAGTGCAAACCTCCTCATCAGAGAGAGTATCCTCCTCATCCCACCGAGGTGCATCATCGTGTTCAAAGTATTCATTCTCCCCCTCAGGGAAATGACATCCTCATCCCACTTTGGAGCACCCTCCGAGTCAGAAGCATCACCCAGCTCCTTTACTTCGATAGGATCATAAAGAATATGTGTAGAAAAATCTTGCAAAGAAACTGGAGGGACAAAAATATTCGGTTCCTCCGCAAAAAGATCTGCTAAAGCCTCCCCGATGGAAAGAATACTTTCCTCATCATACTCAGGTGCATCTAGGAGCTCCCATTCCTCTCCTTGTTGGCTAACAGATGAGTGATCATCATCACTGGGAGTGAAGCCATAAACAGGGAGTGAGGAGTCCGTGCACGAGACAAGCTCGGGGGTAGAGGGCACAATTGCCTCCATGGGTAAAGAATGAGCGATAGGGACAATGTTGTCCTGGGTGGAGGAGTGGCGGTCAGGCTTGAAAAGACTAGGACAGTCCTTCAATTCATGACCCTCTCCTCGACACAACAAGCAAACAATGTTCCTACACTGCCTAGCATTCAACTCATTCATTTGGTCTATATAATAAACCATCTTATCATTAAAGCTAGGCAAAATATCCCATGACGACATTTTCAAAATTCAAAGCAGATAAAAAGAAACTGAAATTCTTTGCACGAAAATCTACACAACTAGAAAAACTCCTTGAATAAAACTTGCCTAAAACTTTAAAATAGGGGATGAAGAAATAAAAACAAACAAAAGATAATTAAAAGGCAAACAAAAAAAAATAAAGCGGCTATACACACTGGAAGAACTACTATCTCTCGGCTCTCCCTCTCAAGAAAACTCACACGACTGTGTTCCCCGGCAACGGCGCCAAAAACTTGATGCGATGATTCGGCAAGTGCACCGGTCGCGCAAGTAATAATAATGGGGAAAATCCCCGAGTGTCGGTCTCTTGAGGAACACAGTAAGGTGGAGTTAGGTTTCGAGGAAGGACTTGAGATTGAAGTCCTTAAATCGGATGGAATGCGGGGGAGTTGTGTTGGCTTTTGGAAAATAAAGAGAAAATACTACGACTACTCCTATGCAATGCCGCTATGCAATGCTTCGCTTGGCGAGATGGAGACTAGGCAGGCCTTGAGCGCGCTGCGTCGCAAGGGCGGATGGACGAGTAGGCAAGCGGAATCGAACTGTGCAGGCCTTGAGCGCACTGCTTCGTTAGGCGGGATGGAATACGGGCCGCGATGCCACGCTTCAATAGGCGGATGGACGAGAAGGCTAGCGGAGTGAGGGTCGCAAGCACCTCTTCGACAAGCACGCCACTAGCAATTGCTAGTGCGGCACACGAACGCGGTGGTGAAGTGGAAAATGGATGGTGGCGCTCCTCATAAACACATAGACCACAAAAGCATTTCACACAAACATGAAATCTATATAAATAGAAGCAAGTCTAAGTGCAACTTCATCAAAATATATAGATCTAGCTATTACAACAATCAATAAGAGAAGAATAAGGCAAGAAATCGACCGAATCCGAAGGCTCGTTGTAGATTCACGGTTGGAATCGCCGGGTTGTCAATCCGCGTCCAAGCTCGGTCCGCAACTACGTCCGGGGTAGAGAGAGCTGTCACGACTCTCCAATGGACCCGTCTTCTTCGTGTCACGATCCGGTGGAGGTTGCAAACTTCCTCTTGCTCGATGGAGATGGCGGCTAGATCTTCCTTTGGAGCTCTTGGATGAAGGAGGAGGCCGAGAGGACACTCCGGCTCAAGATTGGCGTGAAGAACAAGCCCGGAGCACCTCTAGATGGTGGGCGGCGATGGAGGGGCGAAGTCGGACGAACTGGAGCAGAAAACGGCGGAATACGGCTGGCTGTTTTGACCTAAATCGCGAGCAGGGAATTTATAGGCGCTGGAATTAAACAGTGCGCACGGTCAGTGGCGCACGACCAGTGGTCGTGCGCACTAGAATTCGATGATCGTGCGCTCTGCCTGGACGGAACCTGCAAAGACAGAAATTATGAAATAACATGTTCGCACGACCAGTGGCGCACGACCGGTGGTCGTGCGCACTGGAGTTGTGGTCGTGCGCACTACAGCAAACAGAACTCGGAAATTAAATGGTAAGTGCGCACGAGCAGTGGCGCACTACCGATGGTCGTGCGCACTGGCGTTGGTGGTCGTGCGCACTGCACCAAACAGAACTCGTGAAAAAGGGTTAAGTGCACACGATCAGTGGCGCACGACCAGTGGTCGTGCGCAATAGAACCGGTGATCGTGCGCAGTGTTCCTGTGCAGAATTGCACCGGGAACACCTGCATGACTCCCATTCCAGCACAACCACCAATCTAGCCACTGAAGGTGGCACTTAACAATACATGAAAGCTAATGATGAAGATAAACAAGAAATAACACCAAAACGGGCCTAGAAGTGCACATAGCAAGTGATAACAAATATAAGCTAAAACAAGGCTAAATTGCAGTGGAATGACTAGAAAAATGGCCCAGATGAGTCCATAAAAGTGTATATGATCAGGACTCATCATCGAAGCAGCAGCGGAGAGGGCGCCTTCTGGAGTAATTGCGGGCATTACGTACGTGTCACGCCCCTGGGTCACGCCCGTGACCTAGGGCGTGTAACTTTAAAATAGGCTACTGGCGGGAAGCTTTGGCGGGAAGTGGCGCGGGGCAAGTCACGCTCGTGAACTGGATGTCACGCCCCTGGTCACGCCCGTGACCCGTGTAACTTTAAATGACGTGGCAGGCGTGCTCTGGATGCTGGTGGCGGGTCGCGGTCGTGACATTGGTTCACGCCCTTGGTCATGCCCGTGACTTGGGGCGTGTACTTGTCGAATCTTCACGAAATGCTCCCGGGGTGGAGGAATCGGGTCTGGAACACATCTAGGCTGTCACGCCCCTTGATCACGCCCGTGACCTTGGGCGTGTACTTTGGAATTTTTCTCAAAAGTTCCCAGGAAACCTGGAAAACATAAAACGAGCTTAAATTAGGTAAAGAAATTAAAATGAATGAATTTGATTGGATAATTCATGCTATTTATTCAAATTCATATTAAAATAACAATAAAATTATATTAAAGGATGAGTACAAAAAGTACTCAACAAAAATCAGCCAAAATCATTAAAAAAATAGGATATGTGCAAATGTGTTAGCCGACCCTTTACAATATTCAAAACAATGTAAACACGCTGCACTATAGTCGTACAAATGTAAAAAAAATCAACATTGGAGTAGATATATGATAGCATCATAGCGCTACACAATAGGGAACAAGTAAAACAATGCAAGACAAATTGAACATCAATTTTTCTTCAAACGGAGTCTAGGTGTTATGCCTTTAAAGATGTGATGTTAGGTTAGAGAACACAAAATGAAAGGAGAGTACTATGAAATTCTTATAATAATAACAATGATTCACACATATTGCCCCCTTCATTGATTTCTATAAAGATGCACTAAGAAATACCTTTAATTAATATCCTTTATATTATTTTTTTTCTATCTTTAGCATGCTTCTCAATGCCCATTCCTCTCCTCCACATCTATTATGATTGTTTTCTTATTCCAACAATTCGATTTATATTCTTCATGCATTTAACGGGGGATTTCTGTTCAGGGTTCTGAAAGATGAACATGAAGTAAGGAGACTGGAACTGCAGGGACATCTCATTTCTTTCACTAAAAATCAACATCTCATATCTTTCACTATCAAAGAAAATAAGTGAGAAGAACCATCATTCATCACTTTCTATGTGCAATGTAACAAAAAATTAAAGTGAGAAGAGAAATATGCATACCCTAAAACGGAGGAGAGAGCAATGGAACCCTAGCGACCTCTGGACTTTCCTTCCACACCACGCACGCGATATAGAACCAATCGTCAGAGAACTTCTTTTGCAGAGGAGAGAGAAGTGAGAGAGGCATCTTCAGCGGAGAGAGCAGCAAGAGCGAGATCTTCACAAGAGAGAGCAGCCAGAGCGAGAGAGCAGCAAGAGTGACGAAAGCGAGATCTTCAAAGCTTTCATTCTTGCCTTTTGTTTTCAGTGGAGAGACGGGTAGGGTTTGGCTAGGGGAGAGATCGCAAATGAAAAACACGGGAGCGACGAATAGGTTTTGGTTGTAGTTTAGTGCAAAAAGCGCGAATGAAAAAAGGGGAGCGCCAAATGAAATAACCGTGGCTAAAAGGGGGGGTATTTGCTACAAAAAAAATAATTTGTGGCAAATATTATAATTTGTTGCCACGATTATAAATTTTCCTTACGTATTAGCCATTACTTTTGCAACTGTGGCTAAAATATAACTATTAGCTACGAGTTTTTTAAGTGTAGCTAATACTAGTGTATTAGCCACGATTTTTGAACCCTGGCAAAAAAATGAGTAGCTAATACCTATTTTTCTAGTAGTGGACCTTCTACAATGAAACCTTCAGGTTGACTCATGTAGATCTCTTCGATCAGATCTTCATTCAAGAACACAGTCTTGACATCCATTTGATAAACAATAAAGTTCTCAATAGATGCAATAGCAAGGAGAACCCTAATGGTTGCTAAGTGACACACAGGTGAGTAGACATCAAATTAATCTACTCCGCTTACTTGTGTGAAACCCTTAGCCACCAGGCGTGCTTTATACTTAGCTACACTACCATTAGGATTCAGTTTCTTTTTCAGAATCCACTTACACCCTACGGTTTGAGCCCCTTTTGGCTTATCAACCAATGTCCAGGTGTTATTCTGAAGTAGAGAGTTCCTCTCTTCATCAATTGCTTCTTTCCAGAGTAGTGAATCTCAGGATCTCATCGCTTCCTTATAGGTTGATGGATCAGCCTCAACATGGTAAGTGACAAAGTCACTACCGAAGGTTCTGAGAGTTCTCTCTCTTACAGAAGTTCTCCTAGACTCTAGGCCAGAGTTATCTATGGGAACAGAATAGGAGGTGCTCGGTACTGATTCAGGATCTTCTTCATTAATAGTGACTTGCATACCTGAGAGTGACAGGTTCTTATCCTTGAGGAACTTATCTTCAAAGAACACTGCATCCCTAGATTCTATGATGATATTATTAGAAATATCTAGGAATCTATCTACAGCATTATCCTCAGCATAACCTAGGTAGACACATGTATTGGTCCTAGGTCCAATCTTAGACCGTCTAGGGTCAGGAACCCTGACATAGGCTATACAGCCCCGGGTCTTAAGTTTAGTAAAAGACGGGGGTCTCTTAAACCAAAGCGCATAGTGTAATATCTCTTTTTCCAAAACCCGTTCGGGTACTTGAAAACTCGAACCTCTCCCGTATCCCACGGTTGAGGTGGACCTTCGCCCAGAATCACTGCCTTGCGGTGTCACCAACACTCGGGTTGGCTGACACCGCTCAGCACCAACCCTGTCGGCTATACGATCATAAGTAAAATATGCCAAAAAGGTAAGTACATAAATGAAGGCATGTCCACAATCACAGTATCATATATATATATATAATGAATACAGAAAGTCCAAAAGAGAGGTACAAGCAAAAAGGGGCTTATGCCCGATACATATCCAAAATAATGTACTGTCTCTCTCTCTCTCTACAACATGCGGAAACTACATCAAAACTCTCAAAATGCGGAAGTCTAACTATCTAATCATCAACCTGTGGCGTCGTGGTAGTACGCTGCATCCGCTGCCTAGGTCCTGCCATCTCGTCCTGCTGCGCGCGGGACAACTCCGTCTCCTCGGACTCCTGCGGTCACACCGACTGTTAGTCATACAGACTAAGTCGTTTTGTACTCGCCTCCCTCCACGACTCCTAGGTACCGAGCGGGAGGAAGAAGCGGAGGACAACAAGGGGAAATCAAAAGGAAGTGACATGGCACTAACTAGCAGGTATAAGTAAAGCAGTAAAATCTAGCTAGCAGTATGGTGCAAGTATAAGGCAGTAAAGAAGAGCAATGAAGTAAGCAGTAAATAGAAAGAAAGTGCGGTGCAGTAAGTAAAGCTAAGCTACCATCACAGATCGTACCTTAACTTATATGAACGCCCATACGACATATAAGTTAAGATGTCCAGGCAACCCATCATATAAAAGAGCTCATACTAATTTATATGATGGGGGTATGCTAATGTGTATGTTATGCTATGCTATGATTATGATGTTTTAATGTGTTTATGCAATGTGACTCACCCACACGACTCTATGCGCACAGACTTTTATAGTTCCCAATTTGTTAGAAAGGAAGCCAACCTTTCGGGTACCGACCGTCGTGGCTCACGGTGGCAGTGGATCGGGCACTCCACATCCTAAGCGGGTATGGTCACTACCAAGCCTAGACCTCATGTACGCCTCAACGCTAAGAACACAACAGCGGAGCTCCTGCGTACTCTTGCTGGAATCCACCAGACTTTAAGGTCGGGGTGGGTTATTAGGGATTGTCCTTCAGACCGCGGTACTCAAACTTACCGGCCTTCTAAACCCCACCCTCACCTGAGTCAACGTACTACCGTCGGTGACACGACTGGCCTAGTACTGAAGACTCGCCACTATTTGCATAAGAAACGGTGTTAACAAGTCCACCCTAGCTTCCAGCTCAGGGATTTACACACAAGCTGATCCAACCCATCTCCTTCTCGAAGGAGATCCATACTAGATTGCAGACCTACTTAGACTACTCTTGCCTACAATTTAGTTAGGGTTATATTTAGGGTGTATCTTGGACTTCCCGCGGTCTACTCCGTAAGGGGCCCCTAACGGTACTACGGATCAATGGGATCAACCTCACTATCCTCCTCAAGACAATTACTTTAGTTGGCGATTAACGTTTGGTTCACCCATTATCATTTCATATAGTTAAAGTGACTTAGCTCATCTCCCGTCCCACCCAAACGGGATGGACGTGCCTCCCCACCTTATACTCTAACCCTAACTCAACCTCACAACCAACCCTAGGATTGACCCTCCTTGAATCATGGTGTGCTATAACTCAATTACTGATTGGATATAACTTCTAATCACTACATAGGGGTCTGAATTGTCTAAAACTCAAAATTCTGTTTTTACTAAACGCTGACCATTAAATTGAACTATCCATCAACCCCATAAGGGAATCCTTCTAAAAACTCATCACCAAGGTCTCTAATAATTATCCTAGGCTCCCACTGACCTTAATAAGGTATGATCCAATTTTCATAATTTTCCATATTAAATTGGTATTTAATATAATTTAAAGTAGTTAAGACCTTAAATCAGATTACACATGAACTACCCTCAAAACGATTCCTCATGCTACATGAAAATTATCAGTAAGGTAATATCCCATGTCAAGGTGTTTCACTGAGTCCCATGACCCTAGGGTGTGATTTGGCCTACTAAATAATCATTGTTGTATAATTACCAAATCGCCACTATAATTAGGAAAAATAGTATTTCAGATCTGAAAATTCTACAAAAATTACCAAGTGTCCAGATGGGGATCTAAAGTCCTCTGCCAAAGGGTTGTGTCATTAACATATGATTTGACATTTTAAAATGATTTGATACCTAAGTGATGTAAATTCCATTTTCTACAAGAAGTACATGAATTACAAATCTACAAGCTTCCAAACAATGGTCATGGGCATATATTAAACTAAAATTGCAGATCACCAAGTATCATGACAAGGCCCCATGGTTTGACATTTTAAAAGGATTTAATACTCAAGTGGTGTAAATTCCAAATTTCTACATGAGGTACAAGAAATACAATTCTACAAGCTTCCAAACAATTATCATGGGCATTTATTAACATACAATGACAGATTTCCAAGTATCATAACATTGCCCCATGATTTGATATTTTAAAATGATTTAATACCCAAGGGTTGTAAAATCCAATTTCTACATGAGGTACATGAAATATAATTCTACAAGCTTCCAAATAATTATCATGGGCTTATAATAGCATTGAATGACAGATAACCAAGTTTCACAATTTTTCCTCATGATTTGACATTTTTCAAAATTAAATTCCCTTAAGCTAGCAAGTACTTAAAATTTCATACACAAGGAATAACACTTCAATAAATCATAACAAAATTGTTGAAATGTTGAAGTGGAGCTAATGTGAGGGGAGAGGCGAGTGGAGGGAGGAGGTGCGAGTGAATTCCTGGGCGAGTGGGATGTGCTTGGCGAGTGGAGAAGAGGAGGGGACTGACATGTTGTTGGGCTACCTCCTGGCGAGTGGAGGAGGGGGCTGCCATGAGTGTCTGTCGAGTGGAATGAGATGGGGGCTGCCTTGTAGTGGGCCTTGCCAAGTGGTACAAGAGGAGTGGGCTGCCTTGTTATGGGCTGCTGGGCGAGTGGAATGTAGGGGGGCTGCTTTGTGGTTGGCTGCCATATGAAGTGTGTGAGTGGAAGAGTGGAGAGGGGGTGATGGGTTGGAGTTGGCGAGTCCAACCTGTGAGTGCATGCATGTGGTGTGTGAGTGTTGTGCATGGGCTTCCATGTGGAGCCTTGCCGAGTGGAGCCATGCATGGGTGATAAGTGTACCCCCCCCCCCCCCCCTCTCTCCCATTATGTGTTTCCTATAAATACCCCCCCCCCCCCCCCATGTGTGTAAAGAGTTGATGCGAAGAGAGAGAACACACAAGAGAGTGTGAGAGAGAAGAGGTTTGAGTTGAGGAGTGAGAGTGGGAGTGTGCCTGCACCCCAGGAGACCCCAATCTATACCTCGGCGAGAGGTGGAGAGTGCAGAGTGCACTGTGAAGGGGAGAGTGGAGAAGCGGACCTTGTCCGCGACAAGTTGTTGTTTCTTTTATATATCATCAGCTGACGTGATTCAAGGTGTATGCACCTTGTAGTCAGTTTCTCTTTGTAATCATCTGCCTAATATAAAGAGTTCTTCGTTGTTTGTTCATCATTGGTGCACTTGATTGGTAGCATACGAAAATTTAACATGGTATCAGAGCTAGGTTGGTGAAGCGTAGTGTGCTATCGAGGTTCAAGGTTGACATCCAAGATGGAAGGCGGAGGAGGTTATGCAAGAGTACTAGGCATTGAGCTGCTCACCCAGACCAACTACAAGAAGTGGAAGTCATGCATGGAGAGCTACCTGCTTGGAGAGGACCTATGGGAGGTCGTTGGAGGAGAAGAGCAGGCAGAAGTATTTCCAATCGATGACAATGGTCCTGCTGTGAGAGCCTGGAGGAAGACCAATGCTAAGGCGGAGTTCACCTTGAAGAGAGCTATCTCTCCTGACTTGTTCGACCACATCATGGGGTGCAAGTCAGCGTCAGAGATCTGGAGTGCCCTTGATGGGCTATTCAACAAGAAGAACGTAGCGCGGCTACAGTTCCTGGAGAATGAGTTGGCGCGGTCCACTCAGGGAGAGTTGTCGATATCCACCTTCTTCTTGAAGGTGAAGAACTTGTGTGCTGAGATCTCGGCCTTGGATCCTGACGAGCCGATATCAGAGGCGAAGCTGAAGAGGCACATACTCCGAGGTCTGCGGAAGGAGTATGTTCCGTTTATCACCTCTGTGCAAGGATGGGCTACTCAGCCCACCTTACTGGAGCTAGACAACTTGCTGTCATCACAGGAGAGCTGGGAGAAGCAGATGGCAGGAGTGTCTATCTCAGGTGGAGATAGCGAGGCATTGTTCTCAGGCAAGAGGAAGCCTTGGGACAAGAAGAAGAAGAACTCCGGAGATGGACCCTCAACGTCATCTCAGGGAGCTAGGGAGAACTTTCTCCCTCCCTATGACCAGAGGGGGAGACCCCTTTGCTTTGCCTGCAAGAAGTATGGGCACATGGCAAAGGAGTGCCGGTCTAATCTCAAGGCCGGTCATGTTGCTGAGAGAGAGGAAGACCACCGGAGAGGTGGTGACCATCAGAGAGGTGGAAGGAGAGGTGGAGGAAGAGGTCGAGGTCACCAGGGTGGTGAAGGCGGTGACAACTGCTTCTTGGCTGAGATGACCGCAACGTCAGCCGATGCTTTAGCCTCGGTCAATTTCGAGAATGACTGGATAGTGGACTCCGGTTGCGTGCACCATCTCACTGGAGATGTGTCGAAGTTTGCCTCCTTGAAGGTGTATGGTGGAACTGATGCTATCATCACGGCGGATGATACGGTGCATCCAGTTGAGCAGGAAGGGTTGGTGTCCCTGGGAAGTGAAGAGAAGCCCGTGACACTGAAGAGTGTGTATCACCTGTCGGGCATGAAGAAGAACCTCTTCTCGGTTGCAAATGCAGTGGATGCAGGATACCACGTGCTGTTCGGACCAAAGGAGGTGAAGTTCCTGAAGAACCTATCTTCAGTTAATGCTGAAGTCACGCTCACAGGGAGAAGGGTGAAGGACTTGTACGTTCTCTCTGCAAATGCCTATGTGGACAAGCTGAAGACCAACGACAGCGCAGCGATCTGGCATGAGAGGCTAGGTCACATGGGGGTGTACAAGTTGAAGATGATAGCGGTGAAGGGCCTGGTGTCTGGCCTGCCCAATCTCTCTTCTTGCGGCGACGGCCATGTGTGTGAGGGTTGTCAGTTTGGAAAGTCACATCGACTTCCATTTGACAAGTCGGAGACCAGGTGTAGGGCACCTCTTGAGTGCGTACATGCTGATGTGATGGGGCCGTGCGCCACCCTGACCTATGGAGGAAACAAGTTTGCGCTGGTCTTGGTGGATGATTATACTCGCTACACGTGGGTGTACTTCATGAGGGAGAAGGCGGAGGTGTTTGAGAAGTTCCAGGAGTGGAAGGAACTAGTGGAGGGGAGGCTGAACCTGAGGGTGAAGAAGTTGAGAAGTGATAACGGGGGAGAGTTTACCTCTAACGCTTTCAACTCTTTCTGCAGGAAATGTGGCATCCGACGAGAGATCTCCTGCGCCCACACCCCTCAGCAAAATGGGGTCACGGAGAGGAAGATCTGCCATCTGGTGGAGACTACCAGGAGTTGGCTACATGCCAAGGGGATTCCCAAAGCCTTATGGGCGGAGGGAATGGAATGTGCCACCCATGTGATCAATCGGCTTCCTCTGAGTCCTAACAGGATGGTGTCTCCGCACCAGCTCATGTTCGGGGAGAAGCCAGATGTGAGTCACATGAGGGTGTTTGGCTCTACCTGCTTCGTGGACGTTCCAGAGGCTGAGAGAACCAAGTTGGAGCCGAAGGCGAGGAAGTGTGTCTTCATCGGCTACGATGAGCGGAAGAAGGGATGGAAGTGCATGAACCCGCAGACCCACAAGTTCGTCGTCTCGCGCGACATAGTGTTTGATGAACTGATCTCGTATCAGGGAGTCTCTTCTGTGGTGCTGCCAGAGAGTGGAGAATCAAGCAGGGGAGAAGAGAGAGTCACTGAGGACTCTACTGTGGAGTTGGAGGTTTCTCAAAGTGACCCATCGCCATCTAGCTTAGGGGGAGCTTCTGGCTCAGGGGGAGCTTCGAGCTCTAGAAGCAGGGAGAGCACTGCTCCTAGAGGAGGTCAGAGAGGAGCTAGAGAGGAGGAGTCTACCGGAGCGGTAGAGAGTGGCCAAGCCTTGAGGAGGTCGAAGCGGACCATCGTCCCGCCTGCTCGCTATAAGGAGGGGAACTTCGTGAGTTTGGTCTCTTGATTATTCATAGGATCACTCGACGAGAGGGAACCTGCCCACTTTGAAGATGCTGTAGGCACTAAGGAGTGGGACGTGGCCATGGATGAGGAGATGGAGGCCCTGAAGAAGAACAAGACATGGGACCTTATTCCCATGGTGGAGGGAATCAAGCCTGTCACCTGCAAGTGGGTGTACAAGGTGAAGAAGAGAGCTGATGGAGAAGTAGAGCGGAACAAGGCTAGGCTTGTCGCTCGAGGTTTCTCACAAACCTATGGAGAGGACTATGAGGAGACCTTCAGTCCTGTAGCGAAGATGACGTCGATGAGGACGGTCATTGCCCTAGCAGCGTGCAGAGGGTGGAAGTTGTGGCAGCTGGACGTGAAGAACGCATTCCTATATGGAGAGATAGACAAGGACATATTCATGGTGCAACCACCTGGATATGTGTCCAAGTCTCAGCCACGTCATGTCTGCAATATGAAGAAGGCCCTCTATGGGTTGAAACAGGCGCCGAGAGCCTGGTATGGGAAGATTGCAGAGTATCTGCAGTTTTGTGGTTACGATGCCTCAGACTCAAACTCTAGCATGTTTGTGAAGAAGAGTGGAGATCTTCACGTGCTGGTGCTGCTGTACGTCGACGACATGATCGTGACTGGGAACAACGGTGAAGAGGTTGCGACGCTGAGACAGCAGCTAGCCATCCGGTTTGAGATGAAGGATCTTGGTGAACTGCACCATTTCCTTGGACTTCAAGTGGAGAAGAGAAGTGGCAGGCTGCTCGTGACCCAGAAGGCGTATGCCGAGAAGATCGTCGAGAGGTTCGGCATGAAGGAGGGCAAGAGCAGCTCCGTTCCACTGGAGGTTGGGCTGATGCTTCGGAAGGAAGAAGGGAGGATTCTTCCTGATCCGAAGATCTTCCGGGCACTGGTTGGGAGCCTTATCTATCTGACCATCACAAGGCCGGACATCGCCTTTGTTGTCGGCCGAGTGAGTCGGTACATGCAGGAGCCGCGGAAGCCTCATCTGGAGGAAGCCAAGGGAATACTGAAGTATGTGAAGGGCACCCTGGAGATGGGGTTGTTCTATGGAGGGAGGACCGACTTCAAGCTGCATGGCTACACAGATGTAGATTACGCAGGTGACGCTGATGACTGCAAGTCGACATCAGGTTACGTGTTCATGTGTGGAGCCACTGCCATTTCCTGGTGCAACAAGAAGCAGGACTCCATTTCCCTTTCCACCACTGAGGCTGAGTACAAGGCGTCGTCCTTAGCAGCTCAGGAGTGTGTCTGGCTGAGGAGGCTGGTGGAAGATGTGGATGAGAAGGTCAGAGGACCTACAGTGCTACGTGGCGACAACGAGAGTGCTCTGAAGCTGGCAACCAACCCAGTTTGTCATGCAAGGACGAAGCACATAGAGATCAAGCACCACTTCATCTGAGAGAAGGTGTTGGGTGGCTCACTTGCGGTGGAGCACGTGCGGAGTGAAGAGAACCTGGCGGACATCTTCACAAAGCCCCTATCTGCGGGGCCATTCAAGAAGATACGCGCTTGCCTTGGAGTTGTCCCTGAAGCTCACTTCAAGGGGGAGTGTGAAATGTTGAAGTGGAGCTAGTGTGAGGGGAGAGGCGAGTGGAGGGAGGAGGTGCGAGTGCATTCCTGGGCGAGTGGGATGTGCTTGGCGAGTGGAGAAGAGGAGGGGGATGACATGTTGTTGGGCTACCTCCTGGCGAGTGGAAGAGGGGGTTGCCATGAGTGGCTACCGAGTGGAATGAGAAGGGGGCTGCCTTGTAGTGGGCCTTGCCAAGTGGTGCAAGAGGAGTGGGCTGCCTTGTTATGGGCTGCTGCCTAGGATGCTGGGCGAGTGGAATGTAGGGGGGCTGTTTTGTGGTGGGCTGCCATGTGAAGTGTGCGAGTGGAAGAGTGGAGAGGGGGTGATGGGTTGGAGTTGGCGAGTCCAACCTGTGAGTGCATGCATGTGGTGTGTGAGTGCTGTGCATGGGCTGCCATGTGGAGCCTTGTCGAGTGGAGCCATGCATGGGTGATAAGTGTACCCCCCCCCCCCCCCCCCTCTCATTATGTGTTTCCTATAAATACCCCCCCCCCCCCCCCACCACCCATGTGTGTAAAGAGTTGATGCGAAGAGAGAGAACACACAAGAGAGTGTGAGAGAGAAGAGGTTTGAGTTGAGGAGTGAGAGTGGGAGTGTGCCTACACCCCAGGAGACCCCAATCCATACCTCGGCGAGAGGTGGAGAGTGCAGAGTGCACTGTGAAGGGGAGAGTGGAGAAGCGGACCTTGTCCGCGACAAGTTGTTGTTTCTTTTATATATCATCAGCTGACGTGATTCAAGGTGTATGCACCTTGTAGTCAGTTTCTCTTTGTAATCATCTGCCTAGTATAAAGAGTTCTTCGTTGTTTGTTCATCATTGGTGCACTTGATTGGTAGCATACGAAAATTTAACAAAAATTACTATAGTCCATTTTCATCCCTAATCAGCCATTGAAAGAGTTTCAACACCATACAAGGTCCTATGACCATGCATTTCATTTTATTAAGGAAAGGGTGGCAATTTCATTTATTAGGAAGAAAAATACTTAAATACCTCTAAAAATTCTCATTAAATTAACTAAGTCATTTTATGCTCCTACAAACATATCTACAAAGTTCTGAGCCAAGGCAAGAACATTTGGTCATATGCCCTTCACAAATCTCACCTTGCACCCTTAAGGGTTTACCCTTAGGGTTTTAGGTCACACCACCCTAATGGCTCCAAATGGACCAATAGGGTGTGTCACATGCATTTGCATATCCATACCCACATAGTCATCATGAAGGTAGGAGGCTAACACACTCAACTCCTCAAAATGACCTAAACCCTAATTTGACCTTTAAAGGCCCTCATTAGGGTTTCCCATTTTCCATATCAAATCAACTCCAAATGGAGTGAAATTTTAGGTAGGCACTACTCATGTACAAAAGAGCATGCCACCAAAGTTTGGTGTCATTTGGACATCATATGCTCCAAAAATCAACTTAATTTAAATATTCTAACTATCACAAAATCCCTAGGTAAAGCTGTCCACCAAGGGCTCGCCCTTTGGCAGGGGGTGACCCTAGGGTATACCAACCCATGGTTAAAAGCACAGCCTCAAAGCTTGAGGGGTTTGGGCTAGTTAATTAATTTAGTGGACTGACCTAGTGTAGGACCAGTACTAGTAAAGCAGCTCCCTAGGGAGCTGTGGGTCACCAAATGACTTGAACTTAAGCCCCAATGAAAGTTAAGACCAAGGCCTACAACTTTCATGTTGGGCACTTTATCTAATTCTGTCATTAGGAGGCCCTAATTTTTATTTGAAGTGGACTGATTAAATGAAGGCAGAATATCAAACTATAGAATTAATTAAATAAATAAATAAGGAGATCTGCACAGATCTTGACGCAGATCAAAGGGTAGGCACGTCGTCTTCCTCCTTGAGCCGACGGCCAAGATAGGCCCCGACCTGGGCCATCTTACTCCTCCTTTTCCCGGCCACCTGGTGGCCACCACGGCCGGCCACCACCCCCACCACCTTCATGGTGGTCGGGGCTATAACTTCCCGGCAACATGGTGGCCAGAGGAGGCGTATTCCGGCGAACCCGATGGTTCCAAGACCTCAGGGTGATTTCGTGAACTGATCCCGGCTCAATTGAGCCTGGACCTTGAAATAAACCACATGAGGATCTAGCATGAGGGGAGGGGAGGAGAAACGAACCACTAATGGTGCGTGGCGGCGGCTCCGGCGACGATTGGCCATGGATTTTCCTTGCTCCGGCGACCCCGCTCCCGATCTCAATTCTCCAGCTAAATCTCTGCTCCAGGTGTTGTTCCCGTCTGCTCTCGACCTCCTGAAGCTAATGGCGTGGATGGAATGAAGTGAGGAGGCCTCTTTGGTTGGTTTTGAATTGGAGCCTCTTCGGTCGTGCCTCTTGCAGCCACCCTCCTGCACCAGCTGGCCCCTTGCTTCCATCTGGGTCAAGCCCAGACCCACAGTAATCAGGGGAGGCCCCTAGGCTGATTGGAGGAGGAGTGTAGAGGAGGGATTGCTTTATGCTTTCTCTTTATGCTTTATGCCTTTTTGATTAACCTTTTGGTCCCCCCCTCCATTGATTAATCACACCATGGTTTAGGTTCAGTCTAGGGCTGATATGGGCATGCCTTAGGTCCATGTATAATGGTTAATAAGGGGGTGTTGGGTCCCATTTAATTTAGGCCTAGAATTCACCTTAAAGGGCTAGGTTGACCATGGTTGACTTTGGTCAACCAAGGTGAGTGGGTTGACCCCACTTGGGGGTCATGGGTCCCCTAACCTCACCCAACATTGGTTGGTCCATGGTGGGTCCCCAATTGGGCTAATTTAGCCTTAAGGTGTGATTTTGACCTAAATTAAGCTAGTGTTGACTTTGGTCAAATTGGTCAATTGGTTGACCAAGTGATGGGGCTTTTGGGTCAATGAGTTCCTTAAATGTTTAGAGTGTGGTGGTAAGGTCAATTTGAACATGTAGGGTCAATTGAACCCTAATTGACTTAGTTTGGTTAATGTTGACCTATTATTGACTTTAGTCAATTTCATGCAATTGGGTCCCACCCAAGTGCAATTCTCATCCTATAGGACTCCCTTGGTGGTTAGGGCATCATAAGTGAGGTCAATTTGGACAATTGATGGTCAATTGACCTAGTTGAGGGGCTTAGGGTTAGGTTAGTTTTTGAGCATAGGTGTGCACTTAGCAATTTCTACCCTAGCCTAAGGCCCTTGTGGCCACTCACCTCACCCATATGCCCTAACATTTCCAATGGGTCTAAAAGGATTGGGGATGTTACAAATCCTAATAAACAAAAAAAATATTTCATACCCGAAATTTAAGAACGGGTCGACGGGTTTTACGCATTATAAGGTAAAAGAAATTTGCAAGAAGATTTAGGTTGTACCTGGAGTGAAGAGTTCCGGGTAGCGTTGTTGCATGAGGTCCATGGGCTCCCATGTGTGCTCCTCTCGCCCGTGGTTGGCCCACAGCACCTTCACCAACGGTACACTCTTCCGTCGCAGGACTCGGACTTCCGTATCGTCGATCTGGATGGGCTCTAGTAGGACTGACCGATCGGGCGCCACCGGGCCTGATGTAGATGTAATATGCTGCTCAGGACGAAGCAGGGCTCTCCGAAGCGAAGAGACGTGGAAGACATCATGCAGGTTCTCCTACTCTGGTGGTAGCTCCAGTCTGTACGCCAAAGGACCGATCCTCTCCAGGATCAAATAAGGCCCCACATACCGAGGACTGAGCTTCTTGTGCCCCCGCACTCGAGAAACCCCGTGCATAGGATGAATATTCAAGAACACACGCTCTCCCACCTAGAACTCCACCATATGATGCCTCACATCATAGTACTTCGTCTGTCTGCTCTGGGCCTCTAGCATCCGCTCCCTGATCAGCCTCACCTGCACATCCGTCTCCTCAATATAATCTGAACCCAACGACCTCGGGTCCTCGTTTTGGATCCAGGAAAGTGGTGTGTGGCACTTCCTCCCATACAATGCGGCATAAGGTGCCATCCCAATGCTAGCTTAGTGACTGTTGTTATAGGAAAACTCTATCAAAGGCAACAGTCTCTCCCAGGGCTTGCCTGTGTCCAAAATGCACAAACGCAAAAGGTCCTCCATAGTACGGTTGGTGCGCTCAGTCTGACCATCAGTCTGTGGATGGAACGTCGTGCTAAATGTCAATCGAGATCCCAAGTAAGCCTGGACCGCCTTCCACTCCCTCGAAGTGAAGCATCTGTCTCTATCTGAAACAATTGTCTTAGGCACCCCGTGATATCTGACCACCTGCTCCACAAACACCCTGACAAGGTCACCAACTGTCCCCTCCTTCTGTACTGGAATAAACCGAGCTACCTTCGTCAGCCTGTCCACTATCACCCATATCGAGTCATTCTCAGAGCGGGAGCGAGTTAGACCATGCACAAAGTCCATCGATATGTCCTCAAACTTCCACTCAGGTACTGGTAAAGGCTGCAACATTCCTCCCGGGCTCCTGCACTCCGCCTTCACGCGCTGGCAGCCCTCGCAGTGCGTCACATACTGTATAATATCCCTCTTCATGCCCGGCCAAAACACGACCTTCCGAAGGTCTGCTGCCATCTTAGTGATCCCTGGATGCACTGAATACTGGGAGCAATGAGCCTCCCTGAGCACCTCCTCTCTAATACCTCCTCCAGTTGGGATGTAGACTCGGTCTCGATGGTGAATAAGATCATCTCTCAATGTATAGTCCCCTGCCATGTCGTCCACCAATGATCTGAATACTGGCTCCAAGGCAGGGTCCTGCAACTGTGCCTCCCGAATGCGGTCCCGAAAATCGCAGACGATATTCAAGGACGCTAGGTACTCCATATACGTCTCGGGATCGGCCCTGGATACAACTGTGATGTGCATGTCTTCCAATGCCTGAATCAACTCCATAGCCATCACGCGGCTCTCTGCTCCTGGTGCACCTCCTCTCCTGCTCAAAGCATCCACTACGGTGTTGACCTTGCCTGGATGATAATGCAATGTGTACGTGTAGTCACACAGGAACTCTAACCACCTCCGCTGACGTAGGTTCAAATCCTTCTGCGTATCAATATACTTGAGGTTCTTGTGGTCTGAGAAGATCTCACAATGAACCCCGTAAAGATAATGCCTCCAGGTCTTCAAGGCGAAGATGACCGCTCCGAGCTCGAGGTCATGCACTGGGTAGTTCCTCTCGTGTACCTTCAACTGACGGGAAGCGTACGTGATCACGTGACCATGCTGCATCAACACTGCTCCCAACCCCTGGTATGATGCATCCGTGTAAACCTGAAATCCTTCCTTCCCAGATGGAAGTGCAAGGATGGGGGAAGAGGTGAGTCGGCCCTTCAGCTCCAAGTAAGCCGCCTCACACTGCGGAGACCAGACGAATGGGGCGTCCTTCTTGGTCAAAGAAGTGAGCGGAAGGGAAATCCTGGAGAACCCTTCCAAAAACTTCCGGTAATAGCCCGCCAATCCTAGGAAGCTCCACACATCTGAAGCTGACTGCAGTCGAGGCCACTCCTGAACGGCCCGCACCTTGGCCGGATCCACTGCCAGACCTGCTCCACTTATGATGTGTCCTAGAAAAGCCACCTCCCGTAGCCAGAACTGACACTTGGAGAACTTCGCATACATCTGGTGTTCTCTCAGCTTCCTCAATACTTGGGCCAGATGCCCAGCATGCTCCTCCTCCGTCTTGGAATATACTAGAATGTCGTCGATGAACACGATAACGAAGATGTCGAGAAAGGCCTCGAACACCCTGTTCATCAGGCTCATGAAAGCTGAGGGGGCATTAGTGAGCTCGAAGGGCATCACCGTGAACTCATACAATCCATACCGGGAACTGAAAGCTGTCTTCGGTATGTCCTCCTCTCGGATCCGTAGCTGATAGTACCCTGATCTCAAGTCAAGCTTGGAGAACCAGTGAGCTCCCTGCAACTGATCGAAGATTTCGTCAATCCTCGGTAACGGATAGGTGTTCCGTACCGTTAGTCTATTGAGCTCCCGATAATCTATACACAATCTGAGTGTCCCATCCTTCTTCTTCACAAATAACATCGGCGCTCCCCAAGGTGAAGAGCTCGGCCTGACGAAACCCGCATCTACCAGCTCTTTCAACTGCACCCTAAACTCTGCCAGCTCCTTGGGTGTCATGCAGTATGGTGCCCGAGACACGGGCCTTGCTCCCGGCACCAGCTGAATCGGAAAATCTATCTCTCGATGCGGTGGCAGTCCGGGAAACTTCTCTGGGAATACGTCGGAGAAGTCCCGTACTATAGGAATGTCTGATAAGGAGGTCTCCACCTCCGCAATCTCGAAGCACACCAAATATACCTCGTCGCCCTGCTCGTGGGCCTTGACTACCTGGACAGTAGATAAAGAAGAGTGGGAGATCGGCTCAATACCTTCGAACGACGCGGAGGTGGTATCGTGCCGCACCACCACTCTCTTTGCTTGGCAGTCTATCTGGGCATGGTTCCCCGCGAGCCACGTCTTGCCCAAGATAAGGTCGAAGTCCGCGAGCTTCAGCACCGAAGCTGGAGCATCGAGTGTTAGACCGTCGATGGTCACCTTCAAGGTGCACTTGGCCGTCATCTCGATCTCTGATCCATTGGGAAGGTGCACCCTCCTGGTGGGTCCCGTGTAATAGTGGATCTGCTCCAAGCCCTTAACAAAGTCTTCGGAGACAAAGTTATGCGAGGCACCAGTATCAAATAGGGTGTGGGCGGGCTTGCCACACACCACTATAATGCCTGGGAAATTGGGTTGTTTGTTTAATTTTCTAAACTAGAAGGTTGAAAAAAAATACAGGTGAATTTAAGCAGTAACAAATTAAAATACTGAAAGCATTAAATTACCTGCAATAACCTCCTCCGGGTTCCTCGGCTGTGCAAGATCCAAGGCATAAGCCTTCTCCTGATGTCTACCTCTGTCGTGATTTCCCCTGCCTCTACCCTGTCCTCGGCCTCGGCCCCGCTGTGTTGGAGGGGCTACCGGAGGTGCTGGTGGTGGTGGAGGAGGAGGTGGAGGGAATCGCCGAGGGCAATGGGCCTTGACGTGACCTGGCTGGTTGCACTCAAAGCACACCACTGGAAAGCGTCCCCGGTCAACAAATCTCTGGGGCCCCCAGGTACGTAGGGGCTGTGGGGCTAGTAAGGGCTGGGGCTGCTGTACTGGTGCAATCTGAGGACGAGGACGTCCCCCACCCCTCCGGTGCCTCATAACTCTGCCCCGCTGTGATCCTCTGCTGCTCTCCCCCCGGTACAGGGCCTCAGCTGGCCTCTTCACTCTACCCTGCACACCGATCTGATCTGTCTCTAGCTTCTTTGCTGTCTCGATAATCTGAGTTAGGCTGCCCTCAGAAACAAACAAGAGTGCCTGCCTCAACGGGTCTCGAAGCCCCTTGTAGAATCTCTTCGCAAGAGTGCGATCATCTGCGGCAAGAGACCTCGCAAATCTGGCTAAATGGGAGAACTCCCTCTGGTACTCAATCACTAAGCGTGTCCCCTGAGTGAGGTGTAGAAACCTCTCTTCCAGCTCATCTCTGTCTGTGCTGGATATGAAGTGCTCCAGGAAAGTGGTACTAAACTCATCCCAAGAAATATCTGAGTACTCCCTATCTCTGTAAGTGGTCTCCAGCAGCGACTTCCACCACCTCTTGGCATGTACATCCAGAGCTGATACTGCCAAAAATACTGCCTTGCCGACCGGGCAACCGATGCCGGCCAGCATCTCCTGAATGGTGTCCAACCACTCCTCAATCTTCACTGCATCCTCTGTCCCTCGATAGGTCGGTGGGGAAATACCTCTAAAGGTGCTCAACCAGTTCGCTCCCGGGTTTGGCAGTGGTGCCGGGATGGACTGGGTCGTGAAGGTCTCTAAAATGGCTGATAACGTCTGTCCCAACTCCGACTGCTGAAAAGTAGTGGTAGTCGGAGGGGGAGGGATGCTGACCTGAGGCTCCGTGATCACTGGGGCCTACAAAAGATAGGGATTTAGTTAAGAAATTTTGTCTTACTTATTGATTATTGGACTATTTTATGTGATTCCATACATGGGCACACCATAGCTTCCGCTGCCTAGTTTGTCCGCAAACTAAGCTCGAGCGGGGTGACCCAGTACGTTGTGGATTGTTCTCTTATGATCGTTCGTTCAGTGATACCATTTGTAAGATGTCTTTTTTCAAAACCCGTTCGGGTACTTGAAAACTCGAACCTCTCCCGTATCGCACGGTTGAGGTGGACCTTCGCCCAGAATCGCTGCCTTGCGGTGTCACCAACACTCGGGTTGGCTGACACCGCTCAACACTAACCCTGTCGGCTATACGATCATAAGTAAAATATGCCAAAAAGGTAAGTACATAAATGAAGGCATGTCCACAATCACAGTATTATATATATATATAATGAATACAGAAAGTCCAAAAGAGAGGTACAAGCAAAAAGGGGCTTATGCCCGATACATATCCAAAATAATGTACTATCTCTCTCTCTACAACATGCAGAAACTACATCAAAACTCTCAAAATGCGGAAGTCTGACTATCTAATCATCAACCTATGGCGTCGTGGTAGTACGCTGCATCCGCTGCTCAGGTCCTGCAATCTCGTCCTACTGCGCGTGGGACAACTCCGTCTCCTCGGACTCCTGCGGTCACACCGACCGTTAGTCATAAAGACTAAGTCGTTTTGTCCTCGCCTCCCTCCACGACTCCAAGGTACCGGGCGGGAGGAAGAAGCGGAGGACAACAAGGGGAAATCAAAAGGAAGTGACATGGCACTAACTAGCAGGTATAAGTAAAGCAGTAAAAGCTAGCTAGCAGTATGGTGCAAGTATAAGGCAGTAAAGTAAAGCAATGAAGTAAGCAGTAAATAGAAAGAAAGTGTGGTGCAGTAAGTAAAGCTAAGCTACCATCACAGATCGTACCTTAACTTATATGAACATCCATACGACATATAAGTTAAGATGTCCATGCAACCCATCATATAAAAGAGCCCATACTAATTTATATGATGGGGGTATGCTAATGTGTAAGTTATGTTATGCTATGATTATGATGTTTTAATGTGTTTATGCAATGTGACTCACCCGCACGACTCTATGCGCACAGACCTTTATAGTTCCCAATTTGTTAGAAAGGAAGCCAACCTTTCGGGTACCGACCGTCGTGGCTCACGGTGGCAGTGGATCGGGCACTCCACATCCTAGGCGGGTATGGTCACTACAAAGCCTAGACCTCATGTACGCCTCAACGCTAAGAACACAACAGCGGAGCTCCTGCGTACTCTTGCTGGAATCCACCAGACTTTAAGGTCGGGGTGGGTTATTGGGGATTGTCCTTCAGACCGCGGTACTCAAACTTACCGGCCCTTTAAACCCCACCCTCACCTAAGTCAACGTACTACCGTCGGTGACATGACTGGCCTAGTACCGAAGACTCGCCACTTTTTGCATTAGAAACGGTGTTAACAAGTCCACCCTAGCTTCCACCTTAGGGATTTACACACAAGCTGATCCAACCCATCTCCTTCTCGAAGGAGATCCATACTAGATTGCAGACCTACTTAGATTACTCTTGCTTACAATTTAGTTAGGGTTGTATTTTTGGGTGTATCTTGGACTTCCCGCGGTGTACTCCGTAAGGGGCCCCTAACGGTACTACGGATCAATGGGCTCAACCCCTCTATCCTCCTCAAGACAATTACTTTAGTTGGCGATTAACGTTTGGTTCACCTCTCATCATTTCATATAGTTAAAGTGACTTAGCTCATCTCCCGTCCCACCCAAACGGGATGGACGTGCCTCCCCACCTCATACTCTAACCCTAACTCAACCTCACAACCAACCCTAGGATTGACCCTCCTTGAATCATGGTGTGCTATAACTCAATTACTGATTGGATATAACTTTTAATCACTACTTAGGGGTCTGAATTGTCTAAAACTCAAAATTCTGTTTTTACTAAACGTTGACCACTAAATTGAACTATCCATCAACCCCATAAGGGAATCCTTCTAAAAACTCATCACCAAGGTCTCTAATAAATATCATAGGCTCCCACTGACCTTAATAAGGTATGATCCAATTTTCATAATTTTCCATATTAAATTGGTATTTAATATAATTTAAAGTAGTTAAGGCCTTAAATCAGATTACACATGAACTACCCTCAAAATGATTCCTCATGCTTCATGAAAATTATCAGTAAGGTAATATCCCATATCAAGGTGGTTCACTGAGTTCCATGACCCTAAGGTGTGATTTGGCCTACTAAATCATCATTGTTGTATAATTACCAAATTGCCACTATAATTAGGAAAAATAGTATTTCACATCTGAAAATTCTACAAAAATTACCAAGTGTCCAAATGGGGATCTAAAGTCCTCTTCCAAAGGGTTGTGTCATTAACATATGATTTGACATTTTAAATTGATTTGATACCTAAGTGATGTAAATTCCATTTTCTACAAGAAGTACATGAATTACAAATCTACAAGCTTCCAAACAATGGTCATGGGCATATATTAAACTAAAATTGCAGATCACCAAGTATCATGACAAGGCCCCATTATTTGACATTTTAAAAAGATTTAATACTCAAGTGGTGTAAATTCCAATTTTCTACATGAGGTACAAGAAATACAATTCTACAAGATTCCAAACAATTATCAAGGCCATTTATTAACATAAAATGACAGATTTCCAAGTATCATAACATTGCCCCATGATTTGATATTTTAAAATGATTTAATACCCAAGGGTTGTAAAATCCAATTTCTACATGAGGTACTTGAAATATAATTCTACAAGCTTCCAAATAATTATCATGGGCTTATAGTAGTATTGAATGACAGATAACCAAGTTTCACAATTTTTCCCCATGATTTGACATTTTTCAAAATTAAATTCCCTTAAGCTAGCAAGTACTTAAAATTTCCTACACAAGGAATAATACTTCAATAAATCATAACAAAATTACTATAGTCCATTTTCATCCCTAATTAGCCACTAATAGAGTTTCAACACCATACAAGGTCCTATGACCATGCATTTCATTTTATTAAGGAAAGGGTGGTAATTTCATTTATTAGGATGAAAAATACTTAAATACCTCTAAAAATTCTCATTAAATTAACTAAGTCATTTTATGCTCCTATAAACAGATCTACAAAGTTCTAAGCCAAGGCAAGAACATTTGGTCTTATGCTCTTCACAAATCTCACCTTGCACCCTTAAGGGTTTACCCTTAGGGTTTTAGGTCACACCACCCTAATGGCTCCAAATGGACCAATAGGGTGTGTCACATGCATTTTCATATCCATACCCACATAGTCATCATGATGGGAGGAGGCTAACACACTCAACTCCTCAAAATGACCTAAACCCTAATTTGACCTTTAAAGGCCCTCATTAGGGTTTCCCATTTTCCATATCAAATCAACTTCAAATGGAGTGAAATGTTAGGTAGGCACTACTCATGTACATAAGAGCATGCCACCAAAGTTTGGTGTCATTTGGAAATCATATGCTCCAAAAATCAACTTAATTTAAATATTCTAACTACCACAAAAACCCTAGGTAAAAGTGTCCACGAAGGGCTGGCCCTTTGGCAGTGGGTGACCCTAGGGTATACCAACCCATGGTAAAAAGCACAGCCTCAAATCTTGAGGGGTTTGGGCTAGGTAATTAATTTAATGGACTGACCTAGTGTAGGACCAGTCCTAGTAAAATAGCTCCCTAGGGAGCTGTGGTTCACCAAATCTCTTTAACTCAAGCCCTAATGAAAGTTAAGACCAAGTCCTACAATTTTCATGTTGGGCACTCTTTCTAATTCTGCCATTATGAGGACCTAATTTTTATTTGAAGTGGACTGATTAAATGAAGGCAGAATATCAAACTATAGAATTAATTAAATAAATAAATAAGGAGATCTGCACAGATCATGACGCAGATCAAAGGGTAGGCGCGTCGTCTTCCTCCTTGAGCCGACGGCCAAGATTGGCCCCGACCTGGGCCATCTTACTCCTCCTTTTCCCGGCCACCTGGTGGCCACCACGGCCGGCCACCACCCCCACCACCTTCGTGGTGGTCGGGGCTACAACTTCCCGGCGACATTGAGGTCGGAGGAGGCGTACTCCGGCAAACCCGATGGTTCCAAAACCATGGAAATCGGGGTGATTTCGTGAACTGATCCCGGCTCAATTGAGCCTGGACCTTGAAATAAACCACATGAGGATCTAGCATGAGGGGAGGGGAGGAGAAACGAACCACTAATGGTGCGTGGCGGCGGCTCCGGCGACGATTGGCCATGGATTTTCCTTGCTCCGGCGACCCCGCTCCCGATCTCGATTCTCCAGCTAAAGCTCTGCTCCAGGTGTTGTTCCTGTCTACTCTCGACCTCCTGAAGCTAATGGCGTGGTTGGAATGAAGTGAGAAGGCCTCTTTGGTTGGTTTTGAATTGGAGCCTCTTCAGTCGTGCCTCTTGCTGCCACCCTCCTGTACCAGCTGGCCCCTTGCTTCCATCTGGGTCAAGCCCAGAACTACAGTAATCAGGGGAGGCCCCTAGGCTGATTGGAGGAGGAGTGTAGAGGAGGGATTGCTTAATGCTTTCTCTTTATGCTTTATGACTTTTTGATTAACCTTTTGGTCCCCCCTCCATTGATTAATCACACCATGGTTTAGGTTCAGTCTAGGTCTGATATGGGCATGCCTTAGGTCCATGTATAATGGTTAATAAGGGGGTGTTGGGTCCCATTCAATTTAGGCCTAGAATTCACCTTAAAGGGCTAGGTTGACCATGGTTGACTTTGGTCAACCAAGGTGAGTGGTGAAAGTGCACAGTTAACCTCACTAGAATTCTCTAGAGGGGGGTGAATAGAGATTTAAAATATTTTGTGCTAAGTTAATATATATATATATGTGTATGATCACAGATTAGAGCTTCCCACACACCAACAAGAATTAGACAAGTAATTAAAGTAAATGCAAGAGAGAAAATCACAGCACAACACAAGAAAATATAGTGGTTCCCCAAACTTTGGGTAGTCCACTCTTCTACCCCCTTGGTAGGAATTCACTATCTTGCACTGAGTCTTTTGATAAGGAGACTCTTAGAACCACCCTGAGTCTTTTGACAAGGAGACTCTTAGAACCAACTGAGTCTTTTGACAAGGAGACTCTTAGAACCATTACACTGAATTTTTTGAAGAGAGATTCTAAGAACTCTTTTACAATATTTAAGTAAGAAAGAAAGAAAGAAACAATAATGAATCTTCTTCCTAGCAAGAAGATTGGAAGCACAAGAAGTGAATTAAATCTTTCTTCTATAGAGAGAAGAAGATTTGTAGCCTTTCTCTCTTTTAGTGAGAGCAATCAGATTTTGCAGCAGTGAGATTTCAGATTGTTGCTGCAGAGCTGTTTGACAATATCTCTCTTTTCTTTTGGGAGCTTTTCCTCTATTGCAAAAGTATGTGGTAGATCACTCAACTCCTTTTATTTTCTGCCGACCTCCTCTTTATTTATAGCTCTGTGTATTCAAAATAATGCTATAGGAGGATAATTAATTAGCAGTTAGAGAATTTGAAAAATAGAAATGTTTCTATAATTAGCATACCAATAGAAGGAAAGAATTCATTCCAAATTCAAATAATATCCATGATGAGTTTTATCAGATTAGCCAAGACTCAAAATAGAAGGAAGTAATGATTCATAACGGCTATAAAATATTAACATTATTCCATATAAATTAGATCTACTGAAAGAAGGAAAGAGATCTGGCGCATATTTAAATCTGTCATATAAATCGACGTGCGTCGATTACTATTCGACGTAAGCGTCGAATTCATCCTGGCTGGACGTCGAGAGAAGAATAAGGAAGGTGCGTCGACTAAGGTGCGTCGACTTCTCTATATGCGTCGACTAGAAATCAGAGTAGCGTCGACAACACATACGTCGAAATCTTCCTAAAGTTACTTCGACATAACCTGAAGAAAACGTCGACTACATTTCGACGTTGCGTCGAATACTATTCGACGCATATTTACTTAGTCTTGTTTTTCATTCACAAAACTCTTTCTTTAACTCATTTCTAGGGGTTAAGAGAAATCATTTCCCCAACAATCTCCCCCTATTTGTCTTAACCCTATTTAGAGAGAAATTGTATTAGCATAAGAAGTATGTCACTTTTAAAAAGTGAAATTTAGATAAGGAGATCAAATACTCCAGAATCATATAAACAGATTTCATTTTCATACCAATTCATTTTCAACTATAGAATGAGATATATCAGCAATGTTTTCAAATACTACTCAGGCGGGGTAGGAGGAGTCTTTCTTTTTCTCTTGAATACTAATGTTTGAGGAGAGGAGGATTTCTCTTTCCCACTTGTAAGAAGTTCATTTAGCTCCCCCTGAGCAGGTAGCTCCCCCTGAGCAGGTAGCTCCCCCTGGGATAGAGCTCCTTTTATTCTTTCTTCTTCAGCCAACAGAATATCTGTCTCTTTTTCTTTTCCAGTATCAGCTTCATTTCCTTTCTCAGTTCCATCAGCTGGTTCATTTCCATCTAGATTTGTACCAGCTTCATTTTCAGCCTCATTCACTACTCTGCTTCCTTCCCCCTGTAGTGGTGTCATTTGATTTGCAGCATCTCTTGCTATGTTGAGTATCTCTATTGTTTGTTCATCAATATGGAGCTCAGGTACTATCTCATTCCCAAGGGTTTTGAGCAGTGCTAGACTGTCAGTTTTTGAGGTAAGAAGGGATTTGTGAGAAGGAGATTTAGGATTGGAGAGCTGATCTTCATCTAGATTCTCCCCCTTCTTGACCTTCTTTGCCAAGGAGGTTAAGAAAGACCTAGTCACTCTAAAGGAAGAGAGAGATGACTTTAGATCTTGCACAGAGGCACTGACCCCATCTATTTGGGTGTGCATGTGAAGGATGGAGGAATGAATCTGGGAGCAATGCTCATCTAGCATTGCCTGGAATTTTTGAGCTGCAGATTGGATGCACTGAGTGAGTAGAGCCTCAGTGGATGCAGATGGTGGAGAGTGAGGAGATGATGAATGTGGAGAGGGGATTCTATCATCTTGAGGAAGTATATTTGATGGAGGAGGTGGAGGAATAGATGAGACTTGGGCATGTGGTTGAGATGGTATTTGTGTGGATGAAGAAGGTACAGAAGATGTGACTGTTTGAGAAGGAGGAGGAGGAGTAGGATGAGCAGGAGAGATAGGAGGAGATGGAGTCCTTTCAGGGATGGAACCAGGCTTAGGGATTTGCCTGGCCCATTTAGAAAATAGGGCTATGGACATCCTTTTTCCTGGAGGGATGGGAATTCCTTTTGACCTACATAGGTCAGGGAAGGAGTGGAACAGTACTTGACTCATCATTCTCATGTAGGCATTCTCTTTGTGAGAGTATTTAGAGCCTATCATCTTGAGTAGCCATGTGGCCCAGTCTACCTTCTTCTTCAACACAAGGGCCCCCATGATGTTCAGTTGTTGTTTTGGTACTGCATCATAGGCTGAGATCTTGCACAGTAGAACTTTCCCTACTATATCAGCCAGCAGCCTATATTCATCAGAAAAGTCTACCTTTTTCAGATGGATTGGTCTATCTTTTGAGAATTTCATGGTAGTAAGTAAATGCTTGACTTCATCAGGTGTGAGTTCAATGGATTCATCACCTAATAGGGGAATAATCAAGACTTGTTTAATCATTCTTTTAGAAGCTCATTGTCTATCCTTATTTCTTTTAAACTAAGATGATAGTAGGATATACCTGATGGAAGATCAAAGGTGGCCCTAATGTGGTCTGCTGAGATTGAGACTGGTGTCTCATAGAGTGTTCCTTGGATTTCTCCTTGTTCAGAAATCTGAACATGAGTTATGAGCTCAGTGAGCTCAGTTTCCAGGAGCTTGCACCTAGTGGAGATGAGCTTGTTCAGTCCTGCTTCAGTGAAGAGAGCAATGATGCTCTTATAGTTCTCTGCTGCTGCTTGGAAGGATTCGAGATCGATGTCGAACCCAGAATTTATTTTGGGAGCCATTGAAGATCAGTGAGAGAGAAGCAAGAAGAATCAGCTGGACAAAGGAGCACGAAGGATAAAAGATGCAGAGTAGTGGAGGTTTCTGAAGAGTTTTTTTTAAGCCAGGTGAAACGTCGAGACAGGGCTCAATTCGAGGCTTTTTCGGTACTCCAGTGGATGTGACCGAAAATATTCTAATGTTGCCGCTCTTTATCATGAAGTCGACGTTACGGCGAGTGGAATTCGACGTGAACGTCGATATGGTCTGATTTGGTATGATAGGGTTTCCTATCAACGTATGCGTCGATTGTAGTCGACGCATGCGTCGATTACAACTGTTAATCTGAGTCATCGACGGTGCGTCGATTAGAAGTCGATGTGACTTTTGGTTTTTCAGAACCACTCTATGTTCTTATTTCTTGTTGTCTCTTCCTGATCCTAAAGTTTTCTAAGTCAGCCTAAGACTAGATTTTACAGATAGTTTGATTTGATTATACCAACATTGTTTGGCAAGGTGGCCATTTTTGTTGCATATACAACATTTGAGTATTTTGAGATTTTGAAAGTTTGAGTTTAGATAGGGATGGTGGTATTGATTAGAATAAGAGTCTTGATTTTGATAGAA
The DNA here is from genome assembly GCA_033032865.1 of Dactylorhiza incarnata. Lineage (NCBI taxonomy): Eukaryota > Viridiplantae > Streptophyta > Magnoliopsida > Asparagales > Orchidaceae > Dactylorhiza > Dactylorhiza incarnata. The sequence continues at coordinate 12,787,316 of JAWHQI010000023.1, read as the reverse complement.
TCTTTGTTTAGGATGGAAGTTTTGTTTTGGATAGAAACTATGGTTATGAAAGAAATTAGGATGAGAATTTTGTTTACTAAGTTTTGGGTAGAATTTTTGGTTAGAATTGAGATGTTGATCATGATCAGGATGAATGGGTCCTGAATGGAGGTTAGGGTGAAAGGGTTTTGGATGAAAGGTATTTAAGTTGCTCTGAGCTTTTGTGCGTCGATATCTATTCGACGCATGTTGATAGTCGCGTCGATTTGTATTCGGCGCTTTCTCCAGATGGCGTCGATCTGATTTCGACGCATAAAAAGGTTGCGTCGATTGGAAGTCGACGTGCTTTTGTTCAGCCGTCTAGAAGAGGTCGAAGCATCTGAGAGATTGCGTTGAGTAGAAGTCGACGCACTATCGTGCATGCGTCGATATGAAGTCGACGCATCTGTGCCTTCACAAATTTTCATTTTGCCTTTCTCTGTTTTTACTCCTTTATGTGTTGTTTTTCTTGGATTGATTGTTTCTTCAGATGAAGTTTGTGAGTCATCAGCTGAATAATAAGATGTTTCATCCAATTCTCTTATTTCTTTGAAGGAGTTTTCTTCCTGTGGGTCTTTTTCTGGGTTCAACAAATTAACAGGTTTAGTGAATTTTACAGGGCTCATCCAAGCAGGTTTGTTGGATGGAATTAGGCTGATTAAGGGATCAGCCCCTAGCCCAAGATTCTTGTGTCTTAGTTTTTGTTTTTCAGTGATTTCCTTAAGAGTTTGGCTTCTCATTTTTATTGATTCTTCAAAGGCCTTTGCCTGGATTACTTTATCTTTAAGGAACTGGTTTTCTATTTTAGCCCTTTCTATTTCTTTAGCTTTTAGTGCGTAATCTTTTGAGCATATTTTCTCTTTATCACTTTGGTTCTTAACCATGTTAATTTGTTCTTTTAGATCTTTGATTTCTTGTTTTGTTTTTAGTTGATCTATGTACATTCCCATAAAATCATTTCTAAAGTCATCACATTGAAAATCTATTTCATCAAACATGCTTACCTCATCCTCATCCTCAGATTCCTCAATGAGAATGAGGTTCTTTTCTTTTTCATCATCAGAAGATATGCTTTCTTCTGATCCTGTTTCACTCCATGATTTATCATCATTCTTTGAGTCTTCAAGGGCCATCAAGCATAGGTCTTCTTGCCTAGATTCTTCATTGTCACTCTTAGAGGATGAACTATCCTCAGAGTTTGTTTCACTCCAGACTTCTGCAATGAAGCCTCTTTCTTTCTTCTTCCCCTTTATCTTCAGATCTTTCTTTTTCAGATCCTTTCCTGTTTCAGCATTCTCTGGACATTCTGGGGCAATGTGTCCAGGTTTCCTGCAAGAATAGCAAATAATTTCTTTAGTGGGGGTTTTGTCATACCTTGGTTTTGACTCCCTCCTTTTTGATCCATCAGTCCTGACCCATCTCTTAAATCTTCTTGCTAGGAAACTGAATAGTTCTTCTTCAGTGACAGGAGTCCCTTCTTCTGTTGCCTTTAAGGCAATGTTCCTGTCTTGTGAGGAAGTTGAGGTGTTTTCTCTTCTTTCCTTCTCTTCTCTAGTTTTCAGCAATTGCTCATAGGATCTGAGTTTTCCTAAGAGAGCATCTGTTGAGATCTCTTTTGTCCTCTTGTGTCTCTTATTGCCCATATTCTTGAGTCCCATGAACTAGGGAGACTCATTAGCAATTTGTCATTAATCTCAGTGAGAGAGATTTCTCTATCCAAGTCTCTTAGTTGATTAATGATCAGACTGAATCTGTCATACATTTCAGAGATGCTTTCTTCAGCCTTCTTTTGAAAATTCTCATATTGAGAGATCAATAGGGCCTTCTTGTCTTTCTTTTCATCAGCACTTCCTTCCACCATCTTTGTGAGGGCATCCCAAATTTCTTTGGATGATTCACAATCAACAACCTTTTGAAAGATGTCATCTGAGAGAGTTGAGACAAGTATGTTCATGGCCTTTAGATCGTGAGTTCTTGCCTTCTTCTCATCTTCTGTCCATTCAGATCTTGGAACAAGTGTTTGTGTGATATTGCCATTTGCATCCTTTCTATAAGGCTTTGGGGGACCTGTTACAGTAATATTGAACAAGTCAGCATCAATGGAATTCATATAGATTCTGATTCTTGTTTTCCAAACTGCAAACTTTTCAAGATTGCACATTGGTGGTCTGGTGGAAGCATAATCTTTGATTTGTGCCATAAAAAAATAGTTTTGAAGATATATATATATATAAGAGGTAGGATCTTTTGATCAAGGAGTTACCCTTTTTAGATCAACCTCCCTCTGATACCAATTGAAAGTGCACAGTTGACAAGTAATTAAAGTAAATGCAAGAGAGAAAATCACAGCACAACACAAGAAAATATAGTGGTTCCCCAAACTTTGGGTAGTCCACTCTTCTACCCCCTTGGTAGGAATTCACTATCTTGCACTGAGTCTTTTGATAAGGAGACTCTTAGAACCACCCTGAGTATTTTGACAAGGAGACTCTTAGAACCAACTGAGTCTTTTGACAAGGAGACTCTTAGAACCAGTACACTGAATTTTTTGAAGAGAGATTCTAAAAACTCTTTTACAATATTTAAGTAAGAAAGAAAGAAAGAAAGAAACAATAATGAATCTTCTTCCTAGCAAGAAGATTGGAAGCACAAGAAGTGAATTAAATCTTTCTTCTATAGAGAGAAGAAGATTTGTAGCCTTTCTCTCTTTTAGTGAGAGCAATCAGATTTTGCAGCAGTGAGATTTCAGATTGTTGCTGCAGAGCTGTTTGACAATATCTCTCTTTTCTTTTGGGAGCTTTTCCTCTATTGCAAAAGTATGTGGTAGATCACTCAACTCCTTTTATTTTCTGCCGACCTCCTCTTTATTTATAGCTCTGTGTATTCAAAATAATGTTTAGGAGGATAATTAATTAGCAGTTAGAGAATTTGAAAAATAGAAATGTTTCTATAATTAGCATACCAATAGAAGGAAAGAATTCATTCCAAATTCAAATAATATCCATGATGAGTTTTATCAGATTAGCCAAGACTCAAAATAGAAGGAAGGAATGATTCAGAACGGCTATAAAATATTAACATTATTCCATATAAATTAGATCTACTGAAAGAAGGAAAGAGATCTGGCGCATATTTAAATCTGTCATATAAATCGACGTGCGTCGATTACTATTCGACGTAAGCGTCGAATTCATCCTGGCTGGACGTCGAGAGAAGAATAAGGAAGGTGCGTCGACTTCTCTATATGCGTCGACTAGAAATCAGAGTAGCGTCGACAACACATACGTCGAAATCTTCCTAAAGTTACTTCGACATAACCTGAAGAAAATGTCGACTACATTTCGACGTTGCGTCGAATACTATTCGACGCATATTTACTTAGTCTTGTTTTTCATTCATAAAACTCTTTCTTTAACTCATTTCTAGGGGTTAAGAGAAATCATTTCCCCAACAAGTGGGTTGACCCCACTTGAGGGTCATGGGTCCCCTAACCTCACCCAACATTGGTTGGTCGGTGGGTCCCCATTGGGCTAATTTAGCCTTAAGGTGTGATTTTGACCTAAATTAAGCTAGAGTTGACTTTGGTCAAATTGGTCAATTGGTTGACCAAGTGATGGGGCTTTTGGGTCCAATGAGTTCCTTAAAGTGTTTAGAGTGTTGTGGCAAGGTCAATTTGAACATGTAGGGTCAATTGAACCCTAATTGACTTAGTTTGGTTAATGTTGACATATTGTTGACTTTGGTCAATTTCATGCAATTTGGTCCCACCCAAGTGCAATTCTCATCCTATAGGACTCCCTTGGTGGTTAGGGCATCATAAGTGAGGTCAATTTGGACAATTGAGGGTCAATTGACCTAGTTGAGGGGCTTAGGGTTAGGTTAGTTTTTGAGCTTTGGTGTGCACTTAGCAATTTTTACCCTAGCCTAAGGCCCTTGTGGCCACTCACCTCACCCCTATGCCCTAACATTTCCAATGGGTCTAGAAGGATTGGGGATGTTACACGTAGGGTGTAACCTCTAACTTAGCATGAGAAACTTTATTTAAAATGTGATTTGCAGTTAAGACTGCTCTCCAATAAGCAGACGGCATGCCTGTAGTCAAGAGCATAGAGTTTAACATCTCTGTTAACGTCTGATTTTTATACCCAGCTATGCCATTAGACTGGGGTGAGTAAGGAGCAGTGGTTTCTACTATGATTCCATGTTGGGAAAGGAAACACTTGAACTCACTGGACATTTATTCTCCTTCTCTATCACTTCTAAACCTTTTGATTTTCATGTCTAATTGATTTTCTACCCTGGTTTTGAAAATACAGAATTTTTCAAACGCTACGTCTTTAGATTTAAGGAGATAGATGTGACAACACCTAGAACAGTCATCTATAAAGGTGATCAAATACCTCCTGCCTCCTCTAGTGACAAAACTTTTGAAGTCACACATGTTGGAATATATTAGTTCTAAGGGTGTTGTCCTCTTAGTAACCGCACTAAAAGGTTTTCTAGTGATCTTAGTCTGAGCACACACTTCATATTTATCAGGTTTTTCTGTAGTGTCTAAAGCAATCTAGTGAATTCTAGCCATTTGGAATATTTTCTTATATTTTACGTGTCCTAGTCTCTCATGTAGAGTCTTAGGACTAACTATGTTTTTTTGAACTTGTTGAACTAATTCATTTGCTAGACTTAGTCTGTACATCCTATTTTGTACGTAGGCACATCCAAAATAGTGTGAGTTAACAGACAGTGTTACTCTACCACTACAGAAATTAAAAGACATACCAACATCACAAAGTAAGCTAATAGACACTAACTTAGCAGACAGTGAAGGAATAAACTTAACATTTTTGAGAGTTGAGGTTTTACCTGAGGAGAGCAGTAGTGTCGCATTCCCCACCTTCAGAACATAAGTTATCTCACTGTTTGCAACGGTCACCGATTATCTCGCATCAGTGAATCCTGTCATCAGAGTAGAGTTGTTGCAAACGTGGCACGTTGCCCCCGAGTCAAGGTACCACTTTGTATTGGCCTTCTCGCTTCCAACCATGGAGACAAAGTTAGATGGCTCAGTGAGGCTAACCATATTAGCTTGGTTGCCTTCTTGTGGTGCTTTGCCCCTTTCCTTGCGAGGAAGCCTGTAATCAGATGCACTGTGTCCCCACTTATTGCAGTTAAAACACTTCCCCTTAAACTTTTTAATGTGTTTACTGGGGCCTGCAACCTGGAAGCTACTAGGGTTGGGTTTGGACTTCCTAGGGTTCGGCACGCGTTTAGAGTTAGTAATCATGTTAGCAGCAGCCTTCTGCTTGCTAACAACTTCTAAAGCAGGTCGGATCCTATTTTTATCCTCAATGCGTATACAACTCTTGAGTTCGTTTTAACCCACCTGCATCTTCTTGCGGTACATTTCAGTTTTGAAATTTTACCATGTGGAAGGCAACTTAAACACAATAGTGCCAACAACAAAACTATATGGCATGGATATATTCTCACTATATAAAGAATAGACTAGGTTTTCGAAATCTGATACCCGAGGGAGAATGGCTTTCTCCTCGTCGAATGTGAAGGAGTGGAACTTGTCTACCAGGTGCGCCTTGGACAGATCTTCCTCTTGACTGAAGTGCTCCTCCAGTGTGTACCAGATCTCCTTTGTTGACTTCATCTTCATGTACATCTTTGCCAGACTGGAGGACAGGCAGTTCAACAGGTAATCGCGTAGAAGTCCTCATCAGCAACCCACTGAGCTTCGTCATCAGTCCCGGTGACCCCAGCACGATCAGACTGAACGGTATAGAACACGTTCAGGTACTTCATCCCGAATTGAGTATTCAACTTACAGTCGTTGAAATCAGTCACCGTGAACTTCTCCAACTTGACCATTGGAATGGGGGACGAGAGGTTATTCCCCTTCATCATTGTGCGCCCAACAAATGAGATCAGGTCACCAAATAGAGGAATAGGGACTCTTTCGCTAGCGCAGGCGGCAGCCGGGGCGTAGTGGGTTCAGCTGCTAGCGCCAGACGCGAACTAATAGCGCTGGTGGTAGCGCTTTGGGCTGCACTCTATGATCGGAGATGGCGACGGCGGCGGCAATGGGATTCTTGACAGCGGAGACTGGGGGGACCTGGATGGCGAGGTGCTCAGAGAAGGGTTCGTAGTGGAGGCGCGATGCTGGATCCGAGCGGAAGCGGCACAGTGGTTCGGCACCAAGCGGTTGCGGCTTCTAGAGCTGAACGGGGCGTCGGCTCTGGATCCGGCGAGAGCAGAGGACGACTCCTCTTTGCAACTGAATTACACGGGAGGGATTCCTCTTTCTCGTCGGCGACTTAAGCGAGGCTAGACAGCAGTGAAAGCGATGCACCAGTGAGGGAGCAGGCGGGAAACCGAGTGGCGCACGGGAGTGAACGACAGCACCGGCGGTTACTGGCGGATACCGGAGAGCTCCTCCTTGGGCGGCATCGACGAGCCCTGCGGGGTTAGCGACCGGGCGACCCCTCCTCTACAAAAGTGGCTATTGGAGGGTGAGGAGACTGGCGATCGACGACGTGGATGGGGAGGGAGAGGCTCGGTGGATGAACGAAGGTGAGCGGTTACACCCTTGGGCTGCATGCATACGGGAGAGAGGGAGAGCAAGACTCCTAGGGCAAACTTTGAGATTGTGGAGAAGTTTTGCTCGAAGCATCTGGAGGCACATCAAAGTGGAATGAAATCTCCGTTGCCCCTAGGGGGTTTATATAGACAAACCCAAAAGATAACGGGTGACGGATATCCCCGTATCTGTTCGTACCCGTTATGCCTCCGACCCGTTATATTTTATCCAAATCTACATTTACATCTTTTTGATGGGAACTCCAAGGAAATGTATTTACTAAATAAGTTAACTGATAATCACGAAATTTACTGCTACTAAGGCTCCGTTTAGCGCGACGGTGACAATTGTGAATCCGCTAGTTATGAATCATCGTTCTTGAATGCCCGACCTCACCTAAGAAACTTCATCAACTTTTATATTTAAGACTAGTTCTCTTTTCTTGGTGACGGTCATAACCATTGTCATGCCATACATACATTCTATGACTGTGGTAGGAGGAAAAACGTTGCGCCAAATGGACCCTAAATAAGAGTGATTACTAAATGAACAATTACTAAATAAGGGTAATTAGTAAGTAAGAGTAATTGGTAAATTAACAACGAAATAATTTCCGGTGTGCAGCAAGGATTTAAGAAATTCAAATGACACCATAACGACTCTGATTGTCACCCGCCCCTAACAAAAGTCATACGAACACAATAATTGACCAACCAAAACAAAGCTCGTACAATAGACGCCATTATAGATAATTAAGGGCATTGTTATATATAGACCACGTTTGGTTATATACAAACCAAAATTTTCATTTTTTTGGTCTTTTTTTTTCTACTATATACATACCAATTTAAAACTTCTCTCCCCCCCCCCCCCCCCCCCAAAAAAAACAAATCTCATTTCAGCCCTAGCCGCTCCCCACGTGCCTCGCGATACCCCTCTCGATCCCATCTCCCGTGCTCACGCCTAGGTCGCCGACAGCCAAATGTTGCCTGGAAAATCTCTGTCGTCCACTCCAGGAACCTTCTTCCACGCCCATCCATGTCTGACGCCTGCGATGAGACCGAGCAGGTCATGTTCGGCGATCTTGACACCCTATTTCGCAACACCTATGCGGCATGGGTTGCATCACTGGCGACATCGCTGTCATCCTTTCCCGCGACCTTCTCCAGGTCCATCGCAATACCTAAGCCGTCGTCGTCAGCACGGAGAACATCACCGAGAATTGGTATTTCGGCAACCGCAAATCCATGCTCATCCCTAATTGCATATTACACCTAGGCGCAGTTGTCGTCCTGATCTCTAATCGCTCTGTTGACCGCAACTGCTCAAAATACAGCCTCATCCACGTCGTGCGCACCCACCGAGGCGTAGATTACAAGGCCTTCCGTTGTGTGTATCAGGAGCAGGAAGACAATCACAAGGTTGGCCCCCTCGTCTCTCCAAGGACCTCATGGCTATTGCCATAGGTGCCCTGAAGACCAACATCACCACTCTTGGCCCCCTCGTCCTCCCCATCAGCGAGCAGCCATCATGACCCTTTTTTGTATTTTTACATTGCTCTGCATATAACAACTTTATCTACATATATTCAGTTTTGAATTAATATGGTTTGCATATAACAATGGTTTGTATATAGCCAAACTTGGTCTATATTAACAATGCCCATAATAAAATATTGTTGCGGGTCTCTTGGATGCTCTTGGTAGACCGGTCGACTTGAACCATCTTAGCTCTGAAGCGAGCCAAGCGCGCTAACAGTAATTAGAGATTCATTGAGTACACTGAGACATTTTAACGTGGAAAACCCGGAAAGGGTGAAAAACCACGCGGCCGGAGCTGTGCCGACCAAACTTCATTATCTTTTGGGGGGTTACAATCAGGTACTTAGAATTCGAGCTCGACAGGCCGCTGCTCATTACAATAATATGGAGAGAGAGAGAGAACTCCGAAGGTGACAGGCCACCTCTCAGAAAACTAAGTCTTTTTCCTCCTGAGAACGGTGGAGAACAAAAGTGAGAATGTTGAGAAGAACATAAGTGAGAACGCCGAGTCGCCTTTCGGGACTCGAAGGAGATCTTTGAGGCTCCAAAGGAGATCTTCGAAGCACGAAGGTGATCTTCAAGCACCGAAGGAGAATCCGAGGGAAATCTTCCACAGAGCTCTCTCGGGTGCAGAAGGCAAGGTCCTTTAAAATGAAGGCCTGGGGCCCCTTTTATAGCTTTGGCCGGGGGTAGCCTGGTAATTTTGCCATCGTAACCACCGTAACCACCTGACGGGTGAATCACGCTAATCGATTTGGAGCACACGGATCACCATTTTTTGTAAATGACTGTCTCGCCCTTCGGTCAGTTCGGGCAGTTTGGATAGTTCGGGCAGCTTCGTTGAAGGTAAGAAAGGCGACAAGCGGGTCCTGTAATTTGAGAAATTAGAAAGACAAAAGGTGAGCATGCCCGGAATGCGGAAGTGCTTCTGAGCGTGCAACGAGCACGAAAGTGTTCTGAGCTCTTGGAAGCATTTTGAGCATGCAACGAACACGGAAGTGTCTGGGCATGCAACGAACACGGAAGTGTTCTGGGCATGCAACGAGTGCAGAGCGTTCTGAGTGAATGGAGGAACGTTCTGAGTGAACGGAGGAACGTTCTGAGAGCGATGAGCGCGGGGGCGAGGAACCGCACCCCAAAGGGAAAAAGGGCGCTCCGACCGGTCCTGACGGGGGGCCATTTTGGCCGCACCCCAAAAGGGGGTGCAGTTTGGCCGCACCCCACTTAGGGGGTGAGGCTTGGCCGCACTCCCCATGGGGTGCGGCTTGGCTGCACCCCACTTGGGGGGTACGGCTTGGTCGCACCTCATGGGGGGTGCGGCTTGGTCGCACCTCATGGGGGTGCGGCTTGGCCGCACCCCATGCAGGGTGCGGCTTGGCCACCCCCCCCCCCCCCACTTGGGGGGTGCAGGTCGACCGCACCCCATGCGGGGTGCAGCTTGGCCGGAGCGGTTACACCCCCCCCCCCCCCCAAGGCGGGGGTGGCGCTATCGTGCATGACATGGCCGCGTGCGGTGCTTGCGCGTGTGGCGCATTCTGCGCGGGCTTTCGTACTGGCGGTTGGCGGTGGAGATGGTGGGTTCGGTTTGCTCTCCTACTCACTCCTCATTACCTTAGTGGGGGAGTGGGTTATATGAATAATCACCACCCAGTCATCCCTATATAGATGAGAGCCTATGTGTGAATGCCTATCATAAGCCCCCCAAACCTTCAGAGTCCGAACTTCTGTACGGAGGAGTGCAAAGGTTTTGTCTTGCCTACAGTGGCTCCGATCATCGTCATCTCCGTGCGGTGCGTCGAACCATGCCGGAGGTAAGTGATTTTTTGCGCAAATAACGAAAGAATAGGAGGGAGAGCGCGTACTGGTGATGCTATTGACGTTCGCGCGTCACCAGTTGTGCGGACCATGTCCGGCCGAGGGGCGGGCGGGCGCGCCCCATGCCAGAGGCGGAATGGCTGCGCGGGGTCGATGCCCGGCCGCGCGGGGTCAGTGCCCGGCCGCGCGGGGTCGGTGTCAGCCGCGTGGGTGCCCGGCCTTCGTACTCGTGGATGGCGGCGGCCTAGAAGGTGCGCGCCCGGCCGTGACTGTGCAGGGTCAGAGCCGGCTGCGCGGGAACCCATCCTGCACGCTCGCAGCCGCCGAGTGGCCTGGCAGGCGCGCGCCCGGCCGTGACCACGCGGGGTCGGTGCTGGCCGCGCGGGTGCCCGGCCTGCATGCTCGTGGTCGGAGGCAGCTAGGTGCGCAGCCGGAGGCAGCTAGGTGCGCAGCCGGTGGTGGCCGCGTGGGCCAGTGCCGGCCACATGGTCGACCGGCCACCGCGCGCATGCGGCTGCCGTGCGGACGGCGACGGTCCATGCGCATGCGGCCAGGCACCTGCGCGCGATTGTTGGGCGCCTGGCGGCGGTTGTGTAGGTGCGTTCGCTGCCGTTTCCCGGCCGATGCTTGTCGTGCAGCTGACATGCTTGTGGTCCGAATTTGAATAATGCGCTCGTTTTCGGTCTCTTCGCTCTATGACATGCGTGCGCTTATGTACTGTTTTGCCATTTTTTATAATTAGGCGTGCTTATGACATATTTTGACCATTTCAGGCTTCAAAACGGAATGGCCAGTAGAGGCTGATGTGTTTGCGCTCTACTCTTGAAGGCGTGCAAATCGATATGTGGCGCAAGTGGTTTGGACTGCCTTCTGATGTCGAGGTGAAGATTCCACGGGGGGAAGAGGGCGCTCAGAACCCGCCGACCGGTTTCTTGACTCTTTCTGAGAGCTGTTTGAAATCTGGTGTTTCACCTTCCCCCATTAGAGGAGGTTATTGAGATACTCTGGTTCTGTGGTGTTCCGATTACCCAGTTCACTCCTACTAGGATGGCGAGAATTATGGGGATGGTTGTGTTTTTTCGGGAACATAGCGCGCGCTTTTCTGTCGAGGTGTTCAAAGATTGGTGCGAGGTCCCTACTGACTCAGGCGGCCGCATCGAGGTTCAGAGCAACAAGAGCTGGTTTCGCTTCGGGGAGAAGAGTGATTACAGGCATGGGAATACCCTTTACAGGTATGTCCGGAACCATTGGGAACTGCCAGAGCTTTGGAGAGCACTTCCCGGACGCTGCTGCCGATAGACAGGACGGGAGGATGAGTTAATTCCTATCCCTGGATTTTCTGGTCGGGAGGGGCTGTCGAAGGCCCTGTTCTGTATTTCCAGTTGCTTGGAGGAGAGCCGACTGCTCTCGGTGGGGATTTCTTAGGACGCCGAGCATGTGGCCGTTGTTCCCCTAGATCGTGGGAAGAAGAGGAGGATCGTTATCAGGAACGGAACTTCTAGTTTGGGTTCTATCCCACCGGTGCCCAGGAGTCATGACCATGAGGCCGGCCCAAGCCGCCGCGGGGTGGAGCTGATTCCGTCCGATCTGGAAATTGAGATTTTGGCATCTCGTATCGCCGATCGGGTCCCGCGAGGAGACTTGCCTCCGCCTCCTCATTTGCCGCCAACGAGGCGAGATTCCTCTTCTCTTCAGGCGATGACTTCCGCGGTAAGTAAAGTTCTTCTTCTCTAGTTTTGGGCCCTTCTTCCCCATTATTGCTCATGTATGCTGATTGTTTACCTTTTGTTCGCAGGCGGATGTTTTGGCCAGCATTGCTCTTACATGGAATGATTGTTACATGGGGCTTAAGGATAGCTACTTGACCCTTCAGGAGGAGCTGCGCGTAGCGAGGAGTGATTTGTCTGTTTTGTAGAAGAAGAGGGATCGCAACTTGTCCCATATCAGGCAGTTGGAGGCCGACATCTCCTCTTCCCGATCGGAGGTCGAGAAGCTGTGGGCGGAGTATTGTGGTGATAAGGCGCTTGCCTAGGATTCCCTTCGCGAGCCGTCGGAGGCTCAGGGGGAGATGTTCCGCCTGGAGGGGGAGCTGGACTTTCTGAGGAGCGAGGTGGACTGATTGTCGTCGGTCGAGCACATCATTGAGGAGGCCAAGGTGGCTGGAGTGGCCGAGTACAAAGATTCTCTGGCTTTTGTAGAGGAGCGGTTCCAGATGTCGGAGGAGATTCGCGCCGAGGTTATGACGAAGGAGGTCGAGCCACTGATAGCGGACGAGTGTAAGTTGCCTTTCAGAGGGGCATTCAGAAGACTCTTTGTATGATGGGGAGGAAGTTTGGGTGCGACACCGCTGGTCTTGGAGCTGGGGATCTTTTAGGGGATGATTACTCAGATGTAGCCGAGGAATGATGCTTATCTTTGTTACCTTCCGTCTTCCTGCTTTCGGTATTGTTGTTTGTTTATCATTTCTGTTTGTGTGCAGCGTTACGCTGATGTGGTTATATTCCTTTATCGTATATAATGCACTCATTTCCTTGTGTCATTTATGATTTTGTCATTCTGGTCATTGTCGAAGTGTTGATTGGGTGACATGCTTCAGGATGGCCGGTGAAGGGTGTTCGCACTTTGGAGATTATGGTGAGCTTGCTATTGGCGTTGATAACTGAGTAGCTTGATGATTTTTCACAAAATACCGGATGAGCCTGCGCAAGTCTGAGCTCGCGGCTTTTTTCATAGTCGAATATTAGTTTGCGCGAGTCTGAGCACGTGGCTTTTAGATAATAGAAGATAAGTTCGCGCGAGTCTAAGCTCGTGGCTTTTACATAATAGAAAATTAGTTTGCGCGAGTTTGAGCTCGCTGCTTTTACATAATAGAAAATTAGTTTGCGCGAGTCTGAGATCGCGGCTTTTACATGATAGAAAATTAGTTTGGCTAGTGAATAACGGGCGTATTCAAACCGTGGACGAACGTAAGATGGGCAGGCCCTTACGATGCCGGGACCCGACTGCGGAGGAGAAGGGCGGGCCTTCAATCGACGGCAGCGCGAAGTCCCCGGGGCAGGGCCCCGAAGTGGCCAGTGAATAGCATGTGTATTCAAACCGTGGGCGAACGTAAGAGGGGCAGGCCCATACGGCGCCGGAACCCGACTGCGGAGGAGAAGGGAGAACCTTCAATCGACGGTAGCGCAAAATCCCCAAGGCAGGGCCCCGAGATGGCGGGTGAATAGGGGGTGTTTTCAAACTGTGGGCGAACGTAAGAGTTGCAGGCCCTTACAACGCCGGGACCTGACTGCAGAGGAGAAGGGCGAACCTTCAATCGACGACAGTTCGAAGTCCCGGGGCAGGGCCCTGAAGTGGCTGGTGAATAGCGGGTGTATTCAAACCGTGGGAGAACGTAAGAGGGGCAGGCCCTTACGATGCCGACGGCAGTGCAAAGCCCCGGGGGCAGGGCCCCGAAGTGTTCATGCAGTAAAATGATTTAGAACAGGTAAAGCATATTAACGAACAAACGCTTGGTGGCATCCTTCTTTGCTTCTTTGCAGAAAGCATCAAGGTGTCCTGACTGGACAAGGAGTTAATTTCTTCTTTCAATCTGACACAGTGCTCCGTACGGTGTGAAAGTGCACAGTGTGGCTCTGAGAATCCTCTAGAGGGGGAGTGAATAGAGATTTAAAGATTTTTCTGTCCTAATGTGTTCAATAATTTATTCTAAAGTATTATTGATAAGTAGTTTTTATTCATAATATTTTAGTTTAGTTTAATATGAATTTCCCTATTTTTAATTATATTTTCCTTGTATTTTATGCTTGTTAAGTTCTAATATTGCTATTGTATGTTTTTATGTTTTTATGTTGTTTGTTATGTTTAATTTCTCTTGTTTTATAATGTTGTTATTTTTATGTTGGTTATCTAATGTCTGTTATATTTAATTATGTTATGTTATGTTATTTTATGTTGTTACTTTGTTTTGTTTTTCTTATAAAACTAATTTTATTTTTTTGATGTTGTAGGTTGGTGCAGCCCGAGCTTCCTTGGTGCTGCCCGAACTCAAGACAAGCAGCCCTCCTCTCCATTTGGTGCAGCCCCTTCATTTGGAGCAGCTCCCAAGCTCAAACCCGAGCCCCCCTCTCCATGGTGCGGCCCTTTTCAAGTCAAAAACCGAGCAGCCCATGGTGCAGCCCGCCACCTTTGCATGGCACATGCATGGCCGAATTCTCCTCTCTCCTCTCTCCTCTTTTTCTTAAATGAATATCATTTCTCTCTCTCTCTCATTTACTCTCATTTCTCACTCTTCTATTCCCCATACATTCCCCCCTTCCCCTCTTTATTTCATTTTTAAATAACATGCATGCATGAGCCTCTCCCTCTCTCCTCCCATTAAATGAAATTCATGCATTCTCCCATGCATGTGGCCGGCCACCCCTTGGTCTCCCTCCACTTCTTCAATGCTCTAGAACCTTCCCCTCCATCTATAAAAGGAGCCCATGCCTCATGCTTAAGGGGAACTTTTGGCAAGAGAGAGATTAAGAGATAGTTATAGTTTTTAGTTCTTTTTATTGTAAGTTTTATTTCCATGCTTTGTATTTCTTTTTGAGAACATTATTGTCATTTTACTTTTATTAGTGTACTCTTTTTATTCACTAATGAAAATGCAAGTTTTATTTTTCATCCTTGTCTCAATTTCTATTATGCGTAACTAATCTCCGTTAGCATTTGATCATGAGGATCCATAATTTGAGATGAGATTTTATTTTTCTTTGTTTTATTCTTGTTAAACTCTTCTCGATCCTTCTTTGATTTATCTCGTGTCGACTCCGTATTTCCGGTATAGGGTAGTAGGCATTTGATCTCATTTCATAGAAGTCGAGAGACTCGTTGATTTGAAAGATCATTCAAAGAAGGAAGGAGTTGCACGCAATCCTAGAGATAGGACGACGTAAATCCTCCGGATTGGAGTCAAATCCAATAGTGCGGTTCATTTCGATAATGCGACTTTAGCCCTTTTGATTTGCAAAGAGATTTCGATCAAAACGTCTAATAGTTAGGAGATTTAATGCTCTAGCGAGATTATTTCTTATTTTCGGATCCGTCACGGTCGAGTTTGGTTTGCAATTGTAAAACTATATTCTTATCCTTCTCATTTCTTTTCATGGTGAATCATCGATCGAATGTTATCTTCTTAATCTGATTTTCTTAATTTACTTTAATCTTTAGTTTACTTAAAATTCTCAAAAACCCAATCAATCGTTCGGTAGGATAATAGAATCGTTGTGAGTAATAGTAGTTGCCTGGCCCGAGTTTTTATACGACCTTGATATATTTTATATCCTATGCTATATTTCGATAGGTACACTTGCCTTAATCGAGTATAGATTGGAGAACACAAATTTTTCTATCAATCTTTTGGCGCCGTTGCCGGGGAATATTTTTGGCAATATTACGAAAGCACCGAGTTTATTACTTCTACAAAAAAATCAAAAAAAAAAATTATATATTATAATTAACCCACATCATTGTTTTTCTACCCCCACCTAAATTCTTGGAAAGGACGCTTTGGGCTTGAATTCCCATCACAGCCTCTAGTACCGCTGCAAACCCCTCACAGAGTAGATCTCGGGAAGTCCAGGACTAACATAATCCGCCTAAGAAAAAAAAATCAAACAAATTAAATTTTCTCTTTCCTTTTTTTGGTAACAGTTTTTTTTATCATGGAATCATCTTCTTTTTGCGCTCTTTGCGGGTCTCCCGACCATTTTAATTTTGCATGTTTTTTGGGAACCCCTCCCTCATATGATTTCAATTTTTCTGGAGTAGGACAAAGTGGCCAATTTGACCCTTACTCCAATTTTAATCCTACATGGGAGGTGGGGAACCCATCTTATTTTTCGCATGATTTTGCCCCGCAAAGCGCCGCGCCTCTAATTTTTAATTCTATCGATAATCGGTATCTTGAAATGCAAACTTCTTTAAATAATATTAATTCGCATTTTAAGACCATTATTCATTATTTTTCTTGTGAGGCCGCGTCTTTTTCTTCGTCTTCTTCTCCGTCTCCTCCAATTTCTTTATGTAATGAGTCACCGGATATCCCGGCTTGTCTTATTCCTCTCGAGGAAGATAACTATTCGGATGTTTTGGATTGTTTCCTTCCTCCTTTGGATGACACACATATGGATACTCTGGCGTGCTTCTTACCTTTTGAGGATGACGAGCCGTCTCAAAATTGTCCTTCCTTTTCTGAAGACGTATGTGATTCCATGTCAAGTTTAACTTCAATTGTTCCAACTTCTTCTAGTTTTCGAGAGTCTTTTTCTTCTTCTTCTTTTATTTTAGATAATTCCTCTTTAGTTCTTTCTACCCCTTCTTCTCACGAAATTTCACAAGATTCACTTTCTCCTTGTGAAATTTCCGTTAATGGAATTCCTTTTTCTACTTCTTTTATTCCTCTTTCTGCTTCTTCCTCTTTTATTTCTTCTTCTGTTGACGACCCATTCTTTCCCCTTTTCAAACGGCGGAGTTCTTCTATAACTCCGTCCGTACATTTTTGGGCATCATTCCTTTGAATATTCCACCGCATGTCGGTGTGATTCTTCATTCCCTCTTTTTTCTTATTTACTCTCCTAAGAGCATACTTAGGGAGTTACCTCTTCATCTTAGTTTTTATTTTCCATTTAGATAACCAATAACGTCGGGCTCAGACGATGTTAAACAAAGAGCACTCTTGGGAGGCACCCCTTGCTTACCATTTTTGTTCTTTCTTTTTCTTTTTATTTTGTTTTGCAGGAATAAAACTTCGGCGGTTCATTTGGATCCATCTTCTCTTCCTTAGGCCTGAGTCGGTTTCCAGATCAAGCATGGGGGAGCGACATCTGCATTCGGCCTCACGAATCCGGGGAAGTCGTTCTTTTTATTTTACTTTATTGCACCCCCCCCCCCCCCTCTTCTTTTCTTCTTTTCTTTTTTTTTCCTCCTACTTACTATTCAACATTGAGGTCAATGTTGAACTTTAAGCATGGGGGAGTGTTTTCCCTTTCTTTTTAATTACTATTTTGTTTCTTTAGCCTTATCAAAAATAAAAAAAAAATTGAAAAATGCAAAACCCAAAAAAATCAAAAAAATTAGAAAATTCCTAAAATAGATCATATTTCAAAATCCAAAAAAAAAATGAAAAATCCAAAATATAATAAACTCCTTGCTTAGTCTTTTTGTTATTTTTAGAAATTTAGTTTGAGTTTGTTTATAAGTATTTCTATTATTTTTGATTTGCTAATCTTTTATTTCATCATATTTAGTTAAATCTAATATTTAGTGATTTAGTTTTAAGAATTATCTTATGGTTTTAATTTGCTTAGAGTAACTTATTTAGCATCTTTTTCTCTTTTATCTTAAATAGTTTCAATTTTGTAGTAATTTTGATTAACAATTTTGGATTCTAATTATTTCAACCGCATGCTTTTAGATTCTTAGGAAATTTCAATCTACTAGTGTTGTTCTCTAGTATTTTAGTTTATTTTCTAAAAAATTTTATTTAACCTCCTATCCTTACCCCAATTCTCCTTTTTCTTTTTATTGTTAGATCATATGTCATGGGAATAAGGAGATGTTAGTTTCTTATTCTCTGGTAAACATATGCAACCCAAAAATGAAGAGAGGAATTAAAAGTTCATATATGTCGTGGGAAGTGATAGGATGTTAGTCTATCATTTTCTGGTATTACATATATATTTTATTTAAAAAAAATTAGTGGGGTGTAAAAAAAAATATTGATGATCACCTCTAATCAAAGACCTCTTCATGATGATTTCCTCCCCAAATCCCTTAGCCAATAATATTGTCTTAGATTTTAAATTAAAATATTGGGAGAGCATAAGTAGTAGGTTGCACTTTTCCTTTAGTTTCTTTTAAGTTATGGTTTTTATAATTTCAATCTAACCTTGTTTGCAATTTACTCAATCTTGAGTGCTAGCTAATTTATTAGAGAATTTTTGGCTAAATATTTCTCAAAATTCATTTTAATTTCATAATTTAGGACTTAATTCGTAAATCCCTGAATTTTATTTTTGGCTAGATTTTGGTGTAAATAAATTTTTAGTTTAATTGAAAATTTTATAGTTGTCTTATAAATATTTCTCATCTTTTGCTCTGGAATAGCAAAAGTCTAAGCATGGGGGAGTTTGATAAGTAGTTTTTAGTCATAATATTTTAGGTTAGTTTAATATGAATTTCCCTAGTTTTAATTATATTTTCCTTGTATTTTATGCGTGTTAAGTTCTAATGTTGCTATTGTATGTTTTTATGTTTTGTATGTTGTTTGTTATGTTTAATTTCTCTTGTTTTATAATGTTGTTATTTTTAGGTTAGTTTAATATGAATTTCCCTAGTTTTAATTATATTTTCCTTGTATTTTATGTGTGTTAAGTTCTAATGTTGCTATTGTATGTTTTTATGTTGTTTGTTATGTTTAATTTCTCTTGTTTTATAATGTTGTTATTTTTATGTTGGTTATCTAATATCTGTTATATTTAATTATGTTATGTTATGTTATTTTATGTTGTTACTTTGTTTTGTTTTTCTTATAAAACTAATTTTATTTTTTTATGTTATAGGTTGGTGCAGCCCGAGCTTCCTTGGTGCAGCCCGAACTCAAGACAAGCAGCCCCCCTCTTCATTTGGTGCAGCCCCTTCATTTGGAGCAGCTCCCAAGCTCAAACCCGAGCTCCCCTCTACATGGTGCGGCCCTTTTCAAGTCAAAAACCGAGCAGCCCATGGTGCAGCCCGCCACCTTTGCATGGCACATGCATGGCCGAATTCTCCTCTCTCCTCTCTCCTCTTTTTCTTAAATGAATATCATTTCTATCTCTCTCTCATTTACTCTCATTTCTCACTCTTCTATTCCCCATACATTCTGTTGGATCGTATAGCGCCCTTATAGGAGGGGGTGAATAAGGGTGTGTCTAAGAATTAATTTTTACTTAGTAATTTGTAAAGAGATTTTACTTTACTAAAAAATTACTTCTAAATACTTTCAAACCAATGCAATTTTAGTATTAAACCAAAACACAAATTTCTAAGATAAAGATTATGCCACCAAATATGTAATTAAAGAAAAAGACATAATTATATTAATCATGAAATTTGAGTACAATAAGAATGATCTTAACAATGCTTAAGATCAAGGCACAATTATATTAATAAAAAAATTCTACAATTTTGGTTTACCAATCCTTCTCCCAAGGATCGGAAGGCTATCGCTTGTCTCTCCCAAGACCAAGCCCAAGCCTATCCTCTAGATCTTCCCAAGATCTAGACGTAGCACACAAGGCCACAATTTCCCACCAAGCCACGCAAGGACTTGGACGCTCCGCACAAGGAAGCGATTTTCCCCTAAGCCGCGCAAGGACTTAGACGCCGCACGCAAGACGACGATTTCTCTACCAATACAAAATGAAAAGTAAGTGAATGAAAATATACAATATGAAAAGAACAACTCCCTAGAAAATCAGATCTCTGAACGGATTGTTGAAGCCTCGAGATGATTGATGATGTAGAAGCGCGCCCGATCTCGTCTTCAGTCTTCAATCCTTCTTTGCACAAATGGGAGTTGAGGAGGTTCTGGAGCTCTCTGGTTCGTATGCACTCAGGAAGGGACTGGAATTCTATAAAGCTTAGAATGCACGAACCAAAGGAACCAATTTATAGAAATTCACTGTCGCCTGGGCGACAGTGACTGTCGGAATTTTCCGACAGCGCTAAACTGCCGCTGGAGTGCCGTCGTGGGTGGAGTCGTGGGCAGTTGTTGTAACCTCCGAGCTGTCGCCTGGGCGACATCGCTGTCGGATTTCCGACAGCGCAAAACTGCCGGTCGTGGGTGGAGTCGTGGGCAGTTGTTGTAACCTCCGAGCTGTCGCCTGGGCGACATCGCTG
Source organism: Dactylorhiza incarnata (assembly GCA_033032865.1). Lineage (NCBI taxonomy): Eukaryota > Viridiplantae > Streptophyta > Magnoliopsida > Asparagales > Orchidaceae > Dactylorhiza > Dactylorhiza incarnata. The sequence continues at coordinate 12,767,435 of JAWHQI010000023.1, read as the reverse complement.
TCGGATTTCCGACAGCGCAAAAACTGCCTTTCGTCGATCTGCCGTGGAGGGAAGTAGTTGTAACTTCTCTGCTGTCGCCTGGGCGACAGTGGCTGTCGGAATTTTCCGACAGTGAAATTTTCCCACATTCAATTTTAGCTCCAGCAGCAATGTGAACATCTCATACCTGTTATCTGCACACCATTAATGAAAATAGAATCAAATACAAATGGGACTTTGTTATTATCAAACCGGAGGAGTGCAAAATGCATGCTCCAACAATCTCCCCCTTTTGATAATAACAAATCCATATAAAAAGAAATCATGTCTATTTAGATTTGATTTTAACCTTTGGTGTGTGCACAAAAAATAACATGATATATTTTTCTTAAAAATAAATAATCTACCTCTAGATGAAAGCTCCCCCTAAATGAATGCTCCCCCTAAATATATGCTCCCCCTAAATATATGATGTATTGTGTAGGTGGAATATTTAGGTGTAATAGATTTGTGATTGTTCTTTTTATACTTTTAATTCTCCCCCTTTTGATATTAGCAAAAGTTAATATTAGAGAAAAGAGTAGTTCTTAAGGGAATGGATATAGGATATAGAAAGAAAGAGTAAGCGGAAGCACTTTTTTGTGGAAATGATTGAATTCCATGAAATAATAGGAATATGCCATAGTATGAATAAACTCATGAAGTGATGGTATAACCATATGAAGTAATGAAACAAAATAACTTAAGCATGAGGAAGATCATTTGAAAGTATCATAGAAAGACACAATAGTGTATAGAATTATGGAATATTTTCGGTCCAATTCTCATGAGATGAATATTTATATAACATAATGATGTGTACATGTGATACTTAGATCAAACATATGAAGTTATTTAATTTACATGATCATTGAAATGTAGAACATAATAAAAGCATATAAAGTCAACTTTGACTTTGAAGATATAGCACAAGATGATTAGAAAACCATTTTTCTTTTGCACAAGACACTTTACAATTCTGTCCAAGGTGCTTAACCTCACAATGCTCATTAAGACTTATCAGGAGGGTAAGTAGTGCTTGGTGGAGTATCCTTGTCTTTATTTTAAATTTTTTGATCACAGATGTGATATCTTAATTTTGATATATTGATATTTTTTTTTTGTAATTGACCAAGGATCTCCGAATTCACTTGAATCGCAAAAGATGGTGTAATTTTGTTGTGCTAACAAATCAAGGGTGAAAGTTGTATTTAAGAAGTGCTATTTTATTATGTTAAAGCAAATATGATCCATGTATATATTAAAGAAGTAGACATATGTATTGATCAAAAGAAGTGAACGTGATAGTTCATTATGATAGATAAACAATTTCTCATACTTAGAGGCATGCGAAAATAATTTCCAATGGTCTAAACAACTAAGTAGAAGTGTCAATACGATGATAGCTTGGAAATGAAATCATATAAACATGTAAGTCATTTTTTTTTAATAAATAGCACATGGTTTGTCATCAAGTCATGAGGTGAAGCATTAATAATGACATATAACTATTGTAAATCATCAAAGGGACCCAAAATTGAAGTTTTGTTAAAATGGGAGCTGTCGAAAATTTTCGACAGTCACTGTCGCCTGGGCGACAGCCAAAAATATAAATAGGGCTGGGGACCGAGTCAAACCCTATTGTGCATCATTTCCTGGAGTTAAAAACAAGAGGAAGGCTGTCGGAAGTCGGCGACATCCCTAGATCTAAGGTATGGATTTTTGATTTTGGTGTTTTTAACTCAAAATTTTTTAAGGATTTGTGATTTTGATTGTAGAGAAGAAGGAAAATGTAGTTTTCATTTTGATTTTTGATGAATGGTGTAGGTTTTTTTTTTTTTTAAAATTTGATCTAGTTTAAAACAAGTGGATCTTGTTGGATCTTTGTTAAAAATGTTATTATTGTTTGATTCTTGTGGTTGAAGGTTTCCATTTGTTCATTCTCTAAAGGATTTTTGTAGATCTAGTTTAGTGAAGAAGGTTGAAGATGATGAATAGTAAAGGATTTGGAGAATATTTTGATTTGAAAAACATATATATATTTTTTTTTTGTAAACTTGATGTTGAAATAATATTGATTTTGAGTAGATCTGGAAGTGTATGTAAAAATTTTCGAGAGAAGTTCACTTGGAGAGCTGTCGGAAATTTCCGACAGTCACTGTCGCCTGGGCGACAGTGTTCCAGTGCATAACACATGTGTAATCTAAATTTTTATGTTATTTGCAGAATGGATTCCAGTTCCAAAGCTCGAAGGAGTACTTCGGAAGATGCATATAGTTCATTTCAAGTTTTTCCTGGGGTGGAGAAAGCTATTGTTGGAGTTGCGAAATATATTGAATTTGATTCGCCGAAGCATGATCATATCTATGATCGGCTTGCGAATGCAGGTATTCTCTCAATAATCTCACCAGAGGGGTTTTCTTCCTTTTTCATTCGTGAATTTTATAACCATTTGGAAGACCCAAATTTCACTGAATTGGATGGAGGAGTGAGATCAAGGATCCAAGGTCAACATGTGGAAATAACACATGTTGATCTAAGAGAGGAATTCGGACTAGTGATGTGTGAAAATATACCTGATATAGTGGAGAATTATCGAAAGGATAGAGATTGGACCCTTGTAAACATGAGTTTACATGGGAATCAAAAGAAAACTCTTACCACTGAAGTTACATCACTCACTCCGGATGCTTTCTTAATTCAAGATATATTAAGGAATTCAGTGATGTTGAAGAGTGGAGATACAAGAAGTATTACGGCTCAGTTGACCCACTTTACATACTACATTATGGAGGATGAGCTTTTTGATGTGGCGGACTTCATACTCTCCCAGATTAGGTATGCGTATAGATTAAAGCATCCAAGATGGGTGAAGGTTCATACGCTGCCAATGGGGGCGGTAATTCAGCGTGTACTCTATAAGAAGTACGGATGGATAGTGCAAGGTTCTTATTTGGATGATTGTTATCCGGAGATATATTATACGGGTTCAATGAAAGTGAAGAAGCCGCAGAGAAAAGCCCATCCGGGGATTGAGATTAGAGAGCCGCCATTGCCTCGGGCAGGATCACTACGAGAGTCCATTGATGATTTACGTGATTCACTAGAGGATCACAAGAGGGAAGTGAAGAAGGACCGTAGTCGAATGCAGAAATTTATGAAGTTTCTCGTCAAAGGTCTGAAGTTAAAGCCAACTCCGGAGGAAGAGGACGAATGGCAAGTTCCGGACGAAGAACCGCCACGCGAATCGGTGAGGCGGACTCGCCGTGGTAAAGCCGTGAGACGAGGACCTCCAGAAGATTGTCCAGAGAGCAGCGGAGCTGGTTATGAAGATTCAGAGTAGTTTCTTCAGGTTGCTGCTGCTGGGAGATGTCGGAAATTTCTGACATCCACTGTCGCCTGGGCGACAGTGAACTTCTGCAGATTTCTATGAATTTGATCCTTATGTTGTTCTCTACTGTTTTAATTTGAACAATATTGATGTAATATTAATGAAGTTTGAATTTTGTTAACTCTTTTGAATTTCTATTGTTTGATTTTTAAAATTTAGGCTTTTGCTTTTTAAATTGTTTAGGTTTTGTGAAAATTTTTTTTTAATTTTATAGGCTTTAAATAGTGATATATTCATTGTGAAATGTCTAGAATTCCCAATTCTAGCCTAAGCATAGAAAAATGGGAATCTGGTAATGGCTTAGTGAATATATCCGCTATTTGATTTTCCGTGCCTATAAAGTTGATTTTTATATTACCCTTCTTAATATGATCCCTTATAAAATGATGTCGGACATCTATATGCTTAGATCTAGAATGTAATACGGGATTGTTAGTTAAGTCTATAGCACTTTTATTGTCACACTTTAATTCTACACTACTTTGTTGCATGCCAAAATCGTCTAATGTTTGTGACATCCAAAGAGCTTGGGCACAACAACTACCTAGTGCAATATATTCGACCTCGGTAGTAGAGAGGGCAACAGAATTCTGTTTCCTACTCGACCATGAAATAAGTGAAGGGCCGATAAAGTGACAAGTGCTACTAGTGCTTTTCATATCTAAGGAACATCCCGCATAATCTGAATCCGAAAAACCATGTAAAATAAAAGAATCATTATGAGGATACCATAAACCTAATTTTGATGTGCCTATGAGATATCTAAAGATACGTTTCACCGCATTTAAATGTGACTCTTTAGGATTAGCTTGAAATCTAGCACATAAACAAACGGCAAACATAATATCAGGTCTAGATGCGGTTAAATACAATAAAGACCCTATCATACTTCTATAAAGGGTTTGTTCAATTGAAACACCACTTTCATCTTTTCCTAATTTTAGTGAAGTAATCATAGGAGTGTTTGCATGCTTAAGATTTTCAAATCCAAATCTTTTTAACATATGATGAATATATTTGAATTGACATATAAATATACCATCATGTTTTTGTGTAATTTGAAAACCTAGAAAATATGAAAGTTCTCCAACCATGCTCATTTCAAATTCATTTTTCATAATTTGAACTACTTCATTACACAACTCTTCATTAGTGGCTCCAAAAATAATATCATCAACATAAATTTATAAAATAACTAAATCATGATCAATTTGCTTAATGAAGAGAGTAGAATCAGCACTTCCTATTTTATAATCGTGCTTTAACAAATATTGAGTTAATCGATCATACCAAGCACGAGGCGCTTGTTTTAATCCATAAAGCGCTTTATCTAATTTATAAACATAATTTGGATATTTCTCATTTATAAAGTCAGGGGGTTGTTCTACATAAACCTCTTCTTTTATATACCCGTTTAAAAATGCGGTTTTGACATCCATTTGATATAATTTAAATCCTTTAAAACAAGCAAATGCAAGAAATATTCTAACCGCTTCTAATCTTGCTACGGGTGCAAAAGTTTCATCAAAATCTACCCCTTCAATTTGTGCATAACCTTTTGCAACTAATCTGGCTTTATTTCTAACAATTCTAGATTCATTATCCATTTTATTTTTAAAAATCCACTTAACACCAACTACTGGACGATTTTTGGGTCGTTCTACAAGATTCTAAACCTTATTACGTTCAAATTGATTAAGTTCTTCATTCATAGCTAAAAACCAAAATTCATCATTTAAAGCAGTGGAAACATCTTTTGGTTCTATTTCAGAAACAAAACAAAGGTTTGAAAATAAAACATGTAGCGATGAACGAGTACTAACCCCTTTTTGCGGATCTCCAATGATAATCTCCTTTGGATGATCCTTTAAGGATTTCAAATCACTTGGAGGCACATATCCTTCTCTTTCTTCTTCTTCTCTATCTTCTTCTCCTCTTTCTTCTTCTCTTTCTTCTCCTTTTTCTTCTTCATTTTCTCCAAGTTCTTCTTCATCATTCTCCACCGTGGGAAGGAGTTCATCTTCTTTTCCTGTAATTTTCTTTTCTACACATGAAGCAAACTCATCAAACCTAACATGAATAGATTCTTCAACTATTTTTGTTCTTTAATTAAAAATTCTATAAGCTTTACTAGTTGAAGAATAGCCAATAAAAATACCTTCATCACATTTTTCATCAAATTTTCCTAAGGAATCTTTAGAATTCAAAATAAAACATTTACAACCAAAAACTTTGAAATAAGAAACATTTGGTTGTTTACTAAATATTAATTCATAAGGAGTTAATTTTAAAATAGGGCGAAGCATTACTCTATTAATTACATAACATGTCGTGCTAACCGCTTCAGCCCAAAAAGATTTTGGTAATTTAAATTCAGATAACATCGTACGGGCTAACTCTTGAAGAGTTCTATTTTTCCTTTCCACTACACCATTTTGCTGTGGTGTGCGTGGAGCGGAAAATTCATGTTTAATTCCTAACTCCGTACAAAAAGAAATAAACTTTTCATTTTCAAATTCTCCTCCATGATCCGATCGTATGCGTTTAATTTTTAACTCCAATTCATTTTGAATACGCAAACATAATTTTGAAAATTCTGAAAATGCTTCGGATTTGGAGGTTAGAAATAAAGTCCAACAAAAACGAGAATAATCATCAATCAAAACAAATGTGTATTTTCTACCTCCTAAGCTAGAAATTCCAATTGGCCCAAATAAGTCCATATGTATTAATTGAAGTGGCCTAGTGGTAGAAATAATGTTTTTACTTTTGAAAGATGATTTTGAAAATTTTCTTTTTTGGCAAGGCACACATAGTGAAGAAGATAAATTTCCATTTAGCAAAGGTAAACCTTTAATTAATTTATCTTTTGAAAGTTTTGAAATTAACTTGGCACTAGCATGTCCAAGTCGCCTATGCCATAAATTTAATTCATCATTTTTTGATAGAAAACATTTCAAAGTAGAATTTGAAAAATCAAGAAATTTAATCATATATACATTATGACATCTAGGTGCGGTAAAAACAATTTCATTTGTTTTGGAATTAATAATTTTGCACAAATTTGTAGAAGATTCAAATAAAACATTTAAACCTTTATCACATAATTGACTAATAGAAATCAAATTATGCTTTAATCCTTCTACAAATAAAACATTTGAAATTGAAAAATTTTCGTTACCCACAACATCGATGCCGATGATTTTTCCTTTTCCATTGTCACCGAATGTAACAACTCCTCCTTTCTTCATCTCCAGGCTAAGGAACTTCTCTTTATTGCCCGTCATGTGCTTTGAACAACCCGAGTCCAAGTACCACACGTCTTCTTTGTCCTTAGCCTGCCAACACACCTAGAAAGTGTTGGATCGTGTGACGCCCTTAGAGGGGGGGTGAATAAGGGTGTGTTTAAAAATTAAATTTTTACTTAGTAATTTTTTAAAGAGATTTTACTTTACTAAAAAGTTACTTATAAATAATTTTTAAACCAATGTAATTTTTGTATTTAACCAAACACAAATTTCTAAGATAAAGATTTAAGCAGACAAATTTGCAATTAGTGAAAAGAGCATAATTATATTAATCATGAAATTTGCATACAATAAAAATGATCTTAACAATGCTTAAGATCAAGGCACAATTATGATAATAAAAAATACAATAATTTTGGTTTACCAATCCTTCACCCAAGGATCGGAAGGCTATCACTTGTCTCTCCCAAGACCAAGCCCAAGCCTATCCTCTAGATCTTCCCAAGATCTAGACGTAGAACACAAGGCCACGATTTCCCACCAAGCCACGCAAGGACTTGGACGCTCCGCACAAGGAAGCGATTTTCCCCTAAGTCGCGCAAGGACTTAGACGCCGCATGCAAGACGACGATTTCTCTACCAATACAAAATGAAAAATATGTGAATGAAAATACAATATGAAAAGAACAACTCCCTAGAAAATCAGATCTCTGAACGGATTGTTGAAGCCTCGAGATGATTGATGATGTAGAAGCGCGCCCGATCTCGTCTTCAATCTTCAATCCTTCTTTGCACAAATGGGAGTTGAGGAGGTTCTGGAGCTCTCTGGTTCGTATGCACTCAGGAAAGGACTGGAATTCTCAAAAGTTTGGAATGCACGAACCAAAGGAACCAATTTATAGAAAATTCACTGTCGCCTGGGCGACAGTGACTGTCGGAATTTTCCGACAGCGCTAAACTGTCGCTGGAGTGCCGTCGTGGGTGGAGTCGTGGGCAGTTGCTGTAACCGTCGAGCTGTCGCCTGGGCGACATCGATGTCGGATTTCCGACAGTGCAAAACTGTCGGTCGTGGGTGGAGACGTGGGCAGTTGTTGTAACCGCCGAGCTGTCGCCTGGGCGACATCGCTGTCGGAATTCCGACAGTGCAAAACTATCTTTCGTCGATCTGCCGTGGAGGGAAGTAGTTGTAACTTCTCTGCTGTATCCTGGGCGACAGTGGCTGTCGGAATTTTCCGTCGGTGAAATTTTCCCATATTCAATTTTAGCTCCAGCAGCAATGTGAACATCTCATACCTGTTATCTGCACACCATTAATGAAAATAGAATCAAATACAAAAGGGACTTTGTTATTATCAAACCGGAGGAGTGCGAAACGCATGCTCCAACAATCTCCCCCTTTTGATAATACCAAATCTGTATAAAAAGAAATCATGTCTATTTAGATTGTTGATTTTAACCTTTGGTGTGTGCACAAAATTAACATAATGTATATTTCTTGAAAATAAATGATCTACCTTTAGATGAAAACTCCCCCTAAATGAAAGCTCCCCCTACATATATGCTCCCCCTAAGTATATGCTCCCCCTAAATATATGATGTATTGTGTAGGTGGAATATTTAGGTGTGATAGATTTGTGACTTTTCTTTTTATACTTTAAATTCTCCCCCTTTTGGTATTAGCAAAAATGAATATTAGATAAAAGAGTAGCTTTTAAGGGAAAGGTAATAGAAAATAGAAATGAAGAGTAAGCGGAAGCAATTTGTTGGTAATGATTGAAGTCCATGAAATAATAGGAATATGCCATAGTATGAATAAGCCCATGAAGTGACGGTATAGCCATATGAATTAATGAAAGAAAATAACTTAAACATGAGTAAGGTCATTTGAAAGTATCATAGAAAGACACAATAGTGTATAGATATATGGAATATTTTCGGTCCAATTCTCATGAGATGAATGTTTATATAACATAATGATGTGTACATGTGATACTTAGATCAAGCATATGAAGTTATTTAATTTACATGATCATTAAAATGTAGAACATAATAAAAGCATATAAAGGCAACTTTGACTTTGAAGATATAGCACAAGATGAATAGAAAACCATGTTTCTTTTGCACAAGACACTTTACAATTCTTTCCAAGGTGCTTAACCTCACAATGCTCATTAAGACTTATCAGGAGGGTAAGTAGTGCTTGGTGGAGTATCCTTGTCTTTATTTTTATTTTTTTTTATCACAGACATTGTGATATCTTAATTGTGATATATTGATATATTTTTTTTAAAAATGACCAAGGATCTCCGAATTCACTTGAATCACAAAAGATGGTGTATATTTTGTTGTGCTAACAAATCAATGTTGAAAGTTGTATTTAAGAAATGCTATTTTATTATGTGAAAGCAAATATGATCCATGTATTAAATAAAAAGACATACGTATTGATCAAAAGAAGTGAACGTGATAGTTCATTATGATAGATAAACAATTTCTCATACTTAGAGGCATGCGAAAACAATTTCCAATGGTCTAAACAACTAAGTAGAAGTGTCAATATGATTATAGCTTGGAAATGAAATCATATAAACATGTAAGTCATTTTTTTTAAATAAATAGCACATGGTTTGTCATCAAGTCATGAGGTGAAGCATTAATAATGACATATAACTATTGTAGATCATCAAAGGGACCTAAAATTGGAGTTTTGTTAAAATGGGAGCTGTCAGAAATTTCCGACAGTCACTGTCGCCTGGGCGACAGTGAAAAATATAAATAGGGCTGGGGACCGAGTCAAACCCTATTGTGCATCATTTCATGGAGTTAAAAACGAGAGGAAGGCTGTCGGAAGTCGGCGACATCCCTAGATCTAAGGTATGGGTTTTTGATTTTGGTGTTTTTAACTCAAAAAAATTTTTAGGGATTTGTGATTTTGATAGTAGAGAAGAAGGAAAATGTAGTTTTCATGTTGATTTTTGATGAATGGTGTAGGTTTTGAAAAATTTTTGATTTGAAAAATGTAGGTCTAGTTTAAAACAAGTGGATCTTGGTGGATCTTTGCTAAAATTTTTATCTTTGTTAAATTTCTTTTTGATTTGGTGATGAAGGTTTCCATTTGTTCATTTTCTAAAGGATTTTTGTAGATCTAGTTTAGAGAAGAAGGTGGAAGATGATGAATAGTAAAGGATTTGTAGAATATGTTGATTTAAAAAAAATATATATTTTTTTTAAAAAAAAAACTTGATGTTGAAATAACATTTATTTTGAGTAGATCTGGAAGTATATGTAAAAATTTTGAGAGAAAATCACTTGGAGGGCTGTCGGAAATTTCCGACAGTCACTGTCGCCTGGGCGACAGTGTTCCAGTGCACAATGTGATACCATGTTTAATCAAAATTTTTTGTATGTTATTGCAGAATGGCTTCCAGTTCCAAAGCTCGAAAGAGTACTTCGGAAGATGCATATACTTCATATCAAGTTTTTCCGGGGGTGGAGAAGGCTATTGTTGGAATAGCGAAGTATGTGGAATTTGAGTCGCCAAAGCACGATCATATCTATGATCGGCTTGCGAACGCAGGTATAATTTCAATAATCACACCAGAGGGGTTTTCTTCCTTTTTCATTCGTGAATTTTATAACCATTTGGAAGACCCAAATTTCACTGAATTGGATGGCGGAGTGAGATCAAAGATCCAAGGTCAACATGTGGAAATAACACATGTTGATCTTCAAGAGTAATTTGGACTAGTGATGAGTGAGAATATGCCTGATATAGTGGAGAATTATCGAAAGGATAGAGATTGGACCCTTGTAAACATGAGTTTACATGGGAATCAAAAGAAGACTCTTACCACCGAAGTTACGTCACTTACTCCGGATGCTTTCTTAGTCCAAGATATATTAAGAAATTCAGTGATGTTAAAGAGTGGAGATACAATAAGCATTACGGCTCAGTTGACCCTCTTTACATACTATATTATGGAGGATGAGCTTTTTGATGTGGCAGACTTCATACTCGCCCAGATTAGGTATGCGTATAGATTAAAGCATCCAAGATGGGTGAAGGTTCATACGCTGCCAATGGGGGCGGTAATACAGCGTGTACTCTACAAGAAGTGTGGATGGATAGTGCAAGGTGCTTATTTGGATGATTGTTACCCGGAAATATATTATACGGGTTCAATGAAGGTGAAGAAGCCGCAGAGAAAAGCTCATCCGGGGATTGAGATTAGAGAGCCGACCATTTCTAGGGCAGGATCACTACGAGAGTCCATTGATGATTTGCGTGATTCATTAGAGGATCACAAGAGGGAAGTGAAGAAGGACCGTAGTCGAATGCAAAAATTTATGAAGTTTCTCGTCAAAGGTCTGAAGTTGAAACCAACTCCGGAGGAAGAGGCCGAATGGCAAGTTCCGGACAAAGAACCGCCACGCCAATCGGTGAGGCGAACTCGACGTGGCAAAGTCGTGAGACGAGGACCTCCAGAAGATTGTCCAGAGAGCAGCGGGGCTAGTTATGAAGATTCAGAGTAGTTTTATGTTGCTGCTGCTGCTGGGCGATGTCGGAAAATTCCGACATCCACTGTCGCCTGGGCGACAGTGAACTTCTTTAGATTTCTGTTTTTGTTTAAAGAACTTGATCCTTAAGTTTGTTCTACTGTTTTTATGTGAACAATATTGATGTAATATTAATGATGTTGAATTTTTGTTAAGTCCTTTGAAATTTTATGTTTTGATTTTTAGAATTTTGGCTTTTTGTTTTTACATTGTTTATGTTTTGTGATAATAATTTTTATTTTATTTTATAGGCTTTAAATTGTGATATATTCATTGTGAAATGTCTAGAATGCCCAATTCTAGCCTAAGCATAGAAAAACGGGAATCCGGTAACGGCTTAGTGAATATATCCGCTAGTTGATTTTCCGTGCCTATAAAGTTGATTTTTATATTACCCTTCTTAATGTGATCCCTTATAAAATGATGTCGGACGTCTATATGCTTAGATCTAGAATGTAATACGGGATTGTTTGTTAAGTCTATAGCACTTTTATTATCACACTTTAATTCTACACTACTTTGTTGTATGCCAAAATCTTCTAACGTTTGGGACATCCAAAGTGCTTGGGCACAACAACTACCTAGTGTAATATATTCGGCCTCGGTAGTAGAGAGGGCAACAGAATTCTGTTTCCTACTCGACCATGAAATAAGTGAAGGGCCGATAAAGTGACAAGTGCCACTAGTGCTTTTCCTATCTAAAGAACATCCCGCATAATCAGAATCCGAAAAACCATGCAAAATAAAAGAATCATTATGAGGATACCATAAACCTAATTTTGATGTTCCAATGAGATATCTAAAGATACGTTTCACCGCTTTTAAATGTGACTCTTTAGGATTAGCTTGAAATCTAGCACATAAACAAACGGCAAACATAATATCAGGTCTAGATGCGGTTAAATACAATAAAGACCCTATCATACTTCTATAAAGGGTTTGTTCAATTGAAACACCACTTTCATCTTTTCCTAATTTTAGTGAAGTACTCATAGGAGTGTTTGCATGCTTAAGGTTTTCAAATCCAAATCTTTTTAACATATCATGAATATATTTGGTTTGACATATAAAAATTCCATCATGTTTTTGTGTAATTTGAAAACCTAGAAAATATGAAAGTTCTCCAACCATGCTCATTTCAAATTCATTTTTCATAATTTGAACTACTTCATTACACAACTCTTCATTAGTGGCTCCAAAAATAATATCATCAACATAAATTTGTAAAATAACTAAATCATGATCAATTTGCTTAATGAAGAGTGTAGAATCAGCACTTCCAATTTTATAATCGTGCTTTAACAAATATTGAGTTAATCGATCATACCAAGCACGAGGCGCTTGTTTTAATCCATAAAGCGCTTTATCTAATTTATAAACATAATTTGGATATTTCTCATTTATAAAGCCAGGGGGTTGTTCTACATAAACTTCTTCTTTTATATACCCGTTTAAAAATGCGGTTTTGACATCCATTTGATATAATTTAAATCTTTTAAAACAAGCAAATGCAAGAAATATTCTAACCGCTTCTAATCTTGCTACGGGTGCAAAAGTTTCATCAAAATCTACCCCTTCAATTTGTGCATAACCTTTTGCAACTAATCTGGCTTTATTTCTAACAATTCTAGATTCATTATCCATTTTATTTTTAAAAATCCACTTAACACCAACTACAGGACGATTTTTTGGTCGTTCTACAAGATTCCAAACCTTATTACATTCAAATTGATTAAGTTCTTCATTCATAGCTAAAAACCAAAATTCATCATTTAAAGCGGTGGAAACATCTTTTGGTTCTATTTCAGAAACAAAACAAAGGTTTGAATATAAAACATGTAGTGATGAACGAGTACTAACCCCTTTTTGCGGATCCCCAATGATAAGCTCTTTTGGATGATCCTTTGAGAATCTCAAATCACTTGGAGGCACATATCCTTCTCTTTCTTCTTCTTATCTATCTTCTTCTCCTCTTTCTTCTTCTCTTTCTTCTTCTTTTTCTTCTTCATTTTCTCCAAGTTCTTCTTCATCATTTTCCACCGTGGGAAGGAGTTCATCTTCTTTTCCTGTAATTTTCTTTTCTACACATGAAGTAAACTCATCAAACCTAACATGAATAGATTCTTCAACTATTTTTGTTCTTTTATTAAAAATTCTATAAGCTTTACTAGTTGAAGAATAGCCAATAAAAATACCTTCATCACATTTTTCATCAAATTTTCCTAAGGAATCTTTAGAATTCAAAATAAAACATTTACAACCAAAAACTTTGAAATAAGAGACATTTGGTTGTTTATTAAAAATTAATTCATATGGGGTTAATTTTAAAATAGGGCGAAGCATTACTCTATTAATTACATAACATGCCGTGCTAACCGCTTCAGCCCAAAAAGATTTTGGTAATTTGAATTCAGATAACATTGTACGGGCTAACTCTTGAAGAGTTCTATTTTTCCTCTCCACTACACCATTTTGCTATGGTGTGCGTGGAGTGGAAAATTCATGTTTAATTCCTAACTCCGTACAAAAAGAAATAAACTTTTCATTTTCAAATTCTCCTCCATGATCCGATCGTATGCGTTTAATTTTCAACTCAAATTCATTTTGGATACGCAAACATAATTTTGAAAATTCTGTAAATGCATCGGATTTGGAGGTTAAAAATAAAGTCCAACAAAAACGAGAATAATCATCAATCAATACAAATGTGTATTTTCTACCTCCTAAGCTAGAAATTCCAATTGGCCCAAGTAAATCCATATGTATTAATTGAAGTGGCCTAGTGGTAGAAATAATGTTTTTACTTTTGAAAGATGATTTTGAAAATTTTCCTTTTTGGCAGGGCACACAGAGTGAAGAAGATAAATTCCCATTTAACAAAGGTAAACCTTTAATTAATTTATCTTTTGAAAGTTTTGTAATTAACTTGGCACTAGCATGTCCAAGTCGCCTATGCCATAAATCTAATTCATCATTTTTTGATAGAAAACATTTCAAAGTAGAATTTGAAAAATCAAGAAATTTAATCATATATACATTATGACATCTAGGTGCGATAAAAACAATTTCATTTGTTTTGGAATTAATAATTTTGCACAAATTTGTAGAAGATTCAAATAAAACATTTAAACCCTTATCACATAATTGACTAATAGAAATCAAATTATGCTTTAATCCTTCGACAAATAAAACATTTGAAATTGAAAAATTTTCGTTACCCACAACACCGATGCCGATGATTTTTCCTTTTCCATTGTCACCGAATGTAACAACTCCTCCTTTCTTCATCTCCAGGCTAAGGAACTTCTCTTTATTGCCCGTCATGTGCTTTGAACAACCCGAGTCCAAGTACCACACGTCTTCTTTGTCCTTAGCCTGCCAACACACCTAGAAAGAAGAGGTGAGTAAAGATCTGGTTACCCAAGTGGTTCCACCCATAGTATAGGTAGAAGCCTTAGGCACCCAGATTTGTTTGATTTTACTTTTTCCTTCTTTCCAGCAAGAGTCCGTAGTGTGACCAAATCTATTGCATTTGGCACATGTAATGTATTTAGAAGAGTATAATTTTTCTGGACTTTTACTGGATGAGGATGCAGTATTTGATATTTCATTAATTTTAGAATTTTTAAAAGTGAATTTTCTGGACTTTTCACTGTCGCCGGCGACAGTGGTTGTCGCCGGGCGATAGCTTCCAGATGTGTATCCGAGCCCAAACCTTCCAGATCCATGGCGTTGGTATCCTAAGATCATATCCAGTGATCTTCGGCCCATTCCAAATTTTTTCATGGCTAGTGTTAAGTCATGAATCTGGTGTCTCATTTTTGTATTCTCGGATACTAGATTTACGCATCTCCGTTCAAAAGATTTCTTTCCCTCATGGACTATGGAAATTGAAGATTTCAGATCTCTCTCTAAAATCTCATTCTTTTTAGTAAGTACTTTTATTGTAGAATGAGATTTGGAAAGAGATTCTTCAAGTTCCTTAATTCTTCCCAAAAAGTGATCACACACTTGGCAAGAAATATCTCTTTTTCCAATAGTCTTAATTTCATTTAACAATTTTTTGTTTTCTTTAAGTAAAATTCCATTTTCAGATTTTAGAAGATCATTATCTTTTAAACTTTTTTCAAAAAATTTGCAAGTCTTTAAAAATTCAGAAAACAATTCATCATAAGTTGGAGGAGTTACCTTAGTGTCGCTTTGGACACTGCATTCGTCATCAGATATGACGCTCTTTCCCATTAAGCATATGTTGGCCTCCTCCTCTTTACTTGAGTCGGAACTGCTTGCATCCTCAGAAGTAGTATCATCCCAGGTTTCCGCCTTCAACACCTTCTTCGACCCTTTGTGCTTCTTTTCTTTAAGTTCTTTCAAGTACTTTGGACACTTGCTTCGAATGTGTCCTAACTTCTTGCAGTGATAGCACTCCGGTGGCGGTCTCTCTTCCTCCTCATCGCCCTCCTTTCCTTTTTTCTTCCTAAAAGTCTCCTTCTTAAAATACTTCTTAAACGAATTCCTTCTCTCCGGATTTTTCATAAATTTTCTAAATTTTTTAACAAATAAACTTTCCTCATCTTCTTTATCCTCCTCAGAATCACTAGTTTCTTCCTTCTTTGATCTTAGAGCCAATCCCTTCTTCCTTGGCTCCTTATACTCTTGTTATTGAATTTTTAATTCAACTTCATGAGTTTTCAAGTTCCCAATGAGGCTCTCCAATTGTAAGGTCTTAAGATCATGTGATTCGGAAATTGCAGTCACTTTAGGATTGAACTTCGGGGGAAGTGATCTTAAAATTTTCCTTACCAAATCTCGATTTGAGAACACCTTTCCTAGCACCTTTGAGTCGTTCACGATTTTTGTAAACCGTGTGTACATTGTATCAATCTCTTCATCTACCTCCATTTTGAACCTTTCAAATTCAGATTCCAGTTGAAATAGCTTTGAGTCCTTTACCTGCGAAGTACCTTCATGAGTGATTTCTAATAAATTCCAAATTTCAAATGCAGAATTACAAGCACAAACTCTATTAAATTCAGTGCGATCTAGTGCGCAAAATAAAGCATTCATGGCTTTTGCATTGTTCTTACATCTTAATTTATCATTATCATCCCACTTATCTTTGGGCTTATCCATAGTTACATCTCCTACAACAATTGTTGGAGAAGTGTAACTAGATTCTACCATATTCCAGACTTCTATATCTAGCGCAATTAGAAAACAACGCATACGTGTTTTCCAATAATTATAGTCTGTTCCCGTAAAAAGTGGTGGCCTACTAATTCCTTGCCCCTCAACGAACGCGTGATCGTTGTGCGCCATTACTCCTGGTGGTAAAACCGTTTTGGAGTAACCTGGCTCTGATACCACTTGTTGGATCGTGTGACGCCCTTAGAGAGGGGGTGAATAAGGGTGTGTTTAAAAATTAAATTTTTACTTAGTAATTTTTTAAAGAGATTTTACTTTACTAAAAAGTTACTTATAAATAATTTTTAAACCAATGTAATTTTTGTATTTAACCAAACACAAATTTCTAAGATAAAGATTTAAGCAGACAAATTTGCAATTAGTGAAAAGAGCATAATTATATTAATCATGAAATTTGCATACAATAAAAATGATCTTAACAATGCTTAAGATCAAGGCACAATTATGATAATAAAAAATACAATAATTTTGGTTTACCAATCCTTCACCCAAGGATCGGAAGGCTATCACTTGTCTCTCCCAAGACCAAGCCCAAGCCTATCCTCTAGATCTTCCCAAGATCTAGACGTAGCACACAAGGCCACGATTTCCCACCAAGCCACGCAAGGACTTGGACGCTCCGCACAAGGAAGCGATTTTCCCCTAAGCCGCGCAAGGACTTAGACGCCGCACGCAAGACGACGATTTCTCTACCAATACAAAATGAAAAGTATGTGAATGAAAATACAATATGAAAAGAACAACTCCCTAGAAAATCAGATCTCTGAACGGATTGTTGAAGCCTCGAGATGATTGATGATGTAGAAGCGCGCCCGATCTCGTCTTCAATCTTCAATCCTTCTTTGCACAAATGGGAGTTGAGGAGGTTCTGGAGCTCTCTGGTTCGTATGCACTCAGGAAGGGACTGGAATTCTCTAAAGCTTAGAATGCACGAACCAAAGGAACCAATTTATAGAAATTCACTGTCGCCTGGGCGACAGTGACTGTCGGAATTTTCTGACAGCGCTAAACTGCCGCTGGAGTGCCGTCGTGGGTGGAGTCGTGGGCAGTTGTTGTAACCTCCGAGTGTCGCCTGGGCGACATCGCTGTCGGATTTCCGACAACGCAAAACGGCCGGTCGTGGGTGGAGTCGTGGGCAGTTGTTGTAACCTCCGAGCTGTCGCCTGGGCGACATCGCTGTCGGATTTCCGACAGCGCAAAAACTGCCTTTCGTCGATCTGCCGTGGAGGGAAGTAGTTGTAACTTCTCTGCTGTCGCCTGGGCGACAGTGGCTGTCGGAATTTTCTGACAGTGAAATTTTCCCACATTCAATTTTAGCTCCAGCAGCAATGTGAACATCTCATACCTGTTATCTGCACACCATTAATGAAAATAGAATCAAATACAAATGGGACTTTGTTATTATCAAACCGGAGGAGTGCGAAATAACATGCATGCATGAGCCTCTCCCTCTCTCCTCCCATTAAATGAAATTCATGCATTCTCCCATGCATGTGGCCGGCCACCCCTTGGTCTCCCTCCACTTCTTCAATTCTCTAGAACCTTCCCCTCCATCTATAAAAGGAGCCCATGCCTCATGCTTAAGGGGAACTTTTGGCAAAAGAGAGATCAAGAGATAGTTTTAGTTTTTAGTTCTTTTTATTGTAAGTTTTATTTCCATGCTTTGTATTTCTTTTTGAGAACATTATTGTCATTTTACTTTTATTAGTGTACTCTTTTTATTCACTAATGAAAATGCAAGTTTTATTTTTCATCCTTGTCTCAATTTCTATTATGCGTAACTAATCTCCGTTAGCATTTGATCATGAGGATCCATGATTTGAGATGAGATTTTATTTTTCTTAGTTTTATTCTTGTTAAACTCTTCTCGATCCTTCTTTGATTTATCTCGTGTCGACTCCGTATTTCCGGTATAGGATAGTAGGCATTTGATCTCATTTCATAGAAGTCGAGAGACTCGTTGATTTGAAAGATCATTCAAAGAAGGAAGGAGTTGCACGCAATCCTAGAGATAGGACGACGTAAATCCTCCGGATTTGAGTCAAATCCAATAGTGCGGTTCATTTCGATAATGCGACTTTAGACCTTTTGATTTGCAAAGAGATTTCGATCAAAACGTCTAATAGTTAGGAGATTTAATGCTCTAGCGAGATTATTTCTTATTTTCGGATCCGTCACGGTCGAGTTTGGTTTGCAATTGTAAAACTATATTCTTATCCTTCTCGTTTCTTTTCATAGTGAATCATCGATCCAATGCTATCTTCTTAATCTGATTTTCTTAATTTACTTTTATCTTTAGTTTACTTAAAATTCTCAAAAACCCAATCAATCGTTCGGTAGGATAATAGAATCGTTGTGAGTAATAGTAGTTGCCTGGCCCGAGTTTTTATACGACCTTGATATATTTTATATCCTATGCTATATTTCGATAGGTACACTTGCCTTAATCGAGTATAGATTGGAGAACACAAATTTTTCTATCAAGCTTTTGGCGCCGTTGCCGGGGAATATTTTTGGCAATATTACGAAAGCACCGAGTTTATTACTTCTACAAAAAAATAAAAAAAAAATATTATATATTATAATTAACCCACATCATCGTTTTTCTACCCCCACCTAAATTCTTGGAAAGGACGCTTTGGGCTTGAATTCCCATCACAGCCTCTAGTACCGCTGCAAACCCCTCACAGGGTAGATCTCGGGAAGTCAGGGAGCAAGCAACTCCGCTTAGGCCTTCGAACTTGACCTCTGCTCTACCCTCACCTCTCAGGGTTACCACCCTCAACTAGCAGTCGATACTAGCTCGCTGCGCAGCAAGCCAGTCCATCCCCAAGATAACGTCGAATTCGGCTAGTGGCAGAATCGCTGCTACCAACACGAAATCACAATCTCAAATTTGCATCACAATGCGTCCCTTCCTCATGGTAGTCATGAAAGACCCATTCGGCATATGCACACTCAACTCCACTTCTGCCTCTACGGACTCAGCACCAATCTTCCGGATAAAACTTTCCGCAAGAAAAGAGTGTGACGCTCCCATGTCGAACATCACTCGAGAGGGGTAACCAAAACCAGCACGAAACCTTGATACGCGCATAACAAATACGAAAGGTCACAACCAGCTTTAAACTAACAAACGAAATCTAAACTTTTCGTACCTGCCGTCACATCGGGTTGACGAGACGTCTCTTGCTGCCCAAGGGCAGATTCACCAGGCTGCACTGGAGGAAAGAGTGAAGCGCTCGACTCCACCGATTTTCCCTTTTCCGCATAACTAAGACTGGAACGCACCGACTGTTCCAGCCCCTGCTCCGACTCAACTCTACCCTCGGAACAGAACCGAGCGATGTGGCCCACCTTGCCACACCTAAAGCACGACATGGGTCCCTTGGAGCAGATCTCCCCAGAAGCTGCACCGCTTCTCTCACTAAGCTTACCAGAACGAGATCTTTTCCTTCCTCGGCTCCCCTCCGATTTCCACTGTGAAATGGGAGGTTTCCCTTTACCTCGCCCTTCTCCAATGTCCTTTTGACTCTGGACTTGGTCAGAATATCTCTCCAACGCTCTAGGAACTGTCAACTCTTGAGCTCCATCTAGTGTGACAGGCGTTGCACCCGACGGCACTCTCACCGCTAGAGCTGACACCAAAGCTTCTGCTAGCATACGACAGAAATCAGCCGGGGATATGCCCATAATCATGATGCTCAGAGCAGTAGCACTGCTCCCCGAAGGCTCCTCCTGCCTCCTCGACGTCCCCGCATTGTCGCCAACATCCTAGCATAAGCAAGGAAACACACTAATCAAGTTCTATTCGCAAAACTCGAACACATGGATACTCATAATCCCACACAATACTCCTATGTGGACAATCTCTTACGCGATCCAAATACACTAGACCTTGCAAGAATACTCTAACCTACCTCTGATACCAAATTGTAACACCTCCCCTGCAATGATCATATAACATGGGTCCGTCCGGGACCCCACAGCATATAACCGCCACAGCATCAGTATTAAAAGATGATATTAACTACCCATTCTCAAAACTCAGACAACACAGCGGAAACAAACATAAAACATAGAGATTGTCCACACTACATAGGAGTCCAACTGGCCTTAAGGCCATACAAAACCACAGTCCAAATCACCAAACATTCAACACAAAAGGACGTCCCAACAAAAGGGGACAGATAGTAGTTTTACCTAAACTACCTCGGCATGCAAGCCGGTTACAACAAAATGTAATATTAGAAATGCATGAAGACAAGGTAAACACTTCATGAGGCTTTAGGCCTTTTTGGCCGGCGCGCTGGGTCCAGCCTGCGATTCTTGCCCTGCAACCAAATCACAAAGAGGGGTAAACGAGGGTCAGCTATGGCTGACCACAAACGGTGTAACAACATCCCTCCTCCCGGCCGTCCTAGCGGACCCCGGGGAACTACTTCACCCTGCAAGTCAGCACTTCGTATGCAAATGTACATAAAGAAAAGCAACATAAATACAGGCATGAGTGTCACAAACATCATCCACGTTTCTATGTTGAGCAGGTAATAAAAGGGGCCTACCAATGCAAAATGAATGCAAACCCGGGTTTCACCCAAGGCACTCTAAAGCGTATGAATCTAACACATCATCATACATCATCCATACCATCCAAACCAATAGGGTATTCATCACTACCCCAACGGGCACCACCGGGCCCATGGCCAAGAACCTCACCTGTTCTTGCCACAACAAACATCAACCACAGGGTATTCATCACTACCCCAACGGGCACCACCGGGCCCATGGCCAAGAACTCCACATGTTCTTGCCACCATCATAGGGTACTCATCAGTTCCCCCAAAGGGCATCGTAGCCCATGGCCAAGAACTCCACCTGTTCTTGCCACCATCAATCACAACCATTCTCATAAATGTCACTATAATCAATACAGAAGGGGGGATTTGTCTCGTCGGGACACCCTCCACACATGACTTGCAATATCACGGGCTGGACAGCCGACATCGAGACAATTCCGCGCCTTCACAATACAAACGGGCATCACGGCCATAACTCACGCACAATATTTCCCCGCCTACAAACCAACATTCGTTCTCATACGAAAATATAAGGGCATCAGAACGACTTTTTCGTCGTAATCGGATTTCTAGCAAAATCCCTAAAATGCGCGTCAAACAACATCACCGAATCGGACCAACGGTCGCAAATCCGGCTTCACCCACAATGCCTAATCCGCTAACGGAGCGGATCTCTAGTGCAAATCATGTCGGGGATGGACTCAATCAACCCGATGGTTCCTTTTGAACCAAGGCGACCCGGATCCCTCTCACTCGACGGATCCGGTGCCAAAATGCAGAAATTAAAGGGATGTCATGCACGCATCCTAAAGACCGGGAGGAGAAATGTCGTTACCTTTCGAGATCTCCTCCTAGCCATGAGAAGCTTGCAAACAAATGGTGGAGAAGAAGCGCCTCAACGCCCTCTATGCGTTGTCGGTCTCGGATCGGCGAACGGAGCTCCGAAGCTCCGGCAATGGCGGATTCCCCTTCTTCTTCCTCCTTGCCTCCTCCTCCTTTCTCCAACCTAAGAGAGAGAGATGACTTGGAAATATGAGGGTTTAACTCCTCTACCAAGCCCTAAAACCCCTCAGCCATCCATCGCAGCCGTTGGATCAAATCCCAACATTTTTGGACGGCCGGATCATCTTCCCCGTCACTTTTCGCGGAGCAGAATAAATAGTGCGCACGAGCAGCGGCGCACGGTCAGTGATCGTGCGCGGCCAACAACCCCTGATCGTGCGCACTACACGATCAGCCAACCTTCAACCCTTGTGAATTAACGCACGATCAGGCGCACGACCACTGGTCGTGCGCGAAGGAGGCCAGTGAGCGTGCGCGAAGAACCTGCTATGGAATTTTCAGCCTATTCCGAGCGCGACGCTACCACTCCGCCTACCTCGCTGGACTACAATTTTTGGGGTGTTACACCTTGCTCCAAGCGGACCATTGCTACTGGGACTGAGAGCGGCGGCCTCTACTTTTTGGACAATGTGTCAGCTCTCCACACTCCCTCGTCATCTTCCAACAGTCTTCTCCAATGGCATCTTCGTCTGGGGCACCCTCCTGCAAGACTTCTTCATCAACTTCTACCTAATCTACCTAAGCAAGCGCCTCCCCTCAACTGTGAAGCATGTCAGATTGGCAAGCATCATCGCTCCTCCTTCCCTGCAAAGCAAGGGCGTGGATCTTCCAGTCCTTTTGATCTTGTTCACTCCGACATCTGGGGTCCTTCCCCTACTCCCACAGTTGGGAGGGGTAGCTCTTATTTTGTAACTTTTATTGATGACTTCTCTCGTTGTACTTGGGTGTATCTTTTAAAAGATCGCTCTAAATTATTCTCTGTATGGACTTCTTTTTATGACACAGTTTGGTGTGTCTATCAAAATTCTTCGTTCTGATAATGCCAAAGAATATATTTGTAATGATTTCTCTAACTTCTGTATGCAAAATGGTATTATTCATCAAACCAGCTGTGTCTACACTTCTCAGCAGAATGGCATCACTGAGCACAAGAATCGTCACCTCCTTGACGTAGCTCGCACTCTCCTAACTCAGATGCTTGTTCCTCGCTCCTATTGGGGCTATGCGGTTCTGATCTCGTGTCATCTTATCAACCGCATTCCTTCTACTGTTCTTCATGGTCAAACCCCGTTCTCCATTCTTTACCCGGGCAAGGAAGCCTTTCCGCTTACCCCACGTATTTTTGGTTGTACAGCATTTGTTCACAGTCCCTCCTCCTCTCGCGACAAACTTTCTCCGCGTGCTACCAAATGTGTCTTTCTTGGCTACTCTCCTTCTCAAACGGGATATTGCTGTTTTGACCCTGTTCTTCGAAAACAACTAGTTTCTGCAGATGTTACGTTCTTCGAAGACACATCATATTTTTCCAAAGACTCCTCCATCTCTCTCACGGATATTCTACCTCCCTCACCAATTTCTCCCACATTAGATATCCCAACAGACACTACTTCATC
Organism: Dactylorhiza incarnata; assembly: GCA_033032865.1. Taxonomy (NCBI): domain Eukaryota; kingdom Viridiplantae; phylum Streptophyta; class Magnoliopsida; order Asparagales; family Orchidaceae; genus Dactylorhiza; species Dactylorhiza incarnata. The sequence continues at coordinate 12,743,980 of JAWHQI010000023.1, read as the reverse complement.
TCCTCCACCTACCCCCTTATCCCACTCTCCGTCCATTGACTCTCCTTCTTCACTTCCGGAACCGCCGCTCCCACCTCTCGGGACAGCAATCTCTGCAATGGATACTCCGGATACTGAAGAACAGGGCGACTTGGATGTTCCTATTGCACTTCGCAAAGGAGTTCAGACATGTACTCAACACTCAATTCATGATGTGGTTTCCTATGCTCCTCTTACGTATTCTTGCAAGACCTTTGCTTTGGCTAACTCTGCCACTGCTACTCCACACTCTTTCCACGAAGCCCTTACTATTCCTCAGTGGAAGGTAGCCATGGATGAAGAAATGGTGACCCTCACTGAGAGAGGTACTTGGACTCTGGTTCCTGTTCCTCTAGGAACAGATGTTGTTGGCTGTTGCTGGGTCTGTATTGTGAAGTTCCGCCATGATGGTAGTGTAGATAGCTACAAAGCTCGCCTTGTCGCCAAAGGCTTCACTCATACTTATGGAGTTGACTTTTTGACACCTTCTCTCCCGTTGCTCGCATCAGTACTATCTGGGTTCTCTTCTCAGTAGCGGTCAATAGGGGTTGGCCCATGTCTCAACTTGACGTCAAAAATGCTTTCATCTATGGCGATCTTCAAGAAGATGTGTATATGGAGCAACCTCCTAGGTATGTTGCTCAGGGGGAGACACATGTTTGCAAGTTGCGGAAAGCCATCTATGGACTTAAACAAAGCCCTCGGGCGTGGTTTGAAAAATTTAGTAGCATTGTAGCAATCATTGGCTTTACAAGAAGTTCTGCAGATCATTCTCTCTTCATTCGCAAAACTTCCCAGGGATTGGTGGTTATGGCCGTTTATGTTGATGACATTCTTCTCACAGGTGACGATCAAACTGGAATTGCGTTAACCAAGAAACATCTTGGTCAACAATTTGTCACCAAAGATATGGGCTCTCCAAAGTACTTTCTGGGAATAGAGATTTCACGAAAACACAACTCATTGGTTCTCTCACAACGCAAGTATGCTCTTGATCTTCTACAAGAGACTGGCTTGACTGGGGCAAAACCGGCTCGATGCCCCATGGCTGCTGGTGAAGACAAAACATGGCAAGCTGATTCTCCACCTTTGTCAGATGTTACAAGATACAGATGTATAGTAGGCAAGCTTATCTATCTTACAGTAACCAGACCAGACATCTCGTATGTTGTAGGAAAGGTTAGCCAGTTCATGCAAGCTCCTAGAGAATGTCATCTACAATCTGCTCTAAGGATATTAGAGTATGTTAAAGGAGCTCCAGGAAAGGGATTACTCTTTCAAAATAATAATCATCTCAAGATTGAAGCCTACTTAGATTCTAGCTATGCAGACGATAAAGATGATCGCAAGTCCACTTCTGGATTCTGCACCTTTGTTGGGGGAAATCTTGTGAGCTGGAAGAGCAATAAACAGTCTGTTGTCTCCAGGTCAAGTGCAGAAGCTGCGTATCGAAGCATGGCGTTGACAACTTGTGAACTTAAATGGTTAAGGGCTCTCATGCTAGACTTAGGAGAAGTTTATAACAATCCTCATCCAATGTTCTGTGACAACAAAGCTGTCATATACATATCTAAGAATCCTGTATTCCATGAGAGGACGAAACACATTGAAGTCGATTATTGTTGGAACAACACTATTACTGATTTGGGCTAGGATCACTATCTGTTGACTAAGGACAAGTTGACCCCAATGTATAGTTTATGGGTCAAGAGTTTAGGCTGAGAAAATTAGAGTAGAATGAATTTTATGCAAGTTCTTTGCGTTCGACGAATTGCTACCTGCGTACGACGAATGGCTATCAGCGTTTGATGAACGGCTTACATTCTGCGTTCGACGAATAGTTCAATCTCAGCGGTAGACAAATTAGGCATTCTCAGCAGTAGATGAACTTCAAGTTCTCAGCGGTCGACAAATGGCTATCAGCGTTCGACGAATGGCTATCGGTGTTCGACGAATTCCAGCCAGCGCTCGACGAATTCTTCACTGAAGCACAGATCGACGAATTCAGTCTCCAGATTATTTAATTCTTAAAGATTGGTTATATATCAGTTCTCTGAACACAGATCGACGCCTTTAATGGATCTATTTAAATATCTTTGGACGTATTCAGTCAGATAAGTAAGGATATTATAATAATTTATTATATTCCTTCCTTTCATTTATTCCAAGAGAAAGATTGTCGTTGACATTTAATGCAAAGGAATACTTCACGGCTAAAGAATTAAAGGACCTGCCAAAGTCGTTTGGTCTCTGTTGCAGTTCCAAGAAAGAATTAATCTCTGATTATTCTATTCCTAAAAGAGAAGATATCAAGGCAGAGATTATTGTCTCTCTCTACCTCTCGACAGAATTCATTCATTCTTTCAGAACACAGAGAAAGGACACAACAAAGAAGAAGAAGAAGAAGAATAAATAGTCAAAAATACTCAGTCTTCTTCTCTCTCAAGTAGCATCTTCATTTTTCTGAGAACAACACCTTCAAGATCAATCTCTCAGATCTCTGCTGCAAGTTCAAATCTCCTAAAGAGCAACAAGAATCTGAAGAACTATTTCTTCTAGATTAATCAGCTACAGGAAGATTTCAAGAGAAAGCTTCTCCACCAACAGTCAAATACTTCTATCAGACAGGGGGAGCTTTACAACAACATCCACTAGAGTCTTCTCTCAGCATATTGATAGAGAAGAACTTCATAACCCCTTCTATCTTATCTTGTACAGGGTTAATACTCCCTTCAAAAGTGTACCTCCTTGGTGGCAAGACACCTGATCAAAAAATCTAGTTAGTTTTGAGCACCTGATCAAAAGCTCTGTGGTGTGTGGACACCTGATCAAAATCACCTTGGTGCTTGGGCGCCTGATCAAAACTCCTAGTGGATTCCTACCAAGGGTGGTAGAAGAGTGGACTACCCAGGTTTATTGGGGAACCACTATATTTCCTTGTGTCCTCTGTGATTGTGTTTACTTTTCTGTGGTGTGCTGTATGATTTTATTTATTCTGTTTTTATTATTCACACTGCTTACACATATATATAACACTATTTTAATTCCGCTATAAAAACTAATAAAAAGTTTTTTATACTCTGTTCAACCCCCCCCCCCCCCCCCCCTCTAGAGTAACTTTAAGATCTAACCTCACTTTCAATTGGTATCAGAGGGTAGTTGATTCTTTACAGGCTAACACCTGAATCACAAAGATCAATTAAATCTTAAATTCTCTCATAGTTCTTTTTCATTTTATTTTCTTTTGTTTAAAAACCATGGCACAAAACAAAGATTATTCCAGCACAAGACCTCCTACGTGCAATCTCAGTAAGTTTGCACTATGGAAAGCAAGGATTAGGTTGTACGTGAATTCTATTGATGAGGAAATCTTTAATATCATTTTGACAGGACCTCCTGCTCCCTCAGCATCAACAAGTACTAAAGCAACAACAGACAACCATGTTGACCCACCTCCTGAGTGGACAGAAGCACAAAAGAAGCAAAGGAGTGCTGATGCAAAAGCCATGAATATTCTGGTTCAAACAATGTCTGATGACATATTCTAGAAAGTGGTGGAATGTACCTCAGCAAGAGAGATTTGGATCTCACTCAACAATATGGTTGCAGGCTCTGCTGATGAAAGGAAAGACAGAAGATCTCACTTGATCTCTCAGTATGAAAACTTCCAGAAAGGAGAAACAGAGACAGTTACAGACATGTATATTAGACTCAACCTCATAATCAATGAGCTGAAATCTCTGGACAAAGTGATCACCAGCATTGAGATCAATGATAAGATCCTAATGTGCTTCCCCAGCACATGGGACTCTAGGATCTGGCCAATCAAGGAAGCCAAAGGCCTCAATGAGATTTCCACTGAAAGCTTATTAGGAAAGCTCAAATCCTATGAGCAACTCATCAAGACAAGAGAAGATGAACAAGTGTACCTCCTCTTCAACAAAGAAGGACAGGAACATTGCCCTCCAAGCTACTGAAGAAGAAGAAAATACTCCAAGAGATGAGGAGTTCATGAGCCTCATAGCCAAAAGATTTTACAAAATGGCTAAGAAGGACTTCAGAAAGAAAGAGTCCAGATCAAGGGAAAAGTCAAGGTATGACAAATCAAATTCTAAAGAAGTTATTTGTTATGGCTGCAGGAAACCTGGACACTATCTGACAGACTGTCCAAAAAACCAAAAGAAAGAAAAGAAACAGGATAAAGAAGAGAAAAGAAGCTCCAGCAAGTCTTCCTCCCACAAACACAAAAGGAAGGGAAGAGGATTTATAGCAGACACTTGGAGTGAAACTGAATCAGAATCATCATCCAGCTCATCTGATGATGAAGAAGAATCAAAGGAAAATGATCAATGCTTGATGGCCATTTATGACTCAAGCAGTGAGTCAGAATATGCTTCCTCATCCAGCTCCAATGATGATGAAGAAGAAAGAACCTTCTGCATGATGGCTATCAATGCCTCAGGACACAATTCTGAAGAATCAGAATCTGAAGCTGACAATGATGCAGATCAGGTAATATCTAATTTTGATTTTAATTCCATTGAATTCAAAGATGAATTCAAAGTTCTTTGTTTAGACTTAATCAAATCTGAGAAGGAAATAATCTCTCTCAGAAATAAGCTAGCTGAAATGGAATATTTAAGTGAAGAAAATCCTAATCTTAAGAAAGATTTGGCTGCCTCCAGGGAACACATTGTTCTCATTGAGAACAAGTTGTCTGAAGATAAGAAGTTTGAAGAATCCCTCAATGGGAGAAGCATCAAACTGATGGACATCACAAGCACTGTCAATGCTAGATTCAATAGCAAACTGGGCTTGGGTGCTTCATCAAGTGAGCCGCATCTAATTAAGAGAAACATATTGTCTACACCTATAAAATTTATTTCTGCTAAGAGCAAAGAGGTTGTAGAAGCAAATAAAGATATTTCAAGCAAGCCTGTTAAGGATAAAAGAATTCAGCAGAATTTGTCGAACGGAGCTCGACGAAAAAACTTCAATTCGTTGAACGGAGATCGACGAAAGCTGAAAGCATATTTTCAGTATAGTTATTATATGAATGGCGCTCGACGAAATCATATCCATTCGTCGAACGGCGATCGATGAATTCATCCAAATTCGTCGATCAGAAACTATACAGAAAGTTTCAAGAATTCTAATTCTAACCAAACTAAAAATCCTTTCACTGAATGGATAATACATCCAAGGAGATATCATCCACAAGGCTATAAGGATCAGCCTGAAATGTCCTTTATTTCTGACTATTGTGGTAAAACAAAAGGACCCAAGGTAGTCTGGGTCAAAAACAACTAGTTTATTTTTCTGTCTTTGCAGGTACACAGCTATCCAAAATTAAAAGAATATTGGTACTTGGATAGTGGATGCTCAAAGCATATGACAGGAAATAAGGCCAACCTAAGCAATTATAAGGCAAGACTTGGACCCAAAATTGTCTTTGGAGATTCCAACTGTGGATAGACAAAAGGATATGGACAAGTCAAGGTTGGAGCAGTCACCTTCAAAGAAGTATCATATGTCAAAGGTCTCAAGCACAACCTCATCAACATAATCCAGTTATGTGATGAAGGTTATCAGGTAACTTTTAACCCTTCCCAATGTCTTATTACCAATAATAAAAACAAAATTGTATTATCCGGTAGTAGACAAGGAAATATTTATTTAGTCAATTTTGACTCTACCAATTCAGACATCTGTCTATTTAATTCAATAAGTAAGACAAGTGAATTATGGCATAAAAGGCTTGGACACATTAACCTTAGAACTATCTCTAAGCTTTTTAAGGACAATCTTGTCAGAGGACTGCCTTCTGGTCCATACAAGAAGGAAGGACTTTGCAGGGCTTGTCTGTTAGGTAAGCAGACTAGAAGTAGTTTCAAGTCTTTATCCAAGAGTGATTCACCTAGGATTCTGTATTTACTGCATTTAGATCTTTTTGGACCTACTGCTATACAGAGCTTAGGAGGGAAGCATTATTCTCTAGTTATTGTAGATGACTTCTCAAGATTCCCTTGGGTGTTCTTTCTTAGGAACAAGTCTGACACCTTCAAAGTTCTAACAGACTTTCTCAGGTCCATCAAGAGTGAGTACTCTACTGTAGTTGCATTGATCATAAGTGATCATGGCACTGAGTTTGAGTCTCTTCTGATGAGAGAATTCTGTGGAAAAGAAGGGATCAGGCAGTGTTTCTCTGCTCCTAGAAGTCCTCAACAAAATGGGGTATTTGAAAGGAAAAATAGAACACTAATTGAATCAGCAACTACATTGCTTGCTGATGTTCATTTGCCACTCTCTTTTTGGGCAGAGGCAGTGAACACAGCAAATTATGTGTTGAATAGAAGCCTGATACATAAACTTAAGGGCAAAACTCCCTATGAAATACTCAAGAATAAAAGACCTAAGGTTAGCTATTTTAAGATTTTTGGTTGTAAATGCTATGTGCATAACAATGATAAGAAATATCTAAGAAAGTTTGAAGCTAAGGCAGCTGAAGGCATATTCCTTGGATACTATATATCTAGTAAAGCATATAGAGTCTACAATAAATCTACTCTTAAGATAGAGGAGTCCATGCATGTTTCTTTTGATGAAACTAACCTGTTAAATGAGGAGAGGAATACCACCTCTACTATAAATACTTTGCAGGTACCAGATCTATGTGAAGAGCTAAGTGAGTTAAATCTACAGAAATGAGATTCTTTACTTCCATCAACTCAAACACTTGAAGATAGTGATGAAGAAGATCATCCAGAAGATCTTGTTGACAAATCAATTCAAGTGACAGCTGAACAAATTCCCCGAGAAGATACTATTGCTGAACCAACTCCAATTGTTGACCACATCATAGTTAGAGATCATCCAATATCACAAGTGATTGGAGATATTTCAGCAGGTGTTCAAACAAGGCATCAACTACACCAAAATCAGATGCATACTTGTTTCCTATCACAAGTTAAACCTCAAACCATAACAGATGCAGAACAAGATCCAAATTGGATTCTTGCAATGCAAGAGAAACTCAACCAATTTGAAAGGAACAAGGTTTGGGATTTGGTTCCAAGACCAAAGGGTCATTCAGTCATTGGCACTAAATGGGTCTTCAGGAACAATCTAGATGAACAAAGCAATATTGTAAGTAACAAAGCAAGATTGGTAGCCCAAGGATATTCACAGGAAGAAGGGATTGATTATGATTAGACCTTTGCTCTTGTTGCAAGACTTGAAGCAATCAGAATTTTTCTTGCATTTGCTGCATATAAGAAGTTCAAGGTTTATCAAATGGATGTGATGAGTGTCTTTTTAAATGGAGAAATCAAAGAAGAAGTCTATGTGGAATAACCACCAGGTTTCATCTCTCCAACTCAATCCTCTTTTGTATTTAAGCTTAATAAAACTCTCTATGGTCTCAAACAAGCTCCCAGAGCATGGTATGAGACTTTAGCTAGTTTTCTTTTGTAAAACAATTTCTGTAGAGGCATAGTTGATAAAACCCTATTTTTCAGGATACATAAAAATCAAACTTTGCTAGTTCAAATATATGTAGATGATATTATTTTTGGCTCTACTGATTCAAATTTATACAAAAGATTTTCTAATCTAATGAAATCTAAATTTGAAATGAGTAGTATGGGTGAGTTATCATACTTTCTTGGTCTTCAAGTGAAGCAAACTCCAAATGGAATCTTCATATCCTAATCTAAGTATGCTAAGGAATTAGTGAAAAGATTTGGTATGTCTGATTCTTCCACCATGAAAACACCATGCCCTCAAATGCTGTTGTTGATAATGATGAATTAGGGAAAACTGTTGATTCAAAAGTATATAGAGCAATTGTTGGCTCACTACTTTATTTAACAGCAAGTAGGCCTGATATAATGTTTGTTACCTGTATTTATGCTAGGTTTCAAGTTAACCCCAAAGAATCTCACCTAATTTTATTAAAAAGGATTTTGAGATATATAAAGGGTTGTCCTAATCTAGGTCTCTGATATCCAACAGCATCTGAATTTGACTTAACTGGATTCTCAGATTCAGATTATGCTGGATGCAGAGTAGACAGGAAAAGCACATCAGGAACTTGCCAGTTTCTTGGTGATAGGCTTGTGTCTTGGTTTTTTAAGAAACAAACATCTATGTCTACATCAACAGCAGAAGCTGAATACATAGCTGCTGGCAGTTGCTGCTCACAGATGTTGTGGATACAAAATGAGCTCCTAGACTATGGTGTCAACTTAAATAATTCAATTATATTTTGTGACAATACTAGTGCAATATCTATAGCACAAAATCTAGTTCTCCATAGTAGGACTAAACACATAGAAATTAGACACCACTTCCTTAGGGATAATGTGGATAAAAATAAAATTTGTCTACAATTTATTTCTACTGATTTGCAAAGAGCAGACATTTTCACCAAGCCCTTGGATGAAAAGAAGCATATCTTCTTTATAAATCAGTTAGGAATGATAGATGGAGATTTAATCTGTTAAAAATTAAATTTTCTATTTATCCCCTCATTTCGTCGAACGGAGAATAACGAAATGCTATCATTCGTCGAACGGTGGTCGACGACATCTTTTAACTTCGGGATTGACAAAGAAAATCTCATTCGTCGAACGGCGATCTACGAAAACAAAATTTTCGTCGAACGCAGTCTGACGAAGACCTAAAGTCTTTTCGACTTCTGATTTTATTAGGTTTTGTCGAACGTCGCTTTACGAATGCGCCCCCTTTTCCGATCTTTCTATATAAACTCTATTTTATTTCATTCTCAAATTGCGCCTACAGAAATCATTTTCCCTCCAGTTCCTCTCTGCACTTGATCTTGTTTCTCTTGCAGGTACAATGGCGATTTCTCAAGCCACGCTATACTCCATGAAGTTCGATGCCGGTTTCGACTTGGATATAGAGTCATTCGCTCAGTCCGACCAAGTCTTCAAGGATATTCTTCAACTCTTTGAAGAACAACAGATGAATTTGTGAGCACAAGGATAAAGCTACCAATAACTGAAATCAAGGAATGGGTTTATACTTCTAAGTCAGAGAATGACAGTTTATCTGGAACAATATCAGGAAATCAGGTTTTTCTAACCCCGGTAATACTATCTGAAGTTTTTGGTTTAGTAAATGGTGATGATGATTTGGAGATAAGTTCTGCTGAGTTCAATGAAGCTTTGGTTAAGATGGGTTACTCCAGTGGAAACCCTAACCATCTGTTGAAGAAGAACTTGTCCGTGGAATACAAGTTCTTGGCTGATGTTGTTGGAAAAGCCTTGCTAGGAAAGACTTCTGGCCATGATTATATTAACAGGCGCCAATTTCTTATGATGGTGGCCTTGGTAGAAAAGAAGAAAGTGAATTGGGGATTAATTCTTTTTGAATTAATTAAGAAGAAGGTATGCAAGGATAATGTTTGTTTTGGAAGAATTCTAGGAATTTTTCTGCAGGAAAGGAACCCAGACCTTTTGGTCTCTCCAAAGGTGAACATCAATGCCAGCAAGAGGCTGACCTCAGCACTCTTTGCTAAGTGGGACAGGGTATTTCCAAAGAAGAATCCAAGAACAGTTTCCCCCAGGCAAGCTTCTAAAGACACAAGGACTGTTTCAGTCACTCCCCTAACCCTTCCAGAAGCTCCTATTGTTTATTCTCCTCCTCTCCCTTCTCCACCTCCTCAGGTTCCTGAAGAAATCATCCCTCCTCCAAATTCTCCAACCACTATTGATGACATTCCCCCTCCTTCATTTGATCTTCTACATCCTCACACTTGTCCACCTCTATCTCCCATCCATGATGACCACCAGTCACCCATCCACCATTCATGTCCTATCCATCAAGCCACCCCTCAACAAACTGCAAATGTAACAAACATATTTGTACCCATCTCCATTCGATCCTCTTCTACACCATCATCATCCAATCCACCAGAATTTATCTATGTCAATTTCCAATCTGTGGTTGATCAAATTTTTGATCATATCATTCCAAAGCTAGACACCCTCCTGGATGCAAAACTTGCTCCAGTTCTTCAAGCTATTTCTGAACTCTCTGCTAAAATTGCTTCATTCCCTTCCTCCTCTTCTGTCCCTTCTTCTAGGGGCCTAGATTCAGGTCTACCTGAAGCTAGGCAGGGGGAGATGTCTGATGAAGAAGCTCTAAGATTCAGCAGAGATGCTCCAGTTGAAATGATTGTAGATACAGCAGTAGATACAGCAGTTGATAATACAGTTTATGATATAGCAGATACAGTAACAGTAGTAGATACAGTTTCAATAGATAATATATCTATTTTCCCTTCTATAGATATTATTTATTTGTTTATGATGATTCCCCCCTTCCAGACTTTGATGAATTATTTAAAAAGCAAGATGAAGCTGATGAGCAACAAGTTTCTAAGGATATTATATTTATTGATGATCCTTATGATATTCAAATGCAATCTTCTGATTCTGATAAAGATGATAGTGATTCTGATGATTCATCCTCCAAGAAAAGAAAGAAAAGGAAATCTAAGTCAAAGGCTGTCCCTAAGCCTCCAAACCCAGACAATGATGTTCCTTACTATATTCTTCAAGGTATTGCTCTTACAAAGGACCTTCCAGACTGGATGAGATTCTCAAGGAATGAGAATAAGAGAAGAAAGAAGATGAGGAAAACTGGTTATTTTTCAGACAAACCAGTCAAGTTCAATCATCCTCCTCCTCCTCCTCCAGCAGCAGGTGTAGCTGGATCAGCTGGTGCTTCTTCTTCCTCCCAGAAATTCACTTCTCAGCAACCCAAGAGATCAGCTAGCACAAGTGGTTCTCAAAGTTCTATGTCATCAAGACCTTCTTCAAGTTCTTCCAGATTTGTTTCTTCAGAATACAAATATCAAGTATCTGATGGATCTTTGCACAGACAAAGAAATATTCTTTCTGACCAACCTTCATTTCAGGCCATTGATCTTGATGAAAGGCCTTCTTCTCCAGCTGATACAGAAGCTGAAGAGATAGCTCAGATGGCTAGATTCAAGGAGAATATTGCCACAGCTCAAATCAATAAAGAAAAAGCTGAAGGAAAAGATTACTCTAAATATTCAACTATGTCAGAGTTTAGAAGAAAAGAATTTGAAAAGTATAAATCAAAGAATCTATTCAATGCTGAAGAATATTTAGTACAGCACCCAGAAGCAGTAGTTATTCAAGGCAAATCTCAAACTATTCTGGGAGCTCAAGACCTCTATATGAGTAAGAAGAAATCAGAAGATCCCAACAGGGAAATTATCTTTAAGCCTCCCTCAGCAAAGAAATAAAAAGGTTCAGACTCTATTTTGATTTTGATTGATATTTTTGTCGTAATGTTTATAAACTCAGAGCACTATACTTTATTCTATCTGCTGAAATGAATTTACATTCTGTCAGATAGATATATATATGCTCTACTGTTTGTTCTTTTGTTGTTTATTATTTGAATGATTGTTAAATAGTGTCCTAACTCAAATAGGGGAAGATTGTTGGAACAACTCAATTACTGATTTGGGCTAGGATCACTATCTGTTGACTAAGGACAAGTTGACCCCAATGTATAGTTTATGGGTCAAGAGTTTAGGCTGAGAAAATTATAGTAGAATGAATTTTATGCAAGTTCTCTGCGTTCGACGAATTGCTACCTGCGTTCGACGAATGGCTATCAGCGTTCGACGAATGGCTATCAGCATTCGACGAACGGCTTACATTCTGCGTTCGACGAATAGTTCAATCTCAGCGGTCGACAAATTAGGCAGTCTCAGCGGTCGACAAATTACAGTTCTCAGCGGTCGACAAATGGCTATCAGCGTTTGACGAATGGCTATCGACGTTCGATGAATTCCAGCCAGCGCTCGATGAATTCTTCACTGAAGCACAGATCGACGAATTTAGTCTCCAGATTATTTAATTCTTAAAGATCAGTTATATATCAGTTCTCTGAACACAGATCGATGACTTTAACGGATCTATTCAAATATCTTTGGACGTATTCAGTCAGATAAGTAAGGATATTATAATCATTTATTATATTCCTTCCTTTCCTTTATTACAAGACAAAGATAGTCGTTGACATTTAATGCAAAGGAATATTTAACGGCTAAAGAATTAAAGGACCTGTCAAAGTTATTTGGTCTCTGTTGCAGTTCCAAGAAAGAATTAATCTCTGATTATTCTATTCCAAAAAGAGAAGATATCAAGGCAGAGATTATTGTCTCTCTCTACCTCTCGACAGAATTCATTCATTCATTCTTTCAGAACATAGAGAAAGGACACAACAAAGAAGAAGAAGAAGAATAAATAGTCAAAAACACTCAGTCTTCTTCTCTCTCAAGCAGCATCTTTATTTTTCTGAGAACAATACCTTCAAGATCAATCTCTCAGATCTCTGCTGTAAGTTCAAATCTCCTAAAGAGCAACAAGAATCTGAAGAACTATTTCTTCCAGATTAATCAGCTACAGGAAGATTTCAAGAGAAAACTTCTCCACCAACTGTCAAATACTTCTATCAGACAGGGGGAGCTTTACAACAACATCCACTAGAGTCTTCTCTCAGCATATTGACAGAGAAGAACTTCATAACCCCTTCTATATTATCTTGTACAGGGTTAATACTCCCTTCAAAAGTGTACCTCCTTGGTGGCAAGACACCTGATCAAAAAATCTAGTTGGTTTTGAGGACCTGATCAAAACCTCTGTGGTGTGTGGACACCTGATCAAAATCACCTTGGTGCTAGGGCACCTGATCAAAATTCCTAGTGGATTGCTACCAAGGGTGGTAGAAGAGTGGACTACCCAGGTTTATTGGGGAACCACTATATTTCCTTGTGTCCTCTGTGATTGTGTTTACTTTTCTGTGGTGTGCTGTGTGCTTTTATTTATTCTGTTTTTATTATTCACACTGCTTACACATATATATAACACTATTTTAATTCCGCTATAAAAACTAATAAAAAGTTTTTAATACTCTATTCACCCCCCCCCCCCCCCCCCCCTCTAGAGTAACTTTAAGATCTAACCTCACTTTCAATTGCTATTTTATCAGAGAAGAGGTGTTGAAGAAACAAATTTGTACTCCATTCGTCACATCTGACAATGAACTAGCAGATATTTTCACCAAGCCCGTATCCACTTCTTTTTCAAACATTTGCAACAAGCTGGGCATGATTGACATATACGCTCCAGCTTGAGGGAGAGTGTTGAAGTGTGCAGACCGGGCGGTCTGACTGGAGACCGTGCGGTCTGGATATGCGATCTGGTGGTTGAAGGATATTGATATACGGAGATCGGGCGGTCTGTATTCTGGAGACCGCATGGCCTGATCGCTGAAAGCTTGTTCGCTGATGGTTGATGTCTGGCGGCCTGCATACTGGTGACAGCGCGATCTGAAGTCTGGAGACCCTGGCGGTCGTTGTTACTAGATTGCGGTCTGTTGTTAATTGACCTCAAATCTCTGAAGGGTTTTGAATATGTGGTATGCATCCTGCAGACCGCATGATCTCTGCGAACTCGACGGTCTCCCTGTATCTAACCGCCCAGTATAGTGTTTAGTCCCACATTGGTTATTTGTATTCTCTTCTCTCTCCTCCATTCTATAAAGGAGGCTATACCTTTGTAATAATTGAATTTTTTAGAAATAAAGTGGTTATTTCTTCAATTTCCGGTCTCTCTTTTTTCTGTTCGCACACTTCCTTAATTACTTCTCGACCCGTCCAACCAGAAGGTGTATACTTCCAAGAAAGTCTTTTCTCCTTCTTTAATGTTTCCTTCTTCTTCGGGCTATTATTAGACCGTTAAAGGACGGTCTGAGAGTTGTGGGCCATGATAGAAGCATTAGAATGACAGCTACAAAGATTGAGTTTTCACAGGCTGTATTCGACATAGCGTCGAATTAACTTCCTCTCTTATCGACGCTGCTTCAAGTTCATCTAAGAGCTGCTTCGATTTCCTCTATGCTCTGACTGAACTCAGATAGTCGACGTTGCGTCGATTCCTTATCGACGCACCCGTCGAGTTGAATAGCATCCACTCTGACTTCCATTAACTACGTCGAGATGAAGTCGACGTTGCGTCAACTTTAGAGGGCTTTGACATGTATTCCCTTCTGCTTCGAGTTTGAAGTAGAAGCTGCGTCGACTTCTCAAGTTCTTTCGACAAGTCTCTGGTCTCTGCGTCGATATCTATTCGACGTGACGTTGACTAGTGTTACTTCGACAGTAAAGTTGAACAACTTGGACTTCTAGTCGGAGTAGCGTCGACATGAACTCGAAGTTGCGTCGAATTCCATTCGACGCCATTATTAACTTTGTCCAAATTTGCAGCCCTTTAACTGGTCTTGACACTCTAGGTTGAGTGTGACATCCTAAGACATCTAGAGACCAAATTACCCTTACTATACAATGGGTAAATTAAATCCTAGTGAATAAAATCACTTTTAATTAATTTGTTAAGTTAAATCAAGGGTTTTCCCAACACGGTGCACTCGGCCTTTGTGGAAATTGCAAAACTGGGATTGGTCTCCCCCGTGCTGGGAGAGCGCTCTGGCCAGTTGATGATTTTGTTATTGTAGATTACGGACAGTATATGCTCGCGGGGGGCGTTTAACGGGGTGTAGACCCGGGAGCTTTGATTTGCCGACCCTCGGGAGTGGGCTGCTTGGCTCTGAATGGGTCGTACGGCCTTCACGAACTGTTGTTGCTGTCCCTTTCTCTTTCGACATGTATCCCTAAGTTGTAGCGGGTTTGCTGATACCGGAAGATTAGTTTTTTCTGCCAATGTAGGGGTTACGCAACCCTCCTGCGCGCCTTGCTTCTCAGAGTTTGGATTTGGCGATGGGTCGTAGTTGATCCAAGAGAGCCCGGTCGCGGCCGTGTAGAGACCACGAATTGAACCCCTGAGGATTTTCCCCTTGTTGTCCATGCATCCAGACATGGAAACATAGTGATTCAGGGCGTCGAGCAGGAGGCTCCCAAATATTGTGTCGTAGGGGGAGTCTGCTTCTGCGATGGCTAACTGAACGTCATACTGGACTGGTTCCGAGTGCATCCCTACTTGAACGGGGAGGGTGATGACTCTTATGGTCGGTACCATAGTTCTGTCTGGGAGCTCTGCGTCGCTGGCTCTGAGCTTGAGGTTCCCGCTTAGGATTTTGCATCGCACCACGACTGCCATGAACATGATATTGAATGAGATGCAATGGGTTATCAACGCCCTCCTTAGTTCACAGGCTGGATTGCATATGCTTGCGTCTAAGGCGAAGTCCAACCATCCACGGGGACGCTCCCGGTGAAAGCTTATGAAGATCCTCTCTTGTTGTTTGCTCCGCTCCGCTTCCCCTGGGTGGGGTGACCCGCCCGTCTTGGGCTCTTCTCGCTCCTCTTCTTGGATCCTCTGCGTGCGTGCTTCGTGCCATTTGACAAACAGTTGGGACAGCTCGGTGAAGTTGTAAATCGCTCCCTTAGGCAGAGATCGATACTAGTGGAGGGCATCTCCGCACAGTGTCTCGACGATGATTTTGAAGATGATTTGGCCAGGAAGTTCGAACGTTCGCATCGTTATCAAGAAGTGATTAACATGCCCGTGCGGATCCTCTGCTCCGTGAAACTCCTTGTAGTGCGGGAGCTTTAGCCATGACGGGACTGGATATGCCAAGATTGACTTTGACAGGTGGGATCACCTTTGTTGGTACGTGTCATCATTCGAATCCTGTCCCGCCGTGAGAGGGGCCGGCTTGCTGGTTGATCCAAGCCACTGGGGCAGTATGGGTGCAGCGATGAGCACTCTTTTTGTCGGGCTTTCAGGGATTAAGGAACTGCATGCGTCGGATAGTTTGGGGGAGGTTTACACTCTTGATGGTTCCGTGAACTTGGGCGAAGTGGGCGCTGCATTCGGAAATCCTTTGATTTATATTAGGGAATCCATTTCCCACACATTGCGTCAAACTGTTGCGGGTCGCTTGGGTGCTCTTGGTAGACCGGTTGACTTGAACAGTCTTAGCTCTGAAGCGAGCCAAGCGCGCTAATAGTTAATTAGAGATTCGTTGAGTACACTGAGACTTTTTAACGTGGAAAACCTGGAATTGGTGAAAAACCACGCGGTCGGAGCTGTGCAGATCTTACAGTCTCAACAGATCTTACAGATCTTACCCCTCAGATCTCAGCAGATCTTACAAACTCAGATCTCACAGATCCTACCTCAGCCTTTATAACTAGGCCTACAGCTCAGATTCACCCCTGAATCCTACAACTCAGATCACACCTGATCTTACAACTCAGATCCTTGACAGATCCTACACTCAGATCTGACAACTCAGATCCTACAGGAATTTATAAAGAGAATAACAAATACTTAGACGCAGATTCTTCAGATTGTTGAGTCTTCTTGAACTGCCTGAATGATCAGACAGAAAACTTCAATAGAACAGTAGCAGCAGATGATCTTCGTGATTCGACAGGCTGTGATGGTTGTTCTTCTTCTTAAGAAGACAGATTCTTCCTTCTTGATCTTCTTCTTTCAGAAAGATGTATCAGCACCAGATTGCTGAATGAAATCTTCAAGTTAGATTGGTTCTGAAAGGGAAGATGACTTCTCCAGAATCTTTCTCAAACTTTCCCTCAAACTGATGGAGACGAGAATGGCTTTTGAAAGATAGGAAAAACTAACTTCATTGCATAACCCATAGGTCATGCCTTCTATTTATAGCCCGCCATCTACAACGTCTGTTACGCTCCTCCACGTTAGCATGACGTTAAGTCTTCAACGGTCTTCAATGTCTTCTGAAGAAATAAAGGCTTAGCTAGCTGTAGAAGATATTCCTCAGTTCAGAGTATTTGTAGAAGAGGCGTTGAGCACTGAACATCTCTGTCGACGCTTTTTCCTTAGGCGTCGAGCGATATGTAGACACTCGACGCATACTCCGTAGACTGAAGCTCTTGACTCCTCCTTCTTAGGCGTTGAGCAATCATCACTTAGTCGACGCTTTTTATCTGTAGAAGTCGAGCAACATACAGAGGCTCGACGCTTCTTAACTAATCCTTCATATCTCGACTCTTCTTGTTTGCGTTGAGCTGACTGAAGTTTAGTCGACACTTCTCTTTCCATGGCGTCGAGTGATATAACTTGGCTCGACGCTTCCAAACTTGGTCTCAGAACTTCAGCGGCGACCTTATCTATTTGAGCAGTAGACATGAGTCAACGCTTCTGGGTCACAGGCGTCGAGCGATGTATGATGTCTCGACGCTTATGAACTTGGATGAATTCCATGAGCATTTAGCCTGACCTGATCTCCTGCACATTGATTCTAGAGAGAATATCAAATACATTCTGAGATATATCTTTGACCTAGGAGTGGACTTCTCCAAATCTAAGATATTGTGGGCAATGATCCCAATAATCTCCCCCTATTTGAAGAAGTCGTAATCTCAGTCAATGATATATCTCTCTTTTCAAAGATAATCAATGTTTTCTAATTTCTATACAGGTAATCAACATAAGTAATATAATTCCTTATAAAATTGGATTACCAAAACACTCTATCCACAGAAATTATTTCAGACACGATTTTTCATATAAGTGCAAAAACACAAGCAATTCAGAATAAGACATGTCATGAAGAGGAAACAGATCACATCGCAGGCATATATATATATATGTATAATCATGAAAAAATAGTTAGCACTGGGAATTCATTAAGATTGTTAAAAAATATATCAAATACATTCTTCTGAAAATACTTAGTAAAAATTAAAATTTCTAAAGCTGCTCAGGATCCTTGAATTCAATTCCTCTTTTGGCTCTTTTGGAAAGTGCTTCAGCAACTTCCTTTCTTCTCTTGAAATAGCCAAATGGCTTTGGAAAGTATCTGATTGGCTCCATATCACCAGCCTGAATCTTCCCAGCCATTTTGTCAGCCTTGAATTTGATCTTCAGTTCCTCTTGATCCCTATGCTTTAACCATTCAGCTTCAGAATACCACTTTCCTCTTTCCTCTGGGTTACTTTTCACAGCTTCCCATGCTGACAGAATCAATTCTCTAGAAGATGGAGACCAATGTTCAAAATCAACTCTTGATTGAACCTCCTCTCTGAACTTTCTTTTACTAGATTCAACTTGCTCACTAGTAGAGTGCTCTCTTTTGTTTTTATCTTTAGGACTATACATTTTAGCAATTTGCTTTTGAACCTGAGTAAGAGAAGCTGGCCTTGTCTCAGAAACTTGATCATTCACATAGTCTATAGGAGGATATCCAAGAATTTCTCTTATAGAGTTTGAGGTCCACACAGCATGTTCAGAACTAGCTTGAATCATTGACCTCTCCCCCTTTAGGACTTCTTCAACAATATGATCTCTTATAGTATTCTTCTGAAATCTGACTTGACCTTCCAAGTGATTAACTCCACTTTCAATGGTTTTCTTTACCTTAAAGAGATGATCATCTATGGTATCTGCATGCAACTTTGCTTGATCTTTTAGAACTGTGGAGCTCTCATGAATTTTAGCCAAAATATCAGTATTCTGCTGTTGCAGTCTAGCTTCAATCTTATTTGTACCTGTTAGGACTTGTGCAACCTGTTCCTTATACAAAACTTGCATGTTATTACTTAGAATTCCTTGATTTATCTGAACATCATCCACTATCTTTGTGATTCCTGCTTGAGACTCTTTAAGAACCTTTGAAGTCTCTTTGATTGCATCAAGTTGTTCTGTTGTATAATCTACTGAGGCACCAGCTCTTTTGAAGAACTTTACCATTTCCTTTCTCAATGCAGATATCTGATGATTAACTTCAAATCTAACCAATTTCAATTGGAAATCTACTTCATTTTTCAGTTTTGTGTTATTTTCTTCAATATATTGTTCTAATAATCTTCTTTGATTATTTAGCAACACCTCCAGCTGAGGTAGAATAGGACTAAGATCCACATTGATTTCCTTTTCCAATTCAACACCTCTACTGCTTTCTTCTCTCATGAAAGAATCATTTCTCTGGCTCATATGGGAGCTAGAGGATTCTATCTTGATAACCTTCTCAACAGGTTTCTTTGTTGCTTCAGGCTCTCCTTCTACCTCCATAGCATCAGCTACAGAATTCACATTAGCAGGGATCTCAGCCTGAGACTCCCCCCTCAAATGGTGCATTATCTTCAGCTGGAAATTCATCTTGAGGCTCCCCCTCAATCTCTGCATTGATCAGATCAATTTTATCCTGAGCAGGGATCTCATCCTGAGCCTCCACCTCAACTGCTGCTTTGCTCATTTCAGAATTGTTCTAAGCAGGAATCTCATCTTGAGCCTCTTTCTCATTTAGAAAAACCCCTTCAAGTCTAGCAGGGGATACATGAAGACTTCCTCTTTCTTCTTCTCCTTTCTCACTCTCATCCTTTTCTTTCTCATTCTCATCCTTTGGTGTATCAGGAGAACTATCCCTTGCATTGTTCCCTTCTTCTTCAGATGTTGTAAGGTTTGGATCATGAATTGGAGAAGATCTAGTTTTTCTTTTGGAAGAGGATGAGCTTGATGAACTTGAAGAAACCTTCTTCTTCTTTTGCTTCTTGGCTTTCTTCTGCTTGGGAGAAAGATCTGCTGGAGGAGGATTTGATAAGACTCTGTCCCATCTCTCTATCATTCTAATATCCATTTTCTTCATGTGGTTTATCTTGGATCCAAGTTTACTATTCAAAGAGTCAGGAATGACTTTTACTAAATACAAAGATAATATCCTACCCATGTTGGGTACTTGGATACATTCAACTATCCTGTCAAACACCACTCTACCCCAATCTGTTCTCAGAGAATGAATAATCCTTGTTTGTAGAATAAACATTTTTCTGGAAATTTTGTCATGTGATCCAGTCTTGCACAACAGGCCCTTTCCTATCACATCTGTTAGCAATTTTCCTTTCGAATTCATTCCTTTTCTCAGAATGCTTCCAGTGATTTCTCGCGAAGTTTCAATTCCGCACCAGATTTGTGCTGATTTAATCTGTTCTGAGGTCACTTCTTCTTCTTCTTCATTCCTTTTTAACCTAGGCAGTTCTAGTGCCTTAGCGAGTCTTGATGGAGTGATCTTAATCTTCTTACCATTCACACTGGTCTTAAGCTTTGAATTGATGGAGTCTATTACTATATTGGAGTAAAGCTCTAATACCTCTCGTTTCCAGATAAGAGATGGTTCAGATAGCACAAACTCCAGTCCTGCTTTGTAGATTAAATCGATGCTTGACTTGATTTCTATAGGAGCTGATTGAAATCCATTTCGAACAAGCTCGCTTCCTTCATAAAGATAATCACTACTTTTGGGAGGCATTGTGGTTGATGATCGAAGAGAGAGAGAATTGAAGGAGAAATTTTCTAGGGCAGTCAATTTTGAACTGAGAGAACTAGGGCATATGCACTAACGAAGTGTCTTCCCTATTTATAGAAGTTCTAATTCAAGAAGATGAGTAGCCGCGCGCCGAACTTGTTTGACAAGATTGATCTAATGGTTCAAATTGACCCTGTCGAGACGGCCTAGCTATGTTCGCTCAAGCGTTGAGATTGCTCGACGCCATTTATCTTCTATCGACGCCAGGTATCTTCTCGACGCCAGATATCTTCTCGACGTCAGGTATCTTTTCTCGACGCCAGGTGATTTCTCTCGATGCCAGGTATCTTCTTTCGACGCCAGATAACTTCTCCACTTACTTTTTAGGACACAAACATTATTTTCATTTATTTAATCCAATACAACTTTAATCCATTGTTAGCATACCTAATTCAATTTTAAAGTTATTGAATTTTGTTTCATCCAAGGGTTTAGTAAATATGTCGGCAACTTGTTTGTCAGTGGGGACATATTCAATTGAAATATCACCATTTTCTACATGTTCTCTAATGAAATGGTATCTTATTTCTATGTGCTTAGTTCTGTTATGTGATACAGGATTATTAGCTATAGCAATAGCACTAGTTGAATCACAAAATAGAGGAGATTTACTTAGCTGAACTTTATAGTCTTGGAGTTGGTGTTGAATCCATAGTAGCTGAGCACAGCAGTTTTCAGCTGAGATGTACTCAGATTCTGCTGTAGAAATAGCCACACTGGTCTGCTTCCTGCTACTCCAAGATATTAATCTTTTGCCAAGAAATTGACATGTACTTGATGTACTTTTTCTGTCCTCTTTACATCCTGCAAAATCAGCATCTGAAAAGCCAATTAGTTCAAAGTCATTGCTTCTAGGATACCAAAGGCCAAGATTAAGAGTGCCCTTCAGATATCTCGGGATTCTTTTGACAGCTGTGTAGTGAGATTCTTTAGGGTTCACTTGATATCTAGCACACACACATGTTGAGAACATAATGTCTGGCCTACTAGCAGTTAGGTAGAGCAATGAGCCAATGATGCCTCTGTACAAGGTTTCATCAATAGGTTTCCCTTTTTCATCCTTGTCCAGTGACATATTTGTTATCATAGGTGTTTTCATGACAGTAGAATTTTCCATTCCAAACTTCTTGATAATCTCTTTTGTGTACTTGGTCTGAGAAATGAAAATTCCTTCCTCAGACTGTTTCACTTGGAGACCTAAAAAGTATTTAAGCTCACCCATGCTGCTCATTTCAAATTTCCCTTGCATAAGGCTTGCAAACCTTTTGCAAAGGTTATTATCAGTAGATCCAAATATTATATCATCTACATATATTTGTACTAGAATAATGTGACCTTTAACTATCCTAAGAAACAATGTCTTGTCTATCTTTCCTCTTCAGAATTTGTTCTCAATAAGAAATCTAGATAATGTCTCATACCAGGCTCTAGGTGCCTGTTTCAGACCATACAATGCTTTTAATAATAGATAGACATGATTTGGATGAGTAGAGTCAATAAAACTTGGGGGTTGTTCAACATATACTTCCTCCAATATTGTTCCATTAAGGAATGCTGACTTTACATCCATTTGATAGACTATAAATCCAGTGTGTGCTACAAATGCCAGGAATAATCTGATTGCCTCCAATCTTGCCACAGGAGCAAACACTTGATCAAAATATATGTCTTCCTCCTGTCTATATCCTTGGGCAACAAACCTTGCTTTGTTTTTGATGATCACCCCATTTTCATCCAGCTTATTCCTGAATACCCATTTGGTCCCTATGACTTTGTGTTTCTTTGGTCTTGGAACCATTATCCAGACTTTGCACCTTTCAAATTGATTTAGCTCTTCTTGCATAGCTGATATCCATGAAGTGTCCTTATTGGCTTCATCAAACTTCTTAGGCTCTATTTTGGATAGAAAGTTGTGATGCAAGGCCTCATGTATTGAGTTTCCTCTTCTAGTTTGCACACCATCATTTGGATTTCCTATGATCTGTTCTTTTGGATGATCCTTCAGATGTTTGGATGCATTCCTCCACCTTTCATTTTCCCTTTGAGATTCTGGTGCATCTGTTTGAGTAGATTCTTCTAGAGGTTCTGGATGTGGTGGTTCCTCAACAGCAATAGGTTCTTCATAATTGTCTTCTGCTTGAGGTTCATCCTCTCTAGTTACAAATATAGTCTCATTAGATTCTTCATTATCCCCATTGTGCTGTTCATTGATATTCATCTCCTTCAATTTCTGTGTAGAACCTGCACAACTAGATAAACTTCCCAGATCCTTATAAATAAGGCTGGTTTCATCAAATACAACATGTATAGATTCTTCTATCCTATTAGACTTTTTGTTGAAAATTCTATAGGCTCTACTTTGAGAGCTATACCCAACAAAAATTGCCTCATGTGCTTTTTCAGCAAATTTAGTGAGATGGTGCTTTCCATTATTTAATACAAAGCATTTACTACCAAATATTTTGAAATAGGCTAAAGTGGGTTTTCTACCTTTCAACAACTCATATGGGGTCTTATCCAGTCTTTTGTTTATAAGAGCCCTATTATGCACATGGCATGCTGTGTTTACAGCTTCAGCCCAGAAATACTCAGGAAGAGAAGAATCACTCAGCATACTCCTGCTAGCCTCAATAAGGGTTCTATTTCTTCTCTCAGCAACCCCATTTTGTTGGGGAGTTCTAGGAGATGAGAACTCTTGAGAAATGCCTAGATTCTCACAGAATTTGGTCATTGCACCTGACTGAAATTTAGTCCCATGATCACTTCTAATTTTGGCTACAGGATTTCCTATTTCATTGGTGATTTGCCTAACAAAACTGGTAAATATTTCTAAAGTGTCTGACTTATGTTTAAGGAAGAATACCCAAGTGTATCTGGAATAATCATCAACTATTACTAGGGTGTATGACTTTCCTCCTAAGCTATGGATTGACATTGGTCCAAATAGATCCATGTGAAGTAGGTATAGACATCTAATGGAATCCTTCTCACCAATTGGTTTGAAGGTAGACTTGGTCTGCTTACCCATTTGACAAGCATGGCAAGGACCCTCCTGCACACACTTCCACTTAGGCCCAGCTCTCACTAGATCTTTTGAAATAAGTTTATTTATAGTCTTATAGTTTATGTGAGCTAACCTTTTATGCCATTGAACACTACTAGAAACTTTATTTTCTGCTACTAAGCATATGGAATTAACTTGATCAGAACATATGAAGTTAAGGCAGTAAATGTTGCCACTCCTAGTGCCTGAGAGAATTATCTCATTCTCTTTCTTAATCAGGCACTCATCCTTGTGGAATGAAATGTCATACCCAATATCACACAATTGACTTATGCTGATGAGATTGTGTTGCAATCCATCAACATGAGCAACTTTGGTGATGGTGACAATTCCATTTGTGATATTACCATAACCTTTAGTTTTACCTTTTTCAGACCCTCCAAAGATAACCTTTGGTCCATTCCTCATAGGAGTGTAATCATTCAGCAAACTTTTTGTTCCTGTCATGTGCATAGAGCACCCACTGTCCAAGTATCTGATTGGAAGTTGATTGTTCTTTGGACAACCCTACAAAAAGAAATTACCTTTTCTTAGGATCCCACACCAAGTTGGGTCCTAGAACCTTGTTAGTATGAGCTGGAACGTTCAGTTGTTGAATAATCCTTGGTGCTGTGAGAGTTACCATAGGCCTGAGTACTGGTCTCCCAGAGTTGAATCTTGGATCAGTTGGATTGAACCAACAGTCAAGAGCAAAATGTCCAACCTTTCCACAGCACCATCATTCATATCTGTTATATCTCCTTGGAGGTCTTCTTACTTCTTTATGTTGACTCATATTTTGCTTAATTGCCTTATTCAAAGGAGCTATGTAAGTTGTTTTAGTAACTTTTACTGGTTCTGTTTTCTTGACAGCATTGGTTTTCACTTCAGGTCTTAGTTCCTTTCTTTTTGATTTTGTGTTTGCTTTAAATATAAAGGAGTCATGATGAGTTAATACTTTTTCTTTGCATAGTGATTTGGCATTATTGTTACTTGGTTGAATTGAAACATCTTTGCTATTAGAACATTCACCCTTATAAAACTTATGCACACCTTTTTGATCATGCTTATTTGTGATAGGCATGGCTTTGTTAAATTTTAAAGGTTGCATAGATGCCTTGTCATTACTTTTAGGGTTATTATCTGCATTCCTATCATATCCTATGCCATATCTGTATTGTTCAGAAAATGTGTATATTATAGGAAGAATAGTTTGTGGTTTTGAGAACTTTGCTACAAGTTTTCTTTCTGCTAGGAGTTTTGCTTCAAGTTCTTTTATTAACTTCTCCTTAGTGCATAAAGTTTGTATGTGAATAATAGACATGACTTTTAATTTGCTAAGTTCTTTGCTTGTCTGATTCAGCCTCTCAGCTGTCTCAGAGTTTTGAGAGTCAGTTTGCTTTAATTCAGATATTTCTTTTTGTAACCTTTTATTGTGCCTTTTGCTCTTCTTAAGTGCTTTGAGAAGTAATTGATATTTTTTCAATAATTTCATCTACATGAAGTTTAGATTGTGAGTCATTTTCATCAGAAGAAAATGAATCTATTTCAGATTCAGAATCAGAATCAGATAGAGGGGTTTTATCAAGTACCTTTATATCAGTAGTTGTCTCCTGATCTTCTTGATCACTCAATGCCATGAGTCCTGCATTTTCTTCCTCATCCTCTTCACTATCAGATCTTGATAGTGGGGCTCTTATCATAGATCTATGATTTAGACTGTCTTCATTTTCATTGGCAGCCATTAGAGCTATGAGTGCCTCCTCACTATCTGAGTCTGATGACTGAGATTCACTGTCACTAAGAGTGACTTTGCCCTTCTTGTCTATTAGACTCTTCTCATGTCTCTTGTCAGATTTGTGCCTCCTTTCATCAAATTTCTTGTTGTTCTTTCTCTTTGAAGGACAATCAGCAATCATGTGTCCTGATTTCCTGCAACCAAAACACACAATTTCTTCTGAATTAATTTTATTGTGTTTAGAGTTGTACCTGTCCTTATTGGAGTCTTGTTTGAATCCCTCTGAAGAATTGGAGTGCTTCTTAGATCTGGATAACTGATAGGGTCTAGTTTTCTAGTGTTGTTTTCTTCTCAACATTCTTTTTAGCTGTTTGGTAAAGAGTGTCAATTCACCATCTGATATTTCAGAATTAGAATTACTGGTTTCTGATTCAGATGGAATCCTGGGGGATAATGACATTCTTTCTTTGCTTTTCTTGGAGCTTTCTGCTTTCAGAGCAATAGGATTTTCCCTGATGTCTCCTTCCTCAGCTTTTCTTGTATTCAGATGAAGTTCATGGGACAAGAGTTTCCCATATAAATTCTGTGGCTGAATGTTTCCCAGATTTCCCATTTCTCTGATTGCACAGATCTTGATATCCCATTCTTTGTTCAGTGATCTTAAGAATTTATCATTCAGCTCATAATCTGTGAAAGTTCTTCCATAAGTTTTTAGACCATTTACAATTTTGAAGAATTTTTCATAGCTGACTGCTATTGAATCTTTCTTGTCTTGTCTGAAGGCTTCATATTGCTGATTTAGAAGTGACTTCCTGTCATCTCTGACTTCTTCAGTCCCTTCCATATAGACAATAAGAGATTGCCACATTTCTTTGGCAGTTTTGCAATGGACTAAATTTTGGAAAGTTGAATCCTCAATAGCACTAACAATGATGTTCTGAGCTCTCTTATCCATGGAGGCCAGAATCACTTCAACTTTGGTCATTTCTGAATAGGTTTTAGGGGTCTTGATACTTCCATCTGTAAATGAAACTTTCATAGGAACAAAAGGTCCCTCTAGAACAGTTATGTAAATCCTAGGATCAGATGCTTCCATGAAAAGTCTGACCCTTTCTTTTCAAATCCCAAAGTTTTCTTTTCTGCAGATTGGAAGCTTCATAGATGTGAATTCTTTGCTTCCTTCTGTATTAGCCATCACGACTTCAGAAATCCACCCTTAGAAGATCTTGTTCAGGCTGTTAAACCTTTTCTTGAACAACAACCCTCTGATACCACTTGAAAGACTTTAATTAAGGGTAGCTAATCACCTAGAGGGGGGGTGAATAGGTTATTTTAAAAACTATTGCAGTTCTTGATTATAACCAAAATAAAACTGATCAGAGCTTTCAAGAATAAGAACACACACAGAAAAGACACACAGAATTTTATAGTGGTTCCCCTTATCTTGGGTAATCCACTTTCCCCCTTCTCCCCTTCTAGCAGTGTGCTCGATAGGGTTTATATCTCCTCCAGATCTCAGACCACAAACAGGTCTTACAGCTCAGATCACAATAGATCTTACAGTTTCAGATCTCACAGATCTTACCCCTCAGATCTCAGAAGATCTTACAAACTCAGATCTCACAGATCCTACCTCAGCCTTTATAACTAGGCCTACAGCTCAGATTCACCCCTTAATCCTACAACTCAGATCACACCTGATCTTACAACTCAGATCCTTGACAGATCCTAAACTCAGATCTGACAACTCAGATCCTACAGGAATTTATAAAGAGAATAACAAATACTTAAACTCAGATTCTTCAGATTGTTGAGTCTTCTTGAACTGCCTGAATGATCAGACAGAAAACTTCAATAGAATTGCAGCAGCAGATGATCTTCTTGATTCGACAGGCTGTGATGGATGTTCTTCTTCTTAGGAAGACAGATTCTTCCTTCTTGATCTTCTTCTTTCAGAAAGATGTATCAGCACCAGATTGCTGAATGAAATCTTCAAGTTAGATTGGTTCTGAAAGGGAAGATGACTTCTCCAGAATCTTTCTCAAACTTTCCCTCAAACTGATGGAGACGAGAATGGCTTTCGAAAGATAGGAAAAACTAACTTCACTGCATAACCCATAGGTCATACCTTCTATTTATAGCCCGCCATCTGCAACGTCTGTTACACTCCTCCACGTCAGCATGACGTTAAGTCTTCAACGGTCTTCAATGTCTTCTGAAGAAATAAAGGTTTAGCTAGCTGTAGAAGATATTCCTCAGTTCAGAGTATTTGTAGAAGAGGCGTTGAGCACTGAACATCTCTGTCGATGCTTTTTCCATTAGGCGTCGAGCAATATGTAGACACTCGACGCATACTCCTTAGACTGAAGCTCTCGACTCTTCCTTCTTAGGCGTTGAGCAATCATCACTTAGTCGACGCTATTTATCTGTAGAAGTCGAGCAACATATAGAGGCTCGACGCTTCTTAACTAATCCTTCATATCTCGACTCTTCTTGTTTGCGCTGAGCTGACTGAAGTTTAGTCGACACTTCTCTTTCCATGGCGTCGAGTGATATAACTTGGCTCGACGCTTCCAAACTTGGTCTCAGAACTTCAGCGGAGACCTTGTCTATTTGAGCAGTAGACATGAGTCAACGCTTCTGGTTCACAGGCGTCGAGCGATGTATGATGTCTCGACGCTTATGAACTTGGATGAATTCCATGAGCATTTAGCCTGACCTGATCTCCTGCACATTGATTCTAGAGATAATATCAAATACATTCTGAGATATATCTTTAACTTAGGAGTGGACTTCTCCAAATCTAAGATATTGTGGGCAGTGATCCCAACAGCGACATTTGTCGTGGGGTGCGACATTTGTCGTGGGGGCGACATTTGTCGTGGGGGGCGACATTTGTCGTGGGGGTGCAACATTTGTCGTGGAGGCGACATTTGTCGTGGGTGCGACATTTGTCGTGTGGGCGTCATTTGTCGTGTGGGCGATATTTCTCGAGGGTGGCGACCTTTGTCGTGGTGGCCACATTTGTCGCGGGCGCGACATTTGTCGTGGGGGCGGCAATTTGCCTTGGGGGCGACATTTATCATGGCGGCGACATTTGTCGTGACGGCGACATTTGTCATAGGGGAGACATTTGTCGGGAGGGGGGAGGGGGAACATTGGTCGTGGGTGGCGGCATAGATCGTGGGGCAACATTGGTCGTAGGGGAGACATTTATCGTGGGGGCGACATGTAATGACAATCCAAGTGATAAAACATGTTGAAATTATGGTATGAGCAACTAAATAGATGAGTGATTAATAGAGAAATAATTTAGAGAGTACAAATATTAAAGACTCCGTAAATAAGATAAATCAAGACTTGGGGAGAAAATTAAACATGGAGTCTTATTACAAAATTTATATTCTAGGAGAAATAAAGATGTGCGAATAGAGAAAATTCTACATTAAATCTATCTGCTCCGCTTGCCCCTCTACCGTACAATACTACGGAGCAGCCCTATAAGCATTCATCACAGAGACTAACATGCTTCGCTTAGTCACTAATTGACTAATACCTCGAAATACCCTTACGTGTAAGATGTCAATGTATGTCTTTTTGGTAGTAGGAGACCACTCTATGCGCAACTTTGGACAATATGCATCAAGATTAATAGTGTAAAGCATAATATGCAGAGAAGTAAAGCAAAATAATTTGGATGTACTGGTGGCAAGATGTATTTTACCTTACAGTGATGCTCTTGGATATATCACAAACCTTCAAACAGACAATGTGTTGCTGTAAAAGTAAAATCAATTAAAATCAATGAAGGAACAATGAAAATGAGTTGTAATCTTCACGACATCATTTTCCTATGAAGAGTTGCAACATTCCAAACTATATATGCATCCTTAGAGTGCTAATCCAAAATAAAAGAAGAAGACTTCGTGTAGGATCTACATGTATAGCAATTGATGAAGCATGAGAAACAAATGTGTAAGTGAGAGGGCCCTTCAGATTTTAAACTATATATAAGTTTGAAATAGTTTGTCTGAAATGATCATTATTGAAGTCTGTAAGGATCTCTCGATCGGTAGGTTTGTAAGGTTTGAATGAATTAAAAAATGTGTGGTCTTTCAGATCGAGGTACCCGGAGCGCATGGAGATCTGCAAGTATATATTTTTGTACATTTATATGCATGTTCCCAAACGGGCTTGATATATGAACATTTGTGTATAGATATGCATTTTATTTTTTAAAAAAAATTTTGAAAGATAACTTATTTGGTTCACTCCATTTCATATTGAAATCTCCCTAACAAATTAACGGTTTGATCTGGTGAAAAATATATCATCCAATTAAATATAGGAATCAACAAACCTGATTAGAGTGTCTTTGGTGTTTTCCAAACTCATTAGTTGTTAGCCAACCTCATATAGCCGATGAATAAAGCAAAGGTGATTATAGAAATACCTTCAAAGAACTTTTTCCATTTTTTCAACTCCATCATTTGCTCTATTTTGGCGGTTAATTATAATCAAAGGTGACGGAATTTAAATCATTGTCAGAAGCTTCAATGGATCTTTCTTAAGTTTTTTGATTGGGGCAATACATCAGGCATGTCCAGTGCATGAAAAAACAAAGAGAACATTGAAAAATTAGCAATGGTTAAGGAGAACAGTTCATTGCAATTCGAATATGAGAGGATACAATACATACTGCTCTTTCTCATTTGAAATCAATAATTTTGAACATGCGAGCAATCAAGACATTGTGATTTGGAAGGGATTTTGAGAATGTATAAACTTTTGTTTTAGCATAAATGAATTTCGTTGAACAGACTGCCATTTGCCATCAAATAATCGAAGTCTCGAAATCATCTCAATACTAAGTAGCAATCATTTCTCTAAAATTGTGAAGAAATCAAATCATGTGTATGCTTATTAGTTTGTGTAATGATTTATATTTTTTTATGCACAGTCGTGTTGAAAAATTGTCCAGAACCACCTAATTCGCAATAAACTGAGGTAGGAAAAACAGAGCTTAAATAAACACAATCAAATATGAAAATATAAACACTTTATACATGATCGAAACATGTATAACTCACTGTATTGAGCGATGTATGTTGGATCGGTCCAAGACATGGAAAGGAAGTAAAAATAATAGGGTTTTCCATCTACATCAGCTTCGAATGCATGGATAATGATTTTAAAATATATAAATCAAGAGTATTTTAGGGATTCTAATACATGGAAATTGGGTTTTTCTTACTTACTTTATTGCTCAGGAAAGATCGGTTTGTCGGATGGTCTTCTTCATTTGATCAATGTGAGTGCAGACCTGCAAGAAAGGAGGTTGATATGGATCAGAGTTGGAGATTAAGTGCATGCCAAATGCGGAGATGGATGGGGCGGAAGGCGTGGAAGAACTTGGGTTATCCCGGTTCCGGCCTGGAAGCACGAACGGGAAGAAGACGACGATCTGAAGTTTTACGAAGATTTCCTTCAGTGGGCGGGGAGGACCTAAATCGTGAGCAGAGAGGGGGGAGTGTCGGGGCTGATGAGATGGTTTGGCATTTTATTAGATTTTGTGGGCTTGATGAGTGGTTGTTGTAACACCCTGCCAGTACAAATAATATAACAGTAGGTCCGGCCGGGACCCCACGCTATACTAACCACACTAGCTAGGCGTTAAAAGGAGATATACAGAAAAGAACTACACCAGAGTATACTAAACATAAGCGGAAGCATAAAGATTTACATTTCTTTCAGAATAGTCCACTATCACAGGAATGAAACAATAAAGTGTAGAGTTACGGCCTTAAGGCCTTACATTCCAAAATGTACAAAACTCCCTAAACATACTTTGGCACGCAGGCCGGCAATACAAGAAAAACAGAAAAGAGGCTGGCCTTCGAGGGCCAACGCAGCAAAAAGGGTCACCGCCCGCTATTTCCCGCTAGGCTCACCTGCACCTGCATAAGAAGATTCCACCAAGAGGTGGCAAACAAAGCAACGGTCAGCACAGCTGACCAAATTATAACGACCCCACCCCTTTCACGGGGTGGCGGAGCTTCTTCCCTGCAAACAAGTCGTACTAGCAGCAAGTAGTACTAAAAGGAAAGTGCAAACTACACAAGGTGAGGTTTCAAGCACAATCAATCTTCTAGGTGTAGCAACAAATAGAGATGATCCTGGGAATGCACATGATGTTGGTTGGGTTCACCCGAAGGTTCCCCACAACTGCCTAAGCAACGCATGAGGCTAATCATAACATCAATCAAAAACCATGACCGTGGGTTCTCACGGCCACACGTAACCAGCTAAGCTAAAGAGCTTAGTGAACGCTTGAGCACTTACCTATTGGAGGAACCCTCCCAAACAGGTCTATCCCATGATCACACGGCGTCCCGAGGTTTCCCCCTCTCGCCAAAAAGCATGGAGCGGGTTCGGTACAATCTTGTGCCCGTTGCTCAAATCATCGCGTTAACAACAACAATGTGGGTGTAGCTTTACTTCGGCCCGTTTGCAAGGAAACACCAACGGGTGTTCCCAATCGATAATTTACGCACCTAAACCAACCAAGTGGACTTAGGCTTCACTAGAACAACCAACGAAGGAGGTATACAATGACTCACTTCAATTTCATGGTGAAGGTTTGCATTCCACCACTCTCCAAGCAAAGGGGCTTTCGTTAGGATCTTCACACGACGCCTAATCTCAAGTCCCGCAATACTATAGATGATCTCACGGAGTCATTCTCCGGCACGCATTCTAGGCCTAACCTAAATGCAACGTCGCAAATCAAGCATCACCGATTCGGGCTCACGACCACGAATAGGCTTCACACACAATGCCTAAATCCGCACGACTACCGGATTTCTAAATGCAATATGCCGGGGACGGACACAATTGACCCGGAGTTCCGAAGAACTAGAGGAAATCCTACACTTCACCCACTTGGTGAAAGGGAGTCCTCATGCAAGCATAGAAAGAGAAAGAGAGGACAAAGAACACGTCCTAAGACCGGGAGAAAGAATCGTTACCCTTGGAGCTCTCTTCCCCGCCATAGATCCGAGATTTCAATCGGAGGGAAAGAACCGCACCGGGCTGCACTCTCTAGATCTGGAAACGGCTCGCGAAACGGAGCTCCGGAGCCCCGTCAATGGCGGGATCTCTCCTTCTTCTTCCTTTCCTCCTTCTTCTTTCTCTAGCCTTGGAGAGAGAAAGGCCTTGAATTAATGAGGGATTAACCCCTCTCCAAAGACCTAAGACCCCCCAGCATCTAATCACAGCCGTCGGATCGAATTCCAACTTTTTCGATCGGTCGGATCGTCTTCTCCGCTCATAATCACGGAGCAGAATAAACAGGGCGCACGAGCATCGGCGCACGGTCAGTGGTCGTGCGCGAAGCACTTCCCCTGATCGTGCGCGCTTACCGCAACAGAACTCCGATTTCTTACGAATTAACGCACGATCATTGGCGCACGATCGATGGTCGTGCGCGAAGAGGAATATTGGTCGTGCGTGAAGAGCTGCTATGGAATTTTTAGCCTATCCCGAGCGCAGCACTAACACTCCGCCTAACTCGCTGAACTACGATTTTTGGGGTGTTACAACTCCACCTCCCTTAAAAGAATTTCATCCCGAAATTTCAAAAACAGTAATAGCAGAAAATACAGTTATAATTACCTGAGAGAAATAGCTCGGGATACTCCGCAAGCATCGACCGCTCTCTTTCCCAAGAGAGTTCCTCCTGCCCGTAATTATTCCAACGGACTTTCACCATCCGAATGGACTTGTTCCGCAACTGCTTCACTTCAGTGTCTTCAATGCAAATGGGTTTGACTTTCGTCGCTAGCCCACCATCTACTGACACTTCGCTGATCGCAGCAACAAGATTTGGCTCCGTTACAGCCTTCCGTAACACAGAGATGTGGAATACATCATGCAACCCGCTCAGCTCCGAAGATAGAGCAAGTCGGTAGGCAGCTTCACCGATGCGCTCCAAGATCTCGAACGGTCCTAAGTTAGCTTCACTTAGCTTTTTCAAGCGTCGGATCCTCGATACTCCTTTGAACGGTTTGATTTTGAGATAAACCCAGTCGCCAACGGCGAACTCGACATTCCGATGATTTGCATTGTAGTATTTTGCCTGCCGATCTTGGGCAATGAGCAACCGCTCCCGAATAGCCCGAATTGATGTATTTGCCTCCTCCACATCCTTGCGTTTCAACAACTTAGTGTCGCCCGTTTCAGCCCAAGATAACGGTGTGCGACATTTCCTACCATAAAGAGCCTCGAAAGGTGCCATCTTTATACTTGCTTGGTAGCTGTTGTTGTAAGCAAACTCAATCATATAGAGATGGTCCTCCCATCTCTTTCCGAAGTCCAGGGCGCACATCCTCAGCATGTCCTCCATCGTCTCATTGGTCCTTTCGGTCTGTCCATCCGTTTGGGGGTGGAAGGTTGTGCTAAACTTTAACTTGGTACCCCAATAATTGATGAATCAGCCTCCAATCATTTGATGTGAACCGCCCATCGCGATCACTGACGATGCTACGGGGAATCCCGTGCAATCGTACGATGTTATCGACGTACAACTTTGGCAGCTTCTCCACAGAATCATCTTTCCGGTTCGGAATAAAGTGTGATAACTTCGTCAATCGGTCCACGATCACCCAGATGGCGTCGTTTCCATGTTGCGATCTCGGCAATCCGTGCACGAAATCCATCGAAATATCATCAAACTTCCATTCCGAAATCGGCAATGACTTCAGAAACCCACCGGGACGTTGACATTCCACCTTCACCAACGCGCAAGTATGACACTTGGCCACGTAGAGGGCAATGTCCTTCTTCATACCCGGCCACCAGAAGAGTTTCTTCAAATCCATGTACATTTTCGTGCTCCCAGGGTGGATCGAGTACTTGGTATGATGAGCCTCGTACATCAACTCCGCCCGTAATGTACCAACATTTGGGACGCACAATCTGTCATTCTTCCACATAAGGCCATCTTCAAAAGAGAAATCAGTGTTTGACCCCTCAACGGTCTCCGCTTTAAAGTGTTTCATGCTCTCATCCAGCTCCAATGCTTGTCGAACTCGGTCGGCAAGGTCGTATTGAACCTCCATCTAGTTCAAGCATGCTGAAGGAGACGCTCTTCTATCGACGCAAATGATCTCCATAACTTCTAGCTCGCGGATTAGATGCTCATCGTGCATCAAAATCCAATTTGCTTGAGCAGGAGCCCGACGACTCAACGCGTCCGCAACTACATTTCCCTTACCAGGAGTATATTTGATGTCGAAGGTGTAGTCCCCAAGGAACTCCATCCACCTTCTCTGACGCATATTCAACTCCCTTTGATCCAGCAGGTACTTGAGGCTCTTGTGGTCAGTAAAGATATCGATCTTCATGTCATACAAGTAATGCCTCCAAAGCTTAAGGGCGAAAACCACGGCCGCTAGCTCCAAATCATGGACCGGGTAGTTCCTTTCATGAACCTTCAGTTGTCGGGAGCCGTAGGCAATTACCTTTCCGAATTGCACTAGGACGCAACCCAAACCACTCCCCGAGGCATCACTATAAATTTCGTAGCCTTCCGTACCACATGGCGAGCATAGAATGGGCGCCGTGGTCAGATGGCTTTTCAGTTCTTCAAAAGCTCGAGCGCACTCGGGCGACCAGTCGAACTTGTGATCTTTCCTAGTCAGTTTAGTGAGAGGGAGTGCGACCCTCGAGAAGTTCTCCACAAAGCGCCTATAATAGCCGGCAAGTCCTAAGAAACTTCGGACTTCCGCTACGTTTTTCAACACAGGCCACGCTCGGGTCGCTTCTATTTTCGACGGATCAACCGCAATTCCATCCCCACTAACAACATGACCCAGGAATGCTACTGACGATAGCCAAAACTCGCACTTGGAGAACTTGGCATATAGTTGACTCCTCCTCAGGGTGCTCAAAACTGCGTGTAGATGCTCTGCATGCTCCTCCTCCGACTGAGAGTATACCAAAATGTCGTCGATGAAGACGATCACAAATTGATTCAAATACTCTCGGAACGTTCTATTCATTAAGTCCATAAATACCGACGGTGCATTAGATAGACCGAACGGCATAACGGTGAACTCATAGTGCCCAAAGCGGGTACTGAACGCTGTCTTTGGAATGTCACATTCCCTTATACGCAGTTGATAGTAGCCGGACCTTAAGTCTAGCTTAGAGTATACCGTCGACCCAACCAGTTGGTCGAACAATTCGTCGATTCTTGGAATTGGGTATCGTTTCTTCTCCGTCAACTTATTCAGCTCTCGATAGTCGATACATAGACGCAAGCTCCCGTCCTTCTTTTTCACAAAGAGGACCGGTGCACTCCAAGGCGATGAACTTGGACGTACGTAGCCTTGCTCTAGCAGCTCTTGCAATTGAACCTTCAGCTCTGCCAATTCCTTTGGCGCTATCCGGTACGGTGAGCGGGCCACAGGTTTGGCACCTGGCACCAACTCGATACAGAAATCAATCTCCCTCTGAGGAGGAGCCCCAGGGAGTTCGTTAGGAAACACGCCGGCGTACTCCACTACAACTGGGACATCGCATAACCTGGGCTTTGGCTCCGAAGCCTCCAACAAGGTGAAGAACAGCTCAGCGCCTTTTCTCACCGCCTTTACCACCTGGAGAGCAGACATCAGCGTCTTGCTCGCTCCTCGCATACCGGCGAATGTGGTTTCGTCTTCAATGTTCTTTCCCAGAGTGATCTCCTTTGAATTGCTATCTATGCATGCTCGCTGCTCTGAGAGCCAGTCCATGCCGAAGATCGCATCAAATTCAGTTAACGGTAATAACGACGCTTCCAAGTCGAAATCCTGATTTCCGATCCGCACCTTGACACGGCTCTTCCTATCCGCACTCATGCGAGACCCGTTAGGTAGCACTACCTCCAATCTATCTTTTGCTAAGGTTGACGGCACTCCGATTCGCACCACGAAGCCCGTAGACAGAAAAGAGTGTGATGCTCCCGTATCAAATAGAGCTCTCGCCGGATAGTTGAAAATTAGGACGAAACCTAATTGCACACCAATCAACATAAAGTCGCACAACAGTGTCAATCACACATAGCTATGCAAAAGCTAACATTTAATTCATACCGGTGACGACATCAGTTTGTCGTATGGCTTCTTGCTGGCCAAGCGAGTAAACTCTCGGCTGGGTCGGAATGTGCTGGGAAGCAACAGACTCCGCAGCGTTGCCCTTTTCCGTATGACCCGCAACACGAGCATAGTCCATCGCTCGGTTCTCTGGCCTCGGGGGACCACTGCGACACACGTTTGCTTTGTGTCCCACCTTTCCGCAAGTGAAACATGTAATTGGACCACGTGCAGTCGTAGCTCCCGACACACTTGAGCGAGTTGGTTCCGCAGACTTGAACTTCCTTTTGTTCCTCCTGAACTCCGACTTGGACTGAGAGGCCGGCGCATAAAACTCGGGTTTCTTTGCCACGCCCTGTGCTTGCACTCTCTTCATGTCCAACTCCAGAGATTTGGCGCTTTGCACCACCACATGGAAGCCAAATGTCATTGGGCCTGCAAGGAGCAGCCTCAACTCATCCCGAAGACCTTCATAAAACTTGTTCGTCTTCATGTCCTCATCTTCCACCAAAAACCCCGCATAGCGGCCCAATCTAGTGAACTCGTGCAAGTACTCGTCCACCGAGCTATTGCCTTGAGTTAACTTCAAGAACTGGTTTTGCAACGCAATGCGTTGGGCAAAGGGAATAAATCTCTGAAGAAACGACTTTGAGAACTCCGCCAAAGTGATCTCGGTAATATCCTTACCTTCAAACTTATGCGCTTCCTGTTCGGCCCACCAAAGCTCTGCTTCTCCGTTAAGGAGAAAGGTGGCTAGGGTGACCATCATAGCTTCTTCCATTGTTGTCGCCTTTAGAGTATTTCTAACCGTTGACAGCCAGTCCTCCGCCTCCGTTCGGGATCCGGTCCCCGAAAAGGTTGGAGGATGGAAACTTAGAAAGTGCTGAAGTTGTTGATCACGTGCTCGCGCAACAACTACTCGCCCTACTCGACATTCCACCCTTGGCTCCACCGCAGGTTCCACTGCAGCCACTGGTACAGGGATCTCCACCCTCGGTTCCACTGCAGGTTCCACTGCGGGTTCCACTGCGGCAGCTGCCACCGGGGCCACATCCGGAGTAGGCATAGAAGGCTGTACAAGCCTTTGCGGTTGAGCATTGATCATCGCGAAGATAGCTTCTGCGATTAACCTGATCATCTCTGCAGGAGGAGTGGTCGCTGGCACCTTAGCCGACGCACTACTTTCAGTGGTGTTACGCGGTCGAGACTTCCCCGCAGTACTCATAGTCACCTATAATCATGCAAAACACAATTTAGTGACCGAAAACATAGCAAACAACAATCATGGAACGCTCAGGTTCCGCAAACAGGTATGTTTTTCCATTCCTAAGTGGACATTCTTATTAGTTTTTTGCGTTTTAGGTGAATGCACATCTCGTGCACACCACCCCTTAAAAGGAATTCGTCCTGAATTCGCTAAACTACGGATCGACGCCCTAAGTCTGATACCAAATTGTAACACCCTGCCAGTGCAAATAATATAACAGTAGGTCCGGTCGGGACCCCACGCTATACTACCCACACTAGCTAGGCGTTAAAAGGAGATATACAGAAAAGAACTACACCAGAGTATACTAAACATAAGCGGAAGCATAAAGATTTACTTTTCTTTCAGAATAGTCCACTATCACAGGAATGAAACAATAAAGTGTAGAGTTACGGCCTTAAGGCCTTACATTCCAAAATGTATAAAACTCCCTAAACATACTTCGGCACGCAGGCCGGCAATACAAGAAAAACAGAAAAGAGGCTGGCCTTCGAGGGCCAACGCAGCAAAAAGGGCCACCGCCCGCTATTTCCCGCTAGGCTCACCTGCACCTGCATAAGAAGATTCCACCAAGAGGTGGCAAACAAAGCAACGGTCAGCACAGCTGACCAAATTATAACGACCCCACCCCTTTCACGGGGTGGCGGAGCTTCTTCCCTGCAAACAAGTCGTACTAGCAGCAAGTAGTACTAAAAGGAAAGTGCAAACTACATAAGGTGAGGTTTCAAGCACAATCAATCTTCTAGGTGTAGCAACAAATAGAGATGATCCTGGGAATGCACATGATGTTGGTTGGGTTCACCCGAAGGTTACCCACAACCGCCTAAGCAACGCATGAGGCTAATCATAACATCAATCCAAAACCATGACCGTGGGTTCTCACGACCACACGTAACCAGCTAAGCTAAAGAGCTTAGTGAACGCTTGAGCACTTACCTATTGGAGGAACCCTCCCAAACAGGTATATCCCATGATCACACGGCGTCCCGAGTTTTCCCCCTCTCGCCGATAAGCATGGTGCGGGTTCGGTACAAGCTTGTATCATCGCGTTAACAACAACGATGCGGGTGTAGCTTTATTTCGGCCCGTTCGCAAGGAAACACTGACGGGTGTTCCCAATCGATAGTTTACGCACCTAAACCAACCAAGTGGACTTAGGCTTCACTAGAACAACCAACGAAGGAGGTATACAATGACTCACTTCAATTTCGTGGTGAAGGTTTGCATTCCACCACTCTCCAAGCAAAGGGGCTTTCGTTAGGATCTTCACACGACGCCTAATCTCAAGTCCCGCAATACTATAGATGATCTCACGGAGTCATTCTCCGGCACGCATTCTAGGCCTAACTTAAATGCAACGTCGCAAATCAAGCATCACCGATTCTGGCTCACGGCCACGAATAGGCTTCACACACAATGCCTAAATCCGCACGACTACCGGATTTCTAAATGCAATATGCCGGGGACGGACACAATCGACCCGGAGTTCCGAAGTACTAGAGGAAATCCTACACTTCACCCACTTGGTGAAAGGGAGTCCTCATGCAAGCATAGAAAGAGAAAGAGAGGACAAAGAACACGTCCTAAGACCGGGAGAAAGAATCATTACCCTTGGAGCTCTCTTCCCCGCCATAGATCCGAGATTTCAATCGGAGGGAAAGAACCGCACCGGGCTGCACTCTCCAGATTTGGAAACGGCTCGCGAAACGGAGCTCCGGAGCTCCGTCAATGGCGGGATCTCTCCTTCTTATTCCTTGCCTCCTTCTTCTTTCTCTAGCCTTGGAGTGAGAAAGGCCTTGAATTAATGAGGGATTAACCCCTCTCCAAAGACCTAAGACCCCCCAGCATCTAATCACAGCCGTCAGATCGAATTCCAACTTTTTCGATCGGTCGGATCGTCTTCTCCGCTCATAATCGCGGAACAGAATAAACAGGGCGCACGAGCATCAGCGCACGGTCAGTGGTCGTGCGCGAAGCACTTCCCCTGATCGTGCGCGCTTACCGCAATAGAACTCCGATTTCTTGCGAATTAATGCACGATCATTGGCGCACGATCGTTGGTCGTGCGCGAAGAGGAACACTGGTCGTGCGCGAAGAGCTGCTATGGAATTTTTAGCCTATCCCGAGCGCAGCACTAACACTCCGCCTAACTCGCTGAACTACGATTTTGGGGTGTTACAGTTGTGATCTATTTTTGTCTCATTTAGCTTGTCATAGTTGTCTCATTTACCTTGTCATTGAACCCCAAAGCATATATCTTTTTAATATAGTATATATATATAAATACTTATGTTTTATACTATATAAATATGTTTCTTATGGTGTAACAGTTTATCATCAAATCAATCATGATCATTCAATTTAATTAAAATCAAATTTAATCATTCGATTAGCCGTGTTTTTTACTAGAGCTCTTACAACTACCATGATAGATTTTAGGGTTATATTAAGGTGTAGGATACCTTACAACATAAAATTATATATAACTTTACCCTTAAATTGATTGAAAAGGAAAGGTAGTATGACCCGATTTTTAATCTCACAAAAAGTTATCAATGGTGACAATTCAACTCAGGTTGTCATTATGACAAGCAAATATGACAATCATCACACACACACACACTATATATATACACGAATTTTAGGGAGAGAACTGGTTCTCTCCCCCTTAGGGAGAGAAGCGAGAGAAATCCGTCAAAATATATTTTATTTCAAAAAGTCATCAACATGAAAGTTGTAGATCTCATTGGGACTACAACTTTCATGTTGATGACTTTTTGAAATAAGATATATTTTGACGGATTTCTCCCGGTCCAGTTCTCTCCCTAAAATTCCCATATATATATATATATATATATACAAACGAGCACCTTCGCGTGCTCGTTGCACTTCGCTTCGACAGTACTCCAGCAGTGACAGTACCTCCATCCAAACTCGCCCGCTCTAGGACTCTCAATCAATTGACAGTGCATAGGTAGCCCCCGTGCACCATGCGATAGTACCCCCGCCTCGACATTATCCCGGCGCGACGGTGCTCCCGCCGCTCGTAAACCCCCGTATGTATAAATAAAATTAGAGGTCAAGAGGTGAACCCCCGATTTTGTCCCCCATCTCGATTTCGTCATACGCACGAGGGTTTGCGAGCGGCGGTAGCGCTGTCGCGCCGGGACAATGTCGAGGCGGGGGTACTGTCGCGTGGGGCACGGGGCTACCTTTGCACTATCAA
Source organism: Dactylorhiza incarnata (assembly GCA_033032865.1). NCBI lineage: Eukaryota > Viridiplantae > Streptophyta > Magnoliopsida > Asparagales > Orchidaceae > Dactylorhiza > Dactylorhiza incarnata. Next base: position 12,703,180 of record JAWHQI010000023.1, on the reverse strand, counting down.
TTGACTGAGCGTCCTAGAGCGGGCGAGTTTGGGTGGAGGTACTGTCACTGCTGGAGTACTGTTAAAGCGAAGAGCATCGAGCAGGGGCGTAGCCCGTGTGAAGATGCTCGTATATATAAAGTATAGTACTAATATTTGTATATAATATATATATGAAAATATTCCTTTTTAATGAAGTTTATACATATTCTATAAAAATGATAATGAAAGTATGAGACCATGGTTATTATTTGACCTGAGTTAGTTTTTGCCCCTAAAATTATGAGAAGGTAAAAACCCATTATACCCTTGTCCTTCTCTCACGTCAGCTGAAATTTGCATTTTTGGTGAAGCCAAGGTCTTTTCACCGAATTTCGTTTAATTTGATCTACTTTTTCCCTTGTTTGGTGAAAAAAAAAAGAAGAAGAGCGAAATAGCGATTGAAAGATTTCTGATGGCGTCCTGGAATCCAGAATTAATCACAACGCGTAGATTCTCTGCAGTCTTGTAATTCCTGTGAGTCCTAGAATTTATTCGAGCTTTTCTCCAAATTTATTTTCTGCATCAGGCATGGCCGGAGGCCGGAGATCGAGAATTTAGGGTTTCGTGATTTTCTGCTTGAGGTAGCTGCTCCATGGTGCTGCGTGCTTCTTCTCTGTTCTTCTTTTTCATTCTTTTTAATCTCCGGTCATGTTTGTTGGAAGCGTATTCGCCAACAATGTTTCCCGCGTGCTTCTTCTCTCTCCCTCTCTTTCTCTCTCTCTCTCCCTCTCTCTCCCTCTCTCTCTTTCTTTGTTTGCTACATACATACTTTTATTATATATATATATATACACACGAGCATCTTCGCACGGGCTACGCCCGTACTCGATGCTCTTCGCTTCGATAGTACCCTAGCATCGACGGTACCTCCGCCCAAACTCGCCCGCTCTAGGACGCTCGATCGATTGACAGTGCATGGGTGGCCCCGGTGCCCCGCAAGGCAGTACCCCCGCCTTGCCAAAGTTTCGGCGCGGCGGCGCTCCCGCCGCTCGCGAACCCCGTCCCTGGTGCTCTCCCCCGTCTCGCGCAACGGGGTTCGCGAGCGGCGGGAGCGCCGCCGCGCCGAAACTCTGGCAAGGCGGGGGTACTGCCTTGCGGGGCACCGGGACCACCCATGCACTGTCAATCGGCCGAGCGTCCTAGACCGGGCTAGTTTGGGCGGAGGTACCGTCGATGCTAGGGTACTGTAAAGCCAAGAGCATCGAGCACGGGCGTAGCCCGTGCGAAGATGCTCGTATTGTCGAGAAGATGCGCATACCAAAATTTTACCAACTAAATCTCCTATGATCTAATTTTGCAAAATTCTAACATTGCGAAGACGCTCAGTCAATTGACGGTGGATGTGGGCCCACAATGCCCCACACGACAGTAGTCCGACCATGACATTGCCCCAGCACGATGGCACTCTCATCGCTCGCAAACCTCCGAGCGCTATACTGCGCCCACCGCTTATTTTTCGTGTGCCCAGGGTGCAAGCGCTATACTGCGCCCGCCGCTTATTTTTTCGTGTGCACAGGGTGCGAGCGGTGGAGAAAACATATTTTTTTATTGTAGATAACAGATTTTATGAGAGCATATTTTTTAAAATTAAAAAAATTAAAAATATTGTAATAAAGAAACATAAAATTGTAAAGTTAAATTTTTCTACAAAAAGTGTTTTTCGCTTTTTTAAAATAGTATATGTATATATATTTTTTTATTTTTTAGAGCTAAAAAAACTAAATAATACGATCGGCGTGGTCGTGCAATCTGAGAGTAGGCTCCTGCAGTTCGTCGAACGCAGGGCTCCTCAGTTCGTGAGCCCTGCGTTCGACGAACTACAGCAGCCCTGCGTTCGACGAACGCAGGGCTGCTGCAGTTCGTCGAACGCAGCCCTGCGTTCGTGGAACGCAGGGCTGCGTTCGACGAACTGCAGGGCTGCGTTCGACGCAGTTCGTCGAACGCAGGGCTCCTGCAGTTCGTGAGCCCTGCGTTCGACGAACTGCAGCAGCCCTGCGTTCGACGAATGCAGGGCTCAAGCTTAATGGAGAGAACTGCAGGAGCCCTGCGTTCGACGAACGCAGGGCTGTTGCAGTTCGTCGAACGCAGCCCTGCGTTCGACGAACGCAGGGCTCAAGCTTAATGGAGAGAACTGCAGGAGCCCTGCGTTCGTCGAACGCAGGGCTGCTGCAATTCGTCGAACGCAGCCCAGTAGGAAAAACTGAGGGCTCCTGCAATTCTCTCCATTAAGCTCGGTAGGAAAAACTGAGTTTTGATGTAGGAAGAAGATCTGGGGTTGGCAACAACTTTTATAGAAACAAAAACTTAATTAAAACAGAACTTAATAATAGATAACATGACTTAAACCCTAGCAACAAACACATGCCCTATGAGAAAATGTACTAATATGCAGATATGAAATAGAAGCAAAACAGGAGTTTATTAAAACAAAAACATAGTGAGAAAACAGAGTATGGTTAGTAATACACACATGCAATGTGAGTAAACCTACTAATATTTTGTATGGTTAGTAATAAGAGTAGAGAGGTGGAGATGTAGATAACAGAGTGTGGTTGGGCTATGAGAAGGAGAGTGAATTTGTCAATGGAGGAACAAACATCTTGCAATAAGCATGTAGAGAGAAAAATAAACTATGGAGATTTCTTCAGAATTATAAACTGTGAAAAATAAGATGCCACAATAACATAATAAAACACAGTTAAAACCGCAACAACAAACAACTATCTGACATAAAAATAAAAGCATGCAGGGTTGCCATGTGCAGGCGGAGCGACTGTCGCAGCCAAGGTCATCAACCAAGAAATAAGGATTATGCGTGCCCTGCATGCTCTAGTGGTTGTGTACAACCAAGAGGTCCTGCAGTTCCTTGCCGACCTCTACCCTCTTGCTCTGCTAACCTCGATTCATACCAGCAGCAGCCATCATCTTCCAGCAGCAGGCATCTTCGCTTGGTGAATAGGAAATTGAGGTTAGCAGCAGCCATAACAACAACAGCAGACATCCTTTTTGCCATTATATATTTTCTTAGAACCTGCTGGAATTGGGCCATGGCTATAAAATTATAGCAACTAGTAAAGAATGTTGTAAAGAGATGTTATGAAATTTTTTGGGAAACAAAACGCTTGCAACCAAATGTAGTTTCAAAGAAAACCCGTATATAATATGATTTCTAGGTTATGCAGACTATTGTCATCATCTAAATTACTCAATTGTCATCATCTCAATTACTCAATTTTCATCATCTAAATTACAAAGGAAGCACTCTAACAGTGAGTTAAATTTTTTTTTGTAACGGTCTCCCCAACACACAGCTCGCAAGGACGACCGTCGGCACCCCCAGCATTCAGCTGCAAGGGTTCATCCTCACCAAATGGGTTGCAACTCATGCACCCCAATCCCTCTCCATCCACAGGCAGGTTGTTGGTGGCCACAACCTCCCTTTGATGAGAAGTGATCCAGTTAAGCACCCCTACGGAGACTTCCCAGAAGGTCACCCATCCCGAAATTGCTCCCATCCGAGCACGCTTAACTATATATTTCTTTCACTTCCCATCACCAATTGAGGTGCAATTTGTGATGGGAGCAATTTCGGGATGGGTGACCTCCTGGGAAGTCTCCGTAGGGGTGCTTAACTGGATCACTTCTCATCAAAGGGAGGTTGTGGCCACCAACAACCCGCCTGTGGATGGAGAGGGGTTGGGGTGCATGGGCTGCAGCCCATTTGGTGAGGCTGAACCCTTGCAGTTGGATGCTGGGGGTGCCGACGGTCGTCCTTGCGAGCTGTGTTATGGGGAGGCCGTTACAATAGCATACCCAAATCAACTTGATTTTCAAGCCATATAACCATTCAACTTCATTCATAATGAAAATATGTTAGTGATGGGTTAGAGATTACGATGGAACTGAGAAGAGGAGGAGAGAAACTCAATGCACGGGCTGCCCATTCCAGGCCATCCACGGTGCAAGTAATCGAAGCCATCACAATAACCTCAGAGAAGGAGAGAGAGAGAGAGAGAGAGAGAGAGAGAGAGAGAGAGAGAGAGAGAGAGAGAGAGAAATGAAGACTAAGTCTTCTTCTTTCTGATTTGGAGTGGATCAACTCAAATCCTCACTAAATCGAAGAAGCAAGAGCTAGGGGTGGTAAAAGAAGTTGAGAAGTGGAAGATTCCTGCCAAGAGAGGGAGAAAAGATGAAGAGGAGAGGTGTTTCAGTCATCCTGGAGGAGGATCCGACCACTTGCCGTGAATGTGAGAGAGCCTGCCGAGAGAAGAGCTCGGTTCGTGAATAAGAAGGAAGGAGGAGGAGCTTCGCAAGCTCCGCCCAAGACCTTGCCATCTCCGCCCCTTCGTGTGCTCCGTCCGCCTCCCCTGCCTCCCTCTTATTTTCAGCCGGGTGGCTTAGTTAGGTATATGAATTCCTTCGATAGAGGAACCAGCGAGGTGAAAATAAGAAAAAGCCTAGCAGCTTCTCCGGTGTCGTTGCTGACGTCGTATCTCCTCCAGCGCTCCTTCTTGCCGCCGTCGTAGGTGCCGATCGTGATGCGCAGGAAGAGGGAGCACAGGGCACGAAAGAGGAATCACAGAGGGTGCACGAATTAAAAACAATGTCGGTTATTTTTTTTTTGGCGGACGGCGAGGAATGGGGAGAAGCTGGCCCGACGGAGCAGCGAATTCGGGAATAGTGATGTCGCAACAGCAGCTTGGGGAAGAAGTTGCCGGAAGCGAAGCGAATGAAGGTTAAAACATGAATCCTGTATCTTGAGTTGCGACAGACGGTAGGCACTGTTCCCCTGCACTGTAGAAAAGAGGAATATCTTTATTTTATATATATATGTATATATATGTATATATATGTATATATATACATATATATATGTATACATATATATATACATATATATATATATATATTCGAGCAGCTCCGCACGGGCTACACCCGTGCTCGCTGACTCTTAACGGGTTACGCCCGCATATGAGCGGCTTGCGTCCGCATAGAAATATTGAAAAATGTTCCCTCCTGCGGGGTACATTCGGCAAGCAGCAACATTCGCTCGCGCTCGAGCGGACTGCGCCCGCAAAACATATACATATTAGTGCTAAAAATGATCGTAACAAAAAAATATATCAATATTACCGTTTTTATTTTGTAAAAAAAAATATTGAACGCAAAAATATTATTTTCCCTCATTCTCTCTCTCCCTCTCTCTCCCTTCCCTCTTTCTCTCTCACCTCCCTTCTCTCCCACACTCTTTAAATATAATATATCTATCTATATATATAATATTATTATTATATATATCTCTCCCTCTCTCTCTCTCTCTAACCGCCTTTCTCTCTCAACGCCCCTCTCTTTAACTCTCTCTTTCTCTCCCTCTCTGCTGCCCTCTTTCCACCTCTCTTCTCATTTTTTCTCTCTCCCCCTCTCTTTCTCTCTCTCAAAGTCCCTCGCCGTCTCTAGCTTTAAGAGGTCTAGGTTTTTTATTTTTTTAATCAGAAAATAATTGATGGTGGAGATTAAAAATGTGGACTCTTGGACTTTATTTAACGATGTAGATGGAGTACAAAGTACTTCTGTATATAGTAGTAGAGATATATAATTTTATGATGGGATATAATGCGGAAGAAATCCCTTAAGCGCAATCAAATAAATACCTAGTATATAAGAACTGGAATCTGAGCAATAAACTCTGCATATATAAATAATATAACTGCAACAAAACAACTTGAAGAAATGTACCGACGTCCTTTACAGAATACACCGCGAAGAGAAGGGCTCGCTCGATCCGCGGGAGAGATAATAATCTAAACTGCAATCTGCTAGCACAGCAGACACACAAGGTTCGCCGAGAACCTTCGTCGTCGAGTGACGACCAAACCACCTTCGACCACCGGAGAAGCACTGTCGAGGCCAACTGCACTCGCGCAAAGCCATCGACACCAAGATGCACCACCGGGGAGAAACACCATCAAGGCCACTGCACTCCTGCATGCCTTCGCAGCCACACCCGCAACGCCGGAGAGAAACTCCGTCAAGGCCACTGCACCACCGCAAGCCTTCGCTGCCACACCCGTACAACAACATCTCCTCACTTCGCCGCCATCGCACGGTGTTGCACCAACGACAACCACCGGCGGAACCTCTACAGGGGTCTCCCACCCCTCGCGGTACCAAGAGCAAGACGATGGCGCGGCGGCGACGCGAACTCCTTCACCCGGCGGTTTCTCCTTTCCGTGAACAGGAGCGGCTCCTTCTCTCACGTGAACAGGAAATATTCCTCTCCCAAAATATGCGGCTGTGTATCTTCCTCCACGTGAACAGGAGGGTCATGTATATAGCCAAGGAAATATTCCTCTCTCCAAGGAAAGTCATTAATATGGCATATTATGGGATTTCCTTTGTGGCTCCTATATTCTCTCTTTATCCATAAAGAGAGAAACTACCATGCACGGTGTCTCCAAAAAAGGAAAAGTTGGATCCGGTTTGTATCCGGTTTGGATCCGGATTCGAACCAAAACACAACAATCCACCACCTTGGTTCTGGATACAGAGCCACTGTAAGACCCCCCCCCCCCCCCCCCCCCCAAACTGAACCGGGTTCAGGGAGGGGGGATCTTACTGCCCAAGGATGACCACTTAGCGCTTCCCGGGTGACAACGTCCCACCCTCATAAGCACCGAGCGGTCTCCTTGTCAGGCACAAGAATCACAACATCACATCAGAACGCATAGCGGAAGCAATCGAAAGACAGAAAGTCAAGCACACAGCTTATATTTACATAATTAAACAGGGCCGAAGCTTAATGTTTACACTACTGCCTCAGGTGCTACATCGACGAAACAAAAGATCCTAGTCTAGTCATATAATCTAGGACTCACGTCGCGGAAGATAGGGGGCGAGGCTGGGGTAATCGAACGGGCCATCTCCAAGGCTGGTATCTCATCCTGTGGTGCGAGGGCTCCGCGCTGTCCCATCTCCTGTGATTGGTTATAAGAAATAACCGTTAGTCACAGAGCTAAGTAGAAAATACATCCCCTCCTCGGATCCATATCCAGGGGGCGGCTAAAGGACAAAAATAAATAGTCGAAGCAAGGAAGAGAGTTAGCAACAGGTATGCATATAAATATATATATATAAGGGCTCCCGCCCTATTATCCATAATCGCGCCGAATAGTAAATACACAACACTATCTCGCGTCTATACGCACCCAGGTATTCAAACCTGTACACACACAAAAATCCCCGTGTCGACACAGTTTAGACCGCTTTATTTCAAGCAGGGAAGCTAACCCCGCGGGCCTCACTGATGTGGCTGTCGGTGAGAGTGGCCAGTCTTGCCACTTCTGAGTGTAGTCGTATCGTATCACTCAGACCCTCCGGTACAACTTGGTGTACTAATTGGATGTGAGCGACATCCGGCGAACCGATTTTTAGGCCGACCAGCGGAGGCAAAATTGCGTGTTCGGAGTGGAGGAAACCCGCTGCGCACATCTCCCTGTCGCCATGAGTCGTCAACCCTCCCACACCGGTACGAACGGTCTGTGGGCGTGACCGACCCACCACTTTCAAACAATCTTCAAAACTTAAAGCGAGCGCTTTAAAAACTTGACGCGGCACGCTTACTCGACCGGTCACGCAACTTCTGACCGGGAGGCTGGGCGGTATGAGGGCTTCTTATTTGGGGCTAACTTAGGAGGAGGAACTCAACTCCGGGTTTCCCCCAACTAAGGCCTCGCAGGAGGGAGGATAAGCACCGCTTGCTAGCGCAGGGCTGCAGTTAGTACCCCAATACGAATAAGTGCAGCAGCAAAATAGGCCGAAAGCAGAGGCCATAATATCAAGCAGGAAATTAGGCCGAAAGCAGAGGCCATATTAAGCAGAAAAGTAGGCCGAAAGCAGAGGTCATATTAAGCAGAAAAGTAGGCCGAAAGCAGAGGCCATATTAAGACCAGTGCGAGACTGGAGAATTGAAAGTACCGAAAGTAAAGGCAGGGGACCAGTACGAGACTGGATTTAAAGAAAAGTACAGAAAGTAAATGCAGGGGACCAGTACGAGACTGGATTTAAAGAAAAGTACAGAAAGTAAATGCAGGGGACCAGTACGAGACTGGATTTAAAGAAAAGCACTGTAAGTAAATGCAGGGGACCAGTACGAGACTGGATTTAAATAGAAGTGTAGAAAGCAGTAAATAAGTAAATGGTTAGTAGTCCAATCACTCCATCAGAGGAGGCTTCAACGTCGACTCCGTTTATAGGAGGAGGTTCTGCTTTCTCCCCGTTCATAGGGGTTCTACTCCGTCTCGGGAGTTCATTTACATTTCATGATATTTTTAGTAATTCCCCCTTTGTTGCGGATTCGTTCTTTTATAATTATTCCGGCATTATTGCAGTGCGGCGTCGCACCGCGATTTCGTCCCGAGTTTTGCGTCGATATTCTTAACTTAGTCGATTCCTTAGATCGATACGCGTAATCTTTATTATGCGTTTAAAAATTTATACGTCGAGAGGACGTCGATTTATTTCGATGAGTTTCGCTCCTTTTCGGGCGTTTATTTTGCTTGCAAAATACTTTTGGAGGACCAAATTAAAGGGTGACATCTTCCCACTTTAATAGTAGTTGAAAAATACCTTTAATTAGAGCCCATGATTTTTGGGGATTTTAACGAACTCGTTTGGCCTTTATTTTCTCAAAATAAATTTTATAGATAGGTTTAAAAATAGTAAACCTACTCCTAAAATTCCCAAAAAAATACAGGGGGTGCCCCTTAGGGTAGGGCACATTTTTCATTTAGGAAAAATTTTCTGAAACTGCCCCAGTTTTCCTCAGAAAAATGGGGAAGTAAAGGGACAGATGGTGTGCGTTTAGGGGAAGGGAGAAGATCTGGGGGCGCCGCACCGGGCGCCCTCCTTGGATCCCCGCAGCGGATCCACAGCGGATCCGCTGTGGGGGAACACAGTTGGAGGTAAGGGCGGGAGTTAAGATTAGGGGAGCCGCCCGATTTCCTAGGGGAGATCGGGCGGCTCCCGTTAACACTAACGGGAGGCGGCCGCTGCCACCGCCGGGCAGCGGCCGGATGGAGCCGGCGCTGCCCCCGGTCGGTGCGCCGGGGGACGGCGACTCCTCCCGTGGTGGTCTGGCGGCCTGGCGCCGCCCCCGGTCGGTGCGCCGGGGGACGGCGACTCCTCCCGTGGTGGTTTGGCGGCCTGGCGCCGCCGGCCACCACCGGGAGAGGGCAAAGAAGGAGGCGGGAGGCGGTGGCGCGGCCAGCATGGGCCATGCAGGCTCGCTGCGCCGCTGCCTCCGCTGGGAGGGCACCGGTGCTGCCCCCGGTCGGTGCGCCGGGGGATGGCGACCACTCCGGTGGTGGTCCGGCGGTCTGGCGCCGCCGGACTCCACCGGGAAAAGGAGCAGGAGGTGACGGGGTGGCGCGGCGCAGCCTGCATGGGCCATGCAGGCTCGCTGCGCCGCCGCCACCTCGGCTAGGGCCCTCCCTGCTGCCCCTGGTCGGGGCGCCGGGGAGGGGGCAGACCTCCGGCGGGGGTCCGGTGGCCTGGCGCCGCCGGCCGCCGTCGGGGGAGGGGTTTTAACCCCTACAGGAAAAGGGAAGAGGGGGAGGCCACGGGTGCCGTCGGGGCTGCGTCCTCCGGCTGCCCGACCGCCTCCCCTACGCCGGCGCCGAGGTCCCCGGGAGGGGACCTACTCCCCCCCCCCCCCCCCCCCCCCAGCGCCACCACTGGCGCTGGGGGAGGGGCTTCCACGGCCGAGCCTCCTCCCCGAGCCTTGCAAGGCTCGGGGCGGCGGCTGGCGGCGCTCCGGCGACGGGGAGGGGGTTGGCCTTCACTGGGAGGTAGGAAGGAGGAGGGGGGAGATTCTACCTGGGGATGGGGGGCTCGGGTGGTGGAGGGGCGGCCGTCCATGAGGGAGGAGGGAGGTGGTGGCGGCTTGGGTTGGCTGGGCTGGCTCCGGCAGGGTGGAGGAGGAGGAGGGGGTGGCTGAGAGGAGGGGGGGTTTGCACTCAGGGAGGGGCTGAGCCCTCCTTATATAGGGGAGGGGGGCCTCCCCTCTCCTTCCTTTTAGCCCATGTGGGCTAAAAGGAAGGAGTGGGTGGGGGAGATATTATCTCCCCCTCCCCCTTCTCTCTCCTGCCACTTTGCCCCAATAGGGGCTGCCTATTCATGGGCAGCCCCTTCCTTGGGGGAAGGGGCTTCTCTTTCCTCCCCCCCCCCCCCCTTTATTCAACAAATTCGAGCTTGGGGGGGGGGGGGGGGGGGGGTTGACCAAGGTCAACTTAGGGCGGTGTCCTCCAGGGTCCCGGGGTCCATTAAGATTTGCCGGGGCCGATGCCGGGTTCGTGTGCTTCGCATCTCGTGCGTTGCACTGAGGTGGTCTCATAGTCCCAAAATGGCATACTCTCCATACAACCTCGGGTCGAGGCGCAACGAATTCCGTTGCGCTTGTATCGGTCACACGAGTCTAACGGAACTGACAGAAGTCAATTCAGGGTTCGTATGACCACTATTCATAATAAGGAGGTAGTGGCGCGCTACGATACCCAAAATGGTCGTTTTCTCCAAACGACCTCGGATCGAGGTGCAACGAATTCCGTTGCGCTCGTATTGTTCATACGAGTTTAACGGAACTGACAGAAGTTAATTCGGGGT